>CM055314.2:1454398-2704398 GCA_029255685.2 Silene conica
AAATATATATATAAACTCAAATTCTTTGTTATAAAGCTCAAAATCTATACTATCAACTGTATATATCTGCTTATATAATCTTCTAATTGCGTGTGTATTAACAACCAATTATTTTGTTGCTCTAGTGAATTGAATAGATGGAAGTTTAACTTTTCTAAACAAAAAATATAACCTAAATTAAATTTATAGGGGCTTAACTTTTATGAACCTATAGAAAGTTCAACTGCACTTAACTTATGATTTTAATTCTTATAAACTGAACTTACATACAAAAGTTTAACCTTTTTAAACTGAATGTATAAGATCTTAACTTTTCTAAATTAAACGGATCTTAATTTAAATTGACTTAATTTAATTTCAAATAATAATAATAACAACAACAACAACAACAACAATAATAATAATAATAATATTACTATTGTTATTATTATTAGGGTCGTGGTCTTTTACATACGAATTTTACTCTTTCACATACGAATCTTACAATATACCGTTCTCATTTTTTCATTCCCTCACCCAATTGATTATTTTCTCCCTTCCCTTATCTCCCTTCACCACAAGTCACCACCACCACCACTTTCGATAAGTCGCCGACAAACCTTACTTCGGCTTACCTCACACCACCACCTTCGATAAGTCGCCGTCAAAATTCTCGAAATTCGCACCTTAGTGCTTTAATACGATATAAAAATGACTCAAGGTGTTAAAATTGGTGTACCGTTTAAAATAGACAGGTTTAGAGGCCGCACCATTACTTTAAAATTCGTGTTTGAAATAGACAAAATAACTTATATATTTTATTTTATGTTGTTCTGTGAAAAATCCAAGCATCCAATATTTATTATAGGATATATGCCTATAGACAAGGATTCAGAAAAAAATCTTCAGGGTTCAAAAATGATGCAAAAAACCGATTTTGATGGTTATTATCCAGGTTTTTTACGCCGAGATGGTCCGGGTATTAAAATTCTCAAAATTTGCAACATAGTGCCTTAATATCATATAAAAATGACTCAAGGTGTTAAAACTGCCGTTCGGTTTAAAATAGACACGTTTAGAGGCCGTAACATTACTTTGAAGACTGTGTTTGAAATAGACAAAATAACTTATATAATTTATTCTATGTTGTTCTGTGAAAAATTCGATCATCCAATATTTATTATATGATATAAGGAGTTTATAGACAAGGATTCCGAAAAAAAATCTTCCGGGTTAAAAAATGATGCAAGGAGCCGATTTTGAAGGTTATTATCCACATTTTTTAGGTTGACAAGGTTCGGGCAAAAAAATTCTCGAAATTCGCACCATAGTGCCTTAATACCATATAAAAATGACTCAAGGTCGATCCAACTTACGGAGTTCCAAACAAGATCGATCCCTAGTGTACTTGGTTAAGATCTTACGCTCCGCCTGAGGATTATTCCAAAACAAATATGATATGTGTCCACCAAAGCTCGGAATAACATCATGAACCAAAGGGCCTCCAGAAACGGGCCCAGTCAACAACCAACTCATCATATCCTTCCCTCTGGCTCTAATCTTTTTCCTAGGGTCAACTCCAGAACTGCTTGAACCCTCGCTATACCTCTCAAATCTGCCACCCTTCCCCCTCGTAACTCTTAAAACAGAAGTAGCCTCCTCCTCCCTAACTGCCTCCTCTTCCGGCTCATCCTCCTCACCCGGCTCCTCCTCCGATTGCAAATCCTCCTGCTCAAGTACCTCCCTCTCGTACTCAGCAAACTCATCTGCAAAAAAGTCCCCCTAAATGGGCACAGACACCTCAACAGTACCAACACTACTAGTTCCAACTTTGATATTCACCTTCTGACGCCGATAGGAAGCATGAAGTTTCGTTCGACGAGAGTTGTCATTGCTAGACATCTACAAAAATTGAAATCAATTGTCTTAATTGACTATACAACTGGAGATGGGTTGTCATATAAACAGTATTTTACGGTTTAGGGTTTAGGTTTTAGGGTTTAGGGTTTACGGTTTAGGCTTTCGGGTTTATGGTTTAGGGTTTAGGGTTTCGGTTTCCGTTTAGGGTTTCCAGGCTCGTGTTTAGGGTTTCGGGTTACGGTTTAGGGTTTAGTAATTAGGGTTTGTTTAGGGATACGTAAGGAAAACAATTTAAAAAAAAAAAAAAAAAAAAAAGGGATTGTCGTGTAGAAAACACGACAGGACCAAGGCCATGTCGTGTGGACTACACGACACAGCCAAGGCCATGTCGTGTGGTCTACACGACACAGCCTAGGCCATGTCGTGTAGTGTCGTGTAGACCACACGACATGGCCTTGGCTGTGTCGTGTAGTCCACACGACATGGCCTTGGTCCTGTCGTGTTTTCTACACGACTTAGCCTAGGTCGTGTCTTGTTTTCTACAACAAATACGAAAAAATCGTTCCGATAATTTCATACGAAATCGCAATTAAAACCGTCACAACTACCTAATCCAACAACAAAGCTTTACTATCAAACCTAATTTGGCTTCAAACATAAATAATTTCCACCTAAAATTACTAATTAAAAATCAATTAACATAAATCTAATCTAATAAAATAACAAAACTAATTAAATTACATACCTTAAATGGAAGAGAAATGATTGAAATTGGAGGAGGAGTGATGGATAGTACTTTGTTCGTGTAATATGAAGAGTTTTTTTTTGGTTTTTAAATTTGAAAGAGTAAATAGGAAGAGTGGTAGTAGTTAAGCAGTAGAATTAATAGGAAGAGGTAGTGGTAGGTAGTACTCACAAGTAAGGGACTTTATAAACCGACTCAAAAACCGTCTCAAAAACCGTCTTAAAAACCGTCTTAAAATTTTTTAATTATTAATAGAAATCGATGTCAAGTTATTATTACAAAAACCGTCAAAAAAAATTTATGTAAAAAAAAACCATATTATCCGTCAACGAACCCGTCTTACAAACCGTCTAAAAAAACGTGTCACATAACCGTCTCAAAACAATCTAAAAAAAAGTCAAAAATATCAACAACCAAAATAAAGTGTAACATATAAAAAAAAAATCTACTCGAAAACATTCCCCAAATAAAACCTTAAAAACCGTTTCAAAAACCGTTACAAAAACAATCTCGAAAACCGTCTCAAAAACCGTCACAACAAAAATAAAATTTCAAAAATCAATGACATAACTAAAAAACGAAAATAATAAAAAAAAATTTCGAAAAAAAGTTAAAGGGCAAAATGGGAAATTTCTAAAAAGTAGGGGGCGTAACAACTAATAAGGGGGGCGTGATATAGCAATTTGACTCAAGGTGTTAAAATTGGCATTCAGTTTAAAATAGACACGTTTAGAGGTCATAACATTACTTTGAAGATCGTGTTTGAAATAGACAAAATAATTTATTATTCTTTATCCTATGTTGTTTTGGGAAAAATCCGAGCATCCAATATTTATTATAGGATATAAGGAGCCTATAGACAAGGATTCAGAAAAAAATCTTTCGGGTTAAAAAAATGATGAAAAAAGCCGATTTTGAAGGTTTTTATCCGCGTTTTTTAGGCCGACAAGGTTCGGGTATAAAAATTCTCGAAATTCGCACCATAGTGCCTTAGTACCATATAAAAATGACTCAAGGTGTTAAAATTAGTGTATCATTTAAAATAGACAAATTTAGAGGCCGCAATAACATTACTTTGAAAGTCGTGTTTGAAATAGACATAATAACTTATATATTATTCTATGTTGTTCTGTGAAAAATCCGAGCGTCCAATATTTATTATAGGATATATGGAGCCTATATACAAGGATTCAGAAAAAAATCTCTCAGGTTAAAAAATGACGCAAAATAGACGATTTTGAAGGTTATTATCCACGTTTTTTACGCCGACATGATCCGGGCATTAAAATTCTCAAAATTTGCACCATAGTGCCTTAATACCATATAAAAATGACTCAAGGTGTTAAAACTGCCGTTCGGTTTAAAATAGACACGTTTAGAGGCCGTAACATTACTTTGAAGACCGTGTTTGAAATTGACAAAATAACTTATCTACTTTATTTTATGTTGTTCTGAGAAAAATTTGAGCCTCCCATATTTATCATAGGATATAAGGAGCCTATAGACAAGGATTCAGAAAAAAATCTTCCGGGTTCTAAAATGACTCAAAATAACCGATTTTGAAGGTTATTATCCACGTTTTTTAGACCGACAAGGTCTGGGTATAAAAATTCTCGAAATTCGCACCATAGTGCCTTAGTACCATATAAAAATGACTCAAGGTATTAAAATTAGTGTACGGTTTAAAATAGACAAGTTTAGAGGCTGCAATAACATTACTTTCAAAGTCGTGTTTGAAATAGACAAAAAAACTTATATATTTTATTCTATGTTGTTATGTGAAAAATCCGAGTATTCAATATTTATTATAGGATATAGGGTGCTTATTAACAAGGATTCAGGAAAAAAAAAACTTTCGGGTTAAAAAATGACACAGAAATAGCCGATTTTAAAGGTTATTATCCACGTTTTTCAGGCCGACGAGGTCCGGGCATAAAAATTCTCAAAAGTCGCACCATAGTGTCTTAATACCATATAAAAATAACTCAAGGTGTTAAAATTGGCGTACGGTTTAAAATAGACACGTTTAGAGACCGCAACATTTCTTTGAAGGTCGTGATTGAACTAGACAAAATAACTTATATACTTTATTCTATGTTATTCTGTGAAAAATCCGAGCCTCCAATATATAAGGAGCCTATTAACAAGGATTCAGAAAAAAAATCTTCCGGGTTCAAAATGACACAAAATAGTCCTTTTTAAGGTTATTATCCACGTTTTTTAGGCTGACAAGGTCCGGGCATAAAAGTTCTCGAAATTCGCACCATAGTAACTTAATACCATATAAAAATGATTCAAGGTATTAGAATTGGCGTACGGTTTAAAATAGATACGTTTTGAGGCCGCAACATTACTTTGAAGGTCGTGACTGAAATAGACAAAATAACTTATATTCTCTCATATCCATAATAACCTTCCCTATTTTCCTTTTCATCAATTTAAAATATCTTCCCTATTTTTTTTTTGCTAAAGTTTTATATATATTTTAATCACCGTTATATTGAATAGGAAGGAGTGAGTATACTTTATTCTATGTTGTTCTGTAAAAAATTCGAGCATCCAATATTTATTATAGATATAAAGAAGCCTATAGACATGGATTCAGAAAATAATCTTCCGGGTTCAAAAATGACGCAATATAACCGATTTTGAAGGTTATCCACGTTTTTTAGGCCGATAAGGTCCAGGTATAAAAGTTCTCGAAATTCGCACCATAGTGCCTTAATAGTTAATACTCCCTCCGTCTCAGCGGATTCTTTACATTTACTTTTTGACACTATTCACAAGTTAAGAGAATCTATATTCTCGACAATCTATAAGAAGAAACATAGTCATGTGGGATCTTGTTTGATTCGTCTTTGTGAATTGATTAAGAATATCGTATTTTTATAATTTTTATAAGTGCAAAATGAAAGATATTGATGATGTAATATGCAGCTCGGCAAATGTGAAAAAGTAACCTAAAGAATCCGTAAGACGGAAGAAGTATCATATAAAAATAATTCAAGGTGTTAAAATTGAGTAAAATAATGTGCGGAACTTAGCACGTCTTTTTTTAGCTCCCCTAAACGGTTAGGTGATTCAATCACTACTAAACGTCTCACTCTCATTTATTATCTCCGTCATCTTAAACTCAGAAATATAGGTAAACAAGATCCATATCCTTTGAATCGGCCATTGGCCATGTTACACAACCACAAAAGGGTCAATTTATGCACAATCCACAAAAAGTCAACTCCAAATCATGCCAAAAAAAAACATATTTCTGCCGCATCATCAATTGCCATTTGAAGAAGTTCTTCTTTCTTCCATAAATGCTTATTGCTTAATGTCTATAAAACCCAGATTAAACAAAACTTAGACCGGAAGAAACAAAAGTTCAAAAAGTTCAAAAAAAAATGAAAGAATGGTTGAAGACGACGGTATGTGGAAAACGAAGTAGAAATTCTGTAGAACAAAATTCAACAGAAGGTACAAGTCAATATAGTCTATCTAACGGTGTTCTCCCTTCACTTGGTGCTCGTAGTAATCGCGGTATCGCCCTCCGTCGTTTTACTCTTTCTCCGTTTTCTCCTCGTTACAAGTAAGTTCTTCATTTACGAGAAAAAGAAACATATGTATATGTATTTATTTTTGAGCTTATTATCTCAAACTTTATTTATTTTTGAGCAAATGTATATTTTTTTATATTTTAGTTTTTTTCCGTCATAACTCAAATTCAACTAAATTTATATGTAATATTTTTGAATTTTATTATAATTTTTTAGAATTTAAAATTTAAATAAATAAACTCAAGAACTTTATAGAAAAACTCATAATTTATAAAACAAAACTCAAAAACTTTACTATAATACTCAAAAACTATAAAATTGAAGGTAATACATTTATACATCGGATGTACCATCCACTTATTGCTTATTTACCTCTTTGTCAGAACACCCGTCCGTGAATTGTGATTAATTTGGATTGATCTCGCGTGTAAGACGGTATTATATAAAATTATGTATATTGTAAAAGATTACATTTCCCAATTGATTAGGTGTGGAAATTTTTATTACGGGTATTTGAACTGTTCGGAGTGCGTGAATCAGGTGATCTTTTGAGCAAGTCCTTATGAAATCGTATTAGTTCCTGAAGGAAGATTTAGTAATGAGTAAAGCATACTTCAAAATTTTCTAAATACTTTAATTATGGTACAATAATATTTGTAGATATTTGGATAACTTTCTACACGAATCTTCGATAATTATATTACGAATTAATTGATAAGAATACTCTGAGTTATGAGAGTTTGTTCAAACCAATATAATAATTAATAACCAACTAATCATTCATTCGCTTTTATTAGAGTATAATATTTGACCTGTTATCTGCTAAGGAAGTGAATAAATATATAATCCTCTTTTAACCCGTCTATCTTTTTATTTATCTGTTGAGGGCATTAGTTAGTTATATTGGTAGTTAAAATAAATTTTAGAATATTTTGAGCAGTTTATACATGTTTCGGAGTATTTCGATTAATGCATTATATTACTTGGAACTAACCTTTACAACTTACTTAATTTTACGTGTAAATATAAATAAATGTATAATTAGTTTGCTTTATTGTTCATCCTCGTCTATTTTATAGATATTTAAGACATAGCATAAATTGAAGAGAGTAACCCAAAATTTAGGAATAAAATCGAAATTAAGTATACCAAATATATTGGTTATCTAGTTGAATAAATTGAAATTAGAACTAGTTATATATTTATATCATTTCAATAAAACTTCTACAACTCATCTACTTCTCGATAATTTTAGTAGTTTTATGAATGAAATTCAATAAAGACCTCAAATTAACAAAATTTTATTTATTTAGCTTAAGTAAAAAAACTGTTTCTCAAACCATCCAAAAGCATTTACTTTATGACCTCATTTTCTAATTATAAACCCTGTTCTTTTCGGCTGAAACGAGCTGCATTGAATTACTTGGAACATAGCTTATTTGAACTAAATTGAGTGGATCTGAAGTGAAATGAATTTAGCTTAATTAAAAGCTAATTTTATGAAGAAATTAACTGAACATAATTAATTAAACGTAAATAAAACTTAACGGAATATAGCCAAACAAAATTGAGAAGAGTTGAAATGAAGTAAAAAAAAACGGAACCTAAAAACTCCCTCCTAATCTACTTGTAGCCTAGGTAGCACCAAAACGGACATGGACACGGACACGGACACGACACGATCACGGGACACAACATGCCATGAAATTTTGGACACGGGACACGGCATTAAAATTTAATAAAATATACATTTTATATACATTTTATAGTTATAAATTTTTGATTTTATTTTCGTAAAAATATTTGATATTAATTTTAAATAAGTGAATGTAAAATTTGCCCGTGATTATAAATTTATTTTAATTCCTCATCCGAATCAATAAACTAATTGATCTCTTTCGATAACGCATTTTTCATCTCAAGAACATCATTCACCGCAAATGATAACCAAATATCGTGGACACGCGACGGACACGGCTCAAATACCATGGACACGCGTCAGACACGTGCCCAAATTATTGTAGAAAGTTAGACACGGCTGTTTAGGTATTGGACACGTTTCGGCGTTGTTCGTGGAGTGTCGGTGTCGGACACGGTACGGCTCATTAGGAGAAGTGTCCGTGCTACCTAGCGTGTAGCTTGTCCTCCTTCAATTCACGAACCATATTTATTCCTCTTCGACTCCAATTATAGCTTCATTGTGCCCATTCACCTCATCTTTAACTTTATTTTCTCTATTTAATGTTACGTACCATACCATCTCATCTTTAACGAGGACCCATGACTAAATATATTATAATTTAGACGAGAAATCTCGTATTCTAAATTTCATGGAATATCGTGTCACGTATCCGTATCGTGTCCTAGGCGGCTTGTGGCCATGCACCCCATCTTTAACTTTATTTTCTCAATTTAATGTTACGTACCCTACCACCTCATCTTTCATGAGGACCCCTTTTTAAGTTTGAAGTCAACTTCTTTATAACTTGGAAATATCGCGGCAGGTAAAGGTACCGTTCAAGTCGAAGTAGGTGAGTTAGTTGTGGTTGTTCAAGTCACTCACAAAAAGGATTATAATATAGGAGTATAAAATTATTAGATATTCTACATGCTAATTTTGTATTCTATTTTTTTTAATATAGTAACCTTATTTTTAACAAAAATATTTTTGATTAGTTATAAGTTATAACTCACAACCATAAATATTAAAAGCGACAATTATTTTATCCAATTAAAGTCAAAAAAGTACAATTAGTCAAAGTTTAAAGTTTGACTTGCCGTAATTCTTACCACTAGTTCACCACTAGTTCAGAAACTATTTTTTTTGTCCATATCAAAAATCTGATAAAACCGGTCAATGTGAAAAAAACAGCCACTTTCAGAAGTTTTGAGTGTGAATTATGGCCAGTCAAAATTGTTTGTGTTAAAAACGAGGTTAACGTGTTGAATATAAAAAAATATGGGATTACTACGTAAAATATTCCAAAATTAATTGTACAACTATGACTCTGTTTGGTAAACAGCATATTGACCAAATTTCAGCATATTTGAGAGATTTAACATGTTTGACTTACCAATATGCTATTTAGTGTGTTTGGTTAATGACATATTGAAATAGTATATTAAGGTCAAATATGCTATTTTACAATATGTTGCTCCTGCCATCATATTGAATTAACATATTAGAAAGAAAAAAAATTGTCTTATTTACCCTTTTAATAAAATACTAATTACATTCATTTTATATATTTAATAAATAATTTCTTCATGTCCTTATATGTCATTTTACAAAGATTGTAGACAATCTGCTAATCTAAACTGCCAATTACCAAACACCTCTATAATAATTCTGCCAAATAAATCTGCTAGTCAAATCCGCTAAATCATTCTGCTAGTCAAATCTGCTATTTAAATCTGCTTCTGCCAATATTAATCTGTTGTTTAACAAACAGGGCCTATGTTAATTTTAATTGAATTTAGGCGTCTTTTTTCTAGTGTTTCATTCCCCACAATCGGAAAAAAAAAACACGCATTATTAATTCATAACATGATACCTTTTTCAATAATTGAGGTTTCTTTTTTTTTTTTTGAGCTTTTAAAGTTTATATATGTGGTATTTTAACCTTTTGACGTCAAACTAAATTTAAATGAATAGTATTTGTAAAATAGTGTATTTTTGTTAGATTAGTATTTAAGTAAACGATTTTAAAAACTTTATATTAAAAGTCGTAATCTTTAAAATAAAATTTAAAAACTATATTATAAAACTCGGAAATTATCCAGCCAATTGTATTATATCTAATGTATAATCTATGAGCTCGTATGATAAATTTTGATGTTAATGAGTCTACATTTCTCTCTTATTTCTTTTAAGGAGTATTATTTATTTTATTAAATTTTCTTAAAATCTAAATTAAAAATTTGTCATCTATAGTTGTCCTACCATAAATTAATCAATTAGAGGATTATACAACCTATATATCTGGTAGTATAGATTTCGAGCCTTATAACCAAGAACTTGAGCTTATACATATATTTTACGAGCTTTATTGAAAATAATCTAAACGTCTTTATAGAAAAAATTGTAAATTAAAATATTATATTGAAACTCAAAAATAATACATATATAATACTCAAAGATTTTAATTTTAACGCATAAGCTCAACTAAATTTGGATTAGATGTACGATACTCATATACTTCTGGATGTATAATCCTATTTGTTTAAATTAATGACCTTGTAATAGTACAATGTAAGCTGAAATTGATTAAACTTTATAATGATAATGCATGTAAACTAACTTATATAAAGTTTATTAAAAATAAAAATGATTAATTCACAGCAATAATCTCAATTATGAACGACCTTCTCAAATTAATTCATACCCCATTTGAACTTTAGAATAATCTTCACAATTGGCATCATCTTATTAAAATAGAAAACGGTAGATTTTAATAACTTGTTATTTTGTAACGAAAAATGTATATAATAATAACTACTCCATTTATTTTCTTCAAAATGATCGCTCGCTCATATATTTTTGTCCGTCATTTAATACAAATGAGTTTTTTTAACTGGCCTCAGATTATTTTGAACAGAAGATTTTAAAATATACTAGTATGGATTAATATGACAAAATCGTTCATAGTTGGGATTATTATTTCAATTACCATTGTATTTTTCATCTATAGGTGCATTGTAGGTTTGATTTTGAGAGTGTTATTTTCAAATAGAAAGAGTTAAAAATGAAATGTTTTTTTAGTTCAAATGAGCGACACTATGTCGCAGGTGAGAATCAAACTCGCTCCTACCACTTGAGCTAACTCTTGTTAGCTCTTAAAAATGAATTGTAATGAGAGAAGATGTCAAGAAACCAACTCAACCAAAAACTTAAACCGATGGTTGGAGTTTTTCGATTCATTTTATATTTTAACACTCCCCCTCACGAAGGCCTTTTTTTTCTTTTTGGGCTTGAAGTGTGGGTGCAGGCGGGATTCCATTGCTGTTCTGATTATCCAATTTAGAATAGAGGGGGTGGGATTCGAACCGTGACCTTTGGTAAGATGGCTCTGATACCATGTCAAGAAACCAACTCAACCAAAAAGCTTAAGCCGATGATTGAAGTTTCTTGATTCGTTTTATATTCTAACAGAAGAATGATTAAAAATGCAGGTTGTGGGAGACCGGTCTAGTAAGTCTGGTGTTCTACACAGCATGGGTATCACCATTCGAGTTCGGGTTCCTGAAGAGTCCGATACGAGGGCTTGCAATAACAGATAATGTGGTGAATGCATTCTTCGCGTTTGATATTGTGTTGACGTTCTTTGTAGCTTACATCGATTCACAAACATACCTCCTTATTGATAATCGAAGCGACATTGCTTGGCGGTACTTGAAAACCTGGTTTCTTTTCGATACCATTTCAACTATCCCTTCCGAACTTGTTAGCAAGATAGTTCCTCAGAACATCCATGCGTATGGCCTCTTTAATATGCTTCGCCTTTGGCGTCTTCGAAGAGTTAGTCAGATGTTCTCCAGGTACCCATTTCTAAACCCTAAACCCTAAACCTAAACCCTAAAGAGGTTTAAATAAAATGTGACTTTCAGCACTAATATTATTATTGGTGGACGTTCACAGATTGGAGAAAGATCGCAAATTTAGCTATTTTTGGATCAGATGCAGTAAGCTTGTCTTTGTGAGTATTACTCTGCTCTTCTTTTCAATCACTTTCTTAGATAAAAGAGTTTACTCTTATAACGAAAGTACAGAGAAAGATAAAAACAAACAGTAAAGAACAGTATTACTCGGCTCTTCTTTTCAATCACTTCCTTAGATAAAAGAGTTTACTATTATAACGGAAGCAAATAAACGGTAAAGAACAATACACACAGATTTACGTGGTTCACTAACTCCACAGGGCAGAAGGGAGAAAGAGGAGTTTTTCAGATTACAGATTCAGAACGGTATATTGTGATATGATAACGGCTAGGGTAGAGGTTAAGAGTTTATATACTACTCTTAACCTAATACAATAAAGATTTGACCTAATAAGGCTCAGACAGAAACTCTAGCCCAATGCAGAATTAGATACTCCTGCATAGTCATTTGAAGCGGCGACTAACAGATTTAAGGCATAGACCCAACATTTACGTTTGATTATTATTATGTGAACGCAGGTTACCCTTTTCGCTGTTCATTGTGCTGGCTGTTTTTACTACTACCTGGCTGCGCATTACCCAGACCCGGCAAAGACATGGATCGCGCTTCAAATAGCAGATTTCCGTACAGCTAATCTAGGGACCTTGTATGTCACAACCATGTATTGGTCCATCACCACGCTTTCAACGACTGGATATGGCGACCTTCACCCTGTTAATATAAGGGAGATGATCTTTGTCCTGTTTTATATGCTCTTCAATCTCGGCCTCACTGCCTACTTGATTGGTAATATGACCAATCTTGTGGTTCATGGTACCAGTCGAACCCGTAACTTTGTGAGTTTTCTTTATCTTAACTCATTATCTACATTATTTACAAGGTTTTTTTGTCAGAAACTATCTTTGATTTATGGTCATTTGTGAACAAAATCCATGTTTCGGCAAAAAAAAGTAAATTTTTCGGCATTGACTTGCTCTGTTCTCCTATTTTTCACACATACAGCCCATATTTCTCCTTTTATTCACCCAATAGAAAACTGAAAATGCTCATTTTGATACTCGGTGTCAAATCAACAATCTCTTCCAAGCAATATCACGCACCAACCATACATCTCAATCTTCCCTTCCATCCGCGTCGTCACCTTTATTGTCATCTTTACCTTCGCCCTTATATTTCGATAACCGTATAGGCTACTCATAATTCATCAACCTAATGTCTATCACAGTTAAATAGCACAGAAGTGATAATAAGAGCGAGTCCATAATGATTTTTGAATAGTTAGTACTAGCTTTGATTCTGCCGATAATTTTTCAAAATTATTGTAGAAGAAAAAACTATGTCGATGGAGATTTTATTTTTGGTAAATTAGGAGTCTGATTCGAATAAGTGATGCACAAATTGTGGTGATCTATGATGTGTTTAATCGATCTTTATCGTCAATTATTATGGTTATAAACTGTAAAGAGTTAGATTCAACATGATAATGGCAAGTCAACGCCTTCTAGTTGACTTTTTTCGCCAGAAGTGAAGTTTTGGTAGTCAGTCTTAAGGTAGTTTCTAACAAAAAAGTCTTATCTACATTATCCAACTCAATCGGCTGTTTACACGGTGGTTTTGTGGGATGATAGCGGGACACGATTCAAGCGGCATCAAGTTTTGCACAAAGGAATAGACTTCCAGTACGACTCCAAGATCAAATGCTCGCTCACTTGTGTTTGAAATACCGAGCTGATTCTGAAGGACTTCAACAACAAGAGATTCTCGAGTCCCTTCCTAAGGCTATCAAATCCAGTATTTCTCAGTTTCTCTTCTATCAGTTGCTTGACAAGGTCTATCTATTTCGCGGTGTATCCAGCGACTTGCTGTTCCAGCTGGTTTCCGAAATGAAGGCCGAGTACTATCCGCCCAAAGAAGATGTGATCTTACAGAATGAGGCACCCACCGATCTTTATGTGCTTGTACATGGCGTCATGGTGAGATTTACGTTTCAATTTTCAACCAAGCTATTATACGTCGTCGACAAATTACTAATTATCGCCGACACCTTTACATGAACTACCAACTTTGCCCTTATTCAACATTAGAAAAAAGTGTCGGTTTTCTCACTAAAATAAAATACGGTTTAGTAGCAATTCGATCAACGGTTTTCAACGATTTTAACGAACGATTCAAATCGTCTGGACGAAAAACATTCTCGTCTGAACCTAGGTCTGGACGAAAATGTTCTTTGTCTAGACCTAGTTCTGGACGAAAATGTTCTTTGTCTGGGCAATTTCTTTTTTTTTTTCAAAATTTCAAATCGGGTTCTTGAATCTAACGCTAATCATAATCCGTTCTACTATATTACGAACTAAAAATCATAAATTTTGAATCAAATTTAAATTGTAAACTAATCTCGTTATTGTCATCCATCGTTGAAAATCGTTGAAAACCGTTGTCCGAATCGCTCGTTGAAATCGTTGAAAACCGTTGATCGAATCGCTACTAAACCGTATTTTATTTTAGTGAGAAAACCAACACTTTTTTTAATGAATTTTAGTCCAATATTGCTAAATTGTCAAATTAATATAAAGCCTTGAATAAGGGCAAAGTTGGTAGTTATGTAAAAGTGTCGACGATAATTAGTAATTTGTCGACGACCTTCAGCATGAACACCAAGTCTGTATACGTTAATGGACTAATCTTACTAGTAAGATTATTATGTACAGCGGTTTTCGTGCATCTGATTTAGTGACTCGCGCTCTTGCAGGAACTTGTTGTGTCCAAGCATGGAAATGAGCAGGCAAGTTTGCAGCGCGATTAAGTTATCTGAATAGCTCGTAACAGGACTATGTTTGTCATCATCATGCTAAAGAAAATATATGTGCAGGTAATTAAAGAGGTTAAAGCAGGAGATGTGTGTGGGGAGATCTGTGTTCTGTGTTATCGACCACAGCTTTTCACAGTCCGGACCAAGAGGTTATGTCAGCTGCTGCGTTTGAATCGGATAGCTCTCCTTAATCTTGTACAAGCAAATGTGGGAGACGGAGCGATTATTATGAATAATCTCTTAGAGGTATGTCTCCTTAAACTTTTTGGCCTCAACGATGATATTGTTAGTTACTGATAGATGAACCATCTCAACCAAAACCATTCCTATTATGCTCCCTCACTCGAATGCCCGTCGGGCTTGAAGAGTGGTTAGTTTGCACAGGCTCCCCCATACCGTGAGCTGGGTTTCCACTTCGTGAGTTTTCGAGGGGTTTTGAGGTTGTCAGGATTCGAACCCGTGACCTTCGGTCAGATACCATGATAGATGAACCATCTCAACCAAAACCATTCCTATTACGCTCCCTCACTCGAATGCCCGTCGGGCTTGAAGAGTGGTTAGTTTGCACAGGCTCCCCCATACCGTGTGCTGGGTTTCCACTGCGTGAGTTTTTGAACGGTTTTGAGGTTTGCAGGATTCGAACCTGTGACCTTCGGTCACAAGTACCATGATAGATGAACCATCTCAACCAAAACTACGTATATTGTAACCTCATAGCCCTAAAAGTAAAGGAGTAGATGCGTAGTCTGCGCAACAGTTAATAAAGAGTGTGAGCGTGCAGGGCGCGATATCTCGAGGGTTGTCAAGCTGTTGATAAACTTTTACTAATTAATGACATGATGTTATGGGGAAACAGTATCTAAAAGGTCAGGATGATCCAATAATGCAAAGTGTGCTACGAGACGTGGAGAAAATGGTAGGTGAAGGTCAAACGGATCTGCCTCTGGGTTTATGCTTTGCAGCAGGGCGAGGAGATGAGACATTGTTGCTACAGTTGCTAAAACGAGGTGCTGATCCCAACGAGCTAGACACGAATGGCCGCACTCCTCTGGTAACTTCAGTCATCTATGTCCGTCTTTATTTCCTAAATTATGTCCGTCTTTATTTCCTTGATCCTTACATATTGTCAATTTTATCGCGCGTGGAACAGCATATTGCAGCTGCCCATGGAAATAAAGATTGCGCCAGTTCGCTCATCTCGTTTGGGGCCGATCCAAACATCAAAGGTACTGCGAAAAAAAGTAGTACAGAGGGCGGGCCAAACCCACGGGCCATCCGTCCATTAGGCCCTCCCGCCCAGCCTAAATATTTTGTGGGCTTGGACAAGTATTTTTTGCCCGAAAAATTAAGAGGGCGGGCCAAACCCAGCCCGCCAAGTTAATGAGGCGGGTATGGACAACAAGAAAAGCCCGTGGGCCGGCCCATTAGGCCCGTTTACAATTTAAATAATTTACTTTTACTCTTAAAAAAATATTTTTTTTAAGCCTGTATCAATTTTATAGGGATATGGAACATTTAAATAATAATATGGAAAATATAATATGTAAACTAAAACAATTAATATATAATGAAAATATTTATATATTTTAATTAATATAAAGTCTAAATTAGATAAATGTTCAAACAGTAATGATTACGTCTAATCTTTGCGTCTAACCTTACATGTATTTCTTTACTAAACATAAATTTATGTATCTCCCTTCAAATTTCACA
Source organism: Silene conica (assembly GCA_029255685.2). NCBI lineage: Eukaryota > Viridiplantae > Streptophyta > Magnoliopsida > Caryophyllales > Caryophyllaceae > Silene > Silene conica. The sequence goes on from CM055314.2 coordinate 1,470,715, forward strand.
TCAAGATATGAAATATAAAAAAATAGATTAATATAAGTCATTTTATACCGAATACTTCATTAACAGTTAAAGTTTTATATTATGGCCCATTGGCCCATGGGCCGCCTGACTTTTGTATAACTATGGCCCGACCCGCCCACTAAGTCTTAACGGGCAACTTTTTTCTTCACAGTTCGGCCCAAATCCGCATTTGAACAGCTCTAAATTTTTATGTATCGTTTATGATTCAGACTATGAAGGGAGTGTTCCGCTTTGGGATGCAATCGTGGGCAAGCACGAGTCCTTGATTAAGCTACTTCTCGACAATGGGGCGTCTCTAGCGTCTGGGGACGTCACTAAATACGCTTCTTACGCTGTCGAGCAAGACAGTCTAAAGATACTCGAGGACATACACAAGTATGGCGGAGATTTAACCTCGGCCAACAGTACTGGAACTACACCCCTTCATGCTGCAGTTACTGCTGGAAACGTGTTAATGGTGAAGTTTATTCTCGATCAAGGGGCCGACATTGACAAGTCCGATGAGCATGGATGGACGCCGAGGACGTTGGCTGATTTCCATGGCAATCAAGAGCTTATTGCATTGTTCAATTCTAAGAAATTGGCTGACATTAATTCCTATGCTAGAGCTTCCAACAAGAAAGAAACTCTTACTTTTCGGATCCAAAAGTATCCCAGTACTGGTTCGATTCCTATTCCTCCAGACGCTCCTGTCATGATTCCCGTTGAAAAACACCCTAGACGCCGTGTTAACAACTTTCAGAATTCTCTTTTTGGTGTCGTCTCAGCTGCCACTAGAGGTTAGAGACTCTATTTCCGACCATCATCTTGCATCAGTTTGTCGGCTCAGAATAGACCTGATCATGGGCCGGGCCAAGTTTGGGTCGGGCTCGTGATATATAAATGACCCAAATACGTGGACCGGGCCAAACAGGTGGGCAAATTTTTTTGACCCAAACCCATAATTGTTCGGGCTATAATGGGCCTCGGGCCAAAATGGGCCAAACGGGCCAAAAAATACATTACAAAACAATTAACAAAATGGATATGCGAACAAACAATTAGCAACGAAATAAAAATTTCAAGTCTTAGGTACTTAACTTCGACTCCTTTGGTAAGAGAACAATCCCATAATACCATACATAATTTATGAGTTGACAAAAAAATAGTGGTACACTAACTAACTAAAGGTGTACGATAAAAATATAAAAATATCCGCAAAGTTGATAATTCAATGTATTAGTGATATTAGATTATTCGTGTGATATGATATACGATTCCAACTTTTGAATTTCCCTTCTTGAAAAAATAAAAAAATCGGGTCGGGCTGGGCTAAAAATCGGGCCTTTCCCAAACCCGGCCCTATATTTATATCGGGCTTATTTTGGGCCGGGCCACGGGCTTTTTAGGCCTAACTATTAGGCACAAACCCGAAAAAATCGGCTGGGCCGGGTCGGGTCACCGGACCTGGGCCGTTTGATCAGCTCTAGCGCAGAAGTTACCATGTCGTGTTCAGTCCTTCAGAATAATTACCATCACAGCCAAACTCTAAATCTGTCATGTCTGCGCAGGTGAAACAACAGCGGAGGAAGAAAGTTCGACAGAAATGAAGGGACACGAAAACCAGAACGATGGCAGAGTAACATTGAGATGCCCGGGTGTAAGCGAGGCCAGAAAGCTAGTCAGGTTGCCTGATACCATTCAAGAACTACTTCAAATTGGCAGTCAGAAATTTGGATGTCACTGCATTCAAGTATTAACAACAGACGGAGCTGAGATCGATGATATAGGGCTCATTAGAGACGGCGATCACCTCTGCCTCGTCCACGATGACAAAAATAAGCTGCCTATGAACTCGTAGGTACGCTTTCAAGATGCATCTCAAACTCGTCATTTTCTTTCTCGTCAATCTGTCACAGCCCGGTCCTCAGATATCGGTATCACCATAGTTTCATTTCCGTTTGCTTTCTTACATGGTGTCGATCCAATTGTACATTATCCTTAATTGTACATAATTTCTACATGCTTTTTCACTTGCATGTTGAAGACTAAGAAATGTATTTTGATTTCTTTGCACAAAAAAAAACATTACTCGACATTTTTTGGGATGCGGCCATGCTGCCCTTCATCATATTTTGTCTCGAAAATAATGCGAATATGAGATTTTCTGAGGCTGTGTTGGTAACTTAAGTGTAATTACCGGTTCATTTTCCGTATTTTGGGTTTGGTTCCAAGACGGGCGAACTTATAAATAATAAAGCTAGTTCGGGAAGTACGGAGTGTACACTAGTCTATTGTTTAAAAGTTCGCAGTATAATTGCCTTACGAACGATTATGCGGGGTCTCGCCAAAGCATTTATCAGAATAAAACAGATTTTGGCGGTTGATTTTGAAGAGTTGTAACTCTTCAGAATTCTGACTCAATCCCTTCCCTTTTCCCTTCATTTGTCTATATATATGATAGATAAATGGTTCAATTTTTCTTAAGAGAAATCACGATATGAATCTTCTTAAACATAGAAAACGAATTACACAAAAGCTTCGAAATTACATCTCTGTTTTTCGTGCCAAAAACCGAGGAACACCGTCTTATCTCTGTAGAAAATCCGGTACATCCCAGGCACTCACATACGGGATGAATTGTTCTATAAGAACAGTGTAGCGATTCGGTATTGTTTTCATTGCTTTCATTGCTTTGACAGTATATCAATAACAGGTTGTAGATAATTTCCGTTTACTTTCTGATTGATTGTGTTTATGTATGTCAAACAAAACACGATGAAAAGAGAAACGAGAATAACCCTAATCAAAATGATTAGACTCGAACCAAATAGCCCCATAATAACCCTAATCAAAATGATCAAAATACAATCGACTTGATTTGGACAATTGGCCCTTTGAGCGAAAGTGAACCAAATGACCCGTTTTGCCATGTCCTAAATCTACGATGCATCCAATAACCCTCGAAACTTGGAACTTCAGTCAGTTTGGAAACCCAGACGAACTGTGATTAGCACATCAAAAGGAGGGCTTCGCGGGTTCGGCCAAGCAAAGATAATGCAGTAGCAGCAATGTGATGACCGGTGAGACCTGCACTAATAAGCTGTTCATTTGGAGATGCATGTTCGATGTATGTGTCCGGCAATACAATTGGTCGCCACTGTCGAGAAGGCAAGAGTCAGGGCAATGATCATATTTACTATAGCTTAACACTACGAATGCGACTCCCCATTTGCACAAAACAATAAGGGCAGCCTGGTGCACGATGGCATCCCCGCTAGGCGAGGGTCCGGGGAATGGCCCCACCACAAGGGTGTAATGGCCGCTCTTCACGGTCACAAAGCAACACCTTAACCGGTGCGCCAAGGCTCCCCTTCGAGAAATAAAATATTGAGATATGACCTCGTTAGTTTACCGATGTACTCCAGTAATCCGATAAATAAAATTATTAGCACTTGAATAACTACAATATTTAATTGGACATTCCTTACTAAACCGTATCCGTATATACGGATTCCGTATAAACGGTTTTTCCGGAAACCCGAAACCGTATATACGGTTAAACCGTATCGGATCCGTATAGTGATTTTTGCAATTTTTAAAACCGTATACCCAATACGGTTTCAAAACCGTACCGGGTATACGGTTTTGCTCACCCCTTTCGGGGGGTGGGACAAAATAGAGCCGTAAACTGATAAGAATTACCTGGATTCGTCCATCAAGCTTTCCGTCGAGGGCAATGAACTGGGCAACATGAGACCCAAATCCTCCTACAGATCCTTCCTCAACCGTAATCAGAAAAGCATGATTTTCACATAGACCTCTGACAAGTTTCAGGTCAAGGGGCTTGCAAAACCTGGCATCGGCAACAGTAACTTCCAAACCAAGCTTTGAAAGAAGGGACTGCGCGGAGAGACAGTTCTGAATCATGGCTCCGTATCCTAACAAGGCAACATCTTTACCTTCTATAAGAACTTTTCCCTTGCCAATCTGTCCTACGACAACCATCATATAATTAACGCAGATTTGTGCTGAGATTGTTTCTGATTTCAGTGGAACCAAAGACTCGCTATTCTCTGGTTCCTATTGCAATGGAATGAAGGAAAATAGTACATCAGATTGTCACGCTTCTTTTTATCATAAAATAATCGTCATTTGATGCAATTCTTGACGCAATTTTCAATAAGAGTAATCTGGAATCCCATGTTACTCAGACTCGTTTAGAAGTACCCTACACGGGTACGTGTCCAAGTGTCGGACTCAGCTATTTTATTGAAAAATATGCACATTTTGGTTGAAAATGAGGTGTCCATGTGTCATACCCATGTCCGAGTGTCGAGTATCGGACACGGGTACGCGAGGAAATTAGAAGAGTCGGAGTAACATAGCTGGAATCCACCTCTCTGTGAGAACACTGGGGCAATGCTACATATCTTTGACTACAATCTGGAATCCCTTGAGGCACATAGGTAGTGTGGGGGGTTTATTATGGAAAAGGGTTCAGGTTGGAGTCCGATCAAACTGAATACATCTCAATCTCAACGAGTAGGAGACTGACATTTGAGAGTGAAAGCCATAATCATGGTTACCGGATTCACTCGGTACCCTAAGAATCGCGAATCGCAAATCACGAAAAGCGAATTCTCATGTTGGTTACTGAGAATACATACAACACACATTCTATAAGAGCGAATCATAAATGGTAAGGACGTATTCATAGCGAATCCAGTAACCATTGCCATAATCACTCAATGTATGAGACTGAAAAATATCTTCCACAGTATATCACCTTATACTAAGCGAGTACGGGGTAATTTTCAAGGAGCGGACAAAATAAACCTAGTTTAATTTGAGCAGCGACAGTCATCACGGACTGCTAACTCCTGAGAAAAAAATGGATCACAAATTTTGGAAATTGCTACAGGAAGGCCTGAACTTCCATTTTACTAAGTTCGCATTTCTTTAAAACGGGTGTTCAACACAGGAGCACTTTCATTTCTTTTAAACAATTATTTGAAAGTAAAGCTATGTTACTCAAACTCGTTTAGAAGTATCCGACACAGGTACGTGTCCAAGTGTCGGACTCGGCTATTTTATTGAAAAATGTGCATATATTTGGTCTAAAATGAGGTGTCCAAGTGTCATACCCATGTCCGAGTGTAGAGTATCTGACACGGGTACGCGAGGAAATTAGAAGAGTCGGAGTAACATTGAAGTAAAGGGTTTTCACAAATATGTAATAAATTGATGAATAAAAAAGTATTTTAGAAGAAACCACTACCTCAATAGGTATTGTACTACCCATGCAATTGCTTAAGCTGACAAGGGCACCACTAGGATACCGGAAGCACACCGGTCGATCATCAATTTGAGCTGCTGTGGCCACCATGCGAGCAAGTTCAAACTCATCGGAAGGCGCCATGACTATCATGTTTGGTAAGCATGACATAAAAGTTATGTCATATGGTCCACAGGACACTGGTCCATCTGAACCAACCAATCCTGCATTTGTAATGGCAAATCGCACAGGGACTTTTTGCCGGTCGACATCGTGGACAACCTGTGATAAAAAAAATTTAGATGTATATTAGCATCGCTTCTTCACTTGCAGACACGACAAAGAAGGTACATTGTAATAAGTTGTGGAGAAGCATGCAACATGGAGCAGCTATGCATGCAGCTAATTCCAAAAATTCCCCAAGAGGTAGAAACTCCTGTCAAACAGTGTTACAGCACTACTACTACAACAACAACATCAGAGCCTTAGTCCCAAAATGTTTTGGGATCGGCTGACATAAATCATCCTTTGGAATCGTCATGAGTGAACTCTCATCTCAACAAAAGAAAAAAGAAAGAAAAAAAAAACGGAAGTGGAGTGAAACAAAAAATGAAAGGCAAAGGGGTTTTATAGATTTTAAATCGAACTTATCACATGTATAAAAACCCAAAAAAATAAATCAAGAATAAAGTTTAAAGTGATTTTGAGAAACGATGTTACAGCACTACTACAAAAACAGGCAATAACAACACACCATTGACAATGCATGTTAATGCCATGTCCTAAATCTATGACGACCCTCAAAACTTGGCACGCTACAAGCATGCAACATTAATATGTGTTGTCAATGATGCGTTGTTATTGCCTGTTTTTGTAGTAGTAAGAGAAGTGCGGAAGCTGAGTAAATAGGGAGGTCTGGGGTACTAAAACAGGTATGTGCCTGAATATTGAAGATTGTGTGACTTGGAACTTGGAAGTAGTAATATTGAATACCGATCATTGTACATCAACAACAACAACATTGCGCGAGTGACAAATGGCGAGTAAGTAGGGTTCAGATGTATCACATGACCCAAAACGGAAATCTTGTTGAGAATTGCATCAATCATCTTCAAACTATTATTGAGCCATTTTCCTTTGTTTAATAGAGAGGATATAGGCCTTAGGGAAAAGAGAATATTGATGGAGGAGGATGACCTGATCATAAGCTCTTTGAAGATAGGCGGAAGGAATAATACAAAACGGTCTCAGTCCACCACTTGCTAAACCAGCTGAAAATGTAACCGCATGTTGCTCAGCAATTCCAACATCAAAAAAACGATCTTGAAATTTTTCCTGGAACAATTCAATGGGCCGCTCCATTCTCATTCCTGCGTGAACTGCAACAATATCTTTGTCCTTCTCTGCCTCTGTAGATAAAGCCTCTACAAAGTAATCACAATATGTCCGAGGACTAATGCCAGCAAGCAATGTCTCAGGAGTAGGTGTATCTGATGCAATACAGACCAATTGAAAACAGAAGGTCAGCAATTAAAGACATACTCCGTACTAAGTAGACGCATCATTGTTGGTTGTGAGCGTCCGGAATCATAACTACAGAATGAGAACATATGATCGTCTTCTAACAAAATGAAGAGGCGAGAGGAAAAGAATTTAGGGATCTTCATTAATAACGTGTATATCATCGACAGAATAAGAATAAGAATAAGAATATTAAGTATGTAGAAAAATCATATACCCCCCTCCCCTCTCCCTTACCATGCCATTTGCAGGAGCCTTTGAGGCATCGCAGTAATGATGTTGGTGTAAAATAATTAGTTAAAATATAAATCTAACCCAATCTTTACTCGGGACAAGAAAGATAAACACGGGTAAGCACCAACATCCTAGCAAATTCAAAAATCAATTTACTTGAAAAGCAGGGAAAACTACCAGTACCAAGATTTTCTGTGGTATCAGTCGGCAGTTTAGGTGGGGAAGTAATTTCATCTGTCATGACATGAACCAGCACAGGCCCCATAGAATTCGATGACGATACTTCTTGCAGCACACAAATCAGGTCTTCGACGTTGTTACCATCTACTGGGCCGATGTAATAGAGACCTAACTCTTCAAAAAGAGTAGATCCTGTAGGTCCCAGCATACCACGAGCATATTCATCGACTTTTGCAGCCCATTCATATAACCCTTTGCCGACTCTCTTAGTAAGACCCTGAAACAATAATAATTCACCAGAAATGTTTTAGCTCCAAAAATTACAACTATCAAACACAAAGATTACCTTAATTTACCATATAGATTGTTGGTTTACTTCCGAAACGAACACTGAATAACCCAATACCTTAGCAACTTCTCTGAATCGACGGAAAGATTTACTGGATTGAAGCTTGCTCAATGTACTAGAAAGTGCGTTAATAGGCGTCCTAGAGTCTTCATCAAGCTTAGGATGCAAAGAGTGACGACTGTCATTTAAAATCACCAGTAAGTTGGAGTCTAAATATCCAGCATTACTCATCGCCTCATAAACCTGACCAGCGCTGGTTGTTTCATTGCTAATAATAGAAACTACACGCTCTCTTTTTCCTTTGATATCTCTTGCCACGGCAAATCCTAAAGTCAAGAAAACATAGATTTAGGCAATGATCGCGTGTTCAAACAGAAGATTACTGTTCTACCGGAAACGTAACACGTCAAGAAAACAAACTAAAACCTACCAAGTCCAGCAGAGATACTGCTGCATCCATGACCTGAGCCAAATGGATCAAACTCGCTTTCAGACCGTCTTGTACAGACAGAAAGTCCGTTCTTCTGTCCAAGTGTACTCATCAGGGATCTCCTTCCAGTGAGTAACTTATGGGCATATGTCTAAAAAAAATAGTCAAGGAAAAGAAAATGTATTAAGAATAGTTTTCACTCTTTTTATTCAACCTGCTCCCACATCATCCATGATAGATGAACCGTCTCAACCAAAACCTTAAGGTGATGGTTGAGGCCCAACTATTATTAATATTCCTAATACGCCCCCTCACTCAAATGCCCATTGGGATTGAAGAGTGGTTAGTTTGCACAGGCCCACCCATACCGTATGCTGGTTTCCACTTCGTGGTTTTGTTTTTGAGGGCTTTTGAGGTTGTCAGGATTCGAACCCGTGACCTTCGGTCACACCGGCTCTGATACCATGAGAGATGAACCGTCTCAACCAAAACCTAAAGGTGATGGTTGAGGTCCAACTATTATTAATATTACTAATAATCCATACTGCTGAAACCATACATACTAAGTATCAAGTTTATGATATCTTACTTGATCTCCTTTATCCCACAAGATTTTGTCCATTGGTGCATGAAAAACATAGTGAATGGCAACAGTCAACTCCACCACAGGTAGGCTAGCTTGTAAAGCTCTCTGTCCTTTTGATACAAGGTTTGAAAGCTCTCCGCGAATTTCATCAGCTAATTGTTTGAGCTCCTGTACCACCGGAATTTCAGCCAATGAGATATTTTAGAAGTCATTTTGTAAAATTAAAATGTTATGGAGCACTGAAAGGATAAAACAGAAACAGGTACCATGACTTTCAACCTTAGTTGACAAGTTTTTCATGTTAATGGGGTTCTCAACCATATCAAGTATAGGAGTCGGCATTTCTTCCCAGGAAAATTCACTCTTATCACTTAACGCTGTGATTCTTCCAACATAACTCTGCAGTGAACCAAGAAACCATTAAGTAAAAGTAGATTTCCTCGGCTATCAAGAAATAACCTTTCATGATACAGGAGATATGTTACAAAAATCGAAAGAAATGGAAAAATCATCACGAGACATGATGACATATTGACATATGTGTCTCATTTTGGAATATCTCGGATAGAAACCCTTCTCCTCTCCCAGCAAACAGTTTCAAATGTAGAGATGAAGCCAACATCGGCTCCAGAATCTATAGGTGCATCCTTTTAAGATAACCTTAGTTTACAGTGATGAAGAGTTGATCAACCATTATTGCACATAGAATCCATAGAACAAATAATAATGCACGAATATTTAAAAGCTACCAGCGGTATCCGGTCTTCTAAACTCCCTCATGCCAATTACAGGAAAGTGAAACTGAAAAAAAGATATTCGTTCCTGAATGTTACAGCTAACATTTTAGCAGTCATTTTTTACCAAAAAAAAAAAAAACTTTAGCAATATAATACCATTGCCTCTCTGCCTGATGTATGGTGTATGTGGTTTGCAGGCTATCACATATATCTAGTGACTGCGGGTTCCCTCGTCACCCAAAAGAATATATAATACCATTGTCTACACTAGTATCGAAAGACAATTGCTTTTACAAGTTAAAACACGATTTACGACCCCTTCAATTCAACAATTCTTAACAGCTTATGAGTCTACAATTTGCACCACCTGCTGTGCAGAAGTTGAATGAAATCCCATCAACTACAAGTCTACAACTACAAGCAGCGACAGTGGGACACCTAAGTGAAGCTAGAAGGAAAAAAAATGCAGACAGCATTTCTAAAAACAATTTCTGCGTATTTCAGCAACATTACTTAAATAAACTGGAATAAAACATGAATTTGTAGTCCTAAATGGCTGACTAAATGGGTGGCTACTTGTTTTATTGTGAAATAACATTCATTGGATTGCATTTCTGAAACCAATTTTCAGCTAAGATGATTCGGAAATCACAAATTCTCATTGAAGACACAAGCAGAAGACGGGTCAAATAATAACCAAGCTGCTAGATAACACAATAGCATAATGCTACTCCTAGACAATTTGCTTTTGTCTTATCTACCCGTTTACCGCTTGTGACGGATATGTCCGTCTCCAATGAGACTAATTGTTCGGAAATAGGCTCTTATAGTTATAGCACATATTTCCTACGGAGTATATGGTATGAGAACTAGTATGACCGAAGGTCACGGGTTCAAATCCTAGCAACCTCAAAACCCCTCAAAAACATGAAGTGAAAACCCAGCACACGGTATGGGTAGCCTGTGCAAACTAACGACTCTTCAAGCCCAACGGACATTTGAGTGAGTGAGCGTAATAAGAATATTAATAATAGTTGGCATCAACCATCACCTGAAGGTTTTGGTTGAGATGATTCATCTATCAAAGCCTCAAAGGGAACCTAACCTAACTAGTAGCAAAAGGTAGCACTCGACATAAAGGAAGAGAGTAAGAAAAGGCGATACCTTGGATACATTAGCAGAAATAAAAGATGGGCAGACAGAAATGTTGTGGAATTGAGAATTGAAGTTTGTGAATTGGCAATTAACAAGGAAATGTGAGGAATTATGATGAGAATCAAGTGTAATCCCAAGTGGGTACTTAAGATAAGTAATACCCATTTCTTGTAGTTGCAGTAATCAAACACTAAAATACCAACAAGTAAGAGGATAATCAATGTTAAAACTTCATTCAAGTTTGTATTAAGGAAGAGAGAAGAAGATAAGAGACAGCCCAGAAAGGAGATTGGCACAAGGAAGAAGGAAGTGAAGGAAGGTGTGTGATGATGAAATTAAATTGGGTGGAGATTGGAGACGAATGCACCACACAATCACAATCACAATCACAATCAAATCACATCACAATCACAATCACAATCATTACTGTGGGCAATTTGATCAGAGAAACGCACAGTAGGTGTCCACGTCATATGTAATTTGCTCACTTACCTGCCAATCGGGTTTGCTGACTCGCATGGGCATATTTCCGTAACTTTGTTATTACCTTCAATTTTATAGTTTTGAGTATTATAGTAAAAAAATTGAGTTTTGTTTAACTTGGGAGTTTCTATAAGCTTTCGAGTTTATTTATTTAAACATTAAATTCTAAAAAATCACAATAAAATTTTAAAATATTACGTACTACGGACAGGGGTGTTCAGTGATTTTAGGAGGCCCGGTTCCAATGACCAATTTGGGGCCCTAAATAGTACTTATTAGCAAATAATATTTATTTATTTTAAATAATAAACCAAAAAAGTTAGTTTTTTAAGATGACACAAAAGTTATTTTTTTTTTTTGTTGTAATTAAGGTTATTAAAAATATAGATCCAATTTTATTTAGATAAAAAATAAAAAATAGAAAAAATACTTTAACAAAGGCAAATATAAAATTGGAAATGAGATTTTGCTACCGAAGGGAATCAAACACTGGACATAAGGCTGAAAGGTAATGCTCAACCCACTAGACCCAGAAACATTAATGCTAATCTAATACAACAAAAAGTTAATGTACTCTAAACAAATTGAGTTTTGGGCCCCCAAAACTTTTGGGCCCCTGTTCTTAGAACATGTTGAACCTCCTAATAGACGCCCCTGACTACGGAGTATAAGTTTAGTTGAATTTGAGTTATAACAGCCCTGGGAAAAAACAAAAATTTAACTTATATATTTTAATATGCTCAAAAACAAATAAAATTTGAGTTAATAAACTCAAAAAAGTACATATATGCTCAAAAAAATTGGAGGTATTACATCCCGATGGATGTTTCTTTTCCTCGGCATATTTGGGTTTCACCCTTAAATTTTACAAATAATTTACTTTTGTTACTTGTTAGTAGTATTGATCTTTAGTTTCTTGAATGGTTGAATTGGCTCGAACTAAAGTGTATAATACACGTTGTTTAGATATCTAAGCTTCCGGGACAAAAATGTCCGAAAATGGTTAATCGAGTAAGATAAAGCGGGCACAAAAATTTTCAAAAAAATCGAAAGACCTTTGATGTTACTGGTATGTTATAGACCAGTTTCGACCGAAAATCGGATAACCGTGTAAAAGTGATTTATAGTAGCTTATAGAGTCTAGAATCGAATTAGATACCTCATGATGCGATTTCGGACACGTGGTAGAAAAACAGGAACCAGTTTCGTCCGAAAATCGTATAACCGTGTAAAAGTGATTTATAATAGTTTATAGGATCTAGAATCGAATAAGATTACTCATGATGCGATTTCAGACACGTGGTATAAAAACAAGCAGAAAAATACCGAATCGGCTCGAATTGAAATGTATAATACACGTTTTTTTGAGCCTCTGAGTTACTAGAACAAAAATATCCAAAACTCGCACGGATGGTTAATCGAGTCAGATAAAGCGGGCACAATTTTTCAAAAACATCGGAAGACATTTAACGTTACCGGTATATTATAAACCAGTTTCGGCCAAATATCGAATAATCATGTAAAAGTGATTTATAGTAGTTTATAGGGCCTTGAATCGAATAAGATAGCTCATGATGCGATTACAAACACGTGGTATAAATCAAGAAAGTCGACAAGTAAAGCAAAACCGTTCATGTACATAACGCCCTTTTTCCTCAACACAAATTCTCATTGAAGACGGACACTGAAGACGGATAATGCCCCTCTCACATAATGCAAGTTCCACTATCAGTATAAAGTTCCACTTTCTTCCACTTGCATGTCCACTTACATTTTCATGAGATTAAAGTATCCGTCTTCAACTTATGACGGATATTAACCGTCACAAGCAAAACTCTTTGCTTCCTTAAAAGGGATATAACTTCGAATGTGAAGGTCACAATACTTGCAAAAACTCAGATCACGAATACCACCATTTATTTATATAATATAAGATGAACAAAACTGATCATGAGAATCAGGACTTCCTCAACTGCTCACCCCCTGAATATCTTAAATACTTTACAATCTATCGTTTGCCTGTTCTACATTTCTCAAGATTTCTTGAAAAGAAGAAGCAGTAGTTCTTCAGATAAAAGGGATGAATAGATTAAAAAAAGTATTTTGTGTAAGAATTGAGATGTAAATAAATCACAACAAAAAAAGGTAAGAGCAAAAATGTGCTAGGAACCTAGCTTCCTTTGTCATCAAATTTGTGATGTATTGCTTCTCCAACGTTTTGTCTAATTGTCCCAAATGAACAGTCTAGCCCCCTGTCTCGGCACCGCTAAAAGGAAGACTTGCCTTGAGCAGAATAGGGTCGTATCGTTCACTGAGAGTAACTCTAGTTTCCAGAACTTTAATACACCATATTCAGCTAGCCTGAGCCTAAGTTTTGACAAAATCACTAATCACCGGATGAATGCCAGTTCCGAAGCCAAAGCAATGTGATCACTTCCCCATTTCTGTAAGCATATCGAACACACATTTCACTACAATCGAGCCCATGATGAACCTTTATTTCAAAAAGGATTTAAATCACATCATTCGCATTTAGATCAACAAGGGGTTGAGCACTCGAGCCAGCCTAATTAAAGGTCTCTAATGGTTAAAAATCATGAGCTTAGACCATGTTTATCCGTAGGTCTTGCGGGCTTACTTAGCCCTAGTTTGTATATTAAAATATTAATTTTTTTTCTTAACCTACTTTCAAGTCTTACCTCTTCATTTCTATCTTTTATCAAGACCTACCTTTAACCTATACTTTTTTACACTAAACAAGGTCTTGAAAGTGTTCTAGGAGGTCCAAATTGGACCGCATGGACCTAGTTTCTTCAAAGGTGTTCCAACCTTTTAATTTCTTTTTCCTTTTTTTATTTGTTTATTTTTTGTCTTTATTCAAGACCTAGACCTACTTAGCCCAACCTATAAACATAGTCAGTTGATATACAATAACCAGGCTCCCGCATCATTAGTTTGAAGAGGCATAAAACCGGGGTCCAAAAAGACGCAAGGTGCCACGTTTTTGGTAACAAATTTATATTTCCCAAACAAGATTGTGGACATTACCCTTTTTAGTAGTTTTCGAGTTCGCTAACATGTAAGGAGGTAAAAGATTGGAATAGTGGGGAAAAGAAATGGCATAATTAAATATCTAGAAGAAAAAAAATGGAATGAGGTACGCCTTATCTAAAAGGCGCACCGAATGCACCAAGGCATTTTGGCTAGCGCCGTGATCCAAGGCACAATCGAGGCCTGCTATTAAACTAAGCTTGTGAGATAAGAGGTTTGAAACCCTTGTGGTTCTACCCGGATTGAATCCATCCAAAAACTATCCAAAACTGGATGATGCAACCAATTCTCTAAAATCGAGAAAATAAATGAAAAGAATGCATAAAATCAAATCTTCACCAAACTAAAAGTTAATATAACCATATTAATGATTCACATTCACCACAGGTGTCCATTTCCCCCTACCTCACCCCCACAAAATTCCATTCAGTTTATATTAAATTATCTTTTTTTTGTGTAGGGGTAGTTGCTGACTCCAAGGTGGGAGGACTAAAACAGAGTAGTAAACAAAGTTACACGTGCCAGACAATTGAGCTCCTCTTTCATGTGCACCAGAACAGAGGCAAATGACTAGTTAGGCTTTAGGAACTGCAATTATTTTGGTCAGAAGTTTGAAACACGAAAAAAAAAAACTTTTGGGGCAACAGCAAGAGCTATATCAACAACTAAGAGAGCGAAGATGTAAATCAAATGCATAGGTATAGTCAGTCAAGTGCACCTTTGTTGGAAATCCCCCATATGGTTGCATCACGTCTTTCCGGATAGGAGCAAGCACCTTAACAGTTTGGAGGCCTTCAGATCTCCTACATGTCACACAGAAGCAGCAGATTAATTTGACAGATAGCTAGTAAATCTAAAAACAAGATGCTAAACAAAGATGATCAAAAGGTATACTGACCATATGTAGTCCACAGTTCCCATAAAAGAACAATTATAGCTAGTCACCAATGGCTCCCCGCATTGGTCTCTTGTCTCAGAAGAATCCTAGAAACCATCATAGGAAGAGAAAAGATTACATGGTGATTAGCATTGTTGAGATCTACTGGCAATCATACAAACAGAAAAACGATGCACATCTTGCAGAGAGGGGAAGATAAATACAGCATTGCCTTTGTTGGCATCAATAAGTAAATAGCAGAAGTAAAGAATTTATGGCAATTAAAGTATATTTACTGTGTCACAGATTGACATCAACAAACAGATGTGTTGTCACTCCATCTGCCACTGTACGAGAACAATAACATTACCCACATGCCTCAAAGGCTCTCGTTTATAATAGGTAAGAGATTTAGATGTGCACAACCTTATTCATGAGTTGAAAACACATAGGCCATTTACGGATGACCCATTCACCAATGATAAAAACTGCTTCTTCATAATAAATGAAGCCAGGAGGCCCAGGACAGCTTTAACTCAAAAGGTCATATATTTGTTAACGATTGAATAAGACAACCTAAGTCTATACCAAGTTACAGTGCACAAGCTAAAAGCTGCTAAATAGGTGAAGTCAACTTAACTCGTGAATTTCCAGATAAATAACTATTAGTGCACCACATATCACCAGTTCACCACTGCTTAAATATAACCAGAAACTTCTAGATTGCGTCACAGTATCATTGAACACAAAAATAGTAAACCTACCACGACTTCTGAGTATGTACTCCGAAGCTTTAAAGTGTGTTCAAGAATAGTGTTCTCGGTATTGCCAGTAGCTGTGGTTATCTCCATTGCCGTCCACCGAGATGGGTTGTATAATGTTTTATCCTGCACAGCTATATCGGTCTTGAATACCACCTCACCTGGAGCACAACAGACGTGCTATCAGGAACCATTTTGGCTGTTGAATGTTGATCACTAATTGATAAACAAACTTATGAGCTTACCCAAACTAGAAGGAGACACATCATTCCCACTTTGCAAAGTAGGCAAAAATTCTTTTGTGTCTTTGACCAAATTTTTATTTTCTTCCAAGGACTCATCTATATGACTTATGGATAGCCCATTGAGTTTTTCATCCATTTTGTCACAGTTTAAAGCTGAAGACGTGTTTAGGCCACCAACAGGTTGGTCACTCAGATTACTGGTGGGACCTACCACACTCACCTGGAGTGTCTGGACAGATTCAGGAGAAGAACTACATGACTTATCTGGCTGAAAGTTAAGCTTGTCATTATCCCTTGTGCTTTTCTCCAATATATTGTTTGGGGTCATCGTCGAATTCGCAATATTACCAGCTGGTTGCCTCCTGAGAAAGTTGGCAAGTATTGTACATACACTTCTGAAGGAAAGTTTATTAAGAATATTTTAAATAGGGAATGAAAAGGAAACCTGGACTGATCGCTATATAATCTGGCTGGTGAATGGATTTCAGCTGAAGCCTGTCCTGAAACTTTGTCTCTATCAACTTGAGATATATCAAGCTGACAGAAAAATAATTGTTACCTCAGCAGCCGCAAGAGCCAATCTATGATTTGTAAAGAAGTAAAGCTGAACTATACCTTCTGTTGTGATATGAAGTTGTACAACGGACTCTGGCAACAGAAAGCATGTATGCTGTTATTAGAAAAATGAATGATTTAAATGAGCTTGACAACACAAAATATAGTAGCTAGGGATAACCCCGGTCTACCTTTGGGGTACAATTAAAATCACCGCATAGGACAACCGGAGCATCATCCCACGTCTTTGATACTGCTTGAGCTTTTTCAAGAAGCATTCTGACCTGCATAAAGCAATAGCAAAGGGGCATTTATGAATCTTTTTGAAGCAATAAGCCAAAATAAATTTCGTTAGACAGATATAATAGGCATGATCTAATCCTTTTTGTGCATTACAAGTTACCACTGTCAAACCATTGCAATTACCAAGACCCTTCAATCTCAAAACATGGAAAAAGTGTTGAGGGTATTTTTGATTGTGAAGTCATGACAACAGAAAAGAATCATGGGCTAAGTATTTAATACGCTTGGAAATGGCAGGTAGTCCTGCAATCAAAATTGAGTTCCTCCAATCCATGAACTGAAACATAGTTGGGTGTTACGAGAAAAAGTAAGGAAAACACTTCCTTCAGATAGTAAGCTGCCATAACCAGGGCATGAACATGCAGAATGAGTCCATTAGCTGCCGGAAAGTTGAATTGTGGAAACAAGTGAGGGTCTTATGTGCGTTTAAACCCAAGGCTCAGTAAGACACTAGCCAAAACACCTCGATGCATCGTAAGGGTGCCTTGTAGATGAAGTGTACCTAGTAAGACGCGTTACTTTATGATTTCCTTTAATAGTTCTTTTGTTATGCCGTTCACTTGGCCATATTATTTTTTTTTCTTTTACTCCTTTACATGTCCATGGAAAACCTTGTGTTCAAGAGGGGCGTGCCTTCTCGCTCTTTGTGCCACATCGCCTCTTCCCGCCCCATGCTTTCTAAAAGCAAAGAAGCGTATGTGCTGTCAATCTCTCAGCTCAGTATGAGTTTCAGTATTGTATTATATCTCTCGGACAAAGCATCTCCAAAATTGTATTATCAGTTATCCTGTGCAAGTTCGGATACACCAAATTGCAATGTTTGATATGTACAAGAAACAAGTCATGTGAAGAATGTGAATGGCCTACGAAGAGCCACACACCTGGCCAAGTTTCATTTCTCCTCTTCTTGGGTTGTACAGCACATGAATGTTGCCTACAACAACTCTATTTGGAGCACCTGAACTGCATGGCATAATAACAACGTTTCTTAGAAGCTGTTTTCATCAAGTCGTTTAGCTCAATAAATAAAATGTACAGATTTACCTAAAATGCGTAATTCGACACTATACAACCGTCTGAGACGTAAAACTCGATTCAGTTGGCACATGACATATATAAAAAGATACAGAAACAAAATCTAAATCAATAAAGCGTTTGGGAAGGAAAACAGAGACAAGAAACTCAAAGAACAGCAATAACCATCAACGACCAATCTGAACTTCACAGGTAATAAACCACACAAACTTGAGTCAGACATTAAATAAAATCATGCAGTTGCAATCTAGATCTTAGGAGACCAGGAAACTGAAAGTTGGTACTTCCTTAGAGAGCGGCCCACTATTAAAATGAAGGAGTCTTTCCATCAAAATCTTACCACCTTTGCATGGGTTGACAGCAAGGATTATCAATGAGTCCGATTTCCGACCAAAGTAAGACAGAGTATGACATAACTCTATAGCTAATAATGAGGCCTCTATAATTAAGAGACATTCAAAAGGCAAGCATTACCCTGAAGAAGATAACTGGCTTCCATCGTGATTCTGAGTTAGTGACTGCACACACAAAAAAAAAATTATGGCAATCAAGAATTGTGACAGAAAAAGAAGGGGGCCAGTACTGCAATATAATAACAAAAATAAAAGATTGAAGAGCTGTAACTAACCTCTAATACACAAATTTGAGCAACATTGTCCCGCATTCCATGTCTTCGGAATTCAATGCAGTCCTCAAACACCAACTTGAATCTAACCCCATGATTATAAAACATGTGTCACAAAATTGCATTTAAGTATTTGACAAAAACAGACACGGCAAGACAATAGTGATAGACGTGCGCAGGAAGGTTTCAACTCGACTAAAAGGAGCATCATAACAAACAGGTCAAATAATCTGCTTTTATTAGCTCCGTACCTTGCTGTTCGAAAGAAGATAGCACACCCATCAACTGGTTCACCCGTGCGCATCTAATACATTGGAAACCATGTAGCTATTATGCATAAAGACATATGACCACCATAGTATCAATATACAATTAGAATACATAATCATCAAGCCTCGAAAGATTTGGTTTCAAACACTCTGCTTTAATAGCTCCTTGCTTTTGTACTTCAGTGGTATACTTCATTTAAAAACAGACCCCCCAAAAGCAAACTTCGGGAGCACACATTGTCCTCTATGAAATAGATAAGTAAAACAAAATCAGAAGTAAAATCTGCGAAGGTACAGAGACCAGGGAAACTGCCGTATCTCAATGAGACCACGAAAAAAACCGTTAGAAGGTGCAACATCCAGGTAAGCATATCAGCAATAAGGAGTACTAGGACATGACTGCATGGCAATTTTCAAATCAGAGGCATATCATCGTTTTCTACAATTCCCTTGTACCTTCAATTATATTAATCAATACTCAATGGGGCATTAAGAAACATAAATCTTCTTTCAATCTATAAGCACAATTAAATATTTCTACTCTTTTACAAAGAAACAAACTTCACTATGAAGCCAAGAAAAAGAACTGCAAGTGTCCTAAAGGATTTATCTTCGTCCTGATGTGGTGAAAACGTTAGTTTCAATTTTTTTGCACGTGCGCTGAAAGAAGCAAAAGGCATGAAAAACACCTAACAACAGTGCATAGCAAGAGAAAATAAGTGTATTTATGTCTCTGACAACCTTCCAAAAGCCACTGTATCCACGAACCCTCAAGTCCTCCTCTAGCTCTTGGAATTTGTCGACCTCCTGAAAACAGAATGCTAGTCTTAACCAGGATAGAGAAAAGATCAATGCAATATGAAGCTTGGTTAATCAATGTAGAAAGACAGAAGGAATGGCGGAGTGGGGGAGTTAAGCAGGGATGAGAAAGAGCATCAAATGAGACACACAAGAAGCAGAGAAGAGTATACCGCTTTAAAAATTAACCAGTACATGAGGGGGAAAAAAAGACTTTCTACGCTGTACCCATATGTTCTTTCGAATTCTTACATGCATCCTAGAATTTAAAATCATCTAATATACTCTAAAGTCAACGAAAAGTACTTCAAAAACTAAATGCTCAATTTCGCTTCTTTTTAAGAGTTATGTTTAGACGCTTATAATTGATTACTTGACATAATTCCTGGAAACATGACATCATCATTTATTCACCAATAAGCATATTTTCATGACGTGCCTTTCAGAAACTCGAATTATGATACTAGGACAATTAATTGGTTTATCGGGAAATTTTAAATTATTTAAAAACCGATGGTACTTTGATAGAGTTCGAAAAGTAGATTTAAAATTATTTAAAAAAACCAAGGGCATATGATAGAGTCTGTAAAAAAAACGGGCACTGCATCAAAATAAAAACAGAATTTTCAGAATGAGAATCACCTGAAAGCACATTATGTCAGGAGACCACAATTGGAGCTCAAAAAGAATGTTGGCCTTCCGCCATTCCCAACTCATAAAGCGACGGGGGATATGAAAATAAAGATTGCGATGGCCATTAGCCAGGTAGTCAGCAAGTATATTATATGAGACCACAACAAACCGCTCTGCAAAATATGACACCAATTCAGGGAAGAGTGAACCTCATAAACGTTGGATCCATATTATTTGAAGAGAAAAAAAGAAAACTATGAAGGGAAAAAATTATCAGAATGAAGAATTCCAGATTCGTTCGTTGCCTATGTATAGACAAAATGAAAAGAGCAACGGGACAGAAGAGAAAATTGGCAAAAGAATTTGCACAAAATGGAAAATAATATTTTTAGGAAGAATTTCATAATTTTTTCCATCTTCATTTATTACAAACCAAACAATAAGGAAAACTATTCTAACAGATAATGCTCTCCCTGAAACCAAAAGACTCTTAGCCTTCCCAAAAGTACTATCCTAGTTCTCCTTTAGACAGGAAAAACCGTAAAACCACCAAAGAATATCACCACTAAAGAAATAATGAAAACTTTGGAAATAACTTTTAGCCGTGACAAATTGAGTAAACCAACCACCGAGAACTGTGAAAATAAAACAGGGAAGTGTATAAATACTTTAAAGTACTTTACCATCCTCATCCATTCCGCTTTTCTCACAATAATTTCCTTCAATGCACAAATACTTCAAAAACAGGTCTCAGTAACATGCTTAACTACTTAGCTAACTACCATGTGGCACATCCACGGAATTATGATCATTATTGATCAAACTATATTCACCTATCAAATACTGAATCCACATAGTACTAGATGTACCTTCTTGCGTTTGTCATGCCCATTAGACAAATCTTAACAATTTCACCCTTATACCATATTAATGTACATTTATGTAATTTCAACAAGCATACACTATGAAATATGCACAATAGATATAAAAATATTGAAAGGACATGGACAATACTCCATTGGACTTGGCGTGTCTCCTCTAAAACACAACGTCAGGCGACGTGTCTCACTTTTTCCGCAACATTTACATCTGCGTGAACCCTATCTTCATATATATATTTGAGTCAACCGCTTTTCGCTAATTTTCATTACTTTTTGAGCAATATTTTTTTTAACAATCCCTTTTTATAAAGTTTCACATACTACCTTCTAATAATTCAAATTTCGCTCAATCATCCCTTTCATATTTACTTTGACACCTAACACTATGCAAACCTACTTTCCATCAACTATAATCAATTTTCCAGCATTGACTATCAAAGGCATGTACAACTATTTTGCCTTTGTTCCCTTTCATTTCGTCTATCATTGTTGGGATAAACATTAAACAATCACGAAATTTATCAACCTTGGTAAGTGAGAATGTGGGATTGCAGAGCATCTCCAATGGTAAGCTTAGTAGCTACTAGCTTACCTTTGCCAATTAGGATTTTCAAGCTACAATATTTTAAGCTATAAACTACTACAATGGTAAGCTACTAGTGTTGTGGCTTAGATGACCCATATGTCAACTAATTTCCATATAACCCTTTTAATTTAATACATTTACATATTTTACGTAAAATATAAAAATTAAAAACACACTCATATTTTGACGTATGTAATTTTAGTTGGTAGATTTATTTTGTACGACCATTTGAGCTACTAGCTCCATGGAGCTAGTAGCTCATTTTAAACTACTTCAAAAAAAAAAAAAAAAAAAAAAAAAGTGTTCCAATGGTCAAACTACTTGCTTGAAAACTTTTTAATTTGCAAGCAAATCCTTTTTATGAACCATTGGAGATGCTCTCGAGGCACGGAAATACAATGAGCAAAGTCAGGATAACAAAGTGTATTACTACTCCGAAGAAAACTACATAAAAAGAGGGAAAGGAAGCAACAGAGAAAATACCAGAATTGGGAGGGGGAGGGTTGTTAGCGAACTCCCAACCACGAAAATCAGCAGCCTTCTGGCGTTGAACCCTAACCCTGGGTTGATTATACGGCGGCGCAGCTCTAGGCCCAAAATTACCACCACCACTACCACCATGGAAACTCATACTATTATAATGGCGATAACGTGGATGATTGTAATGAGGAGAATCATTACTATAACCCAAAGCATTATAACCAGCAATATTATCGGAATTCGAATAGCGATAATTAGGATAATTATGATGAGGAGCATGATAAGTATATCCTAAAGCATTATAATTTTGATGATTTTGACGAGGAGCAATATAAGTATAACCCTGAGCATTATAATTATATTCATAATTATTACAATGATGATGATTATGAATAGGATTACATGAGTAGTAGTTGTTGTTGGCGGTGGTAGGCCGGTGTTTGGCGACGGGTGCAGGGCGGCGGCCACCTCGGAACTGCGGCGGAATAGAGAGGCGAAATTGAATTAAACGCAGCAGGAAAGATAGATACAACGGAAAAGAGTAGAGTTAGAGAGAGTATTACCGGTGGATGATTGGACATGGCGGAGGAGGCGGCGGCGGAGGGAGGGTGGTTGAGGACGGTGGTTGCTGCGGCAACGCGGTGGAGAGAAGTGGGGGAGGGTGACCGCATAAATTTCTGTATGGGCTTGATGGGTGCGTTTGGGTTATGGTGAATTGGTAAGGGACAGCTCGGACATTTTTGGTAGTTCAAACTCCAAAGTCCAAACTAAGATACTAACCGACTTTTCAATCCGTTTTTAAAATGGCATGTACTTTTTCACATACGAATTTTACTTTTTCACATACGAATTTTACAATTTTACCCTTGTCATTTTTTTCCATTCCCCATTCAATTAATATTTTTTTCCTCTTTTTCCTCATCTCCCTTAACCACCACCACTTATTCCGATCAAAAAATCAAATCAAGCTTATTGATTGTTAGTTCGCATGGAGCATGTACTTGATTTTGGTTAATTTAGTACTTGTGCAATCGACAATTTACAATTGTTGCAGAGTTCTTTGTTTTTGGTGTGGTGTGAGTTGACAATACTAATGTCGTCTTCTGCCTTATTAATTCCGGCAACCACGGCTTAGTATCACACATTGTGCCAACTAAGTACCTTTGTGTACCACTGCCCATGACCTAGAACCACCGTTCACCATCCAATACACCACGCCTCCACCAATCATAAACCCAATTCATAATAATTATTTTAACATATTGAATACTAATTAACAAACCTCTAATAATTTCAATAAAACATATTAGTAATCGACAACGAAATTAATAGATATGGAGAAATTATGATCCATTATCAAGTTTTTAGAACAATTAGATTCAATTTTGGGGAAAAAGTTAGGTAAAACCTAATAATTTAGGTCTAGAAAAAGGGTAGGGCATGGAAGTTAATGAAAAAATGTATGTGAAAGAGTAAAATCCGTACGTGAAAAATTAATTCCGTTTAAGGTAATGCAAAAAAATAAAATTAATTGATATTTTGGGTTGAAATGAAAAATAATCGTTAAACACTTAAACTGGTGTTTATGTAGACTCGGAATTTTGGAACATATTTGACTTAAACACGTCATTTCTAATGGCGTGTATGTAGCTCAAAACACGTCATTAGGAATAGCGTGTCTACTTAGCCTGAGATTTTAATAAAACAAACACTTTTTTCCTCAAGGACTGCTAAGACACGCCAGCTCCTATGGCATGTCTCCTTCGTTCTCTAACCCGCCATAGCATACCATATGGCGTGTTTGGCTTTGTAATTTTTTTTAACACAAAAAGGCTCGTCATTCCTCCTTACTTATAAACACGCGGAAAAAATTCAACATTCCTCAACCCTCCCTCGTTACTCGTCAATCACTCACTCACAAATCTTTCTTGACCCTCATCCAAACCTCTTTTTCATCCATCACTCTCCTCCGGCGTATCTCTGGCGACATCTCTTTCTTAAGGTAATTTTTTTTCCTTTTTTTGTTTAATTACTAATTTTTGTGTTAGATTTCAGTCATTCAGAACTTACAGTTAACTTAACATTCCTCAACCCTCCCTCGTTACTCCATTTTTTTTGTCCAGTCATTCAGAGCTTACAGTTAACTCAATTCCCAAAGGTTTCACACTCCCCACAACTACGAATGGCTTGTTCGATATTCACCCATCATACATCACTACAAGAATACGGAAAACAGGCGACAGAAAATGGCGACTGAAAAAAACATTGGCGACTGACATCAGTCACCAAAATGGCGACTACGAATTTTCCGCGGAGCGAGTGGTGAAGATCCGGGTAAGCATATATATGGAGACATACACGGATTATTGTTCTACCTTATTGCTTACCGCCGGAGTTAATCAAGAGAAAGTAAAAGAAGTTCTCTACTACTGTTGAATGCATGCGGGGAAATATTGATATAAGATTAGTAGACAGACATAGTTGTGGTTGTGGACCTAAAGTGATGTCGATAGGTTAGGCACAACTATTGTTATGGACTTGAAGAATTGGTAGGCCAGGCACGGGGAAATAGGCCAGGTCGTGGACCAAAAGTTATGCATGAAACTAAATATTTGTGAAACTGAGATGAGACGGACACTGTAGTGTTACGTGAATGGGGGATGTGTACTCCATGGTTGTAAATAAGGTTGCGAGCCTACGTTGTGATTATATTGTGAAATAGAATGATTTTAGTTATTGGAGACGAGTTAGTAATGCATGTTATGAGTTGTTATTGTTTTAAATTTATATTTGGCATGTAGTTGACTTGTGTAATTGTCACCTATTTCCGGGGTGGCATGTGTCGACTCATTCAATGATTTCCGCTTGAATGGAGAGCAGATAATAAAGCAGGTTTAGATGCGTAGAGCGAGGTTGGGTGCTAATATTGTTGTGTGCCGAGCTAGGCCGGGACGCATAGTTGCTCTTGTTGTCTTACGAGTTTCACCTAGTTATCATGTTGTCAAACATTCTAGCTGAAATACGTTGTTTCTTTAAGACGTCTATTCTCGACAAGTGTAATAACGTCTATGGTTTTATTTAAAGTACTTGGTTTAATTCTATTTGATATACATTGCCTCAAAAAAATAGAGATGATAACACCTTTAGTTATTTCGGAATATTTTGTTAAGATTCCTTAATAAATGAGCACAAATTCTCATTTATGACGGCAGTATCCTTCACAAGTTTGTGACGGATACCGTTTTCTTTAATAGGTGTTACAGTTTTATTTTCTAAGTGTGTTCTTATTTACAGAGAACCGATTACCCATGTCCCATAAGAAAAATGATGCTGAGTAAAACCTTATCCATTATTATTAAACTATAAAGAAGAAAGAGTCTTTCAATTACCCCATTGTCGAAAGCATGTTGATGTTGGACTTGGTTTTAAACACGACTTGTTCTAGGGAATTCAAGATGAAGAATATTTTTGACATTTTAGAGTTTAATTTGCACGGCAACAAAAATAAAAATAATAAATTGATTATGGATTAATTAGCTAAGTAACTTTTCTAGATAAGAACATGACATTTGGGTTAATTAGTGTCTTAGTTGTATGTATGTATACATATGGGAACCTAGTTGTAGTCCTGATTGAGTACCTATTTACAGTCTTGTATTTTTGAGTATATACTAGTTTACTCGATTGGAATTCCGACTATTAGTCCATAGGTTGCTAGCCTAGGCATTGATCCATTGTCCTCCAAGGTTATCTAGTCACGAATAATGCATAGGTGAAATAATTGGCCCGAGTTCGTTTCTAAATAAGACCACTCTGCTGCTTTTACTATCAATATCAAACAATAACCTATTTTTTTATTTTATTTTTTTTATTTTATTTTATGGTAATGAAAGTCCATTATTTACCAAAAGGAATTCTCCAAAATGATTTCTTTTGGAGTTAATGAGGTCATGCTAAGTAAAGTAAATACAGGGTTCAGGGTTCAGGGTTTAGGGTTTAGGGTTTAGGGTTTAGGGTTTAGGTCTAGGGTGTATAAGGGAACCTTTCAATTACAGAGAGGTACGACAAGTAGCAGTAAATATACGTGCCCAAATGATCCGCCTGCAATCTGCATGCACCTGAAGACTGAAGCTGAGTAAACTTCTTCAATGCTAAAATATAGAGAATCCATTTTTATATGCCACTGTTGGATGCAACTTGCAGTAACTAGTATGCCCAGTCCTTGAATAGTGAATACACTTTATTTTTTCCTTTTATTTTTCCCGTAAATTTTGCTTAGACACAACAAATAATTTTTTTTCTTTTTTTTTTTTTTTCGAATGACTTATAAAGAAGACGAGTGGAAATATTACTCCACGGATAAGAAACATACTGTAAAATAAAATTAGGATAAAGGCGCTGTTTTTAGATTTAAATTCACCATTTTTAAATTTATTTCAGATTTCCCAAGGTTAGAAAATTTTATATCTTATAAGTGATCACCGTCCACCGAATTGAAAGTCGTTGATCTTGAACAACTCTTGAATGGTACCATGTCCCAAAAAACTCCTAGGAGCCATTAGCAATCCCACCACATCATTTTATGCGGATATATAGGTGGACAACGGTCCTAACAAGAATGGTTCACCCAATACTCACAAGGGAATATCAAACGAAACTCTCACTAAGGACATCGTAGTACCTTTCATTAAGCATCCTACGCAGGAAAACGCTTTCATCTAAGGCCATCGTAGCGCTTGTAGGCAACAATATAATAAAGCGAAATATGAGTCAACGGTTCAATGCACGAGCAAAGAGTCTGCCTCTGCTAACTCAAAAAAATTCCAACTTCACTCACATGATTCGCTAATACGGTAACAAGGTTATTCATCACACTAACACACGAGGATTTCTAAAAGTCACGTGGCTACGAGAACTCGAGAAGCAAACCCCATCTAAGCACAACTAGCCGCTGAAACCGAGGGACATTATGGCACTTATTTTTGGTACTAATTGGCTAGTTTACTCGGTCGTTATTTATTCTTTGACGAAGCACCCAATTGTTTTCATACCCTTCATAAAATATTAAAGTAAATGACTACCTCAATATTTTTTTTGATGCCCTTTATAAAAAATCAAAAGTAAATGACGACCTCAACCAACTACATTTTGGACTAATACCCCGTAAACTACCACTTGACTTTCCTAATCCTATTAAATAATTCGATTTTTCTAACGTGTGTCCTTAAAGCAGACATTAATAATCTAAATGTGGAAAGATTTACATCATATTTTCATTAATTATGGTGAAAATGGGTTTCTACCAACGAATCAAATGAGAATATGTTGTAAATTTTTCCGCATTTAGATTATTAATATGTGCCCTAATGACAGCACGTTAGAAAAACCGTTAATAATTAGCTGGTATGCAATGCAAAGGGCAAAACTCTATATAATAGTTCTCCTCCTAAATCTTCATCAAAATATACTTCTTAATAACCTTTCAAAATTTCTCCTCCTCAAGGCTAAAGCGATATATATTTATTTACGTATTTGCTAAATCTCATAGTAACATTTTACTAAATATCTCGTAATAACATTTAACGTAAAATATAATGAAGCGTAAATGTCATGGAAACAAGTTATGCAAAATCCTAAAAATGCCAATAAAAGCACTTGGTAAAATAAGGGATGCGTACGTTAGAGCTATGAACAATTGCGCCGAAAGGGGCAGTTATGATGGGCTAGCAGGGTGGGGTGGACCGGTGTACCATGACCAAGTGCCTAGGAGCGTAAGCACGAGAACGATGAGGTACGGTGGTGAAATATTGGATGGTGATCTTAAGGAACTGGTAAGAGCAAATTCGACAGGTAGGTCGAGGTCGAGAAACAGTGTTATAGTGAGTAGTCTGGTTTGTAATGATAATATGAAATTGCAAAATGAAAAGGTTGTGTTGGGTTGGTCAAATGGAATGCCAAGGAGTGGTAGTGTTGTTATGGCTAAGATTGAAGAATAATGATCCTACAATGTTCAAGCTAGTAACTATGGTAAAGTTTTTGGTACCATTAGACCAATTAATTAATATGCGCGAGCGTGTTTTTGACATATGTTACTCAAACTCGATTAGATGTAGCTGATGTATAGTTGATGTTGATTATGGTTGTTGAGCTTATTATATGAATGCGCGAGATGGTAGTAGTGTGATTAGTTCGCGAGTATCGGTTGTAGACTTGTAAGACCATATTCTTTCTGGCTTAATTTCAGTTATATGTTAATCAAACTCGATTAGATGTAGCTGATGTATAGTTGATGTTGATTATGGTTGTTGAGCTTATTGTATGAATGCGCGAGATAGTAGTAGTGTGATTAGTTCGCAAGTATATCGATTGTAGACTTGTAAGACCATGTTCTTTCTGACTTAATTTCAGCTATAGGTTACTCAAACTCGATTAGATGTAGCTGATGTATAGTTGATGTTGATTATGGTTGTTGATCGAGCTTATTATATGAATCCGCGAGATAGTAGTAGTGTGATTAGTTCGCGAGTATCGGTTGTAGATTTGTTAGATCATATTCTTTTTGGCTTAATTTCAGCTCTTTTCAGTTTTTCTTAGTTGTATTATGTTAAGTTTTATTTACGTTCAATCAATTATGTTCAATTAATCTCTTCACAAAATTAGCTTTTAATCAACTAAATTCACTTCACCTCGGTTCCACTCAATTTAGTTCAGTTAAACTCTACTACAATTAATTCAATTCAGCTCATTTTAACCGAAAAAAGCAGGGTCAAAGTACTATACATACATGCCAAAAGTACTAGTAGAATAAGTTTTGATGTAATTATTTTACTTGCCTGTACTTGCTTCACATGGACTTACCTATTTCATGTCTCAAACCATAACTTATTTATTTACTCCCCATCTTTTATCTTTTTATTATTAATAAATGTTTTTAATAAGGATTCATTTTGTATTTATTTTGCATAATCACAAATTCTCATTTAGACCAAAGTATTCGTTTAACTCATACTTCCTCCATTCCAATCAATTCTATACATTTCACTTTTTCGATACTATTTATAAATCGAGTGAATCTTCAACACAACTTATAATATATAAGATAAAATATAGTCATGTGAGATCTTGTTTAAATTGTCTTAACGAGTATATTGTGAATATCAAAGTTTTATAATTTTTATCGATATGTAACTAAAGATATTAACAAAAGAAAACGGGTATTGGCAAACGTGAATAAAGCAAATGTATAGAATTGATTGGAATGGAGGAAGTAACTTTTAAGACGGGTCGTATAATTATCCATTTACCTCCCTATGCTTTTTTATTTTTATCATATCCATACAATTGGATATTACTTAACCTATTTTAATTTAAAACGGATATGACGGATATATTTGTCTTAAGAAAGACTTATAGTTGCCCTATTCGCCATACCATACCAATAGTTCTAATTGATACCTACATTATCTTTCTCCATAATCTGGTGGAAAAACAAAGGAAAAACGCTTAAATTATACAACCAAAAGTAAAATTCGCTTAAATTATACAACCAAAAGTAAAATTCGCTTAAATTATACAACTAAAGGTAAAAAGGTCGTGAAATATTATAAAATAACACAAATTATATAAAAGACGAATTTATTTATAACAAGGGTTATATAGCTAACAAAAATTGGTTACTACCACGTTAAAAATGAATTGTGAATAAGCGGATTAATATTAACATTAAATTAAACTAATTACCATTTACCAAAACAAATAACAAATTAGAATTAGTATTAGTATTAGTATTGACGTCGCCATATGACGGAGTCTCCTACAACGTGCTTCAACTAGATTTTGTAAACAAGTTGACACTTTTCAATGGTAAAAGTTAAACAAGTTGACACTAAATACAGTACGACCCCGTTTCTTTATTTGTTTTTTAAAAGGCCGGGGATACAACTAGAGGTGTATATTGGGCTGGGCCAGGTTGGGTCGGACTGAAGGTGGGCTGGTCCAAGAAAAGGGAGCCCTAGCACAACCCTAAAACAATGATAGGCTGGACCAAGAAAAGTCAGCCCTCGCTCAGCACTGCGGGGTTGTTAGTTGTGTTAGTGGGCTGAATTTGTGTTAGTTGTGTTAGCGGTTTGGGCTGGGCCGGGCCGGGTAGAGTCGGGCCGAATTTCGTACAAAACTGCTGATAGGGCTGGGCTAACAAAATCTGGCCCTGACCTGACCCTAATTGTTACCGGGCTGGGCTAGCCCAGCTCTGACCATGTGTGGACCGGAAAAAATTGGCCATGTAACAGGGTTGGACCAGGCCGGGCCAGGCTAGCCTGCTACGTTGTCCAGCTCTAGATACAACAACAACGTTTCTCCTATCAAATTTTTCAAATTAATTTCTATCGGTATTTAAAGTGTTGGCCGATAAGTTTGGCAAATAAGGTAAACTCTCTTCTGTCATATTTTTGGTGGGTTGAATGCCACCTGGGGCATAAAATGCATTGGTGCACTAGAAATTTCTTAAGTTTGCCCAAGTCGTGTGGAGGTTTAAGTCTCCGGAATATAGTATGCCTTAACAAAGCTTTGCTGACAAAGCATGGGTGGCGCATTATTTTGGGGAGAATTCCTTATTTGTAGATGTTTTTGCCAAAAACAATTTGGTACAAATGAAGTCAAGGCAGATTCAAGACTTGGAAAAAGATCCCACATACGACACCAAATTGTTTCAGGCGGGTTAAAACAATCAAGTCATCGTTGCCTCGAATTCGTCCCGGGCCAACGCGCTCCTTTGGGATGTTGGGTGAGATGAGCTTTTCTCGCACATGCAACACACATAGTCTTGGGGGTGTCCCGAGAGCGGCCTCTCTGATTTCTAAGTCAGTGCGGTGTCCTCAGATGTATAGTCGGGACCTTTGCGTGATGCTTGGTAGTTGGTTCCTATTCCCTCTCTTAGATGTTTTAAGTAGTCTTATTTTTAGAGAGATAATGAAGTTCTTGTGATTGTTCTCTTGAAAGATATTGCGATCGATTGATCGACGTTTTTTCCCCTTATACGGATTTGTTGTCTTTATGTAAGTTCTTTCCCTAAGAAGAAATATAAGAGAAGATATTTTATGTTCAAGAGGATGTATATTTTATGTGTGACCCGTTGACTGACATGCAGGTCGGGTTGATGCAGTGTTCCTCATCAGGGATAAAACTCAAAAAGCTTGACTAAAGAATATTTCTGGAAATTGAGATAAAAGGAGAAGAATTATAAGAAAAGAGATAAAATGGAGTAATTAAACCAAGAAAGCTAAACAATACCACTTTTTAATTTCTAAGGTAGCCGTTCCTTTGCACTTCCTCATTTAAATTAAGAGCAACTCTTGGACGGATAATTATCAACCATGTGGGCGAATAAGACAAAACTGTTTGCTATTTCTTACCCATTTGCTTTTGTATTTTCTACACCACACGGATATTTTACTTTATCCATCGTAAAATTTGCAATGAATATATCCATTATAAATGAGAATTTGTGTTAAATTAACTCAAACCAAAATCAAACAAGTCATTAATCCACCTAACTCAAAACTACCTAAATAACCTATGGACGATTGATTAAAAAATTTGGGAACTTTTCATTAATCCACCTAACTCAATGTAAATTTTAATTAGTTCTTCTAACCACTTTATAAACATGGTTTTGAATTACTTCGTATTAGTTTATTACAGGTTAACATAATTGTTGCAAGCCATCATTGATTTTTTCCCCTTTCAGAGTCCACTATTGAGTATTGACATCATTGGTTAACATAATTGCTGCAAGCCATCATTGCTTAACATTATCCGTAAAATTCCCTAAAATCTTTAAATTATTGACTCTGCTACATTAATTTTTCAGTAACTTTTATTACTTTTTTATCGTTCAAACTCACCTCTTACTCACCAAGACTTTTCAGTAACTTTTATTAACTTTTTATTATTCAGACTCACCCAAGACTCAAGTAGAATATTGGTAAAATTGAGAGAGTCTTAAGACTTAACAAAGTCTTGTCTCAAGATCGCCAATAATCTTACCCTAACAACAATCAACGGTCAAACTCAACTAATCCCTAATTTTATCTTGGGATCACCTAAATACACTCATTCGGACACTCATTAGAGAGTGAGAGTATCTCATTTGAAATCACTTACTTGGATAGTAAATGAGAGTAGAGGAAAATGGAGGGGAGAAATTTAGAACGATTCATTCTCTCTCCTCCAAACCTAATTCATATCTTTCTACAATAGGAAAGATTTAGAAGAAAATTTATCCAAACAATCACATTTCATTCTCCTACCCGATCTTCTCTTCTTTCTCCTTCCCTCCTTCCCCTCCCCTCCCTTTTTCTCCACTTTTTGTGTTTGAATAGCAAAGAAGGGAAAGGGGAGTGACGGAGAAGGAGGGAAAACCAGGGGAGGATAGGGAGGATAAATGAGATGATATTCCTTCCAAGTCTTACCTTTGTGAGAGAGAAAATAAATTGCCTAGGATGTGAACTTTCCCTTTAAGATCCTGTTCTTTTGGACTGAAACTGAAATGAATTGAACTTAACTTAACTTATAAGATCTGAACTGAACTGAACTTATAGGAACTGAACTGAACTGAACTGAATTTATAGGAACTAAACTGAACCGAACTTATAGGATCTGAGCTGAACTGAACTTATAGGAACTGAACTGAACTTGTAAGAACTGAGCTGAAGAACTGAACTTATAGTAACTTGAAATCTAAAAGAACATGACCTAAATCTTTCCACCCTTTTCGTTAACCAAATAATGAATTTTTCATCCCTTTAAAGCAACTTCCTCCCTCCCTTTCTTAACAATTCCTTCAATCTAAACACGCCCTAAAAATTAAATTAAAGACATTTTTGTCGATTGTGTATAAATAGAGTGTATTCATGTCCCTGTTATCTATTTCCTGAATAAGTCATACCGTTAAATTTAAATCTTTTATGAAAACCAGAGAGCTTGCACTTGCAGTTGCACCTTGACAAGATACATCCTGGAAAATACAATAAAGTTAAGAAGCACCATTTTAATATCATAAAACTAGTCAAATTTGGTGTCCCATATTATAAATATATATATATATATATATATATATATATATATATATATATATAAATATTAAAACCATCTTCGTGTTCAAATTTCTCATATCATCATCATTTGATTTCATTCTTGTCCCCCTCACCCTCAACCTCTCTCTATCTCTATCTCTCTGACTTTTGTTCAAGCAAAATCCCCCAAAATAACCTGAAAAAACATTTGGGTATTGCTCCAATTTTTCTGGGTACTAATAATTTTATAGAAAGTTTGCAACTTTGATTTCTTACTCCATATTTTGTACCAAAATAATTCTGGGTTGTGCTCCAAATCTTCTGGTATGTCTAATATTATTGAAAGTTTCCAACTTTAGTTCTCTTATTTCATATTTTGTACCAAAAAAACTCTGGGTTTTGCTCAAGATTTTCAGGTCATTGACCATTTTAAAACTTAGAAATGGAGACGAGTACAGCAGATTTGTATAGAGTAGCAAGTGTGAGATTAGGAGGAGGATCGTCATGGAGAAGGAGTGGAAGAGATGTATTTTCAGTATCAGTACATGATGAAGATGATGAAGAAGCACTTAAATGGGCTGCTCTTGAGAAATTACCAACTTATGATCGTGTTAGGAGAGCTATTTTAACTGATATGGCTGGTCCTGCTAGAGAAATTGATGTTGATAAACTTGGTTTTGATGAAAAAAAAGAGATTTTGGAAAGACTTGTTAGGATTGCTGAGGAAGATAATGAACGATTCCTGCTTCGACTCAGAGAACGTATTGATAGGTACAGTATCTCGTATCATATTCCATTTTTTTTGCTACTACCTTCTGTGCGCACTAGGTAAAAACTCGGTATATGTGATAGGCTGCAAACCACCCGAGGTGACAGTCTCGAAGTCTATTTAGGCATGGACTCGGGCCCGATAGATGTTATGGTTGATGCTCAACTATTATTAATATTCCTATTACGCTCCCTCACTCAAATGCCCGTTAGGCATGAAGAGTGGTCAGTTTGCACAACTCCCCTAATCGTGTGCTGGGTTTCCACTTCGTGTTTTTGAGGGATTTTGAGGTTGCCAGGATTCGAACCCGTATTCGGTCACACTAGCTCTGATACCATGAAAGTGTTTAGCCCAACTATTATTAATATTGCTATTAGGGCCAAGAATGCTCCAGGAGTAATTTATGTATTCCATTTTTGTCTCTTCCATTCAATGTTGTTTAAGTTTTACATTCATAATCATATCAACTATTGAGACAACCTGGAGTAGGTGTGGGTACATTGTGGCTGATAGGTTTTGTCATTATCAAGTATCAAATTTGGCACTGTATGAATTTTACTTGTGAACAAAAGATGAGGTTGAAATTCAACATTTACACTTAGTCAAAAAGTGGCATGGAAATGGAATCACTTTAAAGAAAAGTGGCATGGAAGTGGAATCATGTTTAGACCAAGAAAAAAGAATGTTATTTTTTGTTTTCCTAAATGCATGCCTTAAATTACTAGTGTTTGCAACAAAAAAAAGAGGTTGTTTCCGCATGACTCAAAATGAAAATTGCGTTATGGCCCTTATGGGTATTTCGCTCCATTCTGAAATTTAACCACATTGGGAGCCTTGGGGCACCGGTTATGGTGTTGCTTTGTGACCATGAGGTCACGGGTTCAAGCCCTGGGCGCGGCCTCTTGCCAAAATGGCAAGAGAAGGCTGGCCCCCATTACACCCTTGTGGTGGGGCCCTTGCCCGGACCCTCGCCTGGTGGGGATGACATTGTGCACCGGGCTGCTCTTTTTAGTCCTTTGGCTCAATTCGAAATGGAAATGGAGTTTTGAGTCTTTGACATATGAAATTGATTGATCATGGCATGATTCAGCTGATGGATTAGCATTGTAAATCTTGAATTATTATCTTAATTTGGTGTAAGTTTGAATTTTGGATGTGAGAACATTATGAGGTTTAGTGCCAAATTAGTTTGTTGTTAAGTTAAAAGGAGCCATTTTGTTATGTAAACTTCCAATACAATGACAGCAGTTTTTGCTTGTGAGACTGTAATTTGTATGTTTAAGTTGCTATTTTTGGATCAAATCTCAACTTCGAGTTTGTGTGTACTCAGGGTTGGAATTGATATCCCGACAATTGAAGTAAGGTATGAAAATTTGAATATCGGAGCACAAGTTTTAGTAGGAAGCAAGGGTTTACCTTCCGTCTTCAATTTCTTCACCAATACAATTGAGGTAATCAACTGTTTTTCAGGTTGTTAGTTTGTTCACATACATGTTTTACCTTATGCGACTTTCTCACCTCAATCTTACCAAATCTTATTTGGATACTTGAATACTTCACGTTGGTTTTATGTTCACACTCGACTTCCAATTTGACAATACACTTCATTTTAGGTCAAATGTATGAAAATTATTCACAATTAGCCGTGCTTGAGCATAGTTTGAGTAAGATAGTCCTCCATTATTATCATGACTTACATGCTATGTTACTCAGACTTGTTTAGAAGTACCCGACACGGGTACGTGTCCAAGTGTCGGACTCGGCTATTTTATTGAAAAATATGCACATTTTGGTTTAAAATGAGGTGTCCATGTGTCATACTCATGTCCGAGTGTCGGACACGGGTACACGAGGAAATTAGAAGAGTCGGATTAACATAGCTAGTTACATGACATTTTGCGTTTTATCTTTCTGTAACATCTTGCAGGGTTTATTGAATCTCCTCCACATTCTTCCAAATAGGCGAAAACCATTCGCAATCCTTCACGATGTCAGTGGAATTATCAAGCCCGGCAGGTAATACATTCGATAAGCGAATCATGATTTAAATGAAAACAAATAAAGTTTATATTGATAAAAAGAGCAATTCTTTACAGGATGACATTACTTTTGGGCCCTCCTGGCTCTGGTAAGACTACATTGCTGCTGGCTTTGGCTGGTAAACTTGCCAAAGATCTCGAGGTTAGTTGAGCGTTTTAATGGATTTGCTTCTAAATTAGTGGTTTTACCGGAAATATAGCAAATCATCCCTATAAGTTTGATACTATGTAGAATTAAGCCTCTTGACTTATAAATGTAGCAAATTGGCTCCATGAGTTTCTCTTAATATGCAACCACGTATCTTAATTTTAAGAATGATTTTTATTAAATTAAATATTTACTATTATTGAAAGTCAAAATTATTTATCAATTTTAATCCTAAAATTCCTAATTATTAAAAATGCATGTTCAAATATTTTTTTTTATTATTTTGGTGAAAAAAATATTGATAATATAAGAATTTTTAATGAAGTTACAATGAAAAATTACATTACCTAATTTTTTGTTATATTTAATTTGTTCACATTTTTCTTTGAATAGGTAAATATTGTATTTAATTTTTAATAGATATATTTAAAATAATTTTTATAATATAAAATAATAGGTTTTAGTTTAAAAAAATGGTAGAAAACTTGTTTTGTGCTTATTTGCACATTTTTAGAAACTTGTGGGGTTAATTTGGCACAAGTAAAACTTACGGATTGATTTGCACATTTTTAGAAACTCGTGGGGCTAATTTGGTACAAGTAAAACTTAAGGATTGATTTGCACATAGTAAATAAGTTATGGGGGTAATTTTGCTAGTTAGCGGTTGTTTTACTGTAAAGAAAAATATTGGTCGTGTCTAAAGCATGGATTTTTATAGTTTTCGGGAAGGGTAACATACAATGGACACACAATGGATGAGTTTGTTCCCCAACGAACTTCGGCGTATATCAGTCAGCATGATCTTCACATTGGAGAGATGACAGTGAGAGAAACATTGGCCTTCTCTGCCAGAGTTCAAGGGGTTGGAACCAGCTACGGTTAGTGTGACACACTGCATTATCTCTTCTTCCGTGAGTCTTGTATGTGAAGGAAAACTACTTAGCTCTTTTATGGTCGTGATGTTTGCAGACATGCTCGTGGAATTGTCGAGAAGAGAGAAGGCTGCCAATATTAAGCCTGATGCAGATATTGACATCTACATGAAGGTGAGAGAACTGATAATTCGCACTAGTTGTTCTGAAAGCACAAATAATTTATTGTGTGTGTGATGCTCTAATTTGCATTGTTTTATTAATCAGGCAGCTGCAGTTGAGGGACAGGAAACAAGCGTAGTTACTGACTACATTCTTAAGGTAATGACTTAGCGTATACAGATTTTTGAGATTAAAAACCACAAACTCTAGCAATGGATTCTCAAATGCTTCCTACAAATTACAGATTTTGGGACTGGATGTATGTGCTGATACACTAGTAGGGAACGAGATGATCAGGGGTATTTCCGGGGGACAAAGAAAACGGCTTACAACTGGTATGTATGAGAAATGCTTCACCATTTAACAGTCGAAGCTCTCCTTATATTTCCACATTAGTTAGTGCTGTATGTTATTTCCATTTCCTGTCTAACTGAAGACTCTATTTTCTTTTATTCTGGATTAGGATAGAATAAAGCAAATTGCTTATTTTTCTGTCTCTATTTCCTAATACGCTCCCTCATTCAAATGCCCATTGGGCTTGAAGAGTGGTTTGTGTGCTGGGTTTCCACTTCGTGGGTTTTTGAAGGGTTTTGAGGTTGCCAGGATTCGAACCCGTGACCTTCAGTCACACTGGCTCTGATACTATGATAGATGAACCATCTCAACCAAAACCTTAAGGTGATGGTTGAGGCGCAACTATTATTAATATTCCTAATACCTACCTCCCTTGCCTTACTATTTGCCGGTTCTCTTGAGACAGTATGGTTATGTTGTAATTAGGCATGTTGCTTAAATGTTGATCTTGATACTATACAGGAGAGATGCTTGTTGGACCAGCAAAAGCACTTTTTATGGATGAAATATCAACTGGGTTGGACAGTTCGACAACATATCAGATTGTAAACTCTATCCGACAATCCATCCATATACTTAAAGGAACTGCCGTTATTTCTCTTCTCCAACCTGCTCCCGAGACTTATGATCTCTTTGATGACATAATTCTTCTTTCTGATGGACAAGTTGTGTACCAAGGACCCCGTGAACATGTCCTCGAGTTCTTTGAATTCATGGGCTTCAAGTGCCCTCAAAGGAAGGGAGTTGCTGACTTCTTACAAGAAGTATATCTCCTGCGTATACACTCAAATTTGTCGTTTTTGTTTGCAAACCAGCTGCGCAATTTTAGCTCTGTTTCTTATGTGATTTTTGTGGACATTTTTAACAGGTAACATCACGGAAAGATCAAAAACAATATTGGGCTCGGAGAGATGTGCCTTATACCTTTGTGACCGTGAAGGAATTTGTGGAGGCTTTCAAGAGATTTCATGTCGGCAGGCGACGTGCACAGGATCTTGCCGTCCCATATGATAAGTCAAAAAGTCACCCTGCTGCCTTAACAACCGAGGAATTTGGACTTAACAAAAAGGAATTGCTTAAAGCATGCTTGTCTAGAGAGGCACTATTGATGAAGAGAAATTCATTTATCTATGTTTTCAAGTCTGTCCAAGTGAGTATATCTATCTGTTCTTCAACGTCTTCCTTTGAATTCTAATAAAGTCGATTGATTACAGTATCTAAAGTTATCTTGTTTTTTTGCAGCTTGTTATCACGGCACTCATTACCGCAACATTATTTCTGAGAACTCATATGCACAAGAATTCTGTGCAAGATGGGATGGTTTACCTAGGTGCCCTCTTCTTCTCACAAGTACAGATTCTGTTCAACGGGTTCTCGGAGCTGTCATTGACAATTATAAAGCTCCCTGTGTTCTATAAGCAAAGGGATTTACGGTTCTACCCCTCTTGGGCATACTCCTTACCATCATGGCTTCTCAAAATCCCAATCTCAATTGTAGAAACAGCCATATGGGTGGTAATAACTTACTATGTTATGGGCTATGACTCAAACATGGGAAGGTTCTTTAAGCAGTACTTGGTCCTCTTAGCTATTCACCAGATGGCTTCGGCATTGTTCAGATTTAACGCAGGGATTGGAAGAAACATGATATTGGCAAACACATTTGGTACTGGAGCCCTAGTTACACTTCTCGTGTTGGGTGGTTTCATATTGTCACGAGGTATGTATCAAGCAAAATCAATAGCTCAGATGGGCTAAAGCTAGACCTTCAGAATTTTCTCAGACTCGTATAGTTTAGGCAACGACCTTAGCCGTCTAATTTCTGATGCTTAGTCAGAGTATTGAATAGTTTATATGACAAAAATATGTGGAACCACATAATGTGCTAAAGAACTTTGATTTGAGAGATAAACTTAATATTGTATAGAGTCTTGATCGATCCTTAAAAATGAAATAGCAAAGAGTGTACTATTTTTATATTTGGTGGCGCCCTTCCCCGGACCCTTGCCTAGCGTGGACGCCATCGTGCACCGGGCTGCCCTTTTTATTACTGTTAAGGCCCTGTTCTTTCTGGCTTAAATTCAGCTCCTTTCGATTTTACTTGGGTGTATACCGTTATGTTTTATTTATGTTCAATCAATTATGTTCAATTAACACAAAGTTAACTTTTAATTCAACTAAATTCACTTCACCTCAGTTTCACTCAATTTAGTTCAATTAAGCCCTACTCCAATTTATTCAATTCAGCTCGTTTCAGTCGAAAAGAACAGGGCCTAAGTCTCATGAGAGTCAGAGTGATGGAGTGATAAAGAAAGTCGTTATAATCTGCATTTTTTCCTTTGCAAAGTGTTTTGCTTGATGTATAAACTGAACATGGTATTTTCTCAGACACTGTGAAAAAATGGTGGATATGGGGCTACTGGATCTCTCCATTGATGTATGGGCAGACGGCTCTTTCCGTGAATGAATTCCTTGGTCACAGTTGGACCAATAATGGCTTAGGAAAAACAGTACTGGATGCTCGCGGGATCTTTGCACATGCGTATTGGTATTGGATTGGACTAGGAGCTCTTGTAGGATATGTTATTCTGTTCAATGTGATGTACACAATAGCTTTGACATATCTAAATCGTAAGTGCCCATCGATTAAGACAGTTAAAGTTACTACTGAGATTGTGATTTTTCTCTCATGGTTAGCAACCTTTTATGGTGCAGCAATTGGGAAGCCTCAGCCAATTTTGTCTGAAGAGGATTTGCAGGAGAAACAAGCTAGCTTAACTGGTCAAGCCATTGAGCTGTCATCAAGAGGAAGACGATCCTCTCGCTCTGGTTAGTCATTTAACCAAAAGAACTGCAGATTTCAGTCTGTTTATTTCATCATACTTACTAGAAATCCACTGTACTAAATTTCCAGGAAGAGAGGGAGAAATTCAAGAAGAATCTCAACGAAATGGGCAAAGAGGGATGGTTCTTCCTTTTCAGCCGTTGGCTATTACCTTCGATGAAATCAGATATTCAGTAGATATGCCTATGGTAATATTTTTTCCAATATTTTTCTTTTATCACGATGAATTGTGCATTTGAGGTGTGTTGAAGTATTTCTCTTCATTTATGAAGTAGAAGTTCGTCAATGCAATTCCCTGAGTCTCAATGTAATTTTCATTTCCCGATGCCATGGCAAGAGCCATGGAAGCATTGGGTAATGTCGTTGATGTTGATAATTTTTGTATCTAATTTTTCACTCCCCTTCCGTTTTTTTTTCTTTTCTTTCTTTTTTCTTGTTGAGATGAGAGTTCACTCATGACGGTTCCAAAGGATGATTCATGTCAGCCGACCCCAAAACATTTTGGGACTAAGGCTCTGATGTTGTTGTTGTTGTTTAATCCTAAACTATTATGGTATGATTTCCAGGAAATGAGGTCGCAAGTAGATGAGGATCGCCTGGAACTTCTTAAGGGCGTGAGCGGCGCATTTAGGCCAGGAGTGTTAACAGCACTGATGGGTGTTAGTGGTGCTGGGAAAACAACCCTGATGGATGTGTTAGCAGGGCGGAAAACTGGTGGATATATAGATGGAGATATTAAAATCTCTGGGTATGAAAAAAAGCAAGAAACTTTTGCTAGGGTTTCTGGATATTGTGAGCAAGCAGATATTCACTCTCCGCATCTCACAGTCCATGAGTCCTTGGTCTTTTCAGCATGGCTTAGGTTATCCTCTGACGTTGATGCAGAAGCAAGAAAGGTAATATTAAATAACAAATGGTGGCAAGAAGTTACATACGGACAGTGATTGAGATAATAGCTGTCCACAGCACTTGGCAGCACAACCTTTGTGTTAAAATTGTCGAAAAATAATGTGTGTAAAATGCCTGAAGCTTCACTGGTTTAAATTTATGCACATGTCATGTCAGTTAAATTACTTACGGACTATGTTACTTCGACACTTCATATGACCTCCCGTACCCGTGTCCGACACTTGATCGTTGGACATTGGTATGACACTCAGACACTTCATTTTAGACCAAAAACTTGAACTTTTTTCATAAAATAGCCGTGTCCGACATTTGGATACATACCCGTGTCCGACCCTTCAAGCCGAGTTAGAGTAACATAGCTTACTGAAGTTAATTAAGTTTTGGTGCTTTGATTTGGGTTTGAAACCCGTGAGCATCAAAATCGTCGTTGTGTTTCCTTCTGTTTTAAACCCGAGGTAAATCTTCTTGTTGCAGACATTTGTAGAGGAGGTCATGGAACTTGTAGAGTTGGACTCTCTAAGATATGCACTTATAGGACTTCCGGGGGTAAATGGTCTCTCAACTGAGCAGCGAAAGAGACTAACAATTGCCGTAGAACTAGTTGCCAACCCTTCTATAATCTTCATGGATGAGCCAACCTCAGGGCTTGATGCTAGGGCTGCTGCCATTGTAATGAGGACGGTTAGGAATACTGTGAACACAGGTCGAACAGTGGTTTGCACTATCCATCAGCCAAGCATCGACATATTTGATGCTTTTGATGAGGTTTGATACATTACAACCTGAAAATATCATTAAAGTATGTAGTTTCAAGCCCAAGTTTATTGTATAGAACTACAGAGATTCACATCGTTATTTGGTAAATTACAGTTGTTATTGCTTAAGCGAGGTGGAACGCAAATATACTTTGGTCCTATAGGCCGCCACGGTTGCGACCTTATCAAGTACTTTGAGGTGAGGGATACTGAATTTTTAATTTTTTTAAATCCGTATTGCATATTATGTTCGATTTAAACTTTATTCTTGATTTATTTTTTTGGGTTTTTATACATGTGATACGTTCGATTTAAAATCTATAAAGCCCCTTTGCCTTCCATTTTTTGTTTCACTCCACTTCCGTTTTTTTCTTTTCTTTCTTTTTCTCTTGTTGAGATGAGAGTTCACTCATGACGGTTCCAAAGGATGATTCATGTCAGCCGACCCCAAAACATTTTGGGACTAAGGCTCTGATGTTGTTGTTGTTGTTGTTGTTGTTGTTGTTGTTGTTGTTGTTGTATTGCATATTATGTTCATTCATTAAAGTGAATGAGCGCTGTCTTTCTGAATTGAAGGGAATTCGTGGAGTTCACAAAATCAAGGATGGCTATAATCCTGCAACTTGGATGTTGGAGGTAACATCAATGGCTCAAGAAACGCAGCTTGGCGTTGACTTCTCTGAATTATACAAGAATTCAGACCTCTACAGGTAAATATATCCTATACCAGCCTCGTCGTTATGTCTTTTTGAGGGGATATGTTACACGTTTACCAAAACACGGATTTTCAGTCTCCAGTGGAGTCAAGCACTCACTTTGGCTCTCTAGGTAACCCCGAAACAGAATCAAGTACAATTCAAATTATATATCATATGCTAGTTAGCAGGGGCCTCCCATAGCACGAGCAGTTCGGTTCTCGGAACCAGGGCCCAAGTAAGAGGCCTCATTTGGAAAGAAAAACCGTAAAAGTTGATAGATAAATCATCTCAACCAAAACCTTAAGGTGATGGTTGGA
Source organism: Silene conica (assembly GCA_029255685.2). Classification (NCBI taxonomy): domain Eukaryota; kingdom Viridiplantae; phylum Streptophyta; class Magnoliopsida; order Caryophyllales; family Caryophyllaceae; genus Silene; species Silene conica. The sequence continues at coordinate 1,513,707 of CM055314.2, forward strand.
GCCCAACTATTATTAATATTCCTATTACGCTCCCTCACTCAAATGCCCGTTGGTCTTGAAGAGTGGTTAGTTTGCACAGACTCCCCCATACCGCGTGCTGGCCCTGCAGGGTTTTCACTTCGTGAATTTTTGAGGGGTTTTGAGGTTGCCAGGATTCGAACCCGTGACCTTCCGGTTCTGATACCATGATAGATGAACAATCTCAACCAAAACCTTAAGGTAATGGTTGAATCCTAACCAAAACCATGATAGATGATATATTTTACTGTTGTATGTTTTTGGTAAACAAGCGTGAATTATGATTTCCGTCTTGGAGTTTTGTAAACTGAAATATATTTTCTAGGATTAATTCTAAAGTTATACAGTACATGACTATGTTGCAGGAGAAACAAAGCTACTATACAACAACACAGTGTTCCAGCTCCAGGATCAAAGGATCTATACTTCCCGACTCAATATTCACAGTCTGTTTTGACTCAGTTTATGGCTTGTTTGTGGAAACAACATTGTTCGTACTGGCGGAACACTATGTACACTGCAATGAGACTTTTTTTCGCAATCTTTGTGGGAGTCATGTTTGGGTCGATCTTCTGGAAACTCGGCTCTAAAAAGTAAGACACTAAGGCCCTGTTCTTTCTGGCTTAATTTTAGCTTCTTTCAATTTTGCTTAACTGTATTTCGTTAAGTTTTATTTACGTTCAATCAATTATGTTCAGTTAATCACTTCGCAAAATTAACTTTTAATTCAACTAAATTCACTTCACCTCAGTTTCACTCAATTTAGTTCAATTAAGTTTTAGTCCAATTAATTCAATTTAGCTCGTTTCAGCCGAAAAGAACAGGGCCTAATTCTTTATAATTCCTTCCTTCGTTATTTTTTGTAATTATCAGCTGAATGTAAGTTGTAAGTTGTAAGTTGTAACTAATCTTAATGTCCCTTAATATTACAGGAATACGCAACAAGCTCTTCTTAATGCAATGGGTTCAATGTATACAGCCGTTCTATTTCTTGGCATTCAAAATTCATCCGGAGTTCAGCCAGTTGTGTTTGTCGAAAGAACTGTTTTTTACAGAGAACGAGCTGCAGGAATGTATTCAGCTCTTCCCTATGCTTTTTCACAGGTATCGTTAACCTGTCTATCTCAAATAAGCCAAATTTAAATCTCATCATTATAAAATATTACGCGCTGCCAAATAAAATAAAATAAAATTTTACATAAATACGAAAAAAGTAATCTTTTTGGGTTACTCTTCTTTTGGTCCATTCTCATAAGTCATATGGCCCTGTTCTTTCTGGCTTAATTTCAGCTTCTTTCAATTTTGCTGGGTTGTATTCCGTTAAGTTTTATTTACGTTCAATCAATTATGTTCAGTTAATCTCTTCACAAAATTAACTTTTACTCCAAGGTGATGGTTGAGGCCCAACTATTATTAATATTCCTCTTCACAAAATTAACTTTACTCCAAGGTGATGGTTGAGGCCCAACTATTATTAATATTCCTATTACGCTCCCTCACTCAAATGCCCGTTTGGGGTTGAAGAGTGGTTAGTTTGCACACTCAAATGCCCTATTCCTATTACGCTTCCTCACTCAAATGCCCGTTGGGGTTGAAGAGTGGTTAGTTTGCACAGGCTCCCATGTACCGTGTGCTGGGTTTCCACTTCGTGTTTTTGAGGGGTTGAGGTTGTCAGGATTCGAACCCGTGACCTTCGGTCACACTGGCTGCCCCTGATACCATGATAGATGAATCATCTCTACCAAAACCTTAAGGTGATGGTTGAAGCCCAACTATCATTAATATTCCTATTAGTTTCAACCGAAAAGAACAGGGCCTATATAGGATTGTCTCATACGAGAGTAGTAGCTGACAGTCAACTGGTTTTACTCAAGATCGCCTTATTGTACACGATGACTCAAAAAATAATCAGCACGATAATAGTAAAGGTCAAGTTTACCTTGTCACGAGTAATAAAATCATATAATTGACGACTGCAGGTCTTAATTGAGATGCCGTACTGCTTTTTCCAAACCGCTTTCTATGGAATCACAGTGTACGCCATGATGGGATTCCAATGGACCGCGGCAAAGTTCCTTTACTACTTGTACTTCATGTACTTCACCTTGCTCTACTTCACATACTACGGCATGATGTCTGTCGGCGTTACCCCTAATCCTAGCATTGCTGCCATTGTTTCCTCTGCATTCTACGGCATTTGGCAAGTTTTCTCCGGATTCCTCATCCCAAGACCCGTAAGTTCACTTACATACATTCCGATTGTTATATTTACCTTGATATATTAATTAGAGCTGTCCAAATGCGGGTTTGGGCCGGACATAGGTTGGGTTAAAAGGGAAAAGTATGCCCTATAAGACTATAACGGTCGAGTTGGGCCAAAATAGCGGGCCACTTTTCCTTGCCCTTACCCGCCCAACTGCTAAATTCGGGCGACCCGTGGGCTGTCGCGCTCATATTTTTCTGTTAACTTTTGAGAATTAATTAATTAAGTAATTAGCACCGAGATAAACTTACAAAGCCAATATTGAATTAAGTTTTTAGTATTTAACATTGATACACAAAATATAAGGACGACAAACTTGGTCATCTGAATATAAGTTCAAAATCCAAACAAGAGTAAAAAATAAGCAAAAATTAATTATACTCTAATTGCTCATTATTACTTTAGCGGCCCATCCGGCCCGTTTTACATTTCTTTTGTCCGTGTTCGGCCCATTTACTAAAATGGGTTGGGCCGGGTTAGCCCCTGACCCATTTTTTCAGAAAAATGATGTCCAAACCCGGTAAAAATTTGGGCCGAATGGACCAGGTTTTCGGATGGTACCGCCCATAAACTGCTCAAATATTAATACTAACTCGGAAATAATGTAAAAAAATTCCACAGAGAATGCCGATATGGTGGAGATGGTACTACTGGCTATGCCCCATTTCATGGAGCCTGTACGGGTTGCTAGTGTCCCAATTTGGTGATCTCGATCTCGTAGTCATCGATTTAGAGGGAGCTTTTAAGGGACTAACTGTGAAGCAATACTTGCATGCCTATTTTGGCTATGAGCGCGACTTTTTAGGGCCGGTTGCCGGAGTTATTGTCGGGATTAACGTTCTTTTCGCTTTCGTTTTCGCGTTTGCTGTCAAGACCTTCAACTTTCAGAGGAGGTGATGCATATTCTTTTTAGATGGTATATAAATATCACAAATTCTGACTGAAGACGGACCAATTCTGTCTGCTTAAGTAGACGGGTCAAAATGTCACCATTTTAAGGACAGATGTGAGCATGTGAAAAAACAAGCTGTTAACTTAGACGGATTGTCATCGTCTTCAGCAAGACTTGCTGAATATATATATATACATATAGGCTTTAGTTGCATTGTAAATATTCATATTTGTATTTTTTGTCCCTTTTTTTATGAATCAAATGGAAAGCTAAAACTGTAATGTCTAATTGTTAGGATTTTAATATAGTGAATATATTTAGAAAATTGGTTGCATGGTGTATAAAATTCTGTTATTAAATTCTTATAACATTGCAGAAGAACTGGGAAAAAAATTTCAAGTATACAAAAGTTTTAATAAATGATTGTGAGTTTTCGTAGGATTTTGAGGTTGCCATGATTTACCGGCTCTAATACCATGATAGATGAACAACCTCAACCAAACCTTAAAGTGGCCCAACTATTATTAATATTCAACCTTAAAGTGACCCAACTATTATTAATATTCCTATTACCACAACAATTAAGGTTTCTTTTCTTACGGTATGTTTTTGTGGTTTCAAAGAGTTTTGCCTGTGATGGATAATATCCTAACAAGGTGAAGACGGATATGTTCCACTAAAATGGAGTAGATCATAGCAAGCTAAAATTGGTGTTGTTATATCGATATGAAAAAAGAGCGTGTTTTTCACATACTTATTTTACTCTTTTACCTACGTTCTTTTATAAGTTTATCCTTGTTATTTTTTTTGGGGTTTGCTATATTCTGCACTTAATTTATACATTCCGCCCTTTGTAAATTATCAATTTGCCCTTACTTTTTTTAATAATTATATTTTTATTAATAATACGGAGTATATTTTTATTCATTTCAACGTTCATGCATTCCATCTTGAAATTTGAAAAACCGTTTCAAAAACCGCATTAAAACAAAAATAATTAACAAAGTTAAATGTGTTAAATATTTTTTTAGAAAGAGAAAATTATGACAAAGTTACGAAGTACCGATTAAATTCACTAAAACTTGACAGAGACGGTTTTTCAATAAATTATTGAGAGACCATTCTTTTGTACCCTTTTATTTGTATTTGTTGACCCTTTTGTCAGCGATCGTACCATAGTAATTTCGTGTCTATTTACATAATAAGTGTAGTCATTTTATCTTTAATCATTACCTCTACCTATTTTATTACAATTAGTGGGGGGTTGTTTGAAGTGATTGTCTGACGGAGGTGAAGGAAGGAGATGAAGGGAAGGGAGGGGAAAGAAAATCAATCGAGCAGGAGAAGAAAAAAATGACAAAGGTAAATTTGTAAAAGCCGTATGTGAAAAAATAAAATTCGTAGATGAAAAAAATGACAAGTATGAGTTGACCCGTTTGTGATGTCTAGCGCTGACCAATGGATAGAGTTGCGGTGGAGCTAGGGGTGTAGCCTGGGCCGCGCCGGGCTGGGCTGAGAAAAGTGCACAGCCTAAAATAACGTTAGGCTGAGATGGCCAAGAAAAGTCAGCCCTGGCGTAGCACTGTGGTGATGTTATTTGTGTTAGTGGGTTGAATTTGTGTTAGTTGTGTTAGTGGGTTGGGTCGGGCCGGGCTGAACTGAATTTCGCACAAGGCTGCTGATCGGGTTAGGCTGACAAAATTTGGCCTTTGTCCTGACCCTAATCGCCACCGGGCTGGGCCCAACCCTAGCCCTATATAAGCTAGAAAAATTGGTCCTATAATAAAGTTGTGCCGGGTCAAACCGGGCTAGCCCGCTACGTTGTCCAGCTCTAGGTGGAGCATAGACCATAAAGGAGGGACGCGGCTAACTACGAAATGATAGGACGAGTATTGGGAGCACGGTCCCCGCGTGAGGCAATTGGCCAATCTTATAAGTTTGTTAGAGTGAGCTGTTTAGCCTGTTTTTGACTCTTTTTCTTCATTTTTTTCAAACTACGCGTCACTTTCTAATTCCCAATATCCAGCTTGCTACTAACTCAAACACAGCTCACTACCTACTTACTATACTACAATAAATCTTGGTATATCCGTCATAAGTTTGTAACGGGTCAAACTATCCATTTAATAGCCGTTAAAAACTTGTGACGGGTCAAATACTACCCATTTAAATAGATAAGACAAAATAGATTAATATTGTCTAGACACTCTTCTTTTGTCTTATCTAACCCCCACACTGATAGTATTTAACCCGTCACAAGCTTACGACAGATATGTCCGTCAGTGTACCATACCATACCTACTTGTCAATACCAAAACACAACACTAATACTAATACTACACACACAAGTATGGCATTCCCATCCTCTCTTGTTTTAGCAACACTTCTCCTAGCTACCTTTATGGCCGCGACTCGAGCTAACTTCTACAACGACTTCGACATCACCTTCGGTGACGGTCGAGCCAGAATTCTCAACAACGGGGAAGACCTCACTCTTTCCCTAGACAAGTACTCGGGCTCAGGCTTTCGCTCTAAGAACGAGTACTTATTTGGTAACATCGACATGAAACTAAAACTCGTTCCTGGTAACTCCGCGGGTAGTGTCACTACCTACTATCTTTCGTCAATGGGTCCGACCCACGACGAGATAGATTTCGAGTTTACACACCAATGTCTTCGCTCAAGGAAAGGGTAACCGCGAACAACAGTTCCATTTATGGTTCGATCCCACGACGGATTTCCATACCTACTCCATCCTTTGGAACCCGGACCGGATTGTATTTTCAGTCGATAATATTCCGATTAGGGAATTCAAGAACATGGAATCGAAGGGAGTATCATTTCCTAAGAACCAACCAACCCATGAGGGTTTACTCCAGTCTGTGGAATGCTGATGATTGGGCTACTCAAGGGGGTCGAGTCAAAGCGGATTGGTCGAAAGCCCCGTTCGTTCATCGCCTCGTTTAGCAGATACAAGGCCAATGCCTGTATTTGGACTTCTGGGTCTTCGTCCTGCGGCGGGTCTGGTTCAAACTGGATTCAGCAAGCGTAGAAAGGATGAAGTGGGTACATAAGAAGTATATGGTGTACAATTACTGTGCTGATCTTCAAAGGTTTCCTCAAGGTCTCCCTGCAGAATGCTCCAACACTTCCTAGACCACCCGAATGTTCATCGTTTCTGTTTTCGACTGCGGAATTCTTTATTCTTTCATTCTTATTAGTAACATTTGTAGGACAAATTCTTAGGAACAACTACAACCCATTCTTTAAATTTAGTCCTTCTTTTCGATACCATTAGCTCTTCATTCTGGTTTATATTGATGTATCACACAATAGTTAAGAACACATACGAAAGGAGAAGTTGATACTTATTACAAGTAATCAACGATTCAGCAAACATAAGTCATTGTGTACTCCCTAGCGGTGGTCAATGTTACGGGTCGATCGGGTCCGGGACGGGTCGATGGACGGTGTGGGTTCAAGGCATGGGGACTCGGACCCGGCCCGGGGCCAAGGCGGGTCTGGGACGGGTTGGGCCCGGTTCTTGGGAAGTGTGACCCGGCCCGGGGCGAGTCTGGAGCGGGTCTCGGGGGTCTGGCGGGCCTCGGGCGAGTCTACGGGTCACCTTTCGGGCCGGGCTCCAGAAATTGGGTCTAAACCCGGTTAATTCACACGGACCGGGCCTGGTTTGGACCCGGGTGGGGCGGGGTGGGTTAGATCCGGGTTCAGTGGCGGGTCGGGTCCGGGTTGGCAATGACGACCTGCAATCTTGACCAGCCTAATAGTCACTCTTGTTTTTGAAAATAAAAAGAAGAGTTCCGAATTAAAATGAATTAGACATAATGAACGATGTTTTGAAAATTGGTTTGGTCACTACCCCGCGACGTTCAACGCTAATAAATTTAAAATTAGTTTGGTCACTACCCTGCGACGTCCAACGCTAATTTATTAAACATCTTAGAAGTAAACTCATACAAACTAAGACTAACCCGAATAATAAAATAACTACCCAAACCTATTTCGTTTGCTATTTGCTTAAAAGCTACTCCACTTCTAAGACTCTTGCTGAAAGCTACTCCACAATAAGACTTTTGCTTTGGGCTACTCCGCCGAAAGACTCCATGCTCAAAAGCTACTCGGCATCGAAGACTTCGTGCTAAAAGTTACTCCACAATAAGACTTTGTGTTAGGGTGCAAACCCATGTCCCACATTGATAGTGTAAAAATGAAATATGATCTTTATAAGTGTCCTGAAAAATATAATAGTACGAGGCCTTTTGGGAAGAAGACCAAGAGTAAATCCGTGAGGGCTTGACCTAAAGCGGACAATATCGTACTATTATGGACAGTGGACATCGACGCAGCAGATGTCGCAACACGAGGTATTCACGCTTCCGCACAATAAGTGGTATCAGAGCCCATGTTTGACTTGGGCTAGACACGAGGATGCATCAGCGGTCCCAAGACTTGAAGTTGTACACTATAAGGCATGAAACTCCTAGTCGAGTCCTTTCCAGGTTGGATGTCAAAGACCATTTGTGTTCTAAAACTTCTGAAGTGGCGTACCCGGTCCAGGGTATATTGGATGCGGAGTATGTTCGATATACATGTGTAGCTGTGATCGGACTAATAATAATTCGGGTTCATTATGATGGTTAGGAATTTAGAATTTAAACCGTAAGCATAATTTTAAAATCCATATATATATTTTTACTAGCTAATATTCATCTAAAGTTTAAAATCATATAACTATGATACTAAAATCATATTTTTATTAAATATATTAACATTTTTGTTGTTTTTTTCAATTTAGTAAAATTAAAACCGTGCATTAAACTAATTCTACGTGAACTAAGTATAGCATGAACAAATTGTAAGCTTTTGAAAAATCAAAAACCATAATAGCTAGTGTATCATGGATGAAGCAAAACGCCTTAAAAAAAGTTAACAGAATTAGTTTAATCATGCACGCTATGTTTTTCCAACAAAAATGGACTTTATTTCTCTACGCACTTCTATCTAGGTCTTTTAATTTAATTTTAAAGACTAAACTATTTATGCACTAGGGAGCACGGACATTTCTTCTAATTAATCGTCCCATTTTCGACACCGTGTTCGATACTCGGGCACCCGACACTCGTTGTACACATAGCTAAACATATTATAGTTTAGTCGAGTAATAAAAAATTTTAAAAATCGATTAGAAGATGATGAGTTTGGATAGAAAAATGATAATTAGTTATAGTAAATGTCGAATTGTACCTTTATTGTTTAGATTTAACTTCAAATATATGATAAAAATAAAATTATACGTTATTTATAACCATAAAATATACTACCTCATATTCACTGTTTTCTTCCCTATTTCCTTAAACTAATTATTCAGGTTTTCAACCCATTTCCTATTTTATTAACTTTTAATTATATTTTATTCTCTCTCACCTATCACCCAACCCCGCCTAACTTTTTTACTCATATTTTATTCATTTCAATAATGTTTGTAGCCCTTAATTCATTATTTAACTCCTAATTATTCATCACTTCCTCCTATTCCGAACCCCACACTACCATTTCTTCATTAAAATACATTATTTCTAGACTATTGTATCCCTCCAAAGGGAAAAAAACTCCAGAGTAGGAGGGAGTATATTATTATTTTATTTAAATAACGCGTCCCGTGTCCTAGATTTTATGGGATGCCGTGTCACGTATCCGTTTTGGTGCTACCTAACTTATGCGCCCAATGTATAAATCCATCCCATCTATTACACAACAAGTTCAATTCTAGCTAGGAGTACCAAATACAATTAAACCCCTACAATAATTCAAGAAAATAGTAAAAATAATGGGAGAAATAGTAACATTTTTACGTAAAAGAACATTAGTAAGCACGAAGCCAGTTCAACCTCCATGCAAGATACATGAATTATCAGCCCTTGATCTAATGATGGAGAAGCATCACCTTAACATAATCCATTATTATAATACTCCTTTTGGGTTGCAATTAGGAGATTTGTCTAGAAAAATTAGAGACGATCTTTCAGAAACACTTTCATATTTTCCCGTTGTTATTGGAAGATTGACGAATAATAATAATAATAATAATAATAATAATAATAATAATAATAATGAGATGGGAAAATGGGTGATTAAGTGTAATGATGCAGGATTAAGATTTGTAGAAGCTAAGGCTAAAGGAAGTGTAGAAGATTGGTTGCAAAATTTAGATGATGAAAAAGAAAAGATGTTACTTCATTGGGAGGATATGTGTGATCATTATCTTCCATATCATTGGTCTCCCTTCTACATTAAGGTCAGTCATGTCACATTATCATTATTTTTATTTAAACTTTCGCTTGAAGATGTTATAAGTTCTCATTAATTTGGGGTATAATCGAGCTGATTTGAGCTCCAGCTCGAGTGGTTTGGAATTGGCTTGAAAGCTTGAGCTTGAGCTTGGAATCGGCTCAGAGTTATCTTAGTTTTATCCGTTTTGCACTCATTGGTGTTCATCTTTCCGTTTTGGTCTAATTACATTGATGTCCCTCTTTCCTCTTTTGGACAATTTTTATGGTTCAAAATCAATTTCAGGTGGGGTCGTGTGTATTGTATGGTCCAAATTGATTTTCTTGTTTCTTCTGTCAAAATCAAAAGGGAACAACACAAGAAATTGGAGGGACTATATTTTAAGAAAAATGCAAATATAAGAAACATATGATTATAAATGCTAAAATAACATTTAATTAGGAAAAAACAATTACAAAATGACAAAATAACTAAAAATAATAGTTTATAACAAGCCTAAACGAACTTCCAATTCCGAGCTTTACTAAGCTAGGAATCAGCTCGGATTTGGACCACCCGATTCGAAATCAGCTGGGAATATTTCTGACCAATTTCGACCCGAACTTTTACCGAGCTGATTTCGAAGACGGCCTGAGATCACTTACAGTCCTAAACATTATCCAACAAAAATGGTTAAAACTGGATTTTTTTTATTATTTATTAGGCAGATGTTTATATATATACATATACTTCCTCCATTCATATCCAACTTATATATATTCTTTTTTTTATCCATTCATATTCACTCTACCACTTTCCTAAAAAAGAAAAAAAATGACTAAACTACCCTTATGAAAACCATTTATCTACATAAAATGTCACTCCATGACCTACCTATAACAGTAATCCACCATCAAACATTTAAATTAATAAAAAAAACACCTTATACACTTTCAAATGTCTTTTTAATAGTTTTTTAATATCTTTCTTAATATTTGTGCAAAAAGTATATATGCGCTTTGAATATGAACGGAGGAAGTATATATATTGGTCCGAATGAGCACACTATATCGCGGATTGAAATCGAACCCCCAACTTTATAATTGGGGTAAAAAAATTCTTACCACTCGAACTAACTCTTGTTTTGTTATACCACTAATAGGTGACCGAATTTGAAAAAGGTGGTTTGGCATTGGGTTTAAGCTGCGCCCATATGATTATAGACTCTGCATGTGCGACACTATTTCTCAAGTCTGTGACGGATATACTTCTAAATGGTCGGGTTTCCGTTCCGCCATTTTTCCATTCTCTTCCTCGTAATAATAATCGATTAAATTTCGAAAAATTTCGCCCAAATCCCAATAACTACTTAATCAACACATACAAATCATCCCAATTAGGAATTCCATGCCCAGTAACAGGCCAAGATTATAAGACCATTGCTCTTGAATTCAAACATGATATGGTGCAATCTTGCATGAATATGATGAATTTAGCGGAATTAAACAAGCCCAGAAATGATTCATATTCTCCTGCTTGTATTGCTGTAATTGGGTTGCTTTGGAATTGTATAAGTAGGGTTAAAGGAATGAAGCATGAACTTATCGACATGTGTTTATGTTCAAATATGAGGAAGGTTTTAGGTTTAGATCAAGGTTTCTTTGGTAATTGTATGATTTACAACAAAGTTGCTGGAAATGGCATAAGAGTGGAAGATGAAGATGACTTGATGTTGTCGACAATGGCGATAAATTCTGCAATTGAGAATGTTACCAAATACGATGTTCTGGAGTTGATTGAGTGGTTAGAATGTTATAACGATGAGCATTCTTCATCGTTTGTGATGGATTGGGGCGATCTCGAGTTTATTAATTTAGAAGATATACAGCCTTATTCGAATGTATTTACAGAAGGGTATGAACCAATTAGGGTTTCTTATTATAGTGAATCAAATGTTGAGAAAGATAAAGTTTTGATTCTTCCGTCGCATCCTAATGAAGGTGAATTCAGCAAAATTGTTATGATTTCGCTTCCAAGTGATGAAGTTATCAAGTTGTGTGAAGATGAACATCTTATTCGTTACTCGCCGGTTATCCTAATGGGGCCAAAACATAAGTGAATTATGATCAACAAACCCTAAACCCTAAACCCTAAACCCTAAACTATCAAGTTGTGTGAAGATGAACATCTTACTCGTGTGAAGATGAACATCTTACTCGCTACTCGCCGGTAATCGTAATGGGGCCAAAACCTAAGTGAATTATGATCAACAAAATTTAATGATTTATGATCCCATCTACAAGCTAAGATAGTTGTATTTAATCTTTCAACAATATGTTTGATTTTATTGTATTTGTTCAAGGATTTGGAGTATTTTTAACTATAATTCCTACTTTTATTCAAAGGTAAGATCTTACAAATCCACCCCTTCCCCCTCCTTATTTGCTCGCTTTGAGCCTCTGCTAACCATTACAGAGCGAGACCTGAAGTTAGGTCCCTTTCGTCGCATTTTTGTTGGTGAGCTTATAATAAATCACCAGTTTAATTTAAGTGTAGTCGGGATTCGGTCAAAGTTAAGTAAACGGAAAGGGATATTAGTCGATCCTAATATATATTAGGGGATGTTTTAAATGCAAAAATATTGGCTAAACTCGATCGGGTGCCAAAATGAACTTTGGAGAAATTTTCGATCGGGCGCGAAAAAATTAAAAAAATCTAACATTTCCAAAAAAATCAGAGGTACATTACAAATTTACATTGTTTATGTGCATGAACGAACATATTCAGAGAAACAAATAGCCAATTTTGAGATCGGGCGACCATCAAATGAAGGTAACGTAATACAAAACCCTATAATTGCAAGTTATTTCAATATCCGTGCAACGTACGGGCAAGAAAACTAGTAAAAGTTAAAAGAAGGAAGACGCAGGGACGAAGAACACACACGGTCTGTCTTTTGCAAGGCCAAAAACACGTTCACTCAACCGTCATGTACAGCCCAATCTCTGGGTACATAATTTGCTCAAACAAATTACACAATATAAGAGCAGAGCGGGGAAGGGCGGGAAATCTTACAAGGGTATGAATGCTCTCTATCTATCAGCATTTTGCAAACAAAGAATGTTAAAACTAGAAACCCCGCTACAACAATTACTCGTGTTGATATAAAATACAGTATTTGCACCGTCAAATATACAGTTGGTTCAGAACTTCAAACAATTGGAGACGTTCAAAGTTTGGACACTCACCACGTTATCCCCTTGCAGAATTATTATGACGTTGATTTCTGAAGTAACTTAGAAGATTCTGTGCCTGCACAAACGAAAAGACCACAGAACAGAATGACATTTCCTTCAAAATCTAAATGATTGTATGACTATCCTCGTTGTTTCCCTTTCCGATTGACCAAAGACGTAGTACTGTTCTTTGATTATGTATTCGGATGGGGTGAGGGAAAATGACCAGCTAAACTTGACTATACTTTTTTTCCAATTGTTAAGTACCAATTACAAACTTCGCCTGTGTGTGTTTTTGGACATTCACTGCCGGTCCGAAGCCCGGAGAAAGGAGGAGGGTTGCGGTAGGTCTGTGGCAGCCAGCGTAAAAGTCAGTCACATTTTATGGACATGAATCATAATTTGGACATCGTTGGGGCGTCTCCCCCATGACGGTTCCAAAGGATGATTCATGTCAGCCGACCCTAAAACATTTTGGGACTAAGGCTCTGATGTTGTTGTTGTTGTTAAGTACCAATTACAACCCCTCAGTGTCGTTGACACAGGAGTAGGATTGCGTACATCACCCTTCTTACTCCGTCATTTGCGGGAGCCTTACTTTTAAAAGGCACCGGACACACCTCTTCTGAATTTGCAAGATGACCAACATATGGAGTAAAAGTTGGGGATAATGGGGACATAAGAAGGGAATAATAAAAGAACAGAATAAATAAATAAAGAAATGGCATAGTAAGGGCCAAGGGGTCACGCTGGCAGTGCCTTATCGAAGAGGCGCACCAAGGTGTTTCTATTGGCGTCTCACTGTGCCTTGGGAATAAGCATTTCCCAGGTGCCCGTTTTAGAACTCGGGTGGAAGTCCTAAAACACTAATGTAATGTTGTATCAGTTGTATCCTTAAAGGTAGTATTAGATATCAAACTAATACCTTTTCTTTGGCTCTAGGTGTCCCTGACTGAGATAACGCGACCAATGGCGGTACAGCTCCCTCCTGAAGCACCAAATTACAAAATCGAGTACTGTAGGTACAAAGCTGCAAAAGTGCGGCAGCTGCATTCTCCTTCCCTCTTGCAGAACCCAACTCAACAACCTCTACAAGAACCGGGATACCCCCTGCCTGCCCAATGGCAACTCTTCCCTCGGGAATCGTAGCTAGATTTGCCAGAACGGCAACCGCCTTATCGACCATACCGGCAGCAGGGTCCATCAACTCCACCAAGTGCTTCACGGCACCTGCCTGGACAATCCTAGCTTTATTCTCATGATATATAGACAAATTAAACAAGGCGGTAGCGGCGTCTTTCTTTCCCCGAGGTGTCCCATTACCCAACAACTCAACCAAAGGACCAATAGCCCCCGACCTGCCTATTTTGGATTTGTTTTCCTCAATTACCGATAGGCTAAAGAGAGTGGCAGCCGAGTTTTCACGGGCTTCTGGGGTGCCAGTCTGAAGGACGTGGATTAAAGGTTCAATTGCATCTGCATTTCCAATGGCTATTTTGTTGTTATCATTTATTGACAGATTGAGGAGAGCAGTGACAGCATTCTCTTGAGTCTTCGGATCAGTCGATCTAAGCAGGTCAACCAACAAGCTTATGGCCCCACAGTTGGCTATCACAATCCGATTATCCATGTTGTGTTTGGCAAGTAATCGTAATTGAGATGTTGCTTCTCTTTGAGTTTCAATTAAACTGCTTTTTAGGTCCTCAATCAACTTATTCACTTCAGCTTCAATCTCTGCAAGATCAGGTCGTGTCTCCACGGCAGGTGAACGTGAAGATGCCATTCGAGGAATAAGCCTCTCCGAAGGTCTTCGCCAAATGTTGTGGCTCCGGGATCTAGCTTCACCTAGTCTAGGTGTTAACTCAGGTTCCTTTGGGGAAGTTCTCGATGTAAAATCAGCATGTGGATCTTTGGGCATTTCTCCTGAAACATCAGGACTCCCAACAGATGGACTTCGTGAACCCTGATTGCCATCTACAAACTGGGAGGGAAATCTTGCATCTCCAACGACATCAGCATCACGCGTAGTTATGTCATTCCGTTCAGATGAGTGTTCATCAGAGCTACATGCATTAGTGTATTCTATTCGGGATGGTGACACAGAATGCTGCCCATTTGATTCCACAACTGTGCTCTCTGAATGAGTCATCCTGTCTTCCAGAGATCCCTTAACAACATCTAAGCCATGCTCATTTCCAACCATGCCAAATGCAGAGCTATCAAAGGAAGAACGGGTATGGTATGGGGAAGTCCTTTCTCGGTAAAGCTCACTTGAAAAGCTGATGACCTTCTTTTCAGAGACCGCAGAGTGAATTGACTCCGGCAATGAATTTTGTTTACCTTTATAATGAGGCCTTGGATGAGAATCATTCAAGGAACCCGAATTTGTATGTGAAAGTAGGGAAAACTGCTGATCTTGATTGATAGACTTCAAGGGATCAGGGAGCTTCACATTGTTTATGTCACACCAGTTTGCAATGAGTGCCTTAACAGTATAATTGGGTATCAAATTGGTGTGGCCTAATGTCTGCCTAGTCTTTGGACAGACAGTAAGACCAAGATCGAGCCATTTCCTGATATAAACACGTTCATAGGTTTGCCCTGAAGCTACGATCACAGGGTCTGTCATTAGTTCAAGTGAAAGGGGACAGCAAAAATCAGGTGGTATAGGGACAGGTGTACAACTCTGAGACTGCTTTAACATGACAAGGCGATCATGCATGCGTGTGACTAGTGTAATTAACTGTTCAATATAATCCACTTCCGCATTCTTTTCAGCCTGGTCAGCATTCTCTTTCAACTTTTCAAGTGCCACAGCCTCGATGAGAATCTCCTGATTAGATCTCAAACCTACACAATTTGCAACTTTCACAAGCAAATCGGAGCTAGGGCCATGGCTGCTCATTTGGTCGCTCAAAGCCTCAGCAATGACTATGGATGTAGCATCACAACCTAAGTTCTTCACCTTTTGCATACATTGCTGTTCAACCAGAACAACAACGTAAGATTATGTAGTTCAATGATAAGATTATGTAGTTCAGTGATGTCAATGTGAACTGAGAACAGAGAGTTCTAGAGAAAAAAAAAAGTATTATAAATATTTAAAGTAACTCCCTCCATTTTTTCAATAATCCCCGTTTTCCTTCAGTGGCAAATCTAATCATTTCACCCCAGCTCCAATTTGTAGCATATTTTTGTTTGCAAAATGACCACTTTATCCACTCTCTCATCTCACATATGTGCAATTCAACGATCGATCCCAAAGGCGGAATGTGTCATGCATAAAAATCAGATGAGTTCGTTTTGCTCATTAAGTGTATGACATGGCCTAACAATCAGCAAGAAAAGCTACCTCTAGAGATGAAGGGCTCAGCTCTGAAGGAAAGGACTGGAGAGAGTCTTTCAACAGGCGAAAGAATTCCAGAACAGAGGTCTGGATTCTTGACGTCAACAACTCAGCTTGAAGTGCCTATAGATAAGATAAAACAGAAGGCATGCATGCATCAGACAATTTCAGGGAGAGCTAGCAGCTTATAGAGACGGGGGAATGGAGGACATGTATAAAAACGTCAAACATAATTCTGACAGCCTAAAAAAAGTGGAGAAGAATCCATAAGACAGTCATGCATCTTTTTCTCTGGAAGTAAAATCAGCACCGAAGTGTACACTTATATGCCCTGAAAATTAGTCTGGCTTTAATACTCTTTTAAGTCAATCATTCAAAACACACTTCATTCAACCATTTCTTCAGCATCTGACACATTCAGAGTATCAGTAAGAACGGCTCTTTATAAATGGTAGGGTTTCGCAGAGTATACAGCCGAGACGATTAGCATAACACTATCATAAGAGAGAAAGGTAAACAAAAAAAGAACGGGATAAGTATGAATGGTAGAGTTTGGAAGAGTATACAGTAGAGACAACTAAAGTAATTACTACAGGAAATCATATTCAGAACACAATTCACATAAATCTAGAGGGTGTGGCTCAAAATAGAACAAAAGCTGTAAACTAGAGTACATAACTATGGTCAAAACAAAATCAATAATTTCTGGTATCCAGCAATCTGAAAAACTAAGTTGAACCTAATTGAAACAGAACATTCACAGCACGTTCCATTATCCAATCAATGAACAAAATCACAGCAACGATTCTTTAACCACGGGCCCAAGCGAACTTCATAAACTGTAAAATGCAACATTATGCCCCTTGAAAATATTACTCCCTCCGAGTCGGAGTAATGGTTCTTACTTCCTTTTTGGTGCGAGTTTAGTAATGGTTCCTATTTCCATTTTTAGTAGCTTTTTTGTGGTCCAAAATCAATTCAGTGTGGAGTAGGGTATTTTGTGTGGTTTAGAATCATTTCCTTATTTTTTGTGCATAAAGGTAAAGGAACCATTACTACGACTCGGAGGGAGTATGAGTTTCCTTTTCTCATAAGGCATCCTAATTGTTATCAAATTGTCAAACCGAGATATAATATCAGGTCAAATCCCAAAATAAAATGGAAAATACTGGATTGATGTCCATGTTGCTGAATTGCTCTTGAGTAGGTTTGCCTATTGAAATGACATTCCCTAATATTGAAGGAACAACACAGCAAGACAATTCAAGATTGGGGTAGGCTCAACAACTTCCATAAGCAGATCAATGCAAGAACGAAACAGGAAACAAAACTCCTTTGATATCTAAAAAAGGTTTTTGAGACATACAAGATAAACACTGCTTGACAATGAATCCCAGCTCTCCATAACATCTCGTGACTCATCAATGGACAGCCCAATTTGTTCAAGTGGCTTGCTAAGTAGTTCATCAGACGCTACTTTGGTATCTATAACCGCGTCAAGTATTGACTTTAACAACTTTAATATTTCTTCCAACTTTTGAGTGTTTTTCCGCAGTGGTTCTAAATTAAAGTTGTCACTCGATGATAGACGCAAAAAAGAAGAGATGTTGTGAAGAAGAGCCCTCCACAATGACACCTCCATCAAATCTGCATTGAGTATCAAAGCAACAAAAAATGTTAATAAAAAAGAAGAACAAAAAACTCACTAGTGTGTAGTGTCAGAACATCCATTACTACGTTCACTCTTTTAGACAAGATTAGGACACCTAACTGTTAACGATCGTACAGCAATGAAAGTTGAAACATGTGAAAATGTTGTCATTCAAGGATGTTGTCAAACTTAGATCTTCCGCAGCAATCTCAAATAGAGCCTCTTATAGACAAAAACGTTTAAGCACTTATTTCAAATATTTGATCGTGTCAGTAATCATATTAACGATGACTATTGGTCAAATATCAGGAGTTAGGACTTTGAACTATATGGCATCTCTCAAAACATGAAATTTTTGGAGGTTGCGGCACAAACGTAATCTCTTTAATATCAGAACTGTCATTCTATCGTCATGAAAACTACTAGAAAACTTTAGCAACAAACAGTATTGCCAAGCTGAAATAACTACCTCGCTATGTCAACAGATCTAACAACTCATTGAGAAAGAATCGGATCCTTTCGGAGGTGTCCACTTTCCAAGAAATTGGGTCGCAGCCGTGAAATCAAATCGCAGTTGCAACAGTCCATCACGGCTACAATATAAAGGTATTTAGATCATTGCAACACTAATTAGAACTGGTAACGACTAACGACTAGTTTCATCCATAAATAATGAGCGAAATCAGTCTTAATCGCATGTTTGAATCAAGCCAGCACCCGTTAAATCAATCTCAGTTGCAAGAGTCCATCATGGCTACATTATACAGGTATTTAGATCATTGCAAAACAAAGAACCGGTGATGATAGTTCTCATCCATAATAATCAGCGAAATCAGTCTTAATTGCGTGGCTGAATCAAGCTAGTACCCTTCTCCTTGGACCACTTGTTAGTTGGGACTCTACTAATCTACTATTTAGGGCCTTCTAAGAATAAAGGTAATTGTTAGTGGGTAATAGATTAAACCTAAAGGAAACACCATGAAAGTGTGTTGGCTAAGGAAGTAGAAATCATTGATCAACCCGAAAACATGATATGAACCAAACATAAAGTTAGCGGGTTAGGGTTAAGAACACATGACTCCATTTAAATAATTAAGTTGACACGGACACAACACAACACGACACAAGGGTCGGGTTAGGGTTGAAGTCTTCAAACCTAACACGAATAAGTCACTTATTTAAATGGGGCAGATTTGGGTTGGGTTGGGTGGGTCAGGTCGGTAACCTACCTAATCTGATTAAACATGAGCCATATCAGTCATCATTTTTGGGTTAGGTTAATGGTTCTAATGTCGTAATCATGTTAAGCGGGTTTGAAAATGATATGCTTAAAAACAAATGGGTTAAAATAGTTGAGTTGGTTTACAAAAAAAGTGAGGTTAGGGTTGAGGCCTATGCTACTCCGACTCTTCTAATTTCCTCGTGTACCCGTGTCCGACACTCGGACATGGGTATGACACATGGACACCTCATTTCAGACCAAAATGTGCATATTTTTCAATAACATAGCTGAGTCCGACACTTGGACACGTACTCGTGTCAGGTACTTCTAAACGAGTCTGAGTAACATAGGTTGAGGCAACCGGGAGATTAAGCAATAGAGTCGGGTTTGGGTTGGAAGGATATTAACCCTTAAACCTTGACGCGGGCGAGAACCCGACATGACCTGATTGGTTTGCCATGACTACTGCCAAGTGGTGGTACTGAAGAGCGAAAAGAAGGGTGATGAGGAACTATAACTCCCATATGAGGGCATGCATTCCTGCAGGGGGGGAATGGGGATGGGAAACTATTGCCCTTGTTTATGTTAATTAGCCAAGTGTTAAAGGGAAAATGGAGAGGATCGAAATTATTAGTTGGGCATGTTGTTGGTCAACCATGGAAACTAATAAAAGCAGCAGCAGCATCCTAAAAAAGATAGAAATTTGGCGCATATGCAGAGTTGCAGACAATTAAAGCAAATCAAAATAAATAAAAGTAATAATAAATCAAACCTGATTGAAAGAAGATGAAAATCAGGATGGATCTCGAATGGCGGCCGATTTCACCTTGAACTAATCTGAAATTAACAAAAAAAAACAACATTAGTAAGCTGAAATCGCAGCTAAACACGAATTTAAAAAATAATATAAAAAATAAAAGATGATTACATGAAAGATCGTAGTGGAAAATGAAGAAGGTGAAAATGAAAGGTTGAAGTATTAGGTTAAATTGAAATAGAAGTGATCTGAGGGAGATGAAGATGGTGGAAATTATCAAATTAGGGTTTGTTAATAGATATAGTTGAATTGAAAAGGAGTTGAATTGAATAGTAAAATTATTAATGGTGATGATGATGATGATTAATGGGGAAAGAAAAATGGTACGGGGATAATGAAACAACTAACAAGCTGCTGATGCTGATTTCAGTCTTTCAGAGATGCTGCTTACATCACTTTTCCAGTTTACTTGTCTTCTTTTTTTTCCCTTTTTAATTCATCTCTTCCTAATCTTATACAACATCCATTGAAACAAATAGTCTTGTTGAAGACGGATATTATCCGTCATAACAGGGATAGTATTACTCGCAATAATGCAGGTAGGATGACGATTGACGAGTGGAGGAATATGTCCTTTAGGTCTATATATTAATGATATCCGTTAACTCATCCAGACTAACGCTTATGGAGGTGTCTGCCATATGAAACGGAATGGGAATACAGTAGCTCAGTTGTGTGTGAGGTTATGTTCGGTAGTGGGAGAGGAATATGTTATGTCGTCTGATTTTCCGTTATCTGTTCTTAATGTAGCAAATTTGGATTTGGTTTAATAAAAAGTTTCGTTTTTACCGGAAAAAAAAAAAAAAGGAAGACGAGTGGAGGAATATGTCCTTTGGGTCTATGTATTAATGATATCCGTGAACTCATCCAGACTAACGCTTATGGAGGTGTCTGCCATATAAAACGGAATGGGAATACAGTAGCTCAGTTGTGTGTGAGGTTATGTTCGGTAGTGGGAGAAGAATATGTTATGTCGTCTGATTTTCTGTTATCTGTTCTTAATGTAGTAGATTTGGATTTGGTTTAATAAAAAGTTTCGTTTTTACCGCAAAAAAAAAGGAAGACGAGTGGAGGAATATATATGTCCTTTGGGTCTATGTATTAGTGATATCCGTGAACTCATCCAGACTAACGCTTATGGAGGTGTCTGCCTTGTGAAACGGAATGGGAATACGGTAGCTCAGTTGTGGGTGAGGTTATGTTCAGTAGTGGGAGAAGAATATGTTATGTCGTCTGATTTTCCGTTATCTGTTCTTAATGTAGCAGATTTGGATTTGGTTTAATAAAAAGTTTCGTTTTTACCGCCCAAAAAAAAAGGAAGACAAGTGGAGGAAATTGAGCATTTTCATGGGTCATATCAGTTGCATTTGTAAGAGAGACATGTGTCCGTCATCAATGAGAATTTGTGCCAACCTAATCCGTTTTTTCCCACAATCAACACCCCAAATTAGCAACCCATTCGCATCTAACCCAAAAACAACCTATTAATTTAGGGTCGAAAACCAATTTGAATGGGTTGACCTCTTGGGTAAGATAAATCATAAAATTTATGTATTATTTTAGTATTACTAGATCTTGGCAAAACCAACCGAGCCTATTCCATTACTGCCATTAAAAAACGTAATTGCTCATTCGTGTACAATCTTTACTCATTCATAAAAATTTTTTCATTATGTTTCCATTCTATACCCTTGTCTAAGAAAAGTTCTCTCTAATTCTCTCACCCCACAAAAAAAACCTAAACCACACAACTATGGATGCTAGCTCTCGTATCGATCAGGTAATAATTCTAATCTCTACCTTTATCAATTATATTATATGAAATTAAAAAATTGATTTAGACTAATTAGATTAGGTTTTATGAAATTAAAAAAATTGATTTAGACTAATTAGATTAGGGTTTATGAAATTAAAAAATTGATTTAGACTAATTAGATTAGGGTTTCTTTAAATCGTTTTCTGTTTTAACCTAATTAAGGTATGTAGCAAGGTGTAATTGCTGTACAGAAGAAAAAGGCCGAGTTTGATGAAATGTTAAAGGGAGCAGACAGTTTCAGCATGGAAAATTGCAGGAGTTATTTTAAAGGGAGGAAGCTTCCTCTTCCAAAGGTGTTTCATTGGATAAGGGAATGTATCGTGTTCACTAACAGCTCTTTGTCCAATCACAGCTGAGGAAGTTACTCGAATGATGGCCGAGTTTGATATTGATGGCGATGGCTTCATTTCATTTGAGGAATTCAGCTGTATTGACAAGGGACACTCCTTTCAGCAATCAGCATGATAAATGGGTTGTCAACAATGGAGATCGGTTGTAGGACACTTAACTTTGAGAACATAGATTGAGATGATCAGCTTTATTAATGAATCATTACCTTCCACATAAATACAATTAACAATTTCAATACATTCAGCCAGAACATATTGGCCATTGCTAGGAACAAAATTTGACAAGAATAGTATGAAAAATGTGCACTAAATATTGTTAGCCTCGATAAATTACCTAACAACTACGAGTACAAAAAATCGAGGAAATACCTAAGAAAAAATAAAGACAATAAAACACTACTGATCTCTAGTGTACATCGTGACCTTTTCTTTAATAGTACTGGCATGCTCTAGCTAAGGTTTGATATTGTAGTCGTTAGCGACTTAGTGGTCATTAATTGTAAATGCAGCTTAACAAGTGCTAAACTAGATGACCATCTTTAATCCAATTTCCACTTCTTCAACAATTCGTCATATACAGGACCCTTTCCAGCCTTTAAAGGACCCTTTTCGTCATATACTTCCTTGTTTGTAAGGCAGAGTAGAGGGTCACATTTAAAAGATGTACCCAATGTTGCTCATATTTGCAACAGAAAATTTCTGAAATGAAGATTGGGGGTATCAGACTGATGCTTAGTAATATTAAAAGCTCTAGTCGTCCAGCACCAATGCACCATAGCTGACCGGTGATAATGCATCAGATAAACTTGCAGATATTGGTCTATAGACGACTACTGTAACGTCGTAAAGAGGCAAATCAGAATGGAACATAGAACTTGATTCAACGAAAATGCTCAACATCTATTTGTTGAATTCAGAATCCATAGCAACATACGATATACTAATGACAGATTGACAGAAGTGTATGTCGAACATGAGTTCAAGCAACGGATTTATACTGATAAGATGACTGCCAAAGAGTTTCATAAGCTTGAGTACCGAGACAACTATAACTACTGCTAAATTCTACTACTCGGAGTTAGAACCAAAATTTACAACCCATGATAATCCGAAAAAACTTCAATTCGCTGTTCTTCAAGTTCACTGTCCAAAGATCTATGCATCTTCATCGCACAATTCCTTGGCTTGCGCGTCAGCAGTTTCCTGGGGAATGAACAAAGAAGTATTTTAAGGTGAGACTCTGAATAAACTTGGTGTAACTATTTTGATCAGAATATTAGTTCAGTAAAAATAAGAAGCCGAAACTATCTGCATACCTCTTCTTCTTTCTGAGCATTATACTCGACCATGGCCTTCTCGTTAAACACAATTGAACTCTTGCAATAATAAACTTGGCACTAGCCATCAGCTAAAGGTTCAATTACTGAGAGGTTCTTTCACAAACAACAATTACTAAAACTAGATGTATTTTCTGTCGTACGACATTGCAATCCCAGAAACCATGGTCCGATTCTGCTCCCAGGACAAGCGACTTGTAAATGCTACACCGTACAATTTCATTCTTGTAGATTTGTAGTCACTTGTCAAAACTATTTCTAACTGACATACTGAACACGATCTCAATACTCCGTACATTTTCATTCTTATCCCTAATTCACTGCATCTGTTAGCAATCCCACAAGTTGGCCATCATTTTGAAACAGATTGAATTGACGAAATTACTTGTAAATTAATTGCAAATTAAGGAGTAATTGAGAAGATCGAGGAGGAATGAAGATAATACCTAGAAATTGCGAGGATTGAAGAGATATGCGCGGATATGCGAGGATTGAAGAAATTACTATTGCGACGATATGTGCGGCAGGTCTAGGGGCCGGGAGGGATAGTGGTTGGATGGCGGTGGTAGGGGTGCTGGTTGAGACGGTGGGAGAAATTGAAGTTGAGAAGAAAATTAAAAAGATGAGTGTTGAATGGAAGGGGTAAAATGGGAAATATGTACATGATTTGAGAAAATCATGTATATGAATGAGCAACACCCTTAAAAAATTACAAACACAATTAAAAATTATTTTTATATAATATTATAGCCTTTAATAATAAGATAATTATTAAAATAACTTAATTTGTAGTATAATTTTTTCAATATAATAAATGTAAGTATGGAATCATTATATTATAGTATCGATAAAAGAAAGATGTTAAAATGATGATTTGCTGTAACAAATTTTCAGTATTACCTATTTCAAAACTTCTTATTAAGTTTGGACATGTTATTGGCAATTCAACCAATTAGAATCAATCAACTAAACAAATAAGAGAAAATGGCAGTAACGTCTTTGTTTACTAACCCTAAACGTAATAATTACAAAATAGTTAATTTGTTTAACTCTTAATCACCTAATATTGTACTGCTTTAAATTACATTCCAACTAAACTCTCTGCCGTCAATTACCTCAATCGCATCACCCAATCAATCTTCTTCCACAAACCCTTTCATTTCTCATGCTCGAGAACTTCACCAACCAACACCTCTTTTTCTTCTCTTCTTTTGTCTTCTAATTCCTGTAAATACCATTTCTAATTCATAGGTTTTCTCATCCAACAATCATCGTCCTCTAAACATACATTTTCTCTTCTAAAATCTCAAGAAACCGAATATAATATTCTCTCGTGATCATTGCACCATTGCTTACTATTACCAAAGTACAACCTAAGCAACAAATTACAACCGGTCAATATTTCCCACAAAAGGAACAAAGTTACTCCAATTTTCAGCCTTGGACATATTGCCACTTAATCTGAAGTAGATGAACGATCTCACAACATCTGCCTCTGGCCTGTAACAATTGGCTTGTATTTGTTGCAATCCAACCTACAGAAAAAACCAAAAAAAAAAAGAAAAAAGGAAAAGAAAGTTGTTTCCGTAACACCCATATCAAAATTTGCTTGAAGAATTGCATCCTAAAACCGTTAATTGACAATAAAAAGTAGCACAACCACGTTAATGAGCCATTTTGTTTGAAAAGTTGTTACTATCATACAAAAATAATATTTCAACATCTAACTGAGATGTCTTCCAACAATTTAATTGTGTACTCGGGAGGTGACTAAAATCCGAAAGAAATCATGGTAGTTATTAATAGATCTTGGGAAAACCAACTCAGCCTGTTCCATTACTGCCATTTTTAACTCGATTTGACCTCTTTAATCTGACAACTAGGACACGTTGCTCATTTTTTATGATTTTTCTAACGTGATCCTAAGGGCACACATTAATAGTCTAAATTAAGGAAAAAATCAAAGAATATAACATGAGATTTGTAAGTATCAATTCATTTGTTCCATATTAAGTGAAATATTCCTTTATTTCTGTCTTAATTTAAACTCTACGTTAGAAAAATCGTTCTTTTTAATCAGGAAAAAAGTTTATCATGTACATTTTGACTTAAGCACCTAGGAAAGTAGTAAGTCTTGCTTGCGACGGGTCGTTATTTGTGACGGATATTTTGTGAGATAAAATGGGTAGGAAATGAGTTAGTGGAGAAAGGGGATCACATGAATAGTGTTGAAGAGAGAGAAAAAGTGGGTATTTTATGAGAGGAAACGATATCCGTCGCAAGCTTGCGACGGATAGTGCCGTTGCAAATAAGAATTTGTGCTAGGAAAGAGCGAGACGTGAATTAGTTGAAGACGAAAACGCCAATCGTTAGGTCAAAGAAAACGCCAAACCTCTAGTCTTATTTGATAAAATGTTAATTAGTTGAAGACGGACGGTGTTCCTGTTTGAAATAAGACGGATTAATTGTAGCAATTTTTACAAATGTTACTATCATTTTCAGGGTAAAAAGTGACGAATTTGCGATAAAACATTTTGTTATTAAATGGTTACATTCTAATAAAAAGAGAGTGACATTTGGTCCGTCTTATTTTAATCCGTGCAAAATTTTCTGTATTTATATTGCATATCAATTTTTAGGATTACTTTTAATTTTTTTTTTGGTGACATGGATTACTTTTAATTATGATGACTTCTTGCAAAAATAAGCTTTTATTATTATTATTTATTTTATTTTTTTTCATTATTTGAGTTCACAATAACATTAACATGTTATTAGAGTTTATCGACAACTTCAAATGTCTAAAGCAGCCTAACACGCGAATTTGCCTTCCCGATAATATCATTTTGTAATCGACAAGAGGGCGGAATCAAGAAGCTTGGACTTGATGCTCACATATTCCTTGACAGTCACGGACTCGAAGCACGGGCCTTCACAACCCGAATAGCCCACAAACGGAGCGACAATGTAGTCCAATGGAGGCCCATAAAAGTAAGCCATTGACATCCTTTGTTTCTCACTATTCACCACTGCCCTATGAACGACACTTGGGAACCTTCCATTAGAAATGATGTGCATTAGGTCCCCTACATTTACAACTAGGGCACCCGGGACAGGGTCGACCGAGACCCAACCCGCTCCGTCCTTGTACACTTGAAGCCCGCTTGCATTGCCGGTTTGGTGTAGGATAGTAAAAAGGAAGGTATCCGTGTGCTCGGCTAGGCCCATTGTACGGGTTGGGTCGGGGCATGATGGATATGAGTTTAGTTGCAAGGCTGTGGAGATGTTATTCGGGTCCTGGTTGACCCAATTCATTTCGGATATGGGTATGTTAAGTGACTTGAGCATGAAGCCCATTAGTTTGTCCGCTAAGATCTTCAATTGGGCTTGATATTCTTCCATTACATCACTAAACACAAAATAGACAACAATTAAATATTTTTACAATTTACAGAATATATGCATGCGTATAATGAATGGCACTGAATACATAATGCCATAATTCCATAATTGATGTCATACTCCTAAGTTTTATTAAAGAGAATTGTTTGTAATGGATATATCCGTTATAAATAGAAGACGGATATTTTACTCTAACCAGGAGCGGAGCCAGGAATTACATTCACGTAGGGCTAAATATTTAAATTGAACTCGTGTCACTATTAACTTAAACGAGTTGCAGCTAAGTTAAAATTCGGACTTAGGGGCGCGTCAAAAAATTCCAACAAAAGTAAGTTGGTAATGTATATGGTAAACTAAAATATCGAAATTTTTTCGAAATCTTTATTGTAACGGGGTCGAACGTTGGGCGTTACATATCTAGTGAGATTTAAACCGACTGATTCTTTTATGTAAATTTTATTGATAACTATGATAAATCGTATTGTGTAGCGTTATATGTAATATGAATGACGATATTCAAATATCTTTATTACCAATTTACCATTGTAGAATTTAATTGAATAGTTCTAGGGATAATAAAATAGAGTACTAAGGAAGTATGTACTTTTATGATAAACCAAATTTTATGTAAACACTAACTTGTAAAGGAGAAAAATGAGTATAAAGTCTAGATTTTGAGTGACATTGGATAACAAAAGCCTAGATTATTGTGTTTGTATCTCGCCCCATTAATTGTAAAAGATGAGTAGCTTGTTTATATAAGGAGTCAAACCCTGGTCGACCTCTAGGTTAAAAATTCAACAAAAAACCAACTAAGTTATAAGTAGGATATGTCAATTGGATGTACTAAATTTTAGTTGTATTTTATCCATGGGATATGGCCCATACAACCATATAGCTGTCTGCCTGCCTCCGCCCATGCCTCTCACAAGTCACAATAAAGCAAATGGACATGCAAGTGGGAGAAAATAGAACAATTTATAAATAATACAACTTGCATTATGTGAGAGGGACACTATCAGTCTTCAACTTATGACGAATAGTGTCGTCTCCAACGAGAATTTGTGAAATTTTATATGCAAGGGCAAATTATTTTCATAGTTTATTGGAGTTAGTCTCCCTTAACATGGGCAAATAAGATAAATTACATAATAAGATAAATTACATAATGCCCTAAATGATGTCATGATCTTAACATTAAAACAGATTAATTTTCCTATCTCATGTGAATACGTCGGATATTTATCCTTATTTATGTTTGTGTTGTTTAAAGTTGGACTCGTCATAAACCAGCATATATGTCTTAAATAAGAATTTGTGATTGTGTCTTAACTGTACATATATTGCCGTGGGGGAGGCATACGTGGAAGAGCTTTTGGAATAAGCCAAATTGACAAATTGGTTAATAAATTTAAGCGTTATGGACAATTTGGTAAAAAAAATGTTATTTATGACTGGAGAAATTAGTAAAAAAAAAACGAGTAATTTGGCAAATACATTAAAAATATCTAATTAGTCAAGTGAACTTTCTCCACTTTAATTATTAAAAGTAGCTAAGTAAGCTAATTTTTATCCCAATTAACTTCAAAAAATAATAATTGAGTATAAGTTTGTTTGATTATAAATTAATTTTTATTTTGTGACATCCGAACCCGCAGCCGCTATCTTTGGTGCGCAACTCAGGTACACTAGGTTAACTATCCTCTTTTTACGGGATGACAGGCTCGAAATCTATCGTTCTTGGTGAGGCTTGAACCTGAAACCCCTGAAAATATTGCCCCAAGTTTTAACCACAAGACTTCACCATGCATTGCGGACAATCTTTTTATTATTATTTGCATTAACTAGATGTAACCAATTATAAGTAATTTGAAATATATATGAATGTATGTATGGACACTTGTATGTCTTGTCTGGTGAAACGAGAAGACCTCACACTTGTATGGTGTACGTGTGAATTATGCATGTACCTCACATGCCTTCACTCTTATACTTCAACGTCGTGCATGCATGCCAATTTTATATATATATATATCTAACCTTACATCTTTACACTCTTATATCATATTTTTTGCAGTTACTTGAATTAAATATTTCATGCATGCATCACACCATCCCCGAGCAAGGTCGCCAGAAAAATCGTGACCTTGTTAGGTCCACAAGGTCACGGTAATTACGTAATTAAGTTACTAATTTTGGTAATCTTGTATTAATTTTGGTGGTTTTGTATTAATTTTGAGGTTAATTTGTGACGCTAAAATTAGTTGCTGGTATCCCTCTTGGTGACCTTTGACGTGTCAAAGAATTATTGGCTTATTACATTATTTGGTAGGGTATAAAATGTAGTAAATGATTAGAAATGTTGGAGAATGGAAAATGAATGGATTGATAATGGATGCTTTAAGTATTTAACGGGAGTAATTCACACTAATAGACCACCTGAGGATGACAGACTCGAAATCTATTTAGGCATGGACTCGGGCGAAGAATGCTTCACAAATTCTGCTCTTGGGGAGGCTTGAACCCGGGTTTCTTGGAAATTTCACCCAAATTTTAATCACTAGACTCCACCTTGCGGGCAATTCCTTTCATTTATTTAAATTTAATTAAATATTCCTTACAGAGAATATATTTTATCTAATTCGGTCATTTGTTGTCCTATTCCAATTTAGAGTCTCTCTTCAATTTTAAGAATGAACTTATAAACAATTTGATCATTTGTACTCAATTTATTCCACATGTGATTGAGTAATTTACATATCCATCTTTTTTCCTTGGTCTTTGTGTCAAAATCAAAGAAGATCAACTATCCGGGACCAAGAGAGTAATAAAAGATAAATAAATGATTGAGATAGAAGATATATAAAAAATACCAAATGCATGCATGCGTTCATACAGAAAACTCAAAAAACATTCATATTAGGAATACTAAATTTTATTATGTTATTTTATAATATTTCTGAATTTATTTATTTAATTTTTTTTTGTGGTAGCCGTAAATGTTAAAAACCGAAATTACATATCCATCGCACTCTTAACAACGTTCTCTTAACAAGGTTATGAGCAACCTTGTTTAAAACTTCAGAAGTTGAGATGAAATTATAGTAGTATTGATATTTATGATGACACCACCAAATCGTACAAGTTGAAAATGCTTGCACAAAGTAAATAATAAGTTAGAAGAATTGTCTAGTGATAACCGACTTAAATCTTAAAAGTTACAGAAATGCAGCAGTTGAGAGGTTTTAGGTTCGATTACCAGTTGGGTGATGACCAATTGACCAATACGGCCTTCGAATGAGTGGTTTATATAGTCCATGTGGTGGTGCGGGAATACATGAGTCCGGGGATTAAACCTCTCGGGCCATAAAAACAAAAAAAATTAAAAAAATTGAAGAATTAAGATGCATGCATGAAGAGATCATTAACGTACGTAAGGTCGTAAACTAAATGCATATATATATTTAGACATACTCCCTCTCTCGTTCATGCATTTACACTTCCTTTATTCTGCGAGTGATAAATAAAGAAAATATAAACATATGACCGAGACAGAAGGAGCAGCATTTATCAGTACTCACCAAAAGCCATGATAATGATTAGGCCATAGTTGCATAGCATGATGAAGCAAGGAATTCCCAATGATAGTAAACCCTTCACACCACATTAACTTAGAGAAGAAGGGTGTAATCCTAGGGCTACCGTAACCGGTGGCGCCGTCCGGCGACCTTAACACCTTCATCTTCTCATCAATGGCAAGATTGAATAGTTTTTTACTTTCTACTTCTACTTTTTCACATGTTTCTCTTGATATCCCATGATTTATTACTTGAAACATACCCCATTTTTCACATGCTTCCATAATTTGATCTACTACATTATTACCATTATTATTATTATTCAGGTCGATTACGGGAATCGACCTGAATTCCTCGTTCACTTTGGGTTTCTTATTATTATTATTATTATTATTATTATTATTATTATTATTATTATTAGTTTTTTTATGAATTTTGGGTGCAGAAAGTTCAATCCATGCATGAGAATCGGGAATATCTTTGATAGAATTAAAATCGATGGGTGCAATGAATTTGTTATCGACTGGATGTGGTTTATAAGCTTCTGTAAGAATTCCCATTTATTATAATTTGTTTTTTTGTTTTGTTTTAATGGGGATTTGATTAGTATGAAAGATTGAAATAGAGAGTACTTTAGAGTGATTCTCTTGTTAATTTTGGAGGTATTTAAGGTTGATTATGAGGGGAATAAGACAAAATGAGAGACAAATGTCAATTCACTTTTTATTTATAACCTAGCACCGATATATTAATTAATGCGTATTAATATATCGGGATTAGGTTAGTAATATCACTTTATTATACACGTAGAGCTGGTAAATAATAAAACGACACGAAAATACGATACGAATTCGATAAGAAATTAGCGGGTTTGGTTGAGGCTTAATGACCCATTTATGTAAGTGGGTTGACACAAATACGACACGATATTTAATTGGGCATTCTGTCTTGCTTGTGACCTCTCACAACACCTTTCACTTGTCCGCCCACTTGTAACTTGTAAGTTTGTCTCACGTCACAACTCACAAGCTTGTGACGAATTTAGTCTATCACAAATGAGAATTTGTGTTAATTGAGTTGGGTTTGGATGGAGCTCTTTAATCACGAACCCGACACGAATGACATGTTTACTAAATTAATCCTAATTTATATTGATCCTACATCATATAAATATACTTAAACTTTCTAAATATAAACATGACACGAAAACACGACACGAAATTAACGGGTTAAGGTTGAGGGCTTGATCACCCATTTATGTAAGTAGGTCGCGTCGACACGAAATTAACGGGTTAAGGTTGAGGCTTGATCACCCATTTATGTAAGTAGGTCGACACGAACACGACACGAAACTTAATTGAGTCGGGTTTGTGACCCGTTTACACATGTGACACGAACATGAACCCGACCCGACCCGATCTGTTTGCCAAGTCTGTATACAAATGTATTCAGAACAAATTGTTTTTATCTTTTTCTAATACATTTTAGTTTTGTCTTATTCTTTCTACATAAATATGTTTAACCTGTTTTAAACCTAATCCACCTATTATTTCCTGCTGAAATTTGAAGGTGGTCTCTTTGTAGGCACTAGTGAGACTTCAATTTTAATAGATTAGGAGCCTAAAAGAAGGTACTCAATTGTGTGAGCTTGCTGCTTGCATGGGTGGATCCACCCAATAATGGAATGAAATCATTAACCATGCAAGATCTCTTTCAATTAAGGATGATTTTGTTCTTTGAGTTGGTGAATCATAAAGGACTGATAAAATTAATCTGTGAATACATGGATTTTAACATCCAAATTAGATACCCAAATTAATATATGACTTCGATCCTTATACTCGATATTATCTAATTCTCAAAGCTTCACCTAACTCCAACTTATTCTATAGTGATTTGAATTGAGATAATATGGATTGACTCAAAATAATTCGAATTTAGATAATATATTCAATAATCAAATTTTAAATTTGATACTCTCTCCTATTCATAATAAGTGTCCCAATATCGGGAGGACACGTACAATAAGGATAGGGGCGTCTTGAATAAGTCAGAGGCCCCGTGCAACAAAGAAACGGAGGCCCGTATAGTAATATGCATTACATATACCCTACTAGTGATCAAACGAGACACAAAACTAACAAAAAGAAAAAAAATGTTTATTACAAGACTTGAGAACCCAGGTGACCTTTGGCAAACAAAATAACCTCCCGCCACTGCACTATCATACTTTTACTAATAGTAGCATAGGGTTATTTAATTATATAAATGTTGTTTGATACTTTGATATATGAATATATATATATATGAGGCCCATGAATTTGGTGGCCCAGTTCGCGCGCTCAGCCCGCACTTGGTTTTGGCCGCCCCTGAATAAGGAATATCATTGTTTATTATTTTGGGTTGTTTAGGGTAAGAAGATTGGAGAGAGAGAGAGAGAGAGAGGGTGTTGAGCTAGGAGTGAGTGAAGTGTAAGTGAAAATAGGCATGGTAGTATGGTCATTTCACAAGCAACAACTTACTAAATATTGACAATGAGATAATAATGTAAATATACGGAAATGAACAACGGGATACTTATCATCAATGAGAGGAGTATTAGATATTCTTTTCTTAAAAACTAACAATAGTGTAGTATTCATCACATGAATCAAACTTGACTAATATATATAAGATTCATGACTCCTGGCCTCTTGAACATGACTCAATATGGATGCACTAGAACACAAATTCCCTATTTTTTCTAACCTAATTTTAGTTCATTTCAGATTAGTTAAGCTCGATTTAACTTGTTTAATTCAACTTCTTTCGATTTAGCTAGTCTTGTTTAACTTATCCTTTTACAAATAAATTCACTTCAGTACAACTCTTTTCAGCTCAAGAATGAAGAGAACAATCATAAACCTCGATACAAAGCTCGAATTATTGTCAAGGGATGGAATAAAAAAAAGGGGATAAATTTTGATGAAATGTTTCCCATGTTGTGAATATGTCATGTATTTGAGTTGTAATGGGTCTAGCTGCTAGTCTAGATTTGGAGATTGAGCAACTCGATGTAAAAACTGCATTCTTACATGGAGATCTTGACGAGGAGATTTATATGGAGCAACCTGAAGGATTCGAAGAACCTGGTAAAGAAAATCTCGTATGTCGTCTAAATAAAAGTCTTTATGGTTTAAAGCAAGCACAACGTCAATGGTATAAGAAATTTGATTCCTTCATAACCGAGCATGGTTTTAACAAAACACAAACCGATCATTGTGTTTTCATGAAGAGGTATGCAAGCGGTGATTTCATCATATTATTATATGTTGATGATATGTTAATTGTTGGGCAAGATAAGCTGAAAATTGCATCACTTAAGAAAGCACTAAGCAAAGATTTGGGACCGCTGAGACAAATCCTTGGGATAAAAGTTATTCGTGACCGAGAGAAGAAACTCTTATGGTTCTCCCAAGAGAGATATATTGAGAAAGTCCTTGAGAAATTCAAGATGACCAATGCCAAACCGGTTAGTATGCCACTTCCTGGACATATCAAACTCAGTAAGAAGCAAAGTCCAGTAAGTGAGAGTGAACGACTCGAGATGCAGAATATCCCCTATTCTTCCACTGTTGGCAGTCTAATGTATGCTATGATATGTACAAGACCAGACATTGCTTTTGCAGCCGGAGTAGTTAGTCGCCATTTATCTAATCCCGGAAAAACATTGGTCCGCTGTGAAATTGATATTTAGATATCTTCGGGGAACGAGCAATAGATGCTTTTCTTTTGGAAAAGGTGAACCTTTACTAAAAGGGTATTGTGATGCAAACATGGCACGTGATGTCGACTCCAGAATATCGACATCGAGTTATTTGACTACTTTTGCAGGGAGAGCTGTATCTTGGCAGTCTAAACTACAAAAATGTGTTGTGTTGTCAACTACAGAGGCCGAATATATTTCAGCCGCCGAGCTTGTAAAGAAATGTTGTGGCTGAAAGATTTCTTGCTAGAGCTTGATCAAAAGCAAGGAAATTATGTTCTACTTTGTGATAATCAAAGCGCTATTCACTTAGCTAAAAATTCAACCTACCATTCAAGATCAAAACACATTGATGTTCGATATCATTGGATTCAAGATGTGTTAGAAGAAAAGAAGCTTCAACTTGATAAAGTCCACACTGATGATAACTGGTCCAACATGATGACCAAGACCATATCAACAAAGAAGTTCGATGATTGTTGTGATGGGTCCGGCGTGGTGATACCCTCCAATTAAGTCGAGAAGGGGGAGATTTGTTGGGTTATTCTCTCGTTAATTGGGGGAAGTAACACATGAAGTAAATACTAGAGACGTTTCAATTCAAGTGAAACATATCCATTGAATGAGTAAGCTGGATGCGTTCATTCTATCATCAGTGCTCAAAACGCCTTCACTGAATGAATGTGTAAGAATCATTTAGGTCTTTATGAAGGTAGTAAGTTATTCTCCAAGATCACCTATAAATACGGGAGATTGGAGAGCTCATTTCATCAAAATACAACACCACAAAATATATTATTAATCCACAATAATTAGTAGATTATTATTCTGAGAATTTTGTGAGAAAAGAAAGTCACTATTACTAGTGAGAGATATCCACCTTATTAAGGTGATGACTTGTAATCTACTACAAATATTATAGTGTAAGAGTTGGACACTTACAATATTAAAACATAAATTTGTTTTTCTAGATGGTTACTTTTCATCGGGAGCTTCAGATGGAAATATGTGCTCATTTTATGGTTAAATGTAATTACAATAGTACATTCAATGTTATAACATATGGTAGCTTGTTTTTAAATGAGGAACACATAACAGTAAAATATTTACAAAATCTCGTGTTGTTGATTCAGATGAAAATGATCACTATGAAGCAAGACTAATTGATACTCGTATTCAATTTATTTATCGACAGGTCTTGCTAGTGACGGGCTAATCCCGTCACAAGGTTGTGACCTCTCACAAAAAGGGAGAGGGATAAGGTGGGGCAGCCTTTATGTGCTTTCTTACTCATCACTCATGGATATTTCGTGAGAGAAACCGGTATCCGTCACAAATGAGAATTTGGTTTTATTTATTAATGAAAAAAATTAAGAAAGATGGTTAAAACTTTAGAAACAACAAGGCAGAATGTCAGGTCGTTATTAAGTAAACATAAATTTGAATCTTTTGTCAGATGGATGTTACAGATCTGAACCTTTGCAGTATGATCAGCTATCAAAATACCTAAAATACCCCATAATTAATTATCCTCTCCTATATTAATTACAAGGGTTAATTTGTCTAATTGCAGTCTTAGTGGAGCTTTACTGGTCAACATTCGCTTTAAAATCCTGGTCCTGATGTGGTGTTGTGGCCTTCTCGGATAGGACTCATAGGAGTAATACTGTAATAATTAATTACACTACTAATTAATCACTTACTTAATTAACTGGTTTTATCTAGAGCTTGCCTATAATGACACGATGCGAAAACAAACACGAAACCGACACGAATTAGTGAGTTTGGGTTGACGTTGAATTACCCATTTATGTAAGTGGGTCGATACGAACACGACACGATATTTAACTGGGTCGGGTTTGGGTTGAGCTCTTTAAACACGAACCCGACACGAATGACCTGTTTACTAAATTAATTCTAATTTTTTTATCCTGCATCACATAAAATATACTTAAACTTTCCAAATATGGACATGACACGAAAACACGACACGAACCCGACACAAAATTAACGGGTTAAGGTTGAGACTTGATGACCCATCTATCCAAGTGGGTCGACACGAACACGACACAAAATTTAATTGGGTCGGTTTTGGGTTGGAGGGTTCGTGACCCGTTTACACGTGACACGAACCCGAACCCGACACGACCCAATCCGTTTGCCAGTTCTAGTTTTTAACCCCGTGCAAAATTTGCACGGGTTATTTTAAATATGTTTTTATACGGGTTTATTTTAAATTTATTAACCGTAAAATAAGTTAACTTATATGACTAAATTTTTAATGTTTTTTTTTAATTTATAGTACTAATATGACTACCAAATAATACTCTCATAAAAAAATATGTTATATAAAAACCAAAATACCTTACTAAATGACTGACAGTCAAACTGATAAATAATTTGAAACTGACCATTGTATAATATATTGAAAAAATTAGTTCCACTCAAAGGTCGTGGCCATTTTTAAGCTTATTTTACACGCCAGTTTTTTAAGAAATCAGTCATTTATTATCCTCATTTTTTATTTAAATAATAATTTTTAATTGTATTTAATTTCTTATCCTTCAATAATGAGTTCCTTAATAATTTTTCAAGGAATTGATTTTAGTTTGTTATTTTTAATACTTTAAATTGTAGTTGTCATTAGTAATCTGCTAGTTAGGGAATAAAGTTATGTTTAGTTATTATAATTTTTATTTAGTATAGCAAGTTATGTATTTTGGTATTATATGTAAATTTTTCAATTTTCATAATCGTGAATCGTGATGAAAATAAACATATTAATACAAGTTATTGATGTATATATAAATTTGGATAGGTAAAATGAAATAAAATAAGTGGAGAGAGATAAATTAATTCTTAAGTTAAAGATGATGGAACACTTCTATTTTTCATTTCCTGAAATTTAGTAACCAATAAAAATACTCTAAATTTTATTCCTTTAATAATATAGGGATTAAATAATTAATTAGTAGCAGGTTAATTAAGGAGTACATCTTATCTTAGTACTATAATATGTTTAGAGGTTATTGGTTAGATTATGACTTGTACATTAGTCAGTTTTTAATGTATAAATTGTTATCTTAGAAGCATGCATAGATAATGACTGCAGAGGCAAATCCAAAGTACTACTGAGTACTTTTTTAATTACACATTTATATGCCATACTCTGGTGCTAAAACCAAAACATGTTTCAGAAATTTTCCTTTAATCGGCACTATCCGTCTTAAGATTAAGACGGGTCAAATATATATTATTTACGTATATAAAAATTCATAGGGGAAAACAGAAGATTTGTTTTATCCTAATTATTAAAGCAACAACCGCAGAATCTATGTGTCGCTCGACTGTTTAAGGTTAACTTTTCAAACGGCAGTGGATTTGTATAATTCCAGGACCCACTAACTATTCCGGAATTAATTGCAATTTTATTGTTATGATAAAAAATTGACATGCAAAAAAGCAACTTTTAATGTTCAATGTTAATTTACATTTACATAAGATGAGATAAAATAAGCTAACATAGTTACAAACCTACTATATAAATTACAAATTATAACAAATAACATAATTACAAACCTAGTATAATTTACAAGCTATTATTTATAATTACAAATTAATAACCTATATGGATAAAAAAAACCTTCAATATTATACTAATAAAATATCATCTGTAAAAACAGTACCAAAACAGAAACCTTCATTGTGTCGATTGTACATCTAATGAGAATGAATGATAAAAACTAAACAAATTATTGAGAGGACAATTTTTATACAATTGAATAAAATATAACCTGTAAAAATGTTTTATTATACAATTGAATAAAGTATAAAATATTTAATATATAATCAAATATCTAACGGAAAAGGAACACAACTTATAAATACAAAGAATATTTTAAAATAATTATTTTTTAAATAATAGATACATGACAATTAAGTGACGGAAAATTAGTAACACTACAAAATATAAAAATATATCTTTAGATAGGTTGCGTTATGGGCCGTATTATTCTTCCACCGACAATGTGTAAATACTTTTTAGAAATGTAGCACACGTTTTTATTTAGGACGGGTTATATAAACACGAGTCAAGTATTACATATAAAACGTAAATAAAATACATTAAGTTACTAAGATTAGCAAAATGTGTTTGTCCCATTTAAGTAAATGGGTGTTTATTAACTCATTTTATTTCTTTTTACAGATACATCCATCATAAGAAATACTTATTCGAAATCTTAAATATCATTTGAAATATCATCAATTAAATGAGCTTAAACTTTGTATCTATATGGAAACTATGAACTAATACATGTTCAATTTAAGACGGATATATATCTTAAGCTTAAAAGTTAAAACGAATATATACGTTTTAAAAAGAGACCTACTCAACATGTAGTAACGCTACTTAAAAGGTCATCAATTATTTGGGTTTGAAGCTTTGCATTTATAAGAAAGATTTAAAGATTTTTATTAAAATTAGTTATATCCATTTTAAACTTAAAACGGACGGATATATTCATATTATGAAAGATTTTGTCGTTATTTGAAAGGTAATCAATTATTTGAGTTTGAAGCTTTGCATTTATAGGAAAACTTTAAATTTTTTTATTAAAAGTAGTTATACCCATTTTAAACATAAAACGGATATATTCATATTAAGAAAGATTTTGTCGTTATTTGAAAGGTAATCAATTAAATGAGTTTAAACATTGCATTTATATGGAAGCTTTAAACTAATACGAAACCTCTGTATAGTTTAAGACGGGCATATATTTCTTAAACTTAAAACTAATATTTGTGGTTTAAATAAGACTTACATGACATCTATAATGCTATTTGAAAGGACATCCATTAAATGAGTTTGAAACTTTGCATTTATAAAAAAGCCTTAAAATAATTCCGATTTTTATTTAAGATGGTTATATCCGTCTTAAGCTTAAAACGGGTACATTTGTCTTAAGAAATATCTACTCAAAATCAACAATCTTATGAAAGGCTATCAATTAAACGAGTCTAAACGTTAAACATTGCATTTATAGGGAAGTTTAAACTGATACAAATTCTTATTGAAAACGAATATATACGTCTTAAGCTTAAAATAGAGATATTCGTGTTAAACCTAAGACGGGTCAAGTAGTAGGTATAAGTCAAAACAACATGCATAAAAAAAACAACAAATTTGTTTTATCTGCACAAGTAGTAAGATATTTAACTCATTATAGTATTAAGACTGTATGCATAACGTTGTTTAGTACACGCCACCCTTTGGCACGCACTTCTATATAAAATCACCCATATAACTTCTTGTGATCGATCGACGATTTCTTCTTCCAGACTCTTCGATCAAGAGGTTTCATGTTCAAAAGTGTTCGATCGAGAGACTTTGGGCCTGAACTTGTCATCAAAACTGTTCAAAGCATCCTCTATCTCGTTATTTGTGCCTTCTGGAACAGGGATAGGTCTGTCGTAGGTACGACCACTTCTCTAACTAAACGCATTGAGCGTCTCGTTCTTTCTTTCGGGTTGTGACGGTAGTTGACCCAGTTGCCTCGCGGAATGCTCCACTTCAAATAGAGCAATTTCATACCCAAGTAGCTTAATTGTTGCATCCGTGGCTTGGTCATCACTTTTTTGCAATTGAATTGTCAAGGCTTCGATCAAGGACTTCAACTCACTAACGACCGAATTTTCCCTCAAAGATGAGGAATTAGCCTATGGCGGTGGAAAGGAATAGGGCTCTTGGAAGCCTTATTGAAGACACGGATGTGGTGGTATGTCGTAATAATCATGCGACGGAGACGGGGTATAACAATCTTGTTTATACTGTTGGTAACTATGGTAAGTATAAACTTGGTCACGCTCTGCAAAACAATAAATTGCATTGTGTCCCGTAGCACCGTATCTCTCACAAAATACCACCCGTTGTCCCACATGGTGGAACATGGTGGATTCTCCCGAAGCACTGTCAAATAGATCTGTAGGACCTATCAAAACAACACTAGAGAAAAAGATAAGAACGGTCTTAAGGAATTAAAAATCTCTTACTTAAGACAAAGAGCAAACTAGAAAAAATGCAAATATAATAACTGCCTCCCTGACAACGTCGCAAATTTTGATGTGTGTCGTTATACACCAAAAATAATAACTTAAGCCTACTAACCTAAAGCTAACTGAAGTAGGGTCGATCTCCGCAGGAGGTAATACCTATCTGCAATCCTAGTTCGCCAAGTCATAGAATGGGGGGGGGGGGGTGTTTGATTTGGTTTTCTAAACTAATAAGGGGGCGTTTGGTTGGGGTCTATAAGAAAGGGAAAGGGAAACAAAGTTATTCATTCCATTTGTTGGTGTTTGTTTGACACAATCAAGGGGAATTGAACTCCCTCCCTTACCCTTCAATCCTTCTAATTTCTTACCCCCCACCCCCCAAGGGTATGAGATTTCATTACCTTTGTTACCCTTCAATCACTCTCTTCACATAGCACCACACTTACAACTATCACCACAATAGCAACCATCAAACCACCACTATGACGCCACCGCCGCCACCGCCGCCACCCCCCACCCTCATCACTACCACCGCCACCACCGCCATAACACCCCACCACCACCACCACCACCACCTTCGTGACACCCCCACCACCATCGATACCACGACGCTCCACCACCATCACCTCGTCGTGACCACCGCCACCACCGCCGCCACCGCCGCCGCCACCGCCATGACATCTCTACCACCACCATCACCACCACCGCCATGACACCCACATCACCATCACCGCCGTGACCATCACCGTCGCTACCACCACCGCCACCGCCATAACACCCCAGCACCGCCACCATCATTGTCGTCAGTAGAGAAGTGGTTGTTTGTGGTGGTGTGTGTTAGTGGTACGAGTGAGTGTGAGTGGATCATTGAT
Organism: Silene conica; assembly: GCA_029255685.2. Lineage (NCBI taxonomy): Eukaryota > Viridiplantae > Streptophyta > Magnoliopsida > Caryophyllales > Caryophyllaceae > Silene > Silene conica. Next base: position 1,554,588 of record CM055314.2, read on the forward strand.
TATCTTTCTTAGAGTAACCAAACAACCTATTAAGTTTTAGGTAATCCCTTTCCTTTCCCCCTCTTACCCTTTCTTATTTCCTTTCCCTTTCCCTTTCCCTTTCTCTAACCAAACGCCCCCTAAGAGTATTAAAAGAGAGAAAAAGAGAAAAGAGAAAAGGAATATGTAAGGATTCGAGTCACCACGGTATTACATTATCAGATTAAAATAATAGGTCAGTCAACCTTATGATAAGGTGGGTAGGGATTATCTCGTTTCGGTCTCAAATCACCCTAGTAACCCCTAAATAACTTTCGCTCTATTAGGTTCAGTCTATTGTTCTATAGGCAAGTCTACCCTTCCAATCTCTCAATCTACGTCAGGTTTAACTAAATAAATCGGTCACCTGCATGTATTCAATCAACCAATTCACAAATAAATTGTCATCAACAACCCTTATCGCAAAACTAACTAAACATATTAATCATATTACATTACTACCGTGGTTTCCCTCATCCCAACATATAAAAGATTTAGCTACCCATGGCTTTGGAATCTATACTAGCAAGTGAGAGGAGAGTAATAAAAGACATAATAAGAGAGGTGTAAATTAAACTAATTATAAGAATAAAGAAACAAAAGTAACAAAGATCAAGAAATAAAGTAAAAATATTACGAGAGAAATAAAGATTACAATTGATAAAGGTAAGAGCAATCGTCTGGCGAAAAAAAGTTCTAAAAGTTTGTGATGAAAAATAAAGAGTAAAGAGTAACAGTAGAAGGGAGTAATGAGTGATATCAGATGATAAACTGATTATTAATCTCTTTTATATTGGAGATTGGTGTTCTCAAAAATCTAACCTAAAGGCTAACATAAAAGCGCGGCCCATTAGCTGAGATCAACTCGATTGAGGAAATTAAGTACTCGATCGAGGAGATTAAAAACCAAAAGCTCTCGATCGAGGATATTAAGTACTCGATTGAGGAGATTAGGAATCAAGAGCTCTAGATCGAGGATATTAAGTACTCGATCGAGGAGATTAAGAATCAAGAGCTCTCAATCGAAGATATTAAGTACTCGATCGAGGACTTCTCAGCGCGTAATTCCTGATTCACGCACTGAATTTTAAACACCTGTCATTTCTTCATTACTCGTGCGAATCAAGTGATTTTTGCGACGTTGGAAAGCTAAGAGGATAAGCTTTCATATCTAATTGGAATTGATGCGCGAGATTTAGTCGTCGGTTCTCACGATCAAACAAATTTATAAACCCAAAATAGTAGTATAATAGGGTTGTCGAACACGAAGATGGTGGGGAAGTTATATAGTTATGTTCTAATTGTAGCTAGAGTCGGGGTAATAGGTTTGTGATTGATTAATGACTAAAGAACAACTAAAGCAAACAATTAAAGCAAACTAGTTAAGATTGAATCGATGGAAGTGAAGACTAGGGTGTCGGGGGTCACTAGGATGGGTAGACGAAGATACGAGAAAGCAAACTAGAAGGTCTTAAACAAGTATTCTCGGTAAGTCTCTTCTCTCGAGTCGACTAACCTAGGTCGGAATACCCTAGCTTTCGCTACAAATACCACAACCAACCATTAAACATGCTAAGACGAACCCTCAACCGTCGCTAAAGGCAAGTCACGCTAAAATCAAAGCCCAACTTTCGTTGAAGCAAATCGCAAACACCTAGCATGCAACAAATGGAAAACTACTTTATCAAGAACAACTAATCAACAAACTAGCATGAAATTATCATCTAATCACCACCCGAGTTCCCCCCTAACCCTAGATATGAAACTACTCACTCATTATTAAGGAAAACATATAAACAATTGATGGGTAAATGATAAACATGTTGGATTATGGTAAGAACAATCAAATAAACAAAAGAAACTTAAATAAATGAAATAACTAAGTAAGGATTAGGAAGATTATACCAATAACAAAGGAAAAGGAAGTAACTTGGATAACAAGATGAAGAATTCTTTCAAACCCTTCAAAATACAACCCAATATATCCTCTAACAATGCCCAAGAAGATTACTAAAGAAGATTACTAAAGAGAGATTAACAATAATCAAAGGATTAAACTAAGATCTAAGAAGGATTGAATAATTTTAGAGAATTTTTGTGACTAAGTATGAATTAATAAAACAGTAGAAAAACCCTAAAATTGCATAAAAAGTAACGTAAAATAAAATGATACAAGTGCGGGTTTATATAGTGCGCGAAATTCTGAAAATTGACTCTCAGCCGGTGGACCGACTGCCGGTCTGGGACCGGCTGAGAGTTCAAATATGGACTTCTGAAAAATTCTTCAAATAATCTTGATTCTCAGCCGACCGGCCGGCTGCCGGTCTGGCACCGGCTGGGAGGCCTATTTCTTCAATGTGACTTTCTCTTCAATTTTGACATGCACAGGTCCCCTCAGCCGGTGGACCGGCTGCCGGTTGTCCACCGGCTGGGATCCCTTTTTCAGTAATCTGCCCAAACATTCAATTTCTTCATTCTTCAAATAATGGCTAAGTATGGGAAGTGATCCCCAGCCGGCATACCGGCTGCCGGCTGGGAACCGGCTGGGAGGCAAAATCCAAGGTCTGTAACTTTCTTCATTTTTTCGCCCAAAAGTCAAGTCAAGGTCCCCAGCCGGCCTACCGGCCGCCGGCTGGGAACCGGCTGGGAGGGCTTGGGTAAGCTTCCTTCACATTTCTTCATATTTCTTCATAATTCGCTCTAAATTCATCTCGTTTGCTCCCGTTTCTTCGCTCCCGCCACAATACCTACAAAATGTAAACCAAAAAGGAATAGTCGAGGTAACGGGCATAAAAACGAGCAAAGGCACGCAAAACGAGGTCATATCGGGACCGAAAATGAAGAAAATGCAACGGAAATAACGACCAAAATGGAGCTCATCAGGAATCACCTGATTATCTATTGTAGAACTCGAGATGTGGATCTCCAAAGTAGGCACTAGTAAATTAAAGTAGTTCTTCCTTGTTTGCCTAGCTTCCTTTCTTCATTGTGCGCACCTCAAATAGCTTTTCACTTGGACGATTCACGCTTCCCAATGCTTGTGAGGCCTGTTCCAACTTCCATCTTCTAAATGAATGTACTTGAGACAGTTTTGACTCGGTTTTCACCACTTCCAAGCTCATTCTCACCAAATAACAGGAAAAGCACAAAATAGCGTGTTCGGGGCATAAAGTGATATAAAATCACCCGTAAAACATAGAAATGCGTGCCAAAGGGTGATGAAAAGTATATATAATATGCACGCATTAAATAACATGATTTATAACCTCCCCATGAATCACGAGATCAAACCACGAAAATAAATCCCTAAACCGACACACTCGGTCGAGTGCCATGACTTACTCGACCAAATGACCCCTACTTGATCGAGTGCACTATTTACTCGACCGACGGACACAAGGTCAGAGATTGCCCTCAATACAATCCTCTACTCGGTCTGCTACACTCGTCCAAGCACCAAGTACCATTCACTCAATCGAATATCCCCACACTCATCCATGTACCATCCATATACGTCAATCGGATAAGTAATCGATCCAAAGTCAAACTTATACAAGTAGGGATTCCCATTAAAATGATGATAAATGAGTAGTAAGTACTCGGTAGGAGGATGAGGAGGAGTATCTAATAATAATAATAATAATAATAATAATAATAATAATGAGTAAAGAGTGAATAAATGGCAAAGGTAGAGGCCAAAAAGGTGGAGGTGGAATAAACTGGTTAATACGCAACAAGTGATTAAAAACACATATATGTAATTATGTACTAGTAATGTAGGCCTATCTTCCACAAAAAAGACGAATTGCCCCACAGCCCCACACAATTTTTTTTTTTTTTTTAATTTAAGACGGGTCAAAATATCACCATTTTAAGAATAAATGCGACCATGCGAAAGAACAAACTGTTAACCTCGAAATTTATACCGTTTACATTTGACGTTAAAATGGTAGCATTTGACCAGTCTTCTTGGGGAGACGGATTGTCCCCGTCTTCAGCGTGACTCGCTGAGCTAGCACGAACACTTCTCCTAATTAGCTGTCCCGTGTTGGACACCCGACATTCGGACACCCGACACTCGTTGGACACATTGCTAAACATATTATAGTTTGAACGAGGAATGAAATTTCGATTAAAAGACGAGTTTGAGTGGAAAAATGTGAATTAGTTATAGTGAAGGTCGAATTGTACATTTACTAGTTTAGATTTAACTTTAAATACACGATAAAAATAAAATTATACGTTATTATAACCATAGAATATATATTTTAATATATTTAAATGCGTGACTCATGTCCTAAATTTCATGAGATATCGTGTCCCATCTCTGTAAAACTGTAACGTATCCGTGTCCGTATCCGTTTTGGTGCTACCTAGCTAGCTGACACAAGGAACGCTCTTTGATTTTGTAAGTTTAAACAATGGCTCCCTCCCGCTCTCTCTCCCTTTGACCCTTCTCACTATTTTGACCCTCTCTCTCTCTTCTTCTCTTCCCTTCCTTTCTATCATCAAACCAAATATAAACCAACCTCTCCTTCACTCCCCATTTCTTCACTCTTTCTCTCTCTCCCTCTCCCTCTCTCACAATTTCAATTTTTTTTTTGTTGAAATCGGGTATGTAATTTGAACCCTAACCCAATTATTTCAATCACATCACCACCACCATCATCATCATCTTTGATTGATTTCAATTAGAGTTGTTGTTGTTGTTGTTGTGTGTGTGTTTTGGGTTCTTTTTTTATAAATGTAAGCTCATTTTTTATCCATCTTTTTTTTTTGTCTTTTCATTTGTTTTTTTGTATTTTGATTTGCTTTTCTCATGTTAGACTACCCACATTGTTGGATTTAATAAAAATCTCAACTTTATTGGATTCATGATTTCTGGGTTTTCTGATTTTTCCCATTTGAACATGAATATGGGTAGATCTATGTTTATAAGTGTTATTTTTCGTGAAATTTGACTACTTTTTCATCAATTTTACTGCCCATATTCTTGTCTTTTTGTTATTTCCATTTTTGGGTGTGTAATGCATCTCAGCAAAATTCTTAATTTTTTTTTAATTTTTTTTAGTATATTTTGTGTAGTATTGATTGAAAAACCCGAAATTTCGGGTTTCATCCATTCATTCTTTGTTTCAATTTGAAATTTAAATTTGAATTGAGCTGGGTTTTAAGAAAAGTGGGATGTTTGGGGGTTTACAAGAATAGGGTTTATGGGCTTTATACTCAACTTTTAACATCATCTAGTCTTAAGATGTTTAATAAATGGGATTTTGATGAGAATATTATATTCTTCTCTTGTGCTTTCTATCCCTAGTTGTTTTCTGATGCATTTCATGATTACTTTCAAATCATTCATCTGTTTCTGCAATGTCTTTACAAGTCTCTGGAAGACATAATGTTTGCTTGAATTCATAGATTTTGTCGATCCATGTTCGATGAAGGCAAAGACTTTCTATTCTTTGGCTTTATAGAACGATGATGGAACGAAGCAAAATGGCTTACTAAAATATGTGCAGTGATTTGAAGCTAAAGACATGAATTAGAATGTACTTGCATTACTTGATGGGGTAATCCGGTGTACAATACTCGTGTTTCTTTAGTTGTGTAGGACTTTGACTGCGTAGTTGGGACCGTGGGATGTGATGTATGTCAGTGGCTGTCCAATTTTCGATGGCTGTTGCTATAGGCGGAAGTAGAATCATTGCCTAGACGATTTGTTCTGTGATTTAGATAAAAACTAGCATTAGGGTTTATAGAAGACTTCTGTTCGAATCTGTTCTGGCAAAATGATGGAAACTATGGATTAGAGATAGTAGCAGACAAGAATTTACTGAGCCTAAATAACCTAAATTTTGTTTGGTTTAAAACTAGGCTGGATTCAAGCTAGGTTAGAACGGCGGTGCTAAAGCCGTTCCTTCTAAGTTTAACACGGTTGCATTCTCAAGGTCTAAAGAACTTTGGTTAAGTTGATCAGTAATACTACTAGTTAATGGTCACTGTTTTAAAACTGTATCTTAATCAATACCTCTTGTGTTTTCGACTCATTTTTGTTGTTGCTTGGAATGCAGAATTCAAGGTTCCATAAAGTAGATATGAACAAGGAAAATATAGGTGCGGTCAGAGCGAGGGATCCTCCTCTGAGAATAACAAGAGCAAGGGCTAAAGCTCTTGGTACAATGGGAGGGCAAGTCCAAAAGCCTCCTAGGCCAGAACCACACAAATTCCTCAGAGCAAAAAGATTAGCAACAAGTGAGAATGATCTCAAAGGTCCGTCTGCAAATCTTCAGAAAAAGAGAAGAGCCACCCTTGCAGATGTTACCAATGTGGTCTGTGAACAATCACGCGTGTCTTGTTTTACTGGAGGAAAACTTCAGGTGAGCATCAAGCACTTTTTCGTGCACCATGAAACCGTGGCACATCTGCACGTTTTGAATTTAAAGCGTTTTCATGGCTAATCGATGTAAACCCTTATTTGGTCTGTCCATTTATAAACTTTCTGATTTTCATTTAGGAGCGTCCGTGAACAGACTTCTCACTCGGGATCTTTTTTTTTGTATGTTATTATGGTCGAAATGTCCCATCATCTCACATTTTTATTAATTTGCAATCCATCCATGTTTCTATGTTGATATGTTCTACAAGTATTATTTTTGTGGAAAACATGCTAGGAAGTTTATTCATGGATGAGGGGACTACTATGTACTCCCTTAGTCCCTCGATTCCAGTCATTTGTTGTCCTATTCCATTTTGGGCGTCTTAGCCAATTGCTGTCATTTCTATTTTAGGATTGCATTTGATGAACAATTTGATCCTTTACACTCAATTTGATCCACTTGTCATCTTATAATTGACCCCCTCCTCTTTCCTTGGTCTTTGTGCCGAAATCAAAGTACAATAATTGACTGGGACGGAGTGAGTATGTATTAACTTCACGAGTATAAGAGGAGCTGTCGATGTGCCTGCACATTATCTGTTGTTTTCTCTTTTCATTGTTTTTCTCCTAGGAAGCGAGAGTTAAATTTCAGACTATGAGTGAAAAATTGTCCTTGTAGTTATACTGATTTTAGAAAAGGGTGCTTCTCTTTTCTCTTGGAAGATATACTTATTTTTAATATTCTGAATGTAATCTTTCTCAATGCCAGAGGAACAAGCAAGCAAAGAAAAGTATCATTAGGAAGAACGTAAAAGTGACCCCAGTTGTCCCGGAAGTAATTATGGATGACCAAGATGATGTAAAAAATAAAATTGCTGAAGACATATCAAAGTTGACAGTTGAACCTCAACATGTCAACTCTACTCACATTAACTCTTGCCATAAATTTCAAAAGGATTTACCGGTTCACCTTATTTCCAAGGGAACACGAGAAAGACTACTTGTTCCACATCTTCTACAGAAAGGTATAGTGATGGATTCCTGACTTCCTGTGTTGAATGCTTGCTATTTCAGGGATGATGCATGATACAAATAGGATAAATGTGTCATTATTGAGCTTTGTTTGTTATCTAGTAATTTTCATGAAAGTTATTACACATATGATATCTTGTTAACTTTTATTTTCAATGCTGATGCCTCTCTCAAATGTTCTTAGTTTATAGTATATCATGTTCCCTGAACATTGTTTGTAGATTTTAAAATTTTCACCAGTGACACTTCTGTCCTCAAATGTTCCGAGTTTTGTACTTTGAGCAAATTTCGAAGTTTCCTAACAGTTTATGCTCAAATATTAGTTTAAACATAATCTGATCTCTAAAACATGATATGTTTGTATTAAGTAGCTTAGCATGGTATCAGCTCGATTGTTGATTCAAAGGTTGCTTCGTTCTGATTATGTGGTACAGGAGACGAGCTTGATGAGAAAGCTAAAGGTTCCAATAATCCAAGCATAATAGACATTGATTTCAATCAAAAGGACCCTCTATTGTGTAGCCTCTATGCTTCAGATATATATTTGAGCAAGCGTGTTACAGAGGTATGTTGTACGTATGCAATCCCTATGGTTAACTGTAGCAGTCACCAACAAGCTAAATGCAAAACATGATATCCTGCATTAGTATTAAGACTACTCACTTTGTTGGGGAATATTCTAAAGCCAACTTCATCTGCTAAATGAGAGCAAAAATGATTCCCTCCAGTCATACATTTTTTTATATTTAGTTTTTCATCGATTTTTTATGTGAGAAAACACAAGTGGGATTTGTGCTTCTAATCTTTACACCATTTCCATTATATTGACCATCCTAACCCGCTCCCCCCACTCCCAAAATTCTTTACCTCACTTCTCCCCCAACTTAAACCCGTACCCAGGGCTAAAGAGTAGTGTACGGGGTTCGCTGGGGTGCCTCTGAGTGGCTGAGTTCTGTCTCAGAGATGGGAGCAGATTGATCAGTTTTTATTTTTCTCTATGTAAACTTTACTTCAAAACAAAATGTAAACAATTAGCTGAGCCAAACCAATGTTGAAGACATAATAACATGTCTGAGATAGAGGAAGTAGCCTCGTAACTTCTGTTGTTGTAAAGTATAAAACTTGGTCCGACTTGACACACCCCATGACATTAAGATCATTGCAAAATCCCTTATAAAGAGAGAAATAATTTCCCTTTTGTGCTTTAATCTACGATATTTTGCTTACCCTTTATAGATTTTGCATGTCCTTACAAATGGAGTTGCATCAGTTCATTGAATATTGTCTGCGTGCAGCTCAATCAGAGGCCCTCTTTCGACTATATGGAAAATATGCAGCGGGATGTCACTTCAGGCATGAGAGGAATTCTTGTTGATTGGATTGTAGAGGTTAGTGAAGGTGTTCATAACTTTAAAATCTAATAATTTTTCCAAGTATAAAAGCCATCTGCCCATAATAACACCAATTAACACATTCAGTACCATTTTTCGGTCTCCTGAAACATAGTAATGCAGTCTTAAATAGTTAAGCATCATCCATTGACCCTTAATTGTTCAATTTATGATTTTGTAATCTTAGCAGGTTTCTTTAGAGTACAAATTGGTTCCAGACACTCTATACTTGACTGTGAATCTTATTGATCGTTATCTTTCGGGAAACTACATGGAAAAGCAAAAATTGCAGCTGCTCGGTGTAACTTGCATGCTGATTGCCTCGTAAGTCTTCTTTGTCATTAGTTAAGTTCAGTTCTCTCTTAATTTATTTGCTTATCACAACAGAGATCAATATAATTTACAATTTTGCCTTAATTTCTTGTATTTGTGATTGGTAGAAAATACGAAGAAATGAACGCTCCACAAGTTGAGGATTTCTGCTACATCACGGCCAACACTTACTCAAAAGAAGAAGTGAGTCCCTTTAGCTTGCGGTGTTTCACCTGGGCACTTTACTTCAGTTCTCCCAAATAATTCCGTGGCAAAGTCAAGCACTTTGCCAGTTTTGTTCTTAGTAATGACTACTTGTTTAATCTTCAGTCTTCACTGCTTATATTGAATAAAACAACAATAACAATACCCTAGTGCCTCAAGGGCTCCACAATGACAGCGCTCGGGGATTTGATGTATGAAACCTTACTCTTGTGTTAACAATATAGTAAGACTGTTTTCGACGACTCATAACCAACCAAGTGTCAAGGGGATTGCATTGAATGACAGCGCTAATCCACAATAAAACCAGATTTCTCGCCACTCCAACTTTGAAACAGTGAAACATAATGCTTATGATTTCAGTGTACTTCAGTTATATAAATATTGTCTATCTATCTATATTTGTGTTTTTACCCATTTTTTCAAGGCTCTCATGAGTGTTATTGTGTTATGTGATCAGGTATTGCTCATGGAAAGGAAGGTTCTCAATTTTCTTTGCTTTCAACTCTGTGTTCCTACCGCGAAAACTTTTTTGAGGAGATACATCCTTGCTGCACAAGCTACCTACAAGGTACTATAATGTGCTTAACTTTTCTACTGATTTTTGAGTTATTAACATGTAGCAGAACTTTGATGTCCTATTCCATATTTGCAGTCCCCTTCAGCTGACTTGGAGTTCTTGGCAAATTATCTCGCTGAACTGACTCTTGTCGAGTACAGCTTTCTCAAATTTCTTCCTTCACTAATCGCGGCATCTGCAGTATTTCTTGCCAGATGGACAATTGATCAATCATCTCATCCTTGGGTCAGTCATTTTCTTTCACTTTTTTCGCGCTCAAACCTTTTTCTTTCCGTTTAAAAATTTTTAAACTTTATTCTTCTAACCTCATCAAATTATCTGCGTACGCTGTTTCATTATGTTTTCCACATTATGTTGTTCTTAAGTATTTACTGACGGTTGAGACTTCAATGACAGAATGCCACTCTAGAACACTATACCGGTTACAATGCCAACGAACTCAAAGCTACTGTCATTGCTATGCAAGACTTGCAACTAAACACCGGTCAATCAGCATTGAACGCAATTCGCGAGAAGTACAGAAATGAAAAGGTACAAAGTTATCCAAAGAGAAGATTATTACTCTAACTTCGACTGTTTGCCTGTTTAAATCCCATATACAATCTAGTAACGGTAAAATTTTGATGTGTTGCAGTTCAAAGGTGTAGCAAATATGTCGTCTCCTGAATCAGTGGAGCGTCTATTCTGAAGTTAACCAAACTGAATTCAGATAATTATTTGTCAAAACATGAAGAAAACAGCGCTCTTCGCACCCCACATTAGTGTTCAGCCTCCTGTTAAATTCTTTCATCTGTTTAATTTTTAATGTAGTGTCCAATTATCGTTCTGACTCTCTCAGAACCATCTTTCGATAGTATGTGTGGTTTTAACTAGCAAAGAATCTGGAAGTGTCAGTTGGGTTAATAGAAGAATCATGTTTAACCTTGTAGTAGGCTTCAGGAGCAATATGTAGAATCTATAAGATTTGTTCTGTTCAGGGTTAAGAGAACATTTGTAACTAAACCTGCAATCAGTAAATTCTTGAATAAAAACACTCATTATTACTGGTATTTCTGTTCTTTACTCAGGGATTTTGTTACTTGTTTCATTTTTCTTCTTTGTCGAGATGAGAGTTCACTCTTGACGGTTCCAAAGGATGATTCATGTCAGCCGACCCCAAAACATTTTGGGACTAAGGCTCTGATGTTGTTTCATTTTTTTTTCTTAAACTTTTCTACTTTGAAAGCCTTAATCTTTGCTCGGCTTATATCTTCAGTCGCATATGGAAGTACTCCATACGAAGCGTAATGTGGATGAAGTATTGAATAAGCCAACTTTAGATCCTTCCTTCATGTGGCTGCTTCCTATGTGGATTGTAGGAGAGCCATTTTACTTCGACCGATTGCTCTCAGGTAAGCAAATAATGAATATTCCTGTCATTGACCGGAAATCCTATTGCTGTTGCTATGCTGATGTTCAAGAAACGAAAGCTGCGTTGACAGTTGACACGCAACAGAGAACAAAACCACGGAGTCAAATGGCTACTGCTCGAGGCCATAGATTTTACTTAACGAAATTCTACAAAAAAGGTTTATTGTTCTTAATCAAAATGCAGGACAACACCTACTGCGCGCTTCTAGCAGGAAGAAGCTAAAGCTGCCTTCATGCTCTGATTCTACCAGTAAGCTTGTAATGAGGACTATATCAGTATCAGTGTGTCGCGATAGTATCTGTGAGTTATATACTGACAGAACATAGTATCAGTATCAGCAAACATTTCTACTGTCGTGCTATGCAGAGGCAAGGGCGAAGGAGTCTATTTCCACCTTTTCCACACCAAAGCAGCACGATCGCTTCCACGTTTTGGTAGATAAGCATCAAAGTTAGGCGTCATTCTAAAAGCTTCAGTGAGAAACATGAGATCGCCAAGCTCCTGGAGCGTGAAGCGAAGCATGATAGTGTCAGGTGGGGTACTCGCAAAGGCAATCACAAAGGCATAGTAGAGACGCGCTGCTTTCTGCAACATTTCTGGGTGTTTCCAGACGAACCATGCACGGTGCCTCTGCTCTCCTGCTTCATCCATTCCCCTTGTTCCATCAAAACCCTGCACAAGTGCTGCACATTATACTAACTACCATTTCTCAAATTCAGTCTTATATGCTTCGAAACTTACCATCTCGTTATAATCATAGTCCAGTCTCAACTTGTTCCTTCCCACAACAATCGATGCTTTCCTTGCCGATATGTCAAGTGAAACTGATACATAATCAAAATACACAGTCTGTAAGAAAACACAGTCTTCTGGCCTTCATTAATGGAGGTTACTAAAAAAAAAGAGCACCTATTTGAGCTAGGTCATCCTGAAACAGTTCATTAATCAGCGAATCCACATCATTGCACGGTATAGCAGCCTCACAGAAGATGGTGACGAATGGAAACACTGGTATTTCATCTGTTTTTTCCAAGAACTCAGCAACGAACAATCTTGTCGGTTCTTCTCCTGATAAACAAGAAACGGAACACATAAAACTCGGGTTTACTAGGCAGCATTGGGGTGAATTCAGGAAGTATAAGAAACAACATAATTTCTGACAAAAGCATATCGAAAGCGTCTCAGGAGAAGCATTTATCATAACTAGGCAGCTCTCACTAGTTAGTAATTGCAGAAACTTTTTTTTTTAGGTTTTAGGGTTTAGGGTTTAGGGCAGGAAGTATAAGAAACAACAAAATTACACAAACAAAACAACGTTTCATATCGGACAAAATAGCAAAGGAATTGCAGAAACTTTTTTTAGGGTTTAGGGTTTAGGGTTTAGGGTTTAGGGTTTTAGGGTTTAGGGTTTAGGGCAGGAAGTATAAGAAACAACAAAATTACACAAACAAAACAACGTTTCATATCGAACAAAATAGCAAAGTAATTGCAGAAACTTTTTTTTTAGGGTTTGGGGTTTTAGGGTTTGGGGTTTAGGTTTTAGGGTTTTAGGGTTTGGGGTTTAGGGTTTAGGGTTTAGGGTTTAGGGTTTAGGGCAGGAAGTAGAAGAAACAACAAAATTTCTGACAAAAGTGTATCGAAAGAATGCATAAACTGAAAGAAGCCATTCAATCAAAACATTAAACATTTCGTAGAACACAAAATGATATAAAATTCGCAAGAACAAACAATTGGCGAAAAATCAAAGAAGAAGAAGAAGAAATGAAAATTTATGATTGATATTACCAAAATTGAAGGTAATCTGAGTAGACCCATGAGTATGAAGGAGAGTTAAAGAATCATCCTTGTCTTGAACATCGAAATTCTCGGAAATTAATCTGAGATTCAGCATTTCTCCAAGGAGGGGTTTACCGCATTGGAAATTCTCCAATGTTGAAGCTTTACACCAAAGATGAGCATGAACAGTAGATGGGTTTCCGACTGTGATACTGAAGCCTCTGTCATCGACGTCGACTCTCCCTGTTCCTGTGGGGTTGAAATCAGGGTCGCATAGAGCTTCGATTGCAAGCTTGAGTCTAATGGCGGGTTTTAGTTGGAACCGGAAGCCATTGAAGTCGGTTGCGGATGGGTCTGAAGGTTCGGTGACGGTTTGTTGAGAAATGGGGGTAGAGGGGGTTTGTTCAGAAATGGTGAGAGGTGGGTTTTGTTGGGAATCTTGAGGAAGAGTGGTGGATTGTTCATGAATGGAGATTGGAGCTTCATCCATGGCGGAATTATGGTTATGATCATCATCCATGGTAGAAAAGAAAGAAAGAACGAAAGGTAGTTGTTAGAGAGTGTAAGGTAGTTGGAAATTGGAACGGTTAGTTGAAAAGTTTGTTATTATTAGTTATTACTTGGATTTCTTGGGGAATCAATCTATATATATATATATAGCATTATGTATTAACTTTTCTACCAAAAGTTTGATGAACGATTTTTTAAAATAATGTTTAAAGATAGAGAGTAACGATTGTTTTGGGTTTGTTTAAAAATAATTGTTGAAATGATGTTTATGTAGGCTCGGGATTCTTGAACCTAGTTAAGGCTTAAATATGCCATTAGCAATGACGTGTTTCAAGTTAGTATGGGAAGCAAACTTATAGAAACTATGGCGGTGCAAACGCGTCCGTATATTGCGGACAACCAACTCGAGAATAACCCGTGGCATGGTGTAGATGAATGGACTCTTAAGGTGAACTTCTACTAATCATGTATCTTACGAAAACTTTCAGTAAGAAACGGTATAACTATTTTCAGAGAGTTTGACGTCTAACCTAGTTTCACCCCGATACTGCACTTCAACAAATGGGTAAGGCTAACACCCGATCTGATCATGAGCCCTTTGTGTTCTCGTTCATTGACAGTTCAGTTCATAACCACGGAACTAAATGCCTCGACTATTTAACCTAAAATCTCGATCTTTTTTGCAGTATGAAGTAAGCCATCTTATTGACACGGTACTCAGGGAACGGGAGAGAGATATCATTCGTCTTTACTACGGGCTGGACGATGAACCTCTCACTTGGGAAGAAATTAGCAAAAGGTAAGCCGGAAATTAACATGGCAGAAGTCTTACATGTTCTCCGATTTACATGGCATAAATCTTACATGTTCAGGATTGGATTGTCGAGAGAACGAGTAAGGCAGGTCGGTCTTGTTGCATCCGAGAAACTAAAGCACGCAGCTAGAACAAGAAGATGGATGCCTTACTGGTTAAACACTAGCGCCGGCACTGTTACGGAACTTCATATAGTCGAACGTTAACTGTAAGACTGTAAGTTCGCCTTTAAAGAACTTCGTATAGGGGTGTGAGCGAGCCGAGTCGAGCCCGAGCTTGACCTTGCTCGGCTTGTGCTCGGTAACCAAAACTCGAGCTCAAGCTCAAGCCGATCTTACCCGAGTTTGAAAAAAAGCGCTCGTTACAAAGCTTGCGATTTTTAACACGAGCTCGAGCCAAATTCGAGCCTATATAAAATTGTTTTTTTTTATTATTTTTTTTCTTTCAATATTTTCGATAACAAGGTTCGAAGATTTTATGTAAAAATATGTAGCAAATTAACAAGATATTTGATATTTATGATATAAAGATATAATAATGATAAAATATTTTTATAAAATATGCTTAATATCTCGTGTAATTTCAAATGTTTCAGCCACTTGCGAGCTTTTCGAGTCGAGCCAGCCTTTGCTCGACTTGACTTGTTAAGCTCTCAAGCCTAGCCCGAGCTCAAGTCGAGCTCCCACGAGCCGAGCTTTGACCGAGCCGATCTCGAAATTGCTCGCAAGCTGTCTCGTCTCATTAACAACCCTACCTTCGTACTTCCCCTGTTAGAAGGGGTCTCCACTCTAAATACAAATGAGGGTCACTTTTGGGTCATGTACTCATGTATATGACTCTCGAGTCTCAACATCGACAGTTACCATGATGGCGTGATACCGTGTATACTAAGATGGCTGAATATAAACTCAATCGTTGGAAGGAAATGTGGTTGTACAGAGGACGGTATTAGGTCCGGTACTTCAGTAGCATGATCCTCAGATTCCAGACATACAAAGCTGTCTGAATCTATTAGAACCAAAATGAAAACTCAAATAGGAATACACAGGAAAATTTCTAGCCAGAACCGAAGTTCGCGAGAAATTGCATTTTGCAAATCATCAATTTTTGGTATATAATTATGATATCAAATCATACAAAAGCTTTCTTAGATAAAGTAACTCAACATGAGCATCGCAATCTTAACCTGAAATCTAAACAACTGAAAAAATTACACTTAATAAAGCAGAGACTGCAAAAAGCACACACCATACAGAGAGAACTACAGACTGCAACAATTATACCGCCGCATGTGTTCCGCATAATAATTAGCTAATCATACCATATAAAGCCGGAGATAAGAGTTGCGTAATGAAACGACCATGAAACTTATCTCGGATAAAAGTGGTAGAAAACTATACAAACTAAAGCGAAAGAGAACCTGAAGTCTGGTATCCACAGATCTCAAGTAAAACTAAATTTTGAACTGTTGTAAAGTCTACTTCCAACAGACAATCAAGAAGTAGCAGCTGTCACTCCAGGAGAGCCAGAAGGCATGCAGGATTCACGTCCTACCGATACAGCTTTCACGGACGAGCACTCACCAGAAGAAATTGGCTCCCGAGCATGGTCAACATTCGAAGCAACCGGTTGGTCATCACCAGACTGCAGAGAGAGCATCGACCAAGTTAAAAGCATAACTCTAAACTCCGTAGCAATGCAGTATCAAACAATGTTAACAATTCACAATAGGAAAAAATAAGTACTCCCGCGGTTCCAGAATTATGTGTACATTTACTTTTTTTTGGATATACATGGGGCTTGTGACTTGTGAGGCATTTGGGAAGTTGAAATCTCGAGATGATCAAGCGTAAAAGAATAATACCTCAAGTTCTGACAGCATGTCAACTGCAGCTTCTAAGTCACCCTGATTGATGTTATAAACATCAGCAAGAGACTGATCTGATACTCCAGGAAACATCATCTGAAGGTAAGCTAGGTCCATTTCCGATTCTTCGTCCAGAACACTTGCAGTTATCTCTTGAGGAAGTTCTCCTCGTGTATCATGAGCAACATCCGTCTGGTGGACCTTTGATTTTAAATCATCAACAGCAGCTTCCCGAGGCATTGTCTTACACTCTTTATCTACATCCTGTACCTCTCTTTTAGCAAGCGGCACATATGCCACTGCAAAGGGATTCAAGGTTGATGTGCTTGTTTTCATTTTAGCGTGCTACAAGGAAATCTCTACAGCAACAAGGAACATGAGCCAAGTCAGAATCAAACATACCAGATAATTCAAAGAATCCTAATTCTCATTAAATTCCAAATAAATAAAAAAATCCGAGTACACTGAAACTAACTTTTGGAAGGCATCAACGTACATGCTCAATGCTTATGTTCAAATATTAATATGACCAACTTGAATGTTCGCTAAATGATAAGGAGTAAACAACAAATTATAGGATGGTCACGAGAAAGTAAGTTATCCAACAGCAAGAAGTAAAGTAATAACTATCAAAACAGGCAACGCAATAACAAAAATCTAAACTTGTTTATAGAAAGTACTACAAACCACTAAAAATCTTGCCAGTGACGGGTTAAAAGAGGCCGACCAACCTAGCCGAGGCACGTAAACAAAAAATACTCAACCACTTCCATCTCATACATAATGTCCACATTTGACTTCGGTGGTCAAATAAACTCAACATTGATCATTAATTTCTCCAAAAATATGTCATGAAAACATTGGTCAAAGTTGACATTATATGATCACTAAGATTTAAAGCCAATCTTCGTTACTCCTTGACTTGTGTTCTTACACACGAAAAACACACTAATATAATTCAGCAAAGGTACAAGCAAACAATGTAGAGTAAAGTATTGACGAGTTAAAAAACAGAATACAAAATTCTTATTTGTGACGACATATCCCTCGCAAGCTTGCTACGGGTCGAGTAATATCCATATAGAGAGATAAGACAAAAGTAGAATATCTCGGTAGTAGCAAATTGTTTTGTCTTTCCCACCAACATAGATAGTATCTGACCCGTCACAAGCATGATACTCCGTTCCTTCAAATCCAAACACCTTGATCCCACGGTTTTTTTAACGCAAATTTCGATTAACGTGTTGTTTGGATTCGAAGGGACCGGATGAAGTACATTGCAAGACGCAGAAAAGTGGATCAAAACTAAAGTTATGAAGAAGCAAGGAAACAACAATTCAATGAAGGTGACGATCTGAATATGCGCAACAGAAACCGGTACCAAAACGTCGAAAACACAATCAACATCTTGCTACCGAGGTGATCAATCTAATAACTAAAGCTTAGCAAAATTGATGAACTCCATTAACATTCGAGCTATCAACAAGCACCTTAATATATCAATCAATCATAGATTACAGCAAAAAGAAAACAACAAACCTCTGATCATACGCAATAAGATTAATCAAGATGGAAAAAAAATCAGCAAATATGCGATTCAAACAAATTAAAAAAGCATAATTATGCAAGGATCAAAGTACATGTAATCAATCAAGGTTAAAAATTAAACGAAAGAAGAAGGAAAGATTCAAACGAGAGGAGTTGCTTACGGAAAGGGGGGAGAAATGGAAGAGAGAGAAAGATAGAAACCCTAGAAATCAAGGAAATGAATGATTAATGATGATGGGTTTGATTGAAACTTGAAACTAACACTGGGTTGCTTTCTCGCTGATGTTTTTTCTTTAATTTAATATTAAATTAAATAAATTTAAAGAGAAATTAATGATATAGAGTAATTATGATTACCATCTTGCTTTTATATATATATATATATATTTTTTTTTTTGATTGGTTATTATCCTATATTTTCGAAGCGTTATCTTCTTTTTCATTTACGTTATTTTCCACTAATTTCATACTTTCTTTAGATTATTGTTTATTGCGAAAACTAATTTTAGAAATAAAGAAAAAAGGGAGAGGAAAAAGTGCATGATTTAAGATGATTTTTGTAAAGTGAGATTTTTTGGTTGATTTTACATCACATCGCTATTTTGTTGGATAAGCAGATATTAAAGCAAGCGAGAAAATATAGTGGGAGAATGTTAGATTAATTAGATTCATTTGTTGGAAACCCAAAATGCAATTAGAGGATACATCTAGTACTCTGGTAGTATAGATTTCGAGCTTTAAAATAAATAATTTGAGCTTATATCAATATTTTATGAGCTTGTTTGAAAAGAATCTGAGCGTCTTTATAAAAAAAAATTGTAAATTAAAACAATATATTGAAAATCAAAAATCATACATATAAAATCCAATGATTTTAATTTTAACAATAAAAAATTATAGTGCAAGAAAAATTTGTTAAAAGCTCAAAAAAAACATTGCATGTAAGCTCAATTGGATTTGCATTAGATGTACGATACTCATATACATCTGGATGTATAGTCCTAATTGTGCCCAAAATGTTATAAATGAGTGAGCGATTTAGGAGGAGTTTTAATAATGAAATAATGAGAGGAGAAAAAAAAATGTTTTTTTACACGGGTAAAGCATGGAACGTCATCTATGGTGATTTGTAATTTTAATGCTTAAGAGGATATGTTGATGTGACGATTTTATACTATATTTATTAACATAGTTCTTAGTTACTTTATCCCCGATATATGTTATTTATATTTATTTTAGTTGATTACTGCATTTTCGTAGCAGTTGTGTTATTTGGATTTGTTTCTACCCAATTTTGGTTTAATGTGTAAGTGTGTGATCGATGATCGCACTCCAACTTTGGAAAGTGACTTGGACATTTATACACTAATATCTTGAACCATCCAATAATTCCAAATTAATTATAAAAACTTGCAATAAATTAAAATTAAATTTTGAATATTCTAAAATGAATTTTAGAACCAAGAAAGACAGAAATTTTAAGCTAAAGTCAAACTTTTTTATACATATGACTTAATTAAATACTTATTATCAACTTTTATCAACATAAAAATTAACTCAAATTAAATTGAGTAATTTATTTATTAATAACTCAATTTAATTCGTTGGTGTATTTTCGACACTTAAAAAATAATTTTTAGTGTCTATAAATTGCCCCATCGAGACATTGTCACATACACCGTTGAAGTGTTTCAGCGTGGCAAGGTCTGGACACTTTCTTTCGTTTGACTTGGAAGTCAACGGACCTCCACTTTGTTGTTTTTAATTCAACTAAATTCACTTCACCAGTCCCACACAATTTAGTTCAATTAAACACTACTCCAATTAATTCAAGCCGTAAAGAACAACGCCTAACACCCAAAACCGGTAAGTCTCAAAGAATAGTGCGTGACACCCATAAACAGTGACTCCTTTTTTGTTTAAAAAATGAGCTACTCTTCAAAAGTGGTCACTGTTTATCCACGAGTGGTCATTTTTTATGACAAAATGATCACATTTTGGAAAAATGCACGAGATGAGACTGTCGTAGAAGAGAACCACTGATGTGTAATACATTTAGAGGGTAAAAGGTATACAAATTCTATTTTACGACGTAAAAAATTGATCATATTTTGATAAGTAGTGACCATCTTTTTGTTAAAAAATGACCTATTTTTCCAAAAGTGATCACCGTTTTTTAAAACTTGTTCATTTTTACCACAAAATGGTCAAATTTTACAAAAAAAATACGGAATAAGACCGTCGTACAAAAGAGCCACTCGAAATGCTAATAGTAAATTTTTCCAAAATAAAATGTAGTAAGTCTTGCTTGCGACGGGTCAATATTTGTAACGGATATTTTGTGAGACAAAATGGATACAAAATGAGTAGTGGAGAAAGGGGACCACAGGAATAGTGTTGGAGAGAGAGAAAAAGTGGGTATTTTATGAGAGGAAACGGTATCCGTCACAAGCTTGCGACGGATAGTGCCGTTGCAAATAAGAATTTGTGAATAAAATGATGAGATAAACGAATTTGAGTAGATGACACTCTTATCCTGCAAGTAACGCAGGGGAGACTGGAGAGAGAGCAGCAGCAGCAGCAACAACAATGGCAAACATCTTCCAAACTCCCTCTTTGTTCCTCTCCAGTTCATCATCTCATTTATCTCCCAATCTTCTCTTCAGGTTTTTTTCTATTCTCCTTCTTTTTCCATGCACTTCTTTGCTTTTTCATTTTTGGTATTATATTAAGCTTAATAAAATTCTTATCCATTCAGAAATCACACCAAATTCCATACGATTTGGCAAAGAAAATGCAAAATTCATGGCGAAATAATGGCAACTTCCTGCATTTCTTACAAACCCACTTCAGAAATTGGGTTTTGTAGGAGGGATTTACTGCTCTTTAGCTTCTCTTCTTCCCTTGCCTTTATTCTCCCTAATAATGGTGAGCTGTATTTTTATTTTTCAGTCTATTGTTTCGGTTACGGGCTTATGTTTAGTAAGATAATTGTGAAGAAACCCGAAAGTCCACATGTGAGATTATCCACATTGAAAGAAGAGGAGAAAAATTATCGCTTTTTAAGGTAAAAGGGGTTACTCGAAAAATTATCACTTTATAAGGTAAAAGGGGTTACTCCCTCTATTGCCAATTGTTTTTTAGAGTGAACGCTCTTGGGTTTATATTGTGGACTCTTTCTCTTCCGTTCGGGTGTGGCCCAAACCCGTTGTTGAATTTAACAATAATCGATGTCAACTAGCTTAGCCGGTTATGTTTAACCAATGTCTCGTGCGTTACTTGTAGGGGTGTAGCCATGATTCCAAGTTTAGTAAAAGATTTTTGGGAGGTAAACTAGTAATGGTATATAAATAGATAATGGCAAAATTTGGAACTTCTAAGCTAAGAATTTCGAATTTTTCATTGTGGACAGGGTAGGTAACATCCCCTACTAGTTCCCCTCGCTCTTCCATTGATTGCTTCGTCGTTGCTTCCTTTAAAACGAATTCCATTGGACATTTACTAATGAATGTATAAAAATACCCTTTACTAAGAGGAAGTTATCAACATGGTATGGAAAGTTAGAAGTTTTGTTAACTAGAGGAGGAATGTGAGGTATTGTGATTAGGACAATAATTCTTGAATGAAATGAGTAATATCTTCTAATCCTGCTGGATATTGCGGGTACTAAAATGGAGTTTTCATATTTCGGGGTAACTTTGGCAGTATTACTTTGCTTATAGATCATTTTGCAGGAGTTGGAGCGGAGGAGGATGTTAAAATGGCTGATTTTGTTGATGATATTAATGCCTACAGTTACTCCTACCCGGTGGAATTCCCATCGAAAAAGCGCGTCTTTAAATGGTAGGCTATTTTGCTGGACTAGACACTTCTATTTTACTAGTTTGTGTAATTGCTCTGTGTGTTGTCATCTTGTTGTGGCTATGTAAAGTTGTATGGATCTTTGTAGATATGCGAGTCTCATTTCTGTTAGAGGAAGTTGTTAAGGTATAAGACCATTGATTGGTCCTTAACTATGACTTTTGGCGTACATGGTTCTCTATTGATACTAGAACTATAATGACTTTGCGGTCCAAGTTGAAATCCGAAGAGCCTGTTTTTCTGCCAGTGAAATTTCTACACAATTTATGGGCGGGTTTGTGCATTGTCTATTCGAATTGCCCTCAAGCTCTGCGACTGCGGTTGTATTAAGGTAGAAACCATTACCTGGCCTCAAACATCAGCTTGGGCTCTTGAATGAGATAGTTCTCTCATAAAACTGACCCTTATTTGGATGTTCATGTTTGAGATTTGCAGTCTCTCAAATATAGACTATATCAAAATATTGTTGCCCTAGTTTCAAGTATCGAGAGATAACAATCAATTAGATGGGTGATGAGCTAATTTTGGAATTATTTCTTTCACGTCCTTTTCACTTCACAATACTTGTCTGAAGTAATATTATCTGGCAGAAGACGAATGAGGTCCCTCAAAATGTTATCCTTAGGCAGAGTGAGATAGTACTAAGAATTTCATGAAAATCATTAAGTTTCCAGTTTCCTATTTACTGCAATTTCTGCCCTCTTCACATCCTAAATATAGTTACATGCATTCTCATCTTGGCGGTTTTCATCCTTTTCAACTAGCTCCATCATTCTTCATGGATTTGTTCCCTCTCTTAATCAATTTGCTTTGTAGATGAATTATGTACTCGTGTTATTGTAAAGTGGACGCACCATAATCAATTTGCTGTTTGGAATCTATATAGGACGTTGTTTACCGTGATTATTTTATTAAAGAACACCAATTTTAGTAAAGAACAACAGTACTCCAATGCCACAAGGGCTCTCGCATGTTTCAGGGTAGGGGGGGAAGCCTTACTTGTCTCAGAGAGGTATGGCTCAAAATGAAAATTGGGTAGAGAGCTGTGTTGGATGACTGTTAGCATGACATGTTTTCAATGAAAGTTGAAAATAGTCGTGTTACGATTCTACTCTGTACATTATATTGAATGGTCTCAGTGGTGTATATCTTCATATGTACATCCTTTCTTCGTTCTTGCTGAATTCTAGTGCTATAACTATGATAGGGATGACCAAGTTTGTTTAAACCAGAGGTACCGGACAACTACAACAACATTCCCATGTACCTCAAGGGCTCCCTCAATTAGTGGGGTCGGTGGGAGCCGGATGTAGGTAGCCTTTCGGCCTTTCCTTTGTGTTGATAAGACAAAGAGGTTGTTTCTGAATGACCAAAATGAAAATTACTGGGGACAAGTGGGAAGAATTTGCACCATGATGCCTTCTCTATTTTTTTTACTTCAATCATTTAGTGAACTACATCCATTGTGAGTCACTTCACTTTGTCCTGAAATGTAGGGACCTGACTCTTTTCATCTATTTTAAGGGTGGAATCCAGAAAGCCAGAAAGATATTCATCTGCTGCTCCACTTTCTCGTAAGTTGATTAAACTTAAGTGGTCTTTCATCCCCTGAAAAATCTATCAATATCTTTAACAGAAACAGCTATTGTAGCCTACAATCTTTCCTATGTCAAAAACAAAGTGACAATGGACTTCTTTTTTTCTTTTATTTTTTTTTTAACCTAACATATATATTGGAGCTGATTGCATACTTTTCTGTATTTGTTGAAGCAAATGCACGGCTGCGTATAGTGTCCGAGCGTGTTGACTTTATGGACAACCTCATCATATCAGTTTCGGTGATCCCTATAAACATTAGCTACTACTTTCCTGTATATATATATTACCGTGTCTTTGTAGCTTATTATATATGTTTTGCTTCAGATAGGCCCTCCAAATCCAGACTTCTTGAAATCCAAAGACAAGAGTACATGGAATGCAAAAGATGTTGCTGATTCAGTTCTATCTGACAAATCTGCCTTGGTAATTTTTCTTCATTTGCTTTCCGTTCACTAGACATCAGCTACAAACATGGTTCTTCGAAGCTTGCTAATGGTCGTCAAGGGTAAGGTACTATTTCACTGAGAGACATTGAGTCTGCATGAGAAAGATGGGAGATTCCAATTCTTCAGTTGCTGCTATATCTTCCTTAGAGGCAAATGGGAAAGTGGGTCAAAAACATATGACGTTATATACTCCCTCTATCCTGGTCATTTGTTGTCCTATTCCATTTTTGGGTGTCTCAGTCAATTGTTGTCCTTTCTATTTTACGAATGAACTTGATAAGCAATTTGATCATTCACACACAATTTGGTCCACTTGTCATTTAGTAATTGCTCCCCTCCTCTTTCCTTGGTCTTCGTGCCAAAACCAAAGGACAACAATTGACCGGGATGGAGGGAGTATATAACTTTGCAGTAGGCTTTGAGCTTGTCTTTAAGTGTGAGGAACACTTGGTAGTTGGATGGATATAGTGATATTATTGAGCATCTTGAGAGCGTGCCTTCTCTTAGTAGTTACTACTGTACCACGTTTTGCATCACCATCAAAGTATAAGTAGGGCTGTTACGATAATAGAATAGAGTAGAAGTATCCCAAAATTATATCAGACCGAGTATAAGCTTAGTTAATCATGCCTGATTGTTTGCAGCGGGTCACGTCAAGCCAACGTTTGGCTGAGAGTTCTATTCTTGATGCATATGCAAGCGAAGTAAGTGCTTACCTGCTTATTATTGTCAAGCCTGTACCCTTTTTCTAGTTAGCAATTGTTATTCTTACATATTTCTGATATTCAGATTGATGGAGAACGATATTGGTTTTACGAATACCTCGTGCGAAAATCACCAACAAAATCTGTAGGTTTCTATCAACTGGTTGTTGATGTTTGGATCTTTGCTCTTGTTATGCGTTTTAATTTACTCTAGGATGTTTTTAGGTTCTGGAGCCAAGCAATTTCAGACAATATGTTGCTTCGACTGTCGAGCGTGATGGTATTTACCCTGTCTATGCTTTCTACCTCCTGATTATCACCGTTCAGATTTTTAGTCATTCCTGGAGGAATCATACTTTCTGTATCTTTAGTGTTCTCCTGTCATGTTTGCTTAGTTTTAGAGGTACAAAGCGAAGACATGTGTCTCATTCTCACAAGGCACATATGTCTTTGAAAACAATTTTTTATTTTCAACATGAAATACTGTGCAATAGTACCTTTTTCTGGATTTTGAAGAGGACTAACATGTAAAACAGGTAATGGGACAAAGGTAAGCTATGTTACTGAGACTCGTTTAGAAGTACTCGACACGGGTACGTGTCTAAGTGTCGGACTCGACTATTTTATTGAAAAATATGCACATGTTGGTCTAAAATGAGGTGTCCATGTGTCATACCCATGTCCGAGTGTCGAGTGTCGGTCACGGGTACGCGAGGAAATTAGAAGAGTCGGAGTAACATAGAAGGTAAGGCAGAGTAAAAGAAATAGAAATAGAAAATATGGAGTTTGCTTAGTAGTGTGCATCATTTGTTGTACCGCGGCCCTTGAGGCTGCCTGTCTAAACATATTGTATTTTTGTTGTACGTTTTTCTTCTATATTATAAAATACGTCAGAAAGATTGAGAAATTGAAGAGGAAGTGCAGTAAATAAAATAGATACTTTAGTGAATACACCCTACAGAATAAAACATGCGAGTTGCGATTAAAAGGCTATGAGTTATTACGACGTTGTTTTACATTTTGGCATTTGGCCTAAGGTTTTATAGTAGCAGCAACAGCAGTAGCAGTAGTATCAGTTTGTTCGTACTAAGTTACTCTTCTAACTTGTGCACATAACTGGCAGGATACTTGTACACTGTAAATGCTTCAACATTGAGCAAGCAATGGAAACAGGTGAGCTATCTTCACGCAGCATCACAGACCATTACATTTGATCCCTCCCCCTTCTGTCACTCTACCATCTTGTAACCTATGCTGTCAACTTGAATTAAGAAGGAACTAAAAGTCTAAAACTTTATCTTCGGAATAGATGCATGTGTTATGAAATGAAAGAAGATCGGGCGAGGTTGGATCGGGTTTGTTCACTTTAGCATTGAGTTGTTTCAAGCAGGGTCTCAACTCTCAAGTCACATTTTGGATCGAGCCCGACAAAGTTCTGGGCTGATCAAATCAATCCGGGTTTTGGGTTATTGTGTTGGGTCTGCTCATTTTTGTGTGCTTTAATCACGGCTAGGTAGCACGGACACTTCTCTTAATTAGACGTTCCGTGTCCGACACCGTGTCCGATACTCGGACACCCGACACTCGTTGGACACATGGCTAAACATATTATATTTTAGACGAGTAATAAAATTTTAAAAAGATCGATTAGAAGATGATTTTGGGTGGAAAAATGAGAATTAGTTATAGTAAAGGTCAAATTGTACCTTTACTTGTTTAAATTTAGTTTCAAATATATGATAAAAATAAAATTATACGTTATTTATATTTTATTATTCTTAAATGCCGTGTCCCGTGTCCTAAATTTCATGGGATGCCGTGTCCCGTGTCCGTGTCGTGTCCGTGTTCGTGTCCGTTTCGGTGCTACCTAGATCAGGGGTCTAACTTAGTCGAACTAAGGTTGAGCATTGGTGGTGGGATTGAAATTGGCTCACAATTTGTTAGCTAAAAAAGTTGATTCTCGAGGTTGGTTTGGAAAAAGGAACGAGCTTGGTTTAGGTTTTTTTTTTGGTTCCGTTTCTAACTAAAATTCTAAAATGAACTTTTCAAAAATATAATCATAAATGCTAAAACAATGTATAGATTCTTACTTACTAGTGGTAATTTGTGCAGACGGGACCAATGTTGAAGAAAACAGTTGAATCCTTTCGGGTACTTCCCCCAACCGAGAATTATGTCCCTCCATACAAGGATCCTTGGAGATTCTGGTGATCGCCTTTTGTCTACGTAGTGAAGAATGGTAGAGATTCTTTCATTCAGAGCAGTTCAATGTCGCTTGGCATTGAATTTTGGTCACTGCCATTATGCAAACTCTTTGTGCTATCAATGTTCACCTGTCTCATTTTGTTACTTGTATGTATGTTGGGAGTTTCTGTGATACTTTACAGCAGCTTGGACAGTTTTTTTTGTGCTCTTTGTAATGATTCACAGACAGACATGTATTACACTTTTTTTTTGGTGACGAGGGATTTAATCCCACCGGGTTCATGCATTCCCGCACAATCACATGGACCATGTAAACCACCCCTTCGGGGGTTACAGTGGTCAAGTGATCATCGCCCTAGCTGGTAATCAAATCTGAGACCTCTCAACTCCTGCATTTACATGCATTAGAAGTGTCATTTTCATTAGAAAAAGAAAAAAAAAGTGTCATTTTGATAGGACATCTCCATTTTCATCTGTTGGCGATTTAAGTAATCGCTAAAGATTTGTTTGAGTGTTATCGGAATTCAATTAAAGTCGTAGCAAGTTTGAGTCGCTATAACGTGAGTTCAGGAGTGGAGTACATGCTCAAATAAACGATCTTGGAATTAGCGGTGTTTAGACAAGTTACAAGGGAAATAGATGAGATTTGGCTAAGTAAATGATCATTAGTCTCTAAGCATTTTTTTTGTTGGGGCTCCTGTAGCTGTAGGTATGTGAACCTCGGACCGACCGGGATGAGAACCCCTGTCGCGGTTGAAAATCGAAGCAGTCAGGGTGTCGACATTTTTCATACTTATCCAAACTTTAGCAAAAATTTAGCTTTGCTTGCATCCCCGGTGTAATAATATTAATAATGGCAACCCGTTTTCAGCTTATGACGAATATGTATGCCTTCAATAAGAATTTGTGTTACAAATTGACGTTATTCTCCACGGAATACCAAATTTATGATTATTAATAATCACAAAAGCCAACAACAAATTCGATGTGATTATATCGATGTGAATGAACAAATGTATATATACAAAATCTAATTGATAAACTATACAATTCAAGTTGACATGGTTTTTCGTTTGACAATATCCCTCCTTCCAGATGGAGAGACAAAGTTTACGAAATGCATGCATGGTGCACAGAACAGATGCTACACCCTGAAAACAGCCTTTCTTCTGTAATTGACAGGCTGGTCTCGAGATTCTATGGAAGGCTACGCCAATGGTGGATCGGTCTTGGAGCTTATAGACAACTCCGGATGAGACAATCTCCAACCGTGGTCCGTGGATGCCTTTATTGGGCATATCCGCAATGAATTATTCTCGTGCTTGGGATCATCAGCCCTAGCGAAGTGGCTCAATTTGCAGTCATCTTCACTTGACTGATCCACTCCTTTCCCGACACTGCGCCAACTTCATACAATGAATAGTTAAAACTAACAGTAAATGACATTTACAGTTTTACATCTAACCAACCACAAGCTTCATCTCCTATATATAACCTTAATCCTGACTATATTTACAACATTAAAATAGTAGTAAACATCATGACCATCGGTTTAGTCTTGAGATGTAGTAGAATATTCAAAAAGCAGTCTCTGTGAGGGTGCAGACTGTAGTAACAGCCGGAGACGGCTTGTGAGCTTGTATATCAATGTCCATTGCATCGCCATCTCTGAGTCCTTCATCTGCCTCACAATTGACGCCTGAAAGAAGAATAAAAACATGAAAAGCCGTTGGAAGCAAGAAAAGATGACCCAAGAATCACAAATCTAGGTTGATAGGACAACCACCAATAGTGTTACACAGTACAAAACACAATCGAAATGACTGGAACTTAGCATTCAGAGTTAAATCTTTTGCAATGTCTGTTCTACTATTGCTACATATCCTATGACAAACATTACCTCAGGTGCTAAAAGGCTCCCCCACCTCTAATAAGGTAAAGGGGCTAACCGGTGTTATTCAGACACGCCAACACGTGTCGGTATCCGATACGTGTCGGCGTGTTGGACACGGCTATTTTGGGTGAATTTTCCTATTTCATGGTCTAAATTGAAGTGTCGAAGTGTCGTGTCGTGTCGGACACCGACACGTGTCTGACACGCGACACGTGTCTGACACGCGACACGGCAGTTAAGCGAAGTGTCGGAGTAACATAGGGGCTAACAACCTTACTCTTGTGTTGAAAACTGAAAACACAGAGCTTGTTTCCGGATGATTTGTAAAAATCATAATTGAAAAATGTGTACAAGCACTTTGGTAAATAAAAGATGCACCAATAACCTGAAGGCGTTTTCCAAGTTGGACTTCAACTTCTGTGCCAAATGATATATTGCTGGCAAGAGATTTAAGGGGATCAACTGTGGGATCAACCGACAGGAGACTAGGAATCTGTGGTGCATAAACCAGCCTCCATCGTGCTTGTCCAAACTCGCCCTTCCCCTCTATTCTAGGCATTAATGTCTCAAGTGTAGAAGTTGCAAGCTTCTTAAGTGCTAGTTGTCCATCCCCTTCGAGAATAGACTCTGCTAGCTGACTCTCAAAAACTCTAGCAGCCTGCAAAACGAATTTTAAGCATCCAAATCAGACCATCGCTTGGAAAGATCCTTAGATGTTTCCTGTGAGACGGTCTTGCAATAACTTATTGGAAGACCGCGTCACACCTTGGAAAGTGGTCTCACGATAATCATATCGTGAGACTGAAGTTTGAAAAATATAATAATATACACACAAAAAGTACAACTAAAGTGGACACTTTACCTCAGTAGGAGAGAGGACATCTTGCTCAACAGAGCGTGTTGAGGTTACTACCAGCTTCTCGTGCCAATTACTAGCCCTACCTTGAATCCTAAATTGCCACTCTGATCCAACCAAAGCCAGATCCAATGTTGGATCTAATCCATTATCGGGCTCAAACTTTGCAATATTGACATGTTCCCGTTTAAGCCTTATCTGTCATAGAAAATACACTATGAGAACATTTGACGGCAATTTAGTGCTGATATGGATTAACAGTTGAGACTTACCTGAGTTGCAACCAGATTAACATCGCCATTTTCAAAGGTGAGAACTCCTTTAGGTTTAATCAGTTTAGGATGTGCCACGCCATTTAGGTCTAGTTCCCCGCTCACAGCAAAATTTAGGATCAAAGGATAAACAATTATTAGCTCTGGTCCAAGTAGAAGCTTCAAATTGTTCAGTTGTACATCCACCTTTGGCGTCTTACTCACTTGCTCTGATTGCTTACCTACTTCAGCCTGATTTCCTGTCAATGTTGGAGGTCAATGCGAGATTGAGCATAGCTATTCTTGGGCCATGCCGGACAGAAGACCTTGCCCATCGTTTCCACAGTTGTAACGGACTTGGATAGGTGTTAGAAATTAATGATAAAGTAGACGGGTCAAGCATAGCCCACCAATTTAAAAGAGCGGATAGGGACACAAAAAAAGCCCATCTGCCGTCGTCCCATTAGGGCCATTTCTTCATATAATTTTTATCTCAAAAGATTTTGCCTGCTAGGCAGCTAGAGTAGGTGTGGCAAGATACAGTATTTGACGCGAATAAAGAGGACGTGTTCTGACGAACCCATGCCACAAGGTTAAATATGTCATACTGCCTCAGCGCGTACACTGCCCAAACTGCAAATGATCACTCTAACTGTGGGGTGTCGGAGTTGAAAAGTAAACAATAAATAGGGCAAGTGTCCAGACCTACTGAACAAGGAAGCACATAATAGACA
This sequence comes from Silene conica, assembly GCA_029255685.2. Lineage (NCBI taxonomy): Eukaryota > Viridiplantae > Streptophyta > Magnoliopsida > Caryophyllales > Caryophyllaceae > Silene > Silene conica. The sequence continues at coordinate 1,584,995 of CM055314.2, forward strand.
TGCATCACCTACAGTTAGGTTGTACGAGTACTAACAAATACGAGGATTCAAAACAGCAAAAAAGAAAAAAAGAATAAAACACCAAAGATGGACGACATTTATCCACTGCTGTAACCATACCAGAGAATTGCAAGGGGCTGGAGTTTGAGGTAGCAGGTCCAGAACCAAAAAACCGTGAGACATATCTTGCAGCAACCAGACGACTGTAACTGTCCTTTGGAAGTCTAGTCTGATTAGAAGGCAATCTGTTGAATGGAGCAGCTCCACTTCCCTTATCATGAGGCAGGTATGCTTCCCCGTGACATAGCTTTATTTTTCCAGATATACTAGGTTGCAAAATAGATCCCGTTATTTGCAACTGTGAGTCCACCTGGCCGCTTTAAGAGAATCAACAAAGTCAGCCTTTGAAGAAAGCACAAAAATAGTGGCAAGGTAAATCACTGGTCAACTAACTATTACAAACTGAAAGCTGGGTGAGGTACGTCACCGGAAAGAATATTGCTCCCTGTCTCTTTGATACTTTAAATAAAAAGGAAAAGATCAAAGAAACACGACAAAAAACCCCTGGCCCTTCTACTTTTCTCTTTCCTAATTCTACGGGTGTAGTGGATGGATAGTTTGTTCATTTCCATTAATAGTAGTTTCTTAAAAAGACAATTTGAAAGATATCAAAGAAAGCGAGGGAGTATTCATTTTCCTTCTAAGTGTTAAACCAGGTGGTCGAATTAGGACCCATGAAGTTTCACACAACAGAGTGATTCTCGCTTGCTGACCTTTGATGGATTATAACAAATAAATCAAACAAATTTGACATAGTTACCTACCTTAATACATTTTTCGCCCTTACTTCCAAAACTTCACATTTCACGTCAATCTTATCATCAAGGGAGGCTTCAGCCGATGTAAGAGGCAGGTTCCCCTTTAGTAGTAGTTTTCCACGTCTGCTAACTCTACTTTCCAATGAGCTAATGTACAATCTATTTGATTTTACATGGACTCTTCCCCCTAGGTTCGTAAGAGGTTGGCGAAGCACAGGTGAGGAAACAGATGCTCTGTGGAAAGTAGCCGATCCATCAAGCTCCGGTTGTTCCACAGTACCTCTCACCTAAGTATGAAATACATCAATATACCAGAGAAACATAGTCAAGCAACTTGTGTACAAAAGATTAACATCAACAACATTATCCCATGGTCTCAAGGGCTCCCACCAATTGTGAGAAAGGAGGGTTTGATGTAAACAACCATAACCCTATGGTATTCCCCTATGTTAGCACCACAAAAAGGCTATTTACAGAAGAGCCAAAACAGTTGAATTAAATGACTACTACGTCATAATAACCATAGATGGGAACACTTTGGTACAAACGATAAAAGAAAAAAAAAGTTGAAATAAACTTCCAACGAAAAAGGGCATCCATAGAGGTTTAACAACCTGAAGCATGATTTCTGCATTGCCGTGAAGCCAATTAGCATAGGGGCACAAAGCTGTTAGGAGCATCATTCCCCCATCCTTTATGTCAGCATCAACTCTGACTTCTCCCACATCTAACAAATTCCAATTTAGACCTCTCAGACTTTCGGCCAGCTGAACATCCCAACCATCTTCATTTCTCTCTCTGGAGCCTTTCTTTTCTGAATCTCCATTAGCAGGTTCTCTTCCCCTACTCTTAGTCCAACCAGGACTCCAGATCGATTTTCCAGCACTAGTATCTGTATCTTCCTCGTTGAGGTCATTATTGGGCACAAAAGTCACTGGAACACTTCCTTGAACATGGACATGACCATTTTGTATAATGGGTTCAAATTTAGCATTGAAAAGAAAACGGCTTCCAGAGGTCACGGAAGCAACTACTTCAGCCCGACCAAGATCAATCCCCCCAATAGCACCATCCAGAAGCCTCACTTGAACATCACACTCGGGTTTCAAGAGATTGCCACGTAGATCACCCTCCATGTGGAGTATCCCTTTGACTGGTGCTAACAATTGTCTCAGTGAACGTATAGCATCAGTGGTCGAAGATTCAATAACCTGAACAAGCATAGGTACTAGACTAACTGGGAAGTTTAGGACTGCAAAATGAAGATTTGTCTTGGGGCCCAGTAACGTCCCATCAGCATGGATGGTAGCATTATCCTTCTGGATAAATATCTTCTCAAGGCGTAAACCATCATCATTGCTGTACGCACCAATTGCTTGAACACGCTGTGTTTTATAAGCTCCCCATTCCCAGTCATCTCCATGGAAATCAAATTCCGCCTGAAGTAAATAAAGGTTAGGCCATCACGGGAGCCAATTATTTACCACTATATTATTAAGCCTAGTTTATTTAAGGGTAAATTGATTATTACTCCCTTATATAATCCAGATTTTGGAACTTACTCCTTTATATATATTTTTTTGAAACTTATATCACCAAATTTTATTCTGATCAATGCCAAAAAAACAGAATATCACCGAATTTCCCCTATGTTATGTTCTCATACAATAGTCTTAAATCACGATTAGAAAAGTCATCCATCTTCATCTTTCTCTCCTCAAACTAAATCACCATCAACCATACACACTCTCACTGAATCAAGGCTGTCTACAACCAAGAATCATACTGAAACAAACCCTCATCAACATCACCAGTTATGACGCTATGCTCATACAATTTGGTATGTATTTAATTCCCCTATTTCATATTTCGGGACTCTTTGTATTTTGATTGATTAAGTTTTAGTTATTTAATCTTTAATTAATATATTAGGGATAAAGTTCCAAATTTGTTTATAGTGGTTATATATAGCATGTTGGGTAGACCCCTAATTTGTCAAATTGTTTTTTTCCCGTGTTCAATGTCAATAGGAATGACATTGCGTATATCAATTGTTTTTACTTAATAAATCTTGCGTATTCACAATAACTGTAGGGATAGGTTGCCCCAGGTATAAAGCTATGGGAGAAGACAGGTCTCCTTGAAGAGTAATGTAAGGGTGATAGGAATGGAGTTAAAAGGGCATGTTATGGAGTTAAATGGATTGTGGGAAATTGGGAATGTAGTTAAAAGGCTAAAATCCAAGAAGAGGAAAGAAAAACCACAAATCTGGGTAGGAGGTTGATTTAGAATGGTCATATTATAAGCCGAAGGGCAACATAGTCATAAGTAACAAAAAATTAAGAGTCATATCTCTAATTTTGGACGGAATATTCTGTTTTTTTGGTCGGGATCATTAAATGGGAGCAATTTTTGAGCAGAGTTAAATTTGGTGGCATTAAGTTTCAAAAAAAAATTACAAGGGAGTTAGTTTCAGAATCTGGAGTATATAAGGGAGTAATTATCAATACCCTATATTTAACCAATAACTGGAAAAAATAGAATAGTATGACGAGAAAGAATCACTACCAACAAAAAAGCACTGATTGAAGTACCAGAAAATAATACTACTGTTAAGTACAGATATACATTACCACTGTATCACCATTGCCACCACCGCTTGCATCAAGAGATCCATGCCAACGGCCTTTGAGTTCAGATAAACCTGGCAGACTCAGATCTTCAGGTATAACTTCATCAGATGGGGTATGATCTCTTCTAACAGCCTTATAAAAAGGGAAAAATTACCTCTGTTAGGCTTAATATAAAAAGCAAGACAGCAGCCAAAATTAATGCACAAAGGTAGAGCTGTACGGGCGACTTCAATAGCAATAACTTACTGCTAATGCACAGGTTCAGAAATACAAAGAAACAGAAGCACAACAAGTCCACAACCATACATAACGTAATTTTTGATTCTAATAAAATGGTGCAGAAAATTTCTCCAGAAATTACCTCAAGTAGCTCTTGGAGATTTTCAGCATTTATACCCACTGACTGTAAGCTTTGCATAAAGAGATCCTGCATATAATACAAATTCAAATTTCAATACAACTAAATCAGACAGCAAGATTTCATATCTTTTATTGACTAGAGCAAATAATAACGGCATCATTACTTTTTTTACATGTAAGATAGTATCTAATAAAGGACATCCCGTACACAAGAGGTATGCTTAAGATTATGAATATTCTTAAAAGAGGTGAATGATAATAACCCATAAACCGTAAATAATAATTACTAAAGGAAAACCGATGGGGGCGTGACTCTCGTGTATAAGGAGACCTGTCACAAACGAGGCTTTGAATTACATTTATTCCTTGGAAAAAAAACTAAATCATAGGGATCTCTTTCTTCTTGATGTGACAAGAGGAGATGTGATAAAAGAAATATATGCACAAAGAGAATTAACCCAAAAGGTATAAGCTTTAGGCCTTTAACAATGAACATGTATAAAAAATGCTACACCAAGATATGCTTATAAAAAATGCTACACCAAGATGAATTTACATAAACACGTGTTATCATGGAGCTAAAATCATAGCCAAACCCAATGTAGACCATGTAGTAGCTTTGCTTATCAGACTATCAGTATAGAATAAACCTTTGATCTAGAATGAACAGCAGGGTCAGTACTGCGAGAAAGGAGTCTTGCAAGCGGGAGCATCTCGGCAGCTTCTGCCTGAGGGACTTCAAGTCTCACTCTCCATCGGCCCATTGATGATATGACACTTTCCAAGTGACCAGCCATTGCTTTGCTGAAAAAGGAACCGCTTTCGTTTGGACTAGACTTTCGATCTCGTGTGCCAGGTAGCACATATTCACCTTGGAGTTCATATCGGCTGAAGCTTTGCTCTAAAACTGTTTTCTCAACAGTAATCTAACAAAGTTATTAGCAGGGAGATTAACAGTTGAGTATGGCATATATAAACGAAAGACAGCTAATGGCCAAAAACTTCAAGTACTCAGACTCTTCTACAAATATTAATTTTGACCAACACCAGGTACAAAGTCCAGTGGATGGACGAGAGAGAGCATCAAATCAGGTTTTATATTCCAGTGAGCAGTAAATTTATTGTCTTTCCAACAAAATTGAATGCAGAGTAAAAGGCACTGAAACTGCTCTTTTTTTAAAGAAACGAAATCCTAAGTTGATCCTATAGATAGGACCAACATATCTATTCGAAAGTGTATTTAAAAAGATATTCATTTTCAATGTTTGGCAATTCCTGACATAACAATGCACATTTTCATTCGAAGAATGTTCCTGGGATACCACTAAAAGCAAGGCACTACTTTTACTGACCGTCTATCACAAGAAGAAATGGATAAAACACGAGAAAAAAATATGAACAAAATCATTTACTTTGGTAATGTCCTAGCCTGATTGGAATAAAACACAGATTGATGGTTAGGTACTTACAACATCTCCGCTCCATCTAACAGCTACATCCAAGGCTTCGCCTAAAACACCGCTGAACTTTGGCCGTAGTACTGAAAGAACTCCTAGTCCTCTCCGCTTTTGAAGATTCAGTTGAATTTCTGCCTGAATAGTAGAAGTAGCCACCATCACTAACCAGAAAATATCATGTTTGGCCTTACCGAATTAGAAGAACAAACAACTGTTTGAGGACTAAGCTTCTTTTCAACAAAGAGCTTCGTAATTGCCTGCAATGTTTCCTCGACAACGAACAGAATACAATGCATGATATTTTCTTTAATTCACTTGGGCATTTAACAAGAAAGACAATGACCAACCAATCAGCCAAAGAGCAGATGGCACGACTTACCCTCTGCATAGTCCCTCTAAGTGAAGCAAGCTCCAATTCATCAAGTGGTAAATGCCGAACCTATACGATAGATACGTAGCATCAAATCACATCAGCTATAGAATGCACCGTGGTATACTTCTTTCTTCCCTCTAAGATGGTCATAAATGTGTTATATCAGATAGTGCCAAAAGCAATGTCTAAGTTACCGTTTGGTTTACAAACAACATGATACTCCCTTCAGTCCCTCCAATCCAATCAACCCACATTTTAAAATAAAATATGTGGGGAATTTTGAAATGAGGAGATCCGATTGGATAGGAAGGAGTACCTTTTACATGAACAATTGATATAAGGAAGGTATTAATCTTAGGATATTTTTCTTTTATACTTTTTAAGTGACAATCGCTTACACGTCAATTTTAAAAAATTTATGTAAGCCTTACATTTTCCACGGAGAGCATATCATGTATTGTAAAATAGCTGTCAGACAATGCAATTCCCTACGTAAGTTAATTATGATTCATCTAATAAACGGCCCCAACATAAGGCTGCATATGTACGACTCCCCTCAACTCACAATAGGTAGGAGCCTCTGAGAATTTAGTGTATAAGATTATAAGATGAGTTTTCAAAAATTTATACCTTATTACGTTATAATATTTGTAATCTTGAAACCCAAACATAAATTTAATTATCCTCAATTCCTCTCTATATCGACCAATACCATATGTCCCTCCAGGGACAGACTGATAAGTTTTCGGCTGTTTAATGAGTTTCCACCTACACTGCAGATTTAAGTTTTTAAAATTCTTGTTCTTTGTTAGCTAAAGACAGTCTATTTATTATGACATAAAACAGAGGTACAGAACTACAGTAGGACATAAACAAAATTAGAAGGAAAAACCGGGAATGCCTCTAGGTTAACTGAAACTGCTGGCTGATAGATGACATTCGCTTTCAGTTGACCTTTCTGAAGAGATACTGACAGCAATTTTCCATCTTGCGCTTCTTCATTGGTAGGACGTAGTAATCCTATTATATCCACATTAAGGCTTTCGTCTGGCCTACCAGTAGCATCCAGCTGGATTACCAACACACGAAATGAATCAGAACCAAATTAATTAATAATGATATAAAAGCACATAAAATTTGAATGTGATATTATTATATTTATACTAATAGGCCCGACTAAGTCTTGTCACGGACTTAGGTTGACCCATAACCATAGCTACTCCCTTTATCCATGAAAAAGCTTCTTGATTTCGATTTGAGGGTGTCCATGAAATCATGAACAAATACTTATTTCTTGTTGCTATGGTTTGTGACCCCTATATTTTCAAGGACTTGCATTTCTATTGACATCTTGCTATGCTCCTTAACTTTTGCAAAAGCCAAACAAGGAAATTTTTTCATGGACAGAGGATTCACAACTTACAGAAATAGTTAGACGTTAGACGGGATAATAAGAGTGGCATGGTGGTTCGGACTTCTGATGGCTGGTGGGAGGTAGGGTGGTCAGGGAGAAAAAAATGTGGGTGATGGGTTAAGTATTAATGAGAAAGATTAAGCATTAATAAATTTAGTTACACAAATATAAGTTGGTTTTGGCAATTAGTGTCATTAACACGGGAATAATTTGGCAAATCCACACCAAACAAAACATACCAAAAAAAGAAACAAATGAAATGGGAAGAACACAATGAAATTTCCCTATAATGAAACTGGGAAGAACAGGAACAAATGGAGGGAAAGTATATGATTAGTTTGCCGAAAGAATTTGTTTGACTAAACATTTGAATTATGTTTGAATGGGACGATAGTTTGCACATCAACTCCCCGTCATAAATAAACAATGTGAAACAAAAAAAAAATCTTTATTTTTTATCCAACAAATTTTGATGGAGTAGAAATTGAAAACAGGTTACCTTGATGCGCTCATGTGAAAAGCTCATATGACCAGCCAATTGAGGAGCCAGCATCAACTGGTTGAGCTTCAACCCAGAAACTGAAACATCTCCTTCAAGACTCTCCATGTTTCCATCACCAGCAGATTGCTGATTGGTAATGTCTGAAGTTTTTGTAACCCGTCCTTGAAACTTTATCCTTCCAGTCGCCTTCAGATTCAAAGGTCTTGGTGAATCAAATGAAAAAGATGATATCATATTGAAAAACTCAAATCCACGCATGCGTAAGTCCAATTCAAGTCCCTCCATGGTAAAAGTATTTCCACTTGTCTTATCATGGTCTTCTTTGTTTATCCAGTTTTCTTCAGGAAAACTTGCCAAGACTTTAGCAAATAAATCAAATGCGACTGATGAAGAGTTAACAGCAATGTAATCATGACAGATGATCACATCTCCTCTGGCATCAACAAATGAACCCTCAGCTTTTGGTGCATTCCACTTTACATCAAATCTCCTGCAATAATGGAAACAAAAAAACATACACACAAAATGTTCAAGAGCACAAAAATATAAACATAGTACATGCTACAAACTACATAGTGAAGAGAAGTAGAATATAGAGTCATACGGTCTTAGAAGACATCCAGATACTTTAGTTTCACCTTTCAGCTCCCCCAATTTCATTGGCAGCAGATCCAGGCAGCCAGGTAAGTATCTGTGCAATATTTTATCGAAAGACAGATTTCCAGAAAAATTCACATCCATTGCAGATTCATCTACCTCAGCCTGTTCCAAAGAAAAATAACATAGCAATACCCTGAGTTTTTCAAGATTTAAACGTCTGTGTATTCCCTCTAAAAAGTCTGTAATTCCCTCTAAAAAATTAGTCAGTAATTTGATTAAACTTAGCTGTTCTCAAGACAAAAGAACACCACAATGTCTTATAGTATCATTAAATTTAACATGAAGTCAAATTTCTGTTTTACTATCCAGAAACGCGGGACGAACACACAGATGCATGTATACACACACAAAGTTAAAGCTAATCCAGAAGATCCATTTAATAAAGTATGCAAATGGCTAATGCAATTTTGATAGTGCAACTGAAGCTTAAAGCAATTGGCAGTATGGCACCGTACTATTTCTCGACTTTGTACATAATGGATATGTAAAGCCTTCGTTACCAACAATTGACAAGTATGATCAGTATCCAACAACAAAATTACCTCTGGGCAAATCCATACATTCCCTGCCCCACGAATTTCACCCCCATCCACGAGGCTTGCTCTAATTCCGTACAAGTCAGCAACCTGCAAATACAAACTTACACTAGTATAACTTCAAGATCACTTTGATTTTTATAGAAATTATTTCAGAACAAGAATAAGCAAGTGAGGACAACATGACACTTATGAAAGCTCTCAATCCTTTTGCAGTAAGGCATTGATGTCTTCAGCATTCTTCTAAACACGCCTGCTCCTTAGCCCAAACAGGCGTAAAAATACCCCCCCCCCCCCCCCCCCCCCCCCCAACAATGGTCAAAAGAATGGATTCACCCTGAAAATAATCCTAAAACTAATTATACTCCCTTTGTCCTAGTTAATTCTTTACGTATTCCATTTATGAGTGTCTGAGTGAATTCTTTACGTTTCCTTCTAAGGATATTGCTACTGTTTTACATTGCCAAAAAGCCCTTGCAAGACCCATGTGCAAGTGGGCCCTGAAAAAATACAAAGGGGAAAAGTTAGGGTAACTTTCAAATTTGTTTCATACTTGACTTGCAGAAATCAAACGTAAAGAATTCAAGGGGATAGAGAGAATAAAAAATATATAAACCAAAGCAAAACAATCCAGCCACATTTCTTCCAAGAATAAGGCAAGCAAAAAATATATAAAAACCCAAGCAAAACAATCCAGCTACATCTTACAACGTTGCTGCATAGATTATGGCATTGAGAGGAAGAATTTGAGTAAATAACGGTAACTAAACCAAAACGTAACAAGAAGAATTCAAGAAAATGTGCGACTTTTTCTTTACAACATTAAATTTACCCATATTGCTAAATAAAATGATAGTTTCCATTTTTCTATGGAGCCAAAGATTCATTACACTTTGATTCCGGATTATGAATGGAATAAAGCAAAATGGCTCACTAAAGTGACTGTGCTTCTTTCTATTGTGAAGTACCAGTCATTCGATGTAGTTCCCGACACAATTTTAATCTCCGGGCATTCGGATACAGTCTCTCTTTGTGTTGCTAACACAAGAGTAAGACTGCGTACATTCCCCCTACCCCGCAATTTGCGGGAGTCACTGAGGCATTGGGATAATGTTGTTGTATTGCTAAATAAAATGATAAAAAAGTAACACAGAACAAGTAGACTTCATATGCAAACATTACAAAGATGCACTATTCTGTTATATAAACATAATTGGGATACTCTACAGAAAATGCGAGTTGTCAAGATTAACTTACACAGTTATCAGTATTGAAAGTGAAATTCGCAGACAAATAAGAAAATGGGATGCGATCAAAAGCTGCCACAGCACCAGCATCTTTGTTACTAGCCAAAGCTTCAGATGCTGACGACACATTTATGTCAGAAATAGAAGGGCCCATCTTTCTTGTAACCATTCCACTGCCAACAAAAACAGGAGTATCCAAGGGGCCTTGACAGTTGAATATGGCAGTTACACACCCTGCCACCTGCAACAAAACAAATAATCACTCGTCAACAATGGTACAAACATGATCCTGTTATCCTGTGAAACTCAACATTGAGATAACTCTCCAACTGCTATTTGTTTTGCGTATTCCTTTTAAGTTCAGAACTTCAGAGACATACATTCATCCACAGGTAGATATGTAATACTTACAGGGAATAACAATGGTTTCATCTTGAAAGTTTTCATGAGTGCATTTACTTCAACACAAGGAACCTGCAGCAATAGGAAAATAGTTATCGCTGATCATAATGTTGTCTATTGACCCTTAGTTTGAGATGTTACATTATCAAGGATCGATGAAGAAAAGATGAAATATATGAAGTACCACCTTAATCAAACTGGCACATAATTTCATACACATATTTCAATCCCATTCCCCCTGTACCCTGGTTCTTCTCAACAAATTAGTGGACACATACATTTACCATCCTTAAATGCAGAGATCATAATTCCCTAAAGACCTATAGGAAAAGGATGCTCAAGCGCCGAGAACTCCAAGCAATGAGGCTCTCAGAAAGTATACCAACCAACCTTCTACTTGAAAGGATATCAGCACTATGAAATCCCTGGTAGACAAATATGGGACGAAGGATTCCTTGGACATGAAAATACTCTTTTGTTAACTTACATGGGAGTATGGGACAAAGCATCCCACCCACTCTTATTTAATTATGTTTTGGCCCGCTCTAACAAGCTTAACTTTAAACACAATATCATGTAATTTTAATTACATCTTTGAGAACTCACAAGCCTGTTTGACAGATATATTACTCAGACGCGACTCCAAAACAAATCCAAGGCGTATATTCGTCTATCCACATGACAGTTGAAAGAAAAGAAGGCTTCAGGAAAGATACATATCAATATACCAAGAAGCGGGATATCTCAAACATAGCATATAATGCATAAAAAGAAACTTGCAAGCCATCAATATGCAGTGATCCAGATTTGAAAAGAAAATGACCTGGCACATCAGATGAAATTCCCCTTCTTCAGGATGAATGCCAAAATCTCCAGAAGCTTCTAAAGGAACACTTCCAAACCATCCATTAGCATTGTGCAAAAATATCCGCTGACCACGAAAGCATAGACTTGCTGAAATGTTCTGGAAAAGAAAACAAGATTCGGAACATGGATAAATACTCCAAATAATGCCCAAGAAGTCATTTCAACAAAGGGTGAACATGGATACCTGCATGCCTACCTCAGAGTCTCAGACTATCAATTTTAAAAGTCATGCTTATAAGAGTAAAATAAATGACTTAGTACGATGCTGAGCATAAAACATCATTAAGGCGCGGAAACAAGGTACTTGCTCAAGTCAAAATAATGACTCAAAAGTCAAAACTTATATATGTCGGCAATATAAGCCAATAGAATTAGGCACACTGAACTTCTAGAGTCGAATACTTCAAGTATACAGCCTGTAAACATGAAGGTCTTAACTGATGTGATTGATAAGCATGTTCATCGACAAAAATGTAGGAACACTATCAATACAGAACACTGGATATTGAGTATGGCAGTATTTTTTCTAGACCTTCCTCACGCACCATTTTTTCCAAATTGTTTCTCGCCCAATAACTGGCGCAGCATGTAAGTACGTAACTACTGCGTAATATATATCGCAAGCCAAAGCACATAAAATTGAGGTGAAGAGCGATAAAAAAACAAAAGAGAAAGAAACGGAGGACACACAGAAAAGGATGAGGGAGCATCCAATATCTGAAATGACAACCCGGTAACATCTAGCTGACCATGCAGATTTGGAAAATTCTCCCCACTTGACATACAAATGTGGACCTGCAAATACAAGAATTATTCTCATAAAGGGAGATGCTCTATTGTCATACAAGCAATCAGTTAATGAAGGCTATAGTAATATAGTAACGAAGAAAGATGTCATCAACAGGGAATACAACACGAATACATCATATTTTAGGCACAACCAATAGAATAGTTAAAGAGATTGTCACTTAATGACTTACAGGAGCAACACCCTAAAAATTATTTCACTAACTCCCTTCCCTGTTTTCCTTTGTTTGAAAAGTAGAAGAGCATTAATAAGAGAGAAACCAAAAATAAAACATGGGTTTCGTGAAAAGAGCAGCAACGCAATAAAGAAGCTTTGGTCCAAAAATGGTTTGCTGACGGCTAATATGAAGTGCCAAACTACCATTGTGATGAAGTATAGCACGGAGAAAAATAGAAAAATAAAAGATAAAGACAAAGGAAAAATGAAAACTTAAGTAGACTGCCATAATCCAAGGCTTGGCGATTCTTCTTTTGTTGATCCCAGTTTCTGCTTCCCAAAATATCCCAACTTCACAATCAATAATCCTGAAATTGCAACCCTTGTCGCTCAAAATTGTAAAACAACCCTACTAGCATCATAAACCACAAACCACCACCATATCGATAAAAGAACTCACATCCTTTGCAATGACAATATCCCTCCATCCTACCGGCCTTTGATCTCCTTACCGCCTCCTTTCAATCACTTATCCTCTCGTCATTTAACCTTTTTTCTGGGTAGGATTTCCATCTCTTTGAAATTATCGACACTATTTTCTTTTGGGGTTATTCGAAATCAGCCTTCGTATTTTTAACACATGGGAACGACTTGCGTACATCCAACTCTCCTTACCCCGCTATTTAAGGTAACGTCGTTGTTGTTTCCATCTCTTTGGTTTCCATCTATTAAAATGCAATTCCAGGGTACAATGACGTAAGGAGAGAGATGAGGATGGTAGAAGAGTAAGCTTGGCAAGGCTGGTGGTGACTGAGCGGTAACAGACATGTAGGGATGTAAATGAGTTAGACCCCACTTGACAAATCCTCAAAATCAGTCTAGCAGATCGAGTCCAATTAAATTGATCTTGAGCGCGAGCCCTAGTAGCACCAGACTAAGACTAAATCTGAGGCAAACCCCAGCTCACTATGGCTGGGATCGCAATGTCATAGGTCTCAATTACAATTTTTCCTTTCAGTTCCATTTCAATATTTTCTAACTTTATTAAAAAGTTTCATATTATTTTAGTACAATTATATTTTAAAAATTTTATCCAAGTATTTTACACTAGATTTATTTTGATTAAATTTGAAAAGTGAAACAGAGAAAAAATAATTACTAATTTAACCAAGTTAGAGTTAAGATTGAGCCCTTTTCCAAATCAAACTCGAATTTAAACTTTTTAGCCTCAACGAGCTTCAAACCACAATCTTGAGCATAAAAATCCGAGCTCGAGCTCAAAAATCAGCGAGCTGCCAAGGGACTCTTGGTTACTTGGGTGGTTGTAAATAGATGCGTAACTCCACCAACTAATGTTGGTTTCTTCATTTTTACAGTAACCAAAAGGGAAATCCTACAAAAGAATATGCTAAAAAAAAAGTTTCAGCCTTGCTAGTCGACAAATCTCTTTGGGATGAGCACAAAGAATCTAAATATGTACTTGCTATTTTTAAGAGAAGAATTAAAAAGGATAGGATTGTTGATGTTTGGAAGCCAAATTCTTAGCTATCTGGTGGTGCAATTGTATTGAACCAAACCATTGTACTTTTGATGATGTTGCCTCTTCCCATCAAGAATTCAAGTTCCACTTTTTGAACCTAGTATACATTAGGTCATAGTCTTTACCCAAATAAGAGTTTGTGTTTTCTTCTTCTAATAGATAATATTACCCACAACTCTTCGAGAGCACCATCCCCCACTTTTTTCCCACCACACTCTCTTTCTGAAGTAGTATGTTGGGAGTTTAATCTGATTGCGACAGTATGGCATGATTGGTAGGAAGTTCTTCCACCGGGCTTTTGCTTTCTGCCCACCGCCACATCTTGGAACCAAGCTAATTATGGAGCAGTTGTTCAAAGGCTTTCCCTTGGCCTCGGTGCCAGTTACTCACTCAGGTCTGTGTTCAGTCACTATTTATCCTTTTAACACAGAAACATGAAGGATGTGCATATTACAGCAATTAGTCAACAATTCAACATGTAACCTGATCCATTGGTGAGGTTCTATAGCCATCTAAGCATACACAAACTCACCGTAAAGTACTTCCGAAGAAAAAATAGAACATTTGTCCACTTCTGATTCAAGAAGGCCCGCCACCAAAGATCAAACATAGTAATAGTATGTATGTTACTGAATGCAAAACCAATTAATAAAAAGTTGGATAAGCACCTCACCACTGGCTCTCCCTTCTGTCCACGCTATGGGAATTTCTAATAGCCTCTCTAACAGCTGTAGCCAACAAAACATGCATAGCACATAACCTGTTAACAAATCTTTATGTGTACTGCAGAATCAAAACAAGATCAAGCTTTTATATTCAAAGCGTTAAAATGAACTAAATAATATACCTTACCGGAACATAAAGGTTTGAAAACTTTAAATTGGCATGCCACTTCTGCTCAATTATATCAACAAAAACATCCGTAGATAAAACCCCACCATCATCAACTGTTGTGTCTGATCGCCACATCTGGCAATTGCCACTCAGCTGCACGTGCACCAGGCTGTAGTGGTTTTGCAGTTTTATATGTCCATTAACATTCCCCATCTCCCTACAAAGAAGGGGTAGATATGCTAAGATAAACTTGGTATACGAAAACGCTTATCCAACAAAAAATTACTCCCTACTAGCCTTGAATAGACGATATATATGACCAACTGCATGTCAACACCCTCGATCTGGCCAAATAAAGTTGATTGCGCAGGGTCAAAACAAAGGAAAAGGCAACTTACTCCCAACCAAATCTTAGACAAAAGGTCATTTCATGCAGCTGTTGCTAGCAATGAAGCCAATGTGGTACCAGAAGAAAATAAAAATTTAGGTTCACCAGCCTAATGGAAAATACCACTTGCTGGACACATATTTTTCGGTCAAATTGTGCATGAACAAAACAGTGTAACAGAAAGCCTGGACAGAGTCTTGTTAAAATTTGATTCATAGAAATTAGCCATTAATAAAGCTTAAGAAACCTAATCTGCAAGTAATTTAGCAATATTTTATTGTAATAAAGATAAGGTTGGAACCTTGGTTCTTCATCCCCATATGCAAGCAGCATCAGCGTTCCTCCTTTGAAATAAACAGAATCAAGAGTAACCGGTAGTGTCTTATCATTCCTACCAGTCTCCATATTATCAGTTTCTTCAACGACTTCAGTGGCAATATCTTCAAACTTATGATCCATGACATTCTTCGAGCTTGTTGCAGAACTTGGACGTGAATTCAAACTGAAAGGACTTTCAGACTGTGGGCCAACTTGATCTTCAGGCATTCCCGTGAAGGACTCAGCATTTTGGTCTTCTGATCCCCATTGCTCGTCTACAACACTTTTCAGTCTGTTCATATCAGTGGAGTCCTCCTGTACTTTAGCATCAGCTGTCCCAGTACATGGCAATGTCTCACAAAACATATCAGTATCACTAGCAGGAGGTGCGGATGATTGAGACAAATGGGAGTTGGTCTTGCTAGTGATCCTTTGATCCATAGTAGGGGACGAATGTGAAAAGGATGCTTCAGGCATCCCACTGTCAATCATTTCTGCACTTTTGGAGTCAACAACCTCACTGACATTAGAAGTATGAGCACTAGTTGGAGCCTCGCTCTCAACCGTGGGTTCCTCAGCAGAAGCAATTTCAAAACCTTCATCAGGATTCAAAGATTGAGCAATGTCTCCATGTCCTGGATGTTGAAAGTATTGGACTGCTGCAAAAGCACTACGCTCCAGAACCCTTTTCTTAGTTGCAATACTAGACACCGACAAATCTTTACCATTAGCTTTCCTTTTAAATGTAGGAAACACTGGACCAAGTATAGTTTGGGGTAGGGATTTGATCCTTGAACTAGGAGCATAGACACCAAATGAGTTCTCCAAATCAGTATGTTTCACATCATATTGAATACCTGTGTCCATTAAATGGTGATGTTTCCAGTGCGTCCCCTCATCCACATGAATTATTCCAACTGTTGATTTCGCAGAACTGCTTGAGCTAGGCTCACCATTAACGTCAGTTGAACCATGATCACGCACAACATAACCTGTTTCAGCAGCTTTCCTGGCTGCATCATCCCGTTCTCCAGCCCAAGAAGCACCAGCCTCTTCTCTTGCAGCCCTTCTAGTCCTCGTCCGATAATCAATTCCTTCTTCAGTTGATTCATGCCTCTGCAAACCACCTTCCATATATGGTATCCCTAACCAAGTAAAATCTTTTTTTTGTGCAACCAATAAAGTCGGGTTAGACAAAACCGCATCAATCACAATCTTTCCCCTCCTCAGGCTCGCAAAAGGACGAACCCTAAGCTTTATCGTGGGCGCCTCACCACAGGAAAATTCCTCAGAGTGGGGCCCAACAGAGCATGATTCCAACGTAATGCTCAAAGGTGATATTCTCCTAACCTTACCAAAATCGACATCACGCTGAATGTACTCACTTAACACAGAACAAACAGACGGCAACACCTTCAACTCAACAAATTCCTTAGACTTGGCCCGGCCATACCACAACAACAAGCACACACCAGAAATTACAGCCCCAAAAATTGCACCTCGGAAAAGAAGTAACCCCTCTTGCCACAAAGGAGATAGAGATCTAACAAGCTCTCTCCCTCTAGACAAACGGTCCTTGACATAATTAACCCTCAACCCATTTCTCGAATCCGGGTCCCCATTTAGAAACTTCAGAATCCTCCCATATAACTGAGGGAACCAAACTCCATTTGGTGGCCAATTACTCCTCTTCCAACACCTACAACTGGAAAAACCCCGTCTTTCGGAATTCCGTCTTTTCCCCACATACACAACATTATTAGAGCAACCCTTTCTACCATCAAAGAAGCTAATGCTGCTACTACTACTACTACTACAGCAATAAGATGTCCCAGTAAATGGGGAATTAAGCCTAATGCTCATTCTTTCCCCCAACTCAATACCCTGAGAAAATTCATCTGTTGGGTACATGTAAATCCATGATTAACCCAGGTATAATTAGCAAATTAGCAAACAACCCAAAAAAATATTAAAAATTAGGAACTTATTTGACTGAAGAATGCTTACCGTATAGCAGAAAGGGAAATGAGAGTTGCAAGAAGCCGCGAAAACTTGTATTGTAATCTGCACAGAAATACTATAAAGTTTAGGTCGAGTGTCTAACAATGAAGATTATTATGGATAGTTTGCCAGTAATAACATCAAAAATTGTTGGTAATACAATCAGAAATCAATCAGAGAAATTAGGGAATCTGACAAGTCCAGTTTTGGTGGTTTTAGTATTGTTTCTTTAGGGAGTAGTAGTATCGTGTAATGCTTGAAATTTTAGGATTTTATATTCTCTATCGATCGAGGTAACCGAGTCGATTTGGGTTCAGACTTCAGAGTACGGCTGGGTTTGTAATCGGTTCAGAAATTTGTGCTTGAGCTCGGAATCGGTTCGGAATTATCCGAGCTTAAAAAATTAAAGCTCTAAATCAGCTCGGATTAGGCTCGAACTCTATTCGAGCTAGGTTAAATCATTTTTTTTCTTTATTCCTTGAACTTATAAGTCAAAATAAAAATAAATATATTTTAATACAAATGCAAATATAAAATAATTATTGTATATAAGAAAGATATGATTATAAATGTTAAAATAGCATTTTATTAGGAACAAAAAAAATTACAAAATGACAAAATAACTAAAAATAATAGTAAAAACGAGTCTAACCGAACTTCCTATTTCGAGCTCTACTAAGCTCGGAATCGGCTCAGATTTAGTCCACCCCGACTCAAAATCGGCTCGGAATTAGTTTGGACCGATTTCGAGCCAAGCTGACTTTGACCGAGCTGAGTCCGAGGGCTTTAAAAGTCGACTCAGATCATTTACAACCCTAGGTTTACTCTTGGTTTACAAAGAGATGGGTTGCACTTAGACATGTCAAATAGGTTTAGTGAGTCGGATCTCATAGCAGGTTGAATTATGCAAGCCATAGATCGGGTTATATATTTATACGGGTTATGGGTCGGATTGGAATCAGAAGGTTCCAAAATATAGTTTCTAACTTCATTTTTAAATAACAATATATTTAAAATTAATATTTTAACCATATTCAATGTTTATGTTTAAATCAATAAAATAGAATATAATTAAATGGCTACCCTAAAATGACTAATAAACGTTACGTAGACAAAGTCACGTAGGATCCAAAAATGTCACGTAATTGTCTTATTTTATAGTTTTAATTTAATTTTCTATAAATTAACTTAATTTATGTAAGATGTAACTCTTACAAATTTACATCGAAATTTCATAAATTAAAACTAATATTGACATTTTAATTGAACTTTTGTAACAAAACATGATAATAAATGTCATCATTGATAATTTAAACTAACGTTTTAATTGAAATTTTGGTAATAAAACAGGTTAATAAATTAAAATTCTTTATATTACTTAACACCCAACATTTTTATTAGCACCCCTCTTATTCAATTCATTATTTTAATTAAACATTATAATAAATTGATTAAAATTCTTCATGATATTTCATCCACCAAAATTAATTAAAAGGTATTCCTATTTAATTAATTTTTGTAATATAATATGTTAATAAATTGATTATATTTTTTATACTACTTACTAGTTACTACCCATAAATTTTATTAACATTTTTTCCTATTTAATTCATGTCTTGAATGGATCAGCAATCAATTATCTAATTTAATAATACAACAAAAAAAAAAAAAATTAAAATATTGGAGTTTAGGGTTGTAGAATGACTATAAAACCTATAATACCTATAATAGTTTATAATATTGATAATATTTATTTAAAATTTATTGCTCATTTGCCCATGAGTTATATAAGATGTGGATTATATTTATAGCTTAATTTATTTCATTGATTATAGTGATAAATTGAGTATATTTTAATATGTTATGTTATTGTTTTTTATAAATCCTTTGATTTATATTTGAATTCATATTTTCCTTTTGGTTTAGTTTCAATGATTTACATGTGACAGTGTTTTGATTCGTTTTTCAAGTTTTTGTCATGTCGATGTTTTACTTTTTGGTCAATATATTTTTATATGAACCTTAAAAGTATCATGAAATGTGTGTGTGAATACAAAGAGCACAAAACATCACGTGTACAATCTGAAAATGGAAGAAATACAAAAGGCACGAAACTAGGGTGAAATCTATACAATATAACCAAAAGGCTAATTTATTAAAACATTTAGGTGTTGTTTGGTAAACAGCATATTGCCAAAATTTTAGCATATTTGAGGCAATTAGCATATTTGACCAATCAATATGCTATTTGGGCAGACGGCATATTGAAATAGTAGATTGATGTTCAATATGTTATTTTAGAATATGCTGCTCCCACTGGCATATTCAAATAGTAGATTAAGAAAAATAAAAAATTATCTTTTTACCCTTCAAAAATATTAAAACTACTTTTGTTTCATAGTTCCTCATTGTCTCTTATGTTTGCAAAAGGTACGTTTCTAACTTTTTTTTTTTCAATTTTTCTTAAAAGTACTCAGTAATATACTCCATTGATGAACTCCCGGATTTTATACCTCCAGATCTATTACAAATGTGGCTAATTATTCATCACAAGTTGCAATCGAGTCTTGAGGAAATAAAGAAATGTCAAATGTCCGCGATAACATTACTTCTAGTTTGATGGCTAATAAAAGAAAGGATTATTTAATGGCAATACTCTAACCTATTAGGGTTCTTCTTAAAATACTACGGACTTCATTTTAACTACTAATATAACCAACTTTTATATATATTTTCTCCTACTAAAATAAGTTGAAGGGCTACCTGCTGAATAGGTTTTTTCATATTTTATCCCTTTTTTTACTTCACCTAATTCAATTACTTTATGAAAAACATTGCAATTAAACTTGAATACCTGAACTTAACACAAAACAACAAACTATTTTATTGTCTAATTAAATAGTAAACTGTTGTATAATTAAATAGAATCTATAATCAAAGATTTTGCATATTCATTCAAATAATTTGTTTTGATGAATTCCGCAGTGTTGTTTTTATATCTTTTCAATAATCTACAAGCTGAATTAACATGGAGAAAGAACATACTCATAAGATGATAATCACGAGACAAACAACCACAAAAAATTGGTGCTCATCTGTTAGAGGGGTAGAGAGTGTTACTTCGACATGCTAATAGTGTGGTATTGTATATATTTATGCTCAATACAAAAATTCCATTAATTTTATTTTCCTTCTCCAGAATACAAAAACTACCAAAACTTACACACTCAAAAACTCCACAAATTATCAAAATAACCATCTCATAAGCATCTAAATTAACATTATCAAATATCAAGCAACATCATCAATTTAAAATGTCTGTTTGCAATATAGCTCCGTATGTTCATACGGTTTCAGTTTCGATTTCGGAGCTGATTTAAGGTTCTGAAGTCCGGTTGTTTTGGGTGGCTTCAGAGGTTTTTAGGTCTGGAGCGGTTACTTTACATTTGATGATTATGAATTTTGAGAAGTGTGGTTTGTAAGGAAGGTAGAATTTGGAAGTGCAACACTCATGTCTTGAACCTCCTTGCTCTTTGAACCTTGACTCTTGATCGCGTTGGACCGTCATTTCAATTTCAGTTTTTGAAACCCTAGATCCCCATTTCAATTTGGGGATAAATTTCAATTGATAGAACTAACACTAAATCTGCAAAAAGGTTGGGAGGAATCTTTTCATATGAATGTGGTAATTTCAATATGGATTTGCACTCTCATATATTCAATTAATTTATATAGTGTTGTGTTCCTGTGTTTTTGATTGATTTTTTTTTTTGTAATTTAAAGAGGGTTTTCCAGAATTTTAGTTAGGGAAGGTGATGAAGATAATGTATAATAAGAAATGTGAGGATTTTACCTGTTATCACAGGTTATTAAAGTGCTAATTCTATTAAAAGCGGAGGGGTATAATAGTTGATTATATTAGTAGTTAAACTATGGGTTGGAGTATTTTGAGAAGCATGCCAATAGTATGGAGTATTCGTGTTAAATAACCCTAAAAGAAATCGACATTAGTCATTAAAATTATTTGTGTGATGTATTTTGATAACTATTACGGAGTAGTCAATAATTTATCCATTTCTTTTTTTGTCATTTAAAAAATGATTGAGATATTCTGCTAATTTAATTCTGCTAATTACAAAACACCTCTGACAAATTGCTAATTGGATATACTGGTCAAATCTGCCAACAAATTCTACTAATTACAATATGCTTTTACAATCTATTTCTGCCAATATTAATCCGCGGTTTACCAAACAAGGTCTCAATTTTAATTCACATGTGATTTTTACTATAGTGGCTAATACTAATTTTTCTATATTGATTACTTAATTTTTTATTTTTATCCAATATTATAAAAAGGCAAAACTATGTATTAAAAAATTAATTATCTCCAAAACTATCACATTCTTATAAGTGCCAAAAAAATAAAAAAAAAATTGTAGTTGCAATCACAAAAAAACTAATATAAACTCTTTATTTTCCTCTCGTAAATTTGGTTATTAATCATTTAATCTAACTATTTACGGTAGTCGTAGTAATAACAATAATAAATCAAACCTTTCACATTCTATTCTACTTACACCATATTTATGTCTATATATATCTATACAATATTATTAAAAGGGTAACATAAAATGCCACGTAGACAATGCCACCTAGCATTAAAAAAAAAGCCACGTCACTTATTACACATGACATGGAGCCACGTCATTTTTTTATTTAAAAAGAAAAAAGAAAAAAATACTAAAAAATTAAATGTAAATAACATAACAAACATTAACCTTTGACATTTTTAAATTCTAGATTAATTAAATAACAATTAAAAATCAAACTTCCTAATAAATTTAAAATATAGATGTTTATTGTTAGAATATTTTAAGCAACAAATAAATACATATAATTTTAATTTTTACGCCGTTTATAAAAAATAAAAATTTGTAAATATTAAGGACAAATAATAACATACTTAATATTAAATATTAGCCTTTTTAATTTTTAATACTATAATAGATTAAACTTCAAATAAACACTTACAATCTCTAATTTTATAACTTATTAGTAATGAAATATAATGCTCAAAAGTAATAAAATTATATTACATATTTATGTATATTAAAGCAAACCTTTCACATTTCATGTTTCCTTGATCCATATTTATGCATAAATTAAATTTGCTAATTAATAATGAAATATAATGCTAAAAAATCATAACACTTTACTACATATTTATGTATATATTAAATTTGATAATAATATAAAAAGATGATCAAAAGTCATAAAACACATCCTCAATTGGCTATAAATTTTTGAGGTAAGGCAACATTTGTGAGCCAAAATTCAAGTCAATATATTTTTTGCTCCCATCGTCAACAGAATTGTGTGTCGATAATTTTTCTTATGATTGTGGCAAAATCAAGGTAATTATATTAAGTTAGGGTAACTCTATTTGTTTTAAATTAATTATTTATTTATTTATTTTAAAATTTCCTATTTTAAGTGTTGTTTTGTTCTCATTTAGGAGCTATCAAGATTTGTGGTGTTCTCCTATTTAAAGGTAAAATACTTACATTCTTTATAACTCAATGTCTTCTTTGTTTCATTATTTAAGGGAAAACTTAAATAAATAAAGATAAGGTTAATATTACATATGAATCAAATTCCACCATTTTGTCCGTTCTTAATACTCAAAGTTGTTTTTGTAGGGATGGTCCATGAAATAAACAAGACTATACGATGAAGGAACTAGAATTGCTTAAACAAATTTTTCACCTACTCTACTCAATATTATATCCTAGCAAACAAAATTAATATTTCATGAACTTTCAAATGTATGTTTTATTTGAAATTTATTGTTTTCTAATAAATCATTTTCCTTTCTCATAGAATAAAATTGGAGTTGTGACATGACATATTTAATTTATAAATTTTAATTAAAAGGGTTTAATGTGACATAACAAATTTTAATTTGACATGACATATTTAATTGTGACGTGACATATTTTTAATGTGACATGGAAAATTTATGTGACATAGATTAACAATTTATTATTACATGACATTGATCTAAATTCTTTATCAATAAATTAACTTAATTCACTTATTTATTATATTAATAGATATTATTATTTATTAAATATATATTTTTTCTATAATTTATATAACTCTTACAAATTTATATCAAAATTTCATAATTTCTAATGTTATTTTAATTGAATTTTTTTGTGATAAAACACGTTAAATAATTTCATAATTCGTAATTAAAATTAACATTTTAATTGAATATTTTGTAGTAAAACATGTTAATAATTAATTTAAACTTTTCATATTACTTAACACCACCTTATTTATTGACATTATTTTTCCTATCTAATTAAATAGTATTAAATAGAGTAAAACTCTTCATAATACTTAACAACCACCAAATTAAATTTATTAAAAGTTTTTCATATTTAATTAATCTTTTTAATATAATATGTTAATAAATTGATTAGTATTCTTCTATCTATATTTATACTATATAATTAAAAGGCAACTTAACCACATTTAATTTTTTGCCACATAGGATTATCATAATTAAATTCTATTAATTTATATCCGTTAATATTAAAATTATTTTAGAGCTATTTATTAAAACTCTTTATAAGGTTTACTAACATTTAGTGGAAACCATAAGATTCTCATTTAAATTATAAAAATAAATTACAGATTTACTCTCATCATTTAAATCTTACAATTTCTCCATCTAATTCTTCATTAAGCATAAATATAGTAGCTAAAAAGTCCTATATGTAGTAATAAAAAGTCTAATAATTTAGATTATAAAGCCACTAATATCTATCTATTAATATAATTAAAAGGCAAACCAAATTATCTATTATCAACCATATATCATATTTTTAATTACATAAAATAACTTTTTATACCACTTTCATGCAAAGGGGATTTTGTGAAATAATAGTAATAATAATAATAATAATAATAATATAATAAATCAAACCTTTTACCTACCATTTCACATTTTTCTATATATGTTTATATTAAACTTCATAATAATGGAAAAAAAGGATGCTCAAAAGTCATGAATTTTGATCTGTTTTATGTCAATATTAAATTTGATAATAATAAAAAAAGTATATTTAATAGTTATAAAACGCATCCTCAATTGTTTATATATTTTTGATAAAAGGCAAACTTGTAAGCAAAAAACCATTTTTTATCTATCGTTAGTAAATATTTTCTGCTATAATTCTATTCACATTTTTGTATAATATTGTTTAATAGACGCAGTATTCAACATTAATGATCCAACTGTTGTTCAAGTTGCTGCTTTAAAATTCTTAATTTCGCAATTTATTGTTGTATTAGTTTCAATTTTATGGGGATCATAATATATTAGTTTTGTCTTTCATAACATTTCTAATCGCGTGTTTTATGTTATTTTTATAATTTTTGTTGAATTTTTAATATCTAATTGGCTAGAGTGCTCTATTTTGGGATTTTTGTTTGTTAATATAGTATTGTATAATTTGATTATATGAATACCTATATTATTAATTATTTTAGCTTATATTGATTTACTTTAATTTTGGCGGGGTGTCTTAATATCTACTATATATCACTTTAATTTCTGATAAATTGTTGTAGAAAAGACTAATTGGCTTTATATATCTTTTAGAACTTGAAAACCGTAAGTTGAATTGATCGTAGTATATCATGATATCAAATCACTAAAGTATCACATTACAAACTGAATATCCCGTGGATTTCACGGGTCACAAAACTAGTTAGACTTCATAAAGAAACATCTATAACTCTATAATCTAAATAGAAAATCCATAATCTATCTATAAATATAATTAAAAGCAAGCCAAACTATCTACCTTAATCTATATATCATATTTAATTACATTAGATAATATCTGAAATCACTGTTGTATAAAGTGGATTTTATAAATAAAAATTATAATTATTATTAGTAATTAAGCAAACCTTATACATTCCATTTCTCCTTACTCCGTATTTTTATTTATATTAAATTTCGTAATAATGAAAAAAATGATGCTTAAAACTCAAAAGTAATGAACCTTGTTTCGTATATTACATATTTTAAATTTGATAATTGATAACGAAAATATGATGCTCAAAAGTCATAAACTATATATTGAAGAGTAACTGTAAGATTGACGACATCAACATGAATGAGTAATAGTTTTTTATTTTTATTTTCGACTGTATTTTTTATTTTGGTATTTGTCATAAACTTCGCAGGTCGAATGATAGTGGTAATGGGAAAGAGAGGAAAGAGGGAAGAGACATAAGGGCAAGTGCAATGGTTGACAAAAATGTTGTAGCTAGAAATTGCCACCTCACTTTTTCAAGCTACTCCCTATTTAAGCTATAACTATACCCAATGGTTAAGCAATAGTATTTGTAGCTTAAATGACCCCACAATTTTAAAGTATAATAAAAATATTGTATTAGTATTGGTTAAGTGAAATTGTGGGCCTTCTCAAGCTAGTAGCTCCATGGAGCTACTAGCTTGGATTGAGCTATTCCACTTGAAGTGAAACAATGGTTTTCACACTAGCTTAAAATTTTTGTTAATTGCTAACTAATCCCTTAGCAAAACCATTGCACTTGCTCTAAGAGCAAGTCATAGACTCATAGTCATAGCCCACACATGCCACATCATGCGCCACATAGGATACTTAACGGTACAATTTGACAAAATTATAGTTAAGGGTTATTTTAATTGCAATTAATAGAGTTTAGGGTTGCCATTTTTCTTTTTTGATTTAGAGTATTACCACGTAAGATCTAAAACAGTTGAGGGCCACCATATAGAAAAGCCAAATGTTTTTCACCCTTGAAACTAATAGTGTTTAACTTTGTTTGTGATTAAATTGTGACAAAATTATTGTAAAAGTTAGGTCAAACACATAATATATGGGTCGCAACTTGTAAGTAGGGAAATAATAAATTGTAATATTTCTTATGCATTAGTCTCATTTTCCTCCTTTCCCGTTTTACTCCCAATAACACCCGTTGGCGCGCTGGGGACTATTATATGTTTAATTAGTTAATACTAACTAACTTGATATAATTTAAAATTCCGTTACGTGAGTCTAAACTAGTAGTTTCATCGATATCACTGATTAATGATAATATCTCTTACACATTTACTGTCTCATTTTCCTTTTTTTCCTTTTCACTCTGAGTAACTCCCATCGGCGAGCGCGGAACAACTTTATGTTTAGTTAGATAACTAACTTGATGTAATTTAAAATTCCGTTATATAAGTCTAAACTAGTAATTTTATCGGTACCACTAATTAATAATAATACTTCTTACGCATTTATTATCTCATTTCCCCCCTCCCTTTTTCACTCCCACTAACTCTCGTTGGCGCGCGGGGGCAAATTTTATATTTAAAATTCCGTTATGTTAGTCTTAATTAGTAGTTTCATCGATATCACTAATTAATGATAAGATTTCTTACACATTTATTGTCTCATTTCCCTTTTTTCCTTTTCACTCCCAGTAACTCCCATCGGTGAGCGCGGATTTAGTTAGATAACTAACTTGATGTAATTTAAAATTCCGTTATGTAAGTCTAAATTAGTAATTTTATCGGTACCACTAATTAATGATAATACTTCTTATGCATTTATTATCTCATTTTCCCCTCCCCTTTTCACTCCCAGTAACTCTCATTGGCGCACGAGGGATAATTTTATATTTAAAATTCCGTTATGTTAGTCTAAATTAGTAGTTTCATCAATATCACTAATTAAAGTTACGATTTCTTACGCATTTATTGTCGCATTTCCCTTTTCTTCTTTTCACTCCCAGTAACTCCCATCGGCGAGCGCAGAACAACTTTATGTTCAGTTAGATAACTAACCTGATGTAATTTAAAATTCCGTTACGTAAGTTTAAATTAGTAATTTCATCAATACCACTATCTAATTAGTGATAATACTTCTTACACATTTATTATCTGATTTTCCCCCTCCACTTTTCACTCCCAGTAACTCTGATTGGCGCGAGGGATAATTTTATATTTAGGAGTCGTTTGGTTCGCCATGGGAATATAAAATTTCCGGGAAGATCAAATTCATATGAACTTGAAAATCATGTGAATTGTTTAAATGTTGTTTGGTTGAATGCGGGAAGTTCAATTCATGTGAAAATTCCCACTTACCTAGGGGGCCTAGGTAAGTAACTTCCTACATTATGTGGGAATTGGAGTTTACGTAGGAAGTTGCACTTCCCATGAATTAGGCAACCAAACGACACTCCATTTAGCAAGTTCCTAGGATTTTCGAATTCCCATATTTTTAAGAGTCAACCAAACAACCCCTTAGTTAGATAACTAACTCATTGTAATTTAAAGTTCCGTTATGTAAATCTAAACCAGTAATTTCACCACTACCACTAATCAATTAAAATACTTCTTACGCATTTGTTATCTCCTTTTCCCCTCCCCTTTTCACTCTCAGTAACTCTGATTGGCGCGCGCCGGATAATTTTTCATTTAGTTAGATAACTAACTCATTGCAATTTAAAATTCCGTTTATGTAAATCTAAACTAGCAATTTCATCGGTACTACTAATTACTGATAATACTTCTTACGCATTTATTATCTCATTTCCCCCTCCTTTTTTCACTCCCATTAGCTCTCATTGGTGCGCGCCGGATAGTTTTACATTTAGTTAGATAACTAACTGGTTGTAATTTAAAATTCCGTTATGTAAGTCTAAACTAGTAATTTCACCGCTACCACTAATACCGATAATACTTCTTATGCATTTACTATCTCATTTTTCCCTCCCATTTTCACTCCCAGTAACTCTGATTGGCACGCGAGATAATTTCATATTTAGTTTGATAACTAACTGGTTACGTAATTTAAAATTCCGTTATATAAGTCTAAACTAGTAATTAATGATAATACTTCTTACGTATTTACTATCTCATTTCCCCCTCACCTTTTCACTCCCAGTAAATGAGATTGGCGCGCGCGGGATAATTTCATATTTAATTAGATAACTAACTTGTTATAATTTAAAATTCCGTTGTTTAAATCTAAATCAGTAATTTCATCCATATCACTAATTACTCTGAACTACAATCTCATCCACATTTATGGCTTAACAATATTACTCATCACTAATTATTCTCATATATGAACCCTAATTTGTTTAATTTCTTTTACACACAAATTAAGAGTGAATATTTTCACTCGTCAAAGCTTCAAATAAAGGCCGTGCATATATTCTATCTAACGATCTGAAGCAAGACAGACTAAAATTTAAATATCAACGGTCCAGATTACAGTGATAGAATTGTATTTTCTTTTTACCTTTTCTTTATCTTTATTATTATATTCGTTTTTTTCCCCCAAATTCTAATTTTCAATTACCTTTTCTCTCTCTCTTCTAATGCCTCTCACAAACGAAACCCTAGCTCTTCATGCCATCTGGAAAATTTGAAATTAGTTGCGATTTTGTGAAATTAATTTGGGGAAACTGCCGGAAATCTCTCATATATTCGGAATATTTCATGTGTTTCGTCTTTGATCGCCATTGATCTCGTGAAGTGACCATTATTTCAGGTACTCATTGTTTTTAATCATAAAAATAGTATAACATGAGGTTTAAACTCGAGTTAATTGAATTTATTTTTGTTAAAATTGGAGATTTTTAGGGTAGATATCTTGAGAACAGTGTGGGATGTGATGTTAAAGGTTATCTTTTTTTTTTCTTTTGTGTTAAATTGATGATTCTTAAATTGAGTTTGATTATTTGTTGCATTTTGTGCTATCAGATCTGAAATGTTGGTTCTGGACATGTAGGCTGAGAATTTAGCATATGTAGGCTGAAATTACTTGAGTAGAAGTAATTTCATGTTGGATGGAACACAGAAAAAACAATTCGCATGGTACGAAAAATGGTATGAAATCTGAGTCGTTAGGCACTCAGAGGGTGTATGATGTACGTATTCCGAGGAGTCCTGGTAGGAAGAATAATGGCGTTAAGAGGAAACTTGGTTCTGAGGGGCTAAATGAGGTTAGGAAAAAGAGTAAAAAGGAGGTGTTGCTGAAAAGTTTATTGTCGGAAAGGAAGAATAAGAAGAGTGTCGGTCAAGTAGGCAAGGCTCACATAAGCTTATCGTCCCCTGACTCTGGTAAGGCGGAATTGGGGTTCGATAAGAAAGGGAGTAGTGGTAGTGGTGATGGTGATGGTGATGGTGGTTTAAGTGGCATTTCGCTTAAATTGGATGGGAATGTGTATATACCCAAACGACCCCGAGACTTGGTCCGGAGGAAGAAGTTTGATGTTGCTCTGGCATCAAATCAGGAGGAAGTTTCGGGCAGTATAGCGAGTTTGGTTAATGGCAATGGAAATGAGAATGGCAATGCAGATGGAGGTTTACTTCACAATGGCAACGGTAGAGGGAAATGGCCTCAAAATGGAGTCTCTGAAGGAGATTTCAGTGATGGAGTTATTGGGAATGTGGAAAAGGAAATTGAATCCGATGGCCATAGAGAAATTAGTTTGAATGAGTGTAGCTTGGTTGAGCATTTGAAGAGAGAAAATTCTCAATCACCTATACATAAAGAAAATAGTGATTCATTGATAAAGAAAGCGAAAAGACTTCGTAAGAATGCGAAAGAAACCAGATTAGCAGCAAACACGATGTCTCGAGGAATTGAGCAGTTTTCTAAGGAGTCTAGCATGATCCTTGATGAGACTCAGGATGATGAGGAGAATCTTGAGGCAAATGCAGCCAGAATGCTTTCATCTCGGTTTGATCCTAGCTGCACAATGTTCTCTTCTGGTGGTAAGATTTCTAGAGAGTCTTTTGCGAACGGATTATCTCCCACTGTTTCTTCAAATTACAACTTTGACATCACTCATCCTGCAACTTTAGCTGAGACTAATATGGCGTCAAGCGATGGTGAAGCCAGGGCTCTTAGGGCCATGGATCAACAAAAAGGGAAGAGTCTCTCGAGAAAACGGCGTCATTTTTATGAAGTTATGTCCAGGGATTTTGACTGTTATTGGGTACTTAACCGGAGGATCACGGTATTCTGGCCGTTAGACAAGTGTTGGTACACTGGGCATGTAACAGGTTACGACCCTGAGAAGAAGCTTCATCATATTAAATATGATGATCGTGATGAAGAATGGGTTGATCTTCAAAACGAGAAGTTTAAGCTTTTTTTACTTCCAAATGAAGTGCCTGGGAAGCTTGGGAGGAAACGACCAATAACACAGGATAAACATTCAGGAAAGGGAAATAGGGCAGAGACCACTAATAATAAGAAGAAAAGTAAAAGCTATATGGAATCTGAGCCTATTATTTCATGGCTAGGTAGCTCTTTACACAAATCACCACCCTCTGGAGTAAGGAAGAAGCAGAGAACTCATGAATCTGTGAAATCTTCTTTGCTCTTGGATGGTGATGGAAAAAGCAAATTGATGGAAAACCCGGACGTTAATGTTTCTGGACCTAATGTAGATAACCTAGTTTGTGGCTCTGCTGTTTCGAATAATTCTCATGCATCTATGATGGACATAGAACTTCTTGAGCACAAAGTTCTTTCTAAAAAAAGTAGTTCCCCTATAGTTTATTTTCGAAGACGGTTTCAGAAGAGAGGCCTACAATCTTCTGATATAAATGTTCCAGACTTGCGCCACTTTTCCGAGGAGGTCCCTGTTTTTGAAACTGCTTCTGATGTTGATTCTCCGGACTTTGGACTGGACATGATACAATCCATGGTTGAATGTGGTTGTCGTCATAAGAATTTGGGTTCTAATGAACTTATTTGGGACATCGATTGTTCTGGGCGTTTGAAGTTGTTTATTCCAATCACTAGTCTAAAGGCGCTTAGGCTTGAGTTGAGCTTACCTGTATCTGTTGGCGGCAATTTGTTTGGAGGTTACAACTTCATGTTCATGCAACAGCATGGAGCCTTAATCTCTGTGTCACGTAGGGTCCGTCTGGAGATTTTGTTTGTTGATAATACTGTTGGTTTGCGGTTTCACTTGTTTGAAGGTTGCTTGATGCAAGCTGTCTCATTTGTCTTTCTAGTTTTGGTGGTCTTTCAATCCAATGCCAGAGAAAGTTTTGTTGGTCAGCAACTTCCTGTAACTTCTATCAAATTTCAATTTTCTGGCTTACGATCTTTGGCCAAGCAGCTTGTTTTCACATTTTACTACTTCACCAAGGTAGGGAGTTCTAAGTGGTCATACCTTGATAGAAAATTAAGCAAGCACTGTGTTGCCATCAAACAGTTGCCTCCACCTGAATGCACTTATGGCAACATCTTGGCTCTACAAAAGGGCCGTCAGCTACCCTTAATCTCTTCGCCTCACAAGCACCTTTCTGCCATGGTAAGAAAGTCTACGTCTTATTCCATACTTCTCACATTATTATCTTATGTAACTGCCTGATTAAGAATGGGAATGCAAGTGAGACAGAATGAAATTATTGATGTAGGTGAAGTATCCCTGGTAGTCTTTTACTTTCTTGTTGACTTACGTTTTTGTTATTTCAACAAAATTGGGGACGAGGAACAGAAAAACGTCTTCTTAGTATTTAGGTAGTAATTGTGCTTCTTTTGAGACGTCGAGCTTTGTATTTCCTCATGTCAGGCATCACCTTGAAAAAGAATTCTCTAGAGCGGGGTATTTCTATTTCATTTTACAAAACCAGTTTTATACTGTATTTGCTTAGAAATTAATTATTTGCTTTAATTATATCTGTAGTGCATCTATGGCATTAAAATTTTTGGAATCGATTGTCAATCCCTTACAGCAGGGTGTTATGCCATAAATATGCAGATTTTTTTATTAAGTATACAGTATATCAACTAAGGAACACCTGGTGGGTAATGCTCATTTACAAAAAGACACCAAAGGGGTGCACTCGTTTACAAAAGGAGAGCAAGGAGCGTAAGTCCCCAAGCTGTCATGAGTGATCTTATTGCAAAAAGAAGAAAATTCACTTGGCTCTGACTATAAACAATTTAAACTAATGGCGCATAGAGGCAACATCATCAAAAATTTGATGATGCCAGTTTAATCCAAGTACCTCACCATTTAGCTAAAGGAATTATCTTCTAAATTGTGCTTATCCCATCCCTTTTCACCTTTCTCTTCCATGTAAAAAGAAGTTTTTAAAAGCTTATGATAGTGAATCCAACTGAAGCCTAAAAGAGAAAGTGGTAAGTGCCACAAAGATAAGACCCAAGGATAGGAAGGCATAAGTTAATAAACAACGTGGGTCACAATGCAGTGTAGTCGTGTTGAGACACTGATCTAATGCCATGAATTAGCCTGAAGATCATTTGTATATTACTTATTGGGATTGGTTGGATCTTTGTAGAACGTTACATGTTGACAAATGCATCGTTTATTACTTATTAACCATTCTTAGAGAGCTTTTGAACTCGAGTTCGTGTCATACGTTTGAGCATTACATGTCCACGTATTATTGCTATAGTTATGACATGAGATTGTTAAGATTTCCTTTGACTTGTGTTATGTAATTGTATGTTTATTTTGTACTTTTATAGCTAATATTTGTGCTTGCCAACTTGACGGTATAAAATCTTTGGCAGTTCGACTGCAATATCCAGGTGTTACCAATATACTTGGCCCACACCTTAAACTATTTTTCTAGTTCGTGAGATATGTTTACTTGAATTTTTCCACATTTATTGTTTACAAGAATGATGTGCGTCTAACTGTCTGCATGGTAGTTTTTCATGCTGTCAAATACATCTCTGTTTTTCATGGTGGTACTAGCTCTTTGCTTGCGTTTCTTTTGATTGTTTTTCGTGCTACGCTTTATTCCTTTGCTTTCATAAGCATGAGTGCTGATGTTTCATACTCCCTCCATTTTTTTTATATCACCCTATTTCTTTATACACGTTTGCCAATACTCATTTTGTTTCGATTATATCTTTAGCTACATACTACTAAAAATTATAAAATTTTGATATTCTTAATCCTCTTATCAAGACAAATTAAAAAAGATCTCACATGAATATATTTCCGTGAACGGATTGAGAGAAAACCGACGTTGAATACCCGACTGTGAATAGTGCCAAAAAGGGGAATGGGGTGATATAAAAAAAAATGGAGGGAGTATATTCTAATGGAACAAGACTATTTTATATTTCTTATGACGCCTTCTCTGAAATATGTGTTTTTTTGTCTGTTATCAGAGCATTCAGAAGAGATCTAGCCCGCAGGGTCTGAGCAACCCCCTTAAACAATCTTCTGTCAGGTTGAGCCATGTTACTTCTGATAGTGGCGAAAAGCTCCCTCCTTTTTCTCTATCATATGCTGCTGCCCCTAAATTTTTTATTAGTCTGCATTTGAAACTTTTGATGGAACGTAGCATATCATCCTCCAGCATTGCGGAACGAGATCTGATATCATTAGTGGATTGTTCTGAGGATTATGGGGGGATAGCTGGTGTAGATAGGCTTGTTGGCAAAGATAATTCTATGAGCTGTACTGTTTCAATGGGATTTAGCTCAGGATCTCTGCTGAGCAGCAAATCGAGCTTGGAGTCTTGCGTATTTCCAGACCTTGGTGACAATCTCTTACCTGGAGACATTGGTGGAGTAACTGCAAAGCCTTCTTGCAGTTCTTTTGACTTACCTGAAAATGGAGAAACAGCTCAGACAGACAATATGGCAGCTGGAATAACCGAGTCTGAGAACTGTGTTATGTCAGAAGAGCATATATCTGCCAACAACCAGCTTTCATCAGTTAACCCTGAGATTGGATGTGGCCCTAAGGCAAACTTGTTAACTGAAATTCCCTCTTTCATCTCCAGTGGAAGTGTGGCTGATGCCGAGTTGGAAAATGTTCAACATCCTGTTGATTCAGCTGTGGTTAGCAATGATGGTGGTGTGTGCACTCCAGGTGACACTCCTCAAATCTTGTTTCACAACTGTAGAAGCAGTGATTTAAGTCCTACAACATCTGCATGTCTTTCTCCTGGTTGGTCTGATAGAAAACCAAACTTCATTCATAATGGTTTTGGTAATGGGCCTAGGAAACCACGGACTCAAGTTTCATATTCAATGCTACTTGGTGGAAATGTTCACAACTGTAAGAATAATTTCCATCATGGAACAGGGTTTTCCCATAAACGCATTAGAAGAGCCAATGCGAATAAAACACCGGACGTCTTTGTCAGTTCAAAAAGAAATACGGGATTGTTATCGTGTGATGGAAATTGTTTGGTCACTGTTGGTGATCGGGGATGGAGAGAATGTGGGGCGAGGGTTGTGCTTGAGCTTGTCGACCACAACGAGTGGCGGCTTGTTGTAAGAATTTCAGGGGATACAAAGTACTCACATAAACCGCATCAATTCTTGCAACCTGGAACAACAAACCGCTATACTCATGCAATGATGTGGAAAGGAGGGAAAGACTGGATTCTGGAGTTCACCGATAGGTCTCAGTGGACAATTTTCAAAGAGATGCATGAAGAATGCTTTAACCGGAATCTTCGTGCTGCGTCTGTGAAAAATATTCCCATTCCAGGGGTTCGTCTGATTGAAGAAAACGTTGATTCTGTCCTAAAAGTACCATTCATGCGGCCTTCCTCCAAATACCACCGGCAACTAGACACCGATATCGACATTGCCATGAATCCATCTCGTGTCTTGTATGACATGGACAGTGATGATGAGCAGTGGCTCAAGAAACTTAGAGGCTTGGATTTTAGTGATCTTGGTTGTGGTGATGTTTCAGATGAGATGTTCGAGAAGACAATGGATGCATTCGAGAAATTCGCATATGCTAAACAATGTGATCACTTCAGTTTGGATGAACTTGAGGATGCAATGGCTGGGTTTGGGCCATTCAACACAGTTCTTAATATGTATGAGCACTGGCGTGAAAAACGACAAAAAAAGGGAATGCCTTTGATACGACATCTTCAGGTATCTTTTATTTTAATCATTACTTTATGAGCTACTAATTTGTTTTTGAATATGTTTAGTTTGTATGTTTAACTGTGTATGGAAGTTCATCCCAAAGACTAAATGTCACTCTTGACATTCTAATACTACTGCGGTAGTGACACCCTTTGTATCGTTTGTTTTATTGATTACATGATTGACGCTGAAAGAGTTATCACGTTCTGATTTCATGCTACACATTACAAAAATCCCATACCAAATGAACCCAGCTTTGCTGAATATTTGTGAAACAGACCCACTTTGCTAATCTTTATTTTTAAAAAAATGCTTTGAAAGTAAGTGCAGTTGCTTTTATGATAGTCCTGAGAGTTTCTTATTCTCAATGCAGCCTCCACTTTGGGAGAAGTATCAACAGCAAGTGAAAGAGTGGGAGCAAATAGTATCGGTCCCGTCCAGTGGATGTTTGGATAAATCCTCAGCTGGTGATAAACCTGCCATGTTTGCGTTTTGCTTGAAACCACGAGGTTTGGAAGCAGTGCCCAGTAGAGGGTCAAAACATCGATCACAGAAGAAACTTCCAACTGGTTTTCTGACCAATGGAGTTTCAGGGTGTCCAGAATATTTCCATTCTCCAGGTACATTTCTTCTTCAAGTTTTTACAATTGCTTAGGTCTTGCATTGTGACTCTCAAACTTATTAGTTTGAAATCAATGTTTTCAGCAGGTCGGAATTTGAATGGGTTTTCTCTAGGAGATGACAGACTGATTTATTCTGTCTACAATGAAGGGGCATCTGATTATTCTCCTGTACTTCAGCGATCAATAAGCATGTCTTCCCCAAGGGATGGAGGGGTTAGTATGGGGCACTTTTCATTGAATAATGATGGCTTTGAGAGAAATTACTATTCTAAGCCCTACAAAATCAAGTCAAAAAAATTATGTTTTATCCCACAGTCAAATGATCCGAGTCCTTCAAATAATCTGAGGAATATGGGCAAGAGAATTACTGGTAATATTTGGAATGAGTGGCCCAGTCAAAAATATGGTCAGTCTGAGGGGTTTCAAAGCAATAATTATGATCAGGTGAGTCCCTCCGAGCTCGACGAGTTCCGGCTGCGTGATGCAGAGAGTGCTGCTCGACATGCTGTCACTGTTGCCAAACTGAAAAGGGAAAATGCCCAGAGAATGCTTTGTCGAGCGGATTTGGCAAAGCAAAAGGCGGTAGCTGCTATAATGACTGCAGAAGCTGTTAAAGCTTCATACGTGGACGCAAATAATGACTCTCAGTTGACTCGGTGAGACGTGTTCAGCTTTTGTAAATATATTGGGAGTCTTCTCTAACTTGCGTTGAAGATGAGCTGAAACTAATGTTGCATGGTTTGGGAATTGGTCATGCGATCCCTAATTTAAATCGGCCGTATTGGAATGGAGTTTATTCCGAAAGTGGGTTGTCACTATTGAAGGTTGTTCCTCTAATCGAAATCGCACCAAAGAATGCAATACTCGGTGAAATCCTTAATTAATCATGATCCTATTGATGGATACTTTGATCTTGAATCTTGGTGGGCAGCTGATTTCCTCAGGTAAATGGTTGGATGAAAATTTTGTCACTAGTGTATAGAATTATATATCTTTTTTTTTTTTTTTTTTCCGAGTCCTCTCAAATTCTTTGGTTGAAGATCTTGATTAAGAAGAGGTGCTAAATGCTTAGTAGTTAGTAGTATACAGTTGCTGGATATTAATTTGAACATCTGATTAGATTCCATCAGCAGGTTTTCTATGATCAGGACTCAGGAGTAGTGTATTTTTATAGTAGAAGATTTATGCTAAGACTGTTGAACATTGTAAGTAAATGCTTCAAAAATCAAAAATGTATGAGAGGTAGCATTTTGTTACCAGTATTGGCACGCATTTGTGCTCATTTTCGAACAAGTTTGCAGATGTCGGGAATTCAGCAAAAACGGAACATCATATGAGACTATTGACAAGCTTATAGCTAGCTCACTTCCTTTGGTTAATACCATTTGTGGATAATGCATACTCCTATACTGTAAAACCCTGTACATGGTTTACTGCTGACTTTGGTGCATCGCGATGGAGCACTGTGCTGCATCTAGTATCGCTCCTTGTATTCATTTGTTGGTAGCATTTTGTTACCAGTATTGGCAGTTTGGCACGCATTTGTGCTCACTTTCGAACAAGTTTGCAGATGTCGGGAATTCAGCAAAAACGGAACATCATATGAGACTATTGACAAGCTTATAGCTCCTCTCCTCTGGTTAATAGCATTTGTGGATAATGCATACGCCTATACGCCTATGCTGACTTTGGTGCATCGCGATGGGGCACTGTGCTGCATCTAGTATCGCTCCTTGTATTCATTCGTTGGGAGCTTTTCACAATTGAGAAGGGATCACTAGTCACTATTGACACGATTGTGTCGTGATGGGTGTGATGCTTCGACGCTTCATCTAGCATCTCTTTTATGCATTGGGAACTTTCACAATGAAGAAGGGTCCCACTCGACTCGATTGTGTTGTGTGATGTAATCCCTATACCTACTATATTGGTGCGCATCACAATCAAAAGTGATGAGTTCGGGTACTAGGAAATTTATGAAAATGATGAGTTCGGGTATTAGGTAAATGATACTTCAATTTAGGGAAAAAATTGTTTAGTCAAAGAAAAAAAAACAGATTTTAAGGTAGACTCTAACCGGACTTAGATCCTCTGGGTCGGGTATGAGTCTATTAATTTCAGACCCTTTAGGGTTTGGGTCGGGTATGGGTCCAATGTATGTGACTCAGGGTCGGGTTCGGGTCTTGCTGACCTTCCCAAATCGTACCCATTGCCAACCCTACGTGTAAGTACACTTTACTCATTCTCGATAGATCAAGGGTCTCGTTGGTTTCCAGATAATGTGTATCACAAATTCACAACCAATGGATGAATCTCCGAGACACATTTTTAATCTGTGTCGTATTGCATGCATTTTTCCGAAACTCGGTTCATTAAAATGAGTAAAGATATATTTGATCTTTTGCCTAGTTGTGATCGTTACTTCAAGAATGTCGTAGATGATACTTCCCGTTTTCAATCGTCCGTACGCCATCAACACACTTGTATTAGTATATTACCCTATGTAGTTACTTTATTGGTGTTTTAGTTTATAATATGGATAATTTGTGAGAAACTACCTTACATTTATGTCCATTTGTGAACAACTACCTTACTTTTATTTTTTGTCAAAAACTACCTTTTATTTTAATTTTTTGTTAAAAACTACCTAAAAAAAGGTTTTGAGGCCAATTTCTATTTATGAGTTGGATTTCACACGTGTGAGTTCTCTAAATTTTCATTCTTATCCACGAATAGCATAGAGTTCATACGATTTAGCTCATGTTCATCATCCAGAGCAATTATTCCACATGCTTAAAGAAAGAAATTGAAGCTAATGACAAGAATTCCCTTTCGTTTAGAACTTTAGATAAGAAGCAAAATAAGAATGAAAATTTAGAGGAATCACACATGTGAAACCAATAATAAATAGAAATTGGCCTCAAAACTTTTTTTAGGTAGTTTTTAACAAAAAATTAAAATGACTTCTTTCCTAAAGTTCTGTAAGTTTTATTCTGTTCATTATTTATTTAATAGTCATACCGCCTACAGTCTAAAGTTGAATTTGAAAAAAAAAATATATATCTTGCTCGTTAATTTTTTTTTATTTAAGGCGATATGACTATGTAATTTTTTGTTAATCCGTCACAACAACAAATTTTTAACAAAAAAAAAAAGTTTTCTTTTTTTACCTTTTGTTACTACGACATCAATAATGCTTTTTTGTTCCAATTTTAATAGTGAGAAGTAGGTCGTATATATATATTGAAAGAAATTTTGTCAAGCAAAATGTGTTGTGCATAAGCATATTGACTTCAATATTTATAAACTTTTAGCACCTCGACCATGTTTAAGAGCTGATATTTTTATTTTTATTTTGTACATATATTATCTATCATGTCAAGTGGACATATTATAATATAAGACTTGGATATTAACGACGTTGAGATGGGTATTTTTCATAACAAAAATTTGGATTAATTAAGATATGTATTGGAGTTGTCAATTGTGAAGTTTCATATTTACTATGTGATGTGATAATGTATCTGACCTTTTAATACATTATTTTCATAGTCATTTATTGATATTATATTGACACAAGTTATCGTATTATGGTTTTGTGAGTTATATTGGGTGAAATAAATTCAAAGAATGTGCAAAATAGTGGATGTAGTATGTCGTATATGAGATAATAATTTTTGACTTACGGTTAGACAAAGATCTAAGAATTTGTTCAACTAATACGGGGTGTCTTTTGAAAAACGTGGAAGTGAGAATTCTCATTTTTGCTTACATGGTGTTTGTTGTGAAGTTATGATACACATCTTGCATATTAGACATTATATATGATTTAGCTACATTATAATGAATATAATGTATATCAAAAGTTAGATACTTGTTAATGGCATGTGAGGAAAATTAATTATGTCTTGACATTAATAGATGTGTATTAGAATTTTTTGTTAATGGACATTTACTAATTCATACATCATGTCTTAATACATAAAAGTGTTTCTTTAAATCATGTGCTTAAATGATGGACATTTCTTAACTGGTGTGTTTATTAATGGCATGATCGATAGAATGTTAAACATTAGACACCTTTAAAATGTTGTCACTTATGTACAATGTGACAACATGTGGGGGAAATAGTATTTTTGAGTAAATGTTTAACAGCTTTTGTCCATACTATCTAAGTCTTGAAGAGTGTATATCTTATGTGATATATTTGGAAATATATGGAGCACGTTAAAAGAATTTTTTGTATGGTTTTGTGCAATACATATTTGGATCTTATATAATTTGTTATGTATATGTTGTTATGACAATGAATAATCTGACACCTTGGTTTATGAGTTTAATAGATACTCATATGATAATGTTGATCTTTGACATAAAGGTATCCTTGATCATTGTTTTATGTCATCATGTATATTAGCATTGAGGCATAAATTTTGTCTACTTTCACTGCTTTGAAGTTTGTTGTCGAGTCGGACATTTTATAAACTATACGTAATATTACACTGTTAATTCTTGTGAGAGTGGTTGGTCTCATTAGAGGATGTTTGCTTAGCCAAGGCTTTAAGATAAGTCAAGGATTGTTGGGGGTCTAGCGAAGGTAAGACTCCCTTTATTTTTTGTCGTATTTTATTGGAGTTTGAATGTTGGAATAGTGGTGATAATGTCAATTACATGGGATTGATTTATAGTTGTGAATACTCTAATATTGGGATTGCTTATACTGTTTTTCTGTTTAAGAAACTTATCAACGATTGTTTGGTAATACACGTTGGAGTAATTATTCTGTTTTTCGGTTTAATTTTTTGTTTTGAACCAAGAAGAGGTAAAAAAGACGCATAAATTATATTTGTTTGAGTTTGGAAAATGGTGTCTTTCATAAGACTATTCTCATACAAGTTATAGATGTATAATTGTATTGTTAGATATGCAATGGAGTATGCATACATTGTGAAGAATTATTTGCAGGATAAAAAGCTGAATAACTAAGTTGTTATATGGTATTATTCCGCTGTGGGAATATTTTAACTTATTAATTGTCTGCACCACAATCCGGAGCATATAAATATTTGGCAGATTATCAAGAGTGATGGATAATCTGATCAGATAATGAGTTCACAAAGGTTGTGAATTGTAGGTGGATATTGAGATCCCTTACGGAAAATACGATTAATATTAATGGGTTCACAAGGTTGTGAATTGTAAGTGGATATTGAGATTCCTTACACAATGTGATATCATGATAGTACATATGTAAAATGTGAAGAGGATATTGAGATCCTCCTACCAATGGCCATGGTAGAAGTTGGTGTTGGTGGCACCACGAGGAATGGGTTTTAAAGCCTATTGGGAGTGAATCGTGACGAGGCTCCCCCACTTGGGTTTACCAAGTTCAATGGGTCAAACGAAGTCACGAGGATCTCATGTTGTAATACTACTATCATTCCTATTATAATAAAGTGATGTAGTATTCTTTTATGCATTTTGTTGCATTGTGGTTTATCTGTCATGTGAGGAAGGCTGAGCTAAGCTCTTAATAAGTCCATAGTCCTTGTCTAAGGGTGGTTTGTGACAGTCAAACTTGATGGACTTACCTATGTGAATGTGGGTGAAATGCCTACCCCCTATAAGGTCTTTAGGCTTTAAGACCTCTAGAGCGTTCACGAGAACCCAGGCATGTGAGGGGCACCATCTTATGACATTTCGCGAGAACGAACACAGATTCGAATGCAGGTTTGTGCGCATCTATCTGTATACAACCCACCGTGGAGAGTCCAAAGCCTTTGTGCTACTCGACACGATTGTAGCAGGTAATGTATGCACTGGGTGACAATTCAATTCCTCTGGAACATTGTCATCTTAAGACTTACGTTCCGTTGCCTTATATCAGCTAAACTCTTATTCTTCTTTTGAATCATGTGGGGGATTGTTGGATGTGTAAATGCTTCAAAAGAGATTAGTCTTTTGCACAAATTCCGAAATTAAATGGCTCAGTCTTCTACTCTGATTGTTGTGATTTTCTAAGGTAAAAGTTCAGTCTTCCATACTGACTTTTGTTATTTACAAGTATGATTGTGCAAATTACTATATGACATTTACGAGACGCCTTAATGTTTGTATCTAGATCCTTCCAACATCCACTATATATACCACATACTTTTGTCATTTGAGACACAACAATTCACTCTCCTTCTTCCTTCTTCTAAAATCTCTCTAAATTTGTTTCTTAGCTGATTTTGGCAACGTTCTGTTAGTAGTCCTCATTCCGAGCTTTTGTCGTACACCTTAGACTCGAACGTCGTGTAACCCTGGGGGTTGGTTGCCAAGAGGCCGTGTGTAATTGAGCGGGGCAAATTCAACTTTAGGGCAGTGATTCTTATCACGCCACGACTTCTTTCCTAAAGTTCTGTAAGTTTTATTCTGTTCATTATTTATTTAATAGTCATACCGCCTACAACATTGTCTACAAAGGAGTAAGTTGATGTCTATGTTTTGCCTTACTCGG
Organism: Silene conica; assembly: GCA_029255685.2. NCBI lineage: Eukaryota > Viridiplantae > Streptophyta > Magnoliopsida > Caryophyllales > Caryophyllaceae > Silene > Silene conica. Next base: position 1,627,406 of record CM055314.2, read on the forward strand.
ATACCCTATCCGTCACAAGTTAAAGACGAATAATATCCTCTCAAAATAATGCAAGTGAGAAGACAAGTGGAGGAAAATATAGCATTTTTATGGGTCATATCACTTGCATTTTGTGAGAGAGACACTATTCGTCTTCATCTTGTGTCAGATAATGTCCGTCTTCAATGAAAATAAACTTTCCGTGTTGGTGGGAGTCTTAATCAGATATGACCCACCATACCTCCCATTGGGGGTGGTTAATGGTGCAGGTCGGTCGAGTCCGGGACGGGTCGAGGGGCGGTGCGATTTCAAGGTATGGGGACCCGCCCCGGGGTCAGGGCATGTCCGGGACGGGTTAGGCCCAGTTCTTGGGAAGTGTAACCCGGACCCGGCCCGGGGCGGGCCTAGGGCGGGTCTTGGGCAGGTCTACAGGTCAGCTTCCGGACGGGCTCCATAAATTGAACCTGGACCCGATCATTTCACAAACACGGGCCGGAATGAGTTTAGACCCGGGTGAGGCGGGGCGGGTTAGAGCCGGGTTCAGTGGCGAATCGAGTCCGGGATGCCAATACCCCCCACTCTTGACCAGGCCCTACTTCCCATAAGGGTAAGTGAAGCACCTAGAAGACGTCAATTTCATTCATCATTCATCTATAAAGCCTTAGATATTTCAAATATTTTCTGTTTTAAAATAGAAAAAAAGGAAAAAATCAAAAAGCTAAGCAATTCAAGTTTGCGTACACGAAATTAGGTGTTCGATTGGAGCAATTTGTATCAAAGATCCAAAGTTGTTCATTAATTCTTCATAATCTTAGCTGCTGGTTCCTCCCTTAATTTTGTATTTATTCATTTCTTACATCATTTCCTCTACTTCCATTTCTTCTGTTTATCTTTTTTCATTTTTCGGGCTTTTATTTGTTTATACAAGGTGGGTGTTTCCGTTTATTATCAACTATTTCGTAATCCATAACTTTATTCTTCGATTTTAGGATCATTTTATGAATTTTAGGGTTTTCTGGGATTTGGGGTTGTTGATCATGTATTGCTAAGGGAAATTAACAATGGGTAGGAAACTTTTTGGCAAAAGATATGATCTTTGTTTGCGAAACCCGAATTTTGGCTGAGGTTTGTTTTTAATTCATGCTTGTTGCTCCCTCCGTATCAATCAATTTCCGTTTATTATCAACTATTTCGTAATCCATAACTTTATTTTTCCATTTTAGGATTTTTTAGGATCATTTTATGAATTTTAGGGTTTTCTGGGATTTGGGGTTGTTGATCATGTATTCTTAAGGGAAATTAACAATGGGTAGGAAACTTTTTGGTAAAAGATATGATCTTTGTTTGCGAAACCCGAATTTTGGTTGTTGCTCCCTCCGTATCAATCATTTGTTTACCTTGATTAGAATGCAAAGAGTGAAAGAGGTCAAAAAATGATAGAGATGAAGGGAGTATTATTTTAGCTGTGATTTTGTTTCTTATCTGCTTGTTTTGTGCTTTGGCTGTGTTTTGTGTTTCTATGACTATTTATGTTGCCATTGCTATAATTCTGTGTGTACGTAGTTCCAAATCTCATGTATGTTGCATTGTATGCCGTATGCTTTCTTCCATCACAAATTCTCGTTGAAGACGGGCACTATCTGTCACAAACTGAAGACGGATAGTGCCCCTCTCACATAATGGAAGTTGCATGCTCCACTTTCTCCCACTTGCATGTCCACTTACATTTTTGTTAGAGTAAAATATCCATCTTTATTATCCGTCACAAGACTCTTTGTTCTTCCATTCTCCTTTACCTGGGATAACTTTGGTGGTTTGGGGAAACCGATTAGGATACGGGTGGCGGCCTGGTTTTCAATCTGGGTATCATACTTGATATAGAAATGGGTTGTCATGGGCTAGTATCGGTTGCTGTGCAGCAATTGCGGCTAATATCACTTCAAAATGCAGTCACGATAATCATTAAAACCTTTGCAACCGATATTTAATAGTATGGGAAGGGGAATGTGATAAAATAGGATTCAGTTGATTTTCGAATTTGAGATTTATCTAGCCTTGACAAGGAGTTGTTAGTAATCACTGAATAATCACTTTTTAATATGGGGTGGTTAGGAGAATGTTAATTATATGGACTATGGAGTGTTACTTCTGTAGATTTGTGTGTTATAATTCCTAAAGGTGTCTCCCTATATATGAGTTAGCGGTGTATGCGAACTTCCTGTATTGCTATGAGAAAGACCGATGCTACCAAATTTTGACTGGATTACACCTTGCTCTTTTGATTGAGCAGCTGCGCTTAAATTTTTATATAAGAAAACCGATTTGACAAATAAGACTGCCGCTGCAGTAGACTGAAGTTTTGAGCGAGATTGAAGATATTTGAGTATTACTGCATCAGTACTGTAGTTTTAAGCTATAAGTCTTCCATCATTCATTATTGTCATAGCGTATTTGATCGGGTTTTGATGAGGAACCTACCATGCCTTTCGAATTCTGTATTACAACAAACATGTGATTACGCGTGCAGAAAGTTTCCTCAAGTTCCTTGATCATCTTTACCTCTAGTCCAACTGAACCCAATGCTTAGTTACTCTGATTCTCCAACCAAAGTTGACACTTTGGATGGCCTAAGTATAAATAAACTCAGAAATCTCATTTCTCAATTGTTAGTGAAATTTTTAAAAGAATTCAAGTGTCCACCCTCACTCCCCAAGTATTGTTTCACCGATCTGGAAGTGTCGCTTTGAATCACCTTTCAAGTGAGACATGTCAAGTTCAGCTAGCACGTTCTTATTGCTGCCTTTGCGTTTTGAAATACTTCTACGTGAACCGAATCGACCAATGATGCATCGGTGCTGTCATCTTGACACCAGTGAGAAGTCTTCTGGAGTGACGAGTCTCCATATTATTGAATAAAGTTGTTAACTTTGATGATAGCACACACTTAAAGCTCAGTGACACCACAGTAGAAAATGTTAAACTGGGTTAGGTTATGAAACGGAAGCGTTCTTCACCCAAGCTGTTGCTCAAGGTAGGCATGTCCATCGTGGACACCCAACATACAATCTTCACACATTCTTTCTTCATGGTTACTTTGGTTTAGACGAGAATTGATTCTGTGATTTACTGGTTTGACCTTAGGCTGAGGCATGTATTGATCATCTCCAATTTAGTTGCTGTCCCTTCTTCGACCTCAAGGCACCTAGAGATCCTGCAATGTTGTCGGTTGCTACTGAAAGATTTATGAAGCAGTGGAGTTTCTGATTGCTGAATTTTAGTCATTTAGTGTGATATCTGTAGGTCTTGATGAATCTACCCTGGCAGTTATGACGATGGAGCTATAGAGCCGTGCTCAATTTTCTTGCTGATTTCCTTCTTCTGCAGAAGTGTAGAAGAAAGCAAGAGTGTTTACATGGTTGGCTTGGGTGCTTAGATATGCCTTTTTGGGTAGTAGGATTAGTCATTAATGAAACTTTCAATGCAGGTGTTTTAGCTTTCTTTCAGCAACCTAATCTTCATTATCGTCATGATGGAAGCAAATATGAAGCAGAATGAGTCAGTGCAGCTGCTTGAGGTAAATGGTTCACAGCAAAAGTCCCCAACAATGATGCAACTGATGTTGAAAAGCTTACCAGATTATCCTGACGACCCCAGTATTATACTCGAGAAGGGTTGTATGGAATACGGGTATGTTAACTGTAATTCACAATTGTTTATACGTATAGAATATTTAGTTTCTCATTCTCATCATTTTTGATTTCTTCTGAAGAGTCCATCGATCCGAAATACTCAGGAATACTCGGGGGGTGAATTGAGCATAAATAAATATGCCCAGTTTTTCGATTATCCGTATATAGCGTGATATGTTAATTAATGATTTAAAGTCTATTAATTAAACTTTTAACTAATTAATTAATTGTGCAAAGCGTAGTAAAATGAAAACAACGAAAATGAAAGATGGAAGCACACGAGGTTTTTTTGAAGTGGTTCGGTTTCACAAGTTGAAACCTATGTCCACTATTCTCGATTAATACTTTTAGCACCTTTATACGAATTAGAAAATTATCAACCCAACTTGTACAACTAACTATAGTTGTAAGTCACTGGACTATTTATCTTATGTTAATAAGAAAGTGTTTAATTGTTTTTTTTGATGTTCACACAATTGAACGTATAAGAAACAAATTAAGCACTATTATCTTATAATGTTACTATTAAATAATTGCAGTTTAAGATAGCACACGACCTTTTGTAAAACAAAATGATTTGCAAAAAGCTTTTCGGAAAACACGGTTTGCAAAAGAATATTAAGCTCGGAAAAGTTTGTCATTAGAAAACCCGAGATGGAATATTAAGCTCGGGTTTGCAACGTAACCTATACGACTATATGGTCTAACATATTCTATTTTTAACCGTAGCAAGTGATGAATTTTTATGGCAGTTGTCAGCATTACAGGCGGAGATGCCGAATTAAAGCTCCATGCTGCAACCAGATATTTGGCTGTCGCCATTGTCATAATGAGGCCATGGTAACTACTCTTCTAGTGATTTTTACATTTTTGCTGGCATATGAGAGAGACCAAAACTGATGCATCAGCGAGGTGCTCTGAAGAGTGTGAGGAAATGATAGATTGTGAGGGGGTGTGGGAAAACCTAAGGCAACATAGATAAGATCGTTTGAGACTGATTGGGTCTATATGGGTTTGAATAAAATATGGCGGTAGAGGTGTAGTGGAGGGAAAATATCAAGTTGGCCTTATTTTTGTCTTATTTATTTTGTTTTCCCTTTTTCTTTTAAAAAAGATTTGAATCTTAAATGTATCTCTTATTAATCGTTTTCAATGTTTTGTACTTGTTTTCTTTCTCTTGATTTGTTTGTCCTTATATCTCTCATTTAACCGTTTTCAATTCCTCAGTTTTTGTGTGCCTACCTTTTCTTTTCAGCACACGTATTATTCCGCCCATCTTGCTTCTGTATGGTGCGATGGTTCATTTGTTGACCCAAAATCGTTTCTGGACTTCAACTTTGACTATATTACCTAAGCCTTCATATTGTTGTACACCCTGACATGGGCATGACACTCAGACACTTCATATCAGTCAAAAACGTGTGATTTTTCATTAGTTACCCAAGTTTGGCACTGGAACACTCTTGCATGTTAGGTACTTGTAAACGAGCTTGAGTAACATAGGTTCTTGGCCTTTTGCTGGTCATCTATTTCTGAGAGGAATAAGTATTTAAGTAATTTAGATACTTCCGTGATATATTATGATGTTCACTGGCTTTTATTTAGATGTTCTCTTGCTTCTTTTCTGTCAAGTGAGTTTTACTTTGACTTTTATATTTTCATTGGTTGCTAGTTCTACTTGTACATTGTTTAACTTGCTACTTATTTCTGCTACAAATGAAGAATAATATCAAGATTGACAAGCTGAAGAGACATGACGTTCCTAGACATCAAGTTCAAGAGGTACTCTTGTTATGAAATTCTTTACGTGCTTGCTTTCTTATCTACTGCTGTGTTACTAACAATGTGCTTTGAACTAGGTGATTTGCTCCATATGCGGTACTGAACAAGAAGTATGTCTAGTATCTTTTTTCATCATTAATACAAGTTCTTAGCTATCATGTGATGATCTGAACTACAATGAATCGTGATTTTGTTCTCTTTTCCGACAGGTTCGACAAGTGTGTATTAACTGTGGCGTGTGCATGGGAAAATACTTTTGTGAGATTTGCAAGTTATTTGATGACGATGTGAGTAACTCCTACTAGATTTCTATTTATCTATGGTAATTCATCAAATGGATACCATGTTTTGAGTACCGGTTGAATTGGAGTTTTTCGACTTTTTCCCCAAATTGGTATATCTACCTTACATACCAGGTTAAGAGGCCAGCCAAATCATGTGAATTGAAAACTGCTAAGAAGTGTCATGGGTTATTTTTAAAATAAAGGACAAAGTTCATGGAATCGGCTTCTCGAAAAGGAATTTTTTTTGTCTTCTGCGGTGTCTGATACAATAAGGTCTGTGCTCAATGTGCTTCTGGCTTTGTCTTGCAGACATCTAAGAAGCAGTATCATTGTGAGGGTTGTGGAATCTGTAGGTATGAATATTTTTAATATATTCCACCTTTTTGTTAGCTTCAGGTTAAGCTGCCATTCTTTCTCTTCTGCATGCCCTTCAATGCACTGGCTTCTCCAGTTAGGAATTATATTTTCATGTTCTGCGTATCCTCTTTGCTATTACGCATTTACGCTTTGTGGAGTATTAACCCTAAAAACTTGGAGTATTAGATATTAGAATATGTGATAGTTAGTTCTGGAACTAACTTTTAATTAGCATTTGCTGTCCTACAGAATTGGAGGCCGAGAAAATTTCTTTCATTGCTACAAATGTGGTTGTTGTTACTCTGTTCTTCTGAAAAATAGCCACTCTTGTGTGGAGGGTGCGATGCACCATGATTGTCCCGTGTGTTTTGAGGTGCGTAAACCATTTCCATGTGTAGCTGTTCTTCACGGGGATGACATGCTCCAAAAATTTCTTATCTTATGATATACCTTAATTTGCAGTATCTGTTTGAGTCAAGAAATGATGTTACAGTGTTGCCATGTGGGCACACAATACACAAAAACTGTCTGAAGGAAATGCAAGAACATTGCCAGTGAGTACAGAACACGACCCGGTTCTCCATTATAGAAATGTTCATGAATTGGCTTTTAGTCGCGTAACTGTTCCATTGAATTTTTCAGATATGCTTGCCCCATCTGCTCAAAGTCAGTTTGTGACATGTCTAAAGTGTGGGAGAAATTTGATTTGGAAATTGCAGCAACTCCAATGCCAGAGCCTTATCTGGACAAGATGGTGAGTTGTGCTCTACTGTTATATTCTTTTTGTGTTTTATTAAATTGTAGCCCGGAGAAAGGAGGAGGGTTGCGGTAGGTCTGTGACAGCCAGCGTAAAAATCAGTCATATTTTATGGACATGAATCGGAATTTGGTTTTAAAGGATGATTCATGTCAGCCGACCCCAAATCATTTTGGGACTAAGGCTCTGATTTTTTAGTTGTTGTACTTGTATTTGGAAATCCCTACCTTTTTTATTATCGCTAACAGTAGATATAGCTCTATGAAAGGCTGTTACTCCCCTGACACTTCATTTTGGTTGTGTTACGTGTCCAAACATTAGACCATTCCCGATGACACAACATGATACTTGAATACTTCTTTGCTAGGTAGCACAGACATTTCTCCTAATTAGGTGTCCCGTGTCCGATACTCAGACACCCGACACTCGTTGGACACACGGTTAAGCATATTATAGTTTATACAAGGAATAAAATTTTAAAAAGGATTGATTAGAAGATGATTTGGGTGAAAAAATGAGAATTAGTTATAGTAAAGGTCGAATTGTACTTTACTTGTTTAGATTTAGCTTCAAATACGTGATAAAAATAAAATTATACGTTATTTATAACCATAAAATATATATTTTATTATATTTAGATGTCGTGTCCCGTGTCCTAAATTTCATAGGATGTCGTGTCCCGAGTCCGTGTCTGTGTCCGTGTCCGTGTCCGTTTTGGTGCTACCTAGACCACCCTTTGAGCTAGCTTTTGGGGTGGGTTCTCCTTTCTCCTGTATCACAATGCGTACATTGCTTTTATTATACTTAAATGACGTGTCTCGTGTCCTAAATTTCATGGGATGCGTGTCCGTGTCGTGTCCGTGTCCTTTTGGTGCTAACTAGCGTCTTTGTAGTCAAAATCGTACACTTTTTCACAAAGCCGCTTCCAACACCGAAATCCAAGTGGAGTAACATTTCATGGAGCTTACCATAGCTATCTAGTCGCATGTCCTTTAGAATACTTGAACACGCAATGAGCTAATTGGATTGACAACATTTGCTAAATCTTCCGGTCCTTGTTGAAATTACTATCGTTTTTGTATATTGCATCACCTCGATTTCTAATTAAGACTAATCTTTGATACGCAGGTCTCAATTCTATGCAACGACTGTGGGTCTAAATCATGTGTTCGGTACCATATTATGGCTCAAAAGTGCCCTAATTGCAAATCTTACAATACCCGCCAAATGAGGGGATGAAGCGCGCAATCTTTGTGAAGCGTCTAAGAATGTGTTCTTGGCCCATACGTGATTCGTGTATGTGAATTGGTGTGTATTAACTTTTGTTGTGTTGTGCTTACCAGGAGCTCGGGATTTAGAGCCCTATGTATCTCGTCGTCATGATTCCTTAATACCATTAGAATTTCCAAGGTTGCCTTAATAACTCGCGGGTTGATCAAGGCTAGGGCCCTAGTCATATCCCGATACAAGATCTCTCTCTGGATCGGATATCCAATTATCATGTCGAAAATGTTTAATACAAATCCGCAATCCAAATGTATAGGATATCTCATCCCATTACTAAGAAAGAAAATCAAGACCTTAAATCAAACTTGTTGCAATTCAAATGAATTTCTTCAGCATATTACAAACATGTCATCGAAACATTACTACACCTTTGGATATTCAAAAATAACTCATCCAACCTAGAAATAACAATAGTTTGTCGACTGCAATATACGCGACTGTCCTGAAAGGGAAATTACTTATTGATTGTCGTTATCAAAGGGATAGGTTATAAGTTACGAGGTTCAAAGAGGATTCAAAACAAAATATAGTTTTAATATAAGGTGCTGTTTGGTAAGACATTTCAGATAGCTTATTTGACGAAAGTAGTTTAATCATTGCCCTGAGAAAGAACGTCTGTAAAGCGTCCTTTTATAACGAATAAACTTTGGAGCACGATGACGTATCTCTACCTTTTGCATGGGTCGCTGGGTAATTTTTGGTGATCCAAGAAGTCAATGATGGGCTATCGCTAGTCATCTTCATCAATTGTGTAGAGGCATATCATGATTGTTGCATCTAAGTTCTCTTCTCCTTCAAACAATGATACTGCCCAATGATTGGAGACTAAAACTTGCATTGATTCTTCTGCCCCCAGTGCCAAAGTGGCCGCAAGATTAGCAAGCGCGTTAGCCAACTTATTGACACTCTGCGATACATGACCGATTTTGATGGAGTCAAGTTGGTTGAGCAGTTGTAATGCTCATCGATGATAGGGAATCAAGTCTTCCTTCTTTACTTCGTATTCGTAGAGTACTTGGTTTATCACCAGTTTCGAGTCACCATAGATGTTCATATCTCTAACGCCTATTTCGATCGCCATTTGGACGTCAAGTATGAAAGCTTGGTATTCAGCCATATTATTTGTGCAGCACTGAGTGAGCGTAAAAGCATATGGCATGAGATGATTTTGACACTTTTTGAAAATGTGTGATACCGTATTAAGTTGTGTATGTCGCTTGAAGCTGATATGCACCACCACAAAAGATGAAGATATTTTCAGGTATTTAGATGATTTGAAACAAATTAAATATTTGTCGAACGTTTTCTTGATAGGAATGAAGACGATGTTTCTGTGTCTGTGAAAGACCAGTGTGCATTTGTAATATAATTTTCCTTTTAAACTACTTCACTACATTTGTTTTCTAGATTAAGGTTTTGTGGTTTGCAAGCATTTTATTGTGTTTGTATTTGTATTAGCATTGCTAATATATGGTTTTTCCAGTTGACGATTAATGGAGTGACATAAAAGTTGATTTCTTTAAAGGAATGTAATCGTTTGCGTTATCATTCGTATGAACAATGTATTTATACAAATACAATCTCAATTTAATTAGTAATTTACCAATATTAGGAAATTTGAAAAAATAAATACAAGATATAAAATAATTCTAAAGAGAATATTTACATATTGTATTCTACTATATTATTCTTTTTTGAAAACTAAATCAGAATTGGTTTGGTCTCCCCTTGTAAATCATGGGAGTTGCAAATTCGATGAATCACAAAATTTAGACTTGTTTGGCTGCCTATTTTTTTTTGTCTCTGCACAATGGAAGAGTTGAATTACATAGCCTTTAGGTAATTGCAAACTCCGGTGTAATTGAATTCCTACATAGATAACCAAGCGAAATAGCTAATTCCCATGAATTTTGTGTGTGAACTTTTGTTTTTTGGTAAAAGCTAAGTATATAGATATATAACAAGATTACAAGAGAGCGGCCATAGCTATTACATCAAGTTCCTTTGTCTTAGCCAATGTAAATCATCACTAAGTAACTTAGTCACTTCCTTCCTTCTGATTCTTGTACGAACATCTACCACGACTACCAGTATATGATGTGCATTCTTCACTGGGAGCTGAACGAGACATTTATTCCTGTTTAATTGCGTTGCTGCCATAGATGGTACAGAGCACTTAAAGTCATAGCTGCCTGGACCCCTTTTGTACCCAGCGACCAGTGATGTTTTCACCCCTCTTTGTGTGTGATTTTAATTCCTATAAATTTGATATTCCGGTGGAGTTGTATTTCAACGGGCAAACAAACAAGGACAAAAGGAATCATGATGACATTAAAATATATCATTCCTCATATGGTTCAGAATCAAACATAACCTAAAATACCGAACATTCTTTTTATCCAACGGTTTCTTTTCAATTAGTTATACTGGAATCCAATGCCGTTACCGTTACTCTGACCACACTTAGTTAGTTACATATTTTGAAATTTTTCCGTAACTAGTAAAGTAAGTAGTAATTACCTTCGCATCATGCCCTATCCTATAGTTCAAATATTAGTCGTTCACACTTCACACTACTCTAAGGTCCTGTTCTTTCTGGCTTAATTTCAGCTCCTTTTAGCTTTGCTTGTCTGTATTCCGTCAGATTTTATTTACGTTCAATCAATTATATTCAATTAATCTCTTCACGAAATTATATTTTAATTCAATTAAATTCAGTTCCACTCAATTTAGTTCAATTAATCCCTACTTCAATCAATTCAATTCAGCTCGTTTCGCCCGAAAAAAACAGGGCCTAAATCTACGTACCAACGGTTCGGATTTATTGTGCTAAAATTTGTTAAATTGGAAAACAAAATTTGTTTTTACCCTCTTTATTTACTTTTAATTTATTTTTCATTTTTTCCAAATCTTGTTCCCATTTACTCTTTTCTCTTTCTTGTGACGGAGAACCGAAACCCTAGCTTTCATTCTATCGACAAAATTTGAAATTAATACCGATTTTTATCAAATTAATTTGGGGAAACCGCCGAAAATCTTTCATACTTTAGCTCTATTTCATGTATTTCGTTGTTGATCGCTGCCTTTTTCGCCAACTGATCGATATTTCAGGTACGCTTTGTTTTTTTGTCGTAAATAGTATAGCATGCGGCTTTTAAATCGAGTTAATTTGAGTTAGTTTTTGTTCAAATTGAATTTTCTTAGGATTGTTATCTTGAAATCAGTGTGATGTGCTGTAAAGTATTTGTATGTGCTAAATTTGTGATGATTATACAATTGTGTTTGATTTTTTGTTGCATTTTGTGTTATCAGATCTGAAATATTGGTTACAATCATGTAGGCTGGGAATTTTGGATGTTTAGGCTGTGATTTCTCGGGTTAGATTAGTAGAGTTAGTGCATGTTGAATGGAAAACAGTGAGAATTTTTCGAATGGTATGAAATCTGAGTCATTAGACGTTCAGAGGGTGTCTGATGATAGGCCATGGGTTTCATCTGTTAAGAAGCGCAGTTCTAGGAGTGGTGGCAGCAAGAAAAATGGTGTGAAAAGGAAACTTGATTCCGAGGGTGTGGATGTGGTTAGCAAAAGAAGTAGGAAGGAGGTGTTGCTGACTAGTTTATTGCCCGCGAGGACGAATAAAAAGAGTGTCAGTCAAGTAGGTAAGGGAGAGGGGGGAGCGGATGAGAAAGATGGTAAAGGTGGTGGTGATGATGGTGATTTGAGTGGCATTTCGCTTAAATTGAATGGCAGTGTAAATATACCCAAACGACCCCGAGACTTGGTTCGGAGGAAGAAGGTTGAAGTTGATCTTGCATCAAATCCGGAAGGAGTTTCGGGTAGTATAGCAAGTTTGGGTGATGGTTTGGGAAAATGGAAAGGCGACACAAATGGGAGTTTGCATTGCAATAATAATAGTAATGAGAAATTGCCTCAGAATGGAGAACCTTGTGGTGATTTCAGTAATGGAGTTATTGGGAAGGTGAAAAGGAAAAGGCATTCTGTTGACCATAAAGTAAGTAATTGTGACTTAGCAATTCAGCATTTGAAGAGAGAAACTTCTCAATCCTCTGTACATAATAGTGATTCATTGATGAAGAAAGCCAAAAGACTTCGCAAAAAAGTGAAAGAAACCAGATTAGCTGCAATCAGAGCCTCTAAAGAAGTTAAGAAGTTTTCTAATGATTCTTGTAGGACTGTTGATGAGCCTCGGGACGATGAGGAGAATCTTGAAGCAAATGCAGCCAGAATGCTTTCATCGCGGTTTGATCCTAACTGCACAGGTTTTTCTTCATGTGGTAAAATTTCTAGCGGGTCTGTTATGAATGGGTTATCGATCGCTTCAACTAGCGACTTTGATATCACTCATCCTATATCTATAGGTGAGTCTAATATCGCATCAACTGATGGTGAAGCCAAAGCCTGTGGGTCTAAGGATCAGAAAAAAGGAAAGAGCCTCTCAAAAACTCGGCATCGTTTCTATGAAGTTCTGGCCACAGATTTTGATTCTTATTGGGTACTTAACCGCAGAATTCAGGTATTTTGGCCATTAGACAAGAGCTGGTATTTTGGCTATGTAATAGCTTATGACCCTGAGAAGAAATTTCATCATGTTAAATATGATGATCGTGAAGAAGAATGGATTGATCTCCAAAATGAGAGATTCAAGCTCTTTTTACTTCCAAGTGAAGTGCCTGGGAAGGTTGGGAAGAAACGATCAACAACACAAGACAAACATTCAGGAAATGAAAAGAAGGCTGAAACCTCTGATAAGGAGCAAAGTAGTAACTATATGGAGTCTGAGCCTATCATTTCATGGCTGGCTCGCTCTACTATACATAAATCAGGTTCATTTGGAATAAAGAAGAGGCAGAGAACCCCTAATGAATCTGCCAAATCATCTCTGTCCTTGGTTTGTGAAGGAAAAAGCAAATTAATGGTTGATGGTAACATTTCTGGATGTGATGCAGATAACTTAGTTTGCGTCTCTGCTGTTCCCAACAGTTCATCTGTTTCTATGAGGGACATAAAATTCCGTGATCGCAAAGTTCTTTCTAAGAACAAGAGATCTCCTATAGTTTATTTTCGGAGGCGGTTTCAGAAGAGAGGTGAAGAATTGTCGAATATACATGTTCCAGACTTGTCCCAGTCATCAGAAGAGCTCCTTGTATGTGAAACAGCTTCTGAACTTATTGATTTTCCCGACTTTGGATTAGACATGTTACTATCCATGGTAAAAAGTGATCGTTATAAGAATTTGGGTTCACATGAATCCATCTGGGACATTGATGGTTCTGGGCGTCTGAAGTTGACAACTCCAATCACAAGTCTAAAGGCGTTTAGCCGGGAGTTGGACTTACCTGTACCATTTGTTGGCGACAAATTATTCGGAGGCCCCTTTTTCATGTTTATGCATCAGCATGGGGCAGTAATCTCTGTATCGAGAATGGTCTGTTTAGAGATCTTGTTTGTTGATAATTCTGTTGGTTTGCGGTTTCTCTTGTTTGAAGGCTGCTTGATGCATGCGGTTTCATTCGTTTTCCTAATTTTGGCGGTCTTTCAATCCAATCAGAAAGAAAGTTATACTGGTCAGCAACTTCCTGTAACTTCAGTCAGGTTCCAATTTTCCGGCTTACATTCGTTGACTAAGCCGCTGGTTTTCACATTTCACTACTTCACCGGGGTAGTGAGCTCTAAGTGGTCATACCTAGACAGAAAGCTGAGCAAGCACTGCATCCTCACCAAAGAGCTGCCTCCACTTGAATGCACTTATGGCAACATCTTGGCACTTCAAAATGGTCGTCAGAAACCCTTAATTTTTGTGCCTCAAAACCACACTTTTTTCACGGTAAGGAACTTTTTATGTCGTCATACATTTCACTTTATTTTATTTAACTCCCAAACGATTTCCATTTTGAATGGAACCAAAACCTCTATATCCTTTGATTTTGGATTATGACGGATTAAAGCAATATGGCTCATGTACTAGCCATGCTTCTTCTTTTGAAATAGCAGTCATTGATCATAAATCTGGGCCCAATTTTCATTTTCGTTCAATGATAAAGAACTCTCTGTAGTTAGTGTTGCGTACAGCGGGCTTCTTCTTACCCTCTAATTTGCAGGAACTGTCATTGTTGGTATATCTTACTTTCTGAATATTAAAGCGCCTTAAAAGTGATAAAGATTGGTGTTGACTGCGATAGTGATGATATATATTCTTGTTTGTGAGATTGAGCATGATATTGGATCAAGGTCATATCGTAGGAGCACCCCCACTTTCTGTAAAGGTTTTGAAGATCGTTGCTGCATGTTTTACCATATTTTAAGGCGATACTGGCAGCATTTAGTGATATTAGGCAGCGAGAGCTGATTCCTTGATTGTGAGTTTGTGACCAAATTTGAGATTGAATATTGTGGTATGAGTAAGTAGTTATGTTTCTTCTGAGACAGAGCTCTGTATTTCCTGATGTGAGTTAGGCACTAAGGCATCCCCTTTAGTACTGCTTTTAGGCTGTGAAAGCTGATTCCGTGACTGTGATTGAAATTGAGGTACTAAGTAATTGCTTGGGTTTCTTTGAGACATGGTGCTCTGTAATTCCTCATTTGAGTTAGGCACTAAAGCATTCTTTTTAGAACAAATTACGAGAGTTTGTTTTTCCATATCACTGAACAAAGGTTGTTTTTCCCCCTTAAAAAAACAATTTACTTTTTTATAATATATGTATTACACATTCACTGAATTTATTATCGGTCTGAGGCTGAATCTCAAGTGTTAGCCATAAATATGGCTGATACAAACTCTAATTGCAGTTGTAGTAACCTTCAAAACCTTTAGATAGTGGTTGTGATGCATTATGGCCATGGCGTGGCCTCGTGTTGGATTTTTGTGGAGATTACATTATGGGGTGAGTTGGATCTATGTGAAGATTTACATGTTCATAAGTATATTGTTTACTGTAGAAAATAGCTCTTATGCACTATGCGTTTGCATATCCAATTATCCATTGCCATGTTTATGTCGTGCGAATATTAAGCCTTCCTTTGGTTACTGTTTTTTGTGTTTATTTTAATAGCTAATATCTGTACGTGCTACCTTGAGGGTATGGGGCCTTAGGCAGTGGGGTAGGTCTTGGTTTGCTATTTCTTGCTATGCTTCATTGATTGTTTTGACACATAATATTGTAGTTTTAAAAAAATGGTGTATCAGTGTGTCTAGCTGACTTTATGGTGGTTGTTACCGTCACATAAATCATCGTGTTTTTCATTGTTACTAATTTCTTGCTTTGTTTCGTTGATTGTTTATTTTGGCATGCTTTGTTCCTTTGTTTTAGTAAGCCTTTTTATTGTTGAAGTTCCTTATGTTTTGATAGAAAATACTTTCTGTTTTCTTATTGGTACCTCTTTAAATTGTGCGCCTTTTGTGTGTAATCAGAATATTCAGGAAAGACCTAGGCTGCAGACACTGAGCAAATCCTCTAAACAATCATCTGTTGCCAAGTTGAGCCATGCAACTTCTGATAGCGACGAAAAACTCAGGCCTTCTGCTCTTTCATTTGCTACTACCCCTAAATTTTTAATTAGTCTTCATTTGAAACTTTTAATGGAGCGTAGAATATCGTCCTCCAGCTTTTGGGAGCCTGATCTGATATCATTGATGGATCGGTCAGAGGATAACTGGGAGGTGGTTGGTGCTGATAGACGTGTTGCCAAAGAGAACATTGGTGATAATGTTTTGTCTGCAAACATTGAAGTGACTACCGACAACCAGCTCTCATCTGTTGGCCCTGAGATTGGATGTTTCCCAAAGGCAAACATGACGATTGAAATTCCACCGCTCATCTCCAATGAAAGTCTGGCTGGTACTGATGTGGAAAATGTTCAACATCCTGCTGATTCTGCTGTGGGTATCCATGATGGTGCTTTGCACAGCCCGTGTTCCACGCAAATCTTGTTTAACAGCTGTAGAAATGGTGATTTTAGTCCATCGACATCTGCAGGTCTTTCCCCTGGTTGGTCTAATAGAAAACAAGACTTTCTTCATAACGGTCTTGGTAATGGGCCTAAGAAGCCACGGACTCAAGTTTCTTATTCTATGCCACTTGGTGGAAATGATTCAGGCTACAAAAATCTTCTTCATCATGAAAAAGGATTCTCTCATAAACGTATTAGAAGAGCCAAGGAGAAGAAATCATCGGATACCAATGGCAGCTCCAAAAGAAATATGCCAATGCTAACATGTGACGGAAATTGTTTGGTCACTGTGGGTGATCGAGGGTGGAGAGAATGTGGTGCAAGAGTTGCGCTTGAGCTTGTCGATCGCCATGAATGGAGGCTTGTCGTAAAAATTTCAGGGGTGACAAAATACTCATACAAAGCGCATCAGTTTCTGCAACCTGGAACAACAAACCGCTATACTCATGCTATGATGTGGAAAGGAGGGAAAGACTGGATTTTGGAGTTCACAGACAGGACTCAGTGGGTAATTTTCAAAGAGATGCACGAAGAATGTTGTAATCGGAATCTTCGTGCTGCGTCTGTGAAAAATATTCCCATTCCAGGAGTTCGTCTGATTGAAGATAATGATGATTTTGTGCCTGAAGTACCGTATCTGAGGCCTTTCTCCAAATACCACCGGCAATTGGACACTGACGTTGACATTGCCATGAATCCATCTTGTGTCTTGTATGACATGGACAGTGATGATGAACAGTGGCTCTTGAAACACAGAGGCTTAGGTTTTAATGAGAATGGTTGTGGTGATGTCTCAGATGAGATGTTTGAGAAGACAATTGATGCATTTGAGAAGTTCTCGTATGCCAAGCAATGTGATCACTTCAGTTTGGATGAATTGGAGGATGACATGACAGGGTTTGGGCCATTTGACGCAGTTCTTAATATGTACGAGCACTGGCGGGAAAAACGACAGAGGAAGGGAATGCCTTTGATTCGACATCTTCAGGTACCCCTTTCATTTGACTCGCTTGTTTACTTCTGTGGTCGTTTGGTTGTAGGTAGAAACTTGTGATACCTAGGAAGTGACACATCTTGTGACTTTAGAGTTTATGTGAATAGGAAAATAGTGTTTGATTGCATAAGGAACTTGCAACGCCTAGAAATTGGAATTCATGTTGGCAACTTACCTAGGGCGAGTTTTTCTTAAAAAATCCAAATCCTGCAAGGAAAAAGGCTTGCCGCCAAAAAAGACGGTGTTTAGCCCTTTTTTGAGCCTAATTCGCCCATTTTCAATCCCCTCCAAAGAGGATCCTGCCCTATTTCTACCCCTTTTTGTCTGGTATTCGCACCAATTCTTACTTCTCGGTTTTTTTTGGAAGAATGTCATTTCTT
The DNA here is from genome assembly GCA_029255685.2 of Silene conica. NCBI lineage: Eukaryota > Viridiplantae > Streptophyta > Magnoliopsida > Caryophyllales > Caryophyllaceae > Silene > Silene conica. Next base: position 1,644,883 of record CM055314.2, read on the forward strand.
CCCGGTGAGCCTCCTTTTTTGTTAAAATTTTCTCCGAACCCGTCTTTTTTCGACTGAACCCGTTTTCAGAGAAGGAAGGGCCCTAAGGGGGCTAGGTGAGCAAGTTTCTCCATCAATGGGGAATTGTAATTCCTATGAAGTTCCAATTCATGTGAATTGGGGTAAGCAAACAACTTACGCATTTTTGCAATTCACATGAATTGGAATTCCATGTGAACTTTCTTGACTACTTTTTGAGTTTCAAGTTTTTTCTCAAATAAAAATATAAGGATGAGAAATGTGAAATTAATGAGTTGTATACTAAAAAAATAAAATAAGAAATTAAGAATCTGTATATACCGTGCAAGAATTGCATGGGGTCTATACTAATTAACTAACACCCTAATAGGAAGCTCTGCCCGTCTATGTGAGGCTGTATGTTACACATAGACTTAGTTTTAAACAACCGAGGCGCACCAAGGGTACAAGGTCTCGTGGCGATGAGGCTTGAAATAGTGGCGCAAGGCGTGCCATTTTTGCCAGCTATTTTATATTTTCAATATTAAAAATTATGGGACAATACTTTTTTTAGATTTTAAAGGAGCTAACTTGTAAGACTTGGGTATTGGGGAAAAAAGGAAGGGCTAAGATAAAAATATTGGAGGGGAAATATATGGAATTTGCAATGGAATGTGTTTTGCTTGTTGTGCCTTATGCACAAGGGTTTGCCTAATGGTTCACTGCTGAGCTTAAACCTTAAGTGCACCCAAAGCGTGCTTTTTGTATACTAAGCTGCCACTATAAATCTTTACCCGTTGTAGGCAGTCCATGGTCATAGGGTTTCCTTTCAAATGACTGAAATATTCCAGACATCTGGATGTTAAGATCTTTGACCAGGGGAGATGATTTTTTTGCAAATGACGTTATTGCCTCAATTGTACTTCTGTTATAATATTACTAATTTAATCGTAATGACACGACTGTTATAATATTACTAATTTAATCGTAATGACACGACTGTTTTTAAGATATCATGAAAAAAAATTTAACATTTTTTTTCTGAAGTTTTTACTTTATATATAGCTTGTTATTTAGTTATGTCCGTCCCTCTCCTTATAATCATCCATAAGTTGAACTGTACACACTTGTGAAAACCTGGAAGGACATGCTAGGCATTAGGCATGCTAGTTCTCCGCCCACTTGCATGTGTGTTCCATAAAAAATTCCCCAAATCGTTTAAGGCTTCCTTTTTTATAAACTACTCGTTCCATTTTACTGAATTAGCCCCATTGGCCCTCGAATACATTTTTATTTGAAACTTTGTTTTAACCCTTCTGTGGTCAAATGTTAGTGTTGCAATTCGTCTTAGCTGGTGAAATAGGCAAGTCCTGGATAAGCTAATTTAATTGAATTTATTATTCTTAATTCAGCCTCCACTCTGGGAAAAGTATCAGCAGCAATTGAAAGAGTGGGAGCAAGTAGTATCACTTCCTTCCGGTGGAAGTTCAGAGAAACCCACAGCTATTGAGAAACCAGCCATGTTTGCCTTCTGTTTGAAACCACGAGGTTTGGAGGTGCCCAATAGAGGGTCTAAACATAGGCCACAGAAGAAACTTCCAACTAGTTATCTGAGCAATGGAGTTCCAGGGTGTATAGATTATTGTCATTCTCCAGGTACCATTATTATATTATTTATTTTATATTTGTTGGAATTTGATTAGCTCGTGCATTGTGGCTTGCGAACTTATCTGTTTGATTTTGATGTTTTAGTTGCAAGGAGATCAAATGGGTTTTCTTTAGGGGATGACAGAACAAGTTATTCTGCCTACAATGAAGGGACCTCCGATTACTCTCCTGTACTTCAGCGATCAACAGGGTTATTCTCTCCGAGGAATGCTGGAGGTAGTATGGGCCATTTTTCATTGAATAATGATGGCTTTGAAAGGAACTACTACTCGAAGCCTTACAAAATAAAGTCAAAAAAATTATGTTTGATTCCGCCATCTAACGATCAGTTTCCATCATATAATCCGAGGAATATGGGTAAGAGTAATACTAGTCACATATGGACTATGTCCTCTTCCGATTGGCCCAGCCAAGTGAATAACTTCGACCAGGTGGGTCCCTCTGAGCTCGACGAGTTCAGGTTGCGCGATGCAGCCAGTGCTGCTCGACACGCTGTTACTATAGCCAGACTGAAAAGGGAAAATGCCCAGAGAATGCTTTGTAGAGCAGATTTAGCAATGCAAAAGGCTAAAGCTGCTATCGTGACTGCTGAATCTGTTAAAGCTTCGTATGTGGACCCAGATGACGACTTTCTATCAAATCAGTGAATACCGATCTACTTTTACTCGACTCAGGTTCTTAGACCCATTGACTTGGTAAGACCCTTTCTGCTGTGTATATATATCGAAGTCCGTCTAACTTGGTTGGAAGCCGAGATGGGACCCTTAATCATGACAGTGGTGATGAATGGTTTGATCTAATTGTAGCTGGGTGGGTAGCTCTGGTAGTCTAAACCTGGAAAATTTTGTCGCCGATGTACAGAATTGTATTTCTTTATTTGCTCCATGTCCTCTTAGTTGTTTAGTTGAAGATCAGGATGAAAGGTAGAGGTGCTAAATAATACTAACACAGTTATTTGGATGTTAGAACATCTGGTTGGATTCTTGGTTGCTTTATAGAAGAGCTGTCACAGAGAGTGTAGTCTGTAGAGAATTGTAAATAAAAACGCTTCAAATATCGACATCTATAGAGGTTATTTCCAGAGCGTCTCATCTGCTGTTTGAATCGATTTTCTTGCTTTGTTTTCCCTGATAAATTCCTCCAATCTCGAAAACACTACTCATCAGCTAGGTAGCACAGACACTTCTCGTATAAGCCGTACCAAATCCGACACCAACACTCCACGGACACACGCTGAAACGTGTCCGTGTTGTGTCCGTGTCTGTTTTGGTGCTACCTAACTCATCAGTTGACATTGTTCGAAGGAAAAAAGGATGTTTTTGATTTTGACTACCCGAGAGTATGTCTGCTGATGGGATTATTTTCAACCTATTCTCGTTTCACATTTTCTTCTGCAACATAATTTTTGACCGAACAACACCTGTCAAGCCAAGTCGTTAAACTTGATGTAACTCAGAAACAATCATCTCCTCTGACATCCAAAAACTGTCAAGATCAGCCCTCAACTGACTATGGATGTGCTCAGGAACAAACTCACGCCTCATATCGGGAGGTACATACACCTGCCCCATCTCCGCAAAATGATCACGAGCCCTCTCCTTCTCTCGCCCCCACCATCCCCCGGCTAAACTACGCAAGTAGAAAGCAGTCCGATAGGTTATCAGGACAATCAACCACTTTAGCCTTGTTAAGGTTCTTTTTTTTCAACTCTTCTTTCTCGCCTTTAATCGAAAGCAGTACTTGAATCTACTTCATTTCATTAGAACAATAAAACTCTATTTATGATCATCAAAATGTGAGATGGCAATCCAAAAACCGTGGTTAATCTTCTTCTTTATCGTTTGTAAATCCGTAAGGAAGCTTTTATACGAAAGAGCCTTCTCATTTTCCGCCAATTAGATTTTTCCAAGGATCTTACTAAATAGTTTAAATAACAAAATTGTCCAATGCTTCATTTTCGGTAATTATTTAATAACAGAATTGTCCAATGCTTCATGTTCAGTAATCTTAAATATACGTATTTAATAACAAAATTTGAAATAACAAACCTGTATAATTTAAACAGTTTAAGGTATTAAACGGAATTGAGAGTAATTTTGAAAGTAAAAAGTTTAATTAATGTTTAGTCAGATGTGGGGATAGGGGCAGGTGGACCACTAGCAAAAGAGCACCTCACTAAAAAAATCAATAAGTCCTTTTACGACCGGTACGGCTATATACGACGCAAATTTGTAACGGGTCAAGTTTTTCCATTTACGTATATAAAACGAAATATTAAAAATCCTAAATATCTCGTCTTTTTCTAACCAAATGCGTAATATTTCACCGTTCACAAGTTTGCGACGGATATTTCTGCCACCGTTAAACCAAGTGTCCAAGTCTTTCATCGACGCGTGTACGACATTACAACCCACGGACTTCATTTTTCATTTTTCATTTTTAATTTTTTTTGGTTTTTTTGAAAAAAAACGAATAATTCCTGCAACTCTACAGACTTGAAGAATTTTTGATATCAATTTTCCCACTGTTTGCAAACACTTCATCAATCTTCTCCTTCATCAACATCTACTACAAGTCTACAACCAACCGCTAAGGTAAACTACTGCTCTGCATTTCTTCTTATTTTTATGCTTTTTCAAAGTTTCGATTCCAGTGACGGAGCCAGTATTTGCACTCCATAGATCTGCTACTGCTTTTTGTTGTTGCTGTTGATGTTGCTGTTGTTGTTGCTGGTATTGTTGCTGGTATTGTTGCTGGTATAGTTATATTTTGCAGAGTTTAATATTGTATTGTTGAATTTTAATGAATTTGTAGGTGAGGGAGGGTTTGTTATTGGTATCAAAATCAATATTGTAGCTGAAAGGGGTTGGATTTGAAGCTGGCGTATGCAGCATCTTAGGGTTTGCGAGTTGCTCTCATCTAGTTTATCTAAATTGTTGTTTGCTTTTTGACCTAATTGCTGGGTTAGGGTTAGGGTTAGGGTTAGGGTTAGGATTAGTATTGATGTTATAGATTGTGATAATTGAAGATGGCAACGTTCGGAATTAGGTTCTAGAGAGATAGTTAGTGTGTTGCTAGTGTGGAAATTATAGGGTATGGGGAGTAATATGAATTTTTGCAGCTTTGGGAATGAGCCTCTTGGGGAAACAAATGGGAGACCACCCGGGTCAGGAAATGTCGGATTAACGCGCCAATCCTCTATATTCTCTTTGACATTTGATGAATTTCAGAGTACATTAGGTGGGATAGGGAAGGATTTTGGGTCTATGAATATGGATGAATTGTTGAAGAACATTTGGAGTGCGGAAGATGCTCAGTCTATGTCAACAGCTACAATGATTCCTTCTAATGGTCCGGAAGGGGGGAATCAGTTGCAGCGACAGGGATCGCTAACGTTACCCAGGACAATTAGTCAGAAGAAGGTTGATGAGGTATGGAAGGATATTGCAAAAGAGTTTGGTTGTGAGAAAGATGGGGGTGGTGGGTCTAGTGTGCCTCAGAGACAACAGACTTTGGGGGAGATGACTTTGGAAGAGTTTTTGTTCAGAGCAGGAGTTGTTAAGGAAGATGCTCAACCGCAACCCTTTGGAAAGCCGAATCTCGGTGCTGCTGGGATTTTTGGAGATCTAGCTCAGTCGGGTAATAATGGTGCTGATTCAGGGTTTGGGATTAATTTTCAGCAACCTGGTCGAGGTCTTGATTTGATGGGTAATCGAATGTCGGAGAGTACCAACCAAATTAATATGCAGTCTACCACTTTGCCCTTGAATGTTAATGGTCTACGAAGTTCTCAGCACACGACACAAACACAGCTAGTCCCTCAGCCGCCTCAGCAGCGACAACCGCCGTTGATGCCTAAGCAGCCAGCTGCCTCTTTTGTGTCGACGATGCTGCTGCCTGGTAATGGTCAGTTAGATAATGCACGAGTCAGAGGAGGTGTGACTGGATTAGGTAATCTGGGAATGAACAACAGTTTGATGCCTAGTTCAGGATTGCATGGAGGCATGAACATGATTGGGCTGACCCCTGCTGGATCTCCAGCGACTTTGTCATCTGAAGGGCTTACAAAGAGCAATGGAAATACTTCTTCAGTTTCACCAATGCCGTATGTCTTTAATGGAGGTTTCAGGGGGAGAAAATCCGGTAATGCTGTTGAGAAAGTTGTTGAGAGAAGACAAAGGCGAATGATAAAGAACAGAGAATCCGCCGCAAGATCACGAGCACGTAAACAGGTCTATCTTTATCCTCTCTTGTCGCAGTTCCATCTCTTTCTGCCCTTTTGATCCACCAACACCCCGTTTCATTGTGTATACTAACTCTGTTCAAAGACTGTTGGATACCACACCTAGAAGATTACTCGAAGTCAGACCATATTTTTTAAAATACTGAACTGCTGATTGATCGAAATCATTTGGCAATTGGTATGCACTTATGCACTATCTTCCATTTGTCACCAGATCTTATAAATTACTCTTCACGAACACTAACCTGAATAAAATATTACTTTTTCCCGGAAAATAACTAGGATTAATTTGGTAGTGATCTCATATTGGTTTGTATATTTTTCTAGGCTTATACAATGGAGTTAGAGCAGGAAATTGTAAAACTTAAAGAGGAGAAGCAAGAACTAATAAGGAAACAGGTAATTTTGACGTTTTCTAATTCTTAACTGATAGGTTTACCAAAATGCATGTGTTGCATACCATTGACTTGCTCGACTTGTTTGACTGCAGGCGGAAATTTTGGAGATGCAGAAAAATGAGGTAATGTAATAGTGTTGTAAACAAGAATTTGTGTTATACATATTCACTCCTATGAGTCCTATCCTTCAGGATTATTTCTTTTCTTTTTGGCAGTAATATTTTAGAGATCGAGTTGGTTGATAAATTGGTAGAGATAATAGAGGAATGACTAGTCTTAAGCCTGGTCATACTTCCTTTCTTCAGCTAGTACTTCCTTTCTTATTTACCCACATTCTTTTTTTTAAAAACGGTTTTTCTAACGTGTGGCACACGTTAATTAGCTTAATATGGAAATGATTACAAGATATCTTCATCAGAAATGCAAGTACAAAGTTATTTTGACCATAATTAAAATGAGAATATCTTTTTATATATTTCTATGTATACTAAGCTTATAAACGTGCAGTGAGGATCCTATGTCCCATTTGTGTCCCACTCCATGCATATCTTGATACATTACTTGCTGCAAATAAAAAATACACAATAAATGTGCTAATATGTTAATGTGTCAAAATGTGTATGGAGTGAGACACCAAATAGGACAGATGATCCTCGGTGATAAACGTGTGCCCTAGGGGCTATGGCACACGTTATAAAAAAAATACTTGGCCACATTTATTAGATGATGTTAAGGTACCAATTGTGTGTAATTATGTTAATTAATTAACCTTTAAAGGAAAACCAGCTGGTTATATTTCTCTATTTTTAACGACTGTTTGACTCATGCACATTTTGGTTCTTGTTTTTATATATAGGAGTATAAAGGATGAATATAATTAGGCGACCATTAAATGTTAATGGTAAAAGAGAGAATTTAGAACCATAAATTGGCAAATTTAGAAAGGGAATAGTTCCATAGAATTGAGAAAAAGAATCTGGGGTAATTTTAGTGAAGGCGACAACTTTGATTGTTAAAATTCATCTATTGCTTATGTTTTTGGGATTCTGGTTTCTGCAAATTGCACAGATTTTCTTTTTGAAATTCTTAGCTTCTAAAGTGCTTTGAGCTTCGCATTAATCGGCTATATGCTCTGTACTTATGCTTGTTGATGAGTTATAGTTTCCGTCAGTATGTGATAAAAGGCTCGTGTCTGTTACATGGTAAAGGGGGTCGGATTTCCACCTAGATTGTTTATAAAATGACCCAGAATAAAACTGCTTTGAGATTTAACTCATTCAAGTAGGAAATCTTCACCAAATCTATCAAAGATCATCCTTAATGTTCATTTTGTGTTGTATTTGGTTTCATAAAGCGTTATTGCTCTCTACACATGGAGTAAATGGACTTATTAAATTAAAATTATGTTGCTCAAGATTTCCTATTAGCCGTGTATGTTTTGAGACTTGCAATAAATTTGACCAATTTAAGCGATTTAACAGGTGCAAGAGATGACCAATGCGCAACCTGGACCTAGAAAGCGATTGAGGAGGACGAACACTGGACCATGGTGAGAAGTTGATATGAGTTTTAAAGTGCATTTTCTGTAAATATTTCAGGAGATTATGAAGTTCTCAAGCTTGCATTTTTGTTCCCTTTCCCCTAGACATCGTTGCTAGCAGGGAAGAGGAAGCGTTACTTGTTGCCCTTGAGATCTTCATTACTAGTATGTATTTTAGGCATGCATTTTAGCAATTCGTGAAATGGTAGGTTGCAAGGTTATAGTGCTATTATTATTATTCGTCGTTATTATTGGAGATGATATGTTTTATTGACAAATTGCTTTAACAGTTGTGTACCTATGGTATACTATTTATACATGAAGCTACTGCTAGGCAGTAGGCACTAGCACTGCTGATACTAGAACTACACCACCACAACTTGACTAGGAAATTATTAGTAAGATCAATATTGTGATGTTCTTGATACACTTCGCAAGGTGGATGTTCTGCAAGTAAGCCCAATCTTGGTGTGGAGAAAGGTTAAACGAACAAGATAAGGACATCCGTGAGCAGCTTTCCACGTGACTCAATTTCTGGTGGTGGCATTAGCAATAATGGCTGGTGGGTTGTGCTCGCCACGTTATTGCCGAAGAATGTGGTGATGGTGGTGGTTGATGGTGGATATAATGGATGTGAATGGTGGAGTAGTATTGTCGTGGATTGCCATTAAACCTTCTTTTGTCTTGATTGGTTAGGACGTTGGGTTTGTCGGGGAGGAGCTTTTTGTTGTTGTGTGTAGTTGCACAATGGTAGCTTCGATGGTTTCGAGGTGGTTGTGTTTGCCATAAGTGGTGAATAATTATGGCCGGTTGAAGGGGAGCTCCTTGTCCGTGTTCACCAATCGGTTGGGTTTCCTGGTTTGTTGGTCCCATGGTTTTAAATCTTGGTATCGGTCGCAGTCGCGGTAGCGGTGTAACCGGACCTTAATCAGCAATCGCGTGCAGAATCTCAGTGATTTCTCGGGCGATATCTCGTATTGGTAGAGTGAAAATCCGATACAACTCGGCCGAGTCGTATCGTATCGGCCGAGATTTAAAACCATGGGTGGTCCTTTGATTGTCTTGTTGGTTCACCTCCGGAGATTTCCTTCGGTTTGCATTTCAAACATCATTTCTACGTTATTGTGTTGTAAGTTTATCTTGTTTTCGGCACTTGGTAGCTCATGTGTTTAGATGATCTACGAGAGTCGCTTGCCATGTAGATGTCGCAGATGATGTTCTCCGTGTCCGTTCCACCGTACACCATCCCCATGATGTCGATCCTTGACGAAGTTATCTCCCCTTGTGTTGTTCATTATTGGTAATTTGTATTTCTATGTTTCATTATGCCGTAATGTATAAAATTTCATTACACGAGTGTAACAAAAATGAAAAGAAAACCGAAGGAAGATCAGTTTTTAAACTCGTAAATACAAGTTATGATCACTTAAAGTTTTCCGATTAAGACACAGGTATGACATACAAATTGTTAAATTTTAAGAATACCGCGTGAATTTGCGTAGAAAAACATATTTAAGTTGACGAATCTTAAACTGAACAGGAATATAATTTTGTAAACACAAATTGATCTCAAGCCTGTGAAAACAAAAACACCATTCTGAACTTCTAATGATTGAAAGAATCCAACTAGTATCGCTTAATTAATGAAAATATATAGATAATTTTTTTGCCATTACTTCAGCAACTTCGTTAATCGCTATTAATTAGTAAGTCTTGCTTGTGACGGGTCACCATTTATGACGGATATTTTGTGAGATAAAATGGATAAAAAATGCGTTAGTGGAGAAAGGGGACCACATGAGAGAGAGAAAAAGTTGATATTTTGTGAGATAAAATAGTACCCGTCGCAAGTTTGCGACGAATATACCCGTCGCAAATGAGAATTTGTGTTAATAGTATTAACACCAATCTTAACTCCTTTTTTTTATGAGGAGGGATTATCTCCGGACACGCAACAATATCATGCTAACCACCACGTATCAGGTAAGCTCAAGGAGTTCGGGCACGCAATAATACCATGTTAACCACTCCTAACCACCACGTATCAGTAAGCTCAATCCAGGGGGTTACCCCTCACTGACATCATCTAAGGAGATTCAAACCCAAGATCTCACAGTCCATACTTTTAGACGTTTTGAAAAAACTCGAATCTCCACTAGATCCAGAGCACTTGGTTCATCTCGACGGTTTGGATAATTCATTTTTTTTGTTTAATAAATGTTTCCTTTGACTTGGGAGTGAGGGCAGATGGACCAGTAACAAAATAGCAGGTCACTGTATTCAATGATAATTATATCCCCACCACTATAACAACTAACAAGTGCCCTAATCCCTTTTCGACGCGTGTACGAACACTACTATTAAACAAATTCTCCTTCCAAACAAACGCTATCCGTCACAAGCTGAAAACGAATAATACCATTCCACGTACTACATGTTGCACTATCCATAAATCGCTTCATTTTCTTCCACTCGTATATCCACCTGCTTTATTGCGAGACTAAAGTATCCGTCTACAGCTTATAACGAATATATCTATCGCAAGCAAAAGTTTGTTTTTTTTCTTTAAACTAAATTAATTCCTACTTCCTCCATTCCAATCAATTCTATACATTTGCTTTATTCACGTTTGCCAATATCCGTTTTCTTTTGTTAATATCTTTAGTTACGTATCGATAAAAATTACTCGTATAAAACTTTGATATTCACAATGTGCTCGGTAAGACAATTTAAACAACATCTCACACGACTATCTTTTATGTCCTATATTAAAAATTGTGTCGAAGATTAACTTGACTTATTAATAGTGCCCAAAAAGTGAAATGTATAGAATTGATTGGAATTCATATCCATTTCTTTCCTCACAATTTCTCCTTCTCTCTCTTACCCACTTTTTTTTCCCTTTCATTTCTTGTTATTTTTTACGTCTTGTTTAAAACCGTCTTAACTTTACCGTCTCCTTAAATTGATTGTCGTTACGTCTTAACTTAAAACCGTCTGAAACAAGAATCTGTGATTATCGACTTCTCATTATATGATTGATCTTTAATTGAAGTTCATCTTAATTATTGTTGCTTTTCAAGCTTAGATGTAAGCAAGGGTTTGATATTACTGATAGTGGTAATATGAATTTTGGCAATTTTGGGAATGAACCTGTAGGCGGCAGTAATGGGCGACCACCACCACTACCACCGCCGCTACCACCACTACCAGGGTCGGGAATCGTCGGATTAACACGACAATCGTCGATATACTCGTTGACATTCGATGAATTTCAGAGTACACTAGGTGGGATAGGGAAGGATTTTGGGTCGATGAATATGGATGAATTATTGAAGAATATTTGGAGTGCTGAAGATGCTGCTCAGTCTATGTCATCAACAACTACAATGATTCCTTCTAATAATGCTCTGGAAGGTTTGAACGGGAATCATTTGCAGCGACAGGGATCGTTAACGTTACCCAGAACGATTAGTCAGAAGAAGGTTGATGATGTATGGAAGGATATTGCGAAAGAGTTTGGTTGCGGTGGCGGCGGCGGTGGCGGCGGCGGTGTGCCGCAGAGACAACAGACGTTGGGGGAGATGACATTGGAAGAGTTTTTGTTCAGAGCAGGAGTTGTTAAAGAAGATGCTCAAGCTCAAGCTCAATCGCAATTTGGAAAGCCGAATTTCGGAGATCTAGCTCAGTCGAGTAATAATGGTGGTGATTTAGGGTTTGGGATTGATTTTCAGCAACCTGGTCGAGGTGGTGGTGGTGGTGTTGATTTGATGGGGAATCGAATGTCGGAGAATACCAGTTTGCCGTTGAATGTTAATGGTTTACGAAGTTCTCAGCAGCGACAACAACCGCCATTGATGCCTAAACAACCAGCTGCTGTGTCTTTTGTGTCGACGATGCTGGTGCCTGGTAATGCTCAGTTAGGTAACACAGGATTGCAAGGCGGGGGGATGAACATGAACATGAACGTGAACGTGATTGGGATGGCCTCTGCTGGATCGCCTGCAACTTTGTCATCGGAAGGGATTGCAAAGAGCAATGGAGATATTTCTTCAGTTTCACCATTGCCGTATGTGTTTAATGGAGGTTTTAGGGGGAGAAAATCGAGTAATGCTGTTGAGAAAGTTGTTGAACGAAGACAAAGACGAATGATAAAGAATAGAGAATCTGCTGCACGATCACGAGCACGTAAACAGGTCTATATCTTCATCCTCTCTTCTCTTCTCATGCTCTCTTCTTTGTTGATATTCTTTGCTGTTGGAGATGATTAGGTTAATGTCGTGTTGAGAAGTTGTGTGAAGTGAAAAACCGATTTTGAAGGACATCGTTGTTGATGCTCTAATGTAGAGTTTGATGATGAATACGGTCACAAAGTTTGGCATATAAGCCGGCCTCAGACACTACATCGAGAAACATCTCTTTAGAGTGCTTGTTTTGATGGAGAGAATTGGCGAGACTATTTAAGGTGCAGCGGTTATTAGGGGGTGTTTGGTTAGGTGGATTGGAATGGAATGGAATGGATTCTAGACATTCTGGTGTTTGGTTGAGACATTTTTTAATGGATTTAGAATCCATCGGGATTCTCATTCCACCCCAACCCCTGGAATCCCTTACCCACCTCCTCCCCTGGATTCACACTCCATTCCTTTACGTTTATTTTTCTAATGAACCAAACATGTTTTGAAAGGTATGGAGTTAGAACCCCATACCACTATGGTTTCTCATTCCAATCCATTTCATTCCTAAAGAGTGAACCAAACGACCCCTAAGACTATTTCTTAGTTGAAAGACATGGGTTCTATCCTTATATATATTGACCCCCGTTTATCAAATCCTAATAAAAACGCCTTTGCTACATCACTTTAGAGTGCTTGTTTTGATGGAGAGAATTGGCGAGACTATTTCAGGTGCAGTGATTATTAAGACTATTTCTTAGTCAAAGGTCAGGGAGTTCTATCCTCGTATATATTGATCCCCGTTCATCAAATCCTAAAAACGCCTTTGCTTAAGAGTTGGTTTGGGCGTTTCCCCGTCAACATCTCTTTAGAGTGGTTGTTTTGATGGAGAGAATTGGCGAGACTATTTCAGGTGCAGTGGTTATAAAGACTATTTCTTAGTTAAAGGTCATGAGTTTTATCCTTGTATATATTGACCCCCGTTCATCAAATCCTAAAAACGCCTCTACTTAAGAGTTGATTTGGGCGTTTCCCTGTGATATTAGTTCCCCTTTGTCGTTTGTTAGCTATTTTGTAAGCGATCTCACCACAGTGTGTATATTATGTGTAGGCGTATACAATGGACCTAGAGCAGGAAATTGCAAAACTAAAAGAGGAGAATGATGAACTAAGAAGGAAACAGGTAATTTTGTGGTTTTTCACTGTTTGGTTTTACCAAAATGCATTGTAGTTTGCTACCTTCCATTGATTTTCTCCACTTCTTTCACTGCAGATAGAAATTGTGGAGAAGCAGATAAATCAGGTAATGTTTTAGCGTTTTGTATTAGAGTCGTATCCAGGACTAGATCACAGGGTGCAAAAAGTTAGCAATTATTTCGATGATATGAACTAAAATTTAAACACAACAAAATCGTGAGACTCAAGTAAAACACAAAATTTAAAAAATTAGTTCTAAATAATTCAATAAGGTATAAATAAAATATTTTGTTTAAATTTGTAAGTATTTAGCTCTTTAATGAAAAAAAAGTACATTTTATAATAGGGTCGAACTCATGGCCAAATTAGTAAAAACTCAATATCTAACCACTATACCACCAAATATTTGATGAACCTTATTGAAACTAATTTCTAAATATTTTCGAACAAAGGGGATGCGGGTGAACCCCTGAACCCCGTTAAAAACGCCACTAATGGCTCGTCGAAAATCTTGATAGTGACCTTCTTGAATTATTTAAAACCATTTTTTAAATTTTGTGTTTTACTTTGGTCTCGCGATTTTCTCGTATTTAAATTTTAGTTCATATCGCCGAAATAATTGTTAAGTTTTACACCCCTGTGATCTAGTCCTAAATACGTCTCTACGACCCATGTATGTTTCGTGACATGCAATTAATTTGACCAATTTAAGCGCTTTTACAGGTGCAAGAGATAACAAATGCGAAGTCTGGACCTCAAAAGCGATTAAGGAGGATGCATACTGGACCATGGTGAGAAGTGATGTGACGAATTCAACTCTACTTTTGTAAATATTTTGGGAGATTATGAATTTCTCCAACACAAATTCTCATTCGAAATGAACATATTCGTTCGCAAACTTGCGACGGATTAAATATTGTCCATGTGAGTTAGATAAAGACAAAAGAAAAGAGCCTAGGAAATACCGATCTATTTTGTCTTATCTTATTCACGTGGGTAGTATTTGACTCGTCGCAAATTTATGACGGATATACCCGTCACAAGAAAGACGCTTTTTTTCTCCCTCTTCATTACTTGTATGTATTTTTGACATGCATTTTTGTAATTTTATGAAATGGTAGGTTGCAAAGTAATAGTTAGTAAGTCACGTCGTTTGTTTTTATAGAGATGTTTTATCGAGAAATTACATAAATATTTGTGTACATATGATATGTAATTTATACATAAAAAATCTCCTTGATATTTGTAAGTCGGGTTATTCTTATGTTCCTAAGGGTTAGACAACTTAATTCTAACCCTAATTTCAAACAAAAACTCAAGTCATCTCGTGTCCCTCCGTTCATTACTCCTCAGTTGATTGTCGGCGGTCCTTTCTCCGACCACCACTTCTCTTGTTGTCACTCTTTGGCCTCCGACCACCTACGCAGCTGCTGCTCACCTCTGCACATACCAATTTACCATAAATTCACCAGATTACCATTAAATGACGCCTTTTTACATTCGTTTGCTCTTAACTTTTGGATCTAGAAGTTTGTAGTTATCTATTTCCATTAGATAATTAATTAATTAATTAATCTTTGTTCCCTATTTTTATTTCTCTCTTTTGTTTTCAATCTTCTATTTTCATTATTTTATTCATCGTAGTTTATGCTTGCTTGTTATTCGTATTTATTAGCCATGTTTAATTCAATCACGATATGTATCCTTCATTTAGTTAATATCATCATGCGTAACTACTTTCTCTTATGTTAGGATTTAGGGGAACCACGGTTGTGTGACGGTATTTTGTTAGGTTATTAGATCTGGTGTTTTTATTGTTTTGAATTGTTAATCGTAGCATTTTATTGGGGTTGATTGGTTGAACCTTAACCTAGATCAAAAGATTGGTATAAGGGAAAGAGTTGTTGCGAACAATAGAAAAACCTAATTAAAGCGGGAGCTAGATTTGTATTCTAGGGTGAACGGTGGACGAAAGGATCTGTTCAATGCCCTTCAGACTGTATCCATACCGACCGTTTGACCTATACTTTTGATTGTTGTTAACCGTGGTGAACCGACAATCATGACTGTTTTCTCTCTATATTTCTTTTAGACTCTTTTCTTATTTGTTTACCTTTTCTTTTATTGCTTTTAGGTTAGTAAAACATCAAATAAAACCCTCAATATGGTTACTCGGACGAACTTTGGTTAACAATTAGAACCTATTTGTCTTAATGTGGATACGATCATGAATTATGACTTCTATTACTGCATTAGTTTAGGCCAATTGATTTATCTTTAATAGATATGCGATTTAGCCTGTCACCGTATATGATGGTATTTAACCCGTTTTAACATTAAAACGAATACATTAGTCTCAAGGAAGACTATAATTAAGAGATCTCAAGAGTGATACAATGACAAGGGTGGTTAAATGGAAATGATGAAGAAAATTAAAGAAAATAAAACAATAATAGTAGTTACAATAGAATTAATTAATAATTTTACATGTATTAAAAGATTGTAAGAGTAGTAAATTGTAGAATATTTACCAATTGATCTTGACCAATCATTTAATACTTCATATAAATTGTTTGGAACAATAGAGATAGTTAATTAATTTACTACGTACATTTTTTATTTGGAACCATAACCAAGTGCTAATGTGCTATTAATTGCAACTGACAATAAATATTTAGTGTAGCAAAATGAAGTTTTTTACACAGCGATCTTGAGGAAGAAGTATACATGAAACCGCCTCTGGGTTTTACTAATTTCACCGATGGGAAAGTATGTCGCCTTCGAAAATCATTGTATGGTCTTCGTTAGGCGCCTCGGTGTTGGTATGCCAAGTTCGCTTCCGCCCTCACCTCATATGGATTCAAACAATGTCCGTATGATCATTCCTTGTTCTCCGTCTCCACGCCCAAAACATGTTCACGTGCTTATTTACGTTGATGACTTAGTTATTTGTGGCAACGCCCACATATGGTGAAAAAACTCAAAGGATACCTGAGTGGTTGTTTTCACATTAAGGATCTCGGCCAAGAACACTATGGGTGTGTGTTATGGAATTAAATGGATCTCGGAATAAGAAAGAGAATTATATTTTATCTGTGTATATCGTATGTCAAACAAACCCCAACAAATAAATTCCCTCACGTACTTCTAAATTCATCTAATTCAATTGTTATAGAACCCCGATCAAACGTTCCCTTAATATGAAGTCTTCCCGAACGGAGCAGCAAAATGAGAGGTGGAGGAGTTGAGGTTGCGCAATGCGACATATGCAACTCGACAGATTTGGGTCACAAAATGTGGAGTTATTATGGTTGGATGAGTTATAAACCAATCGGAAGTAAAGCTCATGAGCATAGCCTCCTAGACCACCAAGAAGCATAATAAATATTCAATGAATTTCATTGAAAACGGACACTAATCGTTACAAACTGAAAACGGATAGTATTCTCTTAAAACAATGCAAGTGAGAAGATAATTGGAGGAAAATAGAGCATTTTTATAGATCATGTCACTAGCATTTTGTGAGAGAAACACTATTCGTCTTCATCTTGTGACCAATAATTCCGTCTTCAATGAAAATTTGTGTAATAAATATTCAATGAGTCTTGCTGAACACTATCCGTTACAAGCTGAAGACGGATAATGTTCTTTCACAATAAATAATAATGCTAGTGAGAAGACAGGTGGAGGAAAATAGAGCATTTTCATGGATCATGCCACTTACATCTTTCGAGGGAGACAATATCCGTCCTCAGCTTGTGGCCAATAAATCCGTCTCCAATAAAAATTTATGTAATAAATTACTCGGTAACACAGACACTTCTCTTAATTAGCCGTCCCGTGTCCGACACCGTGTCTGACACTCGGACACCCGACACTCGTTGGACACATGTCTAAACATATTATAGTTTAAACGAGGAATAAAATTTTAAAAAGATCTTCGATTAGATGATGAGTTTGGGTGGAAGAATGTGAATTAGTTGTAATAAAGGTCGAATTGCACATTTATATACTTAGATTAGCTTCAAATACAGGATAAAAATAAAATTATACATTATTTATAACCATAAAATATATATATTTTATTATATTTAAATATCGCGTCCCGTGTTCTAAATTTCATGGGATAACGTGTCCCGTGTCCGTACCATGTCCCGTGTCCATATCACGTGGGAGTGGGGGCAGATGGACGGACGACTAACAATATCATCTTACTCAAATAATTCAACTCCCCTTCACTTTAAATTATTTTATATTTATATTTAATATTATATTATATTATATTATATTATCTCCACCATTCAAAGTCGTAACAAGTGTCCAAATAGTTGATCGACGCGTGTACACCACTACTAACTATAGTATTTTTTATAATATTTTTAAAATTAATTTCTATAACTAGTAAGCCTTCATATCTTTTTCTCCTCCCTCTCTCTCTACTTTCTCTCTTTCTCTCTCTAACCACATTTCTTTTCACCTTTATCTTTCGTCATTTCTGCAACCCTTGAATGTTGTTGGTATCACTTGCAGATTCTGGATTTTACGATAATCTTCAAATATTTAACCATTAATGTCAACAATTTCACTCTCCAGGTGAGCTACTGTCCCTACCCCTAGATCCGCAGCTGCTTCTAGTACTAGTAGACTAATCGTTGTTGTTGCTTCTATTTTTTTGTTATGCTTAAATGTTATGATTGTGTTAGGTTTTTTGTTCTTCTGTGTTGTTATAGCTGTTATTGTTACTATTTGCAGAGTTTAAGACAGAAATGGCGATTGATCTTAATTGTATTGTTGAATTTTGACTGAATTGTAGTTGAGGGTTTATAATTGGATTCGTAGCCGAATATGAAGTTTAAAGGAGTTTGATGTTATTGATAGAGATATTCAGAGTTACTGTGATCTAGTTCAGCTAAATTATTGTCTGCTTTTCGACGGAATTGCAGGGTTAGGGTTAGGCATTGGAATAATTTTTTGTTATGCTTAAATGTTATGATTGTGTTAGGTTTTTTGTTCTTCTGTGTTGTTATAGCTGTTATTGTTGCTATTTGCAGAGTTTAAGACAGAAATGGCGATTGATCTTAATTGTATTGTTGAATTTTGACTGAATTGTAGGTGAGGGTTTATAATTGGTTTCGTAGCCGAATTTGAAGTTTAAAGGAGTTTGATGTTATTGATAGAGATATTCAGAGTTACTGTGATATAGTTCAGCTAAATTATTGTCTGCTTTTCGACGGAATTGCAGGGTTAGGGTTAGGGTTAGGCATTGGAATAATTTTTTGTTATGCTTAAATGTTATGATTGTGTTAGGTTTTTTGTTCTTCTGTGTTGTTATTGCTGTTATTGTTACTATTTGCAGAGTTTAAGACAGAAATGGTGATTGATCTTAACTGTATTGTTGAATTTTGACTGAATTGTAGGTGAGGGTTTATAATTGGTTTCGCAGCTGAATTTGAAGTTGAAAGGAGTTTGATGTTATTGATAGAGATATTCAGAGTTATTGTGATCTAGTTCAGCTAAATTATTGTCTGCTTTTCGACGGAATTGCAGGTTTAGGGTTAGGGTTAGGGTTTAGGGTTAGGGTTAGGTATTGGAATTAGTTCCAAAATTGAAAGTGAGAGTACAGATTCTAGGATATGGGGAGTAATATCAACTTTAACAACTTTGGGAATGAGCAGCCTCTTGGAGACAGTAATGGGAGACCACCAGGGTCCGGAAATTTTGGATTAATTCGTCAATCCTCAATATACTCCTTGACATTTGATGAATTTCAGAATACACTAGGTGGGATAGGGAAGGATTTTGGGTCTATGAATATGGATGAATTGTTGAAGAACATTTGGAGTGCGGAAGATGCCCAGTCTATCTCAACAACCACAACGATCCCTTCTAATGGTGGGGGTACTGGTCCAGAAGGGGGAAGTCAGGGTGGAGGGGTTTTGCAACGACAGGGATCACTAACGTTACCTAGGACAATTAGTCAGAAGAAGGTTGACGAGGTATGGAAGGATATAGCCAAAGAGTTTGGTTGTGGGAAAGAGGGCGGAGATGGGTCTAGTATGCCTCAGAGACAACAGACTTTGGGGGAGATGACTTTGGAAGAGTTTTTGTTTAGAGCAGGAGTTGTTAGGGAAGATGCTCAACCGCAACCCTTTGGAAAGCCTAATCTTGGCGCTGGTGGGATTTTTGGAAATCTAGCTCAGTCTGCTAATAATGGTGATTCAGGGTTTGGGATTAATTTTCAGCAACCTGGTCGAGGTGTTGATTTGATGGGTAATCGAATGTCAGATAGTAACCAAATTAGTATGCAGTCTACCAATTTGCCCTTGAATGTTAGTGGTTTGCGAAGTTCTCAGCACACAACACAAGCTCAACTGGGCCAGCAGCCACCTCAGCAGCGACAACAACCGTTGATGCCTAAGCAGCCAGCTGCTTCTTATGTGTCGACGATGCTGTTGCCTGGTAATGGTCAGTTAGGTAACACTGGAGTCAGAGGTGGTATGACTGGATTAGGCGATCCGGGAATGAACAACAATTTGATGCCTAGTTCAGGATTGCCAGGCGGAGGCATGAACATGATTGGGCTGGGCCCTGCTGGATCTCCAGCAGCTTTGTCTTCTGATGGGCTTGCAAAGAGTAACGGAGATACTTCTTCAGTGTCACCAATGCCATATGTCTTTAATGGAGGTTTTAGGGGGAGAAAATCCGGTAATGCTGTTGAGAAAGTTGTTGAGAGAAGACAAAGGCGAATGATAAAGAACAGAGAATCCGCAGCTAGATCACGAGCACGTAAACAGGTCTATCTTAATCCTCTCTTGTTTTAGTTCCATCTCTTTCCGCCCTTTCGATCCAGCAACATCATTTTCTACAGTGTATACTACCTCCATTCAAAGTCTAAAAACCATTTCACTACCTTTTTAGAATCGCTCTCATATTTTGGAAAAGCCTAAGAGGTAATGAAATGATTTGAATGGAGGGAAAATGAGATGTGTATCATGCTGTCTTTTTTGTTGAAACTACTTGCTGTTCAAATATATTGGTGTTGTCGCTGATTACGTTAATATCATGTTGAAAAATCTGTGATATAATCTGGTTGGAACGTGTTTAGAGCTTGTTCGCATGAGTACTGTTGAGAAATCTTCAAAATGTAGGTTTGATGAAGAATAAGGTCACAAGCTTTGCCTTATAAGCTGGCTTACACATTGGTGTGCAAACAAAGTACTGAATCAAACGACAAGTTTTAGAGCTTGTTTGGATCTATGTTACTTGGACTCCTTTAGAAGTATCCGACAAGGCTGCGTGTCAACTGTCGGACTCGTCTATTTTTTTTTTAAAATATGCATATTTGGTATAAAATGAGGTGTCCAAATGTCATGCCCATGTCCATGACGAGTGTTGGACTCGAACTACTCATTAGTGATATTACGCATATTTTCATTTCACTCAAGTGTTCTTTTGGGCATCCTCTGATTTATGCGTGTCTCTGTTTCAGGCAGGTATTGATTTCCCTTTGTTGTCTGTTACGTGTAGTCTGCTCATGTGGGGTTTTTAGGCATTGGAAAAGTTGAATCATGTTTTCTTTTTTAATATTTTTGAGTTTTCTGTATTCCAACAACACCCAAATAGATTACTAAAAATGGAACTGTTTTTTTTATGTGCTGAATTGCTGATTGATCAAAGTCAGAAGGCAAATATTATGTACTCCCAGAGAAATAACTACTATTAGTATTTCAGTGCTGACCTTACTGTGTATATTCTATCTAGGCGTATACGATGGAGCTAGAGCAGGAAATTGTAAAACTAAAAGAGGAGAATGAAGAACTGAAAAGGAAACAGGTAATTTTGTGGTTTTGAAGTGTTTACTTCAACAAAATTCATGTGTTGCATACCATTGATTTGCTTGACTTGTTTGATTGCAGGCAGAAATTTTGGAGAAGCAGAAAAATCAGGTAATATTGTAGTATTGTGTATTTTTACTCATTATATATTTGCTCCTATGTTTTTGGCTCAAATATTTTGAAGATCATGTTGGTTGAAAAATTAGTAAAGATAATAATGGAATGATGAGGGTATATTAGGAACAAGAATATAAAAGTGTGTACTTAATTATCCCTAATGGTAAAGAGATAACTCCTCCAATTCTAAATAATTTTCCACATTCACTTCGTAGAAGAAATAAGAAGAGAGTTTATGGGGTGACGAACCATAAGAATCACAAGAGGATAAGACTCATGCAAGCCTTAACACAAGGCTTGAGATAAACTCTATTTAATATTCCAAACACTTGACCCTAGACTTATGAATAGTAAAATGGGAGTGGAAAAGTTTGTCCGGTCCCTCTATATTGTACTTGTAATAGAGATTTTACAGGAGTCTTAAGTTTCGGTTTGGAGATAAAAGTAGCCTCGTTGAGAAATGGAGGGAGTATTTTAGATTAAAAACTTTTAGATTCACTGTTTATGTTTTTTTGGCATTTTGGTTTTTGCAAAGTTTGCAGAGTTTCTTTTCGAAATTCTTAGCTTCTCAAGTACTTTGAGCTTCGGAGTAATCTGCTAAATGGTCCATACTTATGCCCGACTCGAAAAGGATGACCCGAGTTGACCCGACACGACCCGAACATGACCTGAGCTTGCTTGACCCATAACTGGCCCGACCCGAAAATGACCTAATCTGAAACCACCCAACCCGAGACAAAACATAACTCTAACTGAACCAAAAGGACTTGAAACAGATTCGGACCAAGACCTGGCCTGAATTAACCCGAAATTAGTGAATTACCCGAATGGTCCGACCCGAACCTGACCCGATTGACCCGTTTGCGAGGTCTACTTATACTTGATGAATTAGTTTCTGTCAGTATGGAGAATAAATACTAAAAGAACATCAGCAAAAAAAGATCCCGTCTATTACAGGGCGAAGTGGGTCAAATGTACACCTAGAATGTCATTGATATTTGAATAGGAAATCTTCACCATTGCTTTCAAATATCATTCCTTGTGTTCATTATGTGTTCTGCACGAAGCGTTATTGACTACCCCTGCAGTATGATAGATTGATAGGCATGTTTACTTAAAAACTAAAATTATGTTTCTCAGATTTCCAAATAACTTTTGGTAGGTGAGGTATCTTTGGACTTTTATAAGTATTGTTTTCGAGTCATAAATGTTACGAGACTTGCAGTAAATTTGACCAAGTTATGCGATTAACAGGTGCAAGAGATGACAAATGCGCAACCTGGACCTCGAAAGCGATTGAGGAGGATGCATACTGGACCCTGGTGAGAAGTTGATGTGAATTAGAGAGCATTTTCTGTAAATATTTCAGGAGATGAATGAATGTCTTTTTTGTTGTTTAGATGAGTGTGTTAGGTTAAAATTGAAATCTGAAACTTCCATTTTTTTCCCTTTCTTTCCTCTGTACATTGTGGCTATAGTAGGGAAGAGGGAGAAGCATTAAAACCCGCCCTTGACGTCGCGATTGATATGTTCATAGAGGCATTGTACTAATATTTATGAAATGGTAGCTACTACCTAGCAAAGTTATTGCCTGTCATTCTCGATTGTGACGGTTTATTGGTTTGTCTTTATTTCCCCAGATGAGTTTTATTTGACCCGTCACAAGCTTGCGACAGATATTGCTGTCACAAATGAGAATTTGTATTTTATTATTGCACGTCTTTCTCAAATGTGAGCTTATTTGACCTTTATTATCTCTCAGAATTATCTGCATTATCTGCAAACAACAGGTCTTGCTTGTGACGGGTTAATCCCGACACAAGCTTGTGACCTCTCACAAAAGGGAGAGGGAACGGTATCCGTCACAAGCTTGTGAAGTATACCGCTGTCACAAATGAGAATTGGTGATCTGCAAAACGTAGTAAAACAAGTATACAACTTACAAATATACTGGTTCAATTTACAACCACACTTCACAAATACAATGATATAGTTTCACATTATTTCCGCCAGTTGCCTTGAATGTCGACAATAACATACTAAGAATTTGAGTACGATCATTGCGGTGTTTGCATCCATAACTTAGGGAAAGATTGTAGCTTGAGTACGATCATGGGGTGTTTGCATCCATAACTTAGGGAAAGACTGTAGCTTGTCCATGACCCGAAGTTTAAGAAGAAAATGCGTGATCATCCCGGACAGAAACCCTAACGATGCTCCTGATGCAACAAGAGAAACAGCAGTAACCAGAAGCATAACAAACGATTCCTCCTTCGTGTTCATGTCCCTGCAAGCCATAGCTAGTTCAAGGCCAGCAAACAATAGCAAAACCCCAAGGACGCCAACCGGGAATTGGTCCAATAATTTTATGATCGATCCCCCTAAGACAATCCCCAGTATCAACTTCGCTGTACCCAATAACGCGACACAACCTCCACTCCTACCTCCGAACTTGTACTGTCCTGCTAGACCTCCTGCACCGTGACAACATGGCATTGCACCGAACCAACACCCAACTAAGTTCATCATCCCAACTGTGGCCGAGACAGACGTGGCTGTAAATTCCTTTCCCGGGAAAAGATCAGCTGACAGTTTACACACCGCGATAACAGAGTTCAGTACAGACAATGGCAACTGTGGAATTGTACCCTTCAGAAACCCGTCTTTCCACGCTTGCTTCGAGATGTTTACAAAATGGATTGAAGACGGTCCGAACTTGAAACCCTTTCCTATTTCCTTTGGTGCAGACACAATTGCCAGAATCAACCCTAACATGAAGATGATGAAAGCACTAGGTAGCGCATACAAAACCCTTCTAAAACCCGTCTTTCTGCCTTTATCATTCCGATTATCACCCAAATTACAGTCATCATCATCAGTTTCCTTCTCCTTTCCACCACCATTAACAAGAACAATAAAACCTGCACAAACAACAGCCAACAACAAACCATCGAAACCCAACCAAGGTCGATCACCAACACTCTTAGACCTAACAAAATCCTGATTAGATCTGATATACTTAACAGCAGACATTGCAAAAGACAACCCTTGTGACAATTGAATACCTCGAACAACAGAAAGAGGAATTAACCAGTAAACAAGCTGCATAAGTTGTGTTACACCCAGAACAAATAAAATCCCACCAGTACAAATACCAGCAGCCATGATCTCAGGGATACCAAACTCAGGATTAGCTATCGCGACAGCCGCGATAGATTTCATGGGTTGTACAGGCATTGGGACACCATAGATTGCACCTGTAACTATGTTATAGACACCTGTGAAGATAAGGGTAGTGCCCAAATCAAGGTTTCTTGCCAATGTTAAGGCTAAGACTATTGGGATAAAAGTGCCTAAATCTCCCATGGCACCATTTAATTCCCCCCATTTGGATTTAAAACTAAGGTTTTGTTTAAGGGTAGACCAGAGATTGAAGGGGAAGGTTTGATTGTTTTGGTTGGAAGCCATGGAAGCCATGGAAGGTGGAGTTCCAGGTGCAAGATGATATGATATTTCTTGTTGTGATTCCATTTGGACTTTCGTAAGTTCAAATGGAATTTGGGGAACTGTGCCGATGAAATCAAGGTATTTATTGTTACATTAAGTTTCTCCTGTGATAGATATATCCGTTACAAGCCTGCGACCGATTAAATGCTATCTATGTTGATTGTTGATAGATAAAACAAAACAATTTGCTATTACCTAGGTGCTTTACTTTTGTCTTATTTAACATGTCGTAAGCTTGTGACGGATAGTGTTATTGTTATTGTTAGAATGTTAGGTGTATAGCCGGTAGGGCGACCGGGCGTACTTGTCAAGTTGTTCCTTTTTTTTTTTAAGAGAAGTTTGTTCCTTATTTTAAGAGAACTTTTAGTTAAAACGGGCAAATTCTTATTTGTGACGGGTTAAATTTTGTTTATAGAATAGTTGTCGGACGAATTCATGCATGGATGAGAGTTGATGAAGATTTTTACAGAAAAACTTTATCTTCTTTACATCTAAAAACCAAAACAAATTTTATAAACATTTTAAATTTACGTCTCTGTTTTTGTGCCAAAATCTAGAGAGAACACTGAACACCGTCTTATCCCAGTAGAAATTTCGGAGAAACCCATGCATTGATTAAGAGTCGAAATATTCTACTATTAGAAAAGCGAGACGATTCGGTGTGGTTAACAATATTGTCAGTCCCTGTTCTGTGCGTATCAGTATTTAACAAAACTTGTGACTATCACAAGCAACACGGACTGTAGTTAAAAATGCAGTCCGTATTTCTTTTTGTTTGGGATTATGTAGTTACCCTTCGGAGACGCATCTAGGACTCATTGGACGGGGCGGGAAATTAGCGAAATTACGAAAATTGCGGAATTATGTTTATATAATAAAAATTTGGTTCCAACAGTATAGTTTATTGTGTGATTGGAAAAAATATAAATAAAACAAATGGAAAAAAAACATTGAACAAAAATTAAGAAAAATCTACACCAAATCACTAAACCAACATAGTTAATAACCCTGTTTGCTAAACAACATATTGACCAATTTTTAGCATATTGAAGGCTTTTAGCATGTTTGACCAGTCAATATGTTAATTTTCGTGTTTGGTAACACAGCATATTAAAACAGCATATTTGGGGTCAATATGTTATTTTACAATATGATGCTTACCCCAACATATTGGTTAGCATATTGTAAAATAGGAAAGTTTATTTCATTTTATAAAGAAAATTAAGAATCTACTAATACTAATCTGTTAACAACCAAACACTCAAATTAATTCTGCTAATTATAATATGTTAGTCAAACCTTCTATTACAATCTACCATTTATAATCCGTCATTACAATCTGCTTATGCTAAAATTAATCCGTTGTTTACCAAATAGGGCCAATATGTCTATTAATTATTTAAAATTATACTTATTTTTCAATAAAGGATTGCGGGTCACAAAAAGGATTATACAACCAGATGTATAATAGCATCGTACATCCATGGTGTATTTTATTGAGCTTATGTGTGTATTTGTTGAGCTTCTAAACTATTTTGGGTTATATTTAAGTTTTTTATATTAAAATTAAAATATAGTTCAACTTATATGTATTGTGTTTTAGTTGTATAATAATTTTCGATTCTCAATATTTTTCTCAAGAAATTCATAAATTTTACCATATAGCTCATATTCTTTCTAATAAAGCTCAAATTTTCTAATAAAAAGCTCAAAATATGTACAGAAAATTGTATACCTCTGGTGGTATAATCCGCTTATTGATTGCGGGTGCATCCCGTGCGCCCCTTCCATATACGCCAATGTTACCCTTTTAGGACATGAGGGGTCATTTCATAAGGGCATAATTATAAATTTGATCCACCTCTGATGTCTGACGTGGGCATCTAATCTCCAAAAGAATCGGGTGGAGAATTTCATACGTGTCAATGCAACTAGAGGTACCAATTATTGGTTTACTCCAAAATCACAAATTCTAACAACTTAAATATACTCACATGAAGTATTAATCATCACGAATATATACGTTACAAATTTATAACGGGTCGAATATTATTTACATGGTTAGATAAAAAAGAATAAAATAATATTCTTAGATGTTTTATTTTTGTCTTATCTTTCATACCTGCTTAATATTTGACCCCATCGCAAATTTGTGAGAATATATCTATCACAAATCAAAATTTGTGTGGGACAAAAACACAATGCGTTGAAAAATGTAAAAGTTTTACGAGTATTATACAATGATATTGAGGTTTGTCGTACTCCATCAATCAAACAAATTTACTCATTTAATATAGTAGGATAACCGATGTCGAACCATAAAGAGAACAAAAATTGAGTACTAGTTTTGTCTTAAATTATAAGTTAGCTATACATATCAAGAAGTTATTAATATTTAAGTAATTTAACTAATTCCCCGCAAAAAAAAAAAAGTAATTTAACTAATTAATTAAACTAAGTAAACAAGTAACATAAATAACGCTTTAAACAATAAGTTTCATTTAAGACGGATCAAATAATATATCATTTGCATATATAATACACATATAAAATGCATAGGTAGCAAATGACTTATCTTATGAAAATGATAGGTAACTTTGACCATTTTGACAATTACAAATTCTTATTTCAAACCGAGATATCCTTTTGAAACAATAAGACGGGTCAAATAGCTATCACTTTATATATAAGACAAAAATAAAATGACTAGATATTAGCAAAAAAAGTCTTGTCTTATCTATGCAGGTGGGATATATTTGACCCGTTTTAATCTTAAACGATTATATCCGTCTTAAGATAGATATATCGGTCGTAGAAGAGTGTTGTTGACATCATTACGTAATAAAATAACCAAAAGGTCAGGATGGCCGAGTGGTCTAAGGTGCCAGACTCAAGTTCTGGTCCTCTGACGAGGGCGTGGGTTCAAATCCCACTTTTGACAAATTTTCTTGTTTTTTTGTTTGTTTTTTTTTTTTCTTTTTCTTTTATGTGTAACACCAGGGAATATTAGATTAGATTAGATTTAATTTTTATAATCCGCAGGGATTAGATAATATATCATTTGCATATATAATACACATTTAAAATGCACAGGTAGCAAATGACTTGTCTTATATATGAAAATGGTAGGTAACTTGACCATTTTGACAATCACATATTCTTATTTCAAACCGAGTATATCCGTTTGAAATAATAAGACGGGTTAAATAATACTCCATCCATTCAAATTCACTTTGTATGTTTCTATCTTGTACACTATTCACAAGTGAACGTTCAATTTCAATTTTCTTCTAATACATGAGAGAAAATATATTCATGTGAGATCTTGTTTGATTCGTCTTCACGAGTACATTGAAAATATCTAACTTTTATAATTTTTGCGAATATGTAGCTGAAAATATTTAGCACGTAAAACGTGCGTTGACAAACGTGAAAAAACAAACATACAAAGTGAATTTGAATGGAGGGACTATTAGACAAAAATAAAATGTCTAGATATTAGCAAAAAAGATTTGTCTTATATATGCAGGTGGGCTATATTTAACCCGTTTTAGTCGTAAAACGCCTTATCCATCTTAAGTAGACCTGACAACAGATCAGGTCGTGTCGTGTTCGTGTTCGTGTCACATGTAAACGGGTCACAAAACCTCCAACCCAAACCCGACCCAATTAAATTTCTTGTCGTGTTCGTGTCGACTCACTTAGATAAATGGGTCATCAAGCCTCAACCCAAACCCGTCAATTTCGTGTCGGATTCATGTCGTGTTTTCGTTTCGTATCATTATTTGATAGCGCTAGTCTTAAGAGAGACTTATTATTTAACAATAAGATACATATATCCGTCGTAAAAGAGAGTTATTAACACAATTACGTAAGAAAACAATCAAAACGTCAGGATGGCCGAGTGGTCTAAGGCGCCAGACTCAAGTTCTGGTCCTCTAACGAGGGCGTGGGTTCAAATCCCACTTCTGACAATTTTCCTTTTTTTTGTTTTTTATTTCCTTTTATTTGTAACAACATGGAATATTAGATTAGATTAGATTAGATTGGATTTAATTATCTATCTCCATCTACTTCCACCTCTCTGTTTAATTTTTTCGATTGATTCTAAAAAAATGGGGGAAAGTGGAAGAGATGCAAGACGACGTCGTATTCTTCAAGGTGGACAAGATCGTCTAGCCCTAATCACTGGTCGTAAACCTAATAATGATCCCGGTTCATCTCCACCCTTTGATCCCTCCCCTCTTCCTTCTGGTATTCTTTCTTTTTATTTATCATTCTTTTTATTATTATTATTATTATTATTTGATTTGATTCAATTAATTTCAATGCCCAATTTGTTAATTAGGTTTTCCATGCTTATTATTTTCGCATTAATTTAGGATTTAATATTTTAATTGTTTAAGGGTATAATTTTATCAGGGAAGGTATTTGTTTGTTAATTAGGTAGTTGAGCTTACTCATTCCACATTATTAATCTATGATGCCTCACATCGAAAGAGGCGATTTCGAAGGAAGCATGTAGCTTGAACAGAAGAAGACTAAGGGTGTGTTTGGATAGCAGAAGTCGAGGGAAAGAGGGGGAAGGAGGGAAGCGGAAGGGAGAGAAGAGAATGGGAGGGGAGGGGAATGGGGTGTCGGTGTTTGGATACAATTTCCCTTCAAATCTTGCCTATTGTAGAGAGATTTTGATTAGTCTTGAAAGACGGAAATTGGATCCCTCCAAATCTCCTACTGTCGCTCCCTTTCTTTTCCCTCCAAATCCCTCGATCGAAACACACCCTTAAATGAAAAAGAAAAGTCCAATGGGTACATAATACGCAGTTTCATCTTTTATGAGATCCTGGTAATTGGGAAGCTATGAGAAATTGAGTCATATGATTGATTGCTTCAAGTAGCCCGTTTCTCTTGTGGCTTGCGTTTATTATGTCTATTGTGAAAGGATTAGGTTTTCGAGGGGATTTTAGGAATTCACACTTTTGAGGAAAACGGGTCATTATGACAATGAGATGGAATTGCTTTGATGGAGTGTAGTGGTTTATTGGCTAAGGTGAAGAGAATTCTAGAGAGAATGAGATATATTCTATTTATTACTCCCTTTGATTGATATTTGTGTACCTTTTATATTTTTCGTGGGAATTATTTTAATCAAAGGTAAACAAAGTACTGGGTTGAGGGTATTACTTATTTAGGGTGAAACTTTTTGTCTCTTGCGATGTTTAGGACATTTGGATAGTGGACATGTCATAGCAAAAGAGAAGGTTTGACTCAAATATGTTATTTTCGGTTGAAGTCGGCACCTGGAAGAAGATAAGAAGACATAAGTTATTGGTTTGTGTGAACTTGTGTGCTAAAGAAGTAAATTGGTATTTTCTCAGGCCTAGGGAATGGAAAAGATAAACAGAGTGAAGTATATAGTTGAAAGAGATGAAAGTTAATCTGAGTAGTAGCTTTTCTCCATTTTCTATTATCTTTGAACTTTTGTAATGGGCGGTGATGAAAGGTAGGATTTCTGGGGATGTGGGCATTTCTATTTTGAGTAAGATCGCAGCTTGCAGACTAGTAGAAAATTTATAGCTGAGAGTGTGGGGGGAGGACTCTTGATTAGATCTTTAGGCTGTATTGAGGTTAAGAGAAGAAAGAGAAAGTGAGTTCTTGTTGGGGGATGATAGTTTCGTCTTTGGAGATGCTTTTGCTAATATGGCACTGTATAGCAAGATGACGAGACCAATATGATTTGCAATATACCCCTAAGCCTCCGATCATTCCCCAAGCCTTGCAATTTACCTTTTGTGTGGATACAATAAGGGAAAGGGGGTTGGAGTCGAAGGAAAGGGAGGCAGGAGTAGGGGTAGGGGAATGGAGTAAGGGAGTTTTCCCTTCAAATCCCTCCACTCCTATTTGCCAACCATATACGGGGATTCCCACCCTCCCTTTTCCTCCTCTCCCTTTCCTTTCAAATCCCGGAATCCAAACAGATAGTCAAAGATTGTCCGGTAACAATTTTGGTTTAGCATTCTCTGGATGCCTATGTAAATTATACAACGTAGAAATTGAGAAGAAACTTGGAGAAGTTCGTAAAAATGAATGGTAGATACTTTCTTGGAAATGTTTGGTCATTTTGCTATCTCATTTCTCATTGTTGAACTACTTTCAGTTTATTTCGATTTTTGACATGCTCTGAATGTTAATGGACAATTATTTTTTGTTTTTATAGAATAAGTAGTCTTACCTTCTTCATAAAGATGTCATGAACTGTAGGTTCGTCACTGCCAAAGTCTATATACGATAAGTTTGATTTCTGAAGTATTTATGGTTATCAGATTATGAAGGCTCGTTAAGCTTATATCATGTTATTTGCCTCCTCCAATTTTAATTGGAAAATTTGTAATGTTATTCTAACGTCGATCTATGGGTAGAACAATTGAGTTAATGTGGTAGCAGGTTGACATTGATTCTACAACGGCAAAACCGTTGTCCCAGAATGATTGGGTATTGACTTGGTTGATATTACACGGCAAAAGAGCAGTCATAAATGACAAGCAAGAAAAAAGGGTAAGGGTGGAGGTAGCAGTTTCATTTGGCTGGCCTCTAGTGTCCAATTTTGGGCGCGGATCAAATGTATAATCAAAAGCCCACTTTTTAGTCTTCTTGTGCTAAAAATATTTCTGTAAGCTGTTGGTTTGTGATAACTTGTGTCTGTCAAGTTTATCTGGTCTTTATCGACGAGAGGGCGGGTGGTGGTGGTGGTGATCATGGATAGAGTTAAGCTTTCTGATGTTTCAATTTTGAGCTTATGGCTGTCATTTAAACTAGCCACAGAAGGTATGAAGCAGTCGAACATGACACTTCGATGGCTTGTTGACTTGCTGTATGTGTTGTTTAGCCATTTTTGCCTATCTGGTTTATAGTAACAAATGTTAAGGAACTCACTATCGGGCAATCACCACTATTATAAGGTTGAATCGATGTTTCCATATCCGACCTAAGCTTTGACTCATATCTCACTTGATTTGATATTGCTTGAGTTGAACCTCTACTCCACTCGAAGTGGAACTAACTAATCAAGACCATAAAGAAATGGAATAAAAAGAACCAATTGAAAAAAAGGCATATTCGAATGACACTATCCGAAATAAACTTCAAAACCCAATCTGATTAAACCGTTTGCACAATGCTGTGGTCTGTTCTGGTTTGAAGTCTGTTGTTAATGCTTATAATTCTCTCTGTCTTTTGTTATTGCAGTTTCTCAAATCGAAGAAGACACTTCCTCATACATTACGCCATCCAGGGATTATCTTCCTGCCAAACTTGGTCAGGATGATGCATTAGATGGCCGAAGTAAAGAACAATCATATATGAGAAAATCCGAGGCAACAAGTGAGCCTATGAGAGCCTTCGTATCTCAAGATCGAGGGGAACGAGATCCTCCTTCAGGGGCACAAAAGGTAATTCTAACTGCTACAGATGTCATACTACGCCTCGCCCAACAAATTCCCATTAGTAATGTGACATCAAAGCAAGCAAGTGCTGCTGTATTGATTACAGAGCATGACCGGTTTTTGTGTGCTGTAGCTATGGCAATCTTGGTTGTCTTGTCATATGCTGGATTTCCTATAGTCGGGAGCAGGATATTTAGGTGGATCATATTATTTCGGCCGCTTTTCCTTGTTCTAATAACCAATATAACATTGATTGTTCGGAGACTTCTTCCTGATAATCAGAAGAATTTGTCAAGAGGTGATAAAGATAGTATCAGTTCTCTTTTGGGTGATGGGTATGCTTGGGCCGAAGATGCTGGAAGGGCATTAGAGCTGGGTTTGATGTTGCAGAATGTCGGCGGTGCGCTGTTCTTGGATTGCAGTGTGTACATTACCATTGTCATCTTTGGCCTCTCACTGTTCGGCTGAAACTTTAAGCATGAAGTTATCCTAGGGTCAAAGAATCAACAATTCGCGCAACTGTTGTACTAGTTTTTATTCTGTCAGTTCCGATGTATGAACTTTACTTTAAGATTATACACCAGAGCTTGTTTTTCTGAGGTTTACTTTGTAAACATTTGTGATCTCTTTCACTTTTGTATTAGTGAGTAAGTTATGATGGCAGAATCTACGCTCCGATAAGAAATGATAAGAAATGGTTTTTGTAAACGAGAGCTCTCGAGTTTTTTTGCAGGGAAGAGTAATTCCGGTTAGTAAAGTCTGATTTGTTCAATGTTGGCTGCCACAAGCATATCGCAAATGTCGTCCTCCTTTGTGTCAGCTCGGTCTTGATCTACTGCTAGAGACTGGATCTCGTGTAACATATTGTCGATGAACGTGAACTGTCACGCTTTTACTGGTGGAAACTGGACCTCCCGCGAAAATGAACTGTCGCGCTTTTACTCGGGTTGAATCTGGTACTGATATAGCCCATATAGGTATTCCCAGGCAGGTGGCTTGCTGACTGTTGTGGGTTGTCTTTTAAAAAACCAGATTTTGTAGACAATAGCCAATGTCTGAACTTGAGTTGAGCGTTGCCTAGACCTGGCAAATCCGACCCGACATGATAAAACCGAACGATCCGACCCGACTCGATAAAACCGATCTGACTCGCCCGATATTGGACCCGTCGGTTAATCGATAATATTATAAAATCAAGGTACCAGAAATCGATCCACTCCGATCCAACATAACCCGATACGTAATCTTATCCGATAACTGGTATAACCGAACCGGCAACACCCAAGTAGATTAAAACCCGACAAGAATAATATCCGACCCGAATGAATATCAAATAACCGAAAATTACCATTCTTTATTGCTTACACTATAATCTACGTATGATTTCATGATAATTAAATTAATTTGTTATGGACAATGAATTTAAAAGAAGAATAAATTGTAAAATTTAAAAGAAGTAACATGTAATGTAAGTGATGTAACCCGATATTAACCCGATATGAACTGGTTGAGAATATTATTGACCCTATATGAACTATTACCCGACATGTTAGTTGAGTAGTCCGACCGCATAACAACCGAAACCCGACTACATGTTTCCCGCTCAAACTCGATACTCGACATAAGTCATGACCTGAAAGGCTGAAACAACCCGACCGAACCCAACCCGACCCACTCATTCATAATGGTCGAAATAATCCGAAAATACAACAACCCGAACCGAAAACATTCCGACTCGAACCCGACTCGACCCACCCGATTGCCAGGTCTTCCTACCAAGTGGAACAAATTATATTGAGGTCGATCTTGGTTCACCATGAACCAATCCTTACGCTTATTCAGAAGTAAACAGTTGGCCATAGCAAAGCTTTTGAGAAAATGTTCAAAGAATTTACTGTTAGAACAAGGAATGCAGGTTCATGCATCTGCAGTTATGCTTGGGTTTTGTGATGACATGATAATATGCAATGATCTTATTGGTATGTATGGAAAATGCGGAAAACTGGACAATGCATACAAGGTGTTCGATACAATGCTCGAACGAAATGTAGTAACTTGGACTGCTCTCATTTCTGGGTGTTTACACCAGGGCGATGCTGAAAGAGCATTATCTCTTTTTCACGAGATGCGATTTTCCGATGTTAGACCGAATGAATACACCTTCTCTGCTTGTTTTAAAGCATCTGGGCTTCTGGGTATTCCTGAGACGGGTATGCGAGTTCATAGCTTATGTCTGAAAGTCGGGTTTGATCAATTTTCAGTAGTGGGTAATTCTCTTATTGATATGTATGCAAAGTGTGGCGCGATTTCACGAGCAGCTCAATTGTTTGATGAGATGAGTTTAAGGGATCGGGTAGCTTGGAATACTATCATTGCAGGTTACAGCTCCTGTGGTGACGGGAAGGTTTCGATATACTTGTTCGCAGAAATGCAGAAACAACGAGTGATGCCTGATGAATTTACTTTAACTTCCGCTCTCAAAGCTTGCGCGACTGTCAAAACGATTGTCGGTGGTACTCAAATACATGCTGCCTTGATCACTCGAGGGTTTTTGATATCAGCACAGGTACCTCTTATCGGAGCACTAATTGACTTGTATGTAAAATGTGGGTACGTATCTGAGGCGCGTAAGCTATTTGATCACATGGAAGATCGGAGTTTAGTGTCGTGGGCGTCTTTAGTTTTAGGTTATGCACACGGAGGCGATTTGTTAGAGAGTATGCGCTTGTTGAGGGAACTTAGAGAGAGTAGTATACGAGTAGATTCGTTCACGCTTTCTGGATTGATTGGTGTCTTTGCTGATTTTGCATTTGCAGAGCATGGAAGGCAGCTTCATGCTTTCGCCATCAAAATCCCGACTGGTTTAGAGGTAGAAGTAGGCAACTCTATTGCCGATTTGTATCTCAAATGTGGATTAATGGACGAAGCAGAGAGAATTTTTCGAGAAATGCCAGTGAAAAACAGGATATCCTACACTGTGATGATTACTGGTTATGGGAAACATGGTTTAGGAAAGCGGGCTGTCGAACTTTTCAATAAAATGACTGCAGAAAACATCAGACCCGAAGGGATAACGTATTTGGCCATCTTATATGCGTGCAGCCATTCGGGTTTGGTCGAGGAATGTGAGGAATACTTCTCAAAGTTATGCAGCAGCCGGTGGATTACTCCGCAGGTAGAACACTATTCTTGCATGGTTGATCTCTTAGGTCGAGCTGGGCGCCTGAAAGAAGCGAAGAGCCTCATCGATAGCATGCCAATGAAACCTAACACGGGTGTATGGCAGACATTGTTGAGTGCCTGTAGAGTTCACGGAGACTTCGACCTTGGAAGAGAAATAGGAAAGATCGTCTTGGAACAGGACGGAGATAACCCGGTTACTTATGTTATTCTGTCACAGATTTATGCAAATGCAGGCTACTGGAACGAGTGTCAGCAGCTGAGAGAGGTCGTAAAGAGGAAGAGGTTGAAGAAAGACGCGGGTCAGAGCTGGGTCGAGGTCGACAAAAAGGTCCATTACTTCTATGGTGGGGATGATACTCATCCTCTTATTAGTAATATCCATGAAACTTTGATCGAGATGGAGAAAAGGTTGAAAGAAGAGTTGGGGTACGCCCACGAGGTCAGGTTTGCGCTGCACGATGTTGAAGAAGAGTCGAAGGAGGAAAATTTGAGAGTTCATAGCGAGAAATTGGCTATCGGTCTGGCATTGTTGTCCGGAGGGAAGGAAAATGAACGGAAAATGATTAGGGTTTTCAAGAACTTGAGGGTTTGTGGAGATTGCCATGAGTTCATCAAGGGTTTATCCAAGGTTTTAAGTCGTGTCTTTTTGGTTCGAGATGCAAACAGATTTCACAAGTTTCAGGATGGTGTTTGTTCGTGTGGAGATTATTGGTGATGCAAGTAAATTTGATGCTTATTTCTCGATAAGCTGAGCGGTTGAAAGATCGAGACATTTGGGTAATGTTGTTATTGACTCGTAATATGTCAATAGGTAAGCGTAAGCCTGATTATACGAAGGGAAGAACCGATTTTCAAAGAAGGCCGAGATATAACCTATTTAGCGAGTGTTGTACTCAAATGCCCGTTGGGTTTGAAGAGTGGTTAGTTTGCACAGGTTCCCCTATACTGTGTGCTAGGTTTCCACTTCGTGTTTTTCCGTGTGTTAGGTTTCCACCAAAACCTTAAGGGGATAATTGAGGCCCAACTATTATTAATATTCCTATTACTAACATTGATATATGTGACAACTCACAATGTAGTTCGAACTCTTATTTTGAACTTGAAGTATTTTGAGAGATCGTGATCCCTTTATTTACTTTATTGTATTAAGACCGTGTTCTTTTCGACTGAAAGAAATTTAATTGAACTAATTGGAGTAGAGTTTAATTTAACTAAATTGAGTGGAGTTTAGGGGAAGTGGATTTAGTTGAATTAAAAGTTAATTATGTGAAGAGATTAACTGAACATAATTGATTGAACGTAAAGAACACTTAACTGAATATAGCTAAACAAAACTGGAAGGATCTGAAATTAAACCAGAAAAAACAGAGCCTAAATATTCATTCACACCCGAAGTCAACGTAATAATTTACACCCCCTTCTTTTAACGAATAGATCTTTTCATTGATAAAACGTCATACCGCTAGCGTGTTCATAATCTTTGAATATTGACGGATATAAATTTACGAAAATCAAAAGAAACAATTTTTCATCCAAACAAAGAGTTTTATATTTGATTCATTCCACTTATGCATATCTTCGATGTTTGATTATACAACATTGTAAGGGTCTTTGAATTTTGCATACATTCATAGAGAAACAATTTTAGTTACATGATAGATTGTAACATATGTAGCATCAAAACAGATACGGACACAGACACGATATAGACATAGGATACGGCATGCAATGAAATTGAGGATACGAGTCACGTTATTTAAATTTAATAAAATCTCCTTTTCATAAAAGGAAGGACATTTCAAGCCTCCCTATTGGTCCTTGAATTTTTAGAAATTGAGAAAAAAATTATTTAGCTAGGGTCCCCCACTTCCCCCACTTCCCCCACTTACTTGGTAAATAATTAATTACTCTCTATGCACTAATGTTTCATGATTTTGATTTAATTTAATTTTCTTGATTCATTGATTTAATTGATTACAATCCTATCTTATATTTTGATCATCAGCTAAAAAAATAGTAATTGCTTAGACATAATAATTTTGGCACAATTTAAAAAAAAAAAGCATACGGAGTATATAACAAAATTGCACTTGAAATTTGAAGTAAATTAGTATACTTAAAATAGTAGCTATATAAATTTAAACAAAGCGAAAAAAATTAATTAAATAATTTAAAAAATACTTTTTTAAACCTGGTGATATTAAAAATATATTTATTAAAAAAAATAATAAAAATAATCAACAATTATATTTTTTATTCAAATATAAGATGAAATCATTTAGGGCATCAGTTTCTTAGAAAAATTCTAAACGTATCTACCCACCTTCAATTATTTTCAAAATAGAGAAAAAATGTGTGTTTTCGAATTCAATTTACCAAATAAGTGGTAAATTAGCAAGGATTTCTTTAGTATTGTTAAACTTTTTTATTATAGCCATTTATTTCAAGATAACATAATATTTATCTTTTTATTTATTTACGTAAGTTTGACAATTTAACAAGGGTATATTCGTCTGAAGTTTAAAACGGGTTAAATATGTTCATGACGATTGATGAATAAGGCAAAAACATAACGCATAGTGAAAAGTAAGATTTGTCTTATATGTACATGTGAGATGATATTTAACCCGTTTTAATATTAGGACGGGTATCTCCGTCTAAAAGGTTGGGAAAAATTAATTTCAGTTTATAATAATCGTTAAAAAAATTAATTCAATAGCATTAAAATAATTAGGAGTCAAATAATTTTCACCATATTTATAATTTATATATTTCTCAATTAATTTCATGAAAAATTGTATTTGCGTTGGGTAATCGAACATATTTACGAATAACAAAGTTTTTAAAACACACCCGTACATTTTTTGTACGGGTATAAAACTAGCATACATTTTATAGTTATAAATATTTGATTTTATTTTTGTAAAAGTATTTAATATTAAATTTAAATAAGCGAAGCTAAAACTTGCCATTGATAATAACTCATTTTCATTTCTCATCCGAATCAATATTTTAATTAATCTCTTTCGATAGCACATTTCTCGTGAGAAGAACATCATTCACCGCGGATGATAATTAAATAACGTGGTCCGTGGACACGCGATGGACACAGCTCAAATACCACGGACACGTGCCCAAATAAATGTAGAAAGTTAGACACGGTTGTTTAGATGTCCGACACGTTTCGACGTGTGTCCGTGAAGTATCGATGTCAGACACGGTACGGCTCATTACGAGAAGTGCTACCTGATTGTAACCGATAGCCAATATCCGTCCTAAAAAAGATTTATTGGTTTTTCTAAACCTCCTTGCCCAACCCCACACTCCCTTTTAGCCGTCACCTTTTGATTCACTCTCTACTTTTTATGCATTCCATAATCCACCCATTAGCATTAAAAATGTACTTCGAACTACTTAATAATACTAGGGAATCAAAGAATCATCATTAACAAGTTCTTTTTAATTAAAATGAGAACTAGAGGTAGTGTGGCATGTGAGGGCCTCTAATATGATCTGGTAGTTATTAGAGTACCTTTATCTTTCTAAATCTGATCAACACCAACACCATTAACCAACAATCTTAATTTGTCAATCTCAATAAGTCTCCCTTGTGACGAGTTATACGTCACAAATTTGTGACGGGTCGAATAACACCACATGGATAGATAAA
Organism: Silene conica; assembly: GCA_029255685.2. Taxonomy (NCBI): domain Eukaryota; kingdom Viridiplantae; phylum Streptophyta; class Magnoliopsida; order Caryophyllales; family Caryophyllaceae; genus Silene; species Silene conica. The sequence goes on from CM055314.2 coordinate 1,683,855, forward strand.
ATAAAAGTAAAGGTGTATTTGACTCGTCGCAAGCTTGCGACGGATACGTGGATAATAACCTTCAAAATCAGCTATTTTCGATCATTTTAAAAACGGTTCTTTTTTTCCTGAATCTTTATCTATAGGCTCATTATATTCTATAATAAATATTGGATGTTTGGCTTTTTCACGAAACAGTATAGAATAAAATATACAGTATAACTTATTTTGTCTGTTTCAAACACGACCTTTAAAGTAATGTTAGTGTCTCTAAATGTGTCTATTTTAAACTGTATGCCAATTTTAACACCTTGAGTCATTTTTATATGGTCTTAAAGTACTAGGGTGCGAATATCGAGAATTTTTATCTCGGGACCTTTTGGCCAAAAAAACGTGGATAATAACCTTCAAAATCGGTTATTTTCGGTCATTTAGTACCTGAAATATTTTTTTCTGAATCTTTGTCAATAGGCTCATTATATCCGATAATAAATATTGGATGGTTTGATTTTTCATTATATAACTTATTTTTTCTATTTCAAACACGACGTTAATAATAATGTAAGAGTCTCTAAATGTGTCAATTTTAAACCGTATGACAGTTTTATCACCTTGAATCATTTTTATATGGTATTAAAGTACAATGGTGCAAATTTCGAGAATTTTTGTCCCGGGACCTTTCAGCCTAAAAAACGTGGATAATAAGCTTCAAAATCGGCTATTTTCGGTCATTTTAGAAAGCGAAATATTTTTTTTCTGAATCTTTGTCTATAAACTCATTATATACTATAATAAATATTGGATACTAGACTTTTCACAAAACAACATAAAATAAAGTATATAACTAATTTTGTTTATGTCAAACACGACCTTTAAAATAATGTAAGAGTCTAAATGTGTCTATTTTAAACCATATGTCAATTTTAATACATACATTGAGTCATTTTTATATGGTATTAAAGTACTATGGTGAGAATTTCGAGAGTTTTTATCCCGAAACCTTTTTGTCCTAAAAAACGTGGATAATAACCTTGAAAATCGGCTACTTTCGGTCATTTTTGAACCCGAATGTTTTTTTTCATAATCCTTGCATTGTCTACAGGCTCATTATATCCTATAATAAGTATTTGATGTTTGGATTTTCACGAAACAACATAGGAAGTATATAATTTATTTGTTTATTTTAAACATGACCTTTAAAGTAACGTTACGGCCTCTAAATATGTCTGTTTTAAACCGTATGCCAATTTTAACAGCTTGAATTATCTTTATATGGTATTAAAGTAATATGGTGCAAATTTCAAGAATTTTTATCCCGGGACTTTTCGGCCTAAAAAACGTGGACATTCAAAATCGGCTATTTTCGGTTATTTTAGAAATCGAAACATTTTCTTTCTGAATCTTTGTCTATAGACTCATTATATCCTATAATAAATATTGGTTGTTAGACTTTTGACAAAACAACATAAAATAAAGTATATAACTTATTTTGTCTATGTTAAACACGACCTTTAAAATAATGTAATAGTCTCTAAATGTGTCTATTTTAAACCGTATGTCAATTTTAAGATCTTTAGTCATTTTTATATGGTATATAATTACTATGGTGAGAATTTCGAGAGTTTTTATCCCGAAACATTTTTGACCTAAAAACGTGGATTATTACCTTCAAAATCGGTCATTTTCAATGTCATGTGTATGGCGCATGGGTGTGTGTGGTGTGAGGACCCGGGGATAACGGTAGGGTGGTGGAACTGAGGTGGATAGTGGTGATAATGATGGCGGCAGTGGGTGGTAGTCGGGGTTGGCGTCATGGCGTGGTTGTTGCATGCGTGTGTCGTGAGTGTTAGTTAGTGGTGTACTTAGAGTATTAGGAGTAATTGTTTGAGATTAATTTGATAGATGGTTAACTGTAGGAGATTTGTTGGTGATGATAAAGGAAAAGATGTATGGAGCTGTGGATGAAGTGTATGAATGGAGTGAGGTAAAAACAAGTAAGAAGGTAAAAATGAGGGGAAAAGTTGTATGAAAATGAATGTATGAATGTATGAAGATGAAGGGATGTATGGAGATGAATGTAAGAAGATGAATGAGGGAAAAATAAGAGAGCAGAGGAGCAAGTTCGTCCAAAAATATAACAAAATTAAAAAATTTTTGACGGAATATGCTCCCTGTACGTCAATTTGGGAGCAAATTTTGATCCGAGTACATCTTTTGGGGTAAAAAATTAAAAAGTTTTCGTAAGGGAGTTAATTTTAAAAAATGGTATATTAAAGGGAGTTTTTGTTAATTATTCTTCTCGAAAAGATGATTACTTTGACAATAAAAATTGCCATTTTACGAACTTGTAAACATGAATTTTGGCTTTCAGAATTTTCCGAATAAAAAGATCGAAAATGTCAAACCTCCAATACACCGCAGACATTTTCCAATTTTTTATTTATTAAGATATATAAAAGCTTGTACACACATCATGTTATACACGTCTAACTTTACCCAAATTCTCATAAACGGACAACTACTCGTCGAAACTATCGTCACAAGCTGAAAACGAATAGTGCCTCTCACAAAATACAAGTCACCGGATTCATAAAAGTGTTCTATTTTTCTCCACTTATCTTCCCACTTGCATTATTATGAGAGTATCAGATCCGTTTTCAAATTATAACGGATAATATCCGTTTTCAGCATGAGTCCATTACTAACTTTAATACTAAAGTTATTAAAAAAAAAAAAAAAAACCAAAACAAAAACAAATAAGAAACTGAAATGCTAAGTAAGAAATTGATTCTTGTGGAGAATCATAGATGGATCAGCAAAACGGGCAGAGAAAGAACGGGTCAAGTACTCGGGTTCCTTACGTTCGTATCCTTCATCAAAGTTCCTAGCATAAGCTTCAGGATCATAAGCTACAATGACTGAATTTTGATTGTAATTAGTCAATTTATTATTATTATTATTATTATTAGTAGTAGTAGAGCTTAATATCTTCTGCTTCTCCTTCTTAATCTTCATCCATAACATCTTCCATCTCGACCGTTCGGGATTACGATTATCATGGGGTTGATTATTTGACGATGTCGTCGTCTTGCCTAATTTGATGCATTGTTGTTGTTGATGGTTTTGTCTCTTGCTCTTGCTCCTCCCAAATGTGAAGCTTTGGCTCTTTTCAATGTTCCATTCTTTGATACCCATTTTATTCAGAGATTTAATGGAATGTTTTTGGGAGGAGTAATAATGGATTAAATCAAAGTTCATAAGAATGGGAAGTTCTAGCTTTTAAGTTGGTGTAAAGTGAGATTTATAAGGAGTTACATACTTAGCACCAGAAAGGACACAGACACGAATACAGGTATGGACACGACACGACACGGATATGGGTACAGACACGGCATGTCATGAAATTTAGGATACGGGACACACGTTATTTAAATTAATAGGATATACATTTTTATAGTTATAGATGGTTGATTTTAATTTTATAAAAGTATTTGATACTCCCTTCGAGTCGAGTGTTGGTTATGTTTGCTTTTTGCACAAAAAATAAGGAAGTGATTTTAGACCACACAAAACACCCTACCCCATGTTGAATTAATTTTGAAGTATTAAAAAGAGAAAGAGGAACCAGCACTAAACTCGCATCAAAAGGGAAACAAGAACAAACACTCCGACTCGGAGGGAGTATTAATTTTATATAAGTGAAGGTAAAACTTAACCTTGATAGTAACTCATTTTCGTTTCTCATCCGAACCAATATTCTAATTAATTCTTTTGATAACGCATTTCTTGTCTGAAAAACGTCTTCACTCTAAATGATGGCCAAATACCGTGGAAACGCGATGGACACAGTTTAAATACCATGGACACGCGTCGAAGACGTGCTCAAATAAATGTAGAAAGTTAGACACGCCTTTATAGGTGTCCGACACGGTGTCATAGATAGTACGACTCGTTACGAGAAGTGTCCGTGTTACCTAGCTCAAGAGTAAACCCTTTTTTTTGGGTGAAAATGAAGCTGAGTTAAATTAAATAAACTCAAATGAAAGCTAATTTAAATACGCAAATTTTATTATACAACCGTCAGATGTGTGATTAAACAAATATTACCACATTTTGATAAATACTGGCCATTTTTGGATAAATAGTGACAACCTTTTTTTTTTGGTTATAAAATAGTGACAACTTTTTATGACTACAAAATGAACATTTTTTTAGGTTGATCACTCTTTACCAAGAGATGGTTACTATTTATCAATAAGTGGTCAGATTTGGTAGTAAAGTAAAAAGTTGTCATTTTTAGGTGACAAGTGGGGTGATTTGGTATGTATTTGAGCCGTCTTACGCTTAAAACGAATAATGACGGTTTCAAATGAGAATTTATGCTCCTATTTAAGACACTTTTTCGTGACAACCGTTTATTTACGGGGTTTGCTATATTCAGCCCCTAATTTTACTCATTTTACCCCTTGTTAATACCAAATTATCCCTTACTTTCTTTAATAGTTACTTTTCTTTATCGAAAGTTAGTTTTTTTTTCATTTCAACATCCATGTATTCCGTCGTAAAATTTGAAAAACCGCATTGAAAAAACAAAAAAAATATCACCATAATCAACACCGTCTCCTTCAATATCTTCGGTGTTTACCTAATTAACGTTGCGGAATTTTAAAAAAATGACTCATTCCATGTAAATTACATGAACAAACTCAGGCATGTTCATGTAAATTACATGTCAACTACGATTCGGTATGATTTAACAATTGTCGGTCCCACACTCTGAACATTACACAATACTAACTGATAATACAAAAGCAAGTTAATTAAGATTCACAACTTACAGAAAGAATTTAAAAACTGTGCTGACAATACTAAATTGAAAAACAATAAAAATAACTTAATATTAATATAATAACCAGAAATAGTCATAAACAAAAGTGTATAGACGTTAGATATACAACAAATTCAAATTTGATAAAAGAAGTGTATAGACGTTAGATAAATAAAACAAAACAAGCCGCGCTAGTCGAAACAAATTTACAATGCTCAAGGAATTTAGATGGAACCATCATCTTGCTTGAGCATACTTGTCTTCAGTTTGGGACATTCCTTTATCACAATTTGAGACAAATGATTTCTGAGGAAAGATCTATGGAGTCTTTTCAATGCTTGACAACAAATGAACTCGACTCGAAAATTTCCTGAATTATTATTCAATAATTCACCTAATGAATCTGGAATGTCCGTTAAACTTGGGCAATTCCGAACAACTAGCCGATCTAGATGTCTTAGGTTACCGATCCATTCTGGTAGAGTCTTAAGATCGTAAACCCAACAAATCGCCAGTGTTTTAAGCTTCGCCAGACAACTAATTTCATCTGGTAATGACTCGAGTTTAGAGAGGTTCATCAACTTTAGGTCACTAAGGTTGGCGAGTGATTTCCATGGTATCATTGTGTGTAAATCCAACTTTGGGCAACACTCGATTTCAAGCTTTGTGAGTTGGGCTATGTCGTCCTCACAGACCATCCAAATTTTCTGCAATTTGTAGCACTCGTGAAATTCACAGGATTTTAGATATGGAGATTCCACAACCAAGGTGGGTAACTCATGGCAGTGTCGAATTATCAACGACTCTAACAGGGGAAGCTTGATCGATAACAGAGAGTCTAACCCGCGAACTTTGTTGATTGTTAATGTCTTAAGGGTCTCAATGGATGACTTGGAGGTTAGAACACTTGATGTTGACGATGATGGTGAGGACGATATAAGATCTTCCAACAACTTGACGGAAATGTCGTTCACCTCCAACGATACAAGGTTTCCCATTATAGGTAGATAATCTATTTTTGTACTACTTATTTGGAGTTTAATAACTTTCGGAATTAGTTTTACCTCTGAGGAAGAAGACCGGGTCCTCTGGTAATCCTTCCATGCCTCGAGTTTGGGTAAATTAGCCAACGTTAACGACTCCAGAGAAGGAAAGTACGGCTTGTTTTCGGGATAACCAATGTTACTCTCTATGTACTTCAAGGTAGTGAGGTTCGAAAGTGTTAATGATTTAAGCTTAAGGAGTGTGCCTAAGAGCGGAAGGGACTCACATTTGTCGCAGTATTCGCATTTATGGCAGTCCATAATTTGTATTGAAGCGAGATCTAGGAATCGAGGAAGCGTCAATCCTTTCCAACAACGGATGGTTAAACTTTTAAGAGGCGCTTGCAGTGCTTTCAACACAATGTCGTCATCATCATCTGCTGAAGTGATTGATTCCCAAATCAATGATTTATCACAATACTTGTGGATGTCATTAGAAATTTTATCACTTCTTGAGTGATCTTCCTTTTGATTTTCGATAATGTAATTGTAGTCGGCCAATGTATGTAAGGCATTGTTTTCGCTCATCATAAGTACAGTCGATTTTGGCATCGGTACAAGTTCCCCACGACTAGCTGTCGTTTCATCGTTGTTGATTTTACCTCCGACATATAAGTGTCTCAAACTTGCCAATTTTTGAAAGCCTTGTGACAAAATAATATGTGGATTGGAGTGTTGAAGATCCAAAACGCGTAAATTTGGCATTCTTGTGACGAACTTGGTAAAGAAATCCGGACAGGTTTTTCCAAGCGTAAGCGATCTTACCATCTCAAGGTTTTCAAAGTAACAAGCCAATTTCTCACAATTCACCATTGTTATATTCAATATTTGCAACAACCTCGGACTCGTTTTAACAATGTTGTCGATACCAGTAACATTTTCACAAGATTTGCCCAAAAATACAAGCGACCGTAGGTTTTTGGCCTCTCCAAGCCATGACGGAACATGCCATGAAATACCATCAACGACAAAACTCACATGTTGAATTGTCCTCGGTTCAACGTGTTCATTGTCCCCAGTACCAAATGATTGATACTCCTTATATTCCTTAGCCATATTTTTCACAAACTCGTAACTAAAAATGGGCATCTTGTAGCTCAACGTATCATCGTCATCAGCATTGATTTTACCATACTCGATGAAGTACCCCATATTATGTAGCTCCCGAAGATATTCATCCCCTATTAACATGAATTCAGGAGCGGTTTCAGGTGAAATCTCAAACTCAACCGCTAACCAAAGATTCAGATCAGCTCTATTAAATTCATAATCCTTCGGAAACAAGGAACAATAAAGGAGACATCGCTTCATAAAAAAGGGCAAGCGTTTAAAGCTAACGAGATTCAAATTTGAAGTGATCGTGTCAATGGGCGAGTCTAGGCTCGGCCAAACAACCTCTATGAAGTCCGTCCATTCCTCGACCGTGATCTTAGACGAGAGAATAGAGGCTACAGTCTTGATCACACAAGGGTTATTGCCACACTTGTTTAAAATATTCGACACTAATTTGGATTCAAGAATTCGAGTTTTCTCATGGTTCGATTCCTCGGATGAGAATGCTAGGGTTTCAAATAATGCCCTTGATTCCTCGTCTTCTAAACCTTTCAATAACTCAATTGTTGTTGTTCTGTCGTGAGACCTACAAAATAACATGTACGGAGTATAAGTTAGGTTACAACCTCCAAATTCATGGTCACGGTCCCATTTTTAGTTTAGCTTCTTATTCAAATAATGTAATAACAAAATCCGACTCAGACAGTCGGGTTACTAGTGTGTAAGCTACTTTGTAATCAATTTCTTTACCGCTGCTAAAAAAAGTACAAACAAAACAAAATAAATCTTTTGGGAAAGGAGACATGGACTCAAATAGTTAGGTCACGTTCTTTTGGACTTATTTTTGCTTAATTTAATGTAAAAATAAGTTAAATTTATAAAAATACAGCAAAAATAAGTTAAGTTCAGAAAAAATAAGTTAAGCAAAATAAGTTTAGAAAAGTTCAGCAAAAATAAGTTAGGTTAAGTTCAGCAAAAATAAGTTCAGAAAAGTTAAGCAAATAGTCATACCCGTTTATAGTATTGACGAGTTTTGAAAAATCACTAAAACTTGAGAGAGACTGTCTTTCAATAAATTATTGAGAGACCATTCTTTCGTACCATTTTATTTGTATTCCGTGGCCCTTTTGTCATTAATCGTACCGTAATAGTTTCGTACCTATTTATCTAATAAATGTACTTATTTTATCTTTAATCCTTATTTGTACCAATTTTATTACTTTTAGTACCACTTTTTCTTAAATTTGTACAATAGTCTCTCAATAAGCTTATTAAAAGACCGTCTCTCATCTCAGGAGGCCTACTGTTGAAAAATTTAAAATTTTCACAAATTCTCACATGCAATAAAATAAAATAAAATAAAATAAAATAAGAGCGAGGAAATAGAAGAAGAGGGGGAGAAATTTAGAATACTTGGAGCGCCAGGTACGGTGTTGAGAAGGCAAGTTGTTTGTAGTGACAAGTATCTTCAAAGACATAGGTTTGCCTGGTACAATAAAAGACAGTGCAGTTCGAAGAAGAGAAAGACTGTCTTCATGCGTGAAGCTTGGCCAACCATCAAACACAATCAACCCTGTCGGGCATCGTTTGCTACTAGTACCGCTCCTCGTCCCTTCCGACCAATTATAACTTATCATTATAATATGTGCAAGAATGTACCTGCCATTAATAGAGTGGTGTTAGTCCAGTGGTAACTGAGTTAAATATCAGAACTTGCAGAAATGTAGAAGTTGAGAGCTCTCAGATTCAATTAACAGTTAGGACGATGACCACCTGGTCACTGCAGCCACGAAAAGGTGGTTTACCTGCCATCTTCTTCAAATATATGTTTATCTTTCACGTCATCGCAATTTATCCAATCCTTTACGTGGAACGTGTCCGACACTTGACGCTCCTCGAACAGATACTGTGCCAACATAGTCTTTCCGCTTCCTGTTCATATCAGATTTTTCAAGGAGCTATGCTAAATTGAATAAAATTAGATTACGTATCTATAACGGCAACCTGATCAAGTCTAGAATTTTATCTATATAATTGCAAGATCATTTACATCCGATCCGATATAGTACCTCCATTTTATAGTTTCTGAGCATTATAGTAAATTTTTTGAGTTTTGTTTTAGAAATTATGAGTTTTCGTACGAAGTTTCTGAGTTTATTTATTTAAACATTAAACTCTAAAAAATCACAATAAAAATATTACATATAAGTTTAGTTATATTTGAGTTAGGATGGAAACAAAATTAAAATTTAACTTATAAACTTTAATATGCTCAGAAAAATTACACATTTGCTAAAAAACAAATAAAGTTTGAGGTAATAAGCTCAAAAAAATACATATATGTTTAAAAAAATAAAATTTGAGGTACTACATCCGATATATGTTCAACCCAATTTTTTTTTTTTAAAAAAATTATCATGGTGGGACCCGCAAAGTTTTATAATGATTTTTAATTCAAAATAACTGCTTGAAATAATTGTTTTCCAATTATCACGTAACACTTTTGATATAAATTCATAAACATGAATTTCTACGAAAACTGTCAATATGTATAACATGGACTTAAATATTATATAAGAAAATATAATATTTCAAACATCCTATGTCTAGAACTGCTACATAACAATTTATAGCCAATACATAATTACAATAAACAATAATAATTAACAATTTACAACAATCGGAAAAAAAAACTGTGGCGACAATACTAAATTAAAAACAATAAAAATAACTTAATATTAATATAACAACTCGGAATATTGTACAAATTAGTATCATCAATTGAAATATTTTGCGAAAATTAAGTCATAAACAAAAGTGTATAGACACGTTAGATATAAAACAAAATCGAATTTTAATAAAAAAATGTATAGACGTTAGATATAAAACAAAATTTATGAACATTTATAATTATGTTCCGATGATACATATTTAGAATAATACGATTTGATTCTGGGGCCTTGCCCCTCTTTTATACAAAAATAATAATAATAATACGATTTGAAAACAACCCGAACTATTATATAAATATATATATATAGAGTTGGGATCACATGAGTCCACCCTAAATAATTGAGTCATTGAGTCTAACAATGATATCATAAGTTGTATAAAAAAGTATCACGTGTTTTCAATATCAAATTTTTTTCCTTTTTTTGTTTTTTTCTTTTTCAATATTACTTTTTTTCCTTTTCTTTTAAAATGACATTTTCTTTATTAAAAACATTCCCTTTTTCAGTATGCATTTTTTTTAAAACAAACACGTTGTTTTTAATAAAAAGGCGTTTTTTCTCGAATTTTTTTTTCATTACAATATCGCAAGTTACTCAATACAATATCACCGGTTCTTCAAAATAATATCACCAAAAAAAAATTCGAGAAAAAAAAATTTCGGAAAAAAATTTCGAGAGAAAAAATTGAAAAAAAAAATTTGGAAAAAATATTTCCGGGAAAAAAAGTTTTTGAAAAAATTTCGTGATATTGTTTAATATAGTGCGTGATATTGTTTAACAAAAGGCCTTTTTTTCTCGAAATTTTTTTTCACTACAATATCACAAGTTACTCAATACAATATCACCGGTTCTTCAAAATAATATCACAAAAAAAAATTCTAAAAAAAAATCGAGAAAAAAAATTGAAAAAAAAAAATTTGGAAAAAAAATGTCGAAAAAAAGTTTTGGAAAAAAATTTCGTGATATTGTTTTATATAGTGCGTGATATTGTTCGCTGTGATATTATATTGAAAAGGTTGTGATATTGTAGATTTTGTAGTGTATATGTTTTAATACAACTTGTGATACTTTAAATGGACTCATGGACTCAAATATTTAGGTGGACTCTCCGGATCTCGCCTATATATATATATATATATATATATATATATATATATATATACCTGTGTCACCCCGGATAATTATGATTGATGTACCCCTTTGATTGTTAAGAAGCTCCTCTTTAATGCCCGATACTTCTTTGTCTCTACCAAACATCTCTTGCTTGTTGAACGGACATGGTGTAGTAAGCTTCTCCATAGAGTCAATAATCTTGGCTTTACTATCCTCCCAAATAATGCGATTTTTATCCTCTTGGATTTCAATCGTCTTCAACGTGTTTACTGCTGCTCTCGTCTCCTTCCACAGTTGTCCATGTGTCTCCCGAAGACGTTGATCTTTAACTCGCTTTGACACGATACTGTCAAGGGATTTCTCAACCCTTCTCACCATCTCTTTCTCGTCGTCCATCGTTTCAGTTGAGTAGTTTAGCGGGTATTCAAACGTTTTTAGGGCTCGTTTGGTTACCATGACGGAATTGGAGATAGATGGATATAGAATTGTAATTGGTAAGGGTCGTTTCTTCTGATTAATGCACTTTTATATCATGCTTTCTCACGTATAAATAGTAAGTTAGTAACCTAATACTAACTTTCAAGCCACTCAACCTCATATGCTGCCTGTCTGTTAGCTCATGCATTTCCGCACCATTGTACAGTCAAGTGGTCATCGCCCTACATGGTAATTGAACCTGAGAGCTCTCAACTTCTATATTTCTGCAAGTTTTAAGGTTTAATTCAGTTACCAGCTAGGGTTGTTAATGAGACGAGACAGCTCGCGATCAATAACTCGAGATCGGCTCGGTCAAAGCTCGGCTCGTGTGAGCTCGACTCGAACTCGAGCTCGGACTCGGCACGAGAGCTTCACGAGTCAAGCCGAGCAAAGGCTGGCTCGACTCGAAAAGCTCGCGAGCAGCTCGAACATTTTAGATTACATAAATATTTTACGATTATTATATCTTTGTAACATATATATATCAAATACCTTGTTGATTTGCTAAAATGTTTTTACATAAAATGTTTGAACATTGTTATCGAAAATATCGGAAGAAAAAAATTTTAAAAATAAACAATTTTATATAGGCTCGATTTGACTCGAGTTTGGCTCGAGCTCGTGTTAAAACTCGTAAGTTTTGAAACGAGCGCATTTTTTTCAAGTTAGGGTAAGATCGGTTCGAGCTCGAGTTTGGTAGTCGAGCACAAGCCGAGCAACGCCAAACTCAGACTCAGCTCGGCTCGTTAACACCTTAATTACCACTGAACTAACACCACTCGGTTGACAACTTACAACGAGTGAAAGAATATTAAGTTAATTCAGTAGCACTCAATTTAGTAAAAATTAAAAATGCCAAACGTGCAAAGTTGTCCTAGAATATATTTTTTAGCTTGTTGTGACTAGTGAGAACAAACCTATTTTAAAATTGAGGAAACACTACTAACTTGATTAAAATAATCTGATAAAAAATTAAAAAAATACTGAAATAAATATCCAAAAAAATGTATGAGGCATATGAGGGAAGCACAAAAGGATGGAAACATTTATGGCAAACAAAAGAAATTCATGTATTGATGCTCACAAGTCTCGTAATTCAAGTTATATTAATGGTTTTCGCGCCTCGTCGAAAAAGCGTAGGGAAAGGCTTACTACACCTTTTCATGTGGCTACTATACCTCTCGGCCGATGCAGTCGCGCTCTATACAATTGGGTTGATCTCGAAAAACAAGTTCCCTGCTGATGCTGATCAGCATCAGCAGGGATGCCAGGCTGCCCAAAACGCTGAATTACTCGCGTTTTGGGCACCATTCCTGCTTTTACATCTTGGAGGTCCAGACACAATAACAGCTCTGGCCCTCCAAGATAACGAGCTTTGGCATAGGCATGCCCTTCAGTTGGTAACCCAGTTGGGTCTGACGGTTTATGTCTTTTACCGCGCTTTTCCTAGGAAAAGCAGCCTCGCGCTTTTGTTGCCAACTATGCTTATGTTTGTCGATGGATGTGTCAAGTACATTGAGCGAACGTGCGCGCTTTACTCTGCCAGTGTCGAAAATATAAGAGATTCAATTACCCGGAAACCTGAAGACACCTCGCCGAACTATACCCGTTTGATGGAAGAGTACTATTCCGCTAAGAGCGCTAATATCCCGGTTATTCTCAAGGACGCGGGGATTAGACCCGAGACTAGCACAGAAGAAAGCAGTTATGTAGTATCGTCTCATTTGTCTGATAATTGGAATGATGTGAAGGAAAATGATGATATGGTAAGAGATGCATATAACTGTTATTTGAAGGTGCAAGGCCTTCTAGCAGATGCTTATTTAAGCTTGAAGGATCGAGAAGAGAGTCGCTTGTTTTTCCTCAGAAAACCCGCTTCAGAGGCTATCAGAATCATCGAGATTGAGCTCAATTTAGTGTATGATATACTCTATACAAAAGCGTTTTTGTTGCAGAGGAAACAAGCGTATGCTCGGGTACTCTGTTTTCTAGCCGTGGTGACGGCCCTAGTGCTCGTCTCTATCGACTACAAGAGAAGCAATTATCAAGGTCTCGACATGGTTGTCACGTTCGCGTTGCTTGGTGGTGCCATAGTCCTCGATTTGTGCGCGGCTGTTATGCTTGTACTGTCGGATTGGTGGGTCGTTCTGATATCGAGTGATAACACGCCCAAAGTAATGAAGCCGGTAATGGAATGGCTTCATAGTTTGTCGAAAACAGTCAAAAACAGTACGAGCAATAGATGGTCCGAATCTATCTCTGGGTACAACTTTTTTTTTTTTTTTTTTTTGTTTAGTGACGAGGGTTTTTTTCTGTTTTGTGGTGACGAGGGGTTTAATCTCCCGGGCTCATACATTCTCGCACCACCACATGGACCATGTAACTCACCCCTTCGGGAGTTGTAGGGGCCAAGTGGTCATCGCCCCAACTGGTAATCGAACCTGAGATTAGGGGTGAGAATCGATCCAAGACTGGACCGAACCGGACCAAACCGGACCGGACCGAAGACCGGACTTAAAAATTTGGGGCACCAAAGACCGGACCTAAAACTTTCGGTCTTGGACCGGACCAAACTCGAAATATTTGGTCCGGTCCGGTCTTGGACCGAAATGAACCTAAACTTTTTTTTCACTATTTCGTTTACGATAATCACATTTTAATGCCGATAAATAATATGCGTTTAAATAGTTAGATGACACTTTTTATAAAAACCATTGATAATACTAATTTATAATGTCTTTTGAAGATAAAATGTTAATTTAATTCAAAAAAAATTTAATGATTAGTCTTAAAAAACAAGAACTTTGGTCCGGACCAAAATTAACCGGTCTTGGACCGGACCGGACCAAAGACCAAAACTTGGAAAAATGAGTACCGAGGAGTGAGGACCAAACCAAAAGAATTCGGTCCAGGTTTGGTTCAAACCAAATGGTCCGGTCCGGACCTAAATTTGCTCCCCCTACCTGAGACCTCTCAACTCCTACATTTCTGCAAGCTTTAATGTTTAACTCAATTACCACTGAACTAACATCACTTGGTTATCTCTAGGTACAACTTGTTGACATGTTGTTTCAGAGAAACTCCGTCATTCATGAAATTTGTATTTATAGAGCGAATCAAAGACTTAATCACGGGATGGATTTACGTCACAAATAACCCAATTGAAAAACGAGTGATGAAGTTCATTGTCGAGGAATTGAAAGCAAAATCAACGCTTGCGACAGACTTAGACGGAGCCAAGGAGGTATGCTCGTCTAGAGGTAACTTGAGTTTTCAAACCGACTATTTTTTAGCTTCCGAGTTCTTAAATCCATGGACCGTTGATCTCGACTTTGATGCAAGCGTACTTACTTGGCACCTTGCTACCGACATATGCTACTATCGCTGCAATCCAAGTCATGAACTTCCTACCAATGAAGGAGATTATCGCCGTGTAAGTAAAGAGTTGTCTGATTATATGTCGTATCTTCTACTTAGGCAACAAGGACTAACATCCCCTGTAATGGGATTATCACATTTTCGCTTCAAAGATACGTGTTCAGAGGCTAAAAAGTACACCAAGGAGAGGTTAGATCCTTGGTTTAAGCACATAAAAACGAAGATTAAAAAAGCTATATACGAAGTAGTTAGGCCAAAATCAGAGGCGGTTGATGAAGGTGAGCGCGAAAGAGAGGAAAAATTGTTCAAGGAGTTTTGTGAAGAAGCGGTAAAGGAAGCGGAATTTCGAAGTAAAATAGGTGTGCCGAAGGGGGATATAGCAAACTCGGTGTTGTTTGATGCTTGCTATCTGGCTGAACGGCTAAAGATGTTCGGGGATAAACAATGGGAGGTAACGAGTAAGGTTTGGGTTGAACTACTCTCGTATACAGCGACTCGTTGTTCGCCGAGATCACACATTGCACAACTTAGTAGAGGTGGTGAGCTTATAACCATTGTGTGGCTACTTATGGCTCATCTTGGTTTAGGAGATCGTTTCATGCAAAGTCAAGGATTTCGATGGACTAAACTTATCATTCCTAAATAGACGTATATTGTTAATCTCCCGTAAATTTAGTGTTGCATCTTTGTTTTATATTGTAATTAGTGTAGTAGCCGTGCATTGCACGGAATTTAAAAGAATTTGTTATGTGTAAAATGTTTAAGAGTGATAGTTATTATTTTGTAAAGAGAATTGTAAAACAATTACTAATGCTAAGATATATATTTTGACTAATATTTATTATTATTGTTTCATCTTCTGGTTTTATTAGCACTCTTATTTTGACTAATATTCGTTATTATTGTTTCATCTTCTGGCATTTAAAAGAATTGTTAAATTCAACAACGAGTCTGAGCCACATCCGAACCGAAGACACTAATTGTTAAATTCAACAACGGGTCTAAACCACACCCGAACGGAGGAGAAATAGTCCACAATATAAACCCAAGAGGGTTCCACTCTAAAACCAATTGGCAATAGAGTGAGTAACCCATTGACTTATAAAGTGATAATTTTTCCCTATTCTATTAATGTGGGATAACACTTACATGTGGGACGTTTGGGTTTCTTCACATTACCCCTCACATGTGAGGCCCACTTACACACATAGACTGGACAAATTTAACTGAGCAATTGCTTTGCTCGTCCGGCTGTAAACTCTAGCCTATGAAACCCAAGTCCTTGGTCTGGGCTCTGATATCATGTTAAATTCAACAACGCGTTCTAGGTCACACCCGAACGGAAGAGAAATAGTCCACAATATAAACCCAAAAGGGTTTCACTCTAAAACCAATTGACGGTAGAGGGAGTAAACTCTTGCTTCATAAAGTGATAATTATCCTTCCCCTCTTTTTAACAATGTGTGATAATCCGTCGCAAGGTTTTAATGAGTCAAGTACTACCACTTGATTAGATAAGACAAACTACGAAGAATTCTAAATGACTTGTTTTTCATACTCAAATGAATAATACTTGATCTTACGTAAATTTGCAACTGTTATTCCCGTCACAAATAAGAATTTATGTATTCTTAAATGATGTTGCAAGTTTAGTATCACTAATTTGCAAAGCATAGTGGTTACTTTGAGTGCTACAAAATTAATTGATATTCCATTTTTTGTTGCTAAATTACTTGCCATTCATAGGAATGATGCTTTTCATATTTTGCGAAAGCAAGCAAACTCTACTTTAAAATATTGGAATACTGGTCTTGTGGTTTTTATTCAACACAAATTCTCATTGTAGACGGAGGGTATCCGTCACAAGGAGAAGACGGATACCATTTTGTCTCACAAAATGCTCATTTAGAGGAGAGAGGAAAGCACATGGGGTGACCCACTTTGTTCTCTTATTCGTTTTGTGAGTGTCATTATCCGTCTCTCCACCCGACCCGTCACACGCAAGACTAACTGTTTATTCAATACAACCTTTGATGTGTAAACTTCTTTTTGTCCTTGCCTTACTATCAAGTGAGATAATAAAGCCAAAAAAATAGTCATTTTTTAGGTGATAAGTGGGGTAATTTAACCTAGTTTACGCTTAAGACGGATAATGACGGTTTGAAATGAGAATTTGTGTAAAAATATGGCAGAAAAAACGCGGAGGCCGGGAGTATTTCCATGATTACTAAAACTTGAGAAAAACGGTTTTTTAATAAATTATTGAGAGACCATTCTTTTGTACCATTTTATTTGTATTTTGTGACCATTTTGTCATTGATCGTACCATAATAATTTCGTACTTATTTACATAATAAATGTACTCATTTTATCTTTAATAATGATTTGTACCTATTATATTAGCATTAATACCACATTTTCTTAAATTTGTACAATATTCTCTCACTAAGCTTATTGAGAGACGGAGATACTACCTCACATTTTTCTTAGTTTTTGAGCATATGTATATTTTTTTGAGGTTATGGATATTTTTTTGAGCTTATGAATTTTTTTTGAGCTTATTACCTTAAACTTTATTTGTTTTTGAGCATATGAGTTTTTTTTGAGATTATTACGTCAAACTTTATTTGTTTTTGAGCATATTTGTATTTTTTCTGAGCTTATAAAAATTTATAAGTTAGATTTTAATTTTTTTTTTCGTTAAAACTAAAATATAACTAAGATTATAGGTAATGTTTTTGAGTTTTATGGTATGTTTTTGAGCTTAATGTTTTAATAACTTAAGTCAAAAACTTTATAACAATACTCATAATTTTTAAAATAAAACTCAAAAACATTATTATATATATATATATATGCTCAAAAAGTATAAAGTTGGTGGTAGTACATCTGATGTAGGATCCTCCTAGTAATTTCCCTCAAATCCATTTTAAAATAATGTAAACAATTTTTTTCTGAGTACTCCTTTGAAATTCTTACAACCAAAACATCAACTCTTTTACTGTACAATTCTGGTGTTGGAAATGTTCTAACAATTATTGATCAATTTAGCCTTATCTAAAATCACATCATGAATCTTCTTATACCATCTCTCATCAACCATGGCCAAACTATAGCTCTGCAACTTGAAGAAACCAAACGCAATTCCAATTCAAATGACATTTACAACAAGGTTAGAACCTCCATTGTTGAAGTATTGAAATTGTTCGATATTAACCAAGCAACCATCTCCCTCGACGAGGATACAAGATCATCTGCGCACAAGGTTCTGCAAAAACTTGACAAATCTCTTCAAATATTCATCCAACTTGACAATAAACTTGCCTCAAAGTACATGGAGCTTAAAGACGATGTCGAGGAAATACGTCGAAACCACTTTCCTATAGGAACTTCATCTTCTTCTTCTTCTTCTTCGCAACACCAAACGAGCAATTCTTCTTACCTTCAACCTGGTTCGAGTTTGAGCTCGTCGCTACAGGATGACTCGGATTTCGAGGAAGCGTATGGTACCATTTCTCGCGAAGAGGGTCAATGTTTGTTTTGCTTCTTCGTGTTTTCCTCGGGAGAAGAGATCAAGAAAAGGGAATTGATTCATTGGTGGATTGGTATGAACTTGATTGAAGATTCGTTACAGGGCGATCATGTTCTTCGCAAGCTTGTCGACGTGGGGTTAATTGACCGTGTTATTGGAAACAAGAAGATATACAATCGATACAAGATGCATAGAACTGTCGGCGATAAGATGGGGAGAAAAATGAAGATGGTCGACTGTCGTTGGCAATATTCTCGCAAATTGGAGGATGAAACCGTATCCATAATCCATGATCATCAACACGGGGTTGGGGTTGGGGTTGGGGTTGAACCGGAAAAGGTTATAGCGTTGCTCAATGTTAACGGGTCGACCCTGAATGCAAGAACTTTCGAGGATATTTCAAGGATGAGGAACATCAAAGTGTTAAGCCTAGGAATTAGTGGTAGCCCATGTTTGCGAGATTATGTCATAGAGATTGATCGGTTATCTAACTTCAAGTCGGCTTTGGGCCGTCTCAGAAAATTGCGGTGCTTAAGCCTTGAAGGGATATCGCGAATAGTACAGCTACCGATTACAATTTACAAGCTCAAGAAACTCGAGGTGTTAGACTTGAAGGCATGTCATGACTTAATGATCATTCCTAAAGGAATCGAGTCCCTGTCGCGCCTCACGCATTTGGACTTGTCGCTCTGTCATATGCTTGATCACGTCCCAAAAGGGGTTACTCTGTTGCGCAGTCTCGTTGTGCTTAAAGGGTTTGTAATTAACGATGATTCAAGTCGAGAATACAATGGATTGTCGTGTTCATTTGATGATCTGTCGGCCCTGGAAGGCCTCGGGAAATTGTCCATTCGCACCAGGCGAATGGATTTCCCGAGAACAGAGGATCTTGATACATTACGCAAGATGGAGAAGCTAACAAATCTGAAAATTATATGGGTCGGGAGGCCAAGTACAAGCAGCGAGAAGGAAGAGAACGCGTGTGAAGCGCTTCCACGAAGATTGATGAAGATTGAACTTGAGGCGGCCCCTGCGACCACAGCATCGAGACTGTTGGAGTTGATTAGCAAACAGGCTCAACTCGAGAAAGTGTACATAAAAGGCGGCCGACTATGTGACTTTAGTGCACGAACTGCTCTTACCTTTGATCATGTCAAGCTCCTTCGTTTAAGATACTTGCATAATCTGCATCTGAATTGGTCCGATGTTGAAACTATATTTCCAAACTTGAATCGTTTGGAGATGTTAGAGTGCCCTAATCTCATGTTCTTTCCTTGTGATCAAAATGGTGTTTGGGAATGTCTCGAGTAACACTAAACTTGAGAGAGACGGTTTTTCAATAAATTATTGAGAGACCATTCTTTTGCACGATTTTATTTGTATTTCGTGACCTTTTGTCATTAATCGTACCATTGTAATTTTTTACTTATTTTACAGAATAAATGTACTCATTTTATCTTTAATCATGATTTTTACCTATTATATTACCTTTAGTTCCACTTTTTATTAAATTTGTACATTAGTCTCTCAATAAAGTTATTGAGAGACGGTCTCTCAGGAGACCTATTGATCAATATTCATTAAAATTAAAATTGTCATATATGATATGATCAAATTTTTTTTAATTGATTTTAGAGACGTGCAAATTTTTTTGCATAGTGTTTTGCTAATATCAAAGTGATATTATTTTTCGTGCTAATTTGTTTAGAGGTTAAATGATTTTGTTTCATTTAATCTCTAGAGAGTCAATTAAATTATCGAAATTTCTAGTTTATTGCGTTTGTGATGATTATGAGCATAGCGAAATTTTCTGAAATAACTACAGTAGTACAACCCAATCGGGGTTGCCATCTCCGATCGGGGTCGCAAGTCTACAGATTATTTCCCTTAATTTCTTGTATTCAATGCTTAGGGATCCAATGTGGGGTGTTAATGTCTTGATTAATCACCCAGTTAATGACCTTAAAAATTAGCATATGAGGAGATCTTGGTATCTAATGCTTTGATATTTTTATGATGTTTTGGTCTTTGCATCTTTGGGCTCGATTTTGGAATTAATCTATAATCCATAAATCGTATATCCAATATTGTTTTCAAATTAGTATGGAAAACCGTACATCCGATTTCAACTTTTGCCAATATGATTTTTGATAAACCATATCGTATATACAGAAATTTATATCGAATATACGAAAATACGTATAATTGAAATCAAATAACATCTCATACACATATAATAAAACCGTATCGTATATTTTTATTTCGTCGTATGTATGAATACATCTAGGTAGCACGGACACTTATCCTAATTAACCGTTCCGTGTCTGACACCATGTCCGACACTCGGATACCCGACACTCATTGGATACATAGCTAAACATATTATAGTTTAGACGATGAATAAAATTTTAAAAACGATCGATTAGAAGATGAGTTTTGGTGAAAAAATGAGAATTAGTTATAGTAAATGTCGAATTGTACCTTTATTTGTTTAGATTTAGTTTCAAATATATGAAAAAATAAAATTATATATTATTTATCACATAAAATATATATTTTATTATATTTAAATGACGTGTGTCGTGTCCTAAATTTCATGAAATGCCGTATCAACGAAATGCTGTGTCCTGTATCCGTCCCGGAGTAATTGTCTACAAGAGAGGAGAAGGAAGAGTAAGATAAAAGAAATAACAGAAAAAAAAAAATACAATAAAACAAAACCAAGTTTCATTTTGTGAATCAACACTATCTTCCTCTATCTCTCTCTCTATAACGCCATGGACGCACCTCGGAGATCTGCGCCATTGATCTCCACCTTCCTTTGTATCGTCTACCTCTTTGTTCATGGCGGACATTCCTTTTACCTCCCCGGCGTCGCTCCTCAGGATTTCGACAAGGTTTTCTTCTTTCTCTCTCTGTTTCTCTCTTTAACCTACATTCCTATCAATAATTTAACTTCTAATTGTTATTTGTTCGATTTGATCAGACTTCAAATGTATGAATCCGCCAATGTGATTGTTGCGCATATCAAGTTTTATTATACTGCTTGATCTATTCCAATGTGTTTTCTTTTGGATCAATTTGTTGTTAATTTCGTTGTATTATTGTGATTATTAAGTGTGATGTTGTATTTTTATGGACTATTTTTTTGTCGGTGATGGTGCATAGAGTAGTTGTGGTAATCGTTTCTGTTTAATTGGTTGATTACACTGCTACATTTGGTGTTATTTGTGGATTTGTGCTGTTGACTGTTGTTATCGTGTCGGCGTCGTTTGAGTTTAGCTAAATGCAATGCACATGGTTGGATCTACTGGTTTTGGGGGAGAATCTGAATATATACAATGTAGAATAGTCTGATGATTGTGATGAGAAGTGAGGGAGATAAGGATAGAGTAAATGTCGTTTGTATTAGATCTGGCCATATGCAGTGATTTTACTAGTTTTGGGGGAGAATCTCAATATATACAATGTAGAATAGTCTGATGATTGTGATGAGAAGTGAGGGAGATAGGGATAGAGTAAATGTCGTTTGTATTTGATCTGGCCATATGCAGTGATTTTACTAGTTTTGGGGGAGAATCTGAATATATACAATGTAGAATAGTTGATGAGAAGTGAGGGAGATGGGGATAGAGGAAATGTTGTTTGTATTTGATCTGGCCATATGCAGTGACTTTTTCAGTATGACTTACTGAATCCGTCTCAGGTTTGTCGCTAGAGAGTATGATAATGAGCTCACCTCTGGTGGAATGTTGTGTCGGTGACAGTATTTAAGTGCTAGTGTTGAAGCTGATGAATATTGGACTATTGGTGAGAATGAATATTTGTTTTTCTTTGATCTGAGGATAAAGGGATGTCAGATAAGTGTGGAGTATTCAATTCGGTGGCAGTTATTTGAAGATGCAATGTTTCGTATAATATCAGACATAGGCCATGTTCTTGTTCTTTTGGGCTGAAACGAGCTGAATTGAATAAATAGGAGTAGAGCTTAATTGACCTAAATTGAGTGGAACTGAGGTGAAGTGAATTTAGTTGAATTAAAAGTTAATTTTGTGAAGAGATTAACTGAATATAATTGATTGAACGTAAATAAAACTTAATGGAATACAGTAAAACAAAATTGAAAGGAGCTGAAATTAAGCCAGAAAGAACAGGGCCATAGATGGTTAAGTCATGGTCTGACCATAGAGTTTCCTTGTTTCTCTGTGTTGAAGGAATTTGACATGTTACGGACTTTTGAGTGAGAAATTGAAAAATTGTCAAGGACTTTGCTTTAAGTTACTTCGTTATTGAAAGAGCAAGGGTAAGAGTGTAAACTAATAAATACTCCGTATATCACAAGAGTAGCTTTCTAATTATTGGAAAACAGATCTCTTTTGCAATTATACATAGTGGAACTTGTTTATATTTACTAGTGTGCTATCTAGGATAACACATGCATGGGAATTAGTTCGGTTGAGAGCTGAGACAAAGCTATCATAGACTTTCATGGGTGTTTAATTAAATAAAATAATAATGGAGGTTTACAATACTAGTATATACGACCCTTTGCCAATACGAACACCGCTTGTGTGCTACGTTATCAGACTTTTGTGGGAGTTTAATATGTATGTTTGTGCGATTGTGTGTGCAGGGTGATCCATTGATGGTAAAGGTGAACAAGCTGACCTCAATAAAGACTCAGCTTCCGTACTCGTACTATTCACTTCCTTATTGTCGCCCAGATACTATAGTTGACAGTGCAGAGAATCTTGGTGAGGTCCTACGTGGTGATCGCATTGAAAATTCTGCATATTTGGTTAGTTTATTGATTGGCAGTCTTTGTGTCTTTTCCCGTTTAATAATGCTCAATCATTTCTTTTTGAATATATATAAATAATAATATTGACCGTGTGAACTGACAGTTCAAAATGCGGGAACCTCAAATGTGTAATATCATTTGCCGGAAAACCCTCGATGCTAAGTCAGCCAAGGAATTTAAAGAGAAGATTGATGATGAATATCGGGTCAATATGTACGGCCTCTCCTGCTTATTATTTAGATGCATTCATATTTTTTTATTTGAGTTTTTTTTTTCTCATGTTGTGACTTTTCTTAATTCACCTATGATAGGATCCTTGATAACCTTCCTCTGGTTATGCCAATAAGACGAGGGGAGCTGGATGCAACCCCTGTCTATCAGCTTGGCTATTATGTCGGTCTTAAAGGACAATATGCGGGAGTGAGTACTTGTTTGAGATGCTAAATTACAGGCATGCGTCTACTTTGTGTCTGGTTGTTCTCAAGTGTTGACTTTGTTTGCAGACCAAGGAGGAAAGGCATTTTATCCATAACCACCTTGCATTTACAGTGAAGTTTCATAGAGATCAACTAACTGAGACATCAAGGATTGTAGGGTTCGAGGTCAAACCTTTCAGGTCAATTGATCCTTGCCACGATCTTGTTGTTACCTTCCAATCTTGTCCCTGTATTAGTAATACTTGACGTTCTTCTGTTTCTGGATTGTTTCAGTGTCAAGCATGATTTTGAAGGTGAGTGGAAGGATGAGAAGACTCGATTGTCATCTTGCGATCCCCATGCAAGACGTTTGGTCACTAGCTCCAATAACCCACAAGAAGTTGAAGACAAGCAAGAAATTATATTTACCTATGACGTTACATTTGAAGTAATTTTCATGCATCAAACTTCATGGTTTTGCATTTTACTCATTTCCATCAACAATATTGTCTAGTCGGTTCACTTATCAGGAATCTCTCCTCTTTTTTGTATGCCACAGGAAAGTGAAGTCAAGTGGGCTTCTAGATGGGATGCCTATCTTCTAATGAGTGATGACCAGATACACTGGTTTTCAATAGTTAATTCATTAATGATTGTTCTCTTCCTCTCGGGAATGGTGGCAATGATCATGTTGCGTACTTTGTACCGTGACATCTCAAGGTACAATGAACTTGAAACCCAAGAAGAAGCCCAGGAAGAGACAGGATGGAAGCTAGTCCATGGCGACGTTTTCCGACCTCCCACTAACTCAGACTTGCTTTGTGTCTATGCTGGAACTGGTGTTCAGTGCTTTGGCATGATGTTTGTTACCATGATGTTTGCTGTTCTTGGATTCCTCTCACCATCAAACCGTGGTGGACTCATGACAGCCATGCTGTTTCTTTGGGTTTTCATGGGTATTTTTGCTGGTTATGCCTCTGCCCGGTTATACAAGCTATTCAAAGGAACCGAATGGAAGAGAATCGCTCTCAGGACTGCTTTCATGTTCCCAGGAACCATTGCTGTTGTCTTCTTCATCTTAAATGGTCTCATTTGGGGAGAGAAATCGTCTGGGGCCGTCCCATTCGGAACAATGTTTGCCCTAATTGTCTTGTGGTTTGGCATCTCGGTCCCACTTGTATTTGTTGGAAGTTACATCGGCTTCAGGAAGCAAGTAATTGATGATCCTGTCAAGACCAACAAAATCCCTAGGCAAATCCCCGAGCAAGCTTGGTACATGAACCCTATCTTTTCAATCCTCATTGGAGGCATACTCCCTTTCGGGGCTGTCTTCATCGAGCTCTTCTTCATTCTCACCTCCATTTGGTTACACCAATTCTACTACATTTTCGGGTTCCTCTTCATTGTGCTCATGATCCTTATTGTGACCTGTGCCGAGATCACCATCGTGCTCTGCTACTTCCAGCTATGTAGCGAAGACTATCTATGGTGGTGGAGATCCTACCTAACATCAGGCTCTTCGGCCCTATACCTGTTCCTATACGCAGCATTCTACTTCAACACCAAGCTTGAAATAACCAAGCCAGTTTCCGGAATGCTCTACTTTGGGTACATGTTGATTGCCTCATATGCATTCTTTGTGCTTACAGGTACGATTGGCTTCTACGCTTGTTTCTGGTTTACAAGGCTCATCTACTCGTCCGTGAAGATCGATTAAGCATGATGTCGCATCTACCAGGTGAGTAAATTTTTCCCACCCTCGGAAAATAGTCAAGATACGTCTCAGAGTTAGTGAATCATGTGTACGTTGTTAGATGGCGAAAGTCAAGAGTCACGCCGTGTCGCGTGATTCAAGACTATCGTATAATCAAAAGAAAACCAACTCCCCCCACCAGACATAGATTGTTAAGGAATCTGTAATTTCATCTCAATTTAATTTTGTGATGACAGGATCCTGAAACTTCATTCACCACTCCTGTTTTTTTTTTTTTTTTTTGTTCGTCTGTTGGTCGTTAGAAACAAATGTAAAAGTCCCTCTTTATGTTTACTTATTCGATGTTAATATCATAACTGCGTTGTTTCTTCATTTCAACCTTTTGCTACTTGCTTTGCCGATATGGTCAAATGCGTTGCATTCTGAATTTTGAAATTGATTCATCATACGGAGTTATCAATTTACGTCAAAGACTTGACATGTCGTAACGCAACGCTCCAAAGCCTGAATCGCATGAGTCTTCCATTTTACTGCAAACTTTTTACTCTCGGATTCATCATAGAGTTGTCTTATACTCCGTACTTCCTCTATTTTATCCCTTTTTTTCCACAAATTCTCATTTGTGGCGGAACTACCCGTTGCAAACTTGCGACGGGCCAAGTCATACCGTTTTGCAAAATATGGGGCGGGTGAAGTATGAATGTGATTGTGATTTGTTGTCCCCCTACCCTTGCTCGCGATCCGATGCAAAGGTTGTTAGTTGTTACCCTTGATTGAGATTCAGTTGTAGTGTGCTAAAGTGTTACATTTTGTAGTTCCAAGGACATGTATTATGTGATCTATTTTTGGGCTTTTGCAATTACGGGGACAAATATTGTTATTATCTTCATCATTAAAACTTGAGAGAGACGGTCTTTCAATCAATAAACTATTCCATTCTTTTGTACATTGATTGTACCATAGTAAACTCGACCTTCGGTTACACTAGCTCTGATACAAAAATAGATGAATCATCTCAACCAAAATCTTAAGGTGATGGACTGAGACTCGACTATTATTAATATTCCTATTAATTATTCACTGTATACACAAAATCAATCCGGTTTCCTTTTTGTAATAGAAAAAAATCCAACTTTAAACTAGGGGTGTTCACTTTTTACCCTAGTTGGTAAATTGAACCGGTTATTGATCATAGGTTATTTAAAAAGTTTCGGTTTGAGTAGGCTGGGCCATAAATATTTGGTGAAATCCTCGACATAAAATATTGTACATTCGTTGAGTGTTTGGTCGAAACTCGAACGTAATCGGGTCTACTAAACTTGAAACAATAATGAGTGGTAGTAAAACTAGTAATATATGGCCGACTTAAAAGGCAACGAGACAACGAGTGTATGAAGAATGTGTAATTGTGGTTTGTCTTCAGACCATTTTGAGGGTATGAAGTATGAACCCAAAAGCAGTGAACATAACATGTGAGGCAGCAGCAACAAAAACGAATTGCAACACGAAATTAAAGCAATACATCACACTTATTATTAAACCTACTACTAGTGAGTAGATGCAAATACCTTGTCCACAAATTCTCGTTGAAGACGGATATTATCTGTCCTAAGCTAAAAACGGATAGTGTCTCTTCCACAAGCTAGGTAGCGCTAAAATGGACACGAACACAGACACGGGACACGGCATTCCATGAAATTTAGGACAAGGGACACGTCATTTAAATATAATAAAATATAGTACGGAGTATATTGTATGGTTATAATTAGCATATAATTTTTTTTTTCATATATTTGAAAGTAAATCTAAACGAGTAAAGATACAATTCGACCTTTACCATAATTAATTCTCATTTTCCCACCCAAATTCATCTTCTAATCCATCTTTCTTTAAATTTTATTCTTCGTCTAAACTATAGTATGTTTAACCATGTGTCCAACGAGTGTCGGACACAGTGTCAGACACGGGACGACTAATTAAGAAAGTGTTCGTGCTACTTAGCTTATTACTAGTGAGCTAGGTAGCACGGACACTTCTCCTAATTAGATGTCCCGTGTTCGACACTCGGACATCCGACACTCGCTAGACAAATGGTTAAAAATAAAATTATACGTTATTTGGGTGAGAAAATGAGAATTAGTTATAGTAAAGGTCGAATTGTACATTTAGTTGTTTAAATTTAGCTTCAAATACATGATAAAAATAAAATTATACGTTATTTATAACCATAAAATATACTCTTTCCGATTTCTTGTGTTGTTCCTTTTTTGATTTTAACACAAGAAATAAGGAAATTAATTTGGACCACACAATACACATGACCCCACATGAAATTGATTTTGGACCACACGAAGTTGTCCAAACGAGAAAAGAGGGAACATCGATGTTAATAGACCAAAAGGGAAAGGGAAACATCATAGGAAATCGGAGAAAGTATATTTTATTATATTTAAGCGTCGTTTCCGTATCCTAAATTTAATGGTATGTCATATCCCGTGTCCGTATCATCATATCCCGTATCCATATCGTATCTCTGTCCATGTTCGTTTTGGTGCTACGTAGACGACTACATGCAAATGATGCATGCAAATACATAGTGCCGTTTGATTTCATATTTTAGCCGTTACACTATCTGACAAAAAACAGCCACATTTCACCTGAATTTGAGTCAAAGTTAGCCCCACCTCTACTAACCCAAGACTGTTACAAACAACGGCTACTTTTTCCTCACTATAAAACACAAATCACAGCTCACAAACTTCATCACTTCCTTCACCAACAATTTCCATTTCACTCTCTCTCACTCTTACTTTTTTACTCAATTAAGCATTATTAGAGCTTTAAAATCAATGGAGTTTTCATCAAAAATGAAGTTAATTACTCTGGTTATCTCAATTGCATGTTTAGTGAGCTTAATTGAAGGTAGAGATCACTTAATTGGAGGTAAACCTGATGCATGGAAGGTCCCTTCTTCTTCTGATTCTGAATCTCTCAACAAATGGGCTTCCAGAAACCGATTTCAAATCGGCGATAATCTTGGTATCTTCTTCCTCTTCTTCTGAATTTTTTGGTTAATTAGCGTTAATTAACAAAATAATTAGTTAATTAGCGTTCATTTAAAACTATTTGCGATAATCTTGGTATCTTCTTCTTCATCTTCTTCGTCTTCTTCTGAATTTTTTTAGTTAATTAGCGTTAATTAACAAAAATCGCTAATTAACTAAAATAATTAGGTAATTAACGTTCGTATAAAAATATTTGGGTTTATAGTGTGCACGTCATCCTTTTTTTCCGACTATTTATATAAAACCGCTAAAAAACCTAGCGGCTCACTTAGTTTTCATATATACAAAAATCAAAACCGCTTAGCGACTTATTATATTCTAGTGTATGCTTTGTCACTAACTAACCATGCATTTGGAAATTAGTAGAAGTCGGAATTTTTTGGTTAATTGGCATTAATTAACAAAATAATAACGTAACTAGTGTTCATTTAAAACTATTTGGGTTTAGGGTGCCCACGTCATCACTTTTTTTTTGTCCGGCTTTTTATATAAAACAGCTAAGTAAATTACCTAAATATTTTGCTAATTAAAGTTAATTAACCAAAAAAAATTTAACCTTCTCTTTAATCTTTCATGCATGTCTTTTAATTAATCCGTCTTTCTCTTGAAAGAACGTCTCTCAATAAGCTTATTGAAAGACTATCGTACAAATTTAAGAAAAAATTGTACTAAAAGTAATAAAATTGGAACAAATTATGATTAAAGATAAAATAATTACTATTATTAGGTAAATAGGTACGAAACTACTATGGTACGATCAATGACAAAAGAGTCATAAAATGCAAATAAAAGGGTACAAAAGAATTTATTGAAGACCGTTTCTCACAAGTTTTAGCGTTAATTATAAGTATGATGATGTTGCAGTGTGGAAGTATGACAGCAAGAAAGACTCAGTACTGCAAGTAACAAGAGAAGCATACTTGACATGCAACACAACAAACCCAATTGCAGAACACAAGAATGATGAGACCAAAGTTGTTCTTGACAAGCCTGGCCCACATTACTTCATCAGTGGTTTGAAAGACAGCTGTGACAAAGGTGAGAAGATCATTGTCGTTGTCATCACTCCTCGCACCGGCCCGTCTGTTACTGCCTCCGTCTCACCCGCTCTTGCGCCGTCTTCGGCTACTACTCAGTCTGGTGGTGCTGAGACTCCTGCTGTTGCGCCTACTAGTGGGGCTGTTGGGGTTAATGCTGCTGCTGCTGTTGTCATGGGGGTTGTTGGAATGATGGCTTGCTTTCTTTTCATCTGAAATGGTTAATATATATATATTATACTCCGTCTCTGTCTCTGTCTCCGTCTCTGTAGTAGTAATTAGTAAGTAGTAGTAGTGGACTGAATCGGAAAAAAAAAGGCAAAATCATTGGATTTTCCTTGGTTATGGAGTTATGTGATATTGCAGTTTGTACCTAATTGGTTTTCGGAATTTCTGTAATGCAATATTCATTTCATTTATTCGTTTACCTTTCTCTTTTTCCATTACCAAATGCTGAATCGCTTCAGACATTGCTCTAAAAAAACAGGAAACTGAAACTGGACTTAGGGTTTAGGGTTTGGGTTTAGGGTTTTGGGTTTAGGGTTTGAGGTCAAGGCAGCTGCTGCTGTGATGGGGGTTGTTGGCCTGCCGCTCACCTGCTGCTCACCTGCTCCGTCTCCGTCTCTGTCTCTGTAGAAGTAGGAGGAGTGGACTGAATCAAAAAAAGGCAAAATCATTGGATTTTCCTTGGTTATGATTATGGGTAGTGCTAGGGCGACACCGGGTGTTACTGATTTCGATAACACGGGTTTGACCACTAGTCTGCGACCATACGGTAATCAACAATTAAATGAAACATCAAAAATGTTGTTAGTGGGGCTTGAACACATGACCTCTTGATTGAGTTACACATACTAATGCCACTATGCTACACAAATTATTTTGACAAATCTGTATCTCTTTTGAGATATATACATATATTAAAACTTGAACACAAAATTTTGCTCACTTATACTTATAATAATTACTAAATAAATGTACTTATAATTTATAATCAATGTACCTTTAGTATAAAATCAATATAATGCTTACTAAAGTGAATTTTTTAAAAATTGAACACCAAATCAATATAATACTTTACATAATTATTATAAAATTTACATTTATTGTAGATGTCATATTATTTTATCAAAAAAATGTATGCACGTAAAATATAATTATGTCAAATATACATTATATTTTCACTTGAGCTACATAATATTTTCCTATATGACATGCGATGCCTATTTCAATGTTTGATTTAACAACTTTTTATTTTCCTCAATATTTAATTTATTTTGTTTTTAAACTTAAGCATTTTGTTAGATGTTGATTTTATTTTAGCCAAAAGGAATATTCTTTTAATTTGTTTTAGCAAAAGGAATATTCTTTTATGAGCGATATCTTTTACTTATGAGGTTTCTTTTTTTTCTATTTTGTGAGTTTCCTTAGAGTATAAATAAGTACTTCCTCCATTCCAATCAATTCTATACATTTCACTTTTTCGGCACTATTCATAAGTCGAATGAATTTTCGACACAACTTTTAATATATAACATAAAAGATAGTCATGTGAGATCTTGTTTATATTGTCTTACCGAGTACATTGTGAATATCAAAGTTTTATAATTTTTATCGATATGCAACTAAAGATATTAACGAAAGAAAACAGGCATTGGCAAACGTGAATAAAGTAAATGTATAGAATTGATTGGAATGGAGGAAGTATATGTTAATATTTTGAAAACTATTAAACGGTAAGTAAGTATGTGTTTGGCCCTACTTTCCAACTGTTTTTTCAACCAAAGAAATAAAAGTTGGGTCAAACACTACTTTTTAAAAAACTAAAAACTAATTTTATTAAACAAAAATTCTAAGTATGTGTTTGGCCCTGTTTTCCAACTGTTTTTTCAACCAAAGAAATAGAAACTGGGTCAAACACTACTTTTTCAAAAACTAAAAACTACTTTTATTAAACAAAAATTCTAAAACTGACCCCTAAAAACACCTAGAAACAGAAGTAACAATTTGTTACTTCTGTTTCTCCTTTCACGTTGATCTTAAGTTATTTGAGCGCCAAAATCCAAAAAAAATTGATAAAAACTAGTTCGGCCAAACACGATAAAACTGATAAAAATATTTTTTTTAAAATTTTGGCCAAACATGAACAATTTTATCAGGAACTAGTTTTAAAAAAACTCCTTTACAAAAGTAAAACTTCTTTTCCATAAACAATGTTAAACATGCACTAAAACTGGCTCCTAGAAACACCTAGAAACAGAAGTAACAAATTGGTACTTCTGTTTCTCTTTCCACGTTGCTCTTAAGTTATTTGAGCGTCAAAATCTAAAAAAAATTGATAGAAACTAGTTAGGTCAAACACGATAAAACTGATAAAAATAATTTTTTAAAGTTTTGGCCGAACATGAACAGTTTTATGAAAAACTAGTTTTCTAAAAACTCTTTTACAAAAGTAAAATTTTTTTTCCATAAATAAGGCCAAACATGCACTATCAATTCAAATTTTCCAAAAAATATAATATATTCCATAATTGATTAAATTTATAATTTAATTAATAAAATAATTAGTATTACTCTTAAATTCAAATTTATAATTTAATAAATAAAATAATTAGTATTACTCTTAAATAATATTATAATCTAATATGTCAGATTTATTTAAATATATAACTCTAATACAACTAGGTAATCAACTACTATAATATTAACCACCCATCTAAGTAATAAAACCAACAATAATAATAGCAACTCGAAACTCGAGTAATGAAAGTCATATTAGCAGCAACAAGGGTAGTAAAATTAACAATAATAAATGTTGGAGTAGTGGAAGAAAAAAAATAATTACGGCGAGAGAAGTAAAAGTAATAGTAGTGACAACACATACATGTAGCGAAAGTAACAGTGGGAACAACGGAAAGAGTATAAAAAATAAATTAACAATTCGTTTTTAAGAAAACATTAACTTATTTAAATACATGAGTTTGATAGAACTAACGGGTTAACCGCAAAAATAGCATGAGTTACAAACAACAGTAACCGAAAAATTAGTGAACATAATAGTATTAACAGGGAATGTAGTGAAAGTACTCATATTATCAAGGGGCCAGGATAGCTGAACGTGTCTCATAATTTGTTGATTAATTTTACTTCTAATCTTAATTTCAAGATATAAATTGTAAATATATATGTTAACCAAATTTAGCGAATCATATTTCATAGAAAATAAAATTTAAATGATAAATAAAAGTAGATCGATAACAATAATTATAGCGAGAGTAATGAAAGTAATTAACAATAGTAATAACAAATATAATAAAAATAACAATTCTAAGAACAAAATAAAGTATATATGAAAAATTAGCTAAGTCATCGATTTAAGTAAAATAGTAATAGCAGGACTAGTGAAATCGTCTCATAATTTATTTCATTGTAATTTTAAGATATATTCCGTCTCATAGAAAAATATATTAATGTAAATTTATTAGTTATGCAACTTTAAAATAGTTTTAGTTAATTGAAAATATATTTTAATGCTAAATAAAGGTAGCCCGTTCGAAGCCGGGCACCTCCACTAAAAATAAAATGTACTTTTGCCAAAAATACATTGTACGTACATAATTTTTGTTGTTATAATAATATGACCTGTAATAAATGTAATTTCGTAATATAATTATATAATTATAAGTACATCAAATATTTTGTTCATTTTTTATCAAATACGTTTAACTAACTGAAAATTATATTGATTTTATACCGGGTACCTTGAATATAAGTTAGAAGTACATTTAAAGATTATTATAGGGATATATTGATTTAACTCAATATTGATGCTGACATATATATAATAATAGAGATACCAAAATCACAACAAGATGTTTATGTTATGGTGGTAATAGTAATTGTATTTCACTCAAGAAGTTACGGGTTCAAGCCCCATTAGGAACTTTTTTTAAAGTTTCACTTTGAGGGTTGGTTTCAACCATTGACCGCCAATCACCGATGGTCAACGGTCCACCAGTGTTAAACGGTGGCCACCGGTGGTCAAACCGCCGGTGTTAACCGTCTTTGACTATAATTCAAAATTAACTAATGTTAGTTTCCTAAACTACGCTTCACCACCAATAAATTTAAAATTTGAATGTTGAGGGAGGGAACACAAAATACGTAAGTAAATTACAATAATACCCCGGGTGTCGCTCACTTTGAGTAACACCCGGTGTCGCTATATCATTATTCTATGATTATTGCAGTTAATTTGGTTTCAGAATTTTTGTAATGCAATATTCATTTCATTTATTCGTTTACCTTTCTGTTTTTCGGTTACCAAATGCTGAATCGCTTCAAATCAGTTCTAACTCAGACATCATCTTCACTCCAACTCGAAAAATATCGGTTTAAAACGGATTGGGGTAAAATATGTTTCAACAAAAAATGACAAGATAAAATAGATAGACATTGCTCTAAAAAACAGGAAACTGAAACTGGCCTTAGGGTTTAGGGTTTAGGGTTTAGGGTTTGGTTTAGGGTTTCGGGTTTAGGGTTTGAGGTCAAGGCTGCTGCTGCTGTGATGGGGTTGTTGGCCTGCTGGCTTGCTTTCTTTTCATCTGAAATATATATATATATATATATATATATATATATATATATATATATATATATATATATATATATATATATATATATATATATATATATATATATATATATATATATATATATATATATATATATATATATATATATATATATACTCCGTCCCCGTCTCCGTGTCCGTCTCTGTATTAGTTGTAGTGGTAAATGGTAATTAGTAATGTAGCAGTGGACTGAATCGAAAAAAAAGGCAAAATCGTTGGATTTTCCTTGGTTATGGAGTTATTAGTATGTAATATTGCAGTGTGTATCTAATTGGTTTCAGAATTTCTGTAATGCAATATTCATTTCATTTATCCGTTTACCTTTCTGTTTTTTTTTACCAAATGGCGAATCGCTTCAAATCACTTTTCGGTTTAAAACGGGTTGGGGTAAAAATATGTAGACAGATAAGGGCTCGACCGTAAGGAGAAAGAAAATAACAATCCAACCTTGGAGACGAAGAGGCTGTGAATAGCGAAGATTCTTTCGGGTTCATTTAAGATGCCAATGATAAGCGTCGGAATTGTTATACGGAATGTTAAGTAAATGCATCTCTTGAATATGAGAGGCAGTTATTACATTTCCTAGAAGAAGATTGACGGATCGTGTTCAGATGCCGACATACAAAGAGACATCGTGTTTTAATGATGATTAGCAATTTTGTAGGCCTCTGAACTCCCGGAACAAAAATGTCCGATATTCGCACGGATGATTAATCGAGTCAGATAATGCGGGTACAAAAAATTTCAAAAACATTGGAAGACGTTTGATGTTACCGGAATGCTATATACCAGTTTCGGCCGAAAATCGGATAACCGTGTAAAAGTGATTTATAGTAGTTTATAGGCTCTAAAATCGAATAAGATACCTCATGATGCGATTTCGGAAACGTAAAAGCATGAAAATAAAAATGGTCGCTCCGACCACCCGAAACGGCTCGAATTGAACTGTATAATGCACGATTTTTAAGTCTCTGAGCTCCGGAACAAAAATGTCCGAAAATCGCACGGATAGTAAATCAAGTCAAATAAAGCGGACACAAAAATTTTCAAAAATATCGAAAACATTTGACATTACCGGTATGCTATAAACCAGTTTCGGCCGAAAATCAGATAACCGTGTAAAAGTGATTTATAATAGTTTATAATGTTTAGAATCGAATAAGATACCCTATGATGCGATTTCGGACACGTGATAAAAAAACAGAATGAAAAATAAAAATGGTCGCTCCGACCACCAGAAACGGCTCGAATTGAAGTGTATAATACACATACTTTTTAAGCCTTTGAGCTCCCGGAACAAAAATGTCCGAAAATCACACGGATAGTTAATCGAGTAAAATAAAGCGGACACAATTTTTTTAAAAAACATCGGAAGACTTTGACGTTATCGGTATGCTATATACCAGTTTTGGCCGAAAATCGGATAACCATGTAAAAGTGATTTATAATAGTTTATAGGGTCTAAAATCGAATAAGATACCTCAGGATGCGATTTTAGACACGTGGTATAAAAACAGGCAGTAAAATAAAAATTGCCGCTCCGACCACCCGAATCGGCTCAAACTGAAGTGTATAATACACGTTTTTAGGCCTCTGATCTTCTGGAAAAAAAATGTCCGAAAATCGCACAGATGGTTAATCGAGTCAGATAAAGTGGATACACAAATTTTCAAAATATCGGAAGACATTTGACGTTACCAGTAAATCAGTTTCGACCGAAATCGGATAACCGTGTAAAAGTGATTTATAGTAGTTTATAGGGTCTAGTATCGAATAGGATAACTCATGATGCGATTTCGTACACGTGCTATAAAAACAAGCATAAAAATAAAAATGGCCGCTCCGACTACCCGAATCGGTTTGAACTGAAGTGTATATAATACACGTTTTTTAGGCCTTTGATCTCCCGGAACAAAAATGTCCGAAAATCGCACAGATGGTTAATCGAGTCAGATAAAGCGGATACACAGATTTTCAAAAACATCGGAAGACATTTGACGTTACCGGTATACTATAAATCACTTTCGGCCGAAATCGGGCAACCGTGTAAAAGTGATTTATAGTAGTTTATAGGGTCTAGAATCGAATAAGATACCTCGTGATGCGATTTCGGACACGTGGTATAATAACAGGCAGAAAAATAAAAATGGTCGTTCCGACTACCCGAAACTGCTCGAATTGAAGTGTATAATACACGTGTTTTAGGCATCTGAACTCCCAGAACAAAAATGTCTGAAAAATCGCACGGATGGTTAATCGAATCAGATAAAGTGGACACAAAAATTTTCCAAAACATCGGAAGACATTTGACGTTACCGGTATACTATAAACCAGTTTCGGTCGAAACTCAGATAACCGTGTAAATGTGATTTATAGTAGTTTAATAGGGTCTAGAATCGAATAAGATATCTTATGATGCGATTTCGGACACGTGGTATAAAAACAGGCTGAAAAGTAAAAATAGCCGCTCCGACCATCCGACACGGTGCAAATTGAAGTGTATAATGCACGTTTTTTAGGCTTCTGAGCTTCAAGAACAAAAATGTCCGAAAATCGCACAGATGATTATTCGAGTCAGATAAAGCGGGCACAAAAAAATTTCAAAAACATCGGGAGACATTTGACGTTACTTGGTATAAAAACAGGCCGAAAAGCATAACTGCTTGAATGAGCGGTTATGCATGTTATTGGATGATGTGTTCCAAGAAATAAACGTACGAAGGAATAATGGAGAAAATATTAGGGGCGATCTATTCACTTTTATTGTAGTGTGCCTAGATCACAAAATCCATTATACAATCAGTCTAGAGCATATGAAGCACCCTTCGAACGTCCAAGCGCTCGTACTCGGACATTTGAACATGGTGAGTCATCCAGGCGTTTTGATCAAACTCAAAATGATATCCATATCCACACTCCATCGGGGTCCCATCCAGTGAATATCACATATTTAATAGAAAGTTTACGGGAAAAAAGTTAAAGGTTAATAATAATAATAATAATAATAATAATATTTCCTTCATTCAAATCCACAGAGGCGTTCAATGATTTTAGGAGGCCCGGTTTCAATTACTAATTTGTGCCCTAAATAGTACTTATTAGCAAATAATTTTTTTTTTAAAAATAATAAAGTTACTTTTTTGGTTGTTGTAATTAAGGTTATTAAAAATATAGATAAGGTAATGCTCAAACCACTAGACCAAGACACATTCATACTAATTCAATACAACAAAAAGTTAATGTACTCTAAACAAACTGAGTTTCGGGCCCCCAAAACTTTTGGGCCCCGGTTCTTAGAACATGTTGAACATGCCAATGGACGCCTCTGCAAATCCATAGTGTATCACAATAGGTAATGTGTATGTTGCTTTTTTTCATTGTTTGTGGTGGAGTAATTGTGAGACATTTGATGACATTTTGTGTAAATAATTGATGTTCATAAGCATACTCTAGTAATTTTTTTAGCTTTGTTAGAAAAGGCGTAATTTAGATATAAATGGATTAAAATGGAATAGTTATAGTTTGGATATAAATGAAGTAGATAGGTCTTAATAGAGTTGCACAAATTTTTATTTATAACGGCCGATATCTATCACAAATTTATGACGGGTCAAATAAAACTCACGGGAATAACATGACAAATAGTTTGTAATTCCCAATTATGGACCTTAAAAACAACTTGTACCAAAAACCCACCATCAAAAACAAAATCACAAAATCACAAAATCAAAATCATAGATTAAACGTTAAAACCCTCTTCTCTTCTTCTTCTCTTCTCTAACCAAACTGACCTAACGAAAAACCTCTTTTCCAGTTCCAAAAAACCCAGAAAAATTCGTTGATAAAACCATATAGAAACAATGGAAGGGAAAGCTAGTATTTGTATGCTACCAGATAAGATGATGGAAGGCGTTACAAAAACAGTTGCAACCATTAATGAACTTGAGTCACACTTCGATGAATTCATCTCACTTATTTCTGACCCTAATGTTGTTGCTCTCTTATCTCCATTAGATAGAGCTCATTCCCTTCTCACCCTCTCTAAACTTACTTCTGCTCTTCTTTCTGGTCAGTCATTTCTTCATCTTCTTCAATTTATCTGGTTTTTTTTAATTTAATGGCTTCAATTTGATGTGGGTTTGTCTTGTTTGTTTGTTTCATTAGTGAGGCTCAGATGCTCTGGAGTTTATCCTGATCATCATCCCATTAAAGGAGAGATTGTAAGCATAATTCCCTTATTATCAATTCTTCTTGCATAAATTCTCATTGAAGACGGACCAATTCCGTCTCCTCAAGCTTCTTGAGG
Organism: Silene conica; assembly: GCA_029255685.2. Taxonomy (NCBI): domain Eukaryota; kingdom Viridiplantae; phylum Streptophyta; class Magnoliopsida; order Caryophyllales; family Caryophyllaceae; genus Silene; species Silene conica. The sequence goes on from CM055314.2 coordinate 1,721,963, forward strand.
AGACGGATTGTCGTCAGCAAGACTTGTTGTTCTTCTTATACCTCCTTTGGGCTCGAAAGTTTGTCTGATTCATAGCTTTTCTGGGTATTTTTGTATCAATGACAAACTTAATCCAGCATGCAATATATCATCAATCTAATTCGTCTTCTCCGATAACAGCGGTGTTACAAAGCTAAGTGTTGCGAACCTCATTCAAAGATTTTAGACAATTATGTCGAAATTTGACCATGAGGTCCACAACTTTAGTCGCCTTGTGAGAGTACTATCACGAATTCAACGAGAAAGATTAATCAATCTTAGGGTGTGTTTGGATTGAGAGATTTGGAGAGAAAAGAACGGGAGGGGAAGTAGGTGATAGAGGGAAATGGAGGGGGAGAGATTTTAGACAATTATGTCGAAATTTGACTTGTGAAAGTAATATCACGAATTCAACGAGAAAGATTAATCAATCTTAGTCTCGCGGAAGTGATTGTGTGGGTTTCCGCTTCATCGAACTGATTTTTGAATAATTCTGTGAATGATTGGATGTAAAACTTCTTATGGAATTCCAATTCTTACGAACTGTGGAACGTTGTTAGTTTTTGTTCGTTTCAGCTGAAATTATAGTCCATTGGAATTTCATTTTTCGTAATTAACCAAACAGCGGTAAGGTAATAGAACTTTTCAACAGGAGTTGCCGAATATTTTGAGTGAAATTGGTGATGCTTTAATAATACTCGAGTTTGTATATGCTCAAGGATTTAGAGGCTGATATGCATAGGACTTCACCTAATAAAATAATTTTGCCTTTATTATTCTAATACAAAAACTTTTCACTCCACTCCCGTTTTTCCTTTTCTTTCTTTTTTCGCTTGTTGAGATGGGAGTTCACCCGTGGCGGTTTCAAAGGATGATTCATGTGAGCCGACCCCAAATTATTTTGGGACAAAGGCTCTGATGTTGTTGTATTTTAGTACAAAAACTTAAAGCTGTTTTAGCGTTATTCTGTTTGGATCCATTAAAAATTATTTAGAGAAAAGCATTATGGTAGTTTAGACCAATTTATGTTGATACATGGTTCAATAATCGAACATTTATTATTCTACGTCCACTGTACGCCATAATTTCGTTTCCATTCTTATCAACTAGTTCCCTTACTATATCAAACCCGAAGAAGTTGCAAAGAGAAGGATACCTTTTTCGATGATTTTGTTTTCTTTGAAAGGTTTTTCGTTGTCGTATATTATATCACATATGTTTTGCCTATGTGTCTGTGTTATCCATTAGTATCAATTTGCTCTTATGTTGCCTTTCTTCCCCGCTTCTTTGTATGATATTTTGTGGTCCACTAATTTTGTGTTGTGATTCATTTTTAGGATAGGCTAGGCCGGTACCAAGAAAAACTTGACCGCTCTGTGGAACTAAGTAAAGGTATTGAATCAGTCCAGCTCCATAACATCGAATGGTTTTATATGAAATTTTCTTAGTGCTGCGGTACTTTAAACTTGCATATTTATACTTTATGAGTCACTCATGCTTCCTATACTAATGGTATGTTGTTGTGTTAACACTGAAGCTCCCTTGCGACCTAGTACCATGCTAAACCAACGAGCAGCTACTCGATTTATTGAACACTCGCTGCCTGATCTTACTCCTGGTAGGTGTACTGTTTATTTTCTCTCATATCGTCAATCTTTGTCATGTTTCATTTCCATTGGAGACAGACTCGTTACAGTCGTTACTTTTTTGTTCTAGATTATGGTGGAATAAAGCAAAATTGCTCCCTAAAGTAGTTGCTCTTCTGTGTGTTGTGTTGTGATGTACCAGTCTTTAGATTTATTTCTCAGCGCAATTTTCATCTTGTATCATTTGGAAACAGCCTTTTTGTATGGATAAGGCTGTGTACATCCGATTCCCCTTACTTCACAATTCGCGGGAGCAATTTAGGCACTGAGGTAATGTTGTTGTTGATTCTATAGAGCAGAGAAAAAGCTTGAGGGCCATTGGTAACGAGGAAGGCGGAATGAAGTATTCAGAGAGAAACATCCAAAAGAAAAGGAAATATCAATCAAGTGACACAAAATCCGTGCGCGAGGCAGCAAAGGAGTTTCTGGAGAAAGCAGCTCGGGAACTTCTCGGTGAAAGCGGTGGAGCTGTGAAGGGGCCTCTGGGCCCTGTACAGTCTGTAGATATAGACAAGGACTAAGTTGCTGTTCAATTTGCCCATCATTTACCTGGTAGATGTTATTCCTATTCCTTTCTTGTTTAATGGCTTTGATTGGTTTTGAATTGTTAGATGCTACTCCTTGTCTTTTTATGGTAGCCTTCTAGCCTGCATGGACATAAATGTTGTTTTGTGGGTCATGCCATGTTTCAAATGTTTTTTCTTGGCTAGTCAATAGTCACTTGGACCATAGCATTCTGATTGTAATAACCGCACCACGATAAATGATCAGCCCTCCCTTCCAAGGTGGCAGAAACACATATGTTCTTTAATTGTAGAGGTGCAAGCATAAAAACAGTAACTAGTCCCTCCAGATTCATCCAAGTAAGTGATTTAGGCAAAAAAATAGAATGATCTGTTACGGTTGATTTTTGTCGGGACTGTTTTATCAATATGCACGGCCTGACTTCATAATTTTTTCTGGCATTACCTATTTCAAGCATCTTAAATGTTATCTGGGACTTTTGGGACTCTGGATTCACTTAGAACTGTTAAGAATTTCATATGGTATCAAGGAACTATGGTGCGAATTTCAAGAGTTTTTATCTTGGGACCTTTCCGGCCTAAAAAACGTGGATAATAACCTTTATAATCGGCTATTTTTTTTTGTCATTTTTCAACCCGTATTTTTTTATTCTGAATTCTTGTCAATAGGCTCAATATATCCTATAATAAAATTTGGATGCATAGGTTTTTCAGAAGACAATATATAATAAAGTATATAACTTATTTTGTCTATGTTAAACACGACCTTTAAAGTAATGTTACGACCTATAAATGGGTCTATTTTAAACCATATGCCAATTTTAACACGTTGAGTCTTTTTTATATGGTATCCAAGCACTATAGTGTAAATTTCGAGAGTTTTTATCCCGTGACCTTTCCAGCCTAAAAAACATGGATAATAACCTTCAAAATCGGCTGTTTTTGGTCATTTTTGAACCCAAATTTTTTTTCTTCTAAATTCTTGTCTATAGGCTCAATATATGCTATAATAAATATTGGATGCATGAGTTTTTCGGAAAACAATATAGAATAAACTATATAACTTATTTTATCTATGTCAAACACTACCATTAAAGTAATATTACAACCTCCAAATAGATCTATTTTAAACCGTATGCCAATTTTAACACATTGAGTCATTTTTATATGGTATCAAGGCACTATTGTGCGAATTTCGAGACTTTTTATCCCGTGACCTTTCCGGCCTAAAAGACGTGGATAATAACCTTCAAAATCGGCTATTTTTGGTCATTTTTGAACCCGATTTTTTTTTCTGAATTCTTTACTGTAGGCTCAATATATCCTATAATAAATATTAGATGCATGGGTTTTTTAGAAAACAATATAGAATAAACTATATAACTTATTTTGTTTATAAACACGACCTTTAAAGTAATGTTACGGCCTCTAAATGTGCCTATATTAAACTGAATGTCAATTTTAACACATTGGTTCATTTTTATATGGTATCAAGGCACTACAGTGTGAATTTCGAAAGTTTTTATCCCTCCTGCCTAAAAACCGTGGATAATAACCTTCAAAATCGGCTATTTTTTGTCATTTTTGAACCCGAATATTTTTTCTTCTGAATTCTTGTCTTTAGGCTCAATATATCCTATAATAAATAATGGATGCATGGATTTTTCGGAAAACAATATAGAATAAACTATATAACTTATTTTGTCTATGTCAAACACGACCTATAAAATTATGTTACGGCCTCTAAATGTGATATTTTAAACCGAATGCCGATTTAAACACATGGAGTCATTTTTATATGGTATTAAGGCATTATGGTGCGAATTCCGAGAGTTTTTATCTCGGGACCTTTTCCGGCCTAAAAAACGTGGATAATAACCTTCATAATCGGCTATTTTTGGTCAGTTTTGAACACGAATTTTTTTCTATTCTGAATTTTTTTCTATAAGATGAATATATCCTATAATAAATATTGGATGCATGGGTTTTTCAGAAGACAATATATAATAAAGTATATAACTTATTTTGTCTAGGTTAAACACGGCCTTTAAAGTAATGTTACGGCCTCTAAATGAGTTTATTTTAAACCGTATGCTAATTTTAACACATTGAGTCATTTTTATATGCTATTCAGGCACTATGATGCGAATTTCGAGAGTTTTTATCTCGGGACCTTTCCGGCCTAAAAAACGTGGATAATAGCCTTCCAAATCGGCTATTTTTGGTCATTTTTGAACCCAATTTTTTCTTCTTCTTAATTCTTCTTTATATGCTCAATAGATCCTATAATAAATATTGGATGCATGGTTTTTTCGGAAAACAATATAGAACAAACTATATAACTTATTTTGTTATGTCAAACACGACCTATAGTAATGTTACGGCCTCTAAATGTGACTATTTTAAACCGAATGCCGATTTATTCACATTGATTCATTTTTATATGGTATCGAGGCACTATGGTACGAATTTCGAGAGTTTTTATCCCGGAACCTTTTCGGCCTAAAAAAACGTGGATAATAACCTTCATAATTGGCTATTTTTGGTCATTTTTTAACTCGATTTTTTTTTGTTCTAATTTCTTGTCTATAAGATCAATATATCCTATAATAAATATTGGATGCATGAATTTTTCAGAAGATAATATATAATAAAGTATATACCTTATTTTGTCTAGGTTAAATACAACCTTTAAAGTAATGTTACGACTTCTAAATGGGTGTATTTTAAATCGTATGCCAATTTTAACACATTGAGTCATTTTTCTATGGTATTGACTATTGAGGCACTATGGTGCGAATTCTAGAGTTTTTATCGTAGGACCTTTCCGGTCTAAAAAACGTGTATAATAATAGTGCGTATTCTGCACACATATTACATGTTTGTATTGGAGGTACTACTAATTAGGCAACCTTGTGTGTGATAAATGCTTGTGTCTCAATATGATTGTAATGTGATTTAAATCAATAGTATGGTGAGAGACTGATGGCCGGATTTTGTCGTCAATTCCGGCACCAAAAACAATTTATAAACTCCCAAATTAAGTAGTATAATTTAGGGTCGAACCCAAAGGACGGTGGGGAAGTAGTATAGTTACGTTCTAATTCGGTCTCGAGTCGGGTAATAGGTTTGTGATTGATTAACAACTACTAAAGATAAATTAAAGCAAATGTGTCAAGATGAAATCAATGAATAAAAGATACTAAGGTGTCGGGGGTACTAAGGTAGGTTGGTAACGAATCATGCAAGGGGTCTCCACTATACTAGGCCTAGGTTTGTCTCGTCTATCGATTTGACTCACCTAAAGTCGATCCCTATCCTAGCTTTCGCTACAAACAAGGCCAACCTAACATACATACATGTCCATGAAAGCCCTAGACTATCATCAAAGGCCAACAACAATGAGAATCATGTCCAACCGTCGTTGAGACATTTCATCAAACATATAACATGCACAAATGAAAACCTAGCAAAGAAGAGAACCAAATCCTAACCCTAAACAAGATTCATAGCTATCAACAAACCAAAGCACACCCCTAACCCTAGTAGGGGAACTACTCACACATGGCTAACATAAATATGTAAACAAATGATGAGGAAATGCTAAACATGTTGGATTAAGTAAGAGTAAACAATTGAACAAGCAAAACTTAAAGGAAATGCAAAGACAAAGTAAAGATGAAGAAGATTATACCATTAACTAAGGGAAAGGAAGTAGCTTGGATGACAAGTTGAAAGATTCTTTCAAATCTCCCAAAATACAACCCAAAATAAATCCTCTACAATTGCTTAAAAACAAACCCAAGGAGAATCCTCAAGAGAGGTTACAAATATTGAAAGATTAATTAAAGATCTAAAGAAGATTAAAATAAATTAGAGTGTTTTTGAGTCTAAGTGTTGAGTAATGGAACAGTAAAAACCCTAAAATAAGCTTAAGAATGCGTAATAATTAATGTGATACAAGTGCGGGTTTATATAGAGCTCGAAAATCTGAGAAAGGCTTCCCAGCCGGTCGACCGGCTGCCGGTCTGGGACCGGCTGAGAGTCCAAATGAGGACTTCTGACTTTTTCTTCGAATAAGCCTGTTTCCCAGCCGACCGGCCGGCTGCCGGTCTGGCACCGGCTGGGAGGCTGATTTCTTCAATCTGATTTTCCTCTTCTTTTCTTGAGCTACAGGTCCCCTCAGCCGGTGGACCGGCTGCCGGTTGTCCACCGGCTGGGAGTCCTTTTTGAGTAATCTGCCCAACATGCATAATTCTTCATTTCTTCACATTTGGCTAAGTGTGGGATCATGATCCCCAGCCGGCTGACCGGCTGCCGGTAGGCCACCGGCTGGGGGCCCTTTCTCATGGTTCTGAAAACTCCTCCAAATAATCTCGAAAGTCAAGTCAAGCTCCCCAGCCGGCCGACCGGCCGCCGGTTGGGAAGGCCTGGGAAGGGAGTTTGCCAATTTCTTCATAAATCTTCGAAAATCGCTCTAAATCCGCCTCAATTTGTCCCGTTTCTTCGCCCCCCGCCTTAATACCTACAAAAAGTGGATAGAATAGGAATATACAAGGCAACGGGCGTAAAAGCAACTAAAGACACGCAAATCGAGGTCGAATCGTGACCGAAAATAAAGAAAATGATGACCAAAATGGAGCTCATCAGAGACGATGAAGGTGATTGGGTGAATTTGATTTATAGGGAAAGATGACAGGCTATATGAAATGAAAAAGGCCAATTAATAGTCCACATGATACCCTAAGGGTGTGTTTGGATTGAGAGAATTGGAGGGAAGGGGAGGTGAGGGAAAGGGAGGGATTCAATTTCCATTGTTTGGTTACAATGTATGGAAGGAGGGAAATGGAAGGGTAGGGAATTGGGAGGATTCAATTTCTCTCCATTAGACCAAATTATAATCTCTCCATGGTTGGCAAGATTTGGAAGGAAAACTATCCAAACAACCCATCTTCATTCCCCTCCCTTTCCTTTCTTTCCCTTTCCCTTCCCTCCATTCCCCTCCCCTCCCTTTCCCTCCCAATTTCTTATCCAAACACACCCTAAATGTACCTTATGTGTGATTTTGTTGGGCTGTCTTAAAATATAAAGCTGATATTTTGCTTCCTTTCAGTTTGAGCCTTTGAGGCTTTGAATTTAACTTTGTGGATTCAGCATCTAAAATAGGGTAAAATTCAAGTGCTAGTGACTGCTACACACTAACACACTTTTCGGGATTTGGGACACAAGACAAACCAGCAAATCAATTGATCTTTTCCTTTAGTACGCGACTTTAATCTGTTGCATAATACAATATCTCCCGTTATGCGACAACTCGACTGTTGCTAAAGGATTTTCAGCTTTTAGTGCTGATGTTGGGTGATATAGCCGATATTTGACCAATATGACTGATATTCGGCTATTACAAGGTTATTAAAGCCGATACTAGACCCATACGACTTATAGGACCGGTTTAAAAACAAGATCTGATAGACATTGGACATGTTAGTGCTTCACAGTACGCAATTGCTATCATGATTCACGATTCATATTAGTACTGCGATTGTGACAAATCGTGATTTGGGGGTGCTGTAGGGTAACTGACTCCCCGGATATGTACTCATAGTCGCCCCCATTAAGTGTCAGGATATGTCATATAATGTTTTCATGGTTGACCGGTACAGTTTCTTCCTCATTAGATCAGTCTACTGATGCTCTTCACTTCATGACAATTCATGTCTACAAGCTTCATATTAGTGCTCTTTGTAGCTTTTCGTTTCTGTATTAAACTGTGATGGAGAGGTGTATAAAATATACTCTTGGAAGCCTCGTCAACTTATGGGGAAGGCCGTCTAAATCTGATCCTCTGCCATTTACAGGAGCCTCTTAGGCAATGGGTTTGTTGTTATAGCCTATGTTTTGTTGTGTTCTTGACCAAGTTAAAGGAAGGTAGGCTTGCCATTTAGGCATTTTGTTATGAAAAAGTTCTGATAGGATCGTATATTCATATCTCTGAAGAATATGATATTGAGCTATACTGTTAGAGAGATAATGGATGCATGCAAAGATCATGAATTTGAATATAGGGGTGTTGCTTATAATGATATTGGCGATATATGCATTCCATTGCAATTGAAGGCAAGATTGAAAAATGGCCATTTCTTGGCAGGGTTTTACTAGCATCAGTATTCCAGACGTCAGATCTCAGATAGCTATTCTCTGACTCTGTATTTAATTCTTCTTTTGGGATGCAGCGGGATGTTTTGGCGACATTTAGTTGTCCAACTCGTGCTTAAAAATCATGTATGGAGTACCTGTCATGTTAATTTTCTTGCTTATACTAAGAACGAAGAAGTAACTCAAAAATTGGAGTATATATCAGCTGACAGCCGTAGTATGGGTTAGCTATGCGAACCTGTCGCCTGTCAGCAAATCGTGAATAGGTTTGAGCTCATGAGCAGAGTTATGTATTCATATGGGATTAGGCAACATTGGTTGTAATTACGTACTCGAGCATTGTTCTTTTGTTTGCCTAAAACTCGGGTTAGTGGGTCTGAATTCTGGATTATATGGACAAATGTTCTGAAGAGCCTTATATACTCACATTTCTTCACATGTTTGCAGAAAAGGAAATGCTACTCTATATTCATGATTTTAAAGTTTTGGTTCATCTGCATTTACTTACCGATCTTATACTCCATGCAGGCGTATCAGTTTCTCACCGAGATCAGGATCGCTTTTAGTATGTGGTTCGCAGGATCAAGATACTGATGTCGGCGATGTTGTTTTTGAACGGGAAATCGTCTTTTTTTAGTCTCCTATAGTCTATATCAATCCTCAGAACTAAGTAGTGAAACTGTTTGTTTGTATTTAGATGCAGGTTTAGCATATCAGAATTTAGAATTTGTTACCTTTTTTTTCCTTCCATCTCTTTCTGTATTATGCTGTGTGTTGTAGCATTAAAAAGCCCTTTTGGATCCAATTTCCCTCTAAACACTTGGATATTTCTCTAGAAAGTGACTAGTTTTAAATCCGTGTAAATTACATGGTTATGCAATTTAACTATGATTATTATAAAAGGGTATATAAAAGAGAATGATTTAACTTTTTTGTATGTGTGTCATGAGAATTAATATTTGAATTATAAACAACCTTTGCGATTAGGAGATTTTATATGGTGAACTTAAGATATGAGACACATTAGTTTAATTGTTTGCGGGTATTTTTTTTTGACGGGAATTGTTTGCGGGTATTTATTGATGTATGATTTGTCTTTTTCATAACTAAATTTTAGCTTCTATTTGACGTGGTATTCGAGATACTGAATAATAATCAATAAATATATAATAATTTTTGTAACAAAATAATGTGAGGAACTTATTTCAACTCTTTTACTTATATCGACCTGACCCATAATTAACATGGCCCTTGCTTGTATAAAAACGCAGTATTGGTGGTGGATGTGGTGGTGATAGTAGAAAAATCCAGCTTTTGGATGCTGATAGTTTCGAAAACATGGTGCGCCAAGTCTTGATTGATTCTTCATATCGTGCCTTCTCTTTCGTATAACAATGAATCTTGCTGAAGACGGATATTATCCGTCACAATTTGATGACGGAAAGTATCCTCTCACAAAAATGCAAGTAGGAAGACAAGTGGAGGAAAACAGAGCATTTTCATGGGTCACGTCATTTGCATTTTGTGAGAGTCATTATCCGTCTTCAGCTTAGTGTCCGTCTTCAATGAAAATTTGTGTTCGTATAATCTTCTTTCTAAGCTACAGTAAGCTTTGATAGTAATACCCTTCCTTGAACCTATTTGGCAGCGAGGAAGCTTATTTTAGCTTTGAAGTTGCTTTGTATAGCTCCCCATTACACATGCTCTAATACCATTATTATATTGTACAACATATACGATTATTAGGTTCAATAAGTTACGAAACATATTACAATTGACAAGTTTGGATCTTATTCGAGTTTTTGTGGTCGTAATCAGACCAATTACAGTGGTTAACAGGCGATTTTACGTATTCTATACTTAAGAAGAAAAATAGAATATGTACTCCGTTCTAAATAACAACAAGCTTTGTACATGCTGTAAAGCTACAGTATTTTGTTGTACATTTACAAAACTACTTGAGAACAAACAGCAGACAGAGCTAGAAAGGCGAATATTCGAAATGTATCATGGAAATAATTGAATGTCAATCTGGGTAAATTAGCTAGATTCTGTCGGTTCTGGTTCTGGCTCTGGCTCATGTTTTGGTTCAGCTTCGCTTACTGGTTGAGGAGGTAGCGGCTTGTTGTCAGTAGTAGATAGAGTGCCATTTTGACCGGGTTTCTTAAATTGGACGACGATCATCGTCATGTTGTCACATCCTTCACCGCTAGCAGTAGAAGGGGCCAAACACCGGTCGAAAACTCTCTCACAAACTGCTGAGAGCTTAGTTTCCTGCAATATTTGGAATACAGCATTCCAATGAGTTCAATCCCAAACTCAATCCACAAGCCAGTTATTAGTTATTACTTATTACTAATACTAATTTACTAGTATAAACAGCCAAATACAAATAAGTGGTCAAGCAAAGGTATTATCAACTCCACACCACGAGTCTCCGAGACTACATTTTGCAAGATTGTACTCTTCTGTAGGGCTTGCTTCAATCGAGGGTAGTTAAAGGGGTAATGAAGGGAAAATTAAAAGAAAACCAAGTGGTGTTAGTCTAGTGGTAACTGAGTTAAACCTTAAAGCTTGCAGAAATGCAGGAGTTGAGTGGTCTCAAGTTTGATTACCAGTTGGGGCGATGACCACTTGGCCACTGCAGCTCCCGAAGGGGTGGCTTACATGGTCCATGTGGTGGTGCGGGAATGCATGGGCCCAGGGGGATTAAACCCCTCGTCACTAAAAAAAGAAAAAAAAAAGAAAACAGGAAGCGGTGGTGGATAGAGATGTAAAGAGAGAAAAAATAGTTACCCGATAGAGGTAATAGTCATAGATACCCACCTCACCCTATGGCCTAGGGTACGGAATTATGGAGGTAATCCCCCTCCCCCTCCCTCCTCTCCCTTTCCCTTCCCTCCTTCCACCTCCCCTCCCTTTCCCTCCACTTTTGCTATCCAAACATACCCCCAGTATCACAATTCCCAATTGTTTTCTACAATCAACTCATGGCCAAACATTTTTTGATGCAGGAGCATTAAATATTACATCATTTTTCCTATCATAATCACTCTTTCTCTTGGATTGTAATACAAACTAACTATACAAAATGGTTGACATTGAAGTAAAAGATATTATTGAGGACCAGATAACGACAACAACAATATTACCCTAGAGGCTCAAGGGTTTTCACAAATTATGAGGCAAGGGAGTGTTAGATGTATGCAACCTTAATCCTGTGTAAGAGACCTGTTAAATGAACATTGTGCAGCCAATTGCATCAAATGAGACTACTTCACACTTCAAAAAATATGGCGCAACCATTTTAGTGAGACCAAATGGAGTTGGCTCAAACCACTTACCGTTCTTAGTTGTTCACGAACGAAATCAACAAGTTGCTGGCTCGACATGCAGTCCCTTCACACAATAAAAAGAAATATTAGGCTACGGCTGGACAAGTAGCATGAGGAAATGAACTTAGCAGAAAGAGTACAAACAAGCAAACAAAGATCACAAGAGTTGCTGGGTATCCATGCAAAAGATAATATCTATGAGTTGAAATAGGGAGTTTACCATCAAGAATAGATAACAATTTCGACAAAAGAAAACAGGCCGAATGACACTTTATACAAAAATTTTATTTGCAATTCTAGATCATGAAGTTAACTAGAAACTGGGGGCGCGTAGAGCTTACCATATGCCATCACAAGCTAGCACGAGAAAATCATCATCTTCACAAAGTTCAATCTGTACAAGAAAAAAAAAGCATATCGCAGCTTAAATCTTACAAGTAAAAACAAGTAGAAAAATAATGAGCGACAACAAGGAGGCAAAAACATGACAATGCAATTAACAAACCAATCATAGTGAAAATGCAGTCGTATGATCACCTAAATATACATGTATAATGTAAATATCAAATTGAGATACGAACCGTATTTATGTCTGGGTTTGCTGTAACAATTTGATTTTCAACAGGTAAGAATTTATTCTGCTTGAATTCCATATCACCTGTCCAAGGTAAAGATTGTGGTTAACCACTTGTACTGGAACATTCATTTTCGTGATGAGGGAATCAGAAGCACAGATAAGTAAGTATTAACTTGTTGAAAAGCGACTATATAGTTGGGAACACGTGAGTGAAGCTCTCAACAAAATCAATTACTCACTACTGCACTTGTTAGTCGCTTGTTCTTCAGTTCTAGTGTCAGTCTCATTATAAACTTTGCAGTTTGCACTGACTGATGATCTTAGATGTACCTAAAGACCTAAAAAACGTTTAATAATGTGGACACCGAAAAAAACTTATGGTGTTTGTGACAGGCTATGCTAATCTTAAGATTTTTTTTTTTTTTTTTTTTTTGGTTTTGGAGTTCACTCATGACGGTTCCAAAGGATGATTCATGTCAGCCGACGACTAAGGCTCTGATGTTGTTGTTGTTGTTGTTATGCTAATCTTAAGATATGCTGAAATATTGTCAAAAATCAAGTAGATGATTATTTCTAAATCCAGAGAAGACTGTTTTCACCAATCCCTCCAAGCTAATCTACAATCTAATTTGGATTTTAGTGAGGTCAAGGGACGAACGGCCTATCCTCCTACTACAAAGTTGTAGAGTGGATAGAATAAAGCCACAATTAAGCCACATCACCTCCCTACGTGATAAGTCGATAAGAAATCCGTAGGTACTATCCAAACCCCAAAGCCGTAGCTCACATTAAACTTTTAATAACTCTTGTTCCCATATTATTTTCCTAGCTATTTATTTAATACAGAGTATTGTTGTTATTTCATATTTTTCAATTTTTTCTGTTTTATAGATAGATCCAGACAATAAGTAGAAACTTGCAAAGAAAAGGGCGGAGAAAAAAAAAATTGAAACAAAAAACAAGGTCATGCCTCATTTGGGGATGATAGAAGCCAAGTACTCCGTACAGTAGAGATCAAAGATCATGGATGCGTGATTTAGTAAATCAACAGTTAGTATTTCTGCTCTTTTAAACTCAAACACTAACTTCACGTAACTTCAATTCAACTAATCCACTCATGGACAAAAGTCGGTCGACAGAAGTAAACTGACCAGATCAGTCCGATGAAAAGAATAGAAGTTTACGAGAAGCTCAGAAATCAAATAACAAAAAACGCTTAGCTAAATTGTGTGTCAGGTTCTCAGGTCACTAGGTAAGTACAAAAGTGGATCACAGAAACTGTAACCAAACAGGAAGAAGGGAAAAAAAAACTACCAATAGCTCTTGTAAGATTTAGACTTCCGTTAACCCTTCCGGCATGTATAAACCCTCCAGCTTTTAATATCCGGTCTCTTTCAGCCACTAATTCAGGTTTATGATCCCTAGATAGATTATAAGCCTGCATAGAGCGAAGAACGAAGTTACTTGACACAATTGAGGGATACATGTTGTGGCCACAATAAACGACCATGTCCCTGGAACTAAGCAATAAGTTGCTTGAGTTGTTGGACCTAAAAGGCTAAAACACTGTTTAGCAAGGAGTGAAGGTATTAATCTCTCTTCTGAATGCTTACTATACAAGAACATACCTGGCCCTTTCTTGAGATCACACAGCGAGAATCACCAGCATTGGCGACAAGAAGTTGGTTGCCTCTTATAAGTGAGACACAGGCAGTGCTTCCACAAGTAGGACCCGCAAAATCCGAGTGAGGCCCCTGGGATATAAAATTTTAAGTTAATGATACAGTGACAAAACAGTACCAACACCATCATTATCATAGAAGACACTGGATATTATAGCAGATAGCCTTTGCACAATATATCCGGAAGTCATGGATTTTAACATCAGGAATTGGTTTATTGAAAGAGTAATCTAAGAACACATCATGTTACATTAGTGCATTAGTGGAACATCCAACGAACATCTTTCTTACTATCCGAAATAAAAAAGGATTTAGTAATCACAACAGAGGCTTTGCATACAGTTCATATGGATTTTTACTTAATCAAAATTTCTGCAAAAGCTTCTTAAATGCACATCATTCTAATTCTTCTGCATTTAGCTTCTCGTTTTTGGTAACCATGGACCATCCAGAAGTTGAGAGGGGGAATGAGTTATAATATAAAAGAGGAAAAAAACAGATAGAAAAATGCATCCAGATTTCACAGACATTAATTATGGATTCAAATTTGTGAAGGTTAAAAATTAGATTGCCCAAAAACTAAAATGACACCTGAAAAAGGTGAGACATGCTCTACTTATAAAACCAAGGTTATAGCTCATAGGAATTGTGACCTAGAACACCAAATTTAATGCTCGTAACAAGATCTAAACCCTTTTCTAAAAGTCATAACATATGAGTAAAAGCCACACCATGGAGGGGTAATACAAAGGGGGTAGAAAACCATAGCAAAAATTTACATATAGGGAAACAATATTTAAAACACAAATACCCACATCCTCAAAGGCCCAATTATCGTCATGTTCACTCCCTTCAGCACTCCTCGGTGACCAAATGAGGCCCTCAATCATACCAGTAAACTTGTTTATCTTATCACCAAGAATGGCTAGCTCTCTCCACCCTCTTTGTCCACGCATCATCTCATCCATTCTGCAGAAGTTCACATTATCAATTTATAAATTACTACAATAGGTACTTTAAGATAGTAAAGGGAAATAATAGATTGAGAAACAAAATTGAGGCCCAGATTTCATTAGTGTACTGTATTCATTCAAAAGTGAGCCACAACAGCTCCTTAGAAGAAAGTGCATGATTATGTTTGTAGTAAACGGTTCCAGGCATCTACTCCAAATGAAGAAGATGATGAGCATCCTAGCCCTAATCATCAGTTTTTTCACAAATAAAGGAAATATATGCAAATAAACAACTTATCAATATCAGTTGACACTGGCCCTATCAATATTATATTCCATTCTATTCAATCTAAGATTCGTGAAGTCAATAAATGAATAATCTACAGTTATGAACTTGCTAATTCTCTTTAATCAGACTTAATCAACAATTCAACAGTACATGTTAATATATGATGCAGCATATGTATGACACAAACATAAAAATATGCTAGATTTCAAAGCCTGGCATCTAGTGAATCAAGATCAGACCATTTATCAATGAATTGTACCTAAAGAAAGCCTTTTCGAGAGCTGTTGCTAAGTCTCCAGCAGAATAAGCTTCACTCTTAAGCACTTGTTGATGAAGGAACTTAGCACAGAACTTGGAAACTACCTTACCTAGAAAATTAGAAGAGTGCGATAAGAACATATGCAAACCATTACAACTACAAAGACCAACCAATAGACTATTCTTCAAGTTCGAAAACACAACAATCCACACATGCCACATGCCACATACCACACAATCTACCATATTTTGAACAAACTCATCTATGTAACCTATATTACTCCAACTCTTCATATTAGCTCATGCCCCCGTTTCCAGTGCTAGGTCATTTGGACAATTTATTTTGTACCAAATACATGGGACCATTTTTCATAAAACAGTAGAGTCCGATAGTTAAACACACACACGTGCTGGACACTTAACCAAGTCTGAGTAACAGAGTTAAAAAGCAGTGATGTATATACAGAGCGCCAAACAATCCAACATAACACGTATGAGACTGGAAACACAAGACTCAACTGTTGCAAAATAACCATGCACAAATGCAGACTAATTAGGCGACAGTACAACTGAAAATCTAAGACATGCATTTCCTGACACACTCAGCAGATAGTTTCATCTTCATAATGCAAAAAAATGAGCAGGCCAAAGAGACAACATGGTGACTAAGGTTGCCTAGTCAATCTATTCACCAAGTCATCAGCCACACGAGCCTAGAACACAACTTTAGATACGATATACTCCGTACTATTTTCCTATCTTGTAATAAATGGAGTTCTTTTTATAATTAAAATGCCATATTTAGTATATTATGATGATTATTCAAGGCATATGGGAGTACAGAGTTACGACACATGATAGTTGCAAATCTGGTAGATGGTCAAATTCACCACAACTTGCAAGCAAATCTGAACTAATTAATAAAATTTACTCACATTGGAAGACAGATATGGAATTTACAAGTGGATGTTTTCACCCGAGCGATTAAATTATCATAAGATGTGTTGAAAAAGCTGGATCATAGATTGACCCAAACAATACAAATTCACCTACCTTCCCCACACTAAAAGTGAAAAAGTACAATATCAAAAGGGAAAAATCAATATTATTTTTATTAACATTTCTCATGTCAGTGATGTCAATGTTCATATTTAATACGAACTACAAATACTGTGAATTAAGAGCTCTTACGCTTGAAATGAACTGTATTTTCAGTGCTTACCTCCATGACCATCATATACTCCAAAGAATGAAGTTGAAGCATCAAGATCAGGGAAGGCAGCATGCTACCAAATCAACAAACTTAGTTACAGAAAGTTTAATCTGAATCAATCGATAAAATCATAGATGAACATCTAAAAAGAATACATCACAATTCACAAAATTCAAGAACTGAGTTAGCTTGAGAATTTAAATATAAAAATAGAAAGTATGCAATGGAAGTGTGGAACACTGAACACATAATTACCACAAAACACAATCGTTCAAAAGTTAAATAAAGCATCAAAATGAAGTGCCAATTCGTCTGGACTCTGGGGGAGTTGGCGCAAGGAAGCGGGCAACATGCTGAAGAAAAGGGCATCCTCATTTTATGTCAATATTTGCCATTACCAAGACAGAGGTTAGGCATACATAGAAAGACGTGTATGAAAAACATCAACTCGTAATGTTTACCTATAACTAATAAGTATAGGATCATTTTTCGTCTAGTAACCATCGAAGCATATGCAGCTTGAATGTCAGCTCTATGACAGTAATTATCCATCAATATTGTAGTGCCCATGCTCCAGAAATATTTTAAGAGTACATCCTAAAGATTGTCTGTGTGAACAGTAATAGGATTAATGTAACTAATCTTGTATAATTTAGTCAAAAACTTGTTAGCATATTCTTAGGGATTACTTGCCACAATTATAGGCTAATTATATGTTGCAAGATTGTATATCTTGCCAAACAAGGAATAACACAAAGTGTCAACGGTTCAATCATTTCATAGTATCACAGCTATGTAATTAATCCTATTAATCAGTTCATCACAATTTCCAGCAGTTGGAGTTATGTACAACAAAAATTACAAAGCTTTAATCCCAAAGGAACTTCGCATAATATATGTCGAAGACCTGAGCCGTAGGTAGGAATCCTGGCAACGAGAAAAGAAAAAAAGAGGGACAATGGAAAGAAAAAAAAAAAAAGAGAACAAAACAGAAAGCAATCGAAAAGGTAAGCGAAAAAGGTGATTTGGTCACGAGAAAAATACATAATTAACCCTGTTTCCCACAAGGTCCTATCCTTCCACTTCCACTCGACTCTATCCCTCCACAAGGTGATTTGGTACCCCTATCCATGTCTTCTTAGGTCTCCTTTTATCCTTAAAATCATCATTTCCCTATCATTAACTTGACCTATTTGATGCATTGTTCGGTCTTCTTTCATATCTCTAAACCAATGCAAGCGAGTCTCCTGCATCTTATCTTTAGTAAGCACAATCCTATCTTCCTAACTACCACTTTTCATGCCTGGTCCTATTTTGTTTTTAACAAGTGGTAGACGACACAGTAAGGGAGTGACGCTCATTTACAAAAACAGTCAGATGACAATAAGCAAAAGGGGAGAAGTCCATTTACAAAAGAACATAATTGAAAGTATATGAATCAAGACCCTTGAACTATCATGCATAATTTGATCCGTAAAAGAACGCAACTGCATATGTGCTAGCTTTGGAGGATAAATAGATGGAGAGGAATCAACCATCTAGATCCTTCCCAATATGTCCACACATGGAATGCATACTCACAACATATGCATTTCCAAGACACCCATCCTTCTTAGCTATCCTCTAAGACTGTTGATACTTAAATGGATAGTAGTGTATTTCATACATTTTCTGCATTTGTAAACTAGTCTTATTGTTTCCATTTTTATGGAGCGAGAGACTCATTACTCATTGGTTTTGGATGATGATGGAATAAAGCAAAATGGGCGCTTGTTTCTTTTGTGAAGTAGTGGTCATTCAGGGTGTGTTTGGATAATAAAAATGGAGGAAAAGGGAGGGGAGGGGAAGGAGGGAAGAGAAAGGGAGGGGAGGGAAGGGGAGGGCATATGAAATAGGGGTGTTTAGATACAATTTCCTTTCAAATCTTGCATGGAGAGATTTTGATTTGTCTTGGAGGAGAGAAAATGTATCCCTCCAAATCTCTCCCCCTCCATTTCTCTTCCACCCTTATTTGTTATCCAAACAAAGGATTCTAAATCCCTTAATCTCCCTCCCTTTCTTTTCCCTCCAAAACCCTCAATCCAAACACACCTTCAATGTAGTTTTCGACGCAATTTTCATGTTAGGTCGTACAGAAACAGTGTCATCATCATTTTATCGAGTCTGTAATAGTTGAATGTAGTAACAAAATGGTTCCCAGATTAATTTGAAAAGCAAGGACTAGAAAATTGATAAAGAAAGAGAGAGGTTACTGACAGCATCTTCCATTGTAGAGCGCCAACCTTGCATAGAAGATAACCCATATGAAACCCTGCTGTTTTCACCATCCTCAGAAACTTTATCGGTCTTAGGCGTGCTCAAGTAAACGCCCATCTTTTCAGTAAATTGAGAACTGGGTAAATTTGAAAAGTAAGCAGAAAGCAGTAAATGAAACCCAGAATTGAATGAAACAATAAAATAAAAGTAAGAAGAGATGATAGCAGTAAAAGTAGTTTACCTGAGTTATAAGTGTTGACCAAAAATGGAGACGAAAGAATCCAAAAATGGTGAAGGGAAGGTGGAGGAGTATGAAAGAGAGACAAAATTAAGATGGTAAAAGGAGTAAATATAAGTAGTTTAGTAATAATTGGCTGAGATTTGTGCCGACATCTCATTCAACAGTAATTATGATTATGATTATGATTAATTGATTATGATTGAAAATAGAGAGAAGACATGAAAATACAGCAGTAATTAGTTGATAAGAGTTGAAGGAGATAAACATGAGAGATGTGTAAAGTTAGCAGTAATTATCATATTCGGAGTAAAACCGTCTCATATATGGATATTGTGAGACGGGTATTTGCTGAACCCAAATTCTCATTTATGACGGGAATATTCGTCGCAAGCTTACGATAGGTCAAATAATAGTCACGTAGCGGTAGCGCTAAGGGAGTAGCATTTTGTTTTGTTTTACTTGTCAGTATGGGGACTATTTGACTTGTTTTACTTGTCAGTATGGGGACTATTTGACTTATTTTAAACTTGTAACGAATATATCTGTCACGAAGGAGACCCGTTGTTTGCTGAATTGATAGAGGAAGTTGTATGATTGAGATGATATGTGGGAATGATGTGTGAGATTGATTCACCAAAACTGCTTCCACCTCATATGACTTGCCCAATTCTACTCTAATATTAGTAATCTACAATTAAAGATAACCATTATGGTTTTTCATCTACAAAAGAACACAAATTTTTATTTCAGATCGTCACTTTTGGTCTGAAATAATAAGACGGGATTTTGTAACCAATTTACAGCCAAATGTAACCACGATAGTATACCGCTTATGATAATATGTTTGTAAATAATAGTTACATTTTGCTGTAAAATGGTTACAAAATCCCGTCTTATAGACCAAAATTGTGGTCTGAAACAAGACCAACCGAAAAAAGAAATATAAAAGTAAATGTTTAGGATGTTAATAAAATAGAAATACGGACACTTTAATATAAAAAAAAAAGAGCATTTTCATTTGATCTTGCCTAACTAGAATCGGACGATTTAAAACCAGGACTTAAACCCTATACTCCCCATTTCAATTCCACCACAATATACCATTTGTTCACCACCACTCCTCTCTCCTCACCACCTAACAGGCTAACAGCAGCCAAGCATATCCCTACCTAAATGTGTCACCACCACAGATCA
The DNA here is from genome assembly GCA_029255685.2 of Silene conica. Lineage (NCBI taxonomy): Eukaryota > Viridiplantae > Streptophyta > Magnoliopsida > Caryophyllales > Caryophyllaceae > Silene > Silene conica. Next base: position 1,742,305 of record CM055314.2, read on the forward strand.
ACCTTCGAAATTGTCTTTTCATCGACATTATTGTTGTTAAATACGCTTGCATATAATTGTAGGGTTCGAGCATCATACCCACGTTTGATGTCTCCTTAGACATGAGAAACTCTGAAATCATAAGTTTGAATTATGCGTATCAAAATGATAAATTTTGCCAACGAAACGCTTCGTAGATTGAAGGTCATAGGTTATGTTTGATAGGTCATAGGTTATGTTTGATAAAATTAGCTGAAAAGTTCACTAAAACCTCAAAATTTTAAAAACAACTAGGTAGCTTAATTAGGAACTGAAAATGTAACTAATTATATGAAACATGTTTGGCAAATTAAGGTGAAAACGTAGCTTATAGATTGACGGTAAAACAGAAAGTAAAATCACTTCAAGTACCTAAAATCTGAAATGTTAATGCTTTTCATTTCACGTAGTTTATTTGCTAAAAGATGTCACCTATGACCTACCAAACACTTGCAAAAAAATAAGCTACCTACTTTTTCAAAAAAGTGACATACCTAAAAAGCTAAAATGTGCTACCAAAAAAGCGACAGATCTAATGCAAACCAAAGAAATATCCGATCCAAACTAGCACTTTGGACAGATATCCGATTCGTGCTTGGTCTTAATTCAGGGTAGTGATATTAAAACTTTTGGGCATAAATCGGAGACTCGGGGTGTGAGACGACCGTGAATCGGCTCTTATGAGTGGCACACTGGCTGAGCCAGTTCCGAAGAAGGTCAACCTTGAACCCATTCCTAGTCGAGTTCAGATCAGGTTGGGCCACACCCACAATGTATTTTTTTCGTTCTATGAGAGCGGACAAGTGGTGGGTCAGACTTGGGTCATCGACCTAAACCCATCCCGATCAAAGAGACGGTCATGGTTGATACATTGCCGCAAATCCAGCCGCTACAAATATACACTACTTTTCAAGCCCGTGCTTGTGATTAATGCCACAACCTACCGGTCATGTACAGATACTTGCACGTAAATCTTGAATGGAACTGAATCCCAATAAGTCCGTCTCAATATTACATCCAAAACTTACGGTTGGTCACGATTTAAGGCAACTCGGTCCAGTTCATTTTATAGGCCGAATCTCATAGGGTGGTTTGAGTAGAATCCCTAAAATGAAATGGTGTAAGTTATAAGGATTTATTACAAAGCTTTGCATCAGTATATCCAGTATACATATACACACACTCGCAAAACAAAGGTTTGCTCGTTTTGTTCTCCCGTTGAAACCGTCTGGTTTTGTTCTCTCTTTCTATCACGTACCATGGTCTACGCTGCAAGCAGTTTCTGAATGTCTTTCTGTAAAAATCGAGAGCAAAAGAGAGCAAGTTACGCTACATACTGAAAGAAACAGTAACATAAGTCCGTAATGAAAGAACAAAGTACACAGGGTGATAAGAGGAGGATCGAGATTTTACAGCTTCTTGCCACAGGAAAGATCCATCCCAGAAATTCATTAATTCTATCAAATAGCAGTGATAAAGAAGAGAAAAGAAGTTCTCGCTCAGTTGGAGAGATCAGATCGTCCCCTAAAGAGGCCTATCATTTGTGTCAGCCATGTCGGTAGTTTAATCTCTTTTTCTAAAAATGTAATAAATAAGTCTGATCCGGAGGATCGGGTGGATATTATGTAAGAACCCTTTTCTTTACTGCTGCCAAAAAAACAAAAAAAAAAAAAAAAAACAGTATGAAAACAAAAAGATGATGAATGCAAAATTATACCTCGATTTGGATAGGGGATGTAGTAGGTGGATATCTCTCGACAACCTTGCCATTTTTGTCGACCAGAAACTTCTCAAAGTTCCACTTGACCAAATCACCAAGAAATCCGCCAGCACTTGACTTGAGAAACTGGTAAACTGGAGCTGTATTTGGTCCGTTCACATCGACCTGTTGGAGACGGTTTCAGTTATTGGTGATATAATATATACGGAGTAATTTGTCACTTCCCCTTAGAGGCTGGTGAAACTTACAACACACCTTATCAAAGATAGGGTATTCGGCCTTGAATCGTGTACATGCAAATTTCTTGATCTCGGGATTCGAGCCAGGTTCTTGGCCCCCAAATTGATTGCATGGAAATGCTAGAATCTCAAAACCTTCACCCCAAAAAGCAAATATCAGGATATCATAACTTCTTTAATTTTACAGATTATAATAATAACCATTGTTAACCAAGTGGCGTTAGTCCAGTGCTAGCTGAGTTAAACCTTAAATCTTGCAGAATTGCAGGAGTACCAACTCGGGCGATGACCACTTGGCCACTGCATCCCCTGAAAGGGTGGTTTACATGATACATGTGGTGGTGCGGGAATGAACTACCTGAGTTTACTCATAAAGCAGCAAAATTACCTTGAGGTTTATACTTCTCGTATACTTGAGACAGTTCACTGTAGTTTGACGAAGTTAATCCACTGAAAGCGGGAAACATGAATGAATTATAAATATGACATGCATAGATTTATGATAAAAATACTCATGATTACAAGAAAATAAAGGCAAACTGGTACCATTTTGAAGCAACATTTACAATCAAGAGAACCTTCCCCTTGAATTTGCTAAGAGGAGTATCATTTCCATCAATATCCTGCAATACACAGACCATGCAATCAGTTCCACACTTTTCTGAGGATCACATGCTAGACACTAGACGCAACATGCACTGGAAACAGAAACACAGCAACCACAAATTTTGTACAGGCCTACAGGGATGACTGTGTGACTATACAAGATAGCTTTTGATCATAGATGTGAATTCTGATCTCCGTTTATATGGAAAGATGGTGAAAGTAGTAGCAAGAATGAGTACAGAAATCCGATGTTAATATGTAACACAACAGATTCTATCTTGATGCAGGGAATGCGTGTACTTCCCTTATCCTTAACGCTTTGTTTGGATAGCAAAAGTGAAGGGAAAGGGAGAGAAGGGGGAAGGAGGAAAGGGAAAGGAAGAGAAGAGAAGAGAAGAGAAGGGGAGGGGGAATGGAGTGTGGTTGTTTGGATACAGTTTCCCTCCAAATCTTGCCTATTGTGGAGAGATTTTGATTAGGCTTAGAGGAGGGAAAATGGAACCCTCCAAATCTCTCCCCATCCATTTCCCTTTACCCTCATTTGCTATTTGCTATCCAAATAAGGGCTTTTAAATCACCTACTCTCCCTCTCTTTCCTTTCCCTCCGAATTTCTCAATCCAAACACTCCCTAAGGCATCGTTCGGAAAGAGGGATATGGAATATGGATGGGAAAGGAGGGGGTAATTTCATTACTTGGTTACTAATTTAGGCTCAAAGGAAATTGAGGGGAGGGAAATGGAAGGAACCACTTCTTCTCTGAGAGCTGAAGTAACATAAAAACAGATTTTTACTCTTAACAGAACATTGAAAAGATCTGGAAGGATAACTTATCATGGCTCCATTCCTTCCCTGATCCCTCCCCATCCCTCCACCCCCCTCTCCTCTCTTTTTCTCATATTTTCTGCACTGTTTTTATATCACAATAAGAACACAAAAACTCATTGAAGACGGACACTATCCCTCACAGACTGAAGACGGATAGTGTCTCTCTCACAAAATGCAGGTGTCATGACCATGAAAATGCTCCATTTTCCTCCACTTGCTTGCCCACAGCTACGCAATCTTCTTCATTTGTAAGAGTCAGGAAACAAACCCTCCACCCTCCCCTGACCTCTTGTTTAAAAGATGAGAACCCTTACCACTTGCAGCAGCGAAATTTGGTTTATTTCTTGAAGACAGTATTATTCCTACACCCTAAATATGGCTTACAACTAAACAACATCCTCTCTGCAAACAGAAGGGCTATTCCTACACCCTAAATCAGTAATTTGACAAATATAATCAAAATTATTTATTCCAGACAAGTGTGTTGAGAGAATGGGGGTTTGAGGGAAGTATTGAAACAGCATCTTACGAAGAGTTCCGCTTTTGGTAAACACAAATTCTCATTTGTGACGGCAATATCCGGAAGCTTGTAACGGGTCAAATAAAACCCATTTGGGAAAATAAAGACAAACCATTCGTGGATCTCTGGATGTATTTGACCCGTCGCAAGCTTACCCGTCACAAGAGAGACCTACTATTTGGTAAACTAAATGTTAACATGTTCACTTGACTAGACATGTAAACAAATGACATTCAAATTCAATTCAGACATTCGTTTACTTGTTCAATGCATTCAGGCAGTCAATTGCAGAATGTCATCATAAAAAGCTCTAATCTTTGACAAAATACACGACTTTAGCAATCACAACAATCAGAATTTCCAGGAATTGGGGGTAAAAAAGGCAATAAATAAATAAATAAATAACCTTGACAGTAAAATCATGGATGGTTTTGTCAGTAGCAGCTGTAGCACGAAGTGGTGCAGAAAAACGAAGTGGTTTTACAGAAAACCCATTAAGATTAGACAAGTTAAGAGAAATGGGATTAGATGAGCCAAATGGAAAATTTAATTTAGGGGAAATAGAGTGAAGAATGGTTGAAGGAGTAGTTGGGTAAAATTTAGAATCGGAAAAGGGGATGGATTTTAGAGGAGAAGAGAAGAGTGCAGAGAAAGCCATTGAAGAAGAAGAATAAACACAGATGAATCTCAATTTAATTTGATGATGAATGTATGACTGTATGTATGTATGTATACTGGTATGATATATCCAGAAATGAGAATATGCAGAGAGAAGAAGACGAAGTAGTGTAGAAAGGTGGTAAGTGGAAGTTAACAAGAACACGTGGTGGATGATTAGTCCATTCAACGTTGTACCATCATCACCCTCTTCTAACTTCGCACTGGTCACTCTCTCAGCCTCGACTATGACAGAATGGATGGTCGGCTCGGATATTTGAATACCAACTCACGGATACGGATACGTACACAGACACGGACACATACACGTAGAGCTGTATACTGGACGGGTCGGGATGGGCTGAATGCAGGCCGGTTTGGAGGCAGACTGGGTCAAGAAAAGTCGGCCCTGACACGGCCCTAAAATAACGTCGGACTGAGCTGAGCTGAGCCAAGAAAAACCAGCCCTGGCCTAGCACTGTGGGACTGTTAGTTGTGTTAGTGGACTAAATTTATGTTAGTTGTGTTAGTTTTGTTAGTGGGTTGGGTCGGGCCGGGTTGGGCTGGGTTGGCCCAGACCTAGCCCTGTGTGGGCTAGAAAAATTGGTCCATGTAACGGGGCTGACCCAAACCTGCCCCGTTGTGTTGTCCAGCTCTACCTACACAGACTTGGGGTGAAGTTACACTTTGGTGGACAACCTTTATTGCATTTCAGTCTTGTATTGTAATTTCTTTATTTTTAAAAAATAAAAAAAATAAAAAAAAATCCAAAAAAAGTCACGTTTATTTTTGTATTTTAAGTCAAGTCGGATTGGAGAATTTCAGTGGTGACATTGCACCATTAACAATCACTTAGCTTGAGACGTGCATGTTATTACATCTTTTAGCAAAAATCTTAGCATTAACTCGAATTTTGTCTTGAAAAATTGTTGAAGCGAACTACAATAACTTCCTGAGGATTTAGAGCCATATAAACTGGTGACATTCATGACCGGTTTTATTTAGGATTGTAAGTAGTTATTCCTTGCATGTCATGTAACATCCAATTGCACAATTATGACATATGATTGCTTTTTGCGTGCGTACATTCAGCTTAGTAGGATGATATCACGTGTTGGACAATGCTTGCACTTCCCTCTTATTTATCTTACTCATTTAACTTCACATTAGCCATAAATTGCCTTTTGACACTTTAGCTACAATACATAAACTAAGACTACCTTTGTAAAGCTAGTTTATTAGTTTTAGCGGTATTTATTTCATTGTATTAATTGTGGCTCATTTCCTTGTTATATGAATCTTTTTTTACGTTGATTCGTACGGTCCGCACGTGATGTTGACCCTATATAGAATCAAGATCCCGCGCGAACTTTCTTACGGTGCGAACCGTACGAACCAACGTTAAAAAAAGCTTATGGATCGTAAATATATACATAAATCTTCTCTTTTACATAATACTTCGTATAAGGTTTTTTTGTACACAAATTCTGTTGTTTTTTTATAAGGTCGTTCATTTGTATGAAACTCACCCACTTATTCAAAAGTATCATCTCGTACACTTATTACTTTTTTTTTTAAAGGGATAAACGCTATTTCCTTCATTATAATATTATTTATAAAATCTTATATATTTGTCAAGACTAAAATTCTCAAAGGACGAGTCGTATTAAACATTCATTAGAATTCACGGGTTTAAACTATTAGTTTTATATTAATGTCTTAGAGGGTGGAAATTCTTTAAAATAATACCAAAACCTCATAAATAAGAAATGAGCTTGATTATCTTGTTTGATCTTGTTACTCTCATTTCTTCATCTCTTTCCATAGAATTTTTCTATTTTTAGTATCCCTTTTCTTCATTTTTCTTCGGTCTAGCTTACTCCAACTAGAAACCGACTTTATTTTGGATTAAGTCACAATAATAATTTCAACAATGAACGATATTCTCATATTAATCCATATTATATTTTAATTTAGAATAACCCCAACTATCAAATCTTCTATTTAAAATAGCTTAAAGCCAGTTAAAAAACCTCATTTGTATTAAATAACAGGCAAAAATATATACATGGAGTGATCATTTTGGAAAAAAAGTAAATTGAGTAATTATATTATATACATTTTTCATTATAAAATAACAAGTTAAAATTTACCATTTTCTAATTTGAGAAGACGAGACCGATAATTAAAATTATTCTAAGTTAAAATGTAATACTCGGTATAAATTAGTTCATACTAGTTGGGATTATTGTTGTAATCTCTTTATTTTCACTTCATTTTTATATTTTTTTTTTTGAGAATTATTTTTGCCCAAGCCCCAAGGGAATAAATTATTTTCCTTCCACCATTGGAGCTGCCCATTTTTCCGCCATTTAGTAAGTCTTGCTTGCACGGGTCACCATTTGCGACGGGTCACCATTTGTGACGGATATTTTGTGAGATATAATGGATACAAAATAAGTTAGTGGAGAAAGGGGACCACATAAATAGTTTTGAAGAGAGAGAAAAAGTGGATATTTTGTGAGAGAAAACGGTATCCGTCACAAGCTTGCGACGGATAGTGCCGTTGCAAATAAGAATTTGGGTCCGCCATTTGCGTTGGTCTCGAACTTATTCACCTGCAAAACAGTATGAAACCCTAGATCCTGAAACAAAAACTTACTCCAACATCATCTTTGTCTCAACCATTTGTTGCTTTTCCATTTTTGACCTGCAAAATCTATGCCCATTTTAATTTTCAAGCTTATTCATAAAGCTTACAAATTTGAAGCTTCTCTTTTCAGTTTTCTGGTATTCCTCTCTTACCATTTTGGCTCTTACTTCTCCCTAATTTTTTGAATGTTATTGTTGGCTTGCAAGTTTGTAAAGGCTGAAATTTGAGCTCAGTTTTTGAAATCGTGAATGCGTACAAGGTGTTCGACATATTGCGTCACTGAACATTCTTGTCGAAATGCGCTTCAAAAGACCCTTTTTGGGTTGTCTTGGTTTACTTGCTCCAAACCCTTCTCGCAATACATACTGTATGTTCATTCAAATCAGGCAAAAAACAAGCGGAGGGAAGAAACCTAAGCAAAAAGTGTACTTTAGAGAACATGAACTTGACAAAGTTATGGAGCTCCAGAAGAAACCAATTCTTGTACTTGAGCTCAAAGACATAATTCAATCCCAGAAAAACAAATGTATACTTGTTAGGGACCTTGAAAAGGAGGTGGGTTTTATTCGGAAATGGAATTGTATGGCTGTCATTGAGAAGTACCCTACAATCTTTCATGTCAGTGGTGGTAACAGAAGTCCCATCTCTGTTAGTCTCACAGAGAAAGCTCGAAGGGTTGCAGCCGAAGAAGAGGATGCTAGGATGCTTATGGAGCCAATACTAGTTAAGAATCTCAGGAAGTTGTTGATGTTAACTGTTGACTGCAGGGTCCCACTGGATAATGTGAAGTTTATCGAAGCTGAATTGGGTTTGCCTAAAGATTTTAAAAAGTCGTTGATTCCCAAGTACCCTCAGTTCTTTTCAGTGAAAGATGTGAATGGGAGAGATTATTTACATTTGGAGAGTTGGGATTCTTCGTTGGCAGTAACTGCTCGTGAGGAGAAACTTGCTCAAGAAGGGGTCTTGAAAAACGTAGAGAGAGGGAAGAAAGATATGATATCAAGGGACGGGAATTACTCGGGTCCTCATGCTTTTCGCATTTGCTATCCTGCTGGATTTAGGCCGAATACAAGTTTCCTTGAGGAACTCCGAAAGTGGCAGAGAACAGAGTTTCCTTCACCTTACTTGAATGCAAGGAGGTTTGATATAGCTGATCCCAGGACTCGGAAAAGGGTTATCGCTGTTCTCCATGAGCTTCTTAGTTTGACAATTTCAAAGAGGATGACTTCTGTTCAAATGCACGCTTTCAATTCCGAGTTGTACTTACCAGCTAGGTTATTACTTTGCTTAATCAAGCACCATGGTATCTTTTATATCACCAACAAAGGTGTTAGGAGTACCGTGTTCCTTAAGGAAGCATATGATGGTTCACATTTGATTGAAAAAGGGCCTATATTGAGATTCAATGACAAATTTGTAGCACTTACTGGCAGGAGAGAATCTGGTTTGCATCATCAGATCAATTTAAATAGGACATGAATAATGCATTTTCTGAATGCTGTACTCTACTATCATGTACTTGCCAATTTCCGTCGCTAGGTGTCTTGGTGGACAATAGAACTACAAACATCTTCGCAGACGAAGGGCCAATTTTATTCAAGGTGTTGATCCCTTTTGGTCTTTAGGATATATGTTTGGTAATCATTTTGTTTTATGAGTTGTACATTAAATATGCTGTGACTTTAATAATTGATGGATGATTTGTGAACAATATTTCTGTGGACTTACAAAGAATGCAGTGTAAGTGTCTTAAATATCACTCAACATCCAATGTGGATCTTGCTTATATACTCTAGTATTGTTTTGCTAGGGCTTTCATGTTTTGGGCGGCTTATGTATTACTACCTCCATCTCAATTTATTGTCCCCATTTGACGGCAATGGTCAATTAATATAAACTATAATCACTATTTTTGGGTATGGGGTTTTCAAGTTATTAGTTATGGGCTAAGGCAGCTCAGGTTCTTCTCTGACTGTTTTCTTGTGGCTAACTGAACCAAAAACTTTCACATTAAAATTTGGCATTTTGGAGTAAAGCATTTTCTGTATGGGTTAGCTTTGACAAGGCTATGCTTTTGTGGTTCACTTGTTAAATTTAATTCAACCCTATCCTTGCAGAGAAAAATTTTTAGAGGCACAAGGAGGACAAGCTCTGCCTGCAGGTACTAGTGTACTACCACCAGAATGTAAGCAACAATGGTCGGATTGTTTTCGGATTTGAGATATAGATGATTATAATTGGTGTGAATTTTTTCTTTTGGGTTTGCGTGGGTTATGAGGATCATGTGTAGAACGCAATGTTTAATTTGGGTTCGCTTTGCTTTAAATGATTTACTCCCTCAGTCCTAATCAATAGTTATCTTTGTTTGAAATCCGCTCACGAGAAGTCAAATAGTAACTATTGACCGGGATGAAGGAGTATTTATCTCCGAGGCTTTGCAATGTGTGCTGACATTTTCTAGTGGTAGCGAGTTCTGAGTCGAATAAGTAAATGAAACTTCGCATGTTTCACTTGTCCTAATTCTTGGTGGATCACTTAAATACTGTGTATTTGCTGTAAATGTGGACATACAACAATCTATTGGTGAAAAAGCGGGTATTGCATGAGTATGGCAATACTCGAAAGGGCCAAAGTACACTGATTTGTTATGTTGGATAAGAATCTGAGGCATTTTTTATTGATTAGTACTCCCTTCGTGTTTTTTAATTGATATCCTACATACCTGTCAAACAAAAACAGTATGTCTTAATTAATATTATCCCCTGCTAGTTGTAGGATGCATAAGTATGTGGTCTAGATGGCCACAATGAAGACCTCTTACATACTATATGATTATATTTACATATAAAATTATTAGGTCAGGCGATGCTGAGGTAGGGAGGGAGGTAGTTGAATGCATTTTGGTTTGTTTTGAAACATGTAAGGGGTCGTTTGTTTCAAACATTAAGTATGGAATTGAATGGATTCTAACTCCAAAGAGGTATGGAGTTAGAACCCCATACATATTAAAGTTGTTTGGTTCAATCCCCGGATGAGAATAATAATGTGTTGGGTGGAATGGAGTTAGAAACTTAGGGGGAGAGGTGGGTATGAGATTCTAGGGGGTTGGAATGGAGATAGAATCCATCAAGTATCTAACTCCATTCCAAAATGTTTCAATCAAACATTGAAATGGACTTTGAAATGGACTGAATCCATTCCAATCCATTTCAAATGCTCCAACCAAACACCCACTAAGTGTAACCTTTAAAACTCATTCCGAAGACCTAAATGGCCTTTAAAAATGTCCACACTTTCCATGTTATGAAGAGACGGCGGGTGGATATAGTTCTGGACCCAATTCTCATTATGGGCTAATCAAAATCAACCTATCCTCTTTGTGTTATCAGTGAAGGTGTAAGGCTACGACCACTACGTACACGACCTCCTTATGCCGTAGGTGGATGCTAACCTAGGCCTCTAAAGTGCAGCTTGATAGAATATATGCCGATTCTAAATTCAGGGATTGGTTATCTTCTAAGTAATATGTAAGCAAATGTCTAGGGCTCTAAAGATCCGTGCCTTTTTACTTAATCATGACTTATTTTTAACTATTCAGTATGTATCTTTTCAATTATGTCATTTAGCTTCATTTAATGTTAATAAGTCCTTTTATGATGCGTTGATCTTCTGAAAACAAACTTTGATAATTTGTACTCCTGCCAAGATTCTTAGAGATCAGAATGGCATGGTCATTCTTGATGTTGAAAGTGGGTTTTATAATTCTGAAGTTTGCATTGTGTGGTTAAATAAAGCACCTTGTGTTGTCCATCTCACGGCTGGGCATAGAGTACATATGCTTCTGCTGCAAAAAATGGACTATCAGTAACATGTGGGATAATAAGTGGGCATCATTAGTCCCGATTGTCCATATTACACCACACATACAGTCTTGATTGGGTGTTCATTGGTAATTGCAGTTGTCGGAGTCATAATTATTAAGTGAAAAATACTCCAGTTTAGTACAGATTCAGATTTTTAATTACTCATGCACTTCATGAATGTTCATAAAAGCCTTGAACCTTGAATATAGCATTATCTTCCAATGTATGATCCAGGTATCATAGATATATGTTATGCTAATAGCTGAGAATAAAACTTAGATTCCGTGTTTGTTGTCCGTTGCATATCTTTGGGTAGAATCACGTGAATATTGTTAGATGGGTATTATGTTCACTTGCATCGTAGGTTTCCGTGCTGCTAGTGTCTCGTGGCAGGAGTATATGACACTTAACATGGGATAGTTGTCCTAATTCTTGGCGGATCACTTAAGTAATGTGCATTTGCTGTAAATATGGACGAACAAAAATTTGTTGGTGAAAAAAAGGGTACTGTACGAGAATTGCAGTCCTCAAAAAGACCACATACACGCACACACTTACGGAGTACTTCATTTGGTGAAAATTTAGGGAATTTATTAATGTCGTTGCAACAAAAATCTTGCGGTGTAAGGCGCAAGGCTGTGTTAATCTTCATCTTCTAGAGCTGAGTAGGCTCCTACGTATTGAATGCAATGCTCTTACCTATTTAATGCATTGGTTCACATTTTTTGTTGTTCACTTGTTCCTCTAGCTTTATTTAAATAGTTTCATGTTGAAGGTAAAACTTAAACACTTTTATTACTTGTTTTATAACGAGTAGAAAATCTTGAAACTTGTGAACTTGTGAGTGATAAGCTTTTACATAGTTATATGCTCTTCATGTATGTTCAGAAGAGCTTTGAACTCCAAATATCATATTATCTTCAAATGAATTGATTGATTCTGATACTTGAGATATTTGTTATGCTCAAAGTTGGGAATAAAAACATGGTTTCTATATTTGCTGTCCTTAGCTTGTATTTTGGGCACATATATTGAGAGTTAAAGGGGGCACTGAATGATATATGGTTCAACTGCTGACACTTCAGGTCTTTGTGCAGTTAGCTATTCTACATCCAAGTCCTAAGCATCATAGACTGGATAAATAAGTCTTTAAGCTTAATGGTGCACAATAGGAGGGAATGTAGCTACTATGCTACTTATAAACCATTTTTGTTTTAGACTGTTAAGATTACCTCCTATATACCCTAAACCCTAAACCCTAGACCTGTACAAGTGTCAGATACTCAGACACGCCACTTTAGCTTCACATGAGGAATTTTCATAATATATCTGGTGTACACACATCCCAGATAGACATGTAGTTTTACATGAGTCTGAATAACAGACATGATGTGTTTTTTGTGTGAATTTCTTAATTGATCGACAAGGTTTAATAACATTTTGTGTGGTCTGTTGATGGTAATCTGGGTTTAACTGGAATCATCCGTAGAAAACAATTTATTATAAGCAATTAGGATTGCTCTGGTTAGTTTGTGTGTATTTCGCATGAAATGATGTGTATATGGCTAGATCTCGTGTACGTTTTTATTTAGGTTTCTGTGATTTGCTTTGTGTGTTGCTATCGTGCTAGTATCTAGCTAGGTAGCACAAACACTTCTCCTAACTAGCCGTCCCGTGTCTGACACCGTGTCCGACACTTGGACACCCGACACTCGCTTGACACATGGCTAAACATATTATAGTTTAGACGAGTAATAAAGTTTTGAAAAAGATCGATTAGAAGATGAGTTTGGGTGGAAAAACGAGAATTAGTTATAGTAAAGGTCGATTTGTACCTTTACTTGTTTAGATTTAGCTTTAAGTACATGATAAAAATAAAATTATACGTTATTGATAACCATAAAATATATATTTTATTATATTTAAATGCCGTGTCACGTGTCCGTGTCGTGTCCGTGTCCGTTTTGGTGCTACCTAGGTATCTAGTGGTAGGAGTATAGTATGACATTTAGCTTGTGATAGTTGTCCTAATTCTTGGTGGATCACTTAAATAATGTGCATTTGCTGTAAATATGGACAAACAATAATTTATTGGTGATCAGAAGGGTACTGCACAAGTGTTGCAGTTCTCAAAAAGACCACCACACACTTATGTGCTTCTTATGGTGAAACACAAACTAGAGACTGTCTTTTTTTTTTTTTGAGATGGTCCCTTTATTTTTCATTTTCGGTTTCACTTCACTTCTGTTTCTTTTTTTCTTTTCTTTATTTTTTTCTCTTGTCGAGATGAGAGTTCACCTTGGACGGTTCCGAAGGATGATTCATGTCAGCCGACCCCAAAATATTTTGGGACTAAGGCTCTGATGTTGTTGTTGTTGTTGGTCCTTTTATTGGTTAAACACTCATTTTTAAGTATTACTATCAATAAATGAGTGTTTTATAGAAAAGGACTTTGTTGTTGACATACCTCTCCTCTACCTTTTTAAATAGGTAGATGGTTGAAGTTGAAACTTGAACAATTTTATTAGTTGTATTATATGGAGTGAACACAGTATATTTTATTTAAAATTTTTCTAACATGTGCTCTAAGAACAAACATTACAATATTTGGACCAATTAAGAGGAAATGTTTTCAAGATTATTCTTTGAAAATGGCGACAAAGATTTAATATTTCATTTTTCTCTTGACTGTGAGAGATTTTTATAATCATGAGATTCTTATTCGAACTTGTAAAGAGAAATCAACCTTCTATTCGATGCCCTTTTCTGGTTGATTGATAGATTTATGAAACTAACTCATATTTGATAGATAATTGCGTTGTACTTCACATCTGAGTATCTGACATTGCCTTGTGATCAGCACGTAAACTTGTGGAGCGAATCCAAAAGTTACAGTTTTGCATGGGTTAAAACGTTGAGGATTTATTTGTTATTTCTAATTACATGCTTTTCATCTATGTGACTATGTCAGCGTTGATAATATTGCTCGCTCTAGTCCTGTAAGGTTTTGGCAACAGAACCCAAGCAGCATGGGAAATGCGACTGAAAATTTGAAATTGAGCAAGGAAAACCAGGACTAGTCAAGATCGAGTTCACTAAGGTATTTCTAGACTGTTTAATGCTGTCTTCCTTTCAATCTTCGTGTAATTTATATTTTGCAAAAGGCGCATAAAACTGGAATAAGTTTTATTGTTTATATTTGATATAATCTGTCAGATTATATATTTATATCCACTTTAATCAATATTTAAAGTGGTATATCCGTACTATTAAGTTTTTATAAATTTAATATGAACACAGTTCTCATAAAATTAATGGCTGAAGTTAAAACTTGAAACAGATTTATTATAGAAGTTAAACACAGACAATGTAATCGTGTAAAGGAAGATGTAATTAATTGCGGAGATGAGGTTTGCTGTGTGGGCGTCTCCTTAGAACGTTGCCCAACATGCAAAAACCTGCAGTTGCACATTCATAAATGATTGGACAGCAGTCTAAGTCGCTCTTACACTTTGCTCCGTCTTTACCGCAGTTTTTGGATTCTGCGCTCAAGGTTTGCACCATCACTGCAATGTAGCACTTGATTAGGATATATAGGAAACTAAAGGTCTACTCTCTTGGATACGGTAACTGTCTTTCTATTTAACAAAAACAATCAATGTGAAGAATTTTGAAATCAACATCAGATTTGTTGCAGAAATACTTTTATATTAGTGTATATATTATTTTTTCCACGTCTGTTTCCATAAATTTTGAAGGGTAAAGTGCATCACTAGGGATGTCATTGGGGCGGGTACAAGCGGATACCGCCCCGCACCCGCCCCAGTTGGGGCGGGGACGGTAGAGCTTTGGCGGGTGGTGGGGCGGAGACGGGTACGGAAATTGTACCCGCCATGGGTAGTGGGGCGAGGATGGTTTTTGCGTGTTACCCACTTCATACCCGCCAACCCGCCAATTATTACAAAAATTAATAACATTATTACGATAATTTTACAAATATTATTTTGTAATAATTAAAACGTAATGTTAAAATAACTATTTTATAAAGTATTTACGAACCTCTTTGGTAAATAACTAAAATTATATATAAGAACAGACAAAAAGTATAAGTGAAAGAATTAACCTGCTATGATAAGCAAGACTGCAAACGTGATCATCTTGTAAGAAACAGCTTGCTTCATATTTGGCTGTGTGGAGTATGAGAGACTATGTTATGTATGTTACAACTACCAATTGATATTCCTTTTTTATATGAAAAATTCAATATCAACTATAGAATATTCAAGGGGATTAATATGATCTTGCTGCCATTTCCGCAGGGATTGTAATATTTAGTTTCCTTTTCTGTGTGATCTTACTGTAAATAATAAAAAAAAAAGATATGTTTGGATTCTGAATGAGTGCATCACAAATGATACATACCTATTGGTATCAGAGGAAAGATTCACTTATATATGTTTTAATTTTGATGAAATTAGGTGGGTTCTATTAGATTGGGACCTTTGATGGTAATTAGTTAAAGAGTAAAGTGAACGAAATAATAAGCTTCATACATCTAAATAGGGGTGTTCATAATAAACCGGCAATAACCGAACCGAAAAACCGAAAACCGTACACTTTTAAGGTTTGATTAACCGAACCGTTTTGACAAAGCGGTTTGGTTCACCGAACCGTTAAATTTATCATGGACACGGTTCGGTTGAGGTTTGCAATTTTAGAAAAGAGGTTAACCGCGAACCGAACCGTTCACAAAAAAGTAAGCAAAAAATTAAAATATTATATAAAAAATTGTTCTTTTGTTTAATTAAAAAGTGTTTCCAGATTCAAAAATGGTTAAAATGATTAATATTAAAGTTTCACTAATTAACTTTATTGTTGAGTATAATTAAATATTAAAAATTTAATTAAACTAGTAGATAAAATTCTCGAAAACTAAAGAAAAAATATATTTAGCAGGTTTATAGGTTAACCGGTAACCGAACCGCAAATAACCGTTTAATGTGGTTAACCGAACCGCAAATAACCGTTAGGAACGGTGCGGTTTAGGTTCGGTGTTTTGCCAAACCGAACCGTGTGCGAACCGAATTAACTATGCGCTACCGAACCGAACCGAACCGCGAATGAACACCCCTACCTCTAAAGTCTAAACCCACGTTACTTCATATATAAAATTAAGGTTTGACTTCTACAAATTTTTGTTCATTTTCAATTATTTTCATTTTACTCCATTTTAATGTATAGTAGTTCATCAAAAAGGGAAATTTCATCTTCCTTCAATTATTGAGTCAAATACTCCTAAACATGCTTTTTATATGTTCAATAATACAAGCTTTATGTTTACAACAGTAAAAAAATTAACTTTTAAAAGCTGACATGATTTTTTTTATATTGTAAATGTTTGATCGAATATAGAAATGGATGATACCAGTGCTGCAATATCTTACTGCCAAAACCATGCGTAACTTTTACTTAGCTTTGTGTGTTCGAAGTCCCTTACCTATAACTGGATCGTGAAGCTCATCTTATTTACAACCACTAAGGTTATTATTAATTAAATTGCTATGGTCATGCTATGGTTATTGAGCTATTGATATAAGATACAAATTGCTGAGTCCTCCGCAACGGGTTATTGATAGGATGAGGCCTCACTTGTTTGTGAGACTCAACAAGTGGATCAGACTTCAGAGCCAACGGTTTGGCTTGGGACCACAAGTTGCTATGTGGTGACGGTTCTCAAGATGATGCGGAATAGCATCGTGGTTGCAGAGTAGTTTATAAGCTAACATGTTACTCCTCCTATCACCAATTGGGTTTGGGATGAAACCTTACTTCCTTTCGAGTCGGTCTCTTGCACCTATTTCTATAAGCTCGGCTGCGTAGGACTCAACACAAACGATTAAACTGCTCACGTCTGACGTTGTACTGATATAACATTGAGTGCCGTGCTACAAGCAAACTTCTGAGCTTTATTCTTTTGATGACTCTTGTTAATTATTACTCTTATGCAGTCGAATTACTTAGTGAGCTTATTATACTGTGTAGCCTTGGTCTTCTGGCTGTATAATTATTTGGACATGTGTTTTTCACCTTGTCCTATTTCATGGGGGCAAACGTTTTCGCATATCTTTTGTGTAGAACCCTTGTTCTGGACTAGGGTTACGAATAGTGTCCTTATTGCGGCATCTCAATCACCTGTTGAAAATTTCAAACCATCAAACAGTATGTAACTGAAGCTTGTATTGAGTACAAGAGTCAGATTTATGACCGTCGAACTTAACTTGATGTGGCTACCGCGTTTTAGATTATGTCTTGGTTTCATGCCAATAAGTACTTGTTGCAGCAAATAGTCGAGTCTGATTTTTTTCGAGAAAGGGAAGAGATAAGATGAAATGTTCAAGGCATAGAGTACTAAATAGTATGTTTGAACATGGTTGCACTCTGCAGGAAAACAGGCATACTATTGTACTAGGGCAGACGTCCCAGAACAGAGCAACAAGAAAATTTATGGACTATGATTCGACAAGTCAAGCCATGGATGGTAATAGGGTATGTTACTATGTTGTGTAATGAACTCATGACTCTGAAACTTGAATTTTATTTTATTAGAAATGCTTAATGTACCAAGCTTTAGCAAAGGATTCAGTCCACCTTAAGGATTGATGCTTATCATTGTTTCCATTTCCGAAGGAGACCAAGAAACATTGTTATTTGGATTGGGATTATGATAGAATCAAGTCAAACTTAACTGATTTATTCCATCGTAATCTCCCTTACTCCCCATTTGTGGGTGTCCGTGAGGCATTGAGGTGATGTTGTTCTTGCTGTTACAGATGCTTATCATGTAGGCCGGCCGCGAGTCTGTTTATAGTCGCGACTGTTGTCATAGTCAACAAGGACCTTAAGGCTTCCAGGAAAAAAATTATACCAATTTGGCTGGTTTTTAATCTGAAAGACAAACAGTTCAGACATGAGAGTGTGAAGTGTCATTTTCTCTTTCAGTCTCTTCCTCATTTAGGTGACGTGGGGGTGTGATTATGTGAAGTCAGTCACAAAATATTTGGTATTACCAAGTAAGCTTCGACCTGGTGGTAAAACGATGGAGATAGTATAAGTCACGCTTTTCAAGTATCCCTCTTAAAGTCTTTCTTGTCATAAACTTGACATACAAAGTGGATGATATATTGATATATGCCGATTTCAAGTAAAAAAAACCATTGGATTTGCACACTTTTACAACATTTTCTTGGCAAACTCCATTCAATTCAAGTCGATCTTTCTCTTGCTGCTCTCTCGTCTCCAGTGATGGCTCTTTGCGGCGCTTTTGGGGCACACGACGTACTCTAGAAGTCTTTGGGTTGACATCTGCATTTTTGCTGAGTTTATAAGTTGACTCATGTTAACTCATGTTTGCATATGATTATTTGATGTCTCAACTACAAGTATAGCTGTAGCTTTTGGCCTGCCTTTCAATTATTGGCAAATTCTTATTTCAGGCAGGCTGTTTTCCCGTCTTAGACGGACTAATTGTTGCCATTTTTACAACAAAATGTTGCCATTTTTTGATAAAATGTTACCATCATTTGCTGGGTAAAGAGTGACAAATTTGCGATATAACATTTTATTAAAAAAATGGTGACATTTAGTCTGTCTTATTTTGGTCGGTCTGAAGCAAGAATTTATGTCAATTATTAGGTTCAGATTCCTTGTAATAAATAATCATGTCCTCTTACCCTAAAAGTCCAACTGTAATTAAAAGCAGTTTAAGACTTGAAAGCAAAGCAACACAAATATAGTACTAAAAATTTAGTATGCTACCATTTCAAATTGTTCTTTCTGTGGCCCCCTTTAAAAGATACCGTTGAGCTAATCAATACTATTCCTTATTATTGTTATTAACAACCAGACCAAACTATCCATTGTTTCTTGTGTTCATACTTCATACATACTAGGTTGGCATCTCAAAGCATGGTACCAATTACAACCCTATGTTATCTCTTCTTCAGCTCACTCATCTTCCTTACTAGTCCATCCGATTTCCAGAGTCCAGACTATCATACCCGGGCAACCGCTTCTGATTATGATGTCGGAGTTGTTCGTTCATATGGCCGGATTGGTCGGTTCTTTTAATAAAGCCTCCGCAATTAGGGGTTGGATAGATATAGTTTTCTTGCCAACATTCTGGAGGCGCAGCCTTAGGGACGTCTCTGCTAATTCTAATATTGCAATTGTAAATTGTATATTTGTATAAATTATTTTCAGTGAAATAGTTTGTTTTCTGATTACTTCTTGGTATGCTCAGTTATCTGTAATTATGTATCGTTTATGGAATTTGAAATTTCAATAAAGTTCACCGAAATGTTTGCGTTCTTATTTTATGATGAAATAGCCGTCTTTGATACAATATATGATAGAAAAACTAAGCCCCGAAACGTGTTGGTTATGGATTAAGGGAGTATAGAATGATGCCAAAGCTTTGCTTTTTTTTTCGTGGATAACGCATGTCATGTGGATTGTATCAAAGAAAGCTGAAGGAGATAAATCCAGTTCCTCTGTAATTTAATTGATGGGCTTGCAGATTTGAGAGTTGAGAGTTTCCCTTTGGTTGTAGTTTTCATGGTTTCCCTTGATTCTTCGTCTGGATTATTGTTGCTCTTGTATTCTGCCAATGGATTTGAATTGCGCCGGGAACCCCCATTCATGACCGAGTTATCAAGGTTTGGAGGTTATGGCACCCGCATTTCTTAGTGACATTAGGCCGTGAGTTTTTTTTTTATCTTGATTGCAGATGACAGACAATTCTTTTCATGTTTTTGGCTTGCAGTTTAGACTGGAACCCTCAGGCGTACATGCCGCTGTATGATTGCCAACAGGAAGCAAACAAAAGAGATTCCAACAGCTCAAGATATGAGTGTGATGAAATCAAGCACCACATGCTTTTATTATTGGTGAGTAATTTGTTCCTATCCACGTTTTTTCATTAGTAAGTCTTGCTTGTGACGGGTCACCATTTGTGACGGATATTTTGTGAGATAAAATGGATACAAAATTAGTTAGTGGAGAAAGGGCACCACATGAATAGTGTCGGAGAGAGAGAAAAAGTCGGTATTTTGTGAGAGGAAACGGTATCCGTCACGGATATAGGCGTCACAAAAGAGAATTTTTGTTTTTCAAATTGTTTTGATGGATTAATAGAATAATCTCAAGTTGGCACTGAAAATAATCTAAAGTTGGCTTGTCTGCTCAATATTGTCGAGTAGTCGTAAAACTAAGGGCATCGTTGTGGAGTTAAATGTATTCATTTTTCTAAATTTTCCATTTTTTCCTACTCCCGTTGTCCCAATCATTTGTTTATTTTCAACTAAAATACCCCTAAAAAAGAATAAAAATGCAAACAAACGAATAAAACGGAAGGAGTATATAATTAAGAACCAAAAAAAGATAAACAATATGAGGTATCTCCATCTTCTTTAGGTGTGCAGTCTTTCTCAAGTCACCTTAATGATAGTTGATAGATACATTAACGAAATTTATACCTAGTTATACGATGGAGATATATGTCACATGTAAAAATACCCCCTCACGTCGTAAACTTGACATACACCAGACTGAGACGGGTGAAATTTCAGAAAATCATTGGATGTGCATTTAGTAACGATGTTCTCCTAAAGTCCGTCCTACTACAGATAACAGATAACTACTGCTTCTGCTAATTTTCTTTACTGATTTTTGACATTCTTATTATAGTTGACTTTGTTTTTTTTTTGCCGGCCTTATGGCGTGGCGCCTGTATACGGTTGCAGTCTTGCAGACCTTGCTGTTTATTCATATTTATTTTGGTTTATTTGATATCTGAAATCACAAATTCTCATTTGTGACGGCGGTATCCGGACACCGTTTTTTCAGACAAAATACCTATGAGCACATGAAGGGTACCCCACCTTGTCCACAAGTTTGTAACGGATTAGCCCGTCACAAGCAAGACCTGCTGATCACAAATAGTATAGATAGTCGTTGCACCTTACCTGCTATTGAATGATTGGGTATTGATTCTTTAGTATTATCACCTGGCCTATTACAGTATTACTCTTTTAACTTTAATTAAAAGTAGCACAAGCAGGCCTTGAAAGCAAAGCAAAGCAAAGCAATGAATATAATACTCTTAAACAGTATTGATTGTATTATATTATTCTTCTGCTTTCTCCAACATGTTGTTTAAGACCTATAAAATGACATTTCAGCTGAATAGTAGGCTAAGGGTGGCTTAATAATTCACTACTTTACCATCAACAACCAAACTAAGCTTATATATATATATATTTATATACTGATTTTGTACACTGAATTTTCTGAAATATGATTCCGATTACAACCATGGTTTATCTGTTCATCAACTCGGTCATCTTTCTTGCAGATCCTTCTGATTTCGAGAGTTCCAATTCCAACCAGAGGATTCGTTCAGCAACGGTGTCTGCTTTTGGTTTCGACTTTGTTCGTCCTGACGGTCCGATTCTTCAACTCTTTTAAGAAGAAGTCCTCAAGGTTTTGAGGGGATGTAGCTGTATATTGTATTGTTTTTTTTCCTTTTGCTTTATTGGCAGTTTTTTGTTGCCAGCATTACGGAATTAATCTGGAGGAACATCATTAGAGATGTCTCCTGTAGTTGTAATATTCAAGTCAAGTTGAATACTGTATAAAGTTTGTTGAATGTAAATAAAGTATTTCTTAGCACCTGACAGATTTCGGGAGAAATTTCTGGTATTATTAAGGATGTAAAACACTAAAACCTGATATTCATCTTCCCGATGAACTGATAATTAAGCATTGTTTTCGTGAAGTTGTTGACTTCATGGCTTCTATTGGACATTCATGTCCAACTATTTCGAAATGTTTGAAAGTCGGTCATATCTAAGAGGATTAACCTAGTTTTCTTACCTTATTAAATTAAAAAAAAAAAAAAAGTATTTCTTAACTTATGGAGAAGAAAACTAAGCTACATCCGTATTTTGTTTTCTCCCCAATAGCCTATCCAGAAATTCTTGCTAACACGGACCAAAATAAGATATCACCATCTTTTTAATAAAATGTAACCACTTAATAACAAAATGTTATAACTTGAAAATGATTAATTTTTACCCTAAAAATGATGGTAATATTTTATCAAAAAATGGTAATATTTTATTATAAAATGATTATATTTAGTCCGTTTTATTTCAAATGTAAAATTAATCCGTCTGAAATAAGAATTTGCGTACCCGTACCCTATTTTATTAGCTGTCTATAGTGTAACGTCTAAAATTGTAAATGTACATCCTTTTCCAAAGAAATCCAAGATTCATTTTCTCAATTTATTAACATGATAAGCAAATAAGTTATCACAGTTTATCATTTTACAAATTCTAATATACGAGCGTTGCTAAAATAAAACCACACCGACAATCTATTTAAGTAAAGTTGGAATAGCACCTAAACAAAGTCTTATTTTTGTTATGGTCTCATTTCGAAAACTGTTATTAATAAATAAATAAATAAATAAAGATGAGGGGGACAATCGGGTGATTTGAGTATGTTTAGGATAACACTAGTATAACACCCGTGAGAAATCACGGGGTTGTGTATACTTATTTTTAAAGACGACGAAGGTATATTCATTTCAATATATAGCAATTCTATTTATTCGAACAAATTAATTTTTAACGGGATATTTGCATATAAGATATTTTCGGTCAAAAGGTGAATTTACTGGTGCACTAATTTAAATATAGCCGTTAATAATGATAATAATATTTGGATTACTTATGATAACATTAATGAATAAGGTATATAAGAAAAACAATAAACGACTAAAAAAAAGATTAAATAACTAATACTTGAGTAGTTTGGAAAGTTATTGTCTTTTGATGAATTGCTTACGGAACATAAGTTGACGGACAAATACGATGAACAAAATAACTACTCAGGTAGAAATATAAATTAAATGGGTGTATTAAAATTCGATAATGTAAGCACTTGTGTCTACGGGATTATAATAAATTCGATAATGTAAGCACTTGTCATAGCCATTTGATATGAAAATTGTTGAGGTATGATAGCAGGTACTGAGTTTCACGTGAATAATAAATTGTTGAGGCAGGTACTGAGTTTCACGTGAATAAAAATTGGCAGCTTAAAGTCTCTATTTATCATTCGGAGATAGTTTTTCTCAAGTGGAACTCTGTAGGAGGTAAAACTCTGTATTTAGTTAATATTTACCATTCAGCCGTGTAATTAACTTATTGAATATTAATATGTATATTAATATTTACATTTATGGAATATTATTAATTATTAATTTGTAATTTTGTATATTAATTAATATTGGCAAAGATTACCATTCAGCTGTGTAATTGGCTTATGGAATTTACCATTCAGCCGTGTAATATTAGAAAATTCCGAGATTACAATCTTTTACTATCAATCAATATTAGTCAATATTAGCAGCTAATTTTTATGATTTACCTTGACCGAGAATCTTGCCTTATGCGATTAATTTGGACTACTTCCTAAAATATTATATGATTTGGTTTCTTATTATATGATTTGGTTTCTTATTTACGGAATTATGGAAAGATTTAGATATCAGCCGTGTAATATTGGAAAATTCCGAGATTAGAATTTTTTACTATCAATCAATATTAGTCAATATTAGCAACTAATTTTTATGATTCTTGACCGAGAATCTTGCCTTATGCGATTAATTTCAACTACTTCCTAAAATATTATATGATTTGGATTCTTATTATATGATTTGGTTTCTTATTTATGGAATTATGGAAAGATTTAGATGATTTCGACTACTTCCTAAATCATAGAATCTTTAGATAATTATAAAATAGAATATTCCATAACACGTTTTTTATGAATTTATGGAATATTTTGTATTTAATTATTAAATTATTATTAAATTATTATGATGTGGCATAAATGGGAAATGTTGATTGGTCTACGAAACAGAAATTTCCGAGGGTGAATGTGAGAGCGAGAAACGCTAAATGCTGAAACCTTACTGCGCCACGTCAGCTGAAAAACATTATTCTTTTATAGTAATAATGATTATTAGTCAAACTCACCAAAGTCTTAAAAATTCTATACATCAGTTTTTTACTAACTTTTATTATTATTCTATTATTCAGATTCACCTAAGACTCTACTTTTCTATTACACTTTTCTTATCGTATTAGAAAGTAAAATAATATAATACTTTAACACATGGTAGCCATTTATTGGTTGTCATTTATAAAACGGTGGGGTCAAGACTTTTGTAGAGTCTTGGATTAAAACTTTGTCAAGACTTGAGTAGATTATTATGGGTCTTGGGTGAGTCTTATCTCAAGATACCAATATTCACAAATAATACTTATCTCATGTGAGTTTGTCTCAAGATTCACAAATAATCTTACTCTTAGAGAGTGGTGTGAGGTAACATTGTTGGAAGATCTAAAATCTAAAATAGAGTTTACATAGGTTGGATATAAGGCTGTACAAAGGTCCAAACCCGGATCGGACTGTAGACCGACTTCAACTAATTTATCGACCCGCAAACCGGACCGTTGAGCTCAAAGACCGGACCTTGAAACGACCCTTAGGTCCGGTCTAAACCCGGACTGTAACCCTTTGGACCGCTAGTTCCATAATGTCTTTGTTTTAAACAATAAATTCATAAAAATATGTCATATTGTGCATTACATATACATGCCTTATATAAATCTTAAAAGTAAAAACGCAATCTCTTACCTGTTTAGCAAACGGCATAAGCAGATTTATAATAGCAGATAACGTTACCATAATACGGTTAGTAGATTTTAATAGCAGGTTTGACTATTAAATTAAATTAGCAGATTAAAAATTGGTGTTTGGTATATAGCAGATTACATGATAATTAGAGCGGTTTCATGTATAAATTGAATATACTAATACAATATGCGCTATTAGCAACATATTCAAAAAGAGTAGATTCCGACCAATATGCTATCAGAAATCAGAAGATGTTGTTTACCAAACACGTGAAAATAGTAGATTGATTGGTCAACCTACTAATTATGCCGGAATATACTAATTTCTTTCAATATGCTGTTTACCAAACAACGCCATAGTCTTGAAAATCTTAATAAAGAAGTAGATTATGTACAAATATTAATAATGAAGTTTGCAAAATTTCAAATTCTAAATTTAGCAAGTAATAACAAAAATCACGAAACTATATGCATCTGATCTATTAACCGGTCCAAAGGGTTAACCCGCGAGTTTAGACCGGCTAGGACCGCGGACTGGTTCTCCACATTTTGATAACCCGTAGACCGGACCTCTAGGTGTCCCGTTCGGTCCGATCTGACCCTTACGATCCGGTCCCGTCCGGTCTAGCGGTCCGGTCCATATTTGTACATCCCCTAGTTGGATATGGGTGAGTTTGGCAAGTAGGCCCAACGCATAGCACATTAAAATACGTTATAATCTAACAAACCCGACATTAGATATTCAGATTATTGCACAGAACTGGAGAACTGTATCTCATCTCATTGCCTAAATGAAATAATGAAATAATGAAATAATGAAATAATGAAGGAGAGTTGAGAGTCAGGTTATAGAGTACTCCCTTCATTCAAATCCACATTTCTATTTTACACACTATTTACAAACAATCATTCAAATTCGATTTTCTCTCAATACGTAAATAAAATTATATTCAGGTGGAATCTAGTTTTATTCGTCTTTACGAGTATATTATTAATATCTAATTTTTATAATTTTTGAAAATACGTAGCTAACAATAGCTACCGTACAAAAGACTCAACGTGAAAAAAAGAAACGTGTAACGTGGATATGAATGGAGGGAGTATTATCAGAGTCAGGTCTGTGGGTTTTCTGGCGCCGATTGCTTAGATTCACCCACCACGACACCTGACCTTATCTCACTACCTCTACTCTCAGGTAATCAATGCTCACCCCAACTCAATTTTTCTCTATATATATGTGATGATGATGATGATGATGATGATGATGATGAAGCTCTTGTATTTTAGGTTGCGACTGATTGATTTTAGGGCTTCAATTGGATTCATTCATTCATTTTAGGGTTCATGGCTGTACATGATGGATTCATAGCTGTTCTTCATTAAACCCTAATCCGACACTTTTATTTCAATTTCTGAAATCTTATCGTCATTTCATTTAAGGATCTTCAAAGAATTGGGCACTTGTGATCCTGAGCTGTTCAATGACTATTTCACAACTCAGAAACGTCATTACACTTCCATCAATGAATTTGGTGATGTTAAACAGAATACCTATACTGCAACAGCTACATTTGGAAGAAAGGTTGCTTCGTACCTCATCAGACAACTGGTGCATCATCAATGATGGTACCGATGATCCTACCATTGTCATGGGCGTTTCTGGGTCAGTCATTCATCGATTAAACTACTAGAGTTGCATTCGCTATTAGTTCCCATCAATGCTAGTTACGTTCAGTGATAAAAAGGGATATTCTACCGTGTATTCCTGTGTGTGCTCCCAGATTAGTTCCTAATATACCCCAAACATCCAAATTTATGTTTTTTAATGGTTAAATATTGTCATAGAAATTGTATATTGATGAGTAAATAAGGTTTATATTGATTGCTCTGTGTATTCTAAATTATGAATCAACTAAAGCCACCCAAATATAATATTTAAAATTGTAAAATTTTAGCATTTAGGGTATTTGTAGAACAATTTACTAATTTTAGGGGTATTTGATGTGATTTTTAAAAGGCAAGGGTATATTGTAAAATCCGGGAAAACACATGAGTACATCATAGAAAAATAATCTCTTACTTTGGTTGATGAACTTTGCCACTTCTGGGGAAAATGGTGACAAGTTCGGACTGTGGCTTCATGGGTTGTTATGATCTTCATTTTGATCACATGTGTCAATATATGTCCTTCAGAGTTCAGTAGGGTGTGATGTCTTTCGAGAATTGATATTGGTATTTTCTCGGTGTTCTGTTCTGACAAGCTGTTTTTTTTGAAAAGGAAACCAGCAGAACTTCTTGAAACTAAACCAGTTTTACAAGATAAAATTCCTGTCATTAGACGATTCACCGGGGGAGGCACCGTAATTGTGGATCATGGAACTGTGTTTGTCTCTTTTATATGCAACAAGGATGCTATAATTGGTTTACAACCATACCCGCAGCCAATTATGGCTTGGACAAGCCTTCTATATGACGAAGTCTTTCGTGAAGCCGGTGATTTCAAGCTACGTGAAAATGGTACGAAATTTGAACTTGTTGTAGATGAGGTTGAATGAGTCTAATCGTTCTGGTAGAGAAATAGTCTCCGTATTCGTGAACATACCGATAGTTGTGCTTTGGTATGTTTTTGCACTTCCAAGGAACAAAAACACAAATATGGGGAGTATGGATACGAATACGGAAGTATTTTTGAAACGGAGGGAGTATAAAATAAGAAAGCATAGCTTTTGAAATGTAAACCCAGCTTGGCACTGTTTTAAATTTCCCAAATGACTTGTAGAAATCGTCACGCTTTAAACATGTATTTTCCTCTGTGTTTTTTTAGCTGCCTCTTACAGGCAGTCTTCTTCTTACCCTAACAAAAAAAAGGAAAAAGAAAATTTATGAATAGGTTTCTTGGAGCCTGGTGTTTTCCAAGCTGTGTTTAACAGGCTTTGTACTGACGTTTTTGTCATAGATTATGTTTTTGGCAACCGAAAGTTTGGAGGGAATGCCCAGTCCATCACCAAAAAACGATGGATCCACCACACGTCCTTTCTGTGGGACTATGATGATAGAAATATGACGTACTTGAAGAATCCTAAGCGTGCACCTGAGTATCGGCTGGTATGTTAATTCTCTCTTTATATCTTAATAGTCATGAAGCATATGCTGATATGCACTCTTGGAACAATGCAATTTCTGCATTGGAACATATAATTTCTTACCTAGTCATTTTCTACAACCTTCTTATCATAGTTACGGTCCATAGTACATCAAGCTAGGTGACATCAAATGCCAAGTAAAACTGAACCCTAAACCCTAAACCCTAAACCCTTTTAAATGAAACTTTATTTTGTGTTCAGGCAAGGAATCATTCAGACTTTATTTGCCGAATCAAAGAGATTCTACCAAGACCAGCTTTTATTGAGAGAACTGCCAAGGCAGCTGAACACCATTTTTCATTGAAATCCATCTCACTGGATTCTATTGCGTCTTCTTCCACTGCAAGTTTTACTCCCTCGTCTAGGGTTTTGTCTTCACAGGAGCTAGAAGGTGCAGTTCTCGACATACCTGAGGTCTTACTAAAGCAGTCATTGTGAAAAGGCCCGTTGGTTACGAAATTAAGGGGGATATATGTAGCCAATTGCTTGCAGATGTCTCCAATCACATTATTATCTGATTTATTGATGCAGTATGCTTCCTGAGGAAGACCAAAGCGATATCCTAACAATTGTTTGCTGGTCATTGAATGTACTGAGCCGTGCCCTTAACCCGGCAGTTCATTATTTGGAGCGATAGAAAAAATTGTTTGCAAACTCGCAGATTTTGAAACTGCTACTGATTTTATTAATTCACAGTACAGTAAGAGGACCATACATCCGATGTACTACACATATACTGAAATTTGAATAATCATTGAAGCTTTTTGTACCTCTTCTTAGTGAATATTTCAATGACAGCAAAAGGGTTGTAGTTTTGGCATTTTATGTTCCCTTTGTTCAAAAGAGTAGCATCTAGCATTTAAGTTGAAACTGATGCTGATCAGGTCTTCTGAGAGACGGTCTCTCAATAAGTTTATTGAGAGATTATTGTGCAAATTTAAGAAAAAATGGTACTAAACCTAATAAAATAGGTACATATCAAGATTGAAGATAAAACGTGTACATTTATCATGTAAATAGGTATGAAATTACTACGTCACGATCAAAAAGAAAAAGGGTCATAAAATACAAAAATAAGGGTATGAAGTAATGGTCTTTCAATAACGTCTCTTTCAAGTTTTAGTGTTCCTGTTTACAACCGTACTTTTCTCCGACACACTAAACTACAGTAGCATGAAAATCGCTCCACAAAACCCGACTCAAAGCACATAAAACAGGTAAATGTGTCCCTTAGTTGCTATATGGAGTTTACTAACAAAGCAAATGATTTTTCAACCTAATAACAGAATTTGGTGAAGAAAGCATACCCTAAAATATACACTCGTATCTCTTTTCTGCAAACGATTCTACACACAAAACAAATGAATTTTATTTATCTAATAAAGTTTACTGACAAGGGAATGCTATAATAATAATAATAACACAAATTCTCATTGAAGACGGACACTATATATCCATCACAAGCTGAAGACAGATAATGTTCCTCTCAAATGCAACGGAATATCTGTAGTTTTCTTAGCTGCTAGTGCCTGGTATGATAGGTTATCGACTTTTCATACACCATCTCTGCAGCTTTCTGATAATCGCTTTCTGATAATACAAATACACTTCGTATAAATTTATTTTCAATGATTGGAATTCGATAATAGCTTCAAGACAACATCAATTGATGGCCGGTCAGACGGACTGTTGTTGATGCAAAGTAGAGCGACTTGAAGCAGCAAATCTATATCCTTTCTCGCGGGATTCTGTTTCCCAACTCCGAATTCCTTGCATACCTCTTCTAGCACATCTTCTTTCGTCTTGCTATGAGCGCTCTTACGCACATTTTTTACCCTTCCGTTTGTCACGATTTCCAAGATTAACTCTCCATAATTGAAGATGTCTGTGGATAATTCTTCCTTGATTGTGCTATATTGACCTGCATTAACAGGGTAGAGTTAGTTTCCTCGCGCAATCTTACTTCTCAGTGATGATAATCGTTATGAGAGTTCCTTATCCGCTCATCTCAACTACAACAACAACAACAACAATATCAGAGCCTTAGTCCCAAAATGCTTTTGGGTCGGCTGACATGACTCATCCTTTGAAACCGTCATGGGTGAACTACCCTCTGAACATGAGAAAAAAAGAAAGAACAGGAAAAACGGAAGTGGAGTGACTGATGAACGGGTGCTACCAGAAGCGAGTCACTACAAACCAGTGTTAGGCTCTGTTCTTTCTGGCTTAATTTCAGCTCCTTTCAATTTTGCTTGGTTGTATTTCGTTAAGTTTTATTTACGTTCAATCAAAATTATGTTCAATTAATCTCTTCACAAAATTAACTTTTAATTAAACTAAATTCATTTCACCTCTATTTCGCTCAATTTAATTCAATTAAGCTCTATTCCAATTAATTCAATTCAGCTCGTTTCAGCCGAAAAGAACAGAGCCTTAGTCAGACACGCCGACACGTGTCGGTGTCCGACACGTGTCAGCGTGTCGGACACGGCTATTTTGGGTAATTTTCATATTTCGTGGTCTAAATTGAAGTGTCAAAGTGTCGTGTCGTGTCAGACACCGACACGGCAGTTAAGCGAAGTGTCGGAGTAACATAGCGAAGTACAAACTTAACGAAACCAAAGAGATTTGGAAGGCATACCTCCTTGCATTTTGGAGAATGTTGATGCAATAGAACCTTTATTAAGCTGCATCAAAAAGCGAAAACCGAATTCAGCAAGCTTAGGCTCCATGGACTCCTCAAAAACTATGTTGCTCGTCCTGACATCGCCATGCGGAATTGCAGGATGACAATCATGAAGAAAACAAAGCCCTTTTGCAATGCCTAATACAATCTTAAACTTGGAAGACCAATCAAAGTCCAAGCTTATCTTTTCGCCCAAGTTGCCTTTCGGTGAGAAATCATACAGAAGATACAACAGATCCTTGTTGTAGCAATAACCAAGCAACCTAACGAGGTTCTTATGCCTCGTGTTGCCCAATCGGACAATGAACTCTTCCAAAACATCCATTTTCTCCGGACCCAACTCAATCTTCTTTACTAAAACTGTAATTCCTGTAGGCAGTGTGATTTTGCAGGGTGGAGATGATGTCAATGGATATGGCATCGTCTCCATGAACTCTGTCGAATTGAAGCTCTTCAAGACATCATCCACCGTGAAGTCAGGCAACCCATCAAACGAGACCATTTTCCATTGCCCTTTTTTCCTCGCTTTCTGAACATAGCATACCCCAAAAATAGCGAGGGCTATGAAAGCAACAACCGTAACACAAAGTATCAGTACCCATAAAAACTCTGCCTGTGCTTTCTTTGAATTCAAGCACGGCGTTAATGGTGCCCCGCATAGCTTAGGGTTCCCCAAAAAGGCAGTCCCATCCATCAACTTAAAAGTATTGGTTTCTGGGATTGAACCAGATATATCATTGAAGGACACATTCAGCAGCTGCAAGCTCGAAGAACGTCCTAATTCTTTTGGGATTGAACCGGTGAGATTGTTACGAGACAAGTCCACAGAACTCAGATACCGGCATTCTGAAATGCTCTCTGGAACATCCCCAGAGAAGTGGTTTAAGCTAAGTTCGACAACATTGAGAGATTTACAAGGTTTAAAAGGTGGAATATCGCCTGATATGTTACAGGCAGATGCAGAGAAATTCTGAAGAACAGGCAAAGACCATATTTTTCGAGGAAGAACACCTCCAAGCTCTAAGTTATCAGAAACATTGACGTACTCGAGTTTAGAACTAAGAGTGATACCCTCAGGTACGCCACCAGTGAAACCGTTTCTAGATAAATCAACGTACGAGATATCAGGAAGACTAGTAAAGTCCAACGATATACGACCTGTGAGTGAATTGTCTTCAAAACGAATACGAACAAGAGACGGGCAATTAGACAGGAAAAGAGGAAGCGCGCCAGTGAAAAAGTTGGAGAACAATATAAGCTTTGACAGCATGCCATTAGCACACAGATTAGGCGGTATGCTACCGTTGAAATTGTTAGTTGAAACATCTAATATTTGCAGTTTCGAGTTAATACCCAAGTTATGTGGAAGCGAACCATGAAAGGAGTTACTCCAAATTAATAGGGTTTCCAACATGGGCAGTTCAGCAATAGCCTGAGGAACAGTCCCACCCATTTCATTGTACATAAGGCTAAGCAAACTAAGATTCCTTAACTCGGAAAAACTCTCAGGAATTCCCCCAGATATGAAATTATCAGAAAGATCCAAGCTTTTTAGAGAAATCAATTTGCCCAATTCATTAGGAAGCAACCCATCAAGTTGGTTTCTGAAAAGGAAAAGCGATTCGAGTTTCGTCAGATTGCTAAGCTCTTTTGGGATTAAACCAGACAGATTAGCACCAGCAATATCAAGGTATTGAAGTTCAGTCATATTACTAATTTGCCAAGGAATGGTTCCTTGGTAAGAATTATAACCAATTTCCATATGGGTTAGGGTTTGAAGTTTACCTAAATCAGGAGGAATTTCACCACCCAGTAAATTACCAGCCAATTGAATGAACTGTAAATTTTTAAAATTACCATATTCTTCAGGAATTGACCCACTGAAGTAACTCCCAGCAAAGTTAACAACTTTCAGTGATTCAATCTCTGAAACTTCAACAGGCAATGTACCTGAAAAACTGTTGCTGAAAGCATTAAGCACAACCAGCTTCTTCAACCCAGAAACCCCAATTGGGAAATGACCTGCAAAACTGTTTCTACTGATATCTAAGCTTCTTAAATTTGTCAAATTAAAGACGGAACCCGGAAACGGTCCTGAAAACTGGTTATGGCTAAGATTAAGGGTGACAAGATCATCAAAAACATCAAAATGTTTCCCAGAAAGTTGCCCAGAAAGCCCTCTACCTGAGAGATTCAACCCAATTACCATAGTAGAGTTATTGTTGCAGGAAACAGCAGACCATGAACAAGCTGCAATTGCAGCAGTTGGGTCTTCTCCAGAAGGTAAAAACCAGTCTCCTAAACCATTGTAGTGATCAACAAGCTCAGATTTTAAGCTGAGAAGAGCAGCAGAATACACATCAGATTCCCCTAATATTACTGGGATAACAATTGAAGCAAATACAATTAGGTTTAAACAAAATGAAGTTGGATATATGAACTCCATTGGAATGTAGAGAGTGAGTGAGTGAGTGAGTGAGTGAGGGTGAAGTTTGGTTTGATGAAATGAGTTGAAAGTTATGTCATGTGGAACAGTGGAAGTAAAGAATCATGGCATCATATTGCATGGGGAACAGAGAAATAAGTATACATTAGTACAGTTGGTCCCGTAGGTAGCACGACACTTCTCCTAATTAGTCATCCCGTGTCCGATGCTTGGATATCCGACACTCGTTTGACACCTGGCTAAACATATTACTTATGGTTTAGATGAGAAATAAAATTTTAAAAAAGATCGATTAGAAGATGAGTTTGGGTGAAAAATGAGAATTAGTTACAGTAAATGTCGAATTGTACTTTTATTTGTTTAGATTTAACTTCAAATATATGATAAAAATAAAATTACACGTCATTTATAACCATAAAAATATAAAATATATATATATTATTATATTTAAATAACGTGTCATGTGTACTAAATTTCATGCGATGCCGTGTCCCGTGTCCGTGTCCATTTTGGTGCTACCTAGTTGGTCCCCTCCGGCTGTATCCGTCATAAATGTAAAACGGACAAATACGACAGCATATAGATACAGATAGATGAGATAAGAGTTTTATTCCCGAGACATTCTTTTTAAAACTAGTCTATGTATTTGAGTTATTTTCTTACTTGAAACGGATATATCCGTATTAAACAAGAATTACGGAAATTACAAAGCAAAGAGTGTTGAAGAAGGGAATAAGAAGGGTTGGGGACCAGAGGTGTAATAGATTAATTATGATTAGTTAGGTGATTAAGTATAAAGTAGATTCATGATTAACCTCTTTTCTTGCCTTTTAACACTGATTTTGTCTGCCACAAATCATTAGATTTCAAGGATTTCTGTATTTTTGTGGTTTTATTTGACTAATACAGTTGGGCTTACCAAATATATATTGATTGACAGAAGGGGAAAAAAGAAAGAAAGAGCGAGTTTATCCGATTCAAAATTCTCATTTGTGACGGATATGTATATCCGTCGCAAGCTTACGACGGACATATCTTAATAATAACAAATTGTTTTGTTTTTTTCACCGACATGGGTAATTTTTAACCTGTCACAAACTTATGACGGATATACCTATCACAAGGGAGACTTGCTGTAATTCTAATACAAACTAGGTCAAACTAGATAATCAAAATGTACTACTCCTAATATAATATAACAATTTGCACTTTGACGGATTGCACTAGAAAAAATGCCACAGAATTAGGGATAACACTTAAATAAATAAGTAGAGGAAAAAAACAGAAATGGAAATAAGTTAATATTAAAAAAAAATAGAAGTGGTAGTAAAACCACTAAAGCACTATGTTAAAACTAAACACATACGGAGTATTGAAATACTTTCTCCATTTTTATATAATGTACCCATTTTATTAAAATAATATACTCATATATTCAACAAATGAGAATATTATATAAAAACGGAGGAAGTAATAAGATGATTATGTAATGTGTTTTTGGGATCTTAAAATGAGAGGACATGATACTTCCGTCTTAACTCTTAATCATTAGGTTAAGATATTGGGTAGATGGTTTGAAAATGTAGAACCACATTTCAAATACTTATATACGACTAATACTGTACGAGCAATGAGTTAGTTATATGCTAGTTAGACCATCCCCAAGTAAGGTCGTGACCTTGTCGGATCACCCTAATTACGTAATTAAGACACTAATTTTGGTGACCTTGTATTAATTTTGGTGATCTTGTATTAATTTTGGTGACTTTGAAGTTTTCGGTGTCAATTTGTGACCCTGAAATGAGATTGTGACCTTCTTGGTGACATATAACGTATTAAAGTGTTATTGGCTTATTCTATTATTTTGGTGGGATAGAGAACGTAATTAATGATAGAAAATGTTAAAACAGTGGAATATGATTGGGTTGATGCCCTAGGTCGTGACCTTTCTACTTTTTTTTTTTTTTTTTGGTAACGAGGGGTTTAATCTCCCCGGGCCCATGCATTCCCGCACCACCACATGGACCATGTAAGCCACCCCCTTCGGGAGCTGCAGTGGCCAAGTGGTCATCGCCCCAACTGGTAATCGAACCTGAGACCTCTCAACTCCTGCATTTTTGCAAGCTTTAAGGTTTAACTCAGTTACCACTGAACTAACACCACTTGGTTGTGACCTTTCTACTTAGTAGGGTGAAAATAAGTTAAAAGTGATAATTAAAGTGAGATTAAGAGCTAAAGCGTTGGCGACCCCGTTAGCGTAACCTTCTGCTTAGGTATGGTCTTAAGAGAGGGTATCATAAACCCAAAATGATACTAGTATGTTGGTTTTACAGAAATAATAAGTCTTGCTTGTGACGGATCGTTATTTGTGACGGATATTTTGTGAGATAAAATGGGTAGAAAATGAGTTAGTGGAGAAAGGGGACCACATGAATAGTGTTGGAGAGAGAGAAAAAGTGGGTATTTTGTGAGAGGAAACGGTATCCGTCACAAGCTTGCGACGGATAGTGCCGTTGCAAATAAGAATTTGTGTTACAGAAAATAAAGTGTATAGTAAGTAGCAGTAAAAGGATGGAAAATGAGGGGACAAGGGTGGGGTGTGAACAACTGTGGAAACTAACTTTGAGTGCTTTGAAATGGAGAATAAGTGAATAATAATGAGGAAGAAAGTAGTGCAAAAAAACAGTGAAGATAATGAAGAGTAGGGAAAGTAAAGTAAAGTAAATACCCAGAATAAAAGGGAAGAGTAAAGTGTTTATTCTATGAATTATGAATGAATGAATCATGAATGTATGGGTGAAAGTGTAAGAAGACGGACATATCTGCTATAAGTCAAAGACGGGTCAAGCAATATCCAAGTTGGTACATAAAACAAAAGGAAATTGTTATGGGAGTACCATTATACTTTTGTCTTATCTAACCATTGGGTACTACTTGACTAGTTTTCAGCTTGTGACGGAATTTTGATTTGGTGTCATAAATAGAGATGCTTTTGGGCATGGCATGGACCTATCATCTATCAATTCCACCCCATTATTATTATAGTAAGTCTTGCTTGCGACGGGTCACCATTTGTGGCGGATATTTTGTGAGATAAAATGGATAGAAAATGAGTTAGTGGAGAAAGGGGACCACATAAATAGTGTTGGAGAGAGAGAAAAAGTGGGTATTTTGTGAGAGAAAACGGTATCCGTCACAAGTTTGCGACGGATAGTGCCGTTGCAAATAAGAATTTGTATTATTATTATTATTATCATCATGGTTATTGCACTTTGCTTTTCTTCATGATTCTCTGGTTTTAAGATTCCCACCATTTTAATTCTCTATGCAAGTAATGCAACTCCTCCACTTCCATGCTTCTATTCATATAAATTTCACTAATAAATGAGGTTAATGACCCAACTAAATAAATTTATTAGTTCTCCTGTAAGACGGTCTTATCCCGTGATTTTTGCAAAATGTGACCATTTTTTAGTAAAAAGTAACCACTATTTTATAAATAGTGAACCCCTTAAAAAAACAGGTCATTTCTTAAACAAAAAAATGTGGTAACTAGTTAATCAAAAGTGGTAATCATTATTTATTAAAAAAACTGTCATTTTACTATTGGTCGTATGTGCGACCGTCCTAAGCTTGAATATGTGAAACAAATTAGACGGACACATCACTAATAAATTGTAATTACTTCTAGAGTTCTAGTCACCAGCAAGTGCAATGGTGAGCTAATGTACTATTAGCTTGAGTTGACACATCATATTTTTTAAGCTATATTATTTTGAGCTACAATTGCATGCAATGGTTTCAAGCTAGTTTAAATGGACCCACATACAACAAAAATTCCAAGTTTTTTATTTAAATAATTAATTTTTATAAGAAACTTTAATTTGATAGGTTGAAATTTTGGGATGGGGCATTTGAGCTAGTAGCTTAATGGGGCTAGTAGCTTGATTTAAGCTAATACTCCGTACAAAAGTAGTGGTACAATGGTTTGGCTACTAGCTTACAACTTTTTATATTTGCAAGCAAGTCCCTTAGCTAAACCATTGCACTTGCCCTTCAACACCCTTGGCTCTCCATAACTTTGAATTAATTATGAATTTGGAAACTTGTGGTTATCTTTCACGAGATTGAAAAACCTAAAAAAAACGCTAATTTTGGAACATCTAATTAATAAATATGGGCACTTAAATTTTCGAAAGTGCGGGTTGTCGACCCACCGTGCCCTGAGAAGAAAATGTCACGGCCAGAGGCACGACAAGGCCAGCTTCGTGTCATGGCCCATGGCCTGCCGTGTCGGACAAACGAATTTTAAGGATACCTAGATTTGGACGGACGGAGGACAAACGAATATGAATTTTGAGGGTTGATACTTGTTAATTTGCTATGCACCTTACTCTCCAACTTCCTCACTCACGTTTTCTCATTACCCCTCTTACAATCGATTAGTTTAGTATATGAGATCGAATTCATAAGCATCATTTCAGGAACAAACTCATGAATTCATAATCAACATAGCAATCTTGTTAAAACCATCCACCATAACCAAGACTACTAACAAATTCCAAACATATACCGCGCTGCAACTTCAATGACAAGCTATGACGGGATCACAAACTACGTTACATAACCCCAACTAGGCACCGAGATGCCTGCCATCTCCTCAACTTCATAATATTGCGAAACCAGAACAACCAAAACACCAACAACCATTCAACTTGGTTCAATTACATTCATATTTTGACCACATTGCTCTTTATGCAGACATTCAGACATACTCGATATGGCCGCATTCATATATAAAAGCATATACGAAATCCTAAATCCCCTCCACGCTTACCACTGTTTTCGTAATACCCAAGAACCATCCGAGCATCATTCATCAACACTAAATCCCCTCCACACTTACCATCTTTCATATTGACAAATTCGACGACAAAGATCAACACTAATATAATTAACGGGAATATGTTACAACATAGCCCTTCAAGAGAACACATTGCTAATGGTAGGCGACTTTGGGAGAGGGACGCATAACAAATCAGAAAAAAACTAGAACGAGAACAAAAACTCATATACTTATCGGTTACCCTAAAACTTAACTCGAACTACCTTCAGAGTCACACTCCGCCAGAATCTCCCTGATAAGACGGATCAAGCAAACACGTCAAAAACACCAGCTACTATTTGAAGGAGACTCCACCACATTCACATATCAACAAAGTCAGAAACTACTACATTTGCCATGAAACAGATTCAAGCAGGTAAACGAAAAAATTAAACTTGTTTGCCAGGAATCAAAGCAAACTAACAAAACCCAACTCGAAATCAAGCTCCCACAAACCAGCCATCATAGACATTTGGCAAAAGACGGTCAATTTCCAAACCTTACATACATAAAACACAGGCACAGCCTATGTATTCCTACACTGTACAACATATCAACCCTGAAATTTGCGGAGAAGGCGAGAAGCATAGTTGAAGAGATTGAAAAGGTAGATTGCATAAAGGTAGAATCACAGAATGAGATTCCAAAATCCATCCTTTCTACTATGAGAACATTCAATGCTTAAACTGATCACAGAAAACCAATTTCATCCAAAAAACAATAGCCAAAACCGGTCATCTTCTCCCTTGTTGATATTAGTTCCATGAGCAAAGGACCAAAGATTAACAGGTGACCAAAAGAGGGTGATGTTTCTTATACTACACCCAGAAGCTAACAAAGTATTGTAGTATGCATTCTTAGGGCGTGAAGAGGGAAAGGGAGGGGAGGGAGAAGGAAGGAAAAGGGAGGGAGGGAAGGGGAGGGAAATGGAGGGATCCATTTTCCCTTCGCTCCAAATCCTTCCACCTCCATTTTGCTA
Source organism: Silene conica (assembly GCA_029255685.2). NCBI lineage: Eukaryota > Viridiplantae > Streptophyta > Magnoliopsida > Caryophyllales > Caryophyllaceae > Silene > Silene conica. The sequence continues at coordinate 1,781,315 of CM055314.2, forward strand.
ACGAAACAATGGATTTCTCATCCCTACAAATCACTCCCGTCACTTTCCTTCCAAATCCCTCGATCCAAACACACCCTCAAAGACGGAATCCTAAAAGTTGGGTAACCTTTAAACTCAGAAAAGCATTAAATACCAGACAAATCATATGAGCCTTTACATAATTGTACATGATTCATTATCATCAATTCATCACTAATCTAATATTTTATGTTTCTCCGACTTGTTTAGATGTATCTGATACGGGTTGGTGGTGCGTATGTACTATGTAGGTGTTGGACAAGGGTATTTTACGAAAAGATGCATAATTAGGGTTTTGAGGTGTGAAGGTGTGATATTAATGTGGGATTATCATCATCATCACCATCATCATCATCATCATCATCATCATTATCATATAAGCAGTGAGACAGAAAGCCATATATAATTTGGGAGTTTGACAAATCATATGAGCATTAAGCATTAACATCATCATCATCATCATCATCATTACAAGTTACTAAATCACAGGATGAGTTGATTAGCATAAGTGTTCCTCAAATTACACCAACATAAGGAATGATACAACCACAACCACAAACATAATTCAACATCATTATTAAAACGATCATCATCATGATAATTAAGGGATCATAATCAAAAAACGGTTGCAACAACAGGATACTTAGCCTCGAATTTCTTCTCCCAATCAGCAAGAACACCAAGTTCCTTATCAGTAAGACCATCAAGAGATGAAACCACGTCGTCTTCCTCCTTGCTCATCTTAGCCAAAGCCCTGCTTGCATCTTTACCAGCGAACATGGCATATGCGCCGCCCGGCCCGTAAAAGCTCCGACCCGTGCTGACGTCGAACACCCGACCCTTGATCGCTACGTAGATGGGTTTAGATGGGTCAGACCCGTCGTACTGTTTCAGCTGTTGTAGAGTTAACTCCATTTTTGGTAGAGAGAGGAAGAGGGATTTTGGGGGTTGGAACTTGGAATGTTGGATAACGATGAAAAATTGAAAATGAGCGTTTTTAGGTGATAAATGGGAATCCTATGATCTCAACTCTCAAGACCCAACTTCTCCTAATTAACCGTCCCGTGATCGACACCGTATTCAACACTCGGATATCCGACACTCGTTGGACACATGTCTAAACATAGTTTAGACGAGGATAAAAATTAAAAAAATCGATTAATAGATGAATTTAAATGGAAAAATGAGAATTAGTTAGAATAAAGGTCGAATTATACCTTTATTTGTTTAGATTTAACTTCAAATACATGATAAAAATAAATTATACGTTATTTATAACAACAAAATATATATTTTATTATATTTAAATGACGTATCATGTATCCTAAATTTCATGGGATAACGTATCCCGTATCCGTGTCCTAAATTTTATCCTATGATCTCAACTCTCAAGACTCAACTCCACCCAACCCAAGTGCGACATGAATCAGAGTATCAGACCCCATTTTTTGTGCCATTTTTATGTCATCCTATGGTTCTTAATTTGACTCTTATCTTATTCAACCCGACTGAGGGCGATTATTGAGACGAGACAGCTTGCGAGTAATTTGAAATCAGTTCGCTCAAAACTCGGTGTGTGAACTCGACTCGACTTGAAAAGCTCGCGAGCGGCTCGAACATTTGAGATTACATAAGATATTAATCATATTTTATGATTATTATATCTTTGTATCATATATATCAAATATCTTGTGTGATTTGCTAAACATATTTACATATAATTTTTGAACCTTGTTATTGAAAATATCGAAGAAAAAAATAAAAAAATCTAACAATTTTATATAGGTTCGATTTGGCTCGAACTCGTGTTAAAGCTCGCAAGCTTTGTAACGAGCGCATTTTTTCCAAACTCGGGTAAGATCGGCTCGAGCTCGAGCTCGAGCTCGAGTTTTGGTAATCGAGCACAAGCCGAGCAAGGCCAAGCTCGGGCTCGGCTCTACTCATTAACGCCCCTAGTCTACTCTATCCAATGTTGTAAACCTGATAAAGTGGTACTACTAGTTTTTGTACAATTATGCACAAGTTTGCTTTAACGTCTTATTGTTCTCTATCAGGAATTCAGGATTACCACCGTTCATATAACCTGACGTTTTCAACGTTCTTTGGATTCTCTCTTTCATTCACCTTTAAGAAAAGGTAAAAGTGTAAGCATCTATCAGAAAAGAATGATCCTTTCTCTGCGTATTCGAGGTACCGGGAGACATACGACATGGACGGTATAGCACTCTAGCAATGTACCCCGTATCCTACCTATTTAGGATGTCGTTTCCCATAGTCGCTTTGCTTCTTATGACACTGTAACTAGATTCCGTCACTTAGCTTATGTTACTTAAACATGAGCATTCACAAGTATCAAACATGTCCATACAGCTTCGGGTTTTAACCAACAATATTACGAGAATGAAATCTAGATTGGAACTGTGTTAAAAGATAAATCAATCGCCAACAGATTTAAGATAATACAGAATCCATGGTGTTTTTCATGCTCTACATAATTAAATGCATTTAGTGACCAAAAACTCAAAGGCTTAATCGTCTTGTTCCATTACTAATCCAGTCACATCAAAAACACTGATTGCCTTGTCCTCTGCAAAATTCGCCTACGTTGGCTGATAAGAAACTTTGGAAGAGCGAGACTAGACAGTCCGATACTTAATACAGAGGATAGCCGCCACCGGAATACTCAACATCCTGCAACGATATATTGATTAGGGAAGTGGGAAACATGAATCGAGTTTCAAAGTTTCAAACCTTGAAAGACTATAAAAGAAGATTATCTAGCTAATGACAGCGCATTTAGTGACACTGCCGCTGCAAAAGGGGTGTGATAATGATGAACCAATTCGTCAAGGTAAAGATTAACAAACGCATTTAGTGACACACTGACACTGCAAAAGGGGGGGTGTGATAATGATGAAACAATTCGTCAAGGTAAACAACAACCCAAAAGCATTGATTGGATATTTTGATTAACAAACAAGTAATGGGATAAAGTTAATTTCTTGTGCGACACAAAACAGCTACGTAAGGTGCATCCACCTAGTAATAAATTATTCCTGATGAATCTCCAAATTTTCTACTCAGAATCATGGTCAAATAAGCAAGGCCGGGCTATCAAGAATCTAGTACCAAGTGTCTGACACACACGGACGGGTATGTAAAGTGTGTCAAACACAGCTATTTGTGAAAACTTCCATGTCTGCCTATAAATTAAGTGTTAAAATGTCAGGTAATGTAGGAAGAAGTGTCATGCAAATCTAAAGTGAAGTGTCACAAGTAACATAGCTGACCCTTCCCAAATCCCAACAACTTCTGTGTGCTACTACCCATGCCTCTTGAGACTCCCAATATCTTGCCGACATGTAGAGCTTTTTGGATACAAAAATGGAGGGGAAGGGAGGGAGGGGGAAGATGGAAGGGAAAGGAAGGAAAGGGGAGAGGAGTGGTGGGTGGTGTTTTCCCTACAAATCTTTCCTTTGTCGAAGGAGAAATAATTTGCTTGTAAAGGAGAAATGGAGGGATCCATTTGCCTCCCCTCTAAATCCCTCCAACCTCACCTTACTAACCAGACAATGGGTTGCTTCCTTCTAAATCTCTCCCCTTACATTCCCTCCAAATTCCCTCCAAACATCTTGAGCACATTCAAGGAAGAATGAACTAACAGGAGAACTGACTCATCTTTCCGTCATACAGTATCCAATCTATACAAACTAAAGGGTTCTACAGATTGCAAACAATTTCTGATAGCCGGCAAGCTAAGCGCTTAATTTTGTACTGATAAATTATAGCATTCTTCAATCTGTCTACCAGTGCAACAATGTATCTTTGACCATGTCAGTGATTTTCTATTAAGGTTTTAAATCTGGTTTTGTGGTCAACTGCTTTTTCATTGCAACGCCATCTAGTATTTAGTTTCTCCAGTAGTACTTAAAATTAGACTAATTAGCAGAATCAATAAAATTCAAGTCCATCAAGGCTAAGAAATACAGATGTTGCACTTTCATCATCAGCATCTTCCGCAAGAGAAAGCTTCCCAAATAATTAATCTGAACATATTGCAAGTAAAGGTGGAGCACAAACCTGAGGAGGCGGCAGGGATGACACCCAATCGGAAGCGTGAGTTGGCAGTAGACCCAACGTATTCAACTACAAGAAGCCAAAAACATCCGATTTTAAAACCCCATAAAGATCAGAAAAACATAGCCCTCTTAAACATATCGGTAGCCAATAAATATTACCTTCCATACACCAAGGCCAAGACCCACCAAATTGAGAGCAATATAGACCACTTTAGGGAGCAGCAGATCAACCTTACTGTCCTTATATGGCTCAAAAACTGCAAACAAAATCAATTCTCATCATCATGGGATGCCAATATTTATCAAACAATTTAAAGCAAAACAAAGATTATTTAGCTTTAATATGCACAACTATTTCAGTCCCAGGATAGCATGGATAAAAATACTCGCTCCATTTACGTTATGTTGTTCCTATATTTCAAAACCCTGGAACGTAAGGGTGTGTTTGGATTGGAAAAAAGGAGGGAAAGGGAAGGGAGGGAGAATGGAAGAGGTGATTTTCCCTCCAAATCTTGCCTATGTTGGAAGGGAAATAAATTGGCTTGGAGGAGAGAAATGGAGGGATCCATTTTCGCTTCCCTCCAAACCCTTCCACCTCTATTTTCTTAAGAATGATAGGTGTTAAGCTTTTTATCATCCTGGCGTCGAGCTATTTTACAGTATCGTCACCGCAGTAGAGTTTAACCACCAAGTTCGGGATGGATTGGTGTGGTTCCTCTACGCCTAGGACACCAGAATATCGAACCACGAACTAAGAAAGGCATGAGAAAAAGGCATATTGGCTAGTGATTGTGAGGCCCCGATTCGTGACTGGAGGGGACACCAAAGGCCTCCGCCCTTCCATCCCTTGGATAGATAGAGAGGGAGGGCAGGCAGGGCTTTTGGTTTTTTCATGTTGTCAAAGAGTTTACCAATGGTTTTTCGTGTTGTCAAAGAACTGAACAATGAAAATAGATGGCGAATGCCTGATCGAATTGATCGGGTCATGTAGGAACAAGGTTACCTAACCAAACAATGGATTTCGCATCTTTCCAATTCTCTCCCCTCCCTTTCCCTCCAAATACCTCAATCCAAACGCAACCTAATGGTGTGTTTGGATAACAAAAATGGAGGGAAAGGGAGGGGAGGGGGAATGAGCGAAGAGAAAGGGAGGGGAGGGGAGGGAAGGGGAGGGCAAATGAAATATGAGTGTTTGGATACCATTTTCTTCCAAATCTTGCCTATTATGGAGAGATTTTGATTTGCTTTGGAGGAGAGAAAATTGATCCCTCCAAATCTCTTCCACACTTATTTGCTATCCAAACAATCCCTTACTCTCCCTCCCTTTCTTTTCCCTTCAAAACCCTCAATCCAAACGCACCCTAATTGTTGATCGGAGCATTGAAAATGGTGATATAAAGGTTAGTGGTTGGTTGAAACAGACAAGGTATGATACCTTTTCCAACACCCTGAAGAGCACTAATAGGCTGCCAAAGAGCCGAAAAGGTGATACCAATGCTAAAGAGATGAACAGTGCTTCCAGCCATCCACATCATAAACCCCATCATCATCAAATTCTTCATTGGAGCTTGAGCTACTTCCCAAGCTTTCTGTAGACATATGCAGCCCAAAAAAGAGGATCAAATGCTTTCAAAGTACGATGATTAAAACCTAATCCAATCGACAATCGAAAACAAATGATTGAGACGGAAAGAGCAAATTAGCATGGTAAAATTGAAAAGAAGTAAAACCTGGGCTTTCCAATTAGATTCAGCATCCTTGGTTTGACGAGCAACAGAAGATTCATCTTGATCGGAAGAAGCACGAGAGAAACCAGGGGGATCAGGGATGTCGCGAGAAGAGTGAGATGTTGAGTTATCAGTGAAGTCAACACCCCATCTTCTTCCTCCTCCCATTACTCCTTTTCCTTTCTCCATCGTTACAGAATCAATTTAATCAATCAATCACAATGATTCGATCTCGATCTATTGCTTTGCTTTACTTTACCCGATTTAGATAACCACAGTCCACAACCCACCCTTAAACTAACACAAATACTTCTAACAGATTTTACTAACCTTTTCACGAAATAGGGTTATTTAGCAAACTATTTATCGATAACTCCGCCAGCTTACACCGGCACGGAACGGATTGGATCAGATCGGATCGGATATACCTAATACTTTTTGTCTTTGACTGGACCAAACACGAAATATTTGATTTGGTCCGGTTATAGACTTAATTTGACAGAAAATTATAATGTATCATGAATAATTATGCACTAACTAAATTAAATTTCGCTAAAATAATTATAATTAAAAGTTGGTTAATAATTTACTTTAAATAATCGTGAATATAGCCAAAATTTAATGTCTCAAATAGTCTAAGGTTACCTAGAGTTTCCGTCTTAAAAATCTCCGTTTCTTCCTCTCGCTCAAGGCTTCTCGTGAATAATTATGCACTAACTAAATTAAGTTTCGCTAAATCAATCATAATTAAAATCGAATAATAATTTACTTTAAATAATCGTGAATATAGCGAAAATTTAATGTCTCACATAGTCTAAGGCTTCCTAGAATTTCCGTCTTAAATATCTTCGTTTCTTCCTCTCGCTCAAGGTGTCTCAATATAATTGCATGTGAATTGTTATTAGTGGTTGATTAATTAAGTCTGCTTTAAATATGATTGGGAGAGCATCTAATTACTCGATAATTACTTGGATGGGATACTAATTGCAAGTAGTTTTACTTTAAAGTGTTTTTAGCCGTATTTGGCAGGTATTTGCGACAACTCTTGCCTTATTAATATCATTAAAACTTTATTTATTTGATATAGTTATTTGAATACGGGTTATTACAGGATAGTGTAAATTTGTTTATGGTACTCACTTATGCTTTCACATATTTTAGAAGAACTTTCCATTAAATTTAGGGGTATATACTACTTTGTATGATTTTGAAAATTTAAGGATAAATAGTAAAATTCGAACAAGAAACACGGGTACATCACTGACCTTGAAAAATCACTCCACTTTTTTTTATCCCTGCATTTTTTTCCTCTTTTTGGCGTTGTTTGGTAAACGGCATATTAAAAGAAATTAGTAGATTCTAGCATAATTAGTAGGTGGACCAATTAATCTGGTAAACAAGATATTATGATAGGATATTGTATTAGAATATTCAATTTATACATAAAAACGTTTTAATTATTGTGTAATCTGCTATTTACCAAACACCCTTTTTCAATCTGCTAATTTAATTTAATAGTCAAACATGCTATTAAAATTACTAATCGAATTATGCTAACGTTATTATGAATCTGCTTATAACGTTGACACATTGTAACTTGGCAAGTAATTTCCTCATCATCAATTTTTGATCCCTACCTAAAAGGCTAAAATAGATGCAAGCAGAATAAAAGCATTGTACTACATTTCATACATAATGTACAATGATCCCTGTCACATTTCTAACATGCTATTGCCAGCCAGAAGCAATGTCTTCATAACCCAAGGATGATTCAGTACCACTGAAATTATGGTGCGAAATTAAACAGTCGCTAAATCTAGGTTGCGTGGTTTCCGCCATAGCCAGTAGACATAGCGTTTCATGCACTGAGGTAATGTCGTTCATTAGTCTCTTCTATTTTCGCTTGTAACTCGACAAATAATGAATCAGTAGTTATGAAGTGTCTGGCTTAAGCGCAAACATGTCTGGAACATTAGCAAGCACAAAACCTGCAAGGACCTAGATTACAGAGAAACACAGAAACTATATATTAGTCTAGATCAAGGACATATTATCACCTCTGCATATGATCTAGCATCAGAAGACAGGATGATGTCGAGTATCGACTAATAGGAATATTAATAATAGTTGGGCCTCAACCATTACCTTAAGGTTTTGGTTGAGATGGTTCACCTATCATGGTATCAGAGTCACTGTGACCAAACCCCTCAAAAACACGAAGTGGAAACCCAGCACACGGTATGGGGGAGCCTGTGCAAACTAACCACTCTTCAAGCCTAACGGGCATTTGAGTGAGGGAGCGTAATAGTAATATTAATAATAGTTGGGCCTCAACCATCACCTTAAGGTTTTGGTTGAGACGGTTCATCTATCATCGACTTCATTAAGAGCAAAACGTACCAGGATGTTTCCAAGAGTATAGATTAGAGAGTAGTGGCGTCCGTGAATGACCATGTCAGCTACCATTGCCAAAGGTATTGTCAATGTCATGCCTAAAGTCGCAACTAGCGGGGTTGTCCAGACGACTGACACGGCCCTGTGCGTGCATATTATCTGTTTAGGTTACTCAAACATCATCATTTCTAAACAAATACTCCCTCCGTCCCAATCACTTGTCTACTTTTTATTAGGAATATTAATAATAGTTGGGCCTCAACCATTACCTTAAGGTTTTGGTTGGGATGGTTCATCTATCATGGTATCAGAGTCATTCATCTATCATGGTATCAGAGCCAGTGTGACCGAAGGTCACGGGTTCGAATCCTGGCAACCTCAAAACCCCTCAAAAACCACGAAGTAGCCCAACGGGCATTTGAGTGAGGGAGCGTATTAGGAATATTAATAATAATCAATACCTGGTGTATGTGGTTTGCAGGCTATTACATATACCCGAGGGTTTACCTAGTGCGCACCGAAGGTAGCGGCTGCGGGTTCCCTCGTTACCAAAAAAAAAAAAAAAAAAAAAAAAAAAATTAAGTACTTGAACAACTTATAATGACTTCCATGCATTTTCAGGTGAAACGCATCTGCCCTTGAACTTATCAGATATATCCGAAACAAAACCAATAACTTGCATGCATTTTCAGCTGAAGCTCAGGAGTCAGGAATCAGTAACTTAGCTTACCAGAGATAATCGGAAATAAAACTCCCAACAAAGCCATTCAGCAGTAAAACATCTCCTGTTGACGAATTTGGAAGCTTAAACTCGGGTTCTATGCCTACTAATTGAAGCGGCCAAACTGCACAAGAGTAAAACACGACTTTCAGGTCATTGAACCATCAACATTCTAATACTGAACTGTATTCTGAAGTGCTCCTCTAAAGAGGGGTGCCTTCACCTAGCCACCAAAATCCAAGAAGAGCGAAAAGGCCGATGTATCCAAAGAATTTTTGCACATCAACATTGTTTCCATCAGATCCAGAAGATTTCTTCAGCAACACTGGAGAAATATCATAGAAACATATCGCCTCAATTCAGAAAAAACCACGGCTTTTATAGAAAATGCCACCATTCTATCTGAGCCTTAAGTACCTGTAAATAGTCCATAAAGCATAGCTGACATAAGGCCGTACACGTCCCCGACTATATTATGCTTTCTATCTCTGGAAGAGAAAACGGAACTATGTCAAACCATTGACAAATTAAGGTATAAACTGACCAAGGCTGATTTAATAACAATGGCTGCACATGTAAGGAACAACATAAACGAGTCCAAAAAGAAGAAATGGTGTACATAGAGATTTACTAGGAACGGGAATGATACTCACTCAGCAACGCCGAAAGTTGCATCTGGAGCCCATGTTTTGCCTACTGTGGTTAAGCTAACACCAGCCATGCTAATAAAAACTGCAACCAATTTCACCGAGTTTATTGAGTCCTGGCCTAGCAAAGCTCCAAAGAACAGCGTAAAGAGCCCTGATGTCGATGTCAACACTGTGGTACTTGCAACACTTGTGTTTGCTAAGGCAGAGTTAGATAAATACTGCAATCAACAGCAATACAACTGACTGTCATCTACAGTAAATTCACAAATTCTTGTTTCAGACAGCCACTTTTAGACCTTTTGAACTGAAGCATCAGACGGGCCATATGTGCCCATTTTATAGTTAAATGTAACCACAATAGTGTGACCAGTGTTACAGCTTATGATAACTTGTCTGTCAATAATGGTCACATTTGGCTGTAAAATGGTTACAAAATTCCGTTTGAATTCTGAGAGTTTCAGACCCAAATTGCCGTCTTAAGCAAGACCAACTAACTGCAGGAAATTATTAGAAAAATGCCTTTCTTTTTTTAACTCGGAAACTTATTCGACTTGATTTGGTTTTGCAATGGTCAATTATAAAGACGACTGAGATTTTACCTCTGTAAAGAACCATATGGGAGTTAGATAAAGACTGTATTTGATAGTTCTCCATGTATGAAGTTTAGAAGCTTGATTAACGAGGTGAAGGTCAAGTTCTTCATCCTTATTTATCAATGGCCAACCTTCTTCCCTTTGCTGAATATCTTTTTCATCCAACTGATTGGCCATACTAGGACTGAACCAGCTGCATAAGTGATCTTTAAGGGCTGCTACAGGCAGATATATCACCATCAGAGACACACCAAGATATGTGATTGCAAAAGGATGACGATATTCCGAAAAGATCCTCTGCAATTAGATAATGAAATCACCAAAAGAGTTCAGTTACACCATTGCATCCTCATTTAGACAAACAGCTTGAAGCGGAAAAACCCAAACGAGCAAACTTGATCATAAGCTGATATTAAACATCTAATGATTCAAATTACTAGATGGTATCAGGTTTTGGTTGAGATGGTTCATCTATCATGGTATCAGAGCCAGTGTGACCAAAGGACACAGGTTCGAATCCTGGCAACCTCAAAACCCCTCAAAAATTCACAAAATGAAACCAACCACACGGTATTGGGGAGCCTGTGCAAACTAACCACTCTTCAAATCCAATGGGCGAGCCAGTGTGTCCAAAGGTCACGGGTTCGAATCCCGGCAACCTCAAAACCCCTCAAAAATTCACAAAGTGAAATCAACCACACGGTATTGGGGAGCCTGTGCAAACTAACCACTCTTCAAACCCAATGGGCATTTGGGTGAGGGAGCGTAATATAAATATTAATAATAGTTGGACCTCAACGATCACCTTAAATGGCGACAATATAATACTCCCAAGTCATATTGTAGTGAAAAATGACAAGGCTGCACAGGCTAGAGGCAATTGATTGATGATTAGAAAACATACACCTCCAAAATGTCAATCAGTACAAATGCAAGACAGTCTAGAGGAAAACGGAAAGATTCAAATTTAACAGATAACCGCCCTCCGTTCCAGACTTAGCGATAGATTTAATCAAACGTAAACAAATAATTGAGACGGGAATTTGATTAAAGGAAAAAGAAAAGGAAACCTGAGTGATCTCAGCAGAAGTAACCCAGATGAAGACAACAAGAGCAATGAAGCATAACCCACTATAGTATCTCCAACCCATCACCCAATTCATCACTGAAATCAACAAAACTCAACTCAAAATCCCTAAAACCCTTGAAAAAGATGAAGAAACACAAGCTAAGGTTTTAGAAATGGGAATAATAGTATTTTACCGAGTTTATTTGTAACAAATATAAAAAAAAAAAGGCGTAAATTGGTTAGGTAGAAAATGCACATAAATGGATCCTAAAAAATGAAGGAGGAAGAGATCAAATGCATGCCAATTTACGTATGTATGATCAATAATGTATTGTTACGTTATGCCACCCAACATTCAAAGCTACTTGGAATTTGCATGTTCGTCAAAAGACGATGGGAGGGGAGGGTTGATGTGCTAGGTAGCACCACACGGACACGCACACGGACATGGACACGACACGACACGGATACGGTACACGGTATTTCATGAAATTTAGGAGTTAGGACACGTGACACGTGATTTAAATATAATAAAATATTTTTATCATGTATTTGAAATCACGTGTCACGTGACTTGTTTAGATTAGCTACTTGAAGTATATTTTACCTTATAAACAATTTTATTATAATAAAAATAAAAACTATATGTTATTTATAACCATAAAATATAAATAACGTATAATTTTATTTTTATTATATCTAGACAATTTTATTATAATAAAAATAAGATTATATGTTATTTATAACCATAAAATATAAATAACGTATAATTTTATTTTTATCATGTATTTGAAGCTGAATCTAAACAATTTTATTATAATAAAAATAAAATTATACGTTATTTATAATCATAAAATATAAATAATGTATAATTTTATTTTTATCATCTATTTGAAGCTAAATCTAAATAAGTAAACCATAAAGGTACCGTCCGACCTTTTTCCATCCTGCGAGTGTCGGCAGTCCGAGTGTCGAACACGGGATGACTAATTAAGAAAAGTGTCTGTACTACCTACTTGATACCTCATTTGTTAAGTTAGTTTCTTTTCAACATCAGCTGATTCATACATCCGAATTGTTTCGGGTGAATGAATATCGTATACAACTCCATCGAGTAACTCATTTTACTTCAATATTTCTGATGTTAAGTCCCAACAACAACAACATCAGACCCTTATTTCCAAAATGTTTTGGATCAGCTGACATGAATCATTCTTTGGAACCGTCATGAGTGAACTCTCATCTCGACAGGAGAAACAAAAAAGACATTGACTTGGTTATTGTTATTAATCATGGGCAAATGCTTGGGATAGATTAGGCAAAAATATACATCAAGTGTTCAAGCACAAATGCACAATGTTGTTGTGCATCTCATGCAACAATACAATCACCATGCCCCTCCAAAAAAATAAATCCTGCATCCTCTCTGCCTCTACAAGAATCGCAACCAAAATCAATTATCGCCTCATATGCCAACTTGGTTTCGCCTTTTTTTGCTGCTCGAACAAGTTAGGTGGCGCAAGCTAACTCTGGAACGAGACTTCGTTCTCGTTGTCTGACTAACTCGTGAAGATCCTGTACTATCTTGACCACTGCATCTGGCCGTGCATGCTTCAGTGCATTCTTTGACATTGTTAGTAGTTCATCTGCTCTTGGTCCGAACCATTGAGCAACTATATTTGCTATTTCTTTTGGTGACTTTGAGTATTTCCCGATGCCATTTTCTATTACGAAAGGCACATTACCCGCTTCCTGCAAGAATTTAAAAAGAAACAGCTAGTGAAAATCCTGCTAACAGAAGAAGGAATTGAATCCAATTTTGTAGATGGGTCTGTCTATACGGAGTAAACTGAAAGATACCTGCCCTGCAATGTAATCGTTGAGAATAATCGGAAGTCCTCTGATCATTGCTTCTGCTATAGTTCCAGGGCCGGCCTGAAAAGAAGACCGATTAGAGCATAGACAATACAACAACAACAACAACAACAACAACAACAACAACAACAGAGCCTTAGTTCCAAAATGTTTTGGGGCCGGCTGACATGAATCATCCTTTGAAACCGTCATGAGTGAACTCTCATCTCAACAAGAGCATAGACAATGCCCGCCCCAAAAAACCTTTAAATGTCACTGATCTCTCGTACTCACCTTTGTAATAATACAATCACAAGCTCCCATACAATCCTCCATCTTCGTAACAAAGCCCTTGACCTGAAATTCGATTGTGTGTAGCAATGAGAAAGATAGTACAACAAGGAGGCAAGGAAGAGTAACCCTAAGATTCCTAACCACTGATGCAAATTTTCACGTAAATCAGCGAAAAATGTTAAAAGTGTTAAACTTCAGTGTAGGCCCTGTTCTTTTCATCTGAAACGAGCTGAATTGAATTAATTGGAGTAGAGCTTAATTGAACTAAATTGAGTGAAACTGAGGTGGAGTGAATTTAGTTGAATTAAGAGTTAATTTTGTGAAGAGATTAATTGAATATAATTGATTGAACGTAAATTAAACTTAACGAAATATACCAAAGGAAAATTGTAAGGAGCTGAAATTAAGCCATGAAATCACATACCTCTACAGGAATCTTCCAATCAATTGACTGCAATTTCGCAGCTAGTTTTTTATTCCGACCACAAATAACAAGAATTTGACCCATTGGACCACCAAGGTTTGCATCATAAAGTGCATTGCCAAGTGCTCGAGCAGTAGCCTCAATTGGCCCCATGCCTTCTCCTCCTCCCATTAACAAAACTGCAGGAAGATTCTCATCCATTCCTAGCTCTTTCCTCAACTCGGGCTGTACATCACATACAATCAAAAGTTAATCCAAAAGCTTTGGACTTCAGGTGCCCTAACAACGCGCATTCATATATCCTGAAAAGCGGCATAGAAACTCGGACGCCAGAGGAAAAAAAATCCATGCCGTTTAAGCAAAATAAATCCCATGATATTATTGCATCAGGATACAACATGAGTCACAGAGACTTGCTAGAGCAGACACATCATGATCATTACTGCAGTGCGTATAAAAAGGTTTCCGTTCAAAGCAGGGTAGGGAGGGGGTCAGAGTATCAGACATGCAGCCTCTTTCCATGCAAAAATAGAGAGGCGACTATCTCCAACAACAACAACATCAGAGCCTTAGTCCCAAAATGTTTTGGGGACGGCTGACATGAATCATCCTTTGGAACCGTCATGAGTGAACTCTCGTCTCCAAAAAAAAAAAAAAAAAAAAAAAAAAAGTGGAGTGAAACAAAAAAGAAAGGCAGAGGGGTTTTATAGATTATAAATCGAACTTATCACATGTATAAAAACCCAAAACAATAAATCAAGAATGACGCATAAAGGGTTTTAGAGAGGCGACTATCTCCCTACATGAAAAATGATGCATAAAGGGTCTTAGGAGCCATTTTTTATTTGGTCCATTACACCTCGGGAGTCAAAAGAATAAATGGGCATAGGCTAGATCATTAACATCACTAAGCAAAACAAAAGACATGATATGGTAGACAGACCTTCGGCCGGACGGCCTTAACAAAGGAAGGCCTAACAGGAAGCCCATACACCTTAATTTGAGAAGGCTTCAATCCTGCTTTTTGTGCTCTTCTAGACACCTCATCAGATGCACAGTAGCACCTGGTTACAAGTTTGTGAAACCTACAACGAGAAAAGACCAGCCAGCATTCAGAATCTTGCAACAATATGAGAACATTTATAGGCACGTGAAGAACCCGAGTACACAACATACCAGGTTGGATGACAGGTGCTCAGATCTGTAACTACAGTGGCAAAGACAATTTTCTGAAGAAGACCCTTTGATCTCAGGACACGGAGTGGGACATGTTGCATCAAAGGATGCACGCTTATGATAATGTCTGGTTTGTATTTCATCAATCCTCTAGCAACCTCTCTGTCAAAGTTAATAGAACATCATCAGTTATATAATCAAATGTAGAACTTATGGTCCAAAAGCTTGGTTTCAGAGAAAATCCCAAGTCAAAGAAAAAGAAAGAGAAAAAAATCCAACATAAGCAAACAGGAGGCAGACATCAGAATGGGGGCACATAGTTACCGAGTTTCTCACAAAAGATTTCAGAGTAGCCATAAAGCATTTTCCGGGATTAAAATGGGATTATCTTAAGCATTGCAAAAAGGTAATTGTCATAAATGCAAATTACCCTGAAAGCCTCTGACACATGATACTATGAAAGAGCAAGGATGTCATTTCATAACCCTCAACAAGTACAACACATATTACAGAACGAGTCTTACAACAACAACAACAACAACAACAACATCAGAGCCTTAGTCCCAAAATGTTTTGGGGTAGGCTGACATGAATCATCCTTTGGAAAGAACGAGTCTTACATTCTTTAAAATGTGAACCCTAAATCTACAAGAGGGCCATCAAGCAGTCAGTGAATGGAATACAGTGATCAGGAAGAGGTCAGTGACAGTTATCACTTCTGTACATGTTTTAGCAATTTATATCACCATCACTGTCCAAAAAACGATTTAGGACAGTAAAGATTTCATTGACGGCACTGCACCTGACCAAATGACAATATTCAGAACAGCTACAATCATCATTGTCTAAACTATATCGCAGGATAACCTTACAAAGGGATGAATAAGTGGATTGTTTCCCAGTGTTGCTAAAACTATTAACAGAAAATAAAACATTAGACGTGTAAAATGTGAAAGACAATGCCCTATTATCGATGTTGTTTCTCCTATAATAACACTTATCAACTACAAGAAATTCCAGCCTACTGTGTAAGCTTCCATATGGTTTGAGTTTATATACCATATCTAAATCTCAAACTACTCATTTTGATTCCAGTCCCTCGCAAACATGTTCCTCTGATAAGGCCTATACATCGTATAATCAGACTCACCGTGCTATAAATGTCGAAGTCGCAGCAAAATTTGATTGATGAATTACACGTGGAGCTGTACCATAGTATGTCATTTTCCAAAGAGGTCCATGCTTCACTAAGAAGTTGTAGCTCTTTGGTAATTGATTAAATGGCCATGGAGTATGCTCGGACCACAAATCTGTGACAAATACCTGCAATTACCACTGTTTAAAAAATGACATAATCAACACATTACTACAGTTATGCAATCATCTCCATATACATATCTCAAACATGTACATTGTTGAGGTCATCCTTTGCATGGGGCCAAGCCTAATAATGTGAGAGATGCACTAGCAACAAACACCCTAGGCATGCCATTACGCGCTTCGAAATTTCCAAAATTTTTTCTTCTAATTCTTTTTTTTCCCTTAGCTTTACCCCTCTGTCCCTAGCTCACCATTTTTTTACATGTGAACTTTCTTCATAAAAACAATACACAGCATTTTCACAAATGTAACCGAGTTTTGGCAGAGAGCAAGTTTGATCATAGAAGTATTGTATCTTATGCACATGAAGCGTGCACCTTCCCATGGCCCCCCATTGTCTCCATGTGCCCTGTGTCTCCTCAAAAGTCAAAACTAAGACACAGAGGAGAAAACCTCAAAAGGCCTAAATAGAAGAACAAACACTAATGAGGAAACTCAGTCTAGAGGAAACTCAGTCTAGATTCTAGAAACCCGCAAAAAAAAATAAGAAATTCTATACTCCCGGACTACAACTAGGAAATCCTAAACTAAGGAGGCTAGTATATGCCACAAGAGTACAAGACAAGTAGAATTGACCAAGAGATATAACAAAGATACCTATTTACAACATCAATGAACCACCTTAAAAAGGGAATAATTGTAGTTGTAATCAAACAAAGCTCCCTCGTATAATTCATGGGAATTTGCTAAAATTGTTTGGTTGCCAATGTGGGAATTCACTTCCATAGGAACTTCAACGCACCAAGGGGAGTCGCCCCATTTATGCATGGGAAGTGGCAGTTCCCCCATTTTTACAAAAGGAGAACAACCAAACAACTCTCTTATTTGCACTTCATGGGAATTTCCACTTCCGTGTTTTTCCAAGGCAACCAAACAACCCCATAGAATAGCATTACAACGAGTATTGAGTTGTTACATATATACACTCTTTGTTCCGGTCATTTGTTTACATTTAGTTTTGGCACAAAGACAGGGGAGAAGGGAGAGGACAATTCATGAGTGTTGTTATTGAGTAGATGACATTCACATACCTGATATTCATCGTACACAAATTCTCATTTCAAACCGTCATAAGCGTAACACGGGTCAAATACATACCACATCACCCCACTCGTCACCTAGAAAATGACAATTCTTATGTCTTTATTAACCCCACTCAGTTATATTTGACCCGTTTTAAGCTCAAGACGGATAATACCCATCTTAAACTTACTGTTCATCATATATGGCATAATCAGAGAAAACAAAGATAACACATTTAGGCGAAAAACAATATGACATTAACAAACCTGATAATCATCACCATATTGTTCACTAAAAGCAGCCTTAATAGCTTCAGCAGAAGCCCTATGACCGCCACCAGTATCACTCATCAAAATAAGCACTCTTTTAGGAGAATCACCCTCAACAACGCCATTGATAGGCACTGTAGAATCCTCCATAACTACATCTCCATTATCACCACCCCCATTATTCTCCCCAGAATTACTCCCTCCAACACTACCACCACCACCAATTGATGCAAACCCAATTGGAATTCTATCAGAATGAACCCTAATAAAACTATTAAAATCCCCCAAAAACTTCCTAAAACTAGAACTACCACTACCACTACCACTACCAATACCAACCTTGTTGGTAACCCTCAATGAATTACCCACCTTAAACCCACCAAAATTGATGTGATTTGATACAAATGGTGATGACCCATTAGAGGTATGTGTATGAACAGTTGAATTAAGTGCAAAGTATCCTAATTTGGATACTAAATCCACCATTGTTGAGGTGGGTTCAGAGGAATTGAGGGAAAGATGTGACATTGTTTGGTTTGGTGTAGTTAAAATGAGGATTAAGAGAGTTTAAGAGGAGTATAAATATAGTAGGACTTTGAAAGTAACGTAAAGTCAAGAGTGAAGAAGAAGAGGAAGAAGAAGAACATTAGGAATATGGACGGAGAAGAACTTTGGGAAGAGAGGAAGGGGAGATGAAAGTGAAGAAGGGGTGGAAATCTTGGCAATCGTATTGGAACCACAAAGTGTGGATTTTTAGTAGGTGTATGACGAGTAAATTGTTCTTAAGAACTACTCCCACCGTTCATTTCCACTTTGTACATTTGCTTTATGCACGGGTTTTTACGTATTGTTAAAATATTAATAAAAGTACAACAAATAAGTGTAAAGTGTAGTATTGTGTTGAAAAAGTGGGCCTTAATTATGTTTTTATTGTATTATAGTATTAAAAGTACAACCAAATAAGGAAAGGTGCAAAGTGGATTCGAATGGACCGAAATGGAATAGGTGCAAAGTGGATATGAATGGAGGGAGTATCATGACTTTTGTTACCTTGTAAAATTCACAAATTCTTATTTGCAACGACACTATCCGTCGCAAGCTTGTAACGGATACCGTTTTCTCTCATAAAATACTCATTTTTTCTCTCTTTCCAACACTATTCATATGGTCCCCTTTCTCCGCCACTCATTTTATATCCATTTTATCTCACAAAAAATCTGTCACAAATATTAACCCGTCGCAAGCAAGACATACTACGTAAAATTTGGGACTTAACTTATTTGTGTGTTATTGTTCCAACTTGGGAATGAGAAGGATACGTCGGCCATTTCGGAGTGGCACAAAAATTTGTTATTGGAATATCTCACATTTTATGCTCTTTATTTTCTTACTTGGTGTTACCGTGTTAGGGTTGTGCACCGGTTTAAAACTGGACCGGATTTGGTTTGGACCAGGATCAAAATAGGCAAAAATAATGGATCGGGATCGGATCGGTAAAATTTCGTCCAAGATCGTACCAGACCAATTGGATCGGAATTTGAATATTATGAACCGATAAAATTATGAATTGGTAAAATTATGGAGCGAAATTTGAATATTATGGACCGATTAGACCGGTTTTGACCGAATTTTAATATATTTTCGACGAAAAAAATAGAAAAACATAAAATTCGGTGCAAACCGGACCGGACCGGAACCCGGAATCTTAAAAAATGGTGGACCGGGGACCGGACCGAATTTTTTAATTCTGGTTCTGGTCCGGTAGATTCCGGTCCGATCCGGTCCATTTTTTCGGTCCGGACCGGATTTTTTAATTCTGGTTCTGGTCCGGTAGATTCCGGTCCGATCCGGTCCATTTTTTCGGTCCGGACCGGATTTTGCAGACCCCTACTTGGTGTTGTCTAAACTCTAAAGAGATTGTTTAGGTGTCGTAAATCGTATTACTTGAATATCTCATCTTATCTAAAGATATTGTACAAGTGTGGTACTCTATTATAATAATGTCACCAAAACTTGAGAGGGACGTCTTTTAATAAGTTATTGGGGAATAATAATAATTTTATACTCTTATTTACATGATAAATGTACCTATTTTATCTTTAATCCTCGTTTGTATTTATTTTATTAGGTTTGGTATCATTTTTTCTTAAATTTGTCCAATAATCTCTCAATAAACTTACTGGAATACTATCTCTCAGGACACCTACTAATGTAATATTCACTCATACTCTTAAATAATTAATGCTTAAAAATTGGAAATATTATTTACATTAATAAAGTACACTTTCTTTTTTTAGTAAACACATGATAAGAATTACATAATTAAATGTGTTTGTTGTGGAGTATTAGGATGTTTGACCTACTACTCTACTAGGAAGGTTTATGACTTTATGAGGATAAAATAAAATGTATTGAAAATTGGAAAGTACTTAGCTCGATCTCACAAACTACCATGGGTCT
Source organism: Silene conica (assembly GCA_029255685.2). Lineage (NCBI taxonomy): Eukaryota > Viridiplantae > Streptophyta > Magnoliopsida > Caryophyllales > Caryophyllaceae > Silene > Silene conica. The sequence goes on from CM055314.2 coordinate 1,801,446, forward strand.
GCGTTGGTGCGTTACATCTTGTCATTTTCAAGCTTCAGGTCAATTTTAGGTTGTATTTTTCATGGTCGGGTTGGGCTTGGTCAATTTGAGGTCGGATAGTTTTGTTATTCTTTCAAATTTTAAAAATAATTATTTATTTTGTAAATATCAGCTAGTTACTTTAGTGTGGGTACAACTCATCAAAGATCCCGACATCTATAGGAAATGATATATTGGCCAAATTTCAGTATAGTAGAGAGATTTAACATGTTTTAGTTACGAATATGCTAATCAAAGCGTTTAGTTAATGGTATATTAAAATAGTATAGTAGGATGCAATATGTTATTTTACAATATGATGCTCCTACCAGCATATTGGGTTAGGGAATTAAGAAAAAAACTGTCATTCTTTAGCCTCTTCAAATATACTAACATTTCTTTTATATATTTAATAAATAATTTGTTCATGTATTTATTTGTCATTTTATAAAGTACCAAAATAATCTAATTTAGAACTGTCAATTACCAAGCACATATAAACAATTATGCTAAATAAATCTGTTAGTCAAACCTGTTAAATCATTATGCTAGTCAAATCCGCCTTTAAATCTGCATCTACTAATATTAATCTGTTGTTTACCGAACACGAGGTCATACTCGTGAGTTATTTTTTTCCAAAAATAAAAATAAAATTTTAGATAAAAAGTTTGAAATTGAGATATACTCCTAGGATTGTAATTTTTCATATACGGATTTTACTTTTTTATATACGATGTGAAAAAGTGACTCTGGATATATTTTAGGCATTAAAAGTCCTACAAGTGGCAATTTTAGCATTGTAACTTACTAACTTGTGATCGGGAATTTCACAATACTTAATTTGATGGTGTTGATACTCGATACATCATGACAAACAAGAGAGTAACGACCCTTGGATTTAATAAGTTCCATGCTTTAAACAATTGCTCAAAAGGACCTATCACACAAATCACAATGGCAAATTTTAATCTTATTAATTGTATGTTACAAAACCATTTTATAATTTTATATGAGATAATATCCCATAAAATTTATAGGTTGTTTCAAGGATCAAAGTCATAGTCGAGTTATTGTCTTATTTAAGACTGTCATCAAAGTTTTAATAAAACAAATTTATTCTCCGTTTGCCACTTTGTTAAATAATTATTTTTTACTGTACATAATCTATTTTGTTTTTAAATATATAACAAAGATGGATAGTATTGCATTATGAAATTTCTAAACGTATGTTTTATAACTTTTATGTATAAAATCATGTCGCATAATATTAAGAGTAAATTAAAAATTATCTCCTTCTAAAATTCTTTTTTTTTTAAAATTATTCCCTTACTATATTTTTTTCTAAAATGATCCCCTTAAGATGTATTTTTATCTAAAATTACTTCAAAACCCCAATTTAGATTAATTATTACTTCGTATGTCTTTTTTTTCAACTTATTCTCCATTGTTTTATGTTTCAAAGTATAAATTAGCTAAATTACAAATGAAATAAATTCATAATATGACGGAATAAGTAATTTATTAAGTTGGTGTTTTGAAGCGATTTATGATAAAAAAAACATTTAAGGGAATAATTTCAGGAAAAAATTAAACTCCCATCTTTTTTTTGTTTTATATATATACTCCCTCTTATTCTAAATGATTTCCCGTATTTCTCTTTTCATTTATTCACAATGCATTCCCTATTCTTTTTTTTTGATAAAATTTTATCTTGTACCCGGTACCTTCCCTCAATAGGGAAGATTATTGGAAATATGAGGGAGTATCCGAGTATATGCTGTTTTCATTTTTCCAAGGGCGACTTCAAAACTTTTAACTTATACGAAATATATTATCCAAAAATTCTAATCATTAAAAATAGAAAATATATTTACCTTTATAACTTGAATGAGACGTAAGAAATTAAGGAATGAAATGGTAAAAGCATAGAAATGAGAAAAATGTGTAGATAAGTAAGAGGAGTGGGAAGACGTAACTATTTGAGCATGATCGTTTTTATTGCGTTAAACATTAAGAAATCGTTCATACTAGCAGTAGTCGTCCATGATAAGTTGACCACATTTAATGATATAATCAAGATATATAACATAATCATATTGTTTACAAATTCCTAAATAAGACCGTCTCACCCCGTAAAACCGTCTATTTTTATAAAAGTTTACCACTTTAATACTAATAAATAAGTTTTCTTTTTATATAAAGCAATAAGCGGATTATACCACCAGAGGTATACAATTTTTTGTACATATTTTGAGCTTTTTAATAGAAAATTCGAGATTTATTAGGAAGAATATGAGCTATATGGTAAATTTATGAATTCCTTGAGAAAATATTGAGAATCGAAAATTATTATACAACTAAAACACAATACATATAAGTTAAACTATATTTTAATTTTGATATAAAAAAACTAAAATATAACTCAAAATAGTTTAAAAGCTCAACAAATATACACATAAGCTCAATAAAACACACCATGGTTGTACGATGCTATTATACATCTGGTTGTATAATATTTTTTGTGTATATAAAGGGACTTTCTCATAGTATAAAGACCCGTTTCACACAGAAATTATTTCATACTCGTATTGTTTAATAAAATGAAGTTTTGCTAAAATGGGGTCGGAAATCAAACTATTTACCAAAATGGAGCTGGTTTCAAACTATTTACTGAAAATTGGTCCACGTCATCAATTCCGATTGTTTTTTTTTTTTTGAAATTAGAACATGTTGCATAATTCGAGCTTTGACGAGCTTTGAAATCTATTGGTAAAACACGAATTATGCAAGCAACATGTCGCTGTTCCGGACAGCTACATGTTCTAAATTTTATTAAAAAAAAATAGAATTGATGACGTAAACCCATTTTTAATAAATAATTTAAAACTAGCCTCATTTTAGTAAATAATTTGATTTCCGAAACCATTTTGTAAAAACTTCTAATAAAATGGTCAAACTCAAAAACATAAAAGAAAGTAGCCGAAATATTGTTAGCATGCAGTGAAAAGAGGCGCGCATTATTCAAAGTATCAACTACTTATGCATCGCCTCCTTTACTACCGTCCACGCTATTTATTCCGTCCACTCTCGTCTCACACTCCTCGATCAGCTTCATACTTCTTGATTATACTCGTATTTATTCAATATAAACTATAAAGTTAATATTGACACCCTACCGCACGTACTCATCACTATTATTCATTCAATCAAGAGCGAACCCACCTTAAAGCAAGGGGTAGCAGCCGCTACCGTAAACTTAAAAAATCTATCTCTATAAAAGGGATAGATTTTCTAGCCTTTTTATGGGTTCCTGAAATTAAGGGAATTATGGCCCCACCATTTTCAACTCTGATTTAATTTCTCTGATCAGAAACAGTTCTATTCCGTATATATTCCCTCTATTCCGTAATTCCGTATTTTGTTCCGTAATTAATTTTAATCCGTCCATAATTCCGTATTCTCTTCCGTAATTAATTTTAATCCGTCCATAATTTCGTATTCTGTTCCGTAATTAATTTTAATCCGTAATCCGCAATTCCGTATTCTGATATTACCTAATTACTATTTCTATTTCTATTTACTTAATCGTTTCTGTCCGTAACTAATTTTAATCCGTACTTCCATAAAATACGATAATCCAGAAATAAAATCCAACACACAAAAAATTACAAACTGGACAAATTATCAGTCCTAAAATTAAATTACATTTTATTTTCCAACAAAATAAAATACAAATTAAAATTTCAAACAAGATAAAATACTATATACAACGATACAATATATAAAAATCCCGTATACTGAAAAAAACAAAAAGCCCTGCACAAAAAATCGTCCGATATTATCAAAAAATCACATTACGCTAATATATACCATCATAAAAATAAAACAAGAATACAATATCACTTAAAAAAAAAATTATTGCTATTTTTGGGGATCAAAAATTTGAAAATGATACAGTATCAGCCCAAAGAATATTATTTAAATTCAAAAAAAAAATCTGAAAATGAATATTTTACATTCAAATTTCAGATCCACGAAAATAGCATTAAGACTCGAAAACAACCAAACCTCTGATCATAAGTTAAATTAGTATAAATAAACTATTATAAATTCACATAAGTCGCATGAAACTAAAACCCCAACAATACGAATAATGGAAACAACACAACCAGAGAGATCAGTATATCGAAGTTGACAAAGGGATCAACAGGAGTATTTGTGAAAACTAGAGTATTGCGGAAATGGAATAACAAAGACTACAGAAAAAAAAATGTTGGAGAATACTTTTCATTAGAACTCCTATCTCTTATCTATAAAAGGAATAATTTGTCCTGCTTTTTCATTGACTGCTTAATTTTAGGAAGTTAAAAACCTTTTTTCTCACCATCTTCCACCACTTATACAACGAGGTTTAATTTTTCTTCATTTTGCTTTTCTCCATTTAACATTCTAAAGTTACAAATAAATTTTATCTCCATAATAAAAAAACAACTTTACTCCAAATTCGAAAATAAAAAAAATCACTAAAATTCTAACCAGAAACATAAAATCCAACAATATTAAAAAAAGTTGGACAATTAGATGTGATTAACAAATATTTAGAGGTATGAAAAACGAAAAAAAGGAAAAAAATTATACAAAGAGTTAAAAATTAACAAACATACGTATATCTAAAAAAAATGAAAAAAATACACGAGGAGATAAAAATTAACAAAAAAACCTAGATTGAAAAATGAAAAAAAACGTAGATCAAAGATTTTTGAATAAGATCAAATAAACCCAACCTATTAAATTAACAAAAAAATATAAATCTACGATTTTCGAGAAAATATAACAATCTTCGAGAATTAGTCAATTAAAACTAGGTTAACATCGAGTAAAAAGATGGTCTTAATAATAACAATACATTATTATTTTCTTTATGAAATCATCCACAAATTTTTATACTATAAAAGCTACAAATTTTAAGAGACTGTTATTAGAAACATTTCTATCATTTTACTCTTATTTAAAGAGTAAGTTATTTAAAGGGTAAGATATAGAAGTACAATACAATTTCTTTATCTATTTTTATATGGTTCAAATTTATTTTATAAAGTTTGATTATTTATTTCAATTTATAATAATCATTAAAAAAAATTGATTATACGATAAATCAGTTATTTGGAGTCAAAATCATCCCTGAATTCATAATTTATATTTCTCATTTAAGTTCATATTGAATTATATTTGCACTAATTTTTTAATATATTTACGAAATATTTAGAAGCAGACTCGTACTTTTTTTGTACGGGCATAAAACTAGTTGGTTATAAAGACGGTTTTTTGCTACCCTAAATATTGATGAATAATAAATAATTAAATGTTATCCTATTAACTACCATGTAAATATCTTGTGGCTTGATGGTAAAATCATTAAATTCTCATTTGGTGGTCAAAGGTCCAAATCTTACTATGTGTACTGGTTTTTTTAATTTTTTTTTTGCTACCCAGACATTCAATCTTGGGTTCGCTACTGCATTCAATTACTCTCATTTAATTCACAAATTCTCATTTACGACGGCGGTTTGACCGGTGAATATAATATGCTAATTTTCGTATTTGGTAAAACATATTAAAATAACATATTTGGGGTCAATATGTTATTTTACAATATGCGACTCACCCTAGCATATTGGTTAACATCAGGGACGAAGCTAGGATCAAATAGCAACCGGGGCCGAATTTTTTTATATATAAATAGATATTTGATATCAAGTAAACTTTACATAACTATTTTAGCGTTTTTAATATTTATTCGAGTTTATTTATTAAGGCGAACATTGTTAAACTACTACTAGTGTAACACCCGTGAAAAATCACGGGTTGTGTACACTTACTTTTAAAGATGACAAAAGCAAATTCATTTCATTATATAACAATTCTATTTATTCAAACAAATTGATTTTTAACGGGGTTGTTTTGCATATAAGATATGTTCGGTCAAAAGGTGAATTTCCTGGTACACTAATTTTCGAATATCTGTTACCAATGATGGAAATATTTGGATTAATTATGATAACATAAATGAATAAGATATATAAGAAAAAAACAATAAACGATTAAAAAAAAGATTAAATAATTAATAATGATTAATTTGGAAAGTTATTGTATTTGCTGAATTGGTGACAGAACTTAAGTTGACGGACAAATAGGATGAATAAAATAACTAATTAGGTAGAAATCTAAATTAAATGGTTGTATTAAAATTCGATAATCTAGGACAAAAATTACAGTTTCTCGAAAACCTCCTTGTAAACAACATTCGTTGATGTAAAAAATATGGACTAATAAAATAAAAAATTACCTAGACATAATAATTAATGAAAGATGGAGATATAATAATTAATGAGAAAAATCAATTACTGGATGATGGATAAAGATGAGTTAGAAAAATAGGGAAAAAGTTACATAAAAAAGAAAAATGGAGAAAAATGAGATTACAGACTTTTTTTTCAAAAATAATTAAGAAAAAAACTAAAATAACCCCGATGTACAATAGCATTGTACATCTGGTGGTATAGTCCAGGAAGGCAGGAACTGTATAATTAGGATATTTTGTAACCTTAATTCAGATTCAGAAATATTAACAATCATTAACATAATTTCAGCAATGGAATATATTATATCATATTATATACCACATTTTCCAAAATACCATAGGATATTATATTCCTCGTAATGCCACATTAATATATTTGTCAATCATCATGGATCACTAAGAAAGTAATTGATATCGCTTAAATAAAATAAAATTCTTTACAATGCATGGTTCACGATAGTTTGACAGTGGTATTAGACATGCATTCGGTTCTATTTGGTAAATCTAATACGATTATGTAGTTGGTAAATCAATTGTAGTTGAAAATTGAAATATTAACTCAAATCTAATAAGCTAGAAAAATAATAGACATATTTGGTGTACCCGTCATTAAATCTGTCATATTTTGTACCTGTCATTAATTAATACGATAATGTATCATACGAAATCTTTCTATATATTCTCTAAATAATTAATATTCTCTAAATAATTGTTTAGAGAATATAAAAGGCAAATTAGAAAATCTGACTTGTTTTACGTTGTCTTTTTTGATAGATAAAACACGTTTTTTAAATCAATTAGGAAATCTGACTTGTCAAATTTCAAAGTATTATATTTTTCGGAAAAATTGTTTTGTGAGGGTGAATGTGATGGCGTCATATTTTTAATAAAATTTAAATTAACCCAATTTAATAAGGTATTGTTACATTCTTAAATTAACCCGTCGTATTTTGTACGAATTTGAAACTATGTGGCAAAATAAGTTAATGGTGAAAAATAGAGGATTCGATAAAAATTACTTTATATTTGCAAACCATTAAAGGCAACTTTATTAGTTTACAACGTAATTATCTTCAATGATTCTCGAACTTTATATTTAGGATTTGTTATTAGTATAATCTGATTGGTAGGGAATATATATGGAATATTTAGGATTTGTTATTAGTATAATCTGATTGGTTATTATTAGTATAATATTATAATATTTAGGGAATCTCGGTGTAATAGTTAGGGAATCTTGGAATTATTATAATAATAATAATAATATTATTATAATATCATTATATCTATAAAAGAATAATGTAAATCTGCCTACGTGGCGCACTCACATCGCAGCGTTTGGTGTTTCGAGGCCTGACATTCAACCTCAGCATTTTCACTTTTCATACACCAATCATATTCTGCCACCTCATCACAATTTAATAATTTAATAATAATTTAATAATTTAATAATAAATAAATAATTTAAATACAAAATATATACAGAATAAAATCTTTCGTTCATTATTTACACATAATTCATTTCTGCCAAAAACCTAATTCATTTCTGCCAAAAACCTAATCATTCCCAGCCGTTTACTGCGTTCTTCCATTTACAAAAACCATTATACAATATGATCTTTGCAACACCTATTTACAAAAACCATTATTACATTCGATTTTTAAAGAAACTTCACTATACTGGAATTCACTATACTGGAATATAAAGAAGGTACAAGCAAAGGGCGAATAAACTCAAGGTGTTATGAAGTGGATGAAATCAAGAGGATAACGAAAGGCTAACTGATGATCCAGAGCTCGCGTCCGAAGCAGCCATGTTGAATGTTGAGTCTACATATAAGGAATTTTCTCCATCATCCCGAAAAAGGTGTGCATTGTTAAAATTGTACTGAACGATTATTAAAATTTTAATGCTAAAATTGTACTGATTGATTGTTAAAATTGTAATGCTGATAATTTTAACAGAATTTCATCTTTATCCTAAATCTTAATGCCGTGTAAATGTGAAATTATGTTTCCCGTCTGTTGTTCTTTCGTTAATTTTGTGGAATATAATCTGTGGTCCATTGTTAGAATTTGTAATGCTGATAAACTTTGATAGTGTTTGCAACAATTAACCTGCAGTTTTGCACCTTCTGCTTTGAGTGCTGCCTTCTGCTTCTTCAATTCTTTTTCTTTTGCCTGTCATAAGAAATTAAATAAGAAACGGAGAGATTTGTGCTAACTAATAAGAGTCAATTCTTTACATATTGTTCAATAATCATTGGCTGAATTATTTACTCAAACCGTTTCTTTTATGAATTATTTACTCAAACCTAATGACAATAGCTAATCATATTGTTCAATAATTGTTGGCTGAATGATTTTCAATTGCTCTTAACAATCCCAGCTATTGTCTCATTCACCAATTCCGCTGCAAATCACCAATTCCGCTGCAAATCCCAGCTATTGTCTCATTCACCAATATTGCTAAAATAATTTTAGAATAATTCGAGTCTTTTAGGAATTCGAGTCTTTTAGGAAATATTTAATAAAATATTTAATACAATATAATAATTCGAGTCTTTTAGGAATTTAAAATTAGGAATATTTAATACAATATAATAAAATTTTAAATATTAATATTCCATAAATATTAATATTCCATAAACAATCACTAAAATCAAGCATATAAAATATGCCATAAAAAAACCCCATAAAATATTGGCTTAATTTTAAAAGATATTCCATAAAATCCATTCCCAAGATTTACTCAAACCGTCTTTTAGGAATTCGAGTCTTTTAGGAAATATTTAATAAAATATTTAAAACAATATAATAATTCGAGTCTTTTAGGAATTTAAAATTAGGAATATTTAATACAACATAATAAAATTTAAAATATTAATATTCCATAGATATTAATATTCCATAAACAATCACTAAAATCCAGCATATAAAATATGCCATAAAAAAAACATATAAAATATTGGCTTAATTTTAAAAGATATTCCATAAAATCCATTCCCAAGATTTACTCAAACCGTTTTTATGAATTTAGGCATATTCCATAAACAACCGAATGAGATACGAGTAAATCAAATAAAGACTTCAAAATTCCCAAGATTTACTCAAACCGTTTATTTGTATATAATTGACTATATAGAAATAAAATAATCTTCTAGAAAACAATAACCATCTTACCATATGTGAATCAAATCTTTCCATAATTAATATTATCAATATTTAGAGTTTTACCTTCAATAGACTTTCACTTGACAAAAACCATCCCCAAATCCATTATAAATAAAGACTCCAAAATTACCTGCATCCACAATACAGTTTTCAGTCCTAATACACAGTACCTGCTATCACATCACCGCGGTATCAGGACATTGCTGATGTAATGCAACAGATTGTGGCAGATCAGCATGTAGCTTAGGTAATGTTAAGCAAATGCTTATTTTAAAGTTCTTACAATCTGAAATTATGGATAAAGAAGTTGAATCAAACCTGAACAAATTCCTTTAGTTCCGTAAAACTCGAGTGCTCACTGTATGGAACTCCTGCACGAAGCGAAATGCGATGATTGTGAAATTTGAAGGGAAGGAAGAGAAGGCTCAATAACACAAGAGTTTGAATAACTCACCATAAACTTGGATATTTCCCTTAATGTTGGGTTTAATTAAGTCCAATTGATTACCAATGGACTCTGAGAAAGTCCAACCTGTACACAGTATGCATGTTTTAAACTCCAACAACAATCTCAGACAGTGATTTTATTTTCAGAAAACAGCAAATTAGCAATTTTAAGAGAGCAACACATGTCAGCTAGCAAGTCTATTAAATAAATCTTATTCAAATCGACATGCAAGTTAATTTCTACTGACATACAAATAAATCCAACTAGAACAACATGCAAATGTATAGATCTAAGTGTTTTATCAACATACAAATCAATAAATCTCTTACTAATCGACATGCAGATGAATTTGATAAATTATTAACACGATTTACATAATAGTTATGTTAAAATACTCAATAATTAACTGATAACGTTTTCATCTACTCTTTATAAACAAAAAAATCCAAGTAAAACAACATGCAAATAATAGATCTAAGTAAAACGAAATAGAAATCATCAAATGTCCTACTAATCGACATAAAAATCAACAAATCTAAATAAACCTGGAAACCACGCCCATAACGGCCGAAGATCAATAGTGGAAATATAAAAAAACCGCTCCTTCAAATTTTTAAGAATTACGAATCAAATTTTATAATATTTCAGATACTAATCATTTATAATTTTTACTTTAGTATGAATAATATATTATGTCATATGGTGTTCATAATTTTTAGTTCATTACATCATATCTCGACTATTTTGTGAATATTTTGTTAAGTTGATTTTATGAAATACTATATTTTATCAATATTAGTGTGTAAGTATTTGATTTTCTGAACATGAACATTATTGAAGAGAAGTAGGAAGTTGGTTCGAAATGTTTTAGAGAGATAGAGGGGAGGATTTTAGAGAGAGGGCAGGATTTTAGGAGGATTTTAGAGAGAGGGGAGGATTTTAGAGAGAGGGGCGGTTTGTAGCAAATGAATTAGGGTTAGGTTATAATTTCTGTTTAGGTTGGTATATATATGGGGTGTATTTAGGGTTTTAAAAATGAAAGATTATAACCGTGATATGGGCTTCGTTTACTAAGATTTTGGGCCATGTTATTCGAGTATTTTAGCCCAGTTTTACACCCATTGCTTCGGCCTTTGGGCCATTCTATTCGTGATTTTAGCCCAGTTTAAAAATGAAAATATGGTCCGTTTATATGGGATTCGTCTAAACATTTGATTTGGGCCATTTTATTCGAGAATTTTAGCCCAGTAATATCATTGCTTCGGCCATTTTATTCGAGAATTCTATTTACTTTTAGGTTAAATCTTAAGTTTTTTAGTATATAAATTTATATGTTATAAATGACTTAATTTAAATATCTTAAATTAATTACATTTTTTAGTTTTATAATATATAAAACTTAATTCAATATCAACATTGACCTCAACGTGGTTTCGGTTTACTTAAATAACCATATTATGTTCCTCATATTCATATCGTTATACTCCACACGGGTTTATGTTGCAGTGATTGATTTTTCGCAACCTTTACAACCACGTCCAGACATTCTACTGCAAGCATCATCTCCACCTACTAATGGTAAAACAACATTGCATTCATCTCAAAATGATATGTCTCTCAAATTAATTTCTTTTGGTTTGATAAAAGAAATGATGTAAACACGTAAAAAGAACAGATTGTAAAAGACTTAATAATGTCACATTCTTACTTATATTTGTCTACACCTTAATTGATGTCTCATTGTTCTATTTTATGCAAGTATTTCAAACACCTCATGTGATTCGAAGACAAACATCAACTCCACAAAATAAGGGTAAAGCACCTTTGTATCAACATCAATCTGGTATGTGGCTTTGGTTTATTTAATCAGCTTAATTATTTTCTTCATAAACTACCTTTTTTTTCCACACGATTTTATGTTGCAGTGATTGATTTCTCGCAACCTTTTCAACAATGTCCAGACACTCAACTGCCAACATCATCTCCACATACTAATGGTAAAACAACATTGTATCCATCTCAAAATGATATGTCTCTCAAATTATTGTTTTTGGGTTTGAAAAAAAAATGACGTATACACGTGAGAAGAACAGATTGTAAAGGACTTAACCATGTCACATTCTTACTTATATTAGTCTGCACCTTAATTGATGTCTTATTGCTCTATTTTACGCAAGTATTTCAAACACCTAATGTGATTCGAAGACAAACATCAACTCCACAAAATAAGGGTAAAGCACCTTTGTATCAACATCAATCTGGTATGTGGATTTAAGTTTATTTAATTAGCTTAATTATTTTCTTCATAAACTACTTTTTTATTCGACGCGATTTTATGTTGTAGTGATTGATTTTTCCCAACCTTTTCAACCAAATCCACACATTCAACTGCCATCATCATCCCGACCTACCACTGGTAAACCAACATTATTATATCTGAATTATTGTATTCTTGCTTTCAAACTACGCCCAAATATTGATGTTATGTTACACATTAACTAATTAAATATTTATCTCCAACTATTTTTACTCAAGCTTTGCAACCACATCCGAATATACAAATTAAATCACCAGTTCAACCGAACAAGGGTAAATCAGCATTGTATCCGCATCATTCTGGTACGTCTGTCGATTTGAAGGAGATTTGTTTTAATCTTGCAAAACAAATTTTCACATTAATGATTTTTATGTTATATGTGTGAGATTCAATATTTATTTAATAGTCAAAAGATGTCAAAGTAATTTACTGTACACAATCTCTTGAACCTGTTCCAGATCAGGCCAAAAGCAAACTGATGGAAGCCTCTATAAGCAATTATTGGAATGGTTATTTTCCACTCCCCTTTTTATCAAAAAATCGACATACGACTGTTTTACCAATTATTTATAATCAAACTATTTATGATGGAAATATATTATAGATTTTCAGTTGGAAAAAGGTGTAAACGAGTACCTCACTGCACAAACATCTAGGAAACAGCGGAAAGATAAATTGTCCCTGAAAAGATCTAATGAAAATGTCCAAGTTGTCACGGGACAGAATAGTGCCTTAACCCAAATGCAGGAGGCATCTAAGTTAGCAAGGCGTAAGAGGATGCTTATGGTATCTCATAGTAGGATTGGGAAAAAGCAATCCAGATCAACACCCACCACTTCATTCAGCACGATCACGCTTGGTAATTTGGTCAAAACAGATTTTTTTTTTATTTACATTAAATAAAAAACTCAGTACATAATTAATATGTGTACATTTTTTTAGATGACTAAAAACCATCTATCATGTATACTACTAAAAATGTAAAAATTTTTTCCTTTGTGTGCAGATAATAATGGGCCACATCTTATGGACAGTGAAAGAGAAATAACTGAGACCAATTCACTACAACGGAATATTCAAAGACAAAATATGATCCGAGAAATCGCAAGGGATCTTTCATCGGCATATGAAACATACGAATCAAATAATCGTATAACAATTGTTGATGATAACATTCAAGGTAATATTAGTGATGTTTATCAATTAAAACTGCCATTTCATACTATTTTTATATTATTATAAACTTTACTATTTCTTATCAGAATTTGAAGGTTACGATGATATCGGAGACCCTATTTACAATTGCACAAAGTGTGGTGCTCAGATGTGGTACGGTGAAAGGAATCGCATGGATAGCAAGCCCGTTGTGCCCTCTTTTAGTATGTGTTGCAAAGATGGAATTGTAGAGCTTCCCTTCATCAAAAAACCTCCTAAACTGCTTTGTGATCTTCTGATGCGTAAGCATCCCAAGAGTAAACATTTCATTGAAAACATTCGTCAATACAATAACATGTTCACGTTTACATCTATGGGTGGCAAAATTGATCACTCGGTGAACCGAGGAAGGGGTCCCTACACATTCAGAATTGGTGGGGAAAATACACATCTAATTGGAAGCTTACTACCTAATAATGATGCACCACCAAAATTTTGTCAACTTTATATTTACGACACAGAGGAGGAGTTGAGGCATAGAAAGAATGCGTTAAGGTTTGACCTTATTTTTTCAACGAAGTTTTACAAATTTGATATAATTATTTTGATAGTTAAAAATATTAACCTATAACAATTGTTTACGCAGTTCTGTTAGCAGCATTCAATTTGATGATGGTCTAATGACGGATTTGAAACAAATGCTTGATCGTCACAATGTTTTGGTAAAATCGTTTAGAATGGCTAGAGATCGGATACACCAACGACCTGAAGGTGAGGTGAGGTTGCGGCTCATTAGTGCACGTAATACAGATGGCAGAACATATAATTTACCCACCGTCTCAGAGGTGGCTGCCCTAATTGTCGGAGATATGGAGAACACAGTTGATAGTAGGGACATTGTGGTAGAGGAACGATCTGGGAGACTACAACGTATATCAGAGCTACATGCTTCTTATTTAGCCTTGCAGTACCCTATTCTCTTTCCACACGGAGAGGACGGTCATAGACTAGGGATTCCTCATAGTAAGCCTACACAAACATCCACAAGTAACAATCAAAACGCTCGGGATAAGTTAACCTTGAGGGAGTGGTTTGCTTTTCGAATTCAAGACAGATCACTAGACAAAGAATATCCAACTATTTTGATGGCAGGTTAATTACTTGATCCCTAATTTAATTTTTAATACAAATACAAAATTTTCATTTAATGGTGGGAAAACTATTTATTGTAAGAACATTTATTAAATTCACTGATTTGAGTATATTACTTCTTTTTAAAAAAAAAACACTGTCCTAAATTTATCTAATTTTCAGGTAAAGCATTTCAACAATTCATTGCTGATGGTTGCACCATGATAGAGTCTGATCGTCTGAAGTATATCCGCTTCAACCAACCAAAGTTGCGTTCTGAAAATTTCAAGAATCTAGCAAATGCTGCCGCATTAGGACAAACCGACCCGTCAACCGCCGGTGTTCGTTTCATTGTCCCTTCGTCTTTCGTTGGTGGTAAGGGTTACATGCGAGAAACATATCAAGATACAATGACCATTTGCAGGTGGTGTGGGTATCCTGATCTGTTTATTACCTTCACTTGCAACCCAAAATGGCCTGAAATTACTAGGTTTGTTCAAAAAAGAGGAATACGGCCAGAGGACAGACCTGATATAGTCAGTCGAGTATTTAAGTTGAAACTATATGAGCTCATGAGAGACTTCAAAGAACTACATATTTTTGGACGGACAAGGGCAGGTGAACTTATCATCACAGTTATTATACGTTTGAAGCCATCATCTATAATCTATAATCATTTTTCTAATGCGATTAAGTAGCTCTATATAATACTGACTTATGTTTTCTTACGTTTCTCTTTTCAGTTGTTTATACCATTGAATTCCAAAAACGTGGCCTGCCTCATGCTCATATTTTGTTATTTTTACAAAGGGATGACAAGTTCCCTGAAGCCGTCGATGTTGACCGTATTATAAGTGCAGAAATCCCAGACCCTCTTGAAAACCCGGCACTTTATGCGGCAGTGAAAGATTGTATGATTCATGGTCCATGTGGAGAACTCAACCCAGATTCACCGTGCATGATTGATGGTATTTGCTCCAGAAAATTTCCAAAGAAGTTTAACGAGAGAACTGCTGTAGATGGTGACGGTTATCCAGTTTATATGAGAAGGGATAATGGAAGAACAATTGATAAAAATGGTAAACGAATTCACAACGGATATGTTGTTCCATACAATGCAGATCTGTTGTTGAAATATCGTGCTCACATAAATGTCGAATGGTGCAATCAAGCGAGATCGATCAAGTACTTATTCAAGTACATTAATAAAGGATATGACCGTGTCACTGTTAGTGCAACTCGCACCAACCATGGTACTAAATTATATCAAATTTACTTTTGGTTCATTTTGTTTCACTTAATACTTTTAGAAATTATATCACATTTTTTCTTATTTTTATCTTTATCTTTTTTTATAGGTAGTCAAGACCCAAATCAGGTTGATCAAATCCAGCAATACTACGACTGTCGTTACATTTCACCGTGTGAAGCTGTTTGGAGAATCTTCGCATTCCCTATTCACTATAGGACACCCCCTGTTTTAAGGTTAGATTATCACCTACCTAATGAGCAAAATGTTATTTTCCATGATGAAGACCCAATCGACGAAGTGGTTGAGAGGTCTTCCGGTGGTAGAACAAAATTCACCGCTTGGTTGGAGTATAATAATTTAAAATCTGATGGTAGAGATCTAACGTATTGGGAGTTTCCTCAAAAATATGTCTGGAAACAAAGAGAAAGGGTATGGACTCCAAGGCACAAAGGATTTACTCTTGGCCGTATGTATCACATGTCTCCAAATGGTGGTGAGAGGTACTATTTGAGAACCCTACTCAACTTTGTTAAAGGCCCTAAATCATATGAGGACATTCGTACGGTAAATGGTGTCACTAACCCCACTTTTAAAGAGGCCTGCTACGCTCTAGGCTTACTTGGTGATGATAAAGAGTATATTGATGCCATTAAAGAAGCAAGTTTCTGGGGGACTGGGTTCTATCTTAGGAACCTATTCGCAACTCTTTTGCTCACAAATAGCTTGGTGAAGCCTGAGTTCGTGTGGGAAGAGACGTGGAAGCTACTGTCAGATGATATCTTATACAGAAGACGAAATGAACTCCGTAACCCAGGTAATTTATCAATTTTTTTATTTTTTTATTTTTAAACACTTTTACATATATTGATATTTAAACTCATCTTAACAACATTCTCATTTATATATTGACATTTGTTCACTTTTTGTGTACACAGATCTCCAACTCACATAAGAGCAACTGCAACAGTACGCACTATCCGAGATTGAATCATGGTTGCAAAGAAATGGCAGTTCATTGCGTAAGTTCGACAACATGCCATATCCAGACGTTGACATCCTTGCTACGTGCTCGAATAGGCTCTTGGCATATGAGTTATCTTATGATAGGGATGATTTAAATAGGCAACATGAAGTATTCACTTCTTCAATGACCGACGAACAGAAATCAATTTACAGAAAAATCATGAGCTCGGTGAATTGTGGTCAAGGAGGTGTTTACTTCGTTTATGGGTATGGGGGCACCGGTAAGACCTTTCTATGGAAAACCTTATGTGCTGGACTAAGGTCCAAAGGTGAGATCGTTATAGCGGTTGCTTCAAGTGGCATTGCAGCTATCCTTCTTCCAGGAGGGCGGACAGCCCACGCACGACTAAGCATACCTATCAATGTCGATGAAAATTCCATATGTCATGGAATACGCCCAGGAACAGATTTGTCGGGACTGTTAACGAGAGCAAAACTGATAATATGGGACGAGGCACCTATGGTCAATCGTTATTGTTTTGAAGCTCTTGATAGAAGCATGAAAGATATTATGAGAACTTCACCGGAAGGAGACCCAGAAAAACCATTCGGTGGGAAGGTTGTGGTGTTTGGCGGTGATTTCCGACAAGTCTTGCCTGTTATACCCAAAGGAAGCAGGCAAGATATTGTAGGTGCTGCTATTTGTTCTTCACCTTTATGGAGATATTGCAAGGTTAGATCCTATTTTTAAAAATTCACCATAGAATTAGCTAAAATTCATATGTAATACTTACTTTTAAATAGTTGTACATTTTTTACCGTTTCAGATATACTTTAAATTTCAGGTTTTGAAGCTCACGAAAAATATGAGACTTCAGGTAGGAAGTGCGCAGTCAAATGTTGATGAAATACGAGAATTTTCAAACTGGATTCTCGAAGTTGGGGATGGCTTAGCAGGTGGGTCAAATGATGGAGTAGCAACCATCGAGTTACCAGAAGATATACTTATTCATCCTGGTGCAGATCCAATATCTACTATTGTAGATAGCACTTATCCATCTTTGAAAGATCACTTAGGTGACCCTCTGTATTTCACTGAAAGAGCTGTACTAGCACCTACTCACGACGTGGTCGAGGAGGTAAACGACTATGTCTTGGATCAAATTCAAAAGGAAGAAAAAATTTACTTAAGCTCTGATGAAATAAGCAAGGAAGAGACTAATCGCGGGGTCAGAGAACTGTACTCTACAGAGTTTCTTAACTCTATCAGATGTTCCGGTTTACCTAACCACAGCTTAAGACTGAAAGTTGGAGCTATAGTGATGCTTTTAAGAAACATTGACCAAGCAAATGGTTTGTGCAATGGCACCCGAATGGAGGTAAGGCAGCTAGGAAATCGCGTTATTAGTGCAACAGTTATTTCTGGCAGTCATATCGGAAGCAATGTCTATATTCCCCGCATCACCTTGACTCCTTCCGATCAAACCAGGTTCCCAATTAAGTTTGAAAGAAGACAGTTTCCTTTAGCGGTTTGTTTCGCTATGACTATCAACAAAAGTCAAGGTCAGTCTCTATCCCGTGTTGGACTTTATCTTCCAAGACCGGTCTTTACCCATGGCCAACTGTACGTTGCTATATCGAGGGTCACCAGTAAGAAAGGTCTAAAAGTGCTACTTCTTGATGAAGAAGGACGGATGACTAATACAACAACAAATGTTGTATACAAGGAGGTTTTCGAGAAACTGTAATTGTCGTGTTGGGTTATCTAATTTTAATACATCCATTTAATTTATATTTGTTATTTAATATTTTTATAGTCGTCTACTGTTTTTTCTTATATACCTTATTTATTAATTTTATCGTAAATAACTCAAATATTATCATCATTACTCATAGCTATTCGAAGACTATTGCACCAGAAAATTCATCTTTTCACCTAATATATCTGAAATTCAAACATCCCGTTAAAAATTTATTCGTCCGAATAAACAGAATTGCTATATATTGAAATAAATTTACAGACGACGTTTTTAAAAAATAAGTGTACACAACCCCGTGATTTTTCACGGGTGTTACACTAGTTATAATACATAAAAATATATGACTTGACATAAATTGAGGGTTCTTATTGGTCTACGAAACTGATTTTTGTGAGAGTGAATGTGAGTGAGCGAAAGAGTGAATGGTGGAATATTAGCGCGCCACGTATGCAGTTATACATTCTTCTTTTATAGTAATAATGATGATACGGCGATTAAAATTTTTTCTTGAAAAAAAGTTAAAATATAATATGAATATCAATTGTTTCTTGTGAGACGATAATATGGTAACTCCGCTGACATCAGTTTATAAACGGGTATAAAAGGTTAGAATATTTGTAAACGTGTACTATAATATTTTAAATCTTTCCCTTAATAAAAATGATTGTTTACAAAATTACGATAATAAATGGATGTTTAATAAGAATATAAAATTGAATATTACCAAAAAAAAATGTTTGTGTTACTAAATCTAAAACTCAAAATCCTTTTTATATAAGTAATGTGAGAAATTTTCTAAAAATTAAGGTGAAAATCTATATATCTATATATAATATTAAAAGGCATGTTGAGTGCCTTATTGTCAAGTATTTCAATTTTCTAGCATGTTATGATGCCACCTCACCTCACAACCAATTACTAAACTACCCTTCTACATATACATAAATTTTACTAAAATTTAGTACAATAAATATTATTAAATCATCATTATTCTTAAATTAATTGTGCATATAATATATATTTTATTAGTTAATGATCTAATCTTTACAAATTCTAATCCAAGTTTCATATTTTTTTAATTAAAATTGACATTTTAGTTGATTGTTTTTGTACTAAAGCATGTTAATAAATTAATTAAGGTCCTAAAAGGTAACATAAATACGAAAAATATTATCACATGTCAACCTTATATAAGAAATCTATCTATCTATACAATATTATAAAAAAAGAAATGCATGTTAAGGGATACTACAAACCATGTTGCACCTTTTGATAAATAATTCCACACTTTTCCTTTTGTAAATTAAAATTGATTGAGAATTAACGAATGCTCAAAGTTGTTATTTTTTTCCTGTCTACTTTATGATTTTGTTGACATATAATTTCATGCGTTTTCTGACATATAGTATTTTTATTTGTAGGGTTCATTTGTGTACAATGTATAAAGTATTCGTAGCACATGACAACATCATAAAATAGATGTGAGATAGTCGAAACACTAGCTAAGTATCCGTCTTTTTTGAATCTTTCGATATATTTTTGTTATAATATGAATATTTGAGTTTTTGATTTTCTCCAAAGTTCATTTGGTAGTTGTTGTATGTACAAAACAATATTTCTTTTTTTTCCTTTCCATGAGGTAGCAATAAGGAAAAAATATAGCGAAATATGGAAAAGAGCTTGCAAATGAAAAACTCTGTATAAACATGAATCAGAGTAGGCAAGTAGATGAGTTTGAAAGAGAAACAATTGTGCGAAGAAAAGAGTCCAAACCAATCCAGTGTCCCTTTGATATAACGTAGCTCATTGCATAGTGTGGTATTCTCTTAAGGGTGACCTGCAAATTAGAGATAGTAACAACTTTTATATTTTTTTCATTTTTAAAAACCCTCATTTGTCCCTTTGATATTACAATATCGCCCGCTTTCACCTTATGGTGTTCATGCGTTTTTGTCCCCGTACTCCCCGAGCTCAAAAAGCATAATTTCTCCTATCTCGCCAGACATAACTTTTAATAAAAAAAATGATGTCCATAACAACCCCGTGATTTTCACGGGGGACATAACTAGTTATAATTAAAAAAAGTTGAAGTATTACAAAAAAAACGGTAGAAACAAGAGTCGAACACTAGATCTCTCAAATGCATGCACGCTTGAATCAAAACCAATTCTGCTGGACATAAACTATGCTTCTGATATGGAAAAAATTTATATAATCATACCCGGGCCATGGCCCAGTTGGCCCGGGAATAACTTCGTCATTGGTTAACATATTGTAAAATAGGAAAGTTTACTTCATTTTATAAAGAAAATTAACAATCTACTGATCCTAATCTACCAATAACCAAACACTCAAATTAATTCTGCTAATTATAATATGCTTGTCAAATCTTTTATTAAAATCTCTCATTTATAATCCGCCATTGTAATCTGCTTATGCTAAAATTAATCCGCTAATGATTATGGGTACCATACATCACCAAAAATGCAAATCCATTTCCTAAAATTTAGCACCAATGAAAATGTTCTAAATATTTCCGATAATATTGTATAGAGATTATCCCAAAAATGATGAATAAAAATGTATTTATAAGTTTGGTTGAATTATTGATTCAACCTATATATTACGATACTTTTAATTAAATGGATTATTTGTATCGAGTTTGTGTCAAAATAGCTCAACCGTTACCCGACCCATTTAATTTTTTTGTCGTGTCTGTGTTAACCCAATTACTTAAATGGATCGCAATATCTTAATCCTAACTTGTTAGCTTCTTTGGAATTCGTATCATATTTTCACTCCGTATTTATGATTATCACCTCTATAAATGTAATTCTTAAGCAGATTCTTTCTCAGGAAAAAAATTTAAATTTCTATTCACTCCTATTCAGTCTATTCTTCCCTTTTTTCTAATTCGTGATAATCACGTTTTCTTCATTTTTTTCTTATTTGGTAAACTTTTTGTGGCCCAAATTCAATAGGAATAGATTGATTTGTGTGGTTCAAATTTATTTTCTTAATTCTTGGGTAACAATGATGCAACAATAATTTAAGATATAGTACCTAATAAAAAATCAACCCGGACAATGACGAACGTAATAAACAATTAACAATTAAGCCGGTAAATAAACAATTAACAATAAACAAACAAATGATTTTAGTAAAATATAAACTTAATAATTTTAATAAAACTTATTTATAATGTTAATAAACAATATTACCTCAATACCATTGATTCAATTGTAGGGTAAAAACTCATATATATGTTGTTTTGTTTAGGTTTAATAAGAAGAGTTTATGTTTAGGAAGAAGGGTAAAGATGCAAATTTTATGAAAAAAAGTGTATGCGAAATAGTAAAGTCCGTAGATGAAAAAGTAATTACGAAAAAAAAGGGAAAGAATAGGCCGATTAGGGAGAGTAAATCGTATTTGTGTCTCATCCGAACCTGATCCCGATACCGATCCCGATCCCGATCCCGATCCCGATCCCGATCTGGTGTGTCCCGATTCATGACAACCCCAACAGTTTTGGGCCGTTTAAAAAATTTGGATTGGGCCCGCATCGTCAATGTTATCAGTGAAGGACTGAACATGAGTCAAAGTGGTAATTGCAGAAAACAAGAAGAAGAAGAAGAAGAAGAAGAAGAAGAAGAGTTATTGCAGAAATGGAGAAGGAAGTGCGGTGGGTGGCGGGGTTGGAGAACTGTTTCGTATCACTACCACTGTCACTCCTTGAAACACTCGAGTCAACTCACCCGACTCGCCAACTCCCTCCCTTCCTCCCTCTTCAACTCATTTCTCTCTCCTCCGATGACGTTATCTGCCACGTCTCCTGGTCCGGCTTCCCTTCCTCCTCTCCCGCCATTGAGGTCCCTCCCTCTGTCTCTCTTCCTTCCAGTTAATAACTAAACAAATAATTGCTACGGAATACTTCATTTTACTCCCTCCCCCCAATCATTTGTTCTTTGTGACGAGTATTTCAATATACATAGCTAAATATCATGTATAGATAGTCAATTGCGAAATAGTCAATCAACTATGTTGGCCATTCCATGTTAGAGTACGCATGAAACCCTTTTGGTGATGATGAACCATCTCAATCAAAACCATTAATATTCCTATTACGCTCCCTCACTCAAATTCCCATTGGGCTTGAAGAGTGTGCATAGGCTCCCCGTACCGTGTGCTGGGTTTCACTTCGTGGGTTTTTGAGGGGTTTTGAGGTTGCCAGGATTCGAACCCGTGACCTTCGATCACCGTGGCTCTGATACCATGATAGATGAACCATAAACCTATTCCTAATACGCTCCCTCACTCAAATTCCCATTGGGCTTGAAGAGTGTGCATAGGCTCCCCGTACCGTGTGCTGGGTTTCACTTCGTGGGTTTTTGAGGGGTTTTGAGGTTGCCAGGATTCGAACCCGTGACCTTCGATCACCGTGGCTCTGATACCATGATAGATGAATCATAAACCTTAAGGTGAT
Organism: Silene conica; assembly: GCA_029255685.2. Classification (NCBI taxonomy): domain Eukaryota; kingdom Viridiplantae; phylum Streptophyta; class Magnoliopsida; order Caryophyllales; family Caryophyllaceae; genus Silene; species Silene conica. Next base: position 1,824,508 of record CM055314.2, read on the forward strand.
GGTTGAGGCGAATGAGGCCCAACTATTATTAATATTCATATTATTTGGAACCATGCCTTTGTTGTTGCACCCATATGTTTGCTCATCATGAACCCAAACTGCAGATTTCTCAAGAATTTGCGGCCTGTATTGGTTTGCCAGATCGTACGGTTGTACGAGTACGAGCTCTTCCCAATCTGCCCAAAGCTAGCCTTGTTACAATTGAACCTGTTACTGAAGATGATTGGGAAGTTGTAGAGCTCAATGCCCAACTTGCTGAAGCTGCTATCTTAAATCAGGCACCCTCTCTTTCTCATTCACTTTCCCATCTAAGCTGTACACAACCTTAATGTATCCTTGATTCAGAGTCGCATTGTCGTATCAGGTTCGCATCGTTCATGGAAATATGACCTTCCCATTATGGTTGCATGGCAATCGTGTTGTTACTTTTACTGTAGTCTCCATGCTGCCTGACAAGACTGCTGGTAAGGCTTCATGACTGCTTAATCGCTTATGTGTCTGCTCTTCTACATTTTTTGCATCCTATTATCAAATGGTGCTACCAATGTTCTAGGATGGCTTTATGGATCATTTTTTGTATCTTACTTTGATTTCCGAGGTTTGAATTAAAAAATGTCCACCAACTCTATGGTAGTAGTACTCACTCATATGTATGTCAGGTCTGATTAGTTATCATTTAGTTACTTTCACATTTGAAAATTCAACTTCTTCATTGAACAGGTACAAACTTGTTTTGCTGTATCTACTTGTCTATGCTCATTCCGTCAACCAACCCGCCTCTTTTTTTTTCTTCATTTTGGTGATCCTGCTAGATGTAGGTTTTTTTTGTTTCACTATTTGTAATTGTATGTATTAGCCACCGTCTCCTCCTTTCCCAGCTAACTCTCGATATTTGTTATACCATTGCAACCAAGAGAGTGGTGTGGAGGAGAGACTAGAATCTTTACTATGGCCTGCCACCACCTAGTGCAACACTATCACCATTTAAGGTCACAACATCATCAATATTGACCACCATTAAGGGATCGGGAAAGAAAACTGTTCCTGATGGACACACACATCTTTTGTAGTACGAGTTCCATTTTAGTTCGAATAATTTCCTTTAAGAAGGAATTATATCTGGTAGTGGGCTATAACTGAGTGATGTTGATTCACATTTTTGGACTTTCCATCATTCCATGATGAGGGTGCAAGGCTTTTCACATTTAACATATTTTAGGCCATGTATTTCCGCATCTTGTGTGTGTGTGTGGAATAGAAGATAACTATGTCCATTTCAACTGACAGCTATAGTAAAGTATGAGGTTTTGTTTCTTTACATTATCAAATAATGTTTGTGCAGTGCAGCTGGTACCTGGGACTGAAGTGGCAGTTGCGCCAAAGCGGCGGATGAAATCTGCTGATCATTGCCGTAATTCGAGTTTGGGACAATTAAACAGAGATCATCCTTTCCAGAAAGTGCTCTTGCGTGTTCAAGATCCATATGACAAGTTGATTCAAGAATGCAATTTAGGAGGTGTGACTATGGGTGTTGAGCTGACTTCAATTGCCTTAGTTCATCCTGAAACAGCCAACAATTATATGCTTGAACCTCTTCAAGCTGTTGTGATAGTCCCTAGGCTGTCATCAGTGATGAAAATTGAGAGTTCCAGGAACCAGGCATTGAAGAAGCAATTATCTTCTTCGGGAAAAGATCTTAATGTTAAAGTTCCAGCTAACACTGAGAGGGATTTTCCTTATGCAATTGTTCGTCTGGTGTTTTCAGAATCTGCTGCTAAAGGACATCTCATGCTATGTCGGAGTTTACGTCGGTATCTGCGAGTAAGGTTTCACTCATGTATGTTATTCTTATTTGGGAAGACTTCTTTTGTACAACAGTTATTTATTTATTTATTACTCCGTATTATTTTATAATAGTCTGCGCAATTGAATGATCCTATGTTAGGTTTTTTTCCCTGGTCCCTTGTTTTTATCATTTACGCATCCTTAACTGTTGTTTAGCTAGTAGATGCTAAGTAGGTATTTAGTCTTTGCTTAAATCCTGCAGTAAATATCGACTTCTAAACTGTGTCATAGATTTTCTTGATGCTGTTAATCTCGGTGAGGTTAATAGAAACCTACTTTTTCAGCGCTCATGCTGTACTCTTAACCTATTTGGTTCCATGACGGCCTCTTTAAGATCAAGATATTATATTTCCATTGCTTACTTATTACCTTCAGTCAGCTACATATGCCCGCTGAACTCAACGTTTGTGGACTCGGATCCTGGACCCAAATTGGATATCTTTAGTGTTTGGTATAAAATGAAGTCCAACTATTCTTATAGGCTTCGAATTTCCATGTATTAATAATTGTTGTCTTTAGGAGTAAACAATCCACCTTTATAAAGAGTAGGGTAAGCTTGGGTTTGCTTGATAAACTATCGCACTTGAGGGCATGGCTCCTCTTCACTTGTTTATGTGATTGTCATTCTTCTTTTCTTTTGAAAAAAGGGCTATGGATTGATAGTTGAACTATTGTGGGAAATGAAAATGCACAAGACATATTTGAAAAACCTAATTTGTATTAGAACCTGACAAAAGTACCAATAATTACATCAATATTAGCCCAGTGATTCAAGGGATCTCTCACAAATTGCGATCTTATGGAAATCAGGTGTATTCAGCCACTTTCTTATACTAACTTATAGAAGCTTTTCCCAAATGACCTAAACTAATTTTTTTTTCGAAAGTTGCATCAATTGACCACTACTCACTAGAAGCACAACAAGTTAGTGAGCCATTTTACTTTATGTCATTATAATCCAAAACCAAAGAATAAGGAGTTTTTGACTCTAGTGGAAATGGAATTATATACTATAACTTGCCAATCTAAGAAAAAATCAGTGGTTCTAACCTAATGTTCGCTCGGCTATTTGCTGTTGTTTGGGTGACATTTTTGTAATATCGAGTATGTTTAAGGATAGTTTGGACATTTTGAGCCCGATGGAAGTGTTTCCATGTAAAATTTTGATACATTTGTAAAAGGCGCTACATTCTAGTTTTATGTGTATACATTACTGAATCGACGTTTCTAAGAAACTGTTTAAACCTTAAACTGTTGGATCATCATCATGTAGGGCTTTATGTGCAAAGCTATTTTGATAATGGGAAGAAAGACGATCCTTCATTTTCGCTTTCACCATGCCAGTTTAGGATCCTCCGCAACAGCAAGGATCCTGGAAGTAATACCACTGATGTGCTAGATGCCAGTAATAATCTCGAGGACAAGCTCTCATATCTGACGTCGTCTCTTGACATGAGTGAAACCGATTTCTCTCGGCTGGAGGAGCTTGTCCCTTCTGTTTCTTATGTTACACCTGACACCGTAGATGGGAAGACTGGTACCCCTTCCAATATAAAAGATAGATTAAAGGGTCTCATTCATGCTTGGATAATGGGTCAGCTTCGAGCTATATCCTCAATGACTGGAGTAAAGCCTACCTCACTAGTTTTGGGTCCTGCTACTTTTCTCAGCTTTAAATTGATGGCTAAGGGCTCTGCACCCCATGATAAACAGAAAACAACAGCAATTGAGACTTCAGAGGATACAACATTGACTGTGGAGTCTGGAAATGAGATGTTGTATATTTTATGTAGTAGTGGTGAATCTTTACCTGGTCAAAAGTACAGTGCTTATGAGCTGGAAATTGGAGGCGATCAGTCCACCAGATATAATGATGACTTAAAGTTATTCTGTGAAAATCTGAGTCTTGCTACTCATGTGTCCTGTAACACCTGCGCTGACCATGTACCCAACCAAACGTATGCTTCAACCGTCTCTTCTTTGAGTTGGATGGGAACTGCAGCTTCTGATATCGTTAACAGTAAGTACTTCTCTACTTTGCATGTATGGTATACATTACATTACATATCTGTATATTTGTATAGGACAATATATGCAAATGCTTTATGGTTTTAGAATTTAGACTTTTACCAGCTCTAGGTTTTACTTAAGTGCTTGTTAACGTTGGTAGTTTGTTTTTTCTGATATTATTAGTCTTTCCTAATATCGTGAATCCATGTTGCAAAACAGTATCCATGACACAGGAACTGGGCTATGTTTACGCACCACACCATCAATTTCATCTGCTAATTTTATTTTATATTACTCAAGTTCGTCTTACATTGCTAACATATTTTGAATCTATGCTTCCAGGGTTGACCTCGCTGTTATCTCCTGATTGTGGAACCCATCCATTACCTGGTCATGTTCTAATCTATGGGCCTCCTGTAAGTTCATTATTTCAGTATGCAAACATTTGCATACTCATTAATATTTGAGAGAAAAGAACTGTAATATTAATTGATGTATTTATCTTCTCATCAATGGCGTGTTCAAATTACACATCCATAGAGAGACAGATCTGACCCTCATTAACCTAACTCATACGTATGAAGGCTCTGCATAAGGATTTTTTTTGGAGCTGAAATTGCTCCTCTGTTTTTGTACTTCGGTGCACTGTTTAACATCTTGTTTATGGATCACTATTTTGCTTTAAATTTTGAGTTAATGGAAGGCCAATTTCTCATCTTGAGCCTCTGAGGTGAGCAGAAGAAACTCAGAGGATGTCCTAGTTGCAGTATAAAACTTAAGCCTAATGTACAAGAGTTAATTCATAAACATTGTCATTTTTTCGTTTTTTTGTGGTAAGCGTTTGACTTTCAATTATGAAGTTTTTATTAGAATCGCGAGAAAAACTTTCTTTGGACTATGCTTCATACAATTCACTATATTTACTCAATATTTTGAGAGATATTTTAGAGAAAAGTGAGTTTCTTGAAATATGGGATATTGGATTCGCTTAGTAACCTACTGAACTGTGAATCGATTCACAAGAATTATATTGAATTTTGGTGTTTAGGTATCAATCTTAAGTGAATCACATATTTGTATTACGAGTTCGGATCGGTTGTATTCCTAATCTGGTAACCCTGCTTCAAATGTTAGATCACCATTATTTTTTGAAACAAAGGGAGTAGTCAATATACTAATCTGTTTTAAAACACTTGCCACAGTTTTTTTTATAAAGCTCTTACCAAAAACAATATTTTCTCCAAATCTCTTTTGAAGTCCATTTTTGGCCAAAACAGAAGACTTTCTCTTAGTAAATATAAACCATGAGGTTCTTTATTTTTACTCAAACCTGACTTGGTAGGAGGGGAAGACCTTTTGTGATATGTGATTGATAGTTACCTAAAGCTGTCTTTTTATTTGGTCAAAGTTCCAAAACTGATTATTTGTAGGAAGTTTAAAAGAAGTCTTTATACAAGGAGTGAGTTTCGAAGAATTTTTTAGTGGGAAGTAGGTTTTAAAAGTGGTATATAGTAGGTAATTTTTTATCAATTAACTCAAATTATAATGAATCTACATACTTTAGATTCCATAATGTTTCTTTGTATGTCATATTTCTGTGGCATTTGTGGAACATTTTCTTCTAGACAACTCTTTAAAGATAAATTATGCATATGATTTTGGATTAAGATAATGGCTTTTTCCTGATCGAACATCTCATTGATTATGACCAGGGTTCTGGGAAAACTTCACTTTCTTTAGCTGCTTCAAAATCCCTGGAGGAAAACAAAGACATCCTAGCCCACACGTATGTAGAAGCTCACTAATGTCTTGCAGAATGTTTTGAGTTGTAATTAACTTATTGTTATCTTGGAATTTGTCTTTGGAGAGAGTACTGAAACGGAGATAATTTGGTTCAGTGTGTTCATAGGCTGCTCAGCATTTGCCATTGAAAAGGAATCTATTCGACAAATGCTATGCCACCATTTATCAGAAGCTTTGGATAATGCACCCTCCATCGTTGTGTTTGATGATCTCGATAGCATTATAACATCCTCAGGTGACACTGAAGGGTCTCAGATGTCTGCTTCTGTAGTGTCACTTGCATCATTCATTGCCGAGATCATGGACGAATACGGGGTAACATTTTCTACTTATCCTTTCAGACATTGGGTGATTGATTACCTTCTTGAATCATTCAAATATAATACTCATCTCATCAACTGCCCAGAGACGGGCAATATGACAAGCAGGGACATTATCAACATTTCTATGTTTTTTGCCTCTTGAAGTTATATACTCCGTATTTTTTAAGGAAAAATTGTCTATTACTATAGATAGCACTTGTTGTAACTTGCTAGTTGCTATCATGTAATATTTGTTCCTGAAAGCTTTCTACCTTATTTTTTCTCAAACACGTCTCCTTCCCTCCTACCTCTCTCAACTCTGCTTCCAGACACTGTCACTGCAATACCTCCTCTGCCAGCGGCCTAGAATCCGCTTTTGCACAAATTATATAACTTGCCTAATTCTCGATTAAATACTCTCTACTCCTATATGACATTTGACATTCAGTGAGTGGGAGGGGAATCCTACAACGGCTTGATACCGTAAAACTTGAGGTTTTGTGGAGTGGGAATGGAATTGGAATAATCTTACAGGGAAGTTACCAATATTTTTTAATATATATGCAATATTGTAGGTTTCTCGAGCTTTCATTCAAATAGTGGAATAAGCATGTAATTCACTGATTTATTATAACTAAATGTTAACGGGTATGGGGATAAGGTCTGGGCATACGCAGGCTTCATTGGAGATACAGAGGTCATGAATTCCGAGTAGATTAGTTTGGGAAGAAGACAGGGTATGTCAGAAATCTAGCTGCTAAATCCGATGGAATAACAGACCCCATGGCGTTATGGGGTGCCTTTCTTATTAGAGTTGCCGGTTTTTTTGAAGGAAAAGTAGGGGGAGAAGGGTGTTATGTTTTAGGTTAAGGGTAAAATGATCATAAAAATGAGTTTGGGGTTGGGGTTGGGGTTGGGGGAGGGGGGATTTTAATAACGGAAGGAATATTCCCTTTTCCTTTTGCCAAAAATCAATTAAGGTAGCATTTTTTGTCATAAATGCTTTTAAGTAATGTAAATTTTTAAATAGATTTGTAAGTCAGTAAGTTACAAAAGTGTTATTTACAGGGTAATGATAAAAGTATGGATGGGCGGACTCAGTTATATACTTGTATATCAGTATATGTGCACTTTTGTGCTTTCTCTCCCCTTTATAATATTCTTGACAAGGTTTTGTTGATGAAGACATTAAACAGGAAAATTGTCAGCGAATATTAAGTTTTTTACGTGGTGCACTTATGCATACCTTGTGTTTTCCCTTCTCGTGAGTCATTTGCTTCGTTCTATATGATAGGAAAAGAGGAATAACTCATGCAGCCTTGGACCAATAGCATTCATAGCTTGTGTTCGTGCTCTTGATAGCATACCCCAGTCATTGACAGCCTCAGGTATTTCCAGTTACTGATATATTATGTATATATAGGGAGCTCACATGTTGATGCTATCATATTCCGAATTTTTAACTGATGGTCAATTTTGTTGTTATTAAGGGCGATTCAACTTCCACATACAGTTGCCAGCACCATCGGCCTCAGAACGTGTGGCTATCTTGAGACATGAGATACAAAAAAGTTCTTTGCAATGTTCTGATGATGTCTTGGTGGACATAGCCTCTAAATGTGATGGTTATGATGCATACGATCTGGTACTACTTCACTTGATTGAACGTATTGTTTGTTATCAAGATAGCTGTATTGAGGGACTTTTTTTCCTGGGGTACAGCTACTGGCGTCACTCCATGGCCTCATCAACAATTTTGATTTGTGTGTGAGTCCATGCGTTGAAAATTAATTAGTGTTTGTGTTTTGGTATCTTAACTCTAAACAGGTGTGTTGACTTGTAAAACAATTCGGAGTTGTTGCTTGATGCATTTGTTCTTAAAATTACATAATTATCATTTGACGGTTTTAGTTCTTTCATTTTATTGCCATATGTTAGTGTTCAATCATCTATCTTTGACTTATCTCTAAGCATTATAACAACTCATTAGAGTATGTTCAAGGACCAAGGTTATTGTTTCCATTCGCATGGTTGCTTATATAAATATTTTTGCTGGTGTAATTAGCATTGTTGACTCAAATATGGCATGGTTGTACCTTTAAAATTCCTTTGAATTTATAAGGTCATAACGATGTGATCCTTAGAAGTTTCAGTGTGTTTCAACATTCAATTTTTTTTCTCCCTCTGGCCACAGTATCTGATTTTGATTCGTATACTTGTCATTTTTGCCTGCATTGTACCATGTGTCCTCTTTCCCTGGCGCATTATTTGTTATTTTGCCTCCTTGTAATATCACTTCAATGCAGGCGATTTTAGTTGGTAGGACTATTCATGCTGCCATATGCCGGTATTTGCCTTCTCATGAGGCCGCGGAAGACCAAATGAGACCTAGCATAACTGCAGATGACTTCTTACAAGCTAGACAAGATTTTCTTCCTGTTTCAATGCGGGACGTAAGTAAGGCTGCACCTGATGGTGGTTATATTGGCTGGGAAGATGTTGGTGGTCTCGTTGATGTTCAGAATGCCATTAAAGAGGTATATTTCTCTGTATTTATGCCTGTCAGTTGTTGGGCGGTGTAACTCTTCAGGCACGATCCCTTTTCTTATTCTATTTTTTAGGTAAATCCCAGTTACAATAGTCTGACACGTGTTTCCAGTTACTGTGTTTGGTGTCCCTGGTCCTGTACATTTACCTATTTGACAGGACTAGAAAACAGTGCTTTGGACTGGGTTTTAGCCTTTCTTCTGTAACAGTGATAAGGGCAAAGTCGTGTCCCCTAAGTCAAAGTAAACCTACTCAATGCTAACAAAATAGCCAGTGGTAAGGCAGATATCAAATCCACAAGGAGGCGGTAATTATCTAATTTGCTAATATTTAAAGTGTCCTAAGGCAACAGTTATTGTGAAGATTGATTTGTTTATATCTAACAACCTAGATCCCTACTACTCATACTAACGATAATAACGACAATCATGCAAAAGGGAAAACATAAATAAAATATTTAAGAGACGAATACAAACTTGAACTTAATAATTAATGAAGAATGATTGATGAATACCGTAAATTCAAAGTCATAAATTCGGAAAGCAATGCGAAAATAAAAGCTAGAACAGTAGAACTAACTTGTACGAGAATCCTATGTGAAGTAAAACTAAAATAATAGTCTGAAAACGTGATTAAAACTAGGGCATGAGTTTCCTTATTTATATAAATTATAAACCGACTTAAGGAAGATTCGCGGAAAGTCCACAACACAGGATAATACTCGAACGAGGTCTGCTGTACTCGATTGAGGGACCTGCTTCTTAGCTTCTTGCTTCGGGTGTTCCTCTCTTCTTTCCCTCAATTCTACCTTAGTTCTTTGAATGTTCTTCTCGTACTCCATCTTGCCGACTCCGCAGTGCTCCATTTCAGTCATTTGCTCCACGAATGCATCCGTTCTGCATTTAAACACCAAAAGGCGGAAGCATCGAGATTCTAATATAAACGGTACATGAATGACATATATTAGGCATAAAACCGTCTCAAAATCGACTAAGGGGAGACATAAGAGTATACATAATTATGACTCATCAAACAACACCCTGAAATTGGGTGGTTTGCGGCCTAGTTTTCGATTTTGTGGAACTGGATTCTTAATGGTATAATATCAACTAGTATTGAGTATAGCAGTGATTCATTCAGCTATGTCTATTGGTCTAATTGGGTTCCGGTGACATTTGAATATAAAATCTTGTTTTTGTTTTTCTATATATTACGTTATTCATATAACTCATCCCCCCCTCTTTTTTTTCTTGTTTGATTACAGATGATTGAACTGCCATCGAAGTTCCCTACTATTTTCGCAAAATCTCCATTGAGATTGCGGTCAAATGTTCTCTTATATGGCCCTCCTGGCTGTGGAAAAACGCATATTGTTGGGGCTGCAGCAGCTGCTTCATCACTCAGATTCATTTCAATAAAAGGACCTGAGTTGCTGAATAAATATATTGGTGCATCGGAGCAAGCTGTAAGAATTTCTTTTCCAGTCATCTCGGAACTCTATTTGTCACCACTAAAAGTGAACTATTTTGTACTGTAGTATTTAGTAAATTTCATGCACTACTCTTTGATTTAGAACTTTTTTTCGTTCTGTTGTGTTTTGATGTACTATTAGTGGCTTAATAGATGTTTCCCTGGACTAGCTTGCTAGTTGCTAATTATCATGTTTGTCTGGTGCATGTTATTGCATCTTCTTGGATTACTCTAGGATTATAAAAAAAAATGGTAAATCTTACTGATTTGATCTAGTCATCTAGCCTATGAATGTCATTAATTAGAGTTTTTTTTAAAAAAATGAGTAATTATCGCCACCTGAAATATTTGCTGATCCCTTCACACAGTTTGCAGGCAATATAATAAACAACAGCTGCTGAAACAACTCGCAGATAGCGCTGTTTTTGTTAGGATTTTACTTATTGAGATTTTAAACACCCAATTACTTTCTTGTCAGTGCTGCTTATGTTTACAGAAACAGCATATAGATGGTTCACTTACAGTTTTAGGGTCTTATGTATTGATATTTTAGACACCAAAATACTTTCTTTTCAGCGCCGCCTATGTTTGCTGACGTCATTGTCTGCATAGGTAAAATTAGGGATCCATTTAATAAGTTAGAACATTGGTGTAATACCTTTAAAGGGAATGGTTCTTGTTTCTGTCGAACTAAAACTTGTTATCTTACTTATCTATATTCTGTAGCCTAGACTGCAGTTTTGTCATGAAGTGATTATTTGCGCTTATGAGTACGAATTTGATATGCAATGTTATCCCAAAGAAAGATTGTGTTGTAGTTTAACAATAGGGTCCAGTCAACTGGCTTAATGCGTGTGGTTGAAATGAACAGATTAAGGAGGCGTTTGGTTCAACAAAGAGAAAGGGAAAGAAGGGGAAAATAATGGGATGGCCCCAACTTTAGTTTCTTGTTTGGTTAGATAGGAAAGAAATGCCTTATTATTTGTCCACCACCTATTTTTACTAAATCACCACCAATCACCACCATTGCAACTATACCACTGTCCACTTCTACCATATCCACCGTTCGCCTTTACCACAAAGAGACGCCGACATCGACCTCCCGCTGCCGGCGCCACCTTTACACATCCCATACCCATCGTCCCTCCAACCCCCATCACTAGAAACACCATATTTGAACCTATAAAAACCTTCCCCAAGACCCGAAATCCCCTCCCCCACCCAAGAAACAACTAGATCTAGTGGTTTTGTACTTTTGTGGGTGGGGGAAGGGATTTCGGGTCTTGGGGACAGTTTTTATGGGTTTAAATATGGAGTTTCTAGTGGTGGTGGTTGGAGTTTGGAATTTTACATGAGAGATAAATTGGTAGTCGTATGGCAGGGGTTGCGGCTGAGATCGATGATGCTGGGATGGGTGCCGGCGGCCAAGTTGCCGGAGGTGGTGTGACATGGTAGTGGTGGTGACCGTTGTTAGCGTTGTTGGTTGGTAGTGGGTGTGAGTGGTTGTTGAAAGTGATGTGGGGGACGGGGGAAAGAGTATGGATACCTAGTGTGTGGGGGGGGGGGTGAGGGGTGAGGGGTACGGATATAGAAGAGATTGGAGGTAAGGGAGGGGATCCCATTCCTTTTGGTTGTGTCAAACAAACATATTCAAAGAGAATTATTACGTTTGATTCCCTTTCCCTTTCTTTTAAACCTCTAACCAAACAGCCCCTACGATTTAGGAGCCTCTATGGCACGAAAAGACCTCTAAAAAGGTGTAGTAAATAGACGAGCACATTAGAAAGTATAGTCAAGCGATACAAAGTGATGAGTGTAGCCATTTTTAGCTTTGGTTGCATTACGGGAGTGACTTGGTATTCTGGGAGGAGTGAGAAGCTTATTGCAGTTAGGTGCGGCCTTGTAGGGTAAGAAAATATGGGTGTAGCACTTGCCTTTTTTCTAACCTGTTGAGGATGTTATACGAGACATGAAACTTTGGACATTAGAATTTAGAACGAGGGTTAACTGTTGCTGGTTATGAAATATGGTTGTTTTTTTTAACACTAGTAGTTTTGCTCGCTAGTTGCTTTCCTCTTATACATTTTCTTCTCTTCTTTTGCTTACGTATTTTTACATCATTATATTAGGAGATCTCTGTAGGTCTTTTTAAGATAGAAGTGAATGGGTGACTCTATTGTGGGCCATATATTATTCGTTGAAGTTTAGTTGTAACTAGAACTTTTAAGGCGCTTATTGCTCAGCTGATGCTTGTTTGGTCCTGAATCAGTCAACATAACTTTATATTCTTCTCTACACATTATCACTTCACTAATGATTCTCCACTTTTTCCATGTCTGTAAATATTTGTTACGGCTTTCATTAATCACGGAGCCTGTTTTCAGGTTCGTGATGTATTTTCCAAAGCTGCGGCTGCTGCTCCATGTATCCTTTTCTTTGATGAATTTGACTCCATTGCCCCTAAGAGAGGGCATGACAACACTGGTGTCACTGACCGTGTTGTTAACCAGGTTCAGTTTCTTGTTATCAGGCTATGGAATTAATTTTGTTGTCAAAGGTTGAACTTTGTCTTGCTGTTTCTAAGTCGAAAATAACTTTTCTGGGTTATTGCAATGCAGTTCCTAACTGAATTAGATGGTGTAGAAGTGTTGACTGGTGTATTTGTTTTTGCGGCAACAAGGTCAGTACATCCATAAACACCTTGCTGGTGTTATATGTTGCTATTATCTCTCTTTTATGAGATACCGAGTCATTTTATTTATTAATCGCCTTTTTTCCCCTTGTCCTGGGACATAGAGATCAGGGTCCTGTCCATAATTTTCATAGTGTTGAGATATCTGAGTTCAGGGAAATCTTTTAGTTGATAAATGCTTTGTTAGTTTGCTGTATGCCTTGTTAGTAATCTGCTATACTCCTATGCTTTCTCATTCTCTATTCGGTGAATGCTACCTTTGGAATATTAGATATTTGTTCCGCTTTGCATCTGCTTGCGACACTTGTATATAGAGGAATGACCGTTGTCTGACTGCTATGGTAATTTTACAATATGCCATCAATCTACGCAATAAATGCCGGAATTCTTACCAATTTAAATTGACGAAATAGTGTCCGAGGTTGTAATGTTCACATAAGTGATAATTATCCCCCTTAACTTTGTTTACTGGCGAGATTAAAATCCTATTCTATTGTAGTAGTCAACCCCTTATTTTTAAGTAAAAGTAAAACCCAACACAGGTTTGACCCAGTATCTATTTTTATCTTCCCCTTTGGCCTTTTGGTATAGTCATCTATCTTTAACAATTGATGCCTTTGTTTGGGAGAAGACCCCCATATCTCTTACTGTGCTTTCCATTTTATCCCAAGAGACGGTTTACTTAATTAGCTTCTCGACAGGCTTAGGTAGCGGCCATAGCCGGGATTCATGGACTTCCTTGTGTGATTTCAAAACTTATGAGAGAATGCTTGTTTATATTGTGAGAATGTGATTTGCTTGTTAGAGAATGTTCATATGTTCTGTGAGATTGGTATTTTCTCTTTGTTTATGTTGTTAAACAACTGCGTATTTCAAATTAATGGATATCCTCTTTTGGCCCTTCTCATTATTTTCTTACGGTCAGTGGATATGTATTTTATTTGGGTTGCTGTAACTTTTGACTGCAGTCAGATCTGTTAAGTATTTGGTTGATATACTCAATACACTTTGAGAACTTGTCTGATGATGCATTTCTCTTGTCAAGCAGTAGACCTGACCTACTTGATGCTGCTTTGCTGCGACCTGGTCGTCTGGACCGGCTGCTCTTCTGTGATTTTCCTGCTGTGCAGGACAGATTGGATATCCTGAGAGCCCTTTCTAAAAAGGTAATATTGGTCTTTTTTCCCCTTCTGTAATCTGTTTCTGGAGCTTGCACTCGTCAATTTGATCAAAAAGCTTACTCCTATTCATTTGACTTCACTACATTTTCCATATTGGTACCTTCCATTCGATTCACTACCATTGCACTTTGAGTACGGATAACCTACTGACACAACTCTCTTAAGCATGGGCTCAATAGATTTAAGTCATTTGGGTATGTTACTTATCGGGTTAAAGCAGGTGTGGTCATATCAGGTTTGGTTTTACCGGGTCAATATAGGATTGAGTTTGTTTCAGGTTCATGTAGGGTCAACATGGGTGACAGGTCGGTTCGGTTTGGCTCATTTACGAGTTAGGTTATCAACATATATTTTATCTTATGTTTTTAAGTTTTGATTGATAGTTGGCCTGATAGTTGCACGTTAAAACTAATTTTAGCTGCATCTTAGTTTTAAGTTAAAGGCAATACAGTAAAATGTTAATTTGATATTATTTGAATAATTATTAAGCTAATTTGTTCTGTGGTGATCCGTTGGGTCAAGTCCACTTTTGCCAATTCTATCCCCCCTAACCTCCTCTCAAGAACTTTCATTTCGAAAACTTTGGCGTGGAGCAAATGGAAAGAATTAAGTGAATAGAGGAGGTAGGAGTTTTCATCAAATAGTCAAGTTCAATAGTTCCAATTATCGTTAAGTATATATGTGCGTGGCTGTTGCTCTGACTGTGATTGTAAACTCGGTTAATTTGCTAAATTTCAATGATATAAGCTATTTATTTCCTGAATATCACATGAAATTAATGAGGTGGTTGCTTCTGGGCAAAGCATAATGAAGATTTCGTCATTCATTTGACGGTCTGCTACTTCTTAATACCAGAGGCTGAATCAGTGTAGTCAATTGTATGCTTTCGTCCATCATGTACCAAAAAAGAGTATATAGCTTTTGCTACTTTCGAGGAAGTGCAGCTGACACTCCATTTTCAATACAAGGATTCATGCAGGAATGAATATGACTCTTTTAAAGCAATAAACATTCCTATTATTTTGGTATAAATACTGCAAACCAGATTAAATAAAGACGAATACTATGAGTACTCTAAAAGGGTCGTCTAGGACTCTTTCCCAAGACACTCCCTAAGGAGTGTTAGAAGACTTTCAGGGTGCTAATAGTCCTGTAAATAATTTTGTACTTCTTATTTTAAAAGAGTGCACATTGGCGCAATGAGAAGTAAATAAAGAAAAACGGCCGAAGGTGGTGGCGTGGGCCCTCCCCAAGGCGCCTGAGGAACTAACTAACTACACTCAAAAGGCACGCTATTATGCTATTTGCCAATTTTCATTATTCCTTCTGGATTTAACCATTGCCTTTGTCCATTTAATGGGTAAGCTATTTTCGCGTTAGTCCTCTATTTAAACAAAAGGGGTATTGTTGCGGGAAAAATCTTCATAAACATACTTTTTTAATTAAAAAAAATTACGAGTCTCATCTGTAGGCGACACACACCTTCCTCTCGGGCCATGCACCTTGTCTTTATGGTCCCTCATCGTCACAATAGCCTTTCTTTTAGTGTTGTAAAACGAAGATATGCCTGTATAGGAAATCACCTGACAATTATGTATAAAGATGATTAACGTTGTTTTGCATGTTTTTCCTTACAATGTTTCATGTGAACTGGCCTCAAATCTCCAGTCTAGGGCTTGTTTTCTGTTTTAAATAAAGGGTAATATACATTTTTTCCCAGTTTCTGAACTATATATCAAGGAAAGCTGTTGGGTGCTAAGCAGCGTACTTACTCGAAATGACTCGATACCCATGAAAGTGAGAGGGTCTATCTATTTGATGTTTGCCTGAGTAGAGAACCCGGCCAGAAATTCTGAGCTGTCTTGTAGAAAAATGGTGGAAAATGTCATTGTCAAGAATTTGTTCGTTTATTCAAAGGTATGTGACATCTGCACTAATGAGCTTAGGATGTTTTCCAGCTTCCATTGTCAGATGATGTTGATTTGGAAGCGATAGCAGTAATAACTGATGGCTTTAGTGGTGCGGATCTCCAAGCCCTTTTATCCGATGCCCAGTTAGCTGCAGCTCAGGAAATTATAGATAGTGGTTATGACGGCAAGCAAGGAAGATCGCCTTTAATAACTGGTCCATTGTTAAATAAAGTTGCTTCCGAGGCTAAACGATCTGTGTCTGATTCTGAGCGGCAAAGGCTGTATGACATTTATCATCAGTTTGTAGACTCGAAAAGATCTGTTGCTGCTCAGGTTAGTCTTTACATCCACATAAACTACTTATTTCTCAAAAGTACGAAGACTGCAGCTTTTAAGCTAGTGGTGTGTCTTGTGAGACCGACCCAGATATTCCCAAATTTTTCGTTTGAATATTTGTCCAGTAGGCAGGTCTCAGATAAATTTATGTTTTAGCTCGAGAACTGGTTGTGGCAATCAAGTTCACTTGCTACCAATCCAAACACGTGAAATGCTTTCGACAAGTCAGAACACCATTTTTTTTTTTTTGGTGACGAGGGGTTTAATCCCCCGGGCCCATGCATTCCCGCACCACCACATGGACCATGTAAGCCACCCACTTCGGGGGCTGCAGTGCCCAAGTGGTCATCGCCCCAGCTGGTAATCGAACCTGAGACCTCTCAACTCCTGCATTTCTGCAAGCTTTAAGGTTTAACTAAGTTACCACTGGACTAACACCACTTGGTTAAACACCAAAATTAGTCGCACCCTTTTTAGTCAAGTAAGCTTACTTTTGTAAACTGACATAAAAACGGTTGTGCAGTCAAGAGATGCCAAAGGCAAGAGGGCAACATTAGCATGATCAGAAAGACGAGGCAAATCTTTGTGCAAAAGGTCCTTTCTTCAGTATCGCATACTTCTAATCCTCGGGATCAGTGGGCTATACTTGGTTTCTCGTCATTTCCGATTGGGGCACTTGAGGTTTAGTTTGTGGGTCGGCGGGAGTAGTGTAATTGTATTTTGAATTTTTGATCTTGTATCTTCTCTTGTCATTCCAGTGTGGAGTATATCTCATGTTATAAAGTGGTATACTTTTGTACAGGTAAATTTCACAAATTCTTATTTGTGACGACAATATCCGTCGCAAGCTGTTATTTGAGTAGATAAAGATAAATCATTTGTCATTCTCTATACACTTTTATCTTGGTTATCTAAATAAGTGGGTATATTTGATCCGTCGTAAGCTTGTGATAGATATACCCGTCACAAGGGAGACCTATTGATAAATTTCACAAATTCTCATTTTTGTGTCGGACGATGTTTTGTTACTCAACAAGTTTCTCGTTGCCAATTTTCAGACTACTTTGTGTACGCTGTAAATGTAAACTGTCAACTGTAGTCACAATTAGAGCTGTCCAGTTTGACCTCAGCTAAGCGACCCGACCCGACAGAACTTAAAAATGTAGCAAACTGAAATGAACCCAATCTGGCCAAATGATAACACGTAACCTCACAAAATCCGATTATGGTTGGCCTGAAACTGAATTTGGTCCGTGAACCAGCCTGAACGGACCGCACAGCTGGTTCGATCCAAAAGATCACCTGAAATTGACTTGAAAATTGACCCGAACCGAAGGATTACTGATGATCTTGGCAAGGTGGTACTGGTAAGTAACCTTATAACTTTGCTACATAGGATCATAACTCATCTACCGGATTATGAATTGATGAGCCAAACCAAGCAAAACGCAACCCAAACTTAAACTTGATTCAGCAAATTATTGGAATGATGTGACCTGATAATGAACTTGATAATGTTACGACCGTGACCCGAACTTGAGGTAAGAAATGACCTGACTAACTTGAACATGATTCGAGCTAGTCATGACCTGAACTTGACACAACCTAACCCAACCTGACCCAGACAGTTCTTTTAGGCAATCGGAGATGTTGGAACATAGGATGATCGTCGACATTGTAACTGTAATTGGAACTAATCCAAGTTCGAAGTTTCTTGCATTCCCCACAAATCTACAAATTTAGCCAAGAATGCAACACACCGGAGATAGATTGATAGATGTGCAGTGCAGTATCAGCAAGAATACACAAATTCCAATCTAAACTTTACAGCAAATGAAGCGAGTCTGCTTATTCAACTATTGATGCGAACATTAGGTTGTTGATATCCTTGGGCATGCAGTCTTCCTCTTCATCGCCTGCAAGTACACAGCCACAATTAGATACTGATTAAACGCCAAGACTGGTACTGGTTTTACTCCGAAGACCCCTAACGAAAAGTTGATGGATGAATTCTTTATTTTCTTTAGGGATGATTAAATATCACAGGAAGTTACATTTTTTTGTTGGGATATTCCCCAGTAAAGATGCAGGCTTTCTTTTGACGGCAAATAGCTGAAAGGAGATTCGACTTTGTACTTCTTCCACAGTTAAGAGGAATCTCAGAACCATTTGTTTTCCGTATGAGGACATCAGAAAAAGAAACAAAAGCCATACTAGCTTGTCGCATGGTATTAAATGTCGGTCGTTGCTAAATGAGTTTTAACTTTCCGTACAGATATTTTTCAATATATCGGTACAGCCCATAGTTAACCGAGACAGTCGATATTCACTGATATTTGGCCGATACAAGGCTAACAAGGCCAATAAGAAGTAAAGGACAGATATATAAACAAGCCATGTTACTCCGACTCTTCCAATTTCCTCACGTACCCGTGTCCGACACTCGACACTCGGACATGGATATGACACATGGACATCTCATTTTAGACCAAAATGTGCATATTTTTCAATAAAATAGCCGAGTCCGACACTTGGACACGTACCCGTGTCGGGTACTTCTAAACGAGTCTGAGTAACATAGTAAACAAGCTGTCATAAACCGGGAAATTGGATGCAATATTAATCAATGTCGATTTGCAACCGAGCCTGCAATTTACTAACATGGACTGTCGCAAAACTTAGATCACTAACCTGTTTTTGCTCTTACGTGACTTGTCCACTCCTCAATGATCTGCAAATAAATCATGTTCACAAATAGAGAAGATTAAAACACAGCTCTGCCAATCTCTTAGCCTTTTGCAGGTATGTGGCAACTACATGCTTAAAAATGAGAAATCAAGAGAACGAATGTAGCAAAGCCGAGCATCAGAACCCCATAAGAACTGCTAAGGGGATTCTTGCTGCTGGTATATATAATCAAAGCCTGTCATTTGCCTCTAGTTTCATGTTGGTTGCTTGCTGGCAAGAGGTGTCAAGACTACAAACACCACTTGGAAAACCTACAACCTTTAAAATACAAAACACATACTCCATTCTTCTGATAAAATTAAAGAAAATCCAATTTGTTAGAAAGCTTCAGTAATAACGTATTATAATGAGATTTCATTTTAAGAGAACCCTTAGCTATGCAGTACCATAACAACAAAAACAACGACAATGTCTTACAGGTTTCAGCAAAAGGGTGGGCTAGGAGGGGTTGGATGTACGCAGCCGTATTACCTCAGTGCCGACATGGAAAGATCGTTTCAAATGTCGTTCTTAGCTAAACAAAATAGTAAAAATATTGAAGGTTCTTGATAGCAAGGGGTTCAGACTTTTTTGCTTCGTAACAGAAAAATGCACAGAAAATCAATATTAACAGAAAAAGCACAATATGGTCACCTGATTAAAGCTGGCAAATGCTGAATCTTCAGAATCACTTGTCACTGGGATACCAACAGACGTTTGCATTCGCTGAATCATGCTTCTATTGCCAGCCAGAGTAGACCTAGCCTTATCTATCAAGTCCTGTAGGTGCACAAATTTTGCTTATAAGGTTCTCTTCACATTGAATTAGCAAATATGAAGGCTATAGTTGTTGCTCAGAACAGACCCGGCTTTTCCCCGCAGTCTACTTAACATTTCTCTTATGTGTCTCTCTCATATCATCATCTTCAGAGTTTTCAATGTGCCTATTGTACTAGAATCGGGAATTCAGAGCTAATAACGAGACAGTAGCCCAAAGCATTATTCATGAGCATATATACTCAATTTGTGAAGTTTACTGTTAAATGATATTAGCAGAAAATTATCCCCAAACTTTTCCTCTCTTAACAATTACTTTCAAGCAAAGCCACAACATTTACAAAATTACAAATGCATAGAAAATTAACTCTGATTTCTCACAATCATCATTAAGAGACGTATCTTGAGCTTCTATGCGTTAGAGAACTATTTGTCTATCCACCATTTAGCTAATTTAATGACACTTCTGAATCAGTCTAAGCTTCCTAGTCAAACAACATAAAATAATATTCCTTCAAATTCCTCAAAACTGAAGATTTTCAAACACCTCTTACTTGCTCCTCTAAATGTGTAATGTAACAATTTGTCAACATGAATGGTCTGATAGATGAACCGTCTCAACCAAAACCTTAAGGTGATGGTTGAGGCCCAACTATTATTAATATTCCTAATACGCTCCCTCACTCGAATGCCCATTGGGCTTGAAGAGTGGTTAGTTTGCACAGGCTCCCCCATACCGTGTGCTGGGTTTCCACTTCGTGAGTTTTTGAGGTCGCCAGGATTCGGACCCGTGACCTACGGTCACACTGGCTCTGATACCATGATAGATGAACCGTCTCAACCAAAACCTTAAGGTGATGGTTGAGGCCAAACTATTATTAATATTCCTAATATGGTCCAGCATCTCAAAGCAAACTTAAGAACGCATTCAAACAAATGAACATGCAGTTATGTTGTTCCAATCACATTCACTTATAATCCCACTCTTTATCAAAAGCCACTACATTGTATGATGTTCACTAGATAGACAATAACATCATGTATAATGGAGAAGCAGAAATGCGTAATATCAGACCCGCTAACTAAAACGAAAGAAGCCAAGAAAAAAGTTCAATCCATTGCAGCAGACACAATCTAAATAGTACTCGAACTATTAAATCCCTCTTCAAAATCTCGTATAAGAAAACCAGCAAACCAGTATTGACAATATGCGTATAGTGCAAGATTTACAACTGAAAGGATTAGAATTTAAACACAAATGAAGGTAATCGGATGCAAGGGAATGAAGAGGGAACCTGCTTAGCAGCAAGAAGCTGGCGACATTGATCTTTAAGAAATGACATTTCATCCTGAATCTTCTTAATCCTCGCTACCACTTTCATAGGATTTGTCTGACATTCACATATTTGATAACAACAATAATGTTAGTGTAGACCGTTTTCACCCAAGTGACTACAATTATCTGTCGCGATAATACATAATCCAAAAGAAAAACCCTAAATCCCTATTCCAGAATACTGAACACATTCACCTAAATCAAATGGAAAATTGGCAAATTTCATATGAAGAGCAAGACAACAATAGTATAAACCATAGACCTAAACTCCCAAAGATACCCACCGCCTAGAATTGCATCGATTGACTACTAATCTACTATGAGAACATACAAAGCGTACATAGTTTAGCGAGTCATTTTACATTATTCCAAGCGAGTCTTTTAACTCCCTTAATTTGAACTAGGATTAGCCTAACATTACCACCAAGTAACGAAATTGAAGCTGGGAACACAAAGAGCCAACTCACTCAATTAATCATAATCATAATTAGCAGTCCCTCAATTTCACCGTCTTCTACATTCGGAAAAACACGATAAAACGACGGTTAACATTATAACAAAGTTACAAAAATGAGCATCCAACTCAATACTCAGGTATTAGGAAATTGGCCATTTCAAATCAGTAAAATAATGCTGAATAACAAATTAAACCATAATCATAATCATAATTAGTAGTCCCTGAATTTTTCCGTCTTCTACATTCGGAAAAACACGATAAAACGACGGTTAACATTATAACAAAGTTACAAAAATGGGCATCCAACTCAATACTCAGGTATTAGGAAATTGGCCATTTCAAATCAGTAAAATAATGCTGAATAACAAATTAAACCATAATCATAATCATAATTAGTAGTCCCTGAATTTTTCCGTCTTCTACATTCGGAAAAACACGATAAAACGACGGTTAACATTATAACAAAGTTACAAAAATGGGCATCCAACTCAATACTCAGGTATTAGGAAATTGGCCATTTCAAATCAGTAAAATAATGCTGAATAACAAATTAAACCATAATCATAATCATAATCAGTAGTCCCTGAATTTTTCCGTCTTCTACATTTGGAAAAACACGATAAAACGACGGCTAACATTATAACAAAGTTGCGAAAATGAGCATCCAACTCAATACTCAGGTATTAGGAAATTGGCCATTTCAAATCAGTAAAGTAATGCTGAAGAACAAATTAAACAAATCAAATGAAATAATGTAACCCAGAATGATTAATTAGGGTTAAAAAAGTGGGAAAATGATGAGATAAAAGAGAAGTTACATTATCGGGATAAATTTGGTGAAATTCCTTATCGAGTTTGAAATGAACAAGAGAAAGATCATGGTGCGCTTTAGTGAAAAGGGAAGCAAGATTGTCAACGGCAGGGTGGTGGTGGTGCTGGTGGTAGTTGTGGTGGTGGTGATGGTGTTCTTCCTCTTTGTGCTCCATCTCTGATTTCTGATCTCCCCGCCCAAATCAAAACAACCCTACCTTTCAAATTCACCGCTAATTTTAAGCCCAACGCGAGAAAAAGGAAGATATATGGATAGTATTTCTAATTTTTTATTTTTTGAGTATATATATATATATATATATATATATATATATATATATATATATATATATATATATATATATATATATATATATATATATATATATATATATATAGATTTAGGATCGGGTGAGAACGATTATACGGTGCATACGGTGAGAACGAGTCACGTCCGTTGGATTAAAACACAATCAATGGTTAAGAAATACCCACAACCCACATTCTACATACATTTTTTAACGGAGTAGATACTTTTTTTTTTTTACCTTTTTACACAAACTTAGATACATTTTTTTACGGAGTAAATATTTTTTTTTTACCTTTTTACGTAAACCTATATACATTTTTTTGACGGAATAAATACATTTTTTTTTACTTTTTTACGTAAACCTAGATACATTTTTTGACGGAGTAGATACATTTTTTTTTTTTACTTTTTTTACATAAACCTAGATACATTTTTGAAGGGTTAGATACATTTTTTTTTACTTTTTTTTACATAAACCTAGATACATTTTTTGAAGGAGTAGATACATTTTTTTTTACTTTTTTACGTAAACCTAGATACATTTTTTTGACGGAGTAGATACATTTTTTTTACTTTTGTTACATAAACCTAGATACATTTTTTGAAGTTATAGATACATTTATTGAGGGAGTAGATACATTTTTTTTACTTAAAGCTAAACCTAGATACATTTTTTTATGGAGTAAATATATTTTTTACTTTTTTATATAAACCTAGATACATTTTTTTTTTACTTTTTTACGTTTTTTTAATTTTCAACTGGATCTAAATACACTTTATAACATACCAGATACACTTTTCGTCACCATAGATACATTTTTCCAAATATAATTACGTTATATTTATAATATGTATTTTACAGTAAATTGTCTCGCAAATCTACAACTACAGAATTTAGCGAACTACTACGTACACATCTAAAATTCTAAATGCACAGTTCCCTGTACATTACCCTCTACCTTCAAACCTTTAGTCTCATTTTTATACTCACTGTATCTCTGCCTTATTTCCAATTTCCCTATTTTTTCCATTTAATTTTTCGTCAAAATTCCATTGAATTGAACGGCGAACGATGCTCATTCAACCACAATTTCATTGGTTCAGCTTCCGTAATCAAACAATAAACCAATAACCCACCCAATCAATAATGGATGATAGATACATAAATTATGTATTAAAAAATGAACAATTAACCAAATCACATCAATTTGTAGTGATTTTGTGTACTAGTTTCGTTGATCAAATCGGTAGAAATCGATGATAAATACATGAATTGTGTAGTAAAAACTGAATAATAATCAAACTTACATCATTTTCGATTAATTTTGTGCATCAAATTCGCTGCATGTCGATGCCATTTTCTCATTTTTGCGTCTTTTGTTGTTCACTTAGTTGTGAAATTTGATACTGTTGAGTGTTGAGATGAAGGGAAAGTTGGAGAGAGAAACGGCAATTATATAATAATCTTATTTTTAATGTTTCTCTTGTTTTGTCCGCCGTTGGCTTGTAGTTCAATCTAATGGCTGTGAGTCGTTCTCACCGTTCTCACCGAATGGTCGTTCTCACCGGATCTTGCCTCTATATATATATATATATATATATATATATATATATATATATATATATATATATATATATATATATATATATATATATATATATATATATATATTATTTTTTGAGTTTATTACCTCAAATTTTATTTGTTTTTGAGCATATTAAAGTTTATAAGTTATATTTTAGTTTTCTTCCGTCATAACTCAAATTGACTAAACGTATACTCCTTTGTAGTTTTTATAAGTGTCCCACTGTAAGTATGGTACAAAATTTAAGAAATATTACTTGTTTAATATTTTTGAGTTGTATAGGGGTAAGAAATATTAACTGTTTAATAGTTTGGGTTGGGCTAGGAGTGAGTGGGTGATAATAAGTAGAAATAGGTAAGGGTAAAATGGTAAAAAAACAAACAAAAATCTTACTAAATATAGACAATGAAACACTTTAGTGAATAAACCGAAATAGACAATGGGACACCTATAAAAAGCAGCATGGAGTATGTAATATTTTTGAGTTTTATTGTGATTTTTTAGAGTTTAATGTTTAAATAAATAAACTCAAACACTTTATAGAAACACTCATAATTTTTAAAACAAAATTCAAAAACTTTACTATAATGCTCAAAAACTATAAAATTGGAGTTAATACATCGGACGTAACATCCACTTACTGACACTTGGTTGGACTTGCCATTTTAATGTTGTATTCTTTTCGACTTAATTTTATCTCTCATTTAAGTTACTCTACTAATTTATTTTACTTCAGTTCAGCTCAGCTCAGCTCGATTTATAAATTAGTTTAGAAAACATGTCAAATTACTACCTAATAAGTTCAAAAGTTTGTATATTACTACCTAATATAATTAATTTTGCATCTTACCACCTAAAATCACAAAACATTAATCATTTTGCTACTTTTTTTTTTGACGAAAACCGAACTTAAGTTAGTTTTAAATGTTCGGGGAAAAATAATTGACGATTTTGCCCTCCCTTAATATCCCCTCCCTAACTGTTCACTTTTTCAAACGGTTCTCTCTCCCTCCCGTAATACAAAAAAAATATGAAAACCCTAAAAAATAAACACCATATCATACTCCCCTCCTAATCACCCCTCATTGCACCGGCCACCCTCCCCCACCCCTACCTGCACCGGCTCTCGGTGCCGAGGGAACCATGTAAACATGCAGAATAGATGAACAGTGCGCCAGTAGACGAACTTCGTACTTCGACAATGGTGGTTGACAACGATGAATTTGATTAAATGATTAAGAGCAACAACAATGGTTGTTCTTAAGCATGGTTCTTAATGAAGAACTATCCCAACACCATTGTTCCATTGGGTTTGTAATATGTTCTTGTTTTTGGGTTTCTCTGCAAGAATGAGTTCTTAGAAATAGGGAAAAGTATGGGTGGGAAGAGATTGAAGTTCACACAATTATTAAAAAAAGAAGAAGAGGGTGGGTTGTTTCACATGCACAAAAAATTGAGTGGTTATGAAAATCATGTGGGCCATACCCACTAACTCTTATTTTTAATTATTTTGACACAAATTTCTCAACTCAACTTCAACCCAACTCAACTCAACTCAATTTGTGTTTTTCTTTTTAAATTTATTAAAAAAAAAATTAATATATTATATTATTTATTTATAAATATCAAACCTTAGTTTCATAAAAAAATGCACAAATTTCTACTTTCCAACTCAACTCAACTCAACTAAATTTGTTTTTTTTTTCTTTTCAAATTTAGCATTTTAAATTTATTAATTTTTTTTTTAATATGTTATAATATTTATCTATAAATATCAAACCTTAGTTTCATAAAAAAAGGCACAAATATTTTTATAATGTCTTTTTTTTTATGGTTGGTTAAATAGATAATGGATTGTGGGTCCCATTTAGAAACAAGGGAAGAACATTTGTCATTGTTGTGAGTAGTTCTTAAAATATTGAGTTTAGTTTTAAGTAACGTGGCATATATGTGGCAAGGAACAAACCAATTTTTGGTTTGTCCATTGCTAATGCTCTAACTAATATAGTTCTCTGATGAGTCTTAATTGTTAATTGAAATTAGAAGCGTACTAATGCACAATTACAAATTTTCAAACCAAATTGAATCTGGCAAATACTTTAAGCATCCAAAATCAGAGAACTTGGATTTGTAGCAACTTGGAATGGTATTGGCATATTTTAGTGCAACATAGTAATACTCCTTATTTCTGATCGCGGAGTACTCGGTCGGTCGAGTAGCGTGTGAGAAAGAGAAGAAGATTACTTTTTTAATTTTTTTTAGGATGAAGGGTAATTATGGAATATTTGGGCGAAAATGTGTAGAATTTTGCAAAGGAGTGTGCGAGATTTAGCAATTGCGAATATTTATTGCTTATGTATCAAATGAAGAGATAATGAAACACGTTATCCAACACGAAAATGGAACAGAAAATCCGAACTCCAATTAAACATGCACAAATTCTCATTTGCGACGGCAATATTCGTCACAAGCTTGTGACGGATACTGTTTCCTCTCACAAAATACCCACTTTTTCTCTCTCTCCGACACTATTCATATGGTCCCTTTCTCCACTAACTCATTTTATATCCATTTTATCTCACAAAATATCCGTCACAAATAGTGACCCGTCGCAAACAAGATTTACTATTAAACATGACGTTAGGTGCCAAAAATAATCCTCATTTATTAGAACCAAAGATGTGGTACTCCCACAAACAAGGTAAAAACAATCCTCACACTTACGATTGATCAAATTGACCCCCCAACCAACCATTAAACGTTTGTCTGTACAACATTTTGGAAAGTTATGAGTTCAGAAGAATCAGAATTCTGGCGTCAGGATCTCAAAATCAGAAAGGGTTCTTCAGAGACACGATTGGTCTTGTTTTAAACGATATTTAGTCTAACACAATAAAACGGAATTTTGTAACCATTTTACAGTCAAATGTGACTATTTTTTGACAAACAAGTTATCATAAGCGATAACATTGGTCACACTATTGTGGTTATATCTAACTATAAAATGGTCACATATAACTTTTGTAAAGCTTTAAACAAAAGATGACCGTCTGAAACAAAAATTTGTGCTTCATAAATAGTTGTACAAAATACATACATGAACCAGTAACCAAATTTAACCAAATTTATGCCCTACAACAACCTATCATTAAAGACATGACACATGATTACATCCAAAATGTCATATTCTAGGGTCGTTACACCATACTATTAATATCCGGTACCAAATGCGATCGTGCTGTAAGAGTTTTAGCATGGCGTATGCAGAGATTTGGGTGCTGTAAGAGTTTTAGCATGGCGTATGCAGAGATTTGGGTTTGGGAGGGCACAAATTTCGTTAACTATAATTGCGATATTATTTTGAGTCTATTTACGTACTAACATGGCTAAATATCGCAAGCTTGTGGGGGTTGAACCTGGGTTCACACACTATCGTATATATTCCTTTACCACTACCCCAACATCATTATATTGCAAATAAATGATACTTCCTCCATTCATATCCACTTTGCACCTATTCCATTTCGGTCCATTCGAATCCACTTTGCACCTTTCCTTATTTGGTTGTACTTTTAATACTATAATATTATAAAAACACTATTAAGAGCATCCACATTGAAGAGGATGGTGCATCCTCTTAGCACCTTCTCTCCTTAAAGAGGAGATCCTCTTCAATGTGGGATTAACTTTTACATCCTCTTTGAAAGAGGAAGAGGAAGACTTCCTCTATTTTTAGAGGAAGTACAACCTTGGCCCAAGTGCCCAATAGCCAATGAAATTTATGCATTTGTTTTTTATTTTATAAAATTATTATTAGAAAATAATTAAATAATGAAAGAGGAAGTAAAAGAGGATCCTTTTTGATGTGGAAAAAAAATTAAAAGAGAAGGAGGAGGAGGATGAAGATAGTGGAAAGTGAGTTGGATGAAAGAGAATGTGACGTGTCAAAACGATAGTGGATAAAATATAAACTAAGAGGAAGATTACTTACTCTTCAATGTACATGCTCTAAGGCCCACTTTTTCAACACAATACTACACTTTACACCTATTTGTTGTACTTTTATTAATATTTTAACAATGCGTAAAAACCTGTGCATAAAGCAAATGTACCAAGTGGAAATGAATGGAGGGAGTAGTAACTTATACATATAACTGAATATTTTGAGCCGCGTGAGAGAACGTACCCACCCTTTCCCTCCCCGACCCGCCGGCCGCCACAGAGTTTTAGCATTACCATTTTTGAAACAATATATGACCACATTAGGGAAATTAACCCGTATTAGGTGAAACCACTCTCGGGCCAAAACTGGGATTGAATGCTATGGTTGCACAACTCATAGTAACTCGTCAGGCTGTGATGCTTCGGATGCATGAAGCCCATCTGAAATTGTTGTCAGCTCTTAAGTTTACTTTTTCTCTCGCGTTGGTCATCCATCAACGCCCTATTTTGATTTGAAACAATAAGATATGTCTTTTTAACCATGTTTCAGCTAAATGTAACAATTTTCAAAAAACAAGTTACCAATAAGCTAACGGTGGTTAGATTTAACTATAAAATGGTTACAGAATCACGTTTTATTGTTTTTGACGAAAATAATTCGCGTCTGAAACAAGAATTTGCGTTTTTGTCTGAGATACCTAACCATCAACCTAGAGACTAGAGTCTAGAACAAGTTGATGATGAAGCTTTTAATGAGACTGCATGGTGCATGGACACTCCATCCTAACTTCTACTCCTTTGAGTCCTTTCTTTCGATAGTTCTCCTGTACGATGGTCTCATCCCGTATATTTTCGCAAAATGTCCATTTTATGATAAAATGTGACCATTTTTTTATAAATAGTTACCACTTTTGAAAAGTAGAACATTTTTGAAACAAAAAACATGGTCAGTAGTGACCACTACTGATCGCATGTGCGATCGTCGTAAAGTAGAATTTGTGCGTTCTATATATACTCTGACAAAACAGAAAACTTCTGATCACATTGACTTGTAAAATATAAATTTCTAATGGAAAACAAAACATTTGTTCATCTTGAAGCAAATCACATTTACAAAGTTATGATTTTTAGTTTCCTGATCACTTCAGGATTTCCGTCTTCATACGGGTTCAACGTTGGCTTCTATCATTCCTCTTGCCCTGACGCGGAGTTCATTGTTAGAAACACAGTCAGGTCAGCAGCATCAAACGACGCAACTGTTCCAGGGAAATTACTGCGGCTTCTGTTTCATGACTGCTTTGTCGAAGTGAGCTTTTCTGAAAATTCAGGGACTGATTCTGTATCTGTTATGATTGAAGTAGAACTTTCTAATTCCGTTCTTGCAGGGTTGTGATGCATCAGTGCTAATTGAAGGGCACGCGACAGAAAAAGATGATCCGGGAAATGCTTCACTCGGGGGATTTGAAGTCATTGAGTCTGCTAAAGCGAAGATTGAGGAATTCTGCCCGGGAATTGTTTCTTGTGCTGATATTCTCGCGCTGGCAGCTAGAGATGCCGTTGCACTGGTATAAAATAAGCCCTGTTCTTTCTGGCTTAATTTCAGCTCCTTTCAATTTTACTTGGCTGTATTCTGTTAAGTTTTATTTACGTTCAATCAATTATATCCAGTTAATCTCTTCACAAAATTAACTTTTATTCAACTAAATTCATTTCACAAAGCTCTATTCCAATTAATTCAATTCAGCTTGTTTCAGTTGACAAGAACAGGGCTAATAATGTGATAGTGCTAATAATAGGCAGGAGGGCCAGAGACTCGGATTCCAACAGGGAGGCGAGACGGAAGAGCGTCTGTTTTGTCGAATGTTAGGCCGAACATTATTGATACTAGTTTCACACTGGATGACATGATCAAGGTTTTTGTATCTAAAGGGTTATCCTTACAGGATATAGTCGTCCTCTCAGGTATAATTTGCTGGACACTATTAGAATATTAATAATAGTTGGGTTTCAACTATCACCACTCACGAGATGGAAATCCAGCACACGGTATATGAGAGCCTGTGCAAACAAACCACTCTTCAAGTCCAATGGGCATTCGAGTGAGGTAGAGGTGGCAATCGGGGCAATCGGGTCGGTTACGGGTTAGGTCAAAGCAGGTCGGGTCATATCGGGTTATGTCGGGTCAGTGACGGGTTCGGGTCATCTTCGGGTCGGGTCAACGAGAGGTGACAATTCGGGTCGGGTTATTAGCGGGTCAGGTTATTGACATTTATTTTATCTTATATATTAAGTTTTAGATGATAATTTTATGTTTAATTAATGGATAGACGTATTAATTGAAGTTTAAGTTAGAATAATTAAGAAGAATTATCAATTTGGTGTCATTTAAACCATTATTAAGACAGCTCATTATAACGTCATCTATCAGGTTGAGAAATATCGGGTCACGGGCCTGGTCGGTTCGGGTCGGGTCGGGTTGGATAAAATAATGCTGCTATCGGTTAGCGAGTCGGTTCGGGTCGGTTCATTTCGATTTCGGTTCGCCCAATTCTTGGGGTGTATCGGGTCGGGTTTCGGCGCGGGTCTGGTCGGGTTCATCAGGTCTGGTCAGCTTTTACCAGCTCTAGAGCGACGGACGTACCATAACCTAAGAGTTTCTTTTTCGAAAAAATACCTGAGAGATTTGACGTTGCAGGTGCACACACCATCGGATCAGCTCACTGCAGCGCGTTCAATGAAAGATTTCAAATCAACTCGAAAGGGAACTTGACATTTGTCGATTCAACTTTAGACAAATCTTATGCATTGAAACTAGCTAAACGATGTTCGAGAACTGCATCATCAACAGTTAACATTGATCCACAGACACCCCATAACTTCGATAGACAGTACTACAACAACCTGATAGCACACAGGGGACTCTTCCAGACTGATTCTGTTCTTTTTTCCGATCAACGTACTAAAAACTTAGTTCAGATATTAGCCAGTGACATGTCCAGATTCCACCGGGTATGGCGTCAGTCTTTCATTAAGATGAGCAGTATCGGAGTAAAGACTAATGGTGAAGGAGAAGTTCGACATATCTGTTCACAGATAAATGGGTGAAGCGCGACAGTTTACCAATGCAACGAGCCAAAGATTTTAAGTCTGTACTTCTGTAATGCTGCATACAATTCTATAATACAATATATCCAGAACCAATTTGTGATAAAAAGTGATCAGTTTCGTGTTCTAATCACAGTAACTGAGGTCAGCTGACAAATACTTGTGAAATATGAGACTTTAAACTTGAAATCATATGACTCAGGCCCTGTTCTTTCTGACTTATTTTTAGCTCGTTTCAGTTTAATTCAGCTCTGTTCTGTTCAGTTCTGTTCTGTTCAGCTCAGCTCTGTTCAACTCAACTTAAAAACATATGACTTACTCTAAGCGACGACTCTAGGCATCTAATCTCAATTAGTATTCATGATAAACACAAGACCGCGATGAAGAAGAAGAAGAAGAAGAAGACGAGGCAGTACTGTAGGCACCCATATCCATCACCTGAAACATTGAAACGAGCTTGATCATATTTTCTTTAAGATTTTGAACGATTTCTTAACTCCATCCTGCATGCTACAGCCATCCCCAAAGCCCCTTTTAATCCTGCTTTCCCGGACCCAGAGCAGATGAAAGGCATCAGTCTCACTACCCTCTCGCGGTAAAAGGTAAAAGAACGAACAAATTCGCCTGTATGCCAACAGTAAAGCTAAGGCTTGATGGGCGTAAGCGCGTAACGACAGAAAACATCATAAGAAACATTGAGTGAGTACTAGGAAAAGCGAGGGCTAGGAGGGGAGCGATTGGATAATCATTCCCCTTTGTGGCGACTGTGTTACTCGGACTAGGATGCAAGTGTAGGACGGACATAACTATTTTCAAACGAGATACCCGTTTTATTGCCTAAAATGAAGTGCTGGTTATTAAGAATATTAATAATAGTTGAGCTTCAACGATAACCTTAAGGTTTTGGTTAAGATGGTTCATCTATCATGATATCAGAGCCAGTGTGATCGAAGGTCACGGGTTCAGATCCTGACAACCTCAAAACCCTTCAAAAACTCACGAAGTGGAACCCAGCACACGGTGTCTTAAAGACCGTCATTTTCTCATTAAAACCCGACCTTATAACCTTAATCATTGAAGTTTTGTTTTGGAACACTTAACATTAAAGAAGAATTGGTGAGGAGTGTTGCAGAAAATGATTGAATAACAACTCCATTGCTTACAACAACTGTTCATAAAGGACATGACAATGCATCATGTACTAACCCGAATCAGATATTGAGGCCGCGGTAACTTCCTGCCATCTCTCCAAGTTTAAGGCTCATGTTCACGGTTCACCGTCCCAAACTGTCACTGTCTTAGTAGGACACTTCCCATCAGCTTACTAACTATCAATCAAGAGCATGTAATGCAACTTTTAATAAGCCTGCCTGCATTGACAGTTCATTTTACCTTCTAACTTTACTATATAAAGGAAACTCCTTTTTCATGTTCATGCCACAGACATTTCTCATGGAAAACAGAACATCTGTACACCCTCAAGCTGCTTTCATTTTCGTTTTCTTCTTCATATCGGGATTTTCATGTTCATGTGCCATGGACATTGGCTTCTATGATTACTCGTGCCCGGATGCAGAATACATTGTCAGAACAACAGTCAGATCAGCAGCATTTGATGATGCAACTGTTCCTCCAAAGTTACTGAGGCTTCTCTTCCATGACTGCTTTGTCGAAGTGAGCTCCTGTTTCTTAGCACTGAAACAACAAACTGATAGGTTACGGGATATTGGCGCTGTTTGGTAAACAACATATTGAAAGAAATAGTAGATTCCGGCATAATTAGTAGGTTGACCACCAATCAATCTACTATTTTCATGTGTTTGGTAAACAGCATATTCTATAGCATATTGGTCGGAATCTACTATTTTTGAATATGCTGCTAATTATCCTATAATCTGCAATTTACCAAACACCCTTTTTTAATCTGCTAATTTAATCTAATAGTCAAACATACTATTAAAATCTACTAACCGTATTATGCTAACGTTATCTGCTATTATGAATATGCTTATACCATTTGCCAAACAGGGTCATTATGTGCGTGTAATATGATTATAGTAAGCTAATGACGTAGTACTCTTGCAGGGTTGTGACGCATCAGTGCTAGTAGAAGGGGAAGATACCGAACAGGATGATCCTGCAAATGCTTCACTCGGAGGATTTGATGTCATAGAGGCTGCCAAAACTGAGCTTGAATATTTCTGCCCGGGAATTGTTTCATGTGCTGATATTCTCGCAATGGCAGCTAGAGATGCTGTCGCGCTGGTATAACACCATAGCGCGCTACTTTTTATCTTCTGAGTTATATAATATATATCTTTTGCTATCAGATTAAAATAATGTGATGGTTATAATAACAGGCAGGAGGGCCAGACATTCAGATTCCGAATGGAAGGCTGGATGGTAGGGTTTCGGCTATGTCAAACGTCAGGCCGAACCTTATCGACACCAGTTTCACAGTCGATACTATGATGAAGGTTTTTAGCTCTAAAGGGTTGTCTATGCAAGATATAATTATCCTCTCAGGTATAAATTACTGGCAACTTTTCCTTATTTCCGACTAGGGATGTCACTGGGGCTGGTACACGACGTGGATACACCCCACGCCCACCCCAGTTGGGACGGGGACGGGTATGATAATTGTACCCGCCATGGGTAGTGGGGCGGTGATGGTTTTTGCGTGTTACCTATTCATATCCACCTGCCCGCCAATTATTATAAAAATTAAAATCATTATTACGATAATTTTACAAATATTAATTTTGTTATAATTAAGACGTAATGTTAGAAATAGTTATTTTATAAAGTATTTGACCAATTTCTTTGGTAAATAACTAAAATTATATATAAACAAACTTCTGAAAATATAAATTAATAGTGATTAAACCTTTATGGTATAGCGTGTTAATATGTAGGTGGGGAGGGGATGGTTTTGGAAATTTGTACCTACTATCGGTGGTGGGGCGGTGATGGTTTTGGAAACTTGTACCCGCCATGGAAGGTGGGGCGGGGATGGGTACGAGGTTTTCTTGATGGGCACGGGTATGAGGAGGCTATATCCAGCCCCGCCCCGCCCCAATGACATCCCTATTTCCGACAGGTTATTGAGTTGGTTTGCTTCGATTGCTGAGTATGTTGGCGTTGCAGGTGCACACACCATTGGATCAGCTCACTGCAGCGTTTTCAACGACAGATTCAAAATCGACTCAAAAGGAAACCTGACATTCTGTGATCCAACTCTCAGCAAAGGTTATGCACTGAGTTTGGGTAAAAAGTGTTTGCAGAGTGCATCAGAAGTAGTTATGACGGATCCAAAGACGCCATTCAACTTTGACAATCAGTACTACAAAAACCTGATTGCACACAGAGGGCTCTTTCAGACGGATTCTGAACTTTATGCTGACAAACGAACTAAATCCTTGGTTGAGCAATTGGCTAATGACCCAGATAGGTTCTACGAAGGATGGAGCGAGTCGTTCATCAAATTGAGCAGCGTAGGAATAAAGACTGATAGTGAGGGAGAAGTTCGACAATTTTGCTCACAGATAAACGGGTGAAAGATGAAAGTATACCTGCATTGTTGTAAACTTGTAACCAGAGACTGGTTATATAGTAATTGCATACAGAATTACAGAGTGTAAGCTTTTGTTTTCGACAGAATAAAAGCTGAAAGAAGCGGTATTATACTTTACAATGATCTCGCGAATTCAAGTATTCAACATTCATTTGAAAACATCAACAGATCAGAGCATATGTAAACATAAACAGATTAGAAGCGGTGTTATAGTTTACAATGATCTCGCGAGTTCAAGTATTCAACAAGCATATGAAAACATCAACAGATTAGAAGGGTATTATAGTTTACAATGATCTCGTGAATTCAAGTATTCAACAAGCATATGTAAACATAAACAGATCAGAAGCGGTATTATACTTTACAATGATCTCGCGAGTTCAAGTATTCAACAAGCATATGAAAACATCAACAGATTAGAAGCGGTATTATACATTACAATGATCTCGCGAATTCAAGTATTCAACAAGCATATGAAAACATAAACAGATCAGAAGCGGTATTATAGTAGTTGCTGATCTGCAACTACTATGCAAGCAGACGTTTTGGTCTAATCTGCTAGTTTCTGAAAGCTAAAGACTTCAATTGAGTCGGGTTTGGGCCGGATTCGTACATGTCCTGAATAGGACTGAGCAACTTTAGGTTTAGACCGGAAAAATGGTCCGGACCAAAATCGGACCGGATTCTTTTAGGTCCGGTCCGATTTTGGTCCATATTTTTTTAGGTTTTGGTCCGTTGATCCGGTCCTGTCCAAGACCGGTTATTTTAGGCCCGGACAGAAAAGACCAAATTTAATGTTTTTGTAAGGCAAATTTTTATAATTTTAAAGATATAATTTGTGTATGAGTTTGAAAGAATGAAAGATATTCACAATATAGTAAAAAAGGGAAAAAAGAGAAGAAAAGAAACGAGGAGCCCTGGCCACTAACACAAATTCTTCTTTCAAACCCAGCATTAGAGGTGATCGTTTGCGGGCTTGGGCCGGACACGGGCCGGGCCACCTTGAGAAAAAGTGTCCGGCGGGCCAATTTTTTATGTCCGTGCCCGCTAAAACGAGTTTGTTGAAGTTGTCCGTGCCCGTCCGTTATAAGTTGGCGGGCCTGTCCATGGGCCGCCGGGCTTTAAAACATAAGAGTAACGAACTTAAAAATGATGTTTAAATATCTCAAAAATCCCAATATAGAAAATATTTATTCGACAAGAAAATGTGTTATGCTGATATTGGTTTCATAATCATAACAAAGAGGGCAATAAAAGTAAAAAAACGAGTAAGTTTATGGGTAGATTTCTCATTTCATTATTATTTTTCGTTATTAATTTATTTGGGTATGAGATTATACTACATGGACTTAATAGTTAATTAGTTTACTAAGTAATATACATAAAGTAAAAATTACATGATGAGCTTTAGCGGGCCTAGCGGGTTGTCCACGAATATTTTTACTTAGTCCATACCCGCCCATTAATTTAGCGGGCCGAGTTTTTCTTGTCCATTAACCATTTATTTTAATATTTTCCGTGACCAAGCCCGCTCAAATAACGGGCCGGACGGGCCGGACTGGACGGGCTAGCCCGGACATGATCAGCTCTACCCAGCATTAAGACGAGTCAAATAGCTACTACTTTATATATAAGAGAGAAACAAAATGCCTATATAAGCAAAAAAAACTTGTTTTATCTATACAAGTAGAGTATATTTGACCCGTTTTAGTCTTAAAACAGTTATATCCGTTTTAAGAGATACTTATTGGGCACTAAATAAGGTTGAACTAGTTGCTTGTAGGTAGAGCTGGCAAATAATGACACGACACGAAAACCCGACACGAACCCGACACGAAATTAGCGGGTTTGGGTTGAGGCTTAATGACCCATTTATGTAAGCGGTTCGACACGAACACAACACGATATTTAATTAGGTCGAGTTTGGGTTGAGCTCTTTAAACACGAACCCGACATGAATGACATGTTTACTAAATTAATCCTAATTTTTTTTATCCTTCGTCACATAAATATATTTAAACTTTTCAAATATGAACGTGACACAAAAATCCGACATGAACCCGACACGAAATTAACAGGTTAGGGTTGAGGCTTGATGACCCAATTATCTAAGTGGGTCAACACAACACGACAAAAAATTTAATTGGGTCGGGTTTGGATTGGAGGGTTTGTGACCGTTTACATGTGTTACGAATACGAACCCGACACGATCTATGTCTATTTATAGGGCGGATTTTTGGGTGGATAGTGAGGGCACTTGCCCTCACGTGATAAAAAAACAAATTTGAAAAACGGAGAAAAAACAAGCGCGAATCAACGTATCAACCCCAACCCTCATAACAAACATACATCAAACTAAAACCCTAAATATACAACCCCCAATCTCCCCTCCATCAGCCGCCGCCTCGCCGCCCTCAACCATCGCCTCGCCGAGTCGCGGCCGCCCTCAGCCGCCATATCAGCCCTTTTTCGGTATGTTCATTGTTCATAACTTTTTCCCCAAATTTGATTATTGAATATTTGATTATTTGATTATTTGATTTTGATTGATTGTTTGGTTATTTTGTTTAATTGTTATTATTATTTTGTTAATCACTTAATCTATTTGTGTAATTGCTTGAGTGTATATAGAAATCTGACAAATTGAAAATTTGAGAAATTGAAATCTTTTCTATTTTTCCAGTTTTATATTTGAATCAATACCCAATACATACAAAAAAATCATAGAAATCATTGGATGATCATAATTCATACCTAAAGCAATTATTTGAAGCAATACGCCAATCTGACAAATTGTTGCAGTAAGAATTATTCCAGAAAGTATTGATTAGATGTTGGAAAAATTCAGATTAGCAGAAGAAGCTGTAAAAAGAAGAAAATTAGTGGAGTTGACTTTTGAAATGTTGGAAATTGATTGCTTTTAAGTATATAATAATTACTAGTGTCTTATTTATGTTGTGAAAATTGTTTGTTTGTTTGTTCTCACTCTTGATCCTCCACATGATCCGGGAAATCGTTTGCCAATATCATCTTATCGGGTGAATGATCGAGATGTCTTGAGAAGGATATATATCGGAAAGGGTCCTTGTAGACCTAGACCCAATGGTGATTTTCCTCGATCTTTCCAAGGTAATAAAATGCGTCGTTTTAAAACTACTTGGTATGATAAATATGAATGGCTAGAATATAGTGAGCAAAATGATGGCGCCTTTTGCTTTTATTGTTACTTGTTCAAAGAGCCTACAAGTATTACGGGAGCTAATGTGTTTGAGATTGGAGGGTATAGGAGTTGGAAAAATGCGTCGCTGAGATTTAAAAAACATGTTGGGAAAGGTAGTAGTGCTCAAAATGTTGCTAAAGAAAAGTACGGATATTTCATTAATAAACAAGCATCAATAATAGAGATAGTTGAAAAAGTAAGTGATGAAGCTAGGAGTCTCTATAAATCCCGCTTGTTACGCTCTCTTTCTTGTTTAAGATTTCTTTTAAGACAAGGATTAACATTTAGGGGACATAGTGAAAGTGGAAAGTCAAATATAAGGGTAATTTCCTTGAACTTTTGGATTGGTTTGTTCAAAATAGTGAAAGTGTTGCTAAAGTTGTTCTTGCTAAGTCTCCGGAAAACCACCAAGTTACTTGCCCAACCATTCAAAGGGAACTAATTGAATGTTGTGCCCTTGAGAGTACTAAACTTATTATTGAGGATTTAAATGGTGATTTTTTGGGCTATTAGCCGATGAGTCTAATGACGTGTCTCATAAGGAAGAGTTAGCTATTTGTTGCTAAAGTTGTAATTATATTACTATGTATTGACGATATTAGAATTTAATGTATAATTTTTTTTCGTACTTTGCCACCCCTTCTCTCGAATCCTGGATCCGCCACTGTTTGCTTGGTAGGTTAAAATCTATTTATAAGGAGATTATCTAATGGATTTGGTTCATTAGCTCATACGATGTATTATTTGATTACAAATTGAATTGAGTCATATTAAAATGTTAGGAAAACTTGAAATACAAAAAGTAATTATTAAATTAAAGTACTAAAATCATGCCCGGACATATTAACCAATCTAAGAGTAGATCAAAACGGAAAATAATAAAATAAAGAACGAAAGATAAATATAAAACGTACCAAAATATATAAATAAACTTCAAAATAATTAATTTAATAAATAATTTTGCGAATAAAATATTATCATCAAATACAGGATGTTACATGCGTTTACATTAAACGCCATTTGAATCCTAGGTAGCACGGACACTTCTCTTAATTAGCCGTCCCGTGTCCGACACTCGGACACCTGGCACTCGTTGGACACATGGCTAAACATATTATAGTTTAGACGGGTAATAAAACTTTAAAAAAGATCGATTAGAAGATGGGTTTGGGTGGAAAAATGAGAATTAGTTATTGTAAAGGTCAAATTACCTTTACTTGTTTAAATTTAGTTTCAAATATATGATAAAAATAAAATAATACGTTATTTATAATCATAAGATATACGTTTAAATAAAATTTTATTATATTTAAATCCCGTGTCCGTGTCATGTCGTGTCCGTCTCCGTTTTGGTGCTGCCTAGTTTGAATCTATGTTTATTGATTATCCGTTGGGCCTGTAATTTCCCAAAGGTAGGAAGAAAACAAGTCTCATCAATGTTGCCTTCATTTTGATCAGGTCAATGTTCCCTCCAAAACAAAAATTAGTTGAAAAAGTGTTTCCAACGGCTACTTTAACGGATGAATGAGGACATTGAAGCCTGTCGCCAGAAACCATTTCTACGAGCTCTCCTCCAACCATTCTCATTTGATCAAATCCGGTATCATTTCATTTGTGCATATTGCCAACAAAACTATTAATCGCTATTGCCAATGCGGCCAACTGGGTCTTGCCCGCCAACTGTTCGACGAAATGCCTCACCGAGATACTGTTTCGTGGAACACCTTGATTACCGGCCACGTTAATTTGAGCCACCATGGTATTGCCTGGGATCTGTTTAATTGGATGAGACGCTGTCATCTTGTACCTGATGAGTACAGTTTTGGTAGTCTTCTTAAGAGTGTTGCATTCAAGGGTGAGATTCGTAAAGGGGAGCAGTTGCACGCTTTGGTTTACAAGGCGGGGTTTTTATCGAATGTGGTCATGGGAAGTTCTCTTTTGGACATGTATGCCAAGTGTCGTAGGGTGCGTGATGCGTACATGGTGTTTAAAATGATGCCACAACGCAATGCTGTCTCTTGGAATGCTATGATAGCAGGGTTTGTGGACCTGGATGATTTTGACACTGTATTTATGCTTTTGGATGGGATGGAAAAAGCTGGTGAGGGATTACAAGATGCTACGGTTGCTCCTTTCTTAACAATGCTTAACGATCCAAAGTATTTAAGGTTAACACTGCAGCTCCACGGAAAGATAATCAAGAATGGGCTGGCTTTTAACAATGTTGTGTGCAATGCTCTTATCACGGCATATGCTGAATGTATGTCATTGGATGATGCAGAGAAAGTATTTGATGTTAGCGTTGGTGCCCATGATTTGGTAACATGGAATTCCATGCTAGCTGCATACCTTTTCCATCATAAGGAAAGGCATGCACTTGAACTCTTCCCTGTTATGAAAAACCATGGTTTCGAACCTGATATCTATACATACACAAGTGTTATAAGTGCTTGTTCTGAAGTGTCACACCAAAATCATGGAGTATGTTTTCATTGCTTAATAATAAAGACGGGACTAGAGGGTTCAACCGCTATATCCAATGCATTAATAGCTATGTATGTGAAGTATGATGGAAAATCTATGGTGAATGCACTAAGAATGTTTCATTTAACTTGTCAAAAAGATTCTGTTTCGTGGAATTCTGTTTTGACAGGGTTCTCACAGTATGGAATGAGTGAAGATGCTGTAAAGTTCTTTGGAGGGATGCGGTCACATGATGTCGGTATTGATCATTATTCTTTTACTGGTACCCTGAGATCTTGTGCGGACTTGGCAGCCGTTGAATTGGGTCGTCAAGTTCACGCCCTTGCTCTTATGTCCGGTTTGCAATCAAATGTATATGTAGCAGGCTCATTAGTATTCATGTATTCAAAGTGCGGCTTTCTTGATGATGCTAGAAGGTCCTTTGAAGAAAGCCCAAAAGACAGCCCAATTACTTGGAACTTCATCATTTTTGGATATGCCCAGCACGGGCAAGGGAAAGTTGCCTTAGAGCTTTTCCATAAAATGACCAAAAGTAAGGTTAAGCTTGACCATGTAACTTTTGTAGCAGTTCTAACAGCTTGTAGCCATATGGGCTGGGTAGATCAAGGACGCCACATTATCAAAACCATGGAATCTGAATACGGTATTCCACTGAGAATGGAGCATTATGCTTGTGCAATTGATTTGTTCGGCCGAGCTGGGCTCCTAAACGAGGTGAAGTCCTTGCTTGAGTCAATGCCATTTAAACCAGATGTAATGGTGTTGAAAACTCTATTAGGTGCTTGTAAGAGCTGTGGGGATGTTGAACTTGCAAATCAGGTTGCGAAACGTCTAGTTGAAATTGCGCCTGAAGATCACTGCAGTTACGTAATAATGTCTGATATGTATGGCCGTCTTAAGAGGTGGGAAGAAAGAGCTAGTCTAACTAGGTTTATGAGGCAAAATGGGATGAGAAAGGTTCCAGGGTGGAGTTGGATAGAGATTAACCACGAGGCTCATTCCTTCAATGCTGAAGATAGTTCTCACCCCAATTGTAAAGAGATATATGAGGCCCTGGATGAGCTTGTGGATGAGATGAGAATGGTAACGCGATCCGACTTAGAGGATTCTATGCAGGATTGCGCTCTCTTCTGTTGATGTTCTACTTGATTGCTGTGACAGTTACTTTTTAGCTCTGTTCTGTGGTCATATTCATTATTCAGGACACGATACAAGCATGCAGTTTGGCGTTTGAAGAACATATCATCTGCTACTCCACCAAGTATGTAACTTCTTCCTAAATCTTGGCAAACTCGATTTGAAATTCTTGTACTTATTTTCATCCTCTTGGCATGAACTTGTTTGGCTACTGAGGGATATAGAAAAGCAAGGAGCTTGTTATCAACAAGTACATTCATTGCACCCAGTTGATGCAATGTGGCTACATTTGGAATTTTGTCATACTCCGAAGGTCATATACTCAAGATTCTGACGTAATTGTGTGGAACTGGATTCTTAATGGTATAATATCAACTAGTATTGATATAGCAGTGATTCATTCAGCTATGTCTATTGGTCTAATTGGGTTCCGGTGACATTTGAATATAAAATCTTGTTTTTGTTTTTCTATATATGACGTTATTCATATAACTCTTCCCCCCCCCCCTCTTTTTTTCTTGTTTGATTACAGATGATTGAACTGCCATCGAAGTTCCCTACTATTTTCGCAAAATCTCCATTGAGATTGCGGTCAAATGTTCTCTTATATGGCCCTCCTGGTTGTGGAAAAACGCATATTGTTGGGGCTGCAGCCGCTGCTTCATCACTCAGATTCATTTCAATAAAAGGACCCGAGTTGCTGAATAAATATATTGGTGCATCGGAACAAGCTGTAAGAATCTCTTTTCCAGTCATCTTGGAACTCTATTTGTCACCACTAAAAGTGAACTATTTTGTACTGTAGTATTTAGTAAATTTCATGCACTACTCTTTGATTTAGAACTCAATTTTTTTTTTCGTTCTGTTGTGTTTTGATGTACTATTAGTGGCTTAATAGATGTTTCCCTGGACTAGCTTGCTAGTTTCTGATTATCATGTTTGTGGTCTGGTGCATGTTATTGCATCTTCTTGGATTACTCTAGGATTATAAAAAAAATGGTAAATCTTACTGATTTGATCTAGTCATCTAGCCTATGAATGTCATTAACTTTAGTTTTTTTTTAAAAAAAATGAGTAATTATCGCCACCTGAAATATTTGCTGATCCCTTCACACAGTTCGCAGGCAATATAATAAACAACAGTTGCTCAAACAACTCGCAGATGGCGCTGTTTCACTTATTGAGATTTTAAACACCCATTTACTTTCTTGTCAGTGCTGCTTATGTTTACAGAAACAACATATAGATGGTTCACTTACAGTTTTAGGGTCTTATGTATTTTTGATTTTAGACACCAAAATACTTTCTTTTCAGCGTGAATCACTGCTATACTCAATACTAGCTGAATGTTCTACTTGATTGCTGTGACAGTTACTTTTTAGCTCTGTTCCGTGGTCATATTCATTATTGAGGACACGATACAAGCATGCAGTTTGGCGTTTGAAGAACATATCATCTGCTACTCCGCCAAGTATGTAACTTTTTCCTAAATCTTGGCAAACTCGATTTGAACTTCTTGTACTTATTTTCATCCTCTTGGCATGAATTTGTTTGGCTACTGAGGGATATAGAAAAGCAAGCAGGAGCTATGT
Source organism: Silene conica (assembly GCA_029255685.2). Taxonomy (NCBI): domain Eukaryota; kingdom Viridiplantae; phylum Streptophyta; class Magnoliopsida; order Caryophyllales; family Caryophyllaceae; genus Silene; species Silene conica. Next base: position 1,867,661 of record CM055314.2, read on the forward strand.
TACTCGGACTCGGTTAAGTAACCGACACGGGTATGTGTTCAAGTGTGGGACTCGGCTATTTTATTGAAAAATATGCACATTTTGGTCTAAATTGGGGTGTCCATGTGTCATACCCATGTCCAAGTGTCGAGTGTCGGACACAGGTACGCGAGGAAATTAGAAGAGTCGGAGTAACACAGAGCAGGAGCTTGTTATCAACAAGTACATTCATTGCACCCAGTTGATGCAATGTGGCTACATTTGGAATTTTGTCCCTCCGTTCCAAATCATACCCTTGTTACTCAGACTCAGCTGCAAGTGTCAGACACGACACGGTGTCAAAGTGTCAGTGAAGTTTTCGAATTTTTGGTCTACAATAAAGCGTCAGAAGGGTCATGTCGTGTCGTGTATGACTCTTCAAGTGTGGGACACTTGAAACTCCACGAATGTGAAGTACAGCACTAACATAGAATCACACAATAAAGTTGTAGTTTATTTGTAATACGAGCAATTCTCTCAAAACAGAGGATAATTCTGTAAAATTATAATCAAATACCACATTCATTCAGATTCGTAATTCATGCGAATCGATTCGCGATTCGTTTGATAACTAAACGAATCTGATGCTCGATAATTCAAAATAAAATCAAGGTTTGGTGGCATCTAAAATGATTTCTGGTGTAAAACAATTAGCTTCTATAGTTATGTTTTGGTTGTTTGCTTCTAGAATGTTACAAGTAATTTCTTTCAATTGTGCTGGAGTGTTTGGTGACATTCTGAGCCAATCAGATTTGACAAACCGGTAGTTTTCATGTACGACAATCTCATCCCGTGTTTTTCTGTAAAATGTGACCATTTTGTGGTAAAAAACGACCCCTGCTATATGATAAGTATTGACTACTTTTGAAAAATACGTCATTTTTTAAATAAAAGAGGTGATCACTACTTATTAAAATAAAATTACTTTTTTATTGGCCGTATGTGCGACAGTCGTAAAATAAAATTTGTGATTTGACAAATGGTGTAAAGCAGGTGTTAAAAGCTCTTGGACTTTTCCACAACTACTTAAAAGTTGGGATAGTGGACCATGAGTATAGTGCTATTTTGGTTACGAACCCATAAATCATTCCAACTTTTCATAATGGGTCATTTTAATAAACTGCTTAGTTGACTGGACCTCTTAATTTCAAGTAAAATAATGTAACCTCGTCAATTTCTTCCAACAGTAAGTCTTTTTTAAAATAATATAATCCGTCTTGGGTTTATGTTGGATTAAGTATATATTGCTTGTGTATATAAGAACGTATAGGGAAAAACAATATTTTTGTCTTACACAAATTCTCATTAAATACGGGTATTATCCGTCGCAAGTTGAAGATGGATAGTGTCCGTCTCACAATATGTAAGTGACAATCTCCACAGGTGATCATTTCCTCCCCACTTACCCTCCCACTTGCCTTATTGTGATAGGGAAATATCCGTCTTCAACACTTTGTTCGTCTTATAAGTTATATATACACAAGTCGTATGAATTATGATACTTGAATGGATCTTAACTTAAGACGGATAGAGTGAAGATATGGTCCTTATGAATCACAAAATTTCATTGAATACGGACACAATCTGTTAGAAACTGAAGACGGATAATGTCTCTTTTTCCATATGCAATATATGTAGTGCTTCGTTTCCCCCTTTTGCCCTCTCACTTATTATAATAGATAGTGTCTGTTTCAAACAAGACGCTCTAGTTATTGTTATTAGGTCTCTTTTACCGTACCATAGGGTATGTTAAATTGCATGGAGATGATTTGTGAAAGGAATGCATGGTGTGAAGTGTGAACAAAATTGAAAACGAAGATCATTATCAGAAGTTGTTAAATCATGAATAATTTAGATTTAGATTGGTTTAATAAAGATTGGTTTGGTGTCGTTATATTATTGATGAACTTAATCAATTGGATGAAACAATTATCAAGATTCCGACGTAATTGTGTGTGTGAGAGGCCACAGACACATGGGTATGATTAGATCGTTAGTGTCACTGAAGACAGAGACTATCCGTCATAAGTTGAAGATATATAATACCTCTTATAATATTATAAGTGGACGGATAAATAGGGTGCTCTATTTGATTATTTATCACTTGTTTACTGTGAGAATTATCTGTTTTCAACTTATGATGAATAGTATCCGTTTTCGACGGGAATTTGTGATTATTGGAAGTTAAGAAGTACTTATAACAAGATTCCATAATGAGACAAATAACTCACTGTTTATTTGTGTCAATTTTGAAGAAGAATCCACCTTCATCAAACTACTTTACACTGCCCTACTATCTACTAAGATTCCAAACATCATGACAACTCATAACTAATTCATATGATAGTAGTATATATGTTCTCATTCCCTAATGAGGTCGGACCCTGTTCTTTTAGGTTGAATGCGGGTCGGTTTAAATAGAATTTACCTGAGCATGAGATAAATAAAGTTAAATAAGATCCTGTTTTTTTTGTTTGAAACGAGCTGAATTGAATTAATTGGAGTAGAGCTTAATTGAACTAAATTAAGTGGAACCGAGGTGAAGTGAATTTAGTTGAATTAAAAACTAATTTTGTGAAGAGATTTTTTTTTTTTTTTTTTTTATTGCAGTAAAGCAAGGGATCTTATATATAAAATTAGAGTGAAAGTACATAATTCATTGAACGTAAATAAAACTTAACGTAATAAAACGAAGAAAAACTGAAAGGAGTTGAAATTAAGCCAGAAAGAACAGGGCCTACGTCTTAGATAGAAATAATTATTTAATACATTGATAGTGACTTGATTATTTTGAGGTTTCAAGTTATAAATTTTTAGAAGCTTTGATTGTCACTAATAGAAATTACAAGATCATTGTAATTAGCGACTAACGGTGCTATTTAAAAATAAGCATTTAGTATGTCTTAAAAAAAAAAAAAAAAAATAGGTTAAACATTTAACTTGAATAGATAAAATGAACTTTTTGTTAATTTCTAAATAATTTGTATTATTCTATCTAATCTATTTAATTTGTTTAAAGTTTAGGAGAGAGATAATTTGATCGACTTTGATTGTAATTTGTAAATATGGATATGTTGATATTAATCTCACAAATTCACATTTGCAACGGCGGTATCCGTCACAAGCTCTTGTGATGGATACCGTTTGCTCTCACAAAATACTCACTTTTCTCTCTCTCCGACACTATTCAAGTGGTCCCATTTCTCCACTAACTCATTTTGTATCCATTTATCTCACAAAATATCTGTCACATATAGTGACCCGTCACAAGCTAAACTTACTATAATAATCTTTGGGTCTATACTTATTTGGTAGCATGTCTCTATTACGAGAGTTGTATAGTTAATTTTAGTTGATGGTATTATAGCGATACTATTTGTCACAAGTTGAAGACGGATAATGTCCTTCTTATAATGTGCGAGTGGCAAATCAAGTCGAGATGAAACGAAGCACCCACCGCCCACCTATTCATCCACTTATAATATTGTGAGAGATATTATTCGTCTTCAGCTTGTGACGGACATACCCGTCTTCAATGAGACAAGCTGTTTGGGATTAGTCCAGTACTTACACTGTTACACACTCTTAGTCACCCACTTCTGTACTGTGACTGTTGCGTATACTTTTGCAAGTCCATATCGACAACAAGGCCCATTTCGAAGAGTTCTTAGATTATACCCATCCATTTCATTAAAATACTTTTTTATATATTAAAAATATAGATAAATATTTGTGTGCGGAGAGTGTACATTAGATATATTATTACATCCGATCGTTTAATTTCTGTGTTTTATTATAAAATGTACAAGTTTTGTTTTAAGATTTACGAGTTTTACTATTAAATATAATTCATGGATCGTAAAAATAATAGCACGGGCTGATGGACTCGTGAAGCTAGGGTGACTTTTCAGGTCACATTCTTTTAAACTTAATTTCAAGTTATTTTAGTTTAGTTTAGTTCTACTTGGTTTAACTAAGCTTTATTAATTTCATTTCAACTTAGTTTAACTACTACTCTTCTATTCACAGTTTAACTTTTACACTTATCCTTTTTTGGTCAAAAAGAGTCGAGCTGAACTGAACTCAACTCAACTTAGTGAAGCTAAAACGAGCTGAACTGAGCTCAGAGTTAATTTATGAATAAATTAACTGAACTGTACTGAATTGAATTAAGGTGAGTTAAGGTTCAGTCCAAAAGATTAAAGCCTTACTTTATCTCTATTTATTTCAATTAAGCTCATTTCAACCAAAAATAACCTGAACTCCACAAATTCAAAGAACAATGGCAAATAAAAGTAAATATATAAAACAATGGAAAAAGAAAAAACCCCAAAATAAAGCAATTAGATAACCAATATATATAGCCAATCCCTAATGATGATTATGTTTAATTAAAGTTTAGAGGGTAAAGAAAGTGGGAGGAAGGCCATAATGTCTAATACGTCCTAAACAATAATTAGTGGAATAAATGATAATGACACAAAAATAAGAAAGAAAGTAAAGAAAAGCATAAATTTAAAGTCCCTACCACCATGAAAAAAATAAGTAATAATATAACGTAATAGGTCTCTCTTATAACGGGTATATCCATCACAAGTTGGCAATGAGTCAAGAAGTACACTCATTTGATTAGATAAGACAAGAATGAAAGCGCATAGAAAATCACATCTTATTAAATGACTTTTATTTAAACCGTCGTAAGCTTGTGACGAATAATACCGTCACAAATCAGAATTTGTGATAATAATGGTGGATCATTTTCATATAGAAAGTAGGTATGGGAGGGTTGACGTGTAAATATGAAATTCTGTTATTTATGCACAATACCTCAACCTTATAAGTAACCATCTTCTAGGGTACCATTTTGCCTCACACATACACTTAATTAATTAACAAGGATAATTAATTATTTAATACAAATTAAATGACTACATTTAATCATCTTATTACTACCAACTTCTTTCTTTTGAGCTTTCTAATTTTGGTCACAAATGCAAAGCATTTTAGTGAGAATTTTCATGAGGATTATCACATTCATATTACTCAACTTAGTTCTCTTCTTCCTTCTCATTCAACCTCCACATGCCATTCTCTTCCACAAGGTTACTATTTCTTCTATACTAGTATTTCTTTTCTTTTATCACTTCTATCATTAAATATTCAGTTATATGTATAAGTTAATATTATTTGTTTGCAATACAATGATACTAGTTTAGTGGTAAAGTGAGAAGATTGATAGTGTGTTGACTCATCCTTAACCCAAATTCCTGCATACGCGGCTGATAACCATGATAATAGTTTGTTGTAGGTGAAGTTTCGAGTTTTCACGTAGGGACGAAGCTAAGCACATGCTAACCATGCATATCATGGCCGATCGAGTTTTTAAGGAAAAACGCTTTATCCAAAAAAGACTATTTGTTTAGAAATGTAGGTAACTAGGTTAGATTTATGTTTCGACTCTAGGTAAAGTTTGTACCTAGATTCGTCCCTAAATTACATCATATACTCTCTCGAAATCTTAGAGAACAGAATATCATATATGAAGCCACGTACAATAATATGATATTATAATAAGATAAATAAATAAATAAATAAATAAATAAGCGTATCTGAACATATATACGTCCTAAATTACATCATATACTCTCTCGAAATCTTAGAGGACAAAATATCATATGAAGCCACGTACAATAATATGATAAGATTAATAAATAAATAAATAAATAATAAGCGTATCCGAGTTGTCGATGTAAATACAAAATGATGAATATATATTGGAAAAAATGATAACAAAAGATTGAGAAGCAAAGAGGTACAGAGTGTTTTTTTTGGTGTTTTGATGCGTGATGATTGACGATTTTGACTCGTAGGTTAAGGACAATCTTAAAATTATGAACGTATATGGAATATGTTAGCAACTTGTTTAGTGTTGTGTGCAACCTTTTCTTTATTGTTGCGTCCTCTTCAATTATTGTGTTGCCCTTACTCTTCGACACGGTGTTGTGTCGGACACGTATTGAGTGTCAGGTACGGTTATATTTTGCGAATGTTTTAATTTGTATGGTCTAAAATGAAGTGTCGAAATGTCATGTTGATATCGGACAATTAGGTGTCGGACACGGGACACGGGATATGGCAGCTAAGTGAAGTCTCGGAGTATGATAGCTTACCATATAATTTGCTATTACATCACTAGTCACTACCATCCAACACACAACTACTAATAATAACAAACTCAACCGATGAGCTTATAATTATAATCAATTTCTGAACGTAATTAGTTGGAGTAAGAGAAGACACTTCGGGAATTTTGGAAGGTGGTTCATTATTCGTTCAAATGAACATATTACATAATTAATTGGAGTGAGAAAAACTGTAAAAAGAAGATTATAATATACACTTAAATATAATAAGAGTTTTTTTATTCGGGACTTTGCCCCTCTTTTATACAAAAAAAAAAAAAAACAAATATATATGTAATAAGAGTTCACTGTGTGTATTATAATCTTCTTCTCAAAGTTTTGACGGAGTTAATCATATCAAGTACTTCCATAATAATTTTATTTATTTAAAAATGATCTAAATAAATAGAATTCATTTACTAAAATTTAATATTTAATAAACTAATAATAATGGTTCAAATAAGAAAAAATAGACCTAAAAATTAAAAGGAGCGTGAACTTATACTGATCTGGACGGGATTAAGTAATGCTCTAATTTGAACCGTACTGGTCCTGTTTATAATGTAAAAACTCCAACCATTGAGCCAATTGAAGATTAATACTACTAATAAATATTAAAAATAAATTATTTCTAAAATTTAAGGTTGACACTTACCCTCTCATTCCACGCCAAATTCCGCTTCTACACCTAGCCGCGGATAATATACCAGACTTGATATATATATAAGAAATTTTCTTGTCGGTGTAGCTAACACATTTGAAAAATATTTAAAAAAAAAGTAAAAAGTATAGGCAATCCAATAGATGAGCGGAATATTTGGAAGCAATGAGCGTAGCCAAGCTGTTGATTAACCACAAACATAATAAGCATCAATTCTTTCACTTTCCATCGCATGCATATCTTCCTTTAATTATTCTGTTCCTTTTATTACTACCATAAAAAATACATTAACATTAAAAAGCGAATTATAAAAATAATTAATTGATTTTGAACTATTTATATATGATTATATGTGTGATAATGTTGATAAAATAATGGTCTATACACTTTAGTGACCTATTATATATATACTCCATTTATCTTAATAATTTATTTAATTCATTTTTATTTTTATACTTTAAAATTATCCATTGTACCTTGTAAAAATGTGACGACGTGATAATCCATGCAATAGACTAATCCATTTATATGGGTATTTAGGCTCTATTATTTCTGGCTTAATTGCAAACCATATACACCAGGTAAGTCACCAGAGGGTGACAGGTTCGAAGTCTATTTAGATATGGACTCGGACCAAGAATGCTCCACAGGATTTTGCTCTTGGGAGGCTTGAACCCGGGCTCTTTCGAATTTCACCCAAATTTAACCACTAGACTTCACCCTTGCGAGCTCTTTCAATTTTGTTTGGTTGTATTCCGTTAAGTTTTATTTGCGTTCAATAAATTATATTTAATTAATCTCTTCACAAAATTAGCTTTTAATTCAACTAAATTAACTTCCACCTTAATTATACTCAATTTAGTTCAATTTAGTTCTAATCTAATTAATTATATTCAGCTCGTTTCAATCGAAAAGAACATGATCTTATTTTAAGATAATTAATAAGGCCAAAGTTGGTGAGGATTATAGGTCGTAGTTAGTGAATTATTACCCATCACATAATCAATCAACAGAATGAGTAATCCATCATTTAATTTAATAATGATATAGATGTGGTACCAAATTAATCTATCGGCTTCTTAAGGGCAAATACATATCTTTCTTTACGAAATCGTTCTAGCAAGCAAGCCAATAACACCTTACTTTGTACACATGCTAAAATTCATCTTGCACTTTTCATATATGGAAAATAAAGTAGTTACGATCAAAAAGTTACAAATCTTATTTGAACACTTATTAAAAGTAATAACATAATAAGGCATATTTGGTTGACATAAGAATATTAAAGTTCCCGGAATGTCAAGTGCTGATCCTCCTTTTGAGAGTATGTTGGAGAATTTTCTGGTTAATTAACATTAATTAGCAAAATAATTAGGTAATTAGCGTTCATTTGAAATTATTTGGGTCTATGGTGTCCACGTCATCACTTTTTATTTTTCTCCAATTTTTATATGAAACCGCTAAGAAACCTAGCGGCTTACCATATAGTACTGTCATAGACGCCGTGCAAATTTGTTGAAATTGGAAATTGGAAATTGGTGGAAGTCGCCGAGAAATTCAGCGGCTTTTCATCTCTCTTCCTTTTTTTCTAATAAAGCAATACAAATATTTGAACAATGACATTTTGGTAAAAATCGGACAAAAATCGGTTTCTTAGCGGTTTCATGTAAAAATCGGACAAAAATAAAAAAGGATGATGTAGACAACATAAACCCAAATAGTTTCAAATGAACACTAATTACCTAATTATTTTGCTAATTAACGCTAAGTACCAAAAAAAAATTATATGTTGGACGTGTAATGTGCTAATTTACCTGTTTTGTTGACTTAGTGGTTAACTTGTGGAAGAAGAAAGAGGTGACAATAATATTATTTGGGGTTTTGATTGTTGAATAATAATAATAATAATGATAATGATTATTAGGTAAAAAGTCAAATTCAGTACGATTGAGCCACAGACATGGGCCATGTTCACCAGTGGATTCAGAAAAGACGACCAGCCTAACCCACGTGGAAATCCTAGATCGCGACAAAGATCGGGTCGACTCAATTCGGATTCGGGCCAGGCCCAATTTGGCCCAGCTCGACAAGGTCAGACCCGTTGGTAAGAAAACCGTCGTCTTACCGGCTAAGTCCGGTAGCACCATTGGCTCTGGCAATTATATTGTGACGGTTGGCCTTGGTACTCCTAAGAAGGACCTCTCCCTTATTTTTGATACTGGTACTTTACCTTCCTATTCAATTTACTTTTAATTTCGGACTCTTTCGTAGTTCGTGCCATGACGCTTTTTGCATGAATGAAATTGACTAAACGGAGAATTGAATGAAGGGTTTTTTTTGTCAAACACCATGTTTTGGCCAAAGTTTCAGCGTTTGTAATGAGGGTGACTTTCAGTCGATGGTTGAGATAGGAAGTGAGTTCAGTTTGAAGTGTTGTTGAACTCGTTGAAAAGGTGGGAGTACAGGCTTTTCTTTCTTTTTCCCTGCATGTAGACTTTGTACAAAGTTTGTGCGTGCGTTCAAAGGCGACGGTTGACAACATGGTGGTCAAAGGTGTCCTTATGTGGGGTAGATTGATGTGTAAAGTTAGGCATCAATCTACCCCACATAAGGACACATTTGACCGGCGTGTTGACAACCGTTGGAAAGCATGTACTCCCACCTTTCCAACGAGTTCAATAACACTTCAAACCGACCTCGTTTGCTATCTCAACCATCGACTGAAAGTCACCCCATTATAAACGCTGAAATTTTGGCCAAAATGTGGTATTTTACCAAAAAAAAAAAAACATTAAAGGTAGTGTTTGACAAAAAAAACCCTTGAATAAAATTGACTTGAATTCTGAATACAAACTCATTTTCCTTGCTTAAATTGAATAGGTAGCGATTTCACATGGACACAATGTGCACCATGTGCCAAGAGTTGCTACGAGCAACAAGAGCCGGTATTCAACCCATCACAATCGTCCACCTACTCAAACATAACCTGCTCTTCCGAGCTATGCTCGGAAGTGGGTGCAGCCACGAGCGCATCCCCGGGTTGCTCCTCAACCACGTGCATTTACGGGATCCAATATGGCGACTCCTCCTTCTCAGTTGGGTTCTTTGCCAAGGACACCCTTACATTAGGGGCCGGTTCGTATGTACCCAACTTCTATTTTGGGTGTGGTGAGAATAATCAAGGTCTTTTCGGTGGCTCGGCCGGCCTTCTTGGTCTCGGCCGCAATAAGTTGTCTGTTGTTTCTCAGAGTGCTTCGACATTTGGCAACTATTTCTCCTATTGTTTGCCTTCCAAATCTAGCTCTACTGGACACCTTACCTTCGGTCAAGGAGGAGTGGTATGTGCTTATCTCGTCTAGCAGTGTTAACGAGCCGAACCGAGCCCGAGCTTGGCTCGAATTTGGCTTGAGCTCGAGCCGATCTTACCCGAGCTTGAAAAAAATGCGCTCGTTACAAAACTTGCGAGCTTTAACACGAGCTCGAGCCAAATTCGAGCCAAATCAAGCCTATATAAAATTGTTTATTTTTTTATTATTTGCTTCCGATATTTTCAATAACATGGTTCGAAGATTTTATATAAAAATATTTAGCAAATCAACAACATATTTGATATATATAATACAAAGTATAATAATAATAAAATATTTTTATAAAACCAAATGGTGTTAGTCCAGCGGTAACTGAGTTAAAGCTTAAAGCTTGCAGAAATGCAGGAATTGAGAGGTACATTTCCGCATGGGCCCGGGGGATTAAACCCCTCGTCATAAAAAAGAAAAAAAAATTATATAATATAAGCATATTTTTATAAAATATGATTAATATCTTATATAATCTCAAATGTTCGAGCCGCTCGCGAGCTTTTCAAGTCGAGTCGGCCTTTGCTCGGCTTGACTCATTAAGCTCTCGAGTCAAACTCACATGAGCCGAGCTTTGACCGAGCTGATCTCGAGTTGCTCGCGAGCTGTCTCGTCTCATTAACAGCCCTAATCTCGTCTTACAAATTTTTACTACCATTTTACAGCGAACAACTCTTAACAATCCTTTCTTTTTTTTTGAAACAGTCGTCAAAGGTGATCAAGTACACATCGCTGCTATCAAGCTCTGGCGATGCATCATTCTACTACTTAAACTTAATAGGAATAACAGTGGGCGGACGTAAACTAGCACTCTCGCCTACAGTATTCTCGACTGGTGGCACCCTAATCGACTCAGGCACGGTCATAACCCGCCTTCCCCCAGACGCATACACGGCCTTACAGGGGGCCTTCAGTAAGGCCATGTCCAAATACCCTAAAGCCCCAGCACTGTCAATTCTGGACACGTGCTACGACTTAAGCAGTTACACGACTGTGGCAGTGCCGAAGATAAGTATGTTGTTTAGCGGGGGCGCTTCGTTGGACTTGCAAGTTTCGGGGATATTGTATGTCAAGGATTTGTCGCAAGTATGCTTGGCATTCGCAGGGAACGAGGATGTAGGGGATCTCGGGATTATTGGGAACGTTCAACAAACTACGTTTGATGTTGTCTATGATGTTGCTGGTGGTAAGATCGGATTTGGTGCTGGTGGGTGTATGTAAGTCATATTGATTGGGATATCATAAATTCTTATTTCTGACGGGGGTACCCGTCAGCCCAAGTATTACCCATGTGGGGTAGATGAAACAAAAGAGAATATATTGGGAGTAGCAAATTGCTTTGTCTTATCTACCTACATGACTAGCATTTGACCCGTTGCAAATTTACGGTTGCAATTTACAAAGTGTTTATATGTGAATGGTTGTAGACAAAAGTTAGCATACCATTTGTGAAACTTGAAAGGTTTGGAAATAATTAGGACTATAAATCTATAATCAACTGTTCCATTAATTAGTAATTATCTCTATTACTTTGAAATGTATTTTTTTTACCAAGATTGGTCCTTCATTTGTAAATAAACTTGTTTCGTGCTTCAAGGTAATATAGTATACCGGATTTTAAGAGTACATCTATTAGGCTGTATCGTAATATTCTCGTAATATCGTTTTATATTGTAAACGTATCAAATTAATATGAGCTTCCCAATATATCAGACTGGGCATTCTTGATCTCCGTGCTCCAGTTTGAGAGGTATTAGGTCATATCGTTATATTCTCGTAATATCGTTTTATATTGTCTATCTTCAACTTCAGCTTTTTCTTATAAGCTACATACTGAAAATTAAACCAGACAAGCGAAAAAACAACTCCAGAAACCACGCCAAAACACAGACTCTCGTCAACCAAATGCCCAAGTCCTAACCATAAGCGCCACAGGGAACCGTCCGTCCTAGGATACACCCAACGTAGACTACGCACAGACTCATCTTCCGTTACTTTTACAAGATATTACTATTCCGAACAACAAATAGAACAAGCGACAAGAAATCAACGGGATGAACAAGTAGAGAGCATCGTATGCTTGCAGAACAAATGACATTAACAGGTTTTATTTGGCAGTCGTACATTCTATAGTACTAAGATAGTTCAGACTTCAGAGCTATAGTAATCATATTGCTAAAGGATGCTGTACTGTATGCTATGAGTAAGCCTGCAATTCGAAGAGCTACAAAACTCAGACAAGTGAGGCGGCTTTCGTGATATCTGCCAAGTGCCCAAGTTCCACCTCGACATCATCGCTCAAAGGAGAGTTGAAAACAGTCAACGACGATTTCTGCAAATACACAAAATCTCCAAGCTCCCTCAGGTTGAATCGCAGCATGATGCTCTGTGGTGGATCAGTATTCAAGCACAGAAGAAACCCTGGTGCCACCAATGCCGCCTTCTTCAGCAACTCACAATCACGCCACTCGAAAAAAAAATGGTGCCCCTGTCCCTTCATCATCCCCCTTATTCCATCCATCTGCCAACCAATAAATAATATATACAGCATCAGAAACACAAATGTCTCACTAAATCAATATCAAATCATCTGGTTTTTCTTACCTTAGCGCGATTCTCATAACTGTATGACCAGTTTTTTACTCCTACAAAGATGTCCAAATGCTCGTCTGATATATCCACAGTCACTGGTACATGGAAATTAAGCAATCAATGTCTGCACTCTGAAACAAGTATATCTAAACACATCCGACATATAATGAAGAAAACGGAGTATATACTATATACCTAGCTTGTGCTCAGCAGCCTCATATGTTGCGATCATCTGCAGTAAGTGTTCAGACAGTACAACAGCCTCACAGGCGTATCTGATGCGGGGTAACTTTACGTAGCCGTCTTCATCCACTTCAGCTATTTCCTCAGAGAATTGTATTGGCTCATCATTTCCTGAACCTGATCACCAAAAGTACATACATACATCAATCAAATGACACCCGTTCTGTCGCGTAATTCAACTGATAATCTTTCAACATAGATCTGATCATCATCATCATCCTGCTAATCTATATACAAGGTTAGCCTATAAGTCACACAGTAAAACCCGAAATATATCACAGATTCACACTTGTAACCCGAAAGAGCGATTGTTTTATCAAGAACATTGTTCAGCAAACCCTAAACCATAAACCCTATTATAACCCTAAGCCCTAAACCCTAAACCATAAACCCTATAATAACCCTAAACCCTAAACCATAAACCCTATTATAACCCTAAACCCTAAACCCTAAAGAGCGACTGTTTTATCAAGAACATTGTTTTATCAAGAACTTTGGCCTACTTCTTCATAACCCTAAACCCTAAGCCCTAAGCCCTAAGCCCTAAACCATAAACCCTATAATAACCCTAAACCCTAAAGAGCGACTGTTTTATCAAGAACTTTGGCCTACTTCTTCATAACCCTAAACCCTAAACCCTTAACCCTAAACCCTAAACCCTAAGCCCTAAACCCTAAACCCTAAACCCTATTATAAAAATCAAGAACAAGAATTATGTGATTCAAAAGGGCTACTTCAGCAAAGAAATCTACTGCGGTAGGTCAGGCTTGGAGCGATAAATGTAACGTGGACAAAACAAGAATATTCGACATTTATCAAGATATCCAACAAAACGAACAGGAAAACAAAATTCATTACAGAATCAAGTGCTGAAATTAACAAGAAATCCTCTTTAAAATCCTATACATTCACGAATAACAAGGCGTATGGAACTGTAACCCTATCAACAAAACAAGAATCTTCGACATTTATCAAGATATCCAACGAAACGAACAGGATAACAAAATTCATTACAGAATCAAGTGCTGAAATTAACAAGAAAATTAGAATTTATCATTACCAAATTAACTGTGACTCAAAAAAACCTCTGTAAAACCCTATACATTCACGAATAACAAGGCGTATGGAACTGTAACCCTATCGACAAAACAAGAATCTTTGACATTTATCAAGATATCCAACAAAACGAACAGGATAACGAAATTCATTACAGAATCAAGTGCTGAAATTAACAAGAAAAACCTCTTTAAAATCCTATACATTCACGAATAACAAGGCGCGCGTATGGAACTGTAAGAGGGCAACAAATTAGTTACGAAATCAAGTGCTGAAATTACCAAGAAAATTAGAAATTACCAAATGAAATGACAAGTTGATTAGAACCATCAAGATGATGAAAGGTTATGGTATCGGTATCAGCAGCATCAACAAGAAGGTGGCAGATCCTTCTCAAGTTAACCCATTTCTTGAAAGGCTTGCTGTATTTGAAATCGATCAAACCGGTGGGAATCAACCATAACTGACTCACGTTTGTGGGACGAAGACCAACAGTGATCTCCAAACCAACTTCTCCGACTTCAATCACTCCCAACCCTACTGGATTAAAATGTTTTTCAGTAAGACATACCAGTGTTTGCTTCAGTTTAATTGCAGGGTGTACTTTGAAACTGAAGTTTGTTGATGGGTTTCCTTCTGAATGATCAGCAATGGAAGACGGGTTTTCTTGGGATGTTTCAGCAATGGAAGACGGGTTTTCTTGGGATGTTTCTGCAATGGAAGACGGGTTTTCTTGGGATGTTTCTGCAATGGAAGGCGGGTTTTCTTGGGATGTTTCAGCAATGGAAGACGGGTTTTCTTGGGATGTTGCAGCAATGGAAGGCGGGTTTTCTTGGGATGTTTCAGCAATGGAAGACGGGTTTTCTTGGGATGTTTCAGCAATGGAAGACGGGTTTTCTTTCGCAGGGTTTTCCATGGTGATTCTGGTTGTAATTCGAGAATTAAATGGGGAATTAGAGAGAGTTTGAGTGAAATGATTGAATGAATTATTTCTTACACTTCCAGTAGTATTTATACAGTTTAAAACCAGTAGTAACTAACTCTAACCGACTCTAACAAACTTAACAGAATATTATAACTGATTTTATAACAAACTTGGCAGTGTCCACGTGTGACAGCAGGAATTATTTCTCCATATGTTTTCGAAACTGTTATTTTAGAACCAAACTGAGAGGTTTAATGAACAAATTGCGTTAGATACTGATATGCACGGAACAGGGGATTGACAATTATTTAAGCCACCCCGAATCGTCTTCGATATTTCGACCCTTTAATTAGTGTCTGGGTTACTCCGGAATTTCTATTCCTAATAGAATATTTCGACCCACTGAGATAAGACGGTGTCACTCTGATTTTTGGCACAAAAACAGAGACGTAAAATCAGAAATATTTTATGAAGATTATTAATGATTTTAGATGCAAAATTTGATGAATTGCATTTATATATGCAGGGTAAGATTTAGGGAAAGGAATTTGCCAAACAATGTACCCCTTGGATTTCCGTTTAATTGCATTCCTTGAATATTTCGTAATAAATCATTATTACTCGTGAATTTAATTTCCGCTAGAGTTATTCGTCAAATAACTATTCCGTAATTTCGTAAATAATTTAATAAGCGTACACTCTGTACTTCCCGAACTTATTTTATACGTATTATTTAGGAAATCAGTCATCTAAAACAATCTTAATTACGCAAAAACAAACCGGTAATTACACTTAAATCACCTACAAGTTGGACATATTATTTCAACAGTAAATGTTACTTGTGACGGAATTTGACCCGTCGCAAACTTGTGACGGATATCGGTCGTCACAAATGATAATTTGTGTTATTTCAGTATTTTAGAGCCGAAAATAACTACCCAAGACATTCAAGAATCTCAATTCTCGTCCTGTTCAATTTCTGAATTTTATTACTTACCTAGTGGGATGCCCGTGCGTTGCACGGGTTCTAAAATGATTGACTATATGTAAAATGTTTAATAGCGCTCTCGTCCGGTTCAATTTCAGAATTTTATTACTTAATTTCAATTGTGATGGCAACGCGATAACACCAACAGACCTAGATTAACACGGTGATAACCAGCCTACAAAAACGACTGTCTGAGCACAGAGGTGGATCGGTCACAAAGCACAGAAGAAATGCCGGTGCCACCAATACCGCCTTCTTCAGAAAATCATAATCAGGCTACATTTATCGCTAAATCTCCCAACCCAGACTTAGCTCACCCGACCCATCCTGATCTCCGAATAAACCGTTTAGCACCGCAGTTAGCTGCCCTTTTAGAAAACACAGCAGCACTAAAGAATTTGTTTGGTATATAGCAGATATATATCGTCTCCAAATTTGTAGTCCGTCACTGCAACAAAGCCTTGAGCATATGGCAGCACATACCACATAAATCCACACGACAGTTAGCTAATAGCAACGACTCTAGTCACCACATATCAAACTTATTCCGTCTCAATGGTACGAGTTTCATCATTCCAATACACTCCTTCTCTTCAAGATCTTGGTCGGTCCAGTGACGGCTGGGCAGTATAAAAACACAGATACTCGTGATAATCAAGCCTATATTACTCCTTGCTTGATCAGTTTACACTCGAATCCTCCATGGTTGAGACATGAGATACCAACAAATGGTAAACAATACTATAAATGTAGAAATTGAATTGATAACCTGTTTTAAGGTAAAGTACATTTAATTTACAACAAAGCACGTCAGGAATTCCGCGATGAGCCTACCAACACAAAACAATACAAGTCGGAAGTCGCATACCTCTCTACAATTTTGATTAGATGTATCTCACTGGTACAACTATTATATTAAATATCAAATTATTGTATCTAAGATTTGGTTTCAAACATTGATCTGATCAAGCCTCACAGGCAAAACAAGTACATTATCCAGCGTACCGTTATTCATAACTTGCGGCAAAAAAATTGTTAAGCCACACAACAAAGCACAACACACTTACCTTTGAAGTTTACAGCCACATGTGGTTCCCATAATGCCAATGACATACCCCTCCAGCAGAAATTTTCATCTTCAACGAACAACGAACTCCAGACATTTCTTACTGTAAATCCATTGAACAAACAAATGAGCTGGTAAATATTGAACAATTAACAAACTATCAAACTACATAAAATCTACCTAGCTAGAAAATTCTATTTTTTCTGTAGTTTCTACTGAATATGATGAGAATACTTTCAAAGTAAGCACCTGTTATGCACAAGGAGATGTCATATAGCTGACCCTCAAATTATATTTTAAAGAATAACAAAAACTATAGATGAAGTTAATTCCCCGCCGAAGACTGATCAGCCTTGAAAGGGGCAACATCTTAAAGAAGAACTAAACACAATTATCTTACCCGGGATCCCTGCCTCTCATATATATAGAACAATGCCTAATAAACAGAAGGAATTCATTAGCACTGATTTTTCTGAGAGCCAAAACCACAAGGGACCTTCGCCCTCCCAATCATGGTTTTAAATCTCGGTATCGGTCGCAGTCGCGGTAGCGGTGTAACCGGACCTTACTCGGCCATCCCGGGTGGATCACGGGATTTCTCGGGCGATATCTCGTATCGGTAGAGTGAAAATCCGATTCAACTCGGCCGAGTCGTATCGTATCGGCCGAGATTTAAAACCATGCTCCCAATCCTTCTCTTGATAACTGCTGTTCAATTACTCTAGTGACTTTTAAAGCTGGCGCTAAAACGGACCATAAAAGTATTTTATTAGGAAAACTTCCACAACCAATTAGTCGCAAACTTGGTAACATCACAAAGATATACTCCGTATATAGTTACAAACCTAAATGTGAAACAAAGTATCAAGATGCTACACTCCGTCTCTTTCACGCCTGTCATGTCTAGAGAATCCATTCAAAGCCCAAAGCAATAATGCAACATCATTTAAAAAGGGTCCTCCTCTCATCAAGCACCAAAAAAATATACTCCCTGCGAATCTGCGATTCTCCGTAACTGTCCCTTTTTCCTTTTTTGGACTCCTCACAAAATTACTAAAATTGACCCATTTCTTTCTTGAGTAAGTTTATGTTTCTAAAATCACCCGAATTCATTGGTGAGACCCACTACCCCACTTACAACCTTAATCCTTGTGCAAGTAGATTTCCAAACTATTGGAGGCAGTAACAATCTGAATGGCTTAGAAAATGTAGCCTCATAAAACTGCATTAAACTCATGTTCTGTTTCTTGACCAATGAGCTCATATGACTTTGAATTCGAGATTCACAGGTATACTTTAGGCATTAGAGACAAAACTAAAAAACAGGTTCCTGGGCAGCAACCACACAGCCGATTACTCCTGTTGAAGACTGAACAGCTTAAAGCCTTGACTAAATGGAAGAGGTAGTATCCCACTGATAAAACAAAAACAATTATACAATACAGATTGGTGGACGAATTGTGTCTCCCATAAATGACACAAACATTAGGACACAAGCAGCATCCCATCTAGTCAACTGAAGCCTGCAGGCACGCTAACATTTATTTAACAAGAGCCGAAGTCCAACAAAGAGCCGATAACTAACAAAGATATCATCCTACAAATTCTTCTAGTCAAACTGTGACCGTGTCTCTTATGACTATGACAGTGACAGCTGTAAAATAGAACATGTTTTATTTTACTTATCATTAGAAAAGAATAGCAATATTATTGAAGAGCCTAACAAGACAATCAATCCAAATACTAATAAAATCACGAAAGTTAGACAAACTCAATTGCAAAACAAATTATCTGAGTAGTAGAGAATGTCTGTTATATGTTCATAATTTATATAGAAAATAGTCACAGCCAAAGCGCTAAATTAAAAAGCATTAACAGGATCCTTCACACAGTAGACCTAGCAAGAGTAAAGTTCCCGTGGCTTAAAAAAATGCAGGCTGCAACTATGATTAGTGTAGACTCTAACTAAACACAATCAGCTATGCCTCTTTCATTAAAAAAAAAGAATAAAACAAAGAAAAAAGCATGTTCAGTCAATTACCAACAATCTCCTAGCTCAGCTTTGTATCTAACCATATGATGGGCCATTTTCATTTTCAGCTCTGATAAACTGTAGTAAACTGGGACTCATAAAAGCTTCAGGGGTTATTTTTTGACATCTGAAGGTGTCTTTAGAGATCCAATGAAGGAAACAGGCACCTTAAAAGCCATTAATCTGCACACCCCCAACTAAAAAGTAATTTCAGAAGAAAATATGGCAAATGTTTTGTAATATTTCGTGTTTTAAAGTACCCTTACTAGTTTTTGACGTATGTGGTGTCGCATATTGTGTTCCTTATGTCCCTAGTGACCAGTTTGTGGACCATTGGATGGTGAACTTCGGGACGAAGTTCATTTTAAGGGGGAAAGACTGTAATACCTCGTATTTGTTTTATTTATTTAATGTTATTATTTATATTAACGTATAATCGTATTTGAACATTAGTATTCGATAAATTGATTTATCGAATATGTTATACCTTTTGTTTTGGACTCGGGTTGTGATATTATAATTTAACCCGAGATAATTTTATAAGTTTTATACGATGCTAGTATTGTTACGTGTTATTTTAATACGTCACGCGGGGTTGGGTCGTAATAAGTAAGATGAAGGAAGGTATGGGTTTATTTATGGGCCATATACCCCACGGCCCAACCGACCCAAATATCCCACAACTATCCCACAACTACTACAAACCCTATTTTCTACAAAAACCAAGTTTTAAATATAAAACCTAAAAGCAAAAGGAAACAAACGCAAAAGTCAATTCCCTCAGCCTGGTGCGGCGGTTTAAAAACCGAAGGGGAGAGAGAGAGGCAGCGGTCTTTGGAGCGGTTTCGGGTTTGTCGCAACCATCTTAGGCAGGTGGAAGGTGAGCACTCGCATTTCCTTTTTATTGTGTATACAAGTTACACCGTAGTCGGTTTTCACATGTGTTGCGGTAATCATTTCCGTTAAATAAATTATAATCGTATGTATGTGTTCTTATACCACGTTTTCCGGGGAGGAGTCAGGGTGGTTGCGTGTGGTGTCACGGTGGTCGAAAAGGGGGGGACTGGTGAGACGTAGAGTAGGTTTACATTTTCCGTATTGTAGTCACGGTCTGGGTAGTCGTGATACAGGGGTGTTGGGGGTGGTACCACCGTTGACTCGGGGGAGGTCGACGCGGTGGTACCACTGTTGCGTATGGCTAGGTGTCGGTGGCAGTGTAGGTGACGCAGTGGTAGTCGGGTTCGTCGAAGCGCGAGTGAACCAGCCATGGTTTAACTCCGAGGCGAGGGGTTGCTGGGCGTGATGGTTGTCGGCACGGAGAGGAGGAGTTGCGTGGTGGTTGGGATGGTGTTGGTTGCCGCGGGAATGGGGGTTGCTCGTCGGTGCTGAGTGCGGCGGGTATCGTAGTATATTACTACGTACCTTACTACAAAGTACTACTTTATTATAATATTATATTAATATTATTATTAAATATCTTTATTATTATTATTATTATTATCATCTATTATAGTTATTATCATTATTATTTAGTATTGTTTTTGTTATTAGTTATTATTTTGTTATAGTTAAAGTTTGTGGGTCGGAAGTTGATGTTTTTAAGAAAGTTTCTACTTCGGGAAAGTTTTCATTTTTGGAAACTTTTCACTTATAGAGGGCTACTATTTAAAGTAGGCGTAAGTTGACTTATGGGGGTTCGGGAAGTTTATTAATTCGTTACATAATATATGTTTAGGTGACGGTTTCCGCGGGGAACATCTTTCGGAGCTATTGACTGTCTTTCTGCAAGTTGAGGTAGGGGAAAATACTGATTTCTGATAAGGTGCAATCTGTCATATTTGTGAATAAGCATGTTTATGTGATTTATCATATGATCGTTGTATTATACTATCGATATCATTTTGAAATATTGCATATATATTGGGCCTTGTGTTACGGAGTATATATATATGGTGTTGGATCGGTGCGGAGTATATATATATGGTGTTGGATCGGTGCGGAGTATATATGGCGTTGGATCGGTGCGGAGTATATATATATGGTGTTGGATCGGTGCGGAGTATATATGGCGTTGGATCGGTGCGGAGTATATAATTGGCGTTGGATCGGTGCGGAGTTTATTATATTGTTATATTTATTCTTTTCCCTACTCAACCTCGTGGTTGACCCTGTGTATTCGTGATCACCTGTGATGAACCATTTATTGGGGAGCAGATTGACAGGTGGCTAAGACCAAAGGGGAAGCTATGGGAGGAAGAACTTGGATCAAGACCAGAATAGATGTCTAGATCACTTAGTCAGTTTATGAGTTGTACTTTACCTTTTTCTAAGACTTTTGGATACGGATGTAAGAACATATCTTGAGTTAAATTTTATTTAAAGTACTGTTTATCTTCCTTTGTATCTACTGCCTCGGGAAACCGAGATGGTAACACTTTTATTTATCTGAGGAGTCCTAGTTCAGGTCCTTAAATAAATGGGGGTGTTACATGTTTTTTCTTAAAAACAAAAAAGAGGACAACTGAAGTGCCCTAGCTACAGTAATTTTCAAACTGATGAGGCAAAACAAGTACTCGTTCCATCCCATTTATGTTGTCTCTATTTGATTGACTATAGATATTAGGTCATATATAAGATAAAGTGAAAACAGCCATAATTACACCTTGACTTAGAGAATATACATGTAAAGTATCACAGTACACATATCATCCCCTCCCCATTGGGAGTGTCAACAAGATGGAGGCAGTATGTTAAGGAGTACTTAACAAGGGGACGTATGGGAAATCGCTTTTCACTTTACTAGATATAAAAAGGGGCCAATTATTTTGAGAGAGAGTAAAAGAAAAATGGGGACAATATAAATGGAACGGGGGCAGAATAAAGCTTTATTAGCTTAGTAGAGTCATGGTGTGATAAAGTAATATCGTGATGTTAATGACAGAGTTTACTAACCATTGGAAACATAACATATGACCCTGATTTGGCCTTTACTATATGATTTTGAACTCCTAACCTAGGGATACCTACTGAAGTCATGCAACACCTAGCTAAGTGGAGAGAACTAGCGGAGACAAACATACAAAATAACAAATTCTGTTAGGCATATGACATTGTCACGTTGGTCGGACTCCCAGCATTTTTTTAATTTGGTTTTCTAAGTCTGATTGCTTTGAAAATAATACAACTACTAGAAAATGCAACTTAGACTACCAGAGAAGCATTGATACACTCCAACAACAGGCTCAGGGTTATTAGCAAAACTGCCAGTCTTTGCATAATGCTAAACCTCAATTAACTCACCATCACTAAACAAGCACAATTATTTCAATGTTTCATAATAATGAACCATATCCCCAGCATGTGCATGTCTCGACTGTGCATGTCTCGACTAACTACTTGAACGCATCGCAAGTGTCAAGAGACCGTATGAACAAAGTAAGATTAAGCTGTAAACCGAATCATAGAGTAGAAGCAAAAGTTAGCAACGTTGATAGTTTTCCCAGGATGCTTGAGTTGGTGACTCTGCGATCTGACTTCCCCTTGCAATAGTCAACACACAACAACATACAAAGCTACGAATTACATCTTGTATCTCTTCTTACACACTCCATAGCATTGTCTTCCAAATCCTATTTATTAGGAGAATATCCTATGGAGAATATGGAGAATATCCTTATTGTTATTAATAAGCTATTATTGTTAGTCTTTCCATATTTCCGAACGTTGTATTGCTATTGCTATTGCTATTTAAGCCTATTCTTGGCATAATAATAATCATCCTTTCCCTCATTCTCTCTTAACATGGTATACGGATTAGGTTACGACCTTTCTCCACCATAACATCTTGATCAAAAACCCTTCTTTTTCAAAACGAAGATCATCAACTTCGCCAAAATGCCCGGTGATGACGACGTCTCTGCTCCTAAAATCGACTCAACCTGTCCTTATTTCCTGGGTTCCCATGATGTTCCCGGGACCAAAATTTCTCATGTGGTTCTCCGTCGCGATAATTATGATAGGAAAAATTCTAGGCAAATGGGGATGTTTATTTCTGTGTTACCTTCTACAATTCTACTTCTACTTCTACTTCTACAGAGTGTTAATTAGCACCAAAAAAAATAAAGAAAAATAAGAAAAAAAAGTATTGATTTACCAGAATTAAATAAACACAAAATCTAAGTCGATGCCGAATATATAAGGCGGATTCTTTCATTTTTATGAGGTTTAGTTAATGGTAGCTATAACAATAATGCAGTAAGGTTAAGACGATCTTAAGCAAACTATGTAATTAAGCTACCTCAATTTTATCATTCACATCCAGCAATTAATTATCTAAGAATTAAAGCAATTATACAGCAGGTAGCAGCTCAGACTAAAAATAAATCGATCAGAATTACGGAAAGTTCGAAAATAACGGTTGAGAAAAAGATGGAGGCGGAAATTACAAGAAGAGGAAGACGGAAGAAAGCGTGATCAATGTTCTTTACGGCGAAAGGAAAATTGAGGTTGTTGTTGCTTCTCAGTAGCTAATCTGAATATCCAGTAAACCTATACCAACAAACAAATAGAGAAGAAGCATAGAAAGTAGAAACAATGATGAAGATGAAGATTTTGATTCTTAATTGAGTATTTAAAATTACCAGAGCTAGAACATGAGCAGCGATGAGGAGGACGACGAGTAAAGGGACTAAATCAAGCATCCATGGATTGCTTGTTACTGCTTGTTTCGCCATTTTTTCTTACTTGCTCTGATCGAGTCGTCTCCAGATTGCGTCCTGCGAAGTACTCGCACTAACCTAGGTAGCGTGGACACGTGATACGGTATTCCATAAAATTTAGGACACGTCTCATTTAAATATATTAAAATATATATTTTATGGTTATAAATAACGTATAATTTTATTTTTGGATTTTACTCTTTCACATACGGATTTTACTCTTTCACATACGGATTTTACTCTTTCACATACGCCTTTTACAATTTTAAAATTATCATTTTTTTCATTCTCCTTATTCAATTGATTTTTTTCTCACTTTTCTCATCTCGCTCCACCACACCACCTTTATCGGTACCTATTATTCCGATCAGTTCATCCCCGATCGACATTACTCTAAGGTCAACCTCAGAAAAGAAAAGAAAAAAAGAAATAAAGGAATGATACTGTGACATCTCAAATTGACATTTGCGCATTAATGGAGTTTGGGTTTTTGGCGGAATTTTGAAATGAATATGGTATGTCAGATATTTGAGTGAAAAACGAAAAGAAAAAATTAGACCTAAGTGGTATGTGTTATCGCGGTTGTCGGCAACATGACAATCTTAATCTCTCTCGTTAGAGATTATGGAACACCATTCAATCTATCAAACGGAACATACCTACACATAACCACCGCATATACATTACCAAGAACCACACCCTCAATAATTACAATTGATAAACAAGTAGACATTAATTTCACTAATTAACAAACCCTAATACGTTTTTAGAACAATTAGATTTGATTTTAGGGAAGAAGTATATAGAAAATTTAATTTGTCTAAGTTTGGGAAAAGGGTATAATAAGGAAATTTAATGAAATTCCGTATGTGAAAAAGTAAATTCCGTATGTGAAAAAGTAATTCCGTTATTTGTATCATGTATTTGAAGTTAAATCTAAACAAGTAGAGTTACCCTTCGACTTTTAATATAACTCATTCTCATTTTTTCACCCAAATTCATCTTCTAATCGATCATTTTTATAATTTTGTTGCTCGTCTAAACTATAATATGTTTAGTCATATGTCCAACGAGTGTCGGACACGGTGTCGAACACGGGACGACTAATTAGGAGAAGGGATTGTGCTACCTAGGCAGTAACTACAACTCTCGGACTCTCGGTCGTTGAAATAGACAAAATAAGTTATATAATTTATTCTATGTTGTTTCGTGAAAAATCCAAACATTCAATACTTATTATAGGATATAATGAGCATATAGACAAGGATTCAGGAAAAAATATTTCGGGTTCGAAAATGACCGAAAATAGCCGATTTTTAAGGTTATTATTCACGTCTTTTTTGCCAAAAAGGTATTGGGAAAAAAAACTCTCGAAATTCTCACCATAGTACTTTAATACCATACAAAAATGACTCACTCAATGTGTTCAAATTGACACACGGTTTAAAATAGACACATTTAAAGACTATTACATTATTTTAAAGGCCGTGCTTGAAATAGACAAAATAAGTTATACTCTTTATTTCATGTTGTTTTGTGAAAAAGTCTAGCATCCAATATTTATTATAGCATATAATGAGCCTATAGACAAATATTATTAGACAATAAAAATATAAATGATAAAACAAATAACGTTACTATATTTATTTTCAAACTTTTGACTCTAAAATTTTGACCATCATAATAGCAAATTTTCGAGATATTACTAAATTTGAGTAATTTTTTTAATAAAAAATAGTGTCAACAAAAAATGTTAATAAATAATACTGTTTTAATTTTCAATTTCAAAAATGAGATCCAAAAAATTCATAAAAGAAATAAACTATAAAACTCTAGATTTTAGAGCATTCCGTTAAAATAATACTATAAAGTAATTGGTTATAGATATTGAGCTAATCCACTAAAATGAGTAGATCTAAAAATGTTGTTATCATAATTTAACACTGAATTCGTACAATTTTTTTTCCCGGATTTAAAACATGTATAAATTTGCAATTTTTGCACGTTTTTTAAACTATTATCATTATAAAATTTTTTTTTTATAAAATATACATATATTTTGGTTTAATATTTTTAAATATTAACATGATAAATGAATATTAAACATTAGGACTTGCTAAATCTCGTACACCAAATTACTTAATCCCACACATTTTCCCTTATTTTTCCTATTATGCCCCTTACATTTTTCACCATTAATAAAAAAATCAAAAGAGAGAAACCACAAAATTAAAAGAAAAACACAAACAAACACCCAAGTACCCAACCAGTCAACCACCACCGCCGAACAACCTCTCCCCTACCTCTCTCCCAGCACCGACCGCCCTTCTTCGCCCAGATATCAGCCTGGACCTTACTTCACCATGACGTCCACCCACTCTCCGGGCATAACACCCAGCGACACTGACAACTTCACACAACACTGCGCCATGTTCAACCATGTTCCACCGCTGTGACGAATTCAGTTGCCCGCCGTGCACTCGTCTATCTTAATTCGGCTAGCTCGTGGAGCATATAACCAATTAACCACCACTTTTAGAATATTACATCGATATTAATCCATATCCATCAATCTAATCCTAATGAAAAAAACTAATGATTTTACAGAAAAGTTAATCAAATCATTTAGAAGACGATATAAATAAAATTATTGATAAAACAGAGAAATTAAGCATGATTTCTGAGAATTACTATTCATAATTTTCTAATTGTTAATTATTGAAATTGATTAGGGTTGTGAAAGAGAAGGAAGATAATTCTTTTTGGGTTTTTTTCATGCTAAAGGGTAATTACGAAATATTTAAGGCAAAATGTGTGAGATTTAGTAAAAGCACAACTTCTTATTTGCAACGGCACTATCCGTCGCAAGCTTGTGACGGATACCGTTTTCTCTCACAAAATACCCACTTTTTCTCTCTCTTCAACACTATTCACGTGGTCCCCTTTCTCCACTACTCATTTTGTATCCATTTTATCTCACAAAATATCCGTCATATAGTAAAAGAGCGTGCAAATTTAGCAATTAAGTTAACATTTTACACGGTTAAAAGCTACGAAAAACTCAAAAACTACCATCCACATACCGGTAAATTTGCGAAATTGGTAAAAGAGGTTGGGAAGAGGCGGCAAGTACGGCAAACGTGGCGTGTGTCTACTCAACAGGGAGCACCCAATACGTGTCATTCGCTAGAGGATGCAGAGATGCACCACCCTCCTCCTCTGATTCACCATTTCCTCTCACACTCACTTTCCGCATTTCGTCGAACACCTCTTATGCATATCTCTGCAACCTCTTTCACGTCACACTATTTCTCCTTCTCTTCTACTCTGCTGGGTTTCTGTCAATGAGGAATTCCCTCGCTGTTCTCCGTTATTATCGCCATGCAACGCTGCGTTCTACAGGTACCTCTTCGTTTTTTTTTCAATTCATTTTCTACGTTTTGATTGTTTGATGCAATGTTTGTCAATTTGATTTTACAATTCTGGGTTTTTGATATTATCCAATTTTAGTAACTTGTTCGTAGAATTCAATAATATTCATCCATATTTAGTGTGAATTGACAATGCGATATGCTATGTTGAAAGTTTATGAATTGCCCTTCTCGTATTGTCGAATTAGGTAGGATAGAAAATCAAACTAGAGCTTATTGGTCAAGCAAGTGTTGTTATTGCTCTCTGGTGGTAGTTTGATTTATGATCACCCTTCTCGACTTAATGTGGTGTCAAATTATTATGACGACATTGCTCGGTGGTGGCAGTTTGAATATGGAGTATGATCTTCATCAAGGTGTTAGTTTGAATGTCGTATTGAATATGGAGTCATTCATACGATCGCCATATCTAAGGAAGCCTTTTTGCTGTATAAAAAACCATTAGAGACGAGTTCTTAATACGTATCGTTTGATAGATGAACCATCTCAACCAAAACCTTAAGGTGATGGTTGAGGCTCAACTATTATTAATATTCCTAATACGCTCCCTCACTCAGATGCCCGTTGTGCTTGAAGAGTGGTTAGTTTGCACAGGCTCCCCCATACCTTGGCTGGGTTTCCACTTCGTGGTTTTGAGGGGTTTTGAGGTTGCCAGGCTGGCTCTATACCATGATGAACCATCTCAACCAAAACCTTAAGCTATAAGCTATAAGCTATAATGATTAATGATTCTTCTTCCGAACCCCTCTTTTGAAGTAAATGTTAATCTGTTTTAAAAAAATTATTTCATGAGAATAATCCATCCTATGGGCGTCCTGCAAATATCATTTCATCCTATTAATAATTTCAAATTAATCCATCCTATTCACCATTCTTCCCCTTACACTCTAAGGATGAATCCAACTTATCCATGCTATCAATAATTCTAGTTACTAGTTAGACTGTTACGGTGAATATGATGGATTAAGTTGGAATTACTGATAGGATGGAGTGATATTTGCAAGACACTCATAGGATGAATTATTCTCATGAAATAATTCTTAAAGAAAAGGAAAGTTATACAGATGTTTCTGTATCTTAATCCCCCAAATGGTCACCATTATCCCAGGAAATATTAGCTTTTTGTCTTGAGAACTCTTCATCTCTGTATATATTTGAGGTACCCTACTCACATTTCCTTGTTTGTGATGATCTTGGGCTGATAGTCATAAATGGCTCTCGGTGAAATTGTGCGGGGGTGTGATTTCTTTTTTAAAAACTATTCGTGTGCTAGAAAGATGGATGGACGGATATTGAGCATTTAAACTTCTCGTTTTCTGAATAATTGAGATCGTTATATACTTATATGTATGCCTTTCTCTTGACCTATTATCCACAATACATTCTGATACTCTGTACTATATTATTTCTTGTCTGAGTGGTATACTTCTTTCATTTTGCAGCATGGAGTAGTGGAGCCTCAAGATATACGTTATTTGCAAGCCGAGTAAACAAAGATGTAGGGTTTTTGTCTAGTATTCTGCAAAAAAGATTGTGAGTACCTTGCCGAGTCGTTTATATTTCCTACCACTGGCTTGCAAGGAAGGGGATCTTTTAACAAATCCATTTGTACCTCAATTCAAAATTATTATTGTTATTAATTATTAATTTGGTTGAATATGCGATTCAATAAATGTATCTCCTGACAGTCAATTGAAGTGAAAGTGATCACATTAAATAGGATTATTGTCAGATGATGCCTGTTATTTGACATTTCTGATGGTGTGTGCAAAAATATTAAGGATTTTAATAGCTTTGGGGGCCAAATTGTATTGAAATTTTGAAATAGACATTCAGGGGTGAATTAAGACTATTTTGGCTTTGGAATATGATGGATTAAGAGAAAGAGGCTCACTTTTGGTCTGCGCTCCTTAGTTCTTGAGGCAATTTTCATCTCGTGTCATCTGGAATAGCTTCTGCTTGTTTTTTTCACTGGGGTAGGGTTGTTTATATCTGACCCTTTGCCTCGCAGTGGAATGAGCCTGTGAGGCTCTACCGCACATGGGTAATGTTTTTGGTTTGTCAGCCGACTAGCCTTAGAGGATCTTATCTAATATGGATAGCATGCCTTATTTATCTTATATACCCTTCTGCGGTCTTACTCTGCTTGTCCCCTAGTATCTGCTGTCAGTCCTTTACCTTGCCTTTGGAAGATGCGTCTCAAAGCCTTGGACAACCGTTTTTTACAAACCTACATTGGGGATCCTTATTTTGCTGCCTGATCGATCTGCTTACATTAGATCATGATTCTATTTTATTACTCTTTAGCTACACTTCATTTTAATCTACCACAATCATGAGGCAAATTTCTGCACTACCTTTCCCCCAATTAGAAGAGACTGCATATAAACAATCATCAAGGACCTTTTATTTCAAAAATGATTGTTTGTTTGTTTGGTATCTTAGAATGGTTTCTTGCTGCAGTTCTTCGACAAAATTTAGTAGCGTACATGGTGAGAGGCCATCGGCGGAGTATGCAAAGAAGAGGAAGGAATCATTGGAGGATGAATTTGGACATGTGCTGGGGGCTTACAGCTCCAGAAGTGTTTCTGTCGTTTATCGATTTGGTCCGTTCTTGGCTTTGTTCAGAGCAGCTGTAATCTCTTTCTATGTGCTGAAGCTATCTATTTGGCAACTTTTTGTTCATGATATACGGAAGCGTGCTGCTAAGGTGAGTTCTGTTATTTCGAGCACCATTTGATAAATTACTCTGCAGTTGAATGTAGAATATAGTAAACTACGTAACATTCCACACAGCATGTATCATCAGGGTGCATTGCCTATGTGTGGTGTTTTAGTATTATCTTTGAAACATTGTACCTTTGAGCCATTCTAAACCAGAATGGAATTTCTTGCAGTTCTGTGAAACTCTGATCCAATTGGGGCCATTCTATATAAAGGCAAGTATTCTCTACTGTTCTTATTGTTGCATCGCATGCATGGAAACTGTTTTTTCTAACGGGTATAACAGCTTCAGTTATTTTTTCACCCTTAAGCTGCTGCTGCTGCTGTTATAACTTGACATAGTAAACAGAGAATTAAAGTAAGAAAATTGATATTTCATTGATGATAAATTGCAGTACACTTAACCTAAGCTGCCCTTAGTCTCATTTTGATGCGTATCACGATCATCTTGAATTGGTTCCTCCACGAGAACAACTTCCACTAATTAAACATCTCTAGAAGCTTAAACCCAAGCTTCACTGTTGCTGTTGTTGAACCTCTAGTGATCCTAAATTTATGTTGTTGCTGTTATAGGTCGACTTATGTTCATACCCGTTTATTAACTGTGTGTGAAAATATCCAGAGTGGAGGAGACATTTACTGAGGTGTGATTCTGAGTTTTTGAGATAAGTGAAAACCATTGGTGGACTTAGTAACCAATATACGCTTGTTATTTAATCTCACATATTGAAAATTAATTGTCCAAGATGTCATTTCTGGCAGCCTGGACATTATCCGAGTCTCAAGGGGTGGTTTGGTTCATTATGGTGGAATGGAATGGATTGTAGTTTTTTACGTGGGAGGTATGGATTTAGATACCCATACCACTTGTCCACTTCATAATGGTTTGGTGGTAATCTCTTTTACATAGAAGGGAATGGAGTTGGAAACTTGGGTATAGAGTAGGGAATGAGATATATTTAAGTCCATTTCAAAATCACCCAACCAAACACTAAATGGACTCGATCCATTCCATCCGAAACACTTAACCAAACACCCCCTAAATGATACGCTTCTCTAGAAGTTCAAGCTTTGGAGCCCTTAAGAGGAGTTTCAGGCTGTCGGCACAGTGATACTTGGCATGGCTTATTAGTGGATTGAACTTTTTGTTCATTACAATTATAAAGCAAAGTTTCTTTTTTTGGCGCTCTCTTGAACAAACACTAAGTTAATGAATTTACCTCTGGTGCGTCTAAACTACTCAATGAGTCAATGTGTTTTGACGACTGGGCACTTAAAGTTTTCAATTATGTTCGTTTTAGGGTAATGTACCTTTCGTTTCACTGCCTAGCTAGATGCAGGGTGTTAGGAGCTCCTGTTACATGGTTTACCACTTCTTCCACATGTCAGTGTCCCGCATTGACAAAATGAGGAGGGAGTTCACTACTTTATAAACCAAGGGGCTACTTCACCTATCACCAACTGATTTTAGGATGGAAACTTATTGGGATTATGAAGTGGTGAAGTGGGCTCTTTCTCATCCTTATGGGGGTGTCCAGACCTGTTTTCATGGTTTAAGGTAGAGAAATTTGCTGAGGATTTGTGAAATATATGCATGTTAGAGGTTTTAAACTTGTATCTAGGTTGTAAGTTTGATTGTTTCTTTGTATCCACAGCTTGGTCAGGCGCTGAGCACAAGGCCAGATATTTTACCGACGATATACTGCCAAGAACTTTCTAAATTACAGGTTTAAGTTCTCACTATTTCTGTGATTCTTTTTAGGGTAATTTTCAATGATTTTTCAGTAGTCATACTGACATTTCCATCATTCTGGGACTCGGCTTGCATTAATTTGTGTCTTCATATACTTAGGACCAAATACCTCCTTTTCCAACTTCTGTCGCAATGAGATCTATAGAATCCCAGCTAGGTGGTCCTGTGTCAGAAATCTTTGCCGACATGAGCAAAGAGCCCATTGCCGCAGCCTCTCTGGGGCAGGTTTATAAAGGTTTGAAGGCTCCTGATGATTGGCTTGATAGTTGTATTTATTTTCTAACTGCCGAATGGAGGCTTGTGGATCATGTTCTTATTATTTGTAACCTGTGTATCTTGGAGGGTTTTAATTTTTAAATATTTCCTTCAAGTGGTGCAGCTCATTTGCATTCAGGAGAGCTGGTAGCTGTGAAGGTGCAGAGGCCTGGTATGTCTTTGTCGTTGACCCTTGATGCGTTACTATTTCACATGATAGGTGGCCAGTTGAAACGTTTTGCGAAGGCTCGCAAGGATCTCTTAGTTGCAGTCAATGAGATGGTGAGATGTCTATTTCTTAATATGAAAAGGCATCTATCTGTTTATGCAATCATAAAGGATTCTTTGAAATAAATTAAATCTTGTCATAGGAAATGGGGTTCATACTTCATATTTGGATACTTCGCTTTCATGCCTTATCCGGAGAAGTAATGAATAATCACGGATCCGTCTTTTGTTTTGGCTAGTGGCTATTTGGGGGTTTTATGTGTCTGCTATGTTACTTTTGGACGTGTTGAGTAGAGGGATATGTAATGTTGGACATCTTGTGCTGTGATCATTGGCCACTAATGGTTCTTGTGGCTGGACATAAACTGTAAGGCATTCCAAAACATTGAGAGCCATGACAATATGGAGCTGTGTTCTCTACTAGCATTGGTGATTCGCTTCGTGATTGGGCGACATATGTATTAGGGCCACTTTACAATGTTGAAAAAAAGCAACAAAAAACATGAATTAACGGTATCAGGCATTTTTTATCGACAAATGGATACATATTTTTTTCAGGAGTAATGCTAAACTTAGCTATCGACAATGGTGCTTTTTGTTACGAATTTCATGAAGGACGGTCGTTGAAAAAATCGTGCCCTTGATATCATTCATAATATTATCAAAAAATGGCTATAATCGTGTCTATATATTTAACATCAAACTCTAGCTATATATCAACTATCAACCTCGTTAAAGTTAATTTAACACTTTAATAATGATGCTCCTCTCTCAAAATATTTCTGACCCCTCTCCTCTCATGAACACCACCAAGTTACTAAAGGCGCCACCTTCTAAACATCAGATATTGAAGACTTTGAATTTCTTTTCTCACTCGTAACAATATTTGATAATAAAGAATTAAGGATTGATGCCTGAACATTGGTTTCCCATAATTGCTTTTGAAACTAGTTTTCTTTGCAGCATTATATATTATCCAGATTGGAGGGAGGGATGTGTTGTTTACTAAATAGTACTTTTTGTGGGCAATCTTGCTGACCCTAATAAGAGTCGTTTTGTTGCCTGGATAGGTTAGACACATGTTTGAAGAGATAGATTACATCTTAGAAGGAGAAAACGCAGAGCGTTTTGCTTCTTTGTATGGCTCATACTCTGGTAAGTCCAAAAATTTCACTACTATTCTCTTTGGTCCAATGTTCTCTGGCACACTTTTCATAGGTTTTTATTCGTTCTATGGAGTTCGGGTTTTCTTATGATTCAAGTTTAGCAGTGTTCAAGTTAATGTCAATGCTTGCATTTCAGTTTAGTGTAGTGTATTGAAATCATATAACTCCGTCATCGTGTTTTAGTAGTTATATAGGATAGAGATGAATCAGCTCAGTTCAACATTTTCTTACTTTTAGGTGAATACAGATAACTTTTTGGCCATTTCTCTGATTTTCATTCTTATTTTTATTTGATAAGGGGTGGATGTGATGTTTTGAGTGAAAATAAGAATGGCGTATTGCCAGTTAAAATTTTTGAACTTTAGAATGGTGTTCCTCAGGGGGCTGTTCGGCACTTGACAACGTGAGAATCTTTTTTTGCTGAGCTTTTTTTCCCTTTGCTTTGATGGGAGGAGGTGGTAAACAATTCCCATTGTTTGTAAGCAAATTGGAATGGAGGGATCAATTTTCTCTTCTAAAAGACTAATTGAATCCTGTCAGCACAGAAAATATTTGGAAGGAAAATGACATCGTCCCTCCACTTCCCGTTTCATTCCCCTCCAACCCTCTCCCTTCCCTCCTTAAAATTCTCTGTTTTAGAGAATATTTTCACTAGGGTTTACTGAGAAACAAAGGATAAACTTCTCTTCATCAAGTCGTGTTGTTTGTAGCTTGAGGAGGAGGCATGGTTTTTCTCTCTTTATGGCATATGTTTTTTGTCTGACTTGAGATACTGAAGCATGGATGACAGCACCATAACTACTATTGGCTTCTTTGTAGTGTGGTTATGGAGCAAAGATCCAATGGAATTTGTGGAAGAGTTTCCTCTTATTTTGAACCTAAACTTTCATTCTTTGAGGATATGTATAGTTGGTGTCAAGTCTTGCGTGTGGAATGGTGCTTATTTTTCTCAGCTTTTAAAGATAATTGCTTCATGGTATCGTTGAGGCTTGTTACCTTGTGTCTGGCTTCTTTTATTAACTGGTGCTCTTCTATCAATATCCAAAGGAAATACAAAATTTGAACGGGTTACCGGATGCTAGGTAGTAGGTACTACAATGTCATGTCGTCTGAGGCAATGTTTCTAGTGAAATACTTAAAATTACCTATTCAGCTATTCAATTTATGCACATGAGATCATTGAGCGAATTATCTTTTATTCACTTTTTATGTGCACAAGTGCATTACATAAAGGGTATTGTGCTGACTGCCCTTGTCCTTGCTTGTGAGCTGTGACCTGCTGTTCAATACTATTTTCTTGTGTAAAGTTTTTATTGATCTGGATTCTAGAAGGCGTAGATCACGAGAGAAACAATAATCAGGCCACGGATAGGGATTATCCGACACACAAAGGGCATGGCCTTATTAGAGTTCCCAAGATATATTGGAAGTACACTAGAAAAGCAGTGCTTACGATGGAATGGATCAATGGAATCAAGCTCACAGATGAGAAGAAACTGGCAAAGGTCCAGTTGAATCGCAAAGAGCTAGTTGATCAGGTATTTGCCAGATTAGAGGCTTGATTAGTTGTAATTCATGTTTATAGTGTTTCTCTTGGCAGTCAACCACAGTCTGCAAGATGGGACTGAAAATTGTTCTTTATAGATCTTTGAAAGAAGAAAACAAGTTATAATAGCTTCGGCTTTTGTTTGTTAACTGAGTGGAGCGCTACTCTTGATATTTCAAAAGCCTATAACAAGCTTTTCTGTTTTTTGCCCTCTTTTTTCTTGTCTCTTTTTGTGTTGATTGATGTACACATGCTTGGCATGTTCAACACTCAACAAGCTCTACTGCTTCCAGGAGCCGGCGTAATCGTTGTGCGAAACTCAGAAAATATTACTGCCTAATGATAAGCTGACTTTGGGTTGTCATGAGATCATCTGCTAGATTGTGATAGTTTGTATATTAACTGCACTTCAGAGAACCACAACCATTCTCCAGCTGCTCTGAAGAGGCTCTTGATTAAACCTGCAGAGGTTTAGATGAATGTGGCCCTACTGCAGTTATAATAGAGAGGCCTGTTTTGGTAGACTCGTGATGATGAGGGCGGTGCATCTTTTGTTTCTCAATGAATGAAAGCTTGACGGTTTCCTGAGCTACTTCTTTTTAAAATATAAAAATAGTACTCCCTCCTATTCACTCATTTCTTCCCTCTTTCCTTATTCTCTTTATTGAGGTTTTCTTCCCTCTTTCCCTTTTTGGAATCTTTTTTAGTTGTATAATGAACTAGTGGTCCTTGTTTATTTTTGTATTTTACACCAATTGCCACTCATTAACCCAACCTCATTGGTCCCACTCATTTTTCTCCCCAATTTCCTTTGTCAGCGTGGTACCTTTATTCATTTTTTCTTCCATTCATTAATTCTTATGCACAAAAGAAAAGGTAAGAAATGAGTGAATAGGAGGGAGTACTAATGAATCAGTAGAAATACAAGGGATTAGGATAATGCATCCTCGTAAGAGCACAACGTTGGTTGGTGTGAGTGGTAAGGGCTCTCACAAGTGGTCGGGGGTTTGATTTCCAGCTCTTGCGAATGAAAATACCAAACTTGGGAGAAAATAAGACTTAGTAAGTTTGTAAATGGTTCATTATCTTGAAGGACAAAAGCAAATCTACCCTCTGACCTGAAAGTGTTGCACTTGTATCATGTACATTGAGCAATGTTGCTGTGACAAAATATCATTTCATGAGCCACTTTATCTGCTCTCTCATTTCTTAATGTCAAAGAATTGCAAGTCGTTTGCTACTTCAAGCTTGCATTTGCTATTGGCTGTAAATATTGTATTCATCAGAAAGGCAGCTTAAATGTATTGTTTTTTAATTTAGCTCCCTTTTCTACTCAGGGGTTGTACTGCTCTTTGAGGCAATTGCTTGAGGTGGGTTTCTTCCACGCTGACCCTCATCCTGGAAATCTTGTCGCTACAGATGATGGATCTCTCGCATATTTTGACTTTGGAATGATGGGAGACATACCGCGTCACTATCGAGTTGGTCTCATTCAAGTGGTATGATACAGTGAACTTACTCTGGGAGTGCTTGGGTGTTATTAAATATTTCTGAGGACATTTTACAAAATGCTTTTCGAGATCTAAAGCTGAACAAAACTTTGCGAGTCCCCTCTCTGCTATCACCCAAAATGTAAAGGGGGATATTTATTCAGCTGATGCTTTCGAAGCTAAGGCCTATACAAGAGGCATGATTATATGCAAAACTAAATTTACGTTAACCGCCGTCCTTATGTCACAAAAAATGCACATTTATGATTCTTATTTGTACTGTGATTGTGAGCGCGAGGTGTATAGTCTTAAGTTTCTTTGTAAGACTGACTACTTTAGCACTTTGTCTTCCAGATATCAATTAGATTGAAATTAGCGTTAACGATGGAGTAGGGCGGTGAGGGATAGGGGATCTGGCAGCTACGAGAAACTCTAATGTTTCCTTCTCAAAGAAAAAATTATTTATAGGTGCATTGCGTATACTGATTGGTTCATACTACTCAAGTGATCGACTTGAAAATTCTTATTCTCATTTCCATGACTAGATAGCGATACAAGTACGGAAGATAATCAACTGTTTCTATGTTCAGCAATATAGTAGTTGAAGAGGGGGTGAATATTGAGACGTTTGCTAGAATCATAAACAGCTCAAATGTGCTTGGAAATAAGCTCACACAAGATACATGTGGTTACCACTGCTGTCGCAAACTATTCTAGATATTGGGTTGTGGACTGTAAGAAGGTTGCTCACTTACTCCCAAACACAAAAGTTTAGAAAAATCGTTGAAGTTTCTTTTCCGGGTATCAAACATAGAAATTTGTCTTGCTGCGAAGTTTAGCTGCTGGCATCTGTTATTTCATTCAATTCTTTTTACTTATTCACCCTGTCCATAGTGTGATTTACGATGATTATACTGAGTATTTCTCATTTTTTTTCCATATTGCAGCTTGTGCACTTTGTTAACCGTGATGCACTGGGTTTGGCAAATGATTTTCTGTCCTTGGGATTCCTCCCTGAAGGCGTGGATATAATACTGGTTTCTGATGCATTGCAAACATCTTTTGGTGATGGAACCAGGCAATCTCGAGATTTCCAGGTAATTCTTTTGGTATTATTCAGGGTTACAGATATGTAATACAAATTTGCAATATGCTGAATTTTGTATCCAATTCGGTGGGGTGTAGTGCAATGAATCCTTGCATTTAAAAACGAAATCAGCGACCAGAAAGGTGCATATCAAGTTATCAAGTATCCATACTGAGATGTTTAAGAAAGGACTTGCTTCTCCATATTACATTCCTTTTTTGGAAATTTATTTTTCATCGCCGCGTCTCTTTCTGCGCCTTTTACTATGTTTTTTTTGTCTTAAAGTCACCAACTTGTTCAGATAGTACCCATATGATTACCAAACATGCGTTTACCAACATTAATTTTACTTAATTAAATGTTCTACTTATTACTTGAGAAAAAAGATACTCGCTCCGTTTATTGAACAAGTCCCATTGGCCCACTTTTCTGCGTATCTTTCAACCAATAAATAGTTCAAATTAACAACATAACCATCACCCAACGTTTCTCTCTCTCCAACCCGGCTTGCACCGTTCATTGACCCATGTCCCAAACTACCTCACTGAACTCCTAGACTACGCCGCATTGCCGACCTCCACCTTTGCCACCCCTTTCTCTACGTCTTTCCGCTGCCCAACCCCTCATTTGACTCCGTTTACCTTCTCTATCCTCCAACCTCTTTATAAGATTTTTGAAAATTTCGATTTTGGTATGCTGATTTACAAACCAAACAACCATTTTTTGTTTGCAATAACCAACTTCTTACTAGTACTTGTCGATAAATCTCATCTAAAGAAATTTTGGTTGCACGAAAAAATTCATGGGGCAAGTCTGGTGGTAATGGTAGTGGTTATAGTGGGGTTAGTAGTCTTAGAGCATCTCCAATGGTTTGCTTTAGGGGACTTGCTAGCAATTTTATAAAAATTGTAAGCACTAAGCAACTAGCTTACCATTGTAGTATGGAATAATTGATGTTGCTTATGAGCATGGTAGCTCTACCAAGCATGTAGCTTGGTTTAAAAAAAATAAAAATAAAATAAAAAATAAAGCTTTTCATTGGAGGGAGAATTTATGGTGGGACCGATAGAACTAGAAAGTGTTGTAGCTTGCCATTGGAGCGGTGTGTAATCGAAGAGCAAAATAGCTTAAAAAACCGAATCGGCAAACCAAGCTACAATGTGTTGTAGTTGTTCATTGGAGATGCTCTTATTGAGTTTGCCTTTTTCCTGACGCAATTACCCACTTGCAATTTCTATGTTTTAATATGGGTTCTTAGTTTTTAAAAGTGCACCTTGAGTGCATGTAAGCGCAAAACTAACCAAAACGTGTGCCCTTTTGCATACAACATAGCTAATGATGATCTCTAGTTTGCATTTTCCCTCTTTTTTTTTTTAATTTTTTTAATTTTTTTTCCTTCTTTGAGGTCTTTTTATTATGCCTTTCCCTTTTGCTCCATTATACATTTATACTTAGTTTTTATGCCTTCACGTGTTAACTCTCTTTGAAATCCTGAAACTGTATCATTGCACAAAGGTATTATAAAAAGACGAACTTATCTGTATTTTACAGTGTGCCGTATGTGCACGAGCCATGTGTTTTGTCCTGTTGCGCCTTGTCGGAACAGGCCCTCATGGTCTTGGTTCACCTTATGCCTTTTAGTACTGAAGTATTGGTTGTCTTTAAAAGTGAGTAAAAGAGGATCGAAAGCAAAAAAGAGAATGGAGGGACTCAATGAGAAAGAGTCTATTTAATGCTACTCTAAAAACAATAGAAAGCAGGGAAAATATTGTAGCAAAGATCTTCATGTATATTGTTGTTATTGTAACGCTGTTGCAAGGGATTTCACTGTTCTGCAGTGCCTAGCAAAGAATGTTCTTGTACTGTTGTTATTGCTTGGGTAATACTGTTGCGACTTGCAAGTGACTTCACTATTCTGCAGTGCCTGTATTTGATTCCAGTATGTTTTGATGTTCCCTTCTCCTACCCTGCATTTTGTAACGTCGAGAGTTTAGAGGCCACTACCATGGGAAGTCCATCTGTAATAATAATGACACCATTACCCCATTGCCCACTGCAGTGCCTTAATAGCTCCTTGCTTGTTAGCAAATTGCGGGGTAGGGAAAGTCGCATGCATGCAGCCTTACCTTTGTGTTAGCAACACAAAGAGGCTGTTTCCGAATGATCCAAGATGAAAACTGCGTTGAGAACTACATGGAAGAACTACTTATTCACATAGAAAGAAGTGTAGCCACTTTAGTGAGCCATTTTGCTTGTTCCATCATAATCCCAAAGATGACGAGTATTTTGCTCCATTGGAAATAATGTAAATTATTCTACTTTGTATAGCTAAGCTCTCTAGAGAACTATTGGGGGCCATATGAGTCTACTGATATTTTCCACTCCTGTTTCTGTTGCTTCTAGTCTCTGATGCATTGAAGTTCTTTTTCTGAGTCTCTGATGGACGGGGTTCCGTTTGTTAATTTTTGCTTTCTAGTATCTGATGGATTGAAGTTCCTTTTGTTAGTCTCTCATGGACGGAGTTCCATTTGTTAATTTTTGCTTTCTGTAATGGATAACAGAGTATACTGAACCAGCTGTATGATGTGATGTATGAATTTAATTTCTCCCTGCCTCCTGATTATGCTTTGGTGATAAGAGCATTGGGATCATTGGAAGGAACGGCTAAAGCCTTGGACCCAGATTTCAAAGTGGTTGAAAGTGCATATCCATTTGTTATTGGGAGGCTTTTGGCAGACCCAAGTCCTGATATGAGGAAAATTTTGAGAGAACTGCTCATTCGTAATGATGGGTCGATCAGGTGGAACCGTCTTGAGCGTTTGGTATGTAATCCGATTTTTGCATTGCTGTTCGGGTTATATTTTTATGTGTATGTTTATAAACACCCCCCCCCCCCCCCCCCCCCCGCCCCCCCCCCCCCCCCCCCTCTCTCACCCCCTCTCTCTTTGTGGAGGGATACTGGTTTTAGCATGCTGCTTTAAAGTTTAAACTTATGGATTTGTTTGTTGTTTATGATCTGTATAATGTCTCTCCAATTGTAATACCAAGATTGTCTCTACCATTTGTATGTATGTGTGAGCACTGAGCAGTGCGCCATTGTTGAGGTTTTTATTGAGAGATTACTTTATTTCAATTAAAGAGCATAATATGAAAGATGAAAGATAGTCATCCCAGGAATCCGGTTTGCATTTGAATTTTTAATGCTCTGCACATCATTTCTGAACTGTCCTTAATATCAGTTTTAAACACTTCTAACTTATTTCTGCACTTGACGTCTTCCTATATTTTCTCTCTGTGTTCAAATCTTGACGATGCGGCCTTGTGTTTTCATTTTACTACAGATCGCAGCAATATCTGAAGAGGCTTCAGACTCAGCTGAGCCACGTCCTAATTTTGAACAAGAATCTTCGATCCCTGTGAGATGGAAGTCTTTTGATATGAGATCTGTTGTTGCAGCTACTGAAGATCTATTCTTATTTATACTATCTGGTAAAGGTTTGAGGGTGCGTTTGCATCTCACACGAGACATACTCAAAGCAGCGGATGCATTCCTGCAAGAGGAAGTAGTTCGCAAGTTTAATGACGACTTCTATGAGAGGAAGACATCAATGTCTGAGGTAAGTTTAGGTCATTGGCCTCTTTTTCCTT
Source organism: Silene conica (assembly GCA_029255685.2). Taxonomy (NCBI): domain Eukaryota; kingdom Viridiplantae; phylum Streptophyta; class Magnoliopsida; order Caryophyllales; family Caryophyllaceae; genus Silene; species Silene conica. Next base: position 1,908,826 of record CM055314.2, read on the forward strand.
ATCCTGCGATGTGATGTTGTTTACGTGTCTCTACTCCTTGCGTCTGTTAGGCATCAATTTTTTTGTGGACTTGTTAGTTGGTTTATCATGAAATGTTCAAAAGTTGATATTCTCACAGGAGTCCTGGTTTACTGGTGTACATCATTTCCTGATCTGTCATTGTAGACAGTGATATTTCCCCTTTTTTTCTTTCCTTCACTTCCCCTGTAATTTCTTAAGTTAAACTTCTGCCAAATGTTAATTTGCTGTAGGTTATAAGAGGAGGTAAGATAAAGGGTAAAAATGAACTAAGGGTGAGAAATTAGGCTTGTAACAGAAGCTTTTCCAGCTTTTACATCTCAAGTTACGTTTAGCATGTATATGACTCCCATTAACTATGGAGTGACACGGAGAAAATTTCAGTTTATTTTCTTTCGGCAGTTTCAAGTATGGAATGTAAGTTGGCTCAAATAGATATATGAAAAAAATGGATTCACTGTGATGCTAGTTGTGGTTAAATGCTTGCTTACTTCACGACTACATACAGAATGAGATTTTAAGAGATACGAGCGTAATACTCATTTTGTTTGTGTCTATATTAGAACCTAGTATTTCAAAATAAACATCAATATTACACTAATTTCTGTATACTTCCTTTTCGTATGTGGGTGAGAGAGGCAAACATGCATTAAACCAAGACACCATTATAAAGGGGGAATATTTCGTATTAGCTGTCTATTACACAGCTTATCTGACCAGCTTCAGTCTCGTGTTTAACTTTTTGGTGATCAAATTAACCTGACCTCAGATATTTTTTTTGGCTTGGACTTATTTTTATTCCTAATTATTTTTTGGTTCTTGATTATGATCGAATAAAGCAAAAAGAGTCCCTAAATTGCTTGCTCTTCTTTTTTAGTGTGGAGTAGAAGTCGTTCAAAGCAATTCTCGACTCAATTTTCATTTTGTATCATTCGATCTCTCTATTTACTGAGTACGCTGACACATTTGTAAGGCTGCTCTCATCCGACCCCCACCCCAATCCCATGATTAACGTGAGCCCTTGAGGCACTGAGGTGGTTATCGTTGGACTTATCTAGTCTTCTTTTCATTTTCTGCGGAATAGCAAATGCCAGTCTATAATGTTGTGATAATGAATTTTGATGGGGATAACAGTTTCAAATTGCCGAAGTGTACATTGACATGGCGTGTTTCATTTCATCCTATACTCCCAATTCCCATGGGTTAATATTAATTATATCAGTTGTGTCAGCCGAGTATTGTCCATTGGTTAAATGGTACGCTCTGTTGTTTGCTTCTGATATTGCAAAGTGCCCATTGAAAGTTGTCCTCTCCGTATTCAAAACACCCTCATAAGGCTCTTATGTGTATACTAAGATTACTAACATAGGGTTGATCTGTCAAGTTCAGCAACTGGCCACCTTAACCCAATGGATCCATTATTTTATCCAGCTGAAAACACAAGCATTTTTGTATCCCAAGACAATAGTTTGAAAAATGTGAATTGCTTAAGACAGACAAGCATTACTTAAGAGAAATTTTTAGTGGACTGGATCACTGGATTAATGAAAAGAGTGGAGATGGGAACAGGGCAATTTAGTATACTGCGTTAATGAGACTGGTTTCAGCAGTGACTGGCTACATTAGTAATGTCTGTTGCTCAGGGTCCAAAATCAGAGCAAGTAATGAAAACGCTTAATTATATTGGCAGGATCAAACATGGGATTAAAAATGGAATATGTGGCAAACTTGGGACTATTCACATTTATTTTCCTATATTTAAAAGTTTATTACAAAAGTTTTCTTTGAGCACTCACAACTATTTTTACTAAGTTAAAGTTGAGCTTACTTTCGATTTGTCTGTAAGCATATTATGTTATATTGTTTAGTTATTAGAGGTCCAATATAAGCATCTAGCCGGATCTGAACTTGTCAAAGAACCTGGCTCATTAAGTAGTCGTTTGTAAATCATTAAAGGTCACGAGTTCTGGAATTTATAAAACAAGCTGAGCTTGGTAACTTCGGGCCTAAACTGGAAATTATTGCTTGTACGTTTGATGAAACGAACTGAGGTTGATCATGAACAAGGTAATACTGGACTTTGCAGGAATCATCTGTACCTTTATCATTAGTCTGTGCTGCGCTAGCCTGTTTGGCTCCATGTAATGAGTTTCCAATATCTTGTTAGCCATGTATTAGAGATAGGCTGAGCAACGAATCCGTTTAGCTACTCTAAGTGTCTTCTTTACTCCAGCTAAAAAAGTCCTGAACTTTGCATGACTTTGAATGAAACAGGAACATACAAGGAGGGTAGCGAATGGCTTTCAGTACTTGTGGCAGGCTATAAAGAAGTCACCAGAGGTATGGATTGCAATGCTGGCTCGTATGGCTGTAAAACCAGAGTTCCATAACTTTGTTCTAGAAATAGTGTCAGCCCTGATGCATCATTCGAGCCGTGAGATTCCCGAGACCTCTTGGATCTGTTTATCGAAAATACTTCAGAATATGGTACATAGCTCCAATTCTAAAGATACATGACATAGATTCATATCACCAACTCTCTTGTTCCTAGTTTTTCTGGAATCTTTCTAACCAACCAAATCAGATGGGCATATTCAGGGGATCCTAACATTGTTTCCTGGCGGATCTGTTGTTCACATTTGACACTGGCCTGGCGATGTAGGTTCATGTAGCTTGATTCAGTGTGCTAGGTTGTTCCATTAAGAGTGACAACGTGCTACTGCTCGGACCTCCCAATGTATAAAAAGGTGTTATCTAATTATTTGTGCTGTTTTGAGGATGCCGCGATCAACCCTATACTCTTCAGTATGCTCTGTATTTCCTTCCCCTGTTTTCTGTCGTTAGCCCGTCTGTATTTCCTTCCCCTGTTTTCTGTCGTTAGCCCGGGGTAGCGCATTGACAGTAGTCTAGATTGACACTTTTTTTCTTTATATAGAAGTTTTGACCACTTTGTGGTTGTCCTGCGATCAGCAAATGTTCCATACAAATATTGTAAGTTTCAGATTAAAGGGTATTCTGTAAGAGGTCATTATTTAACTAAACGCATTTTTTTTGTCAGCGGGAAATAAAGACTGTACTACGTTCCAAGAACCTCCCGTGCTAGGCTATGGACTATCTTATCTATGTTTCTGGATACAAAACTAACAGCAGGTCTTGCTTATGACGGGTTAATCCCATCACAAATTTGTGACCTCTCACAAAGAGGGAGAGGTGGGGCACCCTTCATGTGCTTTTCTACTTACCTCTCATGGATATTTTGTGAGAGGAAACGATATCCGTCACAAGCCACCGTCACAAATGAGAATTTGTGCAAAACTAATACTTAAACAATGAAAATTAGGGGATACAACTCATACAAGGATAATATCTACTATGATGTCCTCAATTTGGTGATGTTTTGCTCCGGCGTTGTAATTTGAAGGACACGTCGGGCCATTAGTGAAATCTCAAGGTGATGTAATTCTCCGTTTACTTGTCCAAACCAAAACCTTTCAAAGGCCCAATCCTTCGACTTGAATAGCTGATTTCGCATACTCTTTAAATGAATAGACTCGTGTTCAATTTGCACAACATCGTGTTGATAGTAATGTTTTTAGGGCATTTGAAAATTAACCAATTTGTTCAACTTTTAAAATCCGAACTTGTGATCTTTAGTAACTAATCAACTTTTGTTGATAACGAACATCCAAAAATCATCATTAAGAAGTGGATGGTACATCCGATGTATTACCTCCAATTTTATAGTTTTTGAGTATTATAGACTATAGTGAAATTTTTGAGTTTTGTTTTAGAAATTATGAATTTTTCTATAAAGTTTTTGAGTTTAATTATTTAAACATTACACACTAAAAATTCACAAAAAAACCTCAAAAATATTACATACTCCTAAGTTTAGTTCAATTTGACTTAGGATGGAAAAAAGCTAAAATCTAACTTATAAACTTTAATATGCTAAAAAATATATATATTTGCTCTAAAACAGATGAAGTTTTAGGTAATAAGCTCAAAAAAAAATACATATATGCTCAAAAAACAAAAAATTGGAGGTACTACTCCGATCTATGTTATTTTTTCTCTCATTAAAATTATCGTTAAAATACATAGAACCACAATTTGTGAGTCGATGTTGAAACTAAAACACAAAATGAATAGTATTATCTTACATTTTTACTAATTATTTTCTTGTTAAACATATTGATGAATTTCCTTGTCAATCGGCAAAATGCACTGTAAATCTGTAATTGAGTGATTAAAAATAAACATTTAAACTGTACACTTGGACCAATTACTGGCCTCTGATTTCATATTAAACAAAACAAAATTAATAATTAATTAACTGTTTAATTTTCTTCAACTAAATTTAGCAATCTATCTTCCTAATCAATCAATCTGCTCCTCTGAGAGGTTTGCCTAAATTCCAATCAATGTCTTTTCTGTTTTCTCATTTCCCCACTTTTTCCTTTTCTTTTTCCTAAGCAACCATCTAATGATTACAAAAAAATACAGAGTAGAATTTATTTTCCTTGGGTTCTTTTGATTTTTACTGCATATTCAGGTAATTTTGTGGCACCCACTTCGAAAGTTTTCATCTTGTGTAACTTCAAAATTTACCCTTTTCTATTCTCATTTTGATTGATGGATTTGATTAGACCTTTCTGTTGGTTTTGATCTTAGTTTATAATTTGGGTCCATTTTCGATCAGTAAGTCTAGCTTAAGATGAGTATCCGTGTTAAAAAGGGTAAAGTACTTGATTTTTACTGCATATTCAGGTAATTTTGTGGCACCCACTTCGAAAGTTTTTATCTTGTGTAATTTCAAAATTTACCCTTTTCTATTCTCATTTTGATTGTTGGATTTGATTAGACCTTTCTGTTGGTTTTGATCTTAGTTTATAATTTTGGGTCCATTTTGGGTTCTTTTGATTTTTACTGCATATTCAGGTAATTTTGTGTTACCCACTTCGAAAGTTTTTATCTTGTGTAACTTCAATATTTACCCTTTTCTATTCTCATTTTGATTGATGGATTGATTAGACCTTTCTGTTGGTTTTGATCTTAGTTTATAGTTTTGGGTCCATTTTTGTCGATCAATAAGTCTTGCTTAAGATGGAGTATCCGTCTTAAAAAGGGTCAAATATTATCTCATGTTTAAATGAGAAATTGTGTACAATATAAATAGTTGAATTTGAATATGATTGTGGGTATTAGTCTTACTGTTAATACTTTTGATGGTTTCAGGTTAGATTTAGTAATCAGTTGTTGGAGATGTATATCTAGATGGCTCAACCTTGAGTTTGGATAAGTTGATGAAGATTGGCTTATTATTGACTGCTGCTATTGTTATTGTTGCTAGTTTCATACATCATCATCAGGGTAAAGAGGATATTGGAAGTTGTTGGGTTTCTGAAAATTTGAGTAGTGAAATGGGTTATCTTGATTCAGTTTTCCAATCTTCCAATCAAGCTCATGCTGAGGACCAACCCGTCAGTGGTGGCGGCCTCAGGTTCTTTCTTTTTCCTTGGTCACTGTCCCTTTGCATTGAATAAGATCTCGGTTCCTGTATTTTCATGTTATGGGGGTGTTTGGATACATAAACAGGAGGGAATGGAAGGGGAGGGGGAATGGAGTATGGGTGTGTCAATACGGTTTTCCTCCAAATCTTTCCAATGTTGGTGGAATTTTGATTTCGCTTGGAGGGAAAATGGATCCCTCCCCGTCCATTTACCACCACCCTTTTTTGATTTGATATCCCTCAACACCCTTCCCCTCCCTCTCTCGTCCCTCGTTTCCCTCCAAATCTCCAATCTGCTCAAGCCCTTAAGATCAATAAGTGGTGATTTGCAAATTTTCGCCAGTTGTTTTATGCATTATGCATTGTAAATTTTGATATATGTTTGCTCAAGCTCGTCGTAATAAACTCCAGCGGAGCATTCGAAGGTATGCCTATCTAGAGGGGATAACTGTAATGAATCATACATGTAGCACAATTCTTTGGATTCTATATCAGTATAGCATGGGAAATATTAAACAAAAGAGTGTGGCATTTGTACTGCCATTCATTTTTTGATTTTCTTTTTCTCCATTTCTTTAGATTGTTGTCATTTGTGAGGACATTCTGGTCATTATAGATCATAAATTTTTGTTTTCCCTGTGAGTTTCAACGCCGTGAAATCTGCTTGGTCGCTCTAGTTATTTTCCATGACAAACACGTCTTTTAAAGTGGTAGTTAGGCTGGCCTCAGAACAAGATTCGTACAAGAGTTTGTGTTTTTAAGGTCTTCGTTTTATATATTTTAATTACTATAATATTTTAAAATGTTTTGGCCGTATAAATGGGTCAATTGCTCTAGTGATTTAGCTTTTTGATGTCGGGAACACCTTCCATTATTTCCTGTATGGTTAGGCCAAAGTATATCTTAAAAAGCTGGGTGCTTTTTTCCTCTTCTGTGCTTCCAGAAGCGTTATGTGTCATAACCAGCTTCAGAATCTTCCCCCGAGTTAGTTAAAGACTTGGAGCTTATCTTTCTGTGAGGCTATTCTTTCTATGCCGTGACATCTTGTAATATTTGTTCGTATTTGCAACATCTTGTGCTTCTTAGAAGTTTATATTCATTCTCGAGGAAAGTACGTACCTTGTTTAACAGTTTAGGCAACACCCCAACACTGATTTAATGCTGCCAGCCTTGATCACTAGTGACCTTTGTGAATAAATCCTCAATATGAAGCACATTTTGTTGTCTTCATAGAGTATCCTCTGAACTTCTCATTGGTGCCTTGACCTTGATTGTTGCCTTTGTACAATCTTCATCAATAGCTTTGATCGTATGTTTGCTGCTTTGTTACTCATTGTAGAGAATGTCATGCTATGCTTCAGGTTCCATGGGTTGAGACTTGAGATGATGAGAGTTATCTTCACTATGGAACTACTGCCATAAAATCTGCCAGCTCCCCAATTTTTTTATCTGTAATTGTATTAGGGAACCTGTTGTAGATACCCAGGCATGTTCACATTTTGTTTGAAACCTTAAGGTGATGGTTGAGGCCACTATTATTAATATTTCTATTACGCTCCCTCACTCAAATTCCCGTTGGGCTTGAAGAGTGGTTAGTTTGCACAGGCTCCCTGTACCGTGTGCTGGTTTTCACTTCGTGGTTTTTTTTAGGGGTTTTGAGGTTGACAAGATTCGAACGCGTGACCTTCGGTCACACTGGCTCTGATACCATGATAGATGAACCATCTCAACCAAAACCCTAGGGTGATGGTTGAGGCCACTATTATTAATATTTCTATTATTGTTTGACCGTCAATCTTCTTAATGGTCTCTCTTGTCGCCTTGTCGGTATAATCTTTTTATCTTCCTTCTTGCGCTCGTGATTTTACTCAATAATAAACCCTTGATAGTATTAGATTACACTAGGTCAATAGGTCGTTAGTCAGATGTGTCGTTTGAACTAATGTAGATGCTTTTGACTTACATAGAGTCATCCCAGTTTCTACTTGTTAGCAACACTAGTATAGGTTGCCTGGTAGCTATTCCTGTATGAATGAAGAGTAAAACATAAATTATCTCTTTATTAACGTTATTTCTCAAAAAAATGTTATTGATCGATAATGTCACACACATTTTATTGACAGTTACCACTTAACTAAGAATTTTGAGCAAGTTTTGCAAAAACTGTCGTATTGTAAGTTATCTTAAGAAATGGTGTTTAGGGTCATTACATCTTACCCCACCTTACTATAGCAGTGACTGTGATAGACTGTTAGTAGCCCATACTCATTGTATTCGGAATTATTTGGGCATGCAGTCATCTAGATTGATAGATATTCACTATTTTTATTGGATTTTGATATTTAAGTTACTAATCACACATCTATCCTAACAGCCAGAATGGCAAGTTTAGCTACGGATATGCAAGCTCACCTGGGAAGAGATCATCAATGGAAGATTTTTATGAGACAAGAATTGATGGTGTTGAGGGAGAAGTAGTTGGCCTGTTCGGTGTTTTTGATGGTATCCTTCCTCAATCTCTGCTCTTTTCTTTCTAGTTTAATCACTTGTCTCCATACCTTGTCTGCCAATGTGACTGATGTGCCGCCAGTCCTCCATTTCCAGTTGCTCGGTGACATTGTCCCACTGTCCTACGGGATAGGTAGCACCAAAACGGACACGGGACACGGCATTTAAATATAATAAAATATATATTTTATGGTTATAAATAGGATTATTTCATGAGAATAATCCATCCTATGGGTGCCCTGCAAATATCACTTCATCCTTTCAATAATTCCAAATTAATCCATCCTATTCATCATTCTTCCCATAACAGTTTAATTGGAATTATTGATAGCGTGAATAAGATGGATTTAATTCATCGTTAGACTGTTATGGTAAGAAAGGTGAATAGGATGGATTAATTTGGAATTATTGATAGGGGAGTGATATTTGCAGGGCACTCATAGGATGGATTATTCTCATGAAATAATCCTTATAAATAACGTATAATTTTATTTTTATCATGTATTTGAAGCTAAATCTAAACAAGTAAAGGTACAATTCGACCTTTATTATAACTAATTTTAATTTTTCCACCCAAATTCATCTTTTAATCGTTTTTTTTTAAGTTTTATTCCTCGTCTAAACTATAATATGTTTAGACATGTGTCAATGAGTGTCGGGTGTCCGAGTGTCGGACACGGGACGGCTAATTAAGAGAAGTGTCCGTGCTACCTAGCCTACGAGTAGTGCTATTGCTACTATTACTATCCAAGGAAGTTGGACTCTGAAAGCCCAAAAGTTATAAATAGATTTATTTTATTCTTGATTGCATTAGCATTGCCTTAATCTTCTCCTGTTTATGTTTAAGTTTCACCCGTCTTTGTCTTTTCCTTACTTTTTTCCCATTTCAGGTCATGGCGGTGCTCGTGCTGCTGAGTATGTGAAGCACAATCTCTTCAGTAATCTGATTAAACACCCAAAGTTCATTTCCGATACCAAATCAGCAATAGGTTTGGAATCATATTGCATAATTACCCCTGTCAATGAGTTTTAAAAGAACAGGAATATTCTTCTTTTGTCTGATTTCTTTCTCTGTTTTTCCTTCCAGCTGAAACATATAGTCATACTGACTCAGAATTTCTAAAGTCCGAGAATAACCAGAACAGAGATGCAGGATCAACGGCTTCCACTGCCATCCTTGTTGGCGATCGTTTATTGGTTGCAAATGTTGGTGATTCCAGGGCCGTTATATGTCGAGGCGGTGAAGGTAACAGCTGAATGTCGTTCTGTCTTCAACTCTTCGCAATATGTGCTTTCTGTTTCTTCACCAATATTTGTTAGTCTTATCATTGGTGATGGTGTTTGGTTTGTTATGATTGCATCTCATCTATCTTGCATCTCTTGTAGCAATTGCTGTTTCTCGAGATCACAAGCCAGACCAAAGTGATGAACGACAACGAATTGAGGATGCAGGCGGTTTTGTCATGTGGGCCGGTATGTAACCCTTCATCAAATTAATTGTTTCAGCCGGTGAAGTTGATTGGTATCTGATGACTGATATTCGTCACAGGAACTTGGAGGGTTGGAGGCGTTCTTGCTGTGTCTCGTGCATTTGGTGACAAACTCTTAAAGCAGTATGTTGTTGCAGACCCTGAGATTCAGGTAATAGAATATCTGCGATACGATGTTTGCTTTCACTGATATGCTTCTGCTATTTTAATATTAAGGTTTTAAAAAAAATCACACTGATTTTGATACAAGAAGATTTTGGGTATCTCCTTACATTTTGTTTACTTTCCGTCTATGTTACTCCGACTCTTCTAATTTCCTCGCGTATTCGTGTCCGACACTCGACACTCGACACTCGGACATGGGTATGACACATGGACACCTCATTTTAGACCAAAATGTGTATTTTTCAATAATAGCCGAGTCCGACACTTGGACACGTACCCCGTGTCAGGTACTTCTAAACGAGTCTGAGTAACATAGGACCGTTAATTCCATCTCTCGTGGTCAATTAATTCCTGACTAGTGCACACTGGTAAAAGGAGAACAGTTTATTTTGCTAAGTGAAATCTGTCCTTGTTTTGCATTAGTTTCCGTCTTCCTGTCATTTGTTTTTATCGCGCTACCAAGAAAATGCTCTAAAGAAACCCAATGACCCATTAGCTATCTCTGCCTCCACCAACCTGTTGGAATCTTGTTGGTTGTCTTTTTTTCTTTAAGGGCGCGCTTGGATGGGGTATAGTACTAATAGTAGTATCCCCATAGAAATAGATAAGATAGGAAGTAGGATGCATGGGGAATCTCAAATGATTTGTCTTTATCTTCCCATGTGGGTTTTATTTGACCCGTCACAATCTTGTGACGGATATCGGCCTTCACAAATGAGAATTTGTGTAGTACTATAGTCATTGGGGATTGGGGATAATGAGGGTCAAAAGGCAAAACAAAGGATAAAAGGAGGGAATTGAGGGTAATGATTGCGTCTTACCACCCGCACCCTAGGTAGCACCAAAACGGACACGGACACGGACACGGACACGACACGGACACGGGACACGGCATCCCATAAAATTTAGGACACGGGACATGGCATTTAAATATAATAAAATATATATTTTATGGTTATAAATAACGTATAATTTTATTTTTATCATGTACTAGAAGCTAAATTTGTACAAGTAAAGGTACAATTCGACCTTTACTCTAACTAATTCTCATTTTTCACCCAGAATCATCTTCCAATCGATTTTTTTAAAACTTTTATTCCTCCTCTAAACTATAATATGTTTAGACATGTGTCCAACGAGTGTCGGGTGTCCGAGTGTCGGGTGTCGGTGTCGGACACGGGACGACTAATTAAGAGAAGTGTCAGTGCTTCCTAGCCCGCACCCCCCACCCCCCCTTACTTTTCCCCCAATGTAAGGTACATCTAAGGCTATTTTTTTGCTTCAAGTCACTAGTTCAATTTTAAGTCTTTTGCTTTATACATTTCCATGACGCCCCGGTTGTTTGGAACGTGCAGGAAGAGAAAGTAGACAGCTCTCTAGAGTTCCTAATCCTTGCAAGTGATGGACTGTGGGATGTAGTCACTAATGAGGTCTCTTTCTATTGACTTTATTCCTATTGCAATTTTATAATACATTTTTTTTTAGTTTTTGGTGACGAGGGGTTTAATCCCTCGGGCCCATGCATTCCCGCACCACCACATGGACCATGTAAGCCACCCCTTCGGGAGCTGCAGTGGCCAAGTGGTCATCGCTCCAGCTCGTAATCGAACCTGAGACCTCTCAACTCCTGCATTTCTGCAAGTTTTAAGGTTTAACTCAGTTACCACTGGACTAACACCACTTGGTTAATTTTATAATACATTGCTTGGTGCCATGTTTTCATATGAGACGGTTATGTGGAGTGGTGTTGTAGGAAGCAGTAGCAATGGTGAAACCGATGCAGGATGCAGAGGAAGCAGCAAAGAAGCTGATGCAGGAAGCATATCAGAGAGGCAGTGCTGATAATATCACCTGTCTTGTTGTCCGCTTCTTAAATAACCCTGCCAACTCCTCAAGTCGGACTTCAGATAATCAAGGGGATTCCTCGAAAAGGCAAACAGCTAGCCGCGGTGATCCCTCAAATCAGGTTGTGGGCGGCGGCCAAGGCAATGCATCAAAATGAGACTTGGCAGGTCTTCTCTCGACAGTCTCCCAACGTGATTGTCGCTGCAAATAGATCACACTTCCCGGTTCCCACCACTCTGTTCAAGTAATGAGCTGTTAAATTAGACAGGCAAGCTCACTATTATGAGTTTGAATGTTCATACTGAAAATATCCCTTTGTTATACTAGTTGTAATTTAGATTTCTAGAAACACAGCTTTATACTCTTTTCTTTGTATCTTTGGATATGCAATTGACTTTTGAGACATGTTGGAAACTAAATCAAAATATTATATTGACTGTTTAATTCTATGTTAGTCCGAGACTTCGCTTAACTGTCGTGTCGCGTGTCAGACACGTGCCGTGTCGGCCACGACACGACACTTCAATTCAGACCACGAAATAGAAAAATTCAGCCAAAATCGCCTTGTCGGACACGTGTTAGCGTGTCTGAGTAATAGTGGTTTAATTTGGTACTTGCAAACTATGGGTATAAAAAAGTCGAGTACTTGATATAAAAAAAAGGGTGTTTCTTAGGCGTGCTCAAAAGGCACGTGATACGATGCTAAATAGAGAAAAATTCTTAAAATGTTTCCCTTATTCGTTTCTTAATGTGTGCTACAAGGACACTTGTTAGAAAAATCGAAAAAAATGTCTGTCCTGGGCCAAATGGCCGATGAATGGCACAAAGTTGATTTCTTTGGCTGGAAAGTGGGCTAGAGAGTGTCGGAAAAAAAAGAGAAATGTCTCGAAAGGGGCGAGTTTGTAGCGAGATCACGTCTTTGGATATTTGCTAATTTACCGGTTATGAATGACTGTCAATTAATTCCTCAAGCTTTTTCGGATTGAAGTTAGGGGTGTAACCGAGCCGATTTGAGTTCGAGCACGGGTAGGCTTGGGATCGGCTCGGAATTAATTTTGACCGATTTCGAGCCGAGCTGATTCCGAGGGCTCTACGAGTCGCTTCAGATCATTTACAGCCCTAGAAGTTATTAGCTTTGCTACTTGAAGCAATTTCGCCGTGGTTTTTTTCATACTCGAAGATAGAAGAAGGATTTGATACTGCAAGAAAGCAGCAAGGAAATGAAACTACAGATTTTGCTGATTGAGTGACTGTGTTCAGTAATCGAACTTTGCGATCCATTATTTGAGTTTTTCTAACTTTGTGTTCGGTGTGTGGATGAACATTCATTCAATCGATTCAGCTTTGCTGCAAATTCTTCTTACTTTTGCAATTTGCACCACTAAAAGAATGAACCAAAATATACAGAAGATTTATAATCCTGAGAATGATGATACATCTCATTACAAAACTTCCTAAAGATTATGACTTCTGTACAGATGAATGGAATATACAAGATGGGGTCTCAAGGGAAATACTGTTGAAGGCATTCTTTTAACTTTTGGAACGTCACGGGCTTCGATACAAAGGAATCCATGCCATTCGCGAAACATTCCTCTGCACTTTCCGACAATGCATTTGCAGTCATCTGTTCAGATCATATCAAAAGCCATAGTCAGTATGCGCGCACCCCACCTCTCTTACACTAGGTCGAATTCAAAAAACGGGCTGCTACTCCCAAATAGGGATGTCATTGGGGCGGGTACAAGTGGATACTGTCCCGCACCCGCCCTAGTTGGGGCGGGGACGGGTAGAGCTTTGGCAGGTGGTGGGGCGGGGACGGGTACGAAGGTGGGGATGGTTTTTGCGTGATATCCACTTCATATCCACCTACCCGCCAATTAATACAAAAATTAATACCATTATTACGATAGTTTTACAAATATTATTTTGTTATAATCAAGACGTAATGTTAAAAATAGCTATTTTATAAAGTATTTACCAACTTTTTTGGTAAATACCTAAAATTATATAAACAAATTCTTGAAAATAGAAATTAATAGTGATTAAACCAACCTGTCGGAAAAAAGCTAGGAAAAATTTATGGTATAGCGACTTAATGGGTAGGTGGGGCGGGGATGGTTTTGGAAACTTGTATCTGCTGGGTGGTGGGGCGGGGATGGATACGAGGTTTTCTTGATGGGTACGGGTACGGGTACGGGAGCCTATATCCAGCATCGCCCCGCCGCAATAACATCCCTACTCCTAAATCAAGTAGAAACCAGAAAGATAAGATGACATACGGCAATAATAGGAATTCTGGGAGTAGATGAATCTGGAAACTGCAAGGCTGAATCCATGAGCTGATCAATTCCCGCCTCTGCAGCCGCTTCCCAGTTGCCTGTTTCCTCAAAGGAACGTATGATTCTCGTTGCCTGAAGTCCGTCCATAACTGGCATGCATACATCCTGCATTTACTCTATACATTAGCATTTAGTTTGTAAAGCCAAAAGCATTTTCCGAGTTAATACAAATGATTTTTACCATCAAAACAAGGTCATAACTACGACTCTGAACTGCTCGAATAGCTTCAATTCCGTTGTTCACGACGTCTATGCTGTGGCCCATCTGTTTCATCATTGAAGTTGTCACCATCACATTAATCTTGTTATCTTCCACCAGAAGAATTTTAGGTTTTACTTCTGGTTTGCTGGTTGCAGTACTTTCAAGGCTTCTATCACACGCCTGCGTCTGACACGGTTTTGCAGGATCATTGGTTTTTCCGAGTTGAGCACTACCATCCATGGCAGATGTCCCATGCTCAGATTGCGCACTGTTTCCTTCATCTCCACGAAGAACACTAGTGCCACTAAACTGCGCATCAGCATTACCACTGCGCTTTGAAGAACCCTCAGATAACGCCTCATCCAAATCCACGTGGGAACATGCATTGGCTAGCGATGCCACCTCTTTGGTAGTAGCGTGAGGGAATGCAGGAGCGTTTTCTGACACGGGGTTGATGTCGGGAAGTCCACTATATCCGTAAGTACTCTGTGTCCTGCTGGAATTAAACAGGGAAGAACCTAATGTTCCTGGCTGAAACAGGAAGTATCCAGCAGTCAAATCTTCAGCTTCTGTATCGTTTCCTTGGCCGTGAGCATCTGGAAGCTCATCAGGATCATCTGAATCATTCCCTGAATTTGAAGAGACCCTATACGGAAGTTCAAATGTAAATGTCGATCCACAATGCTCTTTGCTACTTACTGTCAGATGACCTCCCATCAGCTCAACCTGCACAAGTGTCCAAACATCAATTGACGCGCCAAAACACGCGCCATCAATCTTAACAAAAGGTGGCAATCGGGTCACTCGGGTCGGTTACAGGTCGAGTCAAAGCAGGTCGGGTTATATCGGGTTCGGGTTATGTCGGGTCAGTGACGGGTTCGAGTCGGTTCGGTTCATGTCGGGTCATCTTCGCGTCGGGTCATCAACAGGTGACAATTAGGGTCGGGTCATTAGCGGGTCATATATTTATATATTTAGTTTTAGATGATAATTTTATGTTTAATTAATGGATAGATGTATTAATTGAAGTTTAAGTTAAAATAATTAAGAAGATTTATCAATTTGGTGTCATTTAAACCATTAGTAAGCCAGTTCATTATAACGTCATCTATCAGGTTGAGAAATATCGGGTCACAGGCGGGCCGGGCCGGGTCGTGTTCGGGTTGGACAAAATAATGCTGCTATCGGTTAGCGGGTCGGGTCAGTTCGGTTTCAGTTCGCCCAATTCTCGGGTTGTATCAGGTCGGGTTCGGGCGGGTCTGGTCGGGTTCATCGGGTCGGATCATCTTTTGCCAGCTCTAATCTGAACCATACTAGTCAAACATGACAAGAAAAATGTTTCTGGGACATCCTCCAAATTTTACAAAGCTAGGATATTACTAAATTGGCAAGTAGAAGCAGAAATTACCAGCTGTTTGCAAATGGCAAGGCCTAGTCCAGTTCCACCATACTTCCGAGCATGATCCGCACTGGCTTGCATGTACTTTTTAAATAATGTCGGCAAAGCATGCTCTTTTACAAAAAAAAAATAAAGTGAGCGTGAATATACTATGGCAAAAGGTTCGAAAAAAGGTAAAGGCAGTAGTGAAACCTGCGATTCCAATGCCAGTGTCATACACGTCACAGCGTATCCATACAGTCTGTGATTGAGATTGAGCAGCATAGCCTCTGTCGTCCACAAACGCAGTTTCCCCTCCCTTGCTCGGGGTTTTAGGTTCATCTATTTTGTTTTGACCACCATATGGAGTTTCTCCTTGCTTTTCGTTGCTCGCAGTGTGATCATTTTCAAATTTCTGATCTCCTTCTCCATTATACGGAGCTGGCACTACATAAAGCCGTATTCCAACTTTGCCTTCATGGGTGAATTTAATCGCGTTGCTGATCAGATTAGTCAAAATTTGCCTAATCCTCAGAACATCGCCAATCACCTGAAACCCATGTTGCCGACAAAGTTAGACTGTTTTCATGTACAGAAAATATACAGGGAATTATATTCGAAATTTAACTAGCAGAATGCTGCCCTGGACTGAATACTACAGGTTAAGCGACAACATTCAACATTGAGTTACATGAATGCAGTATTAGGAATATTAATAATAGTTGAGCCTCAACCATCACCTTAAGGTTTTGATTGAGACGGTTCATCTATCATGGTATCAGAGCCAGTGTGACCGAAGGTCACGGGTTCAAATCCTGGCAACCTCAAAACCCCTCGAAAACTCACGAAGTGGAAACCCAGCACACGTTATGGGGGGCCTGTGCAAACTAACCATTTTTCAAGCCCAATGGGCATTCGAGTGAGTGAGCGTATTAGGAATATTAATAATAGTTGAGCCTCAACCATCACCTTAAGGTTTTGGTTGAGATGGTTCATCTATCATGGTATCAAAGTCAGTGTGACCGAAGGTCACGGGTTCAAATCCTGACAACCTCAAAACCCCTCGACAACTCACGAAGTGGAAACCCAGCACACGGTATGGGGGGCCTGTGCAAACTAACCACTCTTCAAGCCCAATGGGCATTCGAGTGAGGGGGCGTATTAGGAATATTAATAATAGTTGAGCCTCAACCATCACCTTAAGGTTTTGGTTGAGATGGTTCATCTATCATGCAGAGCACAGACAGGTTTCAATACGATACAAACTGAAGGTGTTACCTCTATAGGAACATCATCTGAGATATGTCCTTCCAATGTTAGTATCTTCCTCAAGGATGCAGCAGCAGTTTGAAGAACATGCCGTACCACTTCTCTTGGTCTGAACTTTGTCGCTTCCAACCTCATAACTCCTGACTCCCATCATAACAAATGGATCCAAAATGTTAGATTATGATGACAGTGACTCGACTTAAGGTTCTTTAAGATGCGCGTTAAAACAAAGAAAAGATTCAGACCTGACTCGACTTTTGACAGGTCAAGGATGTCATTTATAAGTTGAAGCACCAAGTCTCCTGAAGAAATCATAACATTCAATAATTCTCGTTGTTGTCTATCCAGAGTTGTGGTCGATAGAATATCTGCCATGCCTACAACTCCAGTTAACGGTGATCTAATCTCATGAGACATGGTTGCTAGCATTTGTTTAGCTCTCATTGTTTCCTCTGAAATAGTTGAGCAGATATATATATATATATATTAGACCAAATGCTCAACGCTCCGGCATCAAACCAAAACTCATAGATTTCTGCCCTACCCGTTATATGTATCGTCTTGTTGAGCTCCGTCTCCATTGCTCTCTGCACAGCTATCTCCTCCCGGAGCTTTGCCATTCTTTCTCTTTTTCTGACCTGTTGACAAATCACAAATTTATGAGAACTTTCTGAAGACTGACATTGAGGTCTTCACTAAAACATGTTCCTAACCAAGTAATGTTAGTCCAGTGGTAACTGAGTTAAACCTTAAAGCTTGCAGAAATGCAGGAGTTGAGAGGTCTCAGGTTCGATTACCAGCTAGGGCGATGATCACTTAGCCACTGCAGCCCCCGAAGGGGTGGCTTACATGATCCATGTGGTGGTGCGGGAATGCATGGGCCCGGGGATTAAACCCGTCGTCACCAAAAAAAATAAAACATGTTCCTAATTCATAATAGGAATATTAATAATAGTTGGGTCTCAACCATCACCTCACGGGTTCGAATCCTGACAACCTCAAAAACCCTCAAAAAACCCACGAAGAGGAAACCAGTGCACGGTATAGGGGAACCTGTGCAAACTAACCACTCTTCAAGCCCATCGGGCATTTGAGTGAGGGAGCGTAATAGGAATATTAATAATAGTCGGGCTTCAACCATTCTAACTAACGAGTATTACTCTAAAAGCCTCAAACGAAGTGCCTGTCTAGAGGGTTAGATATACGTAACCTAAACCTTACGATCACCAAATTATACACACCGCGCGGATAAAACATTAGAGAGGAACTGACCTGATCTGTAATATCCATGCCGATGTAATTGATACCAATTGTATCTCCTGCCTTATTAAGCACAGGTTCCACATATATTAAAAATGTTTTAGATCCAAATAGTTCCGTCTCAAATGTTATTTCTCTTTTTCCAGGTAATCCTCGTTCTAGGACTTCTCTCTTGAAGTCCAGGGATTCCTTTACTCCCGCACCAGAGAAAATTTCCGTATCTGTTTTCCCAATAATGTCCTGATAAAGAATAACACAAGTTTATGTATGGCACAACACACCCATGTCAAGTGTCGAGAATTCAACAAATAATTGCTTACTGCCTCTTTGAAGCTTGGATAGTGGTTGTAGATGAAACGGTAGCGCAATTCCTTATCCTGTTATAAAACCGTCCAATTAGAACCAAAAACGCATAAGGCCTCGTTCTTTCTGGCTTAATTTCAGCTTCTTTCAATTTTGGTTGGTTGTATTCCGTTAAGTTTTATTTACCTTCAATAAATTATTTTCAATTAATCTCTTCACAAAAGTAACTTTTAATTCAACTAAATTCGCTCCAGCTCAATTCCACTCAATTTAGTTCAATTATGCTCTACTCCAATTTATTCAATTCAGCTCGTTTCAGCCGAAAAGAACAGGGCCTAAATAGTACTGATTAGTGATTACCAATGGTTTGTAGGCTTACCATATGACCAAGAACAATGGGCGCGTTCTGAAGGATAAAATGTATGAAGTTATCAGCTCGTTTAAGCATGTCGGACAATTCTTGAACAGGTGAAGATTGTTTCTCCATATTCTTAATACTGTCCTCCAACTTCTCCATTAAAACCCGTTCTCTCTGCCTACTTTCCTCCAACATTTTCTCGAGGAACACCGCCCTTTGTTTCCAGTACACAACCGTATCATATTCCGCATCAATCTCAAGCCCTTTACTTTCTGCAGGCACCTCATATTTTTTCTTTGGCGCGACTTTATTGTAATCATATAGCTTTTCAAGTACAGAAATAGGATGCCTTTCGCTAGCAATTCTATCATTATCAAAACGATACTGCTCTAAGATCTCCAACCGCTTGAGCTCAGCCTCTTCTCGCTGCTTGCTCAGGTGATCAACCTCTTCTCTCAGCAAGCGAACAGCATTCGCTTGCTTGTATTCCCAGTGCTGTACCAGGTACGACAACTGAGACGAACCCTTTTCACTCTGACCCGTCATTTCATTCAGATGTTCCAAATCGCCCTCAGACGGTTCCGAATTGATTGCAACTTCCTTTAACATATCCTGATCTGCCCTCGGCCTATCTACGTTGAATTGAGTCCCGGCTTTATTTACACCTTCAGGCCACATAGCCGTAAACTCGTCTTCAACCTCCATATTATCATCATCTAAAAACTCCTCCATACTCATCGATACTCAAGCTAACTAGAAACCCGATTCAATAAATCTTCATCCCAGATTCAACAATCCGATAGAACTCAGCTCAAAAAGACTCGGAACGCAGAAAAATGGCCAGTCAATTATGTCCTGATGAACATAAAGGAAAAGACAATTCTTTTGTGACATAACATCAAACAGTAAAATTCCAATTACCAGATGAAAATGAAAACAGTAACCCTCCCTTCAGAAACAACGCGAATTTTACCATTTCAGTTTTAATTTCTTTACCTATAAGACGACTCTCGATGAAAAAAAATTATCCGGGTGCCTTAAAGGTAAGAGGAATATTAATAATAGTTGGGCTTCAACCATCACCTTAAGGTTTTGGTTGAGATGGTTATCTATCGTGGTACCAGAGCCAGTGTGATCATGGGATCGGATCCTAGCAACCTCAAAAAACTCACGAAGTGGAAACCCAGCACACGATATAGGTTACTGGTACATAGAGACTATTTGCAGATTGTTAAATTCAACAACGGGTCTGGGCCACACCTGAATCCACTCTAAAACCAATTGGCAATAGAGGGAGTACTGTACTCCCCTTGCCGATAATCCTCACATATGGGACTTTCGGGTTTCTTCACATAGATGACTCTTATAATGCAAATGTTATTTTTCATTGAAAGAAAGTCGATTAAATTCAACAACGGGTCTGGCCACACCTGAATCCACTCTGAAACCAATTGGCAATAGAGGGAGTACTGTACTCCCCTTGCCGATAATCCTCACATGTGGGACTTTCGGGTTTCTTTCACACAGATGACTCTTATAATGCAAATGTTATTTTTCATTGAAAGAAAGTCATAATTTAGTGAGTCATTTTGCTTTATTCCATCGTATTCGCGACCATAACTGAGAAATTTCCCTAGGAAAAAAGGTTATGAATGATGATGCTAAGATGAAACAATCATCATCATCATCATCATGATCATCATCAAAGTGCAAAAAGGCAATGATCACAAGTCAAACTGAAGAAACCCATCAAATAAAACACAGAATTGAGATGAAAAAGAAGACATAAAAAGCAAGAATTTTCTAACCTTGGAAAATGGGATTTAATGTCAACTTAGAAAAGATGCAGCAACAACAACACTTGCAACAGAAAACAGTACTGACACAGTGGAAGTACATAAACAGATATTGAAAAATGAAGAAGATGGTATTTAGATAGATCTGAAAATATTAGCAAAAACATGTCTTGAAATCATCAGTCAATTACAGAGAGAGAGAAGAGAGGAGAAGGAGCATGTGATGAGAGAAAACAAGAAGTATTACTATAATACTTAGCTGAATATAATATAAAACCTATTGACATTAAAATAAAGAAATGGGTTCAAGTAGTACTAAGTCTAAAACTTAAAAGTAGTGGAAATAAAAAAAATCGAAAATAAAACTCTGGTGTCGTGTCTTCTGGGAGGACCGTATTGGTATTGGTTTAGGTGTAAGGAATACGGAAATATAAAAAAAGTTAAAAATGAAGAGGGAGGAAGGGAGGGAGGCATGTGCATGCATATTAGCTTTGTTTAAATTAAGAATAATAACCCATCTTGTTGTTTTTATAATTATAATGATGATGATGATGATCACTGTACTAGTCTGTCTAAACAGCTTTATTAGGGTTTGATTAGATTCATCTTTTTTTCTTTCTTTCTGGTTCTGGTTCAGGTGCAGGTGCAGGAGGTGCATGAGAGTCAGGGGAGTTTTTCTGTTTTTAAAATGTTGAGCTTTCAATGATGCCATTGTTTTGCCGCTTCCTTTGATCCTAAACTCCCAACTCTACTAAGGTAGGGTAGGCCTCACACAAGCTAATATTTAAATGGTTCTTGTCTATCTTTATAGGTAACTCATTTGAAAAACGACTCGATCGAGGATCTCGTGGAAAATCTCTAGTATTATCAAGTATGTGAAACTTGATCGCTTTTGTAAAGCCAATAAGATTGCTGACTGAATGGGTTCTGTTGGATATTCATGTCCAACACTTACGAGGTGGGTTGAAAGTCGGTGGCTTCAACTTACTTTACTCATTCGAAAGGATGAGATGGGTTGTTCATATCCAAGAGGATCAAACTAGTTTTCTTACCTTATTAAAATAAAATAAAATAAAAACGACTCTATCTTTTTGTTGGGTTGTGTTTTTTCATATACGGATTTTGTTAGATACTTATAGGCACGGAACAGGGACTGACAATCTTTAAACCACACTGAATCGTCTTCGCTTTTCTAATAGAATATTTCGACTCTTAATCCGTGCCTGAATTACTTCGAAGTTCCTATTGAGATAAGACGGTGACACTCTGGTTTTTGGCACAAAAACAGAGACGTAAAATCAGAAATAATTTATGAAGATTGTTAATGATTTTAGATGTAAAATTTGATGAAGAGTTTTTCTGTAAAACTTTCTCATTGCGTTTTATAATGTCCAAATGCCCAACAATGAAAATTAGACCTATCAAAACCTGACCTGACCAGAAATCGAACGTAACCCGACCCGAAAGTAACCCGTAAATAACCCGTTTGTTCAACCTGAACCTGTTTTGACTCGTAAACAGCGGGTCAAAACTCAAAACCCGGCCCGCAGCGAGTTGACCGTTGGGTCAAGTCAATGTATCATTTTTAAGTACACAATGTCATATAGGTATTGATCACTTATAATTTTTGAAGAGAAATATGTATATATGCGATATGTCACGTCATCACATCAAACAACATGCCACGTCATCATTTTAAAGTGTGTGTCGCGCCGTCACTTTCACCGTAGTACATCGAACTGCATTCTATGTCAGCACCACCAACTCATCACCTCGTACCACATGCTACGTCAACACATCGAAGTGCGTGTTACGCCTTCACTTTCACTATCGTACGTCAAATTACATTCCACATTAACAATGTCACCTCATCATTTGGATGGACCACATGCTACGTTATCACCTTCAAATGTGTGTCACACTGTTACTTTCACCTCATTCCACATCATCATTGCCACCTCATCACCTAGGACCGTGTCACACCGTCACTTTCACCGTATTACGTCAAATTAAACCGCACTCCACGTCAACACTGCCACCTCATCACCTCAGATCACATGTCACGTCATCATTATTATCTTATTTGAGTCTCATTATCGTACTTAGCGAGTTAGTATGGGTGATGATGACGATAACGATGGTGATAGCGAAAATGGTGACAATTAAGTTAACTAAGACAAGTAAGAGGAGAGACAACGTATAAAGGATAAAAATTACGATATAAAAGAAGTTTTAGAAAATGCGAGAAAAAAATGTTGATTCGTATTTTCACCCAAACCCGACCGAGAAACCGTATAAATGTAACCCGACTCAAAATACACCCGACCCGTATTTTACACGAACCCGAAACTATCCGATCCGTAACCCGCCCATTCGATCCATTTGACGGATCCAAGAAAAAAGTTTATGTCATACCGTCACTTTCACCGTACGTACGCAAAGTATACTCTGAAAATGTGAATAGATCTGGGGAATTTGGGAGTGTAACTGTGTAACTGTTTTCTCAATTATTTGGTTTCTTTGTCTTCTTCAATGGTGCTTTAACATTAACAACATCACTCTCTATTCTCAATTTACATTCCGTTTCAATGGATGTTCTTCATGATCCACACCCTACTCCTCTCTTCAGGTTCTCCCTCTTTCCCATTTTCAGCTTTCATTTCTTATATTTACCTGCAATACCCAATTGCCATTTATAGAATACACGAATTCTTATTTAAGACGGGTATTTGGAAATATGGGAATAACATAAAGAATGAATGAAATCGAATGATTGGGATGGAGAGAATATGATTTTGCATTATGTAGAATGGTGACAATTGCAGTAGCCTTGATTTAATTACCTTTTACAGATCATTTTTCCAATTCTCTCTTCCATGGCAGTTTGATTGCTGCTTTATCTTATGGAGTTGCATCAATGGCCATGGTCTTTATCAACAAGGCCATTTTAATGCAGTACTCACACTCTATGACTCTCCTTACTGTCCAGGTATCACCTACCTCTTCCATTTTAATCTTCAAAGAGTCTTGCTTGAGACGGATAGTATGCGTCACAAGCTGAATACGGATACTTTACTTTCACAAACAGGGGCGAACCTAGTTAGTAGCAAGGGGTGGCGGGCGCTACCCCAAACTTTAAAAAATTGACTTAGAAGACGGGTTTTTATTACCCCAAATATGGTTGAATAGTAGATAAATTACTGATATTTCATTAAATGTACAATAAATATCTTGTGGTGCCATGGTAAAGGCTTTGTTTTTCAACCTGGGGTCCCGGGTTCGAATCGCCTTACTGGGTTCGCCCCTGTAATCACAAAAATGCAAGTGGGCATGCAAGTGGACAAAATGGAGCATCATATGGATAGTGCAACTTGCATTATGTGAGAGGGGGATTGTCCGTCCTCATTGAGAATTTGTGTTTAGTCTTAACCCTTCATTGCTTTCGCTTCCTGTCGCGCGGATATTACAAACTATTTCCTTTCTTTGTTACCTCACTGTCAGCAATTCGCAACAGCTTTACTTATCCACTTTGGTCGAACTACGGGATTCACAAAGGCCAAGCCTTTACACATGGATACGGCTAAGAAGCTTTTGTGGGTTTCACTTTTCTACAATGCCAATGTAGCATTTGCTTTAGCAAGCTTGAAAGGAGTCAATATCCCCATGTACATTGCCATTAAAAGGCTTACTCCACTTGCTGTGCTTGTCACTGGATTCTTGTCTGGGAAGAAAACACCTTCAACACAGGTTTCTACTTAATCATCCTACTTTGTTTCTGGATGATCAACTCTCATTCCTATGTTGCATATGCTTCATTGGTGCTAATATGCCTTTTTCGTGCAAATATGCATTGTTTAGTCTTATAAGGTCATCGCTTAAACGTGAATTATGTAAAGGTTTGATACTGAGAAATTTGCTGTGTTGG
The DNA here is from genome assembly GCA_029255685.2 of Silene conica. Classification (NCBI taxonomy): domain Eukaryota; kingdom Viridiplantae; phylum Streptophyta; class Magnoliopsida; order Caryophyllales; family Caryophyllaceae; genus Silene; species Silene conica. Next base: position 1,933,197 of record CM055314.2, read on the forward strand.
CGTCTGAGACCGAGTTCACTGGAAGCAATCGGCTATGAACTCCTTTACCAATTGAAACTATGTGGTTTCTGAATTCTGATGTGACTTAGCTTCCCATGTTGCAGAAGTTAGATTTGGTGCATCTTCATGCAGACTTCCACTTAGGTCTTGATTGGTGCTCTGTTAGTCCGGGATGGTAGCTGTGGAATTTAGGAGCGTCAACTTAAGGGATAACTTTTGTGTGTGCGTGTGTGTGTGCGCGCGCGCTTCATAATGGCTTTTTGGTTTGTTTTTCTGCACAGGTGAGCCTCTCAGTATTGCTGACAGCTGCGGGTGTAATTATTGCAGCCCTTGGAGATTTTTCATTCGACCTTTTTGGTTACAGCATGGCCTTAATCTCAGTCTTTTTTCAGGTATGCTCTTCTTTGATAAGCATTGGTTAGGAACCGACTTTCTTATAGTTCTAGGGCATACGGTTTGCGTTGTTTTGTTTTGTTTCAAGCTTACACATTAAAGAGGACACTATATGTGGATCTTATTTGCGCAATCAAAGTGGGGTCATTTTGGATGCAGACCATGTACCTAGTATTAGTCGAGAAGTCTGGCGCAGAGGATGGGCTTTCATCAGTTGAGATTATGTTCTACAACAGTTTCTTGTCACTTCCGTTTCTTCTGTTTCTCATTATAGCAACAAGAGAAGTCCCAGAATCGCTAGCTTTATTATTTGCAAAGGTAAGAAGCTTTTTTTTTCGTGGAATTAATTTACTCGTGCAGCCCAAAAAACAAACCGCTTGGACAAACCCTCCCCTAAGAGGGCGGCCAAATTGACAAAAAGAAGAAAACAACGATAAAAAAAAACGTGAATTTGTAAATAGTTAATGTATATGATTGGCTTTCGTTAAATTTGAAGGCAAGTTATTTTGGTAACAGAGTTCATCCCTGTCATTTATGGCGATCCTTGTTGCTTCGTTAATCATGGGCATAGCTCTCAACTTCACCATGTTCCTATGTACAATCGTCAACTCTGCTTTGACAACAACCATCGTAGGAGTTCTAAAAGGTGTTGGATCAACGGTATGCATATGATCCTGGCTTTATGAACTTGCTTTCTTTTTTGATGAGTGCGGTTTTCAGTTAATCTTACTCTGTTTCTGGTCCAGACACTGGGTTTTGTGGTACTCGGAGGAGTAGAGGTGCATGGTCTGAATGTGAGTGGACTGATTATCAACACCGCTGGAGGAGTATGGTATACGTATGCCAAATACCAGGAAAAGAAGAAGATTTTGCCAAAGACGAGTATTGATGTCGAGGCTTACAGGAAATAATACTCTGATGGATGGCATGTCATTAATCATGTACTTCCACTTCCTTTCCTCGTATAAACCTTAGAAAGTCGGCACTTAGGCATAGCAGGAGAGCGGGTGTTGTATCTCGTCTAGTATTTTGAATATTTCTTCATGTTGTAGCTGTGTTTTCTGTATACTCGATACAATTATCAGAAAACAAGAAAAGAAAGGCAACAAATTAAGATTTCAGGCCGAGTTTGTATCCATAAAATGATCGTTAGCAGCCACATTCGTTCACACAAACCGTTTCCAAGGCGAGTGTCAAAACTGAAATTTTCATTTCTATCTACAAAAGCTGATACAAATGTACAACCAAATCAATATGATTATATAACACCATGTAAAATCTACTGAATGACAATGACCTGTACTCTTTCTTTTTAGAATGACAATTAATCAGTTGGCTTGCCGAAAAAATCAGGATCTTGAGGCTTCATCATCTTAGGCAAGTCGACTTCTCGTGATCTCTGCACCCCTTTTCTTGTATTCATGGCAAACTTTTTGGCCAAAAGAGCAACGCCTAGGTTTGGAGCGACTTGAGAAGAAGCTGGTTGTTCGGTGTTGCCATCGGAAGCTACTTGATTAGTTTGAGAGTCGGCATTTGCGTAATGTGTAAATGAATCGGACTCTCTCAAACTGAGACTTTGTGCCATCTTTCTCTTCTTAAACCTCCTCCAAGCAGCTTGAAGAAAACAAGCTCCCCAAGTTCTCCATTGATGAGAGTAGTAGCGGAAAGTATGCTGCAGCTTTTTACTATGGAGACGCCTGAACTGGTTGGCGACAAACTTAAGGTCTTCTGCTGGCAAAGCAAAGGCTTCCACTTCATCTAACGTTTTAACCGTTCTTGTAGAGCATGGAAGATTAGCCGAGTTGGGTAACAGCGCCCACGCTAGAAGTTCCTCGCCACAGAAGTCTCCCGGTCCTAAACTTATGGAATTGAAAAACCCTGACCGACCCCCATCTGTCGTTGAGCTCTCTAGTTTCCCTCTTATTATGAACAACATCTCTGTCACGGGATCTCCTTCCCGAACAATGTATGTGCCTGTTGTACTCAGAGATGAACTTAGCCGCTCACATATAGCATCTAGTAGTTGCGCGTCCATTTGAGCAAATAAAGGCACCTGCATAGGAAGTGTGTATTAGGAATATTAATAATAGTTGGGCCTCAACCATCACCTTAAGGTTTTGGTTGAGATGGTTCATTTATCATGGTATCAGAGCCAGAACCCGCACACGGTATGGGGGAGCCTGTGCAAACCAACCACTCTTCAAGCCCAATGGGCATTCGAGTGATAGTTGGGCCTCAACCATCACCTTAAGGTTTTGGTCGAGATGGTTCATTTATCGGTGTGTTAGCAACTTGTGTGGATTTCTAAAAGGAATCCGGTGTTAAAGAAGGTACATACTCGTCTGACAAGGTCAAGGCAGAGATGGCGTTGGATATCACGCCTTAGATCAGTCGGCAAGGAACTGAGGATAGCTTCTTCGTGGACTCCTCGGGTAGCCAGCCACTTGTACTGAACAAACCGTCTTACTCTTTCTTGCAAGTGCTCAGGAAGCTGCCGATGTTTCATCCACTCTTCAGTGTCGCGCCTCCTAAGTCTCCATTCCTCCAGCCTTGAAGTGATAGATTGCAAATAAGTCTGGAACATTATGTTCAAGCATGGAGAAAGAGTACAGTCAGTCTAAGTCAGTCAGAAATCTGGAATCAAATCATTACATAGTCGATATTAATCCCACCTGCATATTTCCTATCAAGAGGGAGAACAGAACCAAACCGATGATGCAGATCACACTCGCGAATAAAGTTTCCCATACGAATGTGCTTGTATCCAAATTCTGTCCATATGAACTGCAAAATCATACACGCGTTAGAATTGGTACCTGGTGCAAAGTTACATAGCAATCACAGGATGTTTTTTTTTTATGACGAGGGGGGTTGAATCCCCCGGGCCCATCCATTCCCGCACCACCACATGGACCATGTAAGCCACCCCTTTCGGGGCTGCAGTGGCCAAGTGGTCATAGCAATCGCAGGATGTTGAGACACAAGAGGTAATCTATTTGGGACGAGTAACGTACCTCAGCTGTTGTAATCCCCACCATAAACAATAGAAGTACTTGTCGATGATGTTATCAGAGACGACTTTTTTGAGGATTGCATTTTCAAACATCCCATAGTCGAAGTTAGTGTCTGGGTTGTTAGGATCACAGTTAACGAACACTTGTGTGCTATTTGCCCAGATTATACGATCAGCATCAAACGACATAGTACAGTCCAAGAAACTGCGACGACATGTGATGGGGGATTGTTCGCTCTTACATTCTTTCTTCCAGCATGATGAGAACCTTTCTACAGACAGCAGATACCATGCTGCCCCCAACACCTATAAATCACAACAACAGATATCAAATTAGAAAATATTCCTAATAGAATTGATGCATGCTCTTTATATCACAAGGTGACTGTTTTTTACATGACTAGCCAACATGTACAGTAGAAGATTGTATGCAGCTCCGGCCCAAGCAGTTTTGGTGACAACACCAGCAGCTTTAACAATCTCGGCATTTAGCGGGAAGATCAGATATACCCTTAGAACATATTGGATCAAGACAATCAACTGAAGTGCATTATAGGTACTTCTTGACTGGGAGAGCTCGAGTACAGGAATGATGCACCATATCACAAACTGCAAAGGAAAAATTTCTATATCATCTATCAAAGGTTTAGGCCCTGTTTGGCAAACGGCATAAGCAGATTCATAATAGCAGATAACGTTAGCATGATACGGTTAGTAGATTTTAATAAAATGTTTGACTATTAGATTAAATTAGCAGATTAAAAAATGGTGTTTGGTAAATAGCAGATTACAGGATAATTAGAATAGTTTCAGGTATAAATTGAATATGCTAATACAATATGCTGCTATTAGCAGCATATTCAAAAATAGTAGATTCCAGCCAATACGCTATGAGAATATGCTATTTACCAAACACATGAAAATAGTAGATTGATTGGTCAACCCACTAATTATGCCGGAATCTACTAATTTCTTTCAATATGTTGTTTACCAAACAGCACCTTAAATGATACACATAACCACATGAGAAGGATCAATCCAATAACGGCTAGAGAGTCGATAAAGTCCAGGACTTGGTAAATACCTGAGGTAGAGGCAGTGCTGCAAGGAGATCAATTGCAAAACCAGATCGAATATACCTCCTTGAAATCTGTTTTCTATCAGTGACAAGTTCGCCTCTTCCAAATATCCTAGAACTGGGTGCTACAAAAGCTGTACGGAATCTGATAACAACATGTAAGATGTAGAAAATATCTGCTAGAGTTCGGAGAAGGGTGAGAGGTACTCCCAGTGGAATATTCCTTGTAAGACATGATGTCCTGCCTTCAACATTGACTTGAGGGAGATAAAAGAACAGTGGATCAACAAAGAGCGCCACAAGACACGCCACCAAGAAAACTCGATTCCATACCAGGACTTCCTCGCTTGAAGGATCAAGTGTTCTCTTCCACCAGGGTTGATCACCACCAAGTTTCTCGTCACTTGAGAAAACCTTGAAAGTTGGTAACTTGAAAGCTTCCCCTAATCTGTTTATACCACTCCCTAAACTATTTCCAAATCCGCTACTACTGAGTAAAGGAACAGTTGGTTTGTAGAAGGGAGAGGCTGATGATTTTTCTGACGGAAAGGAATCACTTCTTCCCCATGAATAATCTGTACTCTGGTTGCTATTCTCATAGAAGCTGGCATCAAATACGGAAATAAATCATTTTCAGCAAGAAAATAAAGGAGCTCAAACCCAGGTTGAACTCTTCTTTTTTATAGTAAAGATTCCCCAAGTTTAATCCTAGTACATCAATTTATCATACAAAATATATAGCTTAGAAACGACCCTTTCTAGCCGAGGTTCAAGTTGATAGAGGAACCGTTTCAACCAAAACCTTAAGGAGATGGTTGAGGTCCAACTATTATTAATATTCCTAGTACACTCCCTCACTCAAATGCCCGTTGGGCTTGAAGAGTAATTAGTTTGCACAGGCTGCCCCATACCGTGTGTTGGGTTTCCACTTCGTGTTTTTGAGGGGTTTTTGAGGTTGCCATGATCCGAACCCGTGACCTTCGGTCACACTGGCTCTGATACCATGATAGAGGAACCGTTTCAACCAAAACCTTAAGGTGATGGTTGAGGTCCAACTATTATTAATATTTTCCTAATACAAGTAAGATTACACCAAAACGGTCTGCTCTCAGGCTCTCTGAGCCTCGTTTTTCATGATCATTTGAATTCAGATATCTAATACCCTACATAGTATTTTCACATTTTGTATGAAACTATCAAGTTTGACGTTAATCAGTCTAGAAACCCGGCTCTGAACAAGTGCAACCTATGCTGTCCTCACTCAAAGATCAGCTCCTCAGGTTCCAGAAGAGAAACTGTTGCAGTTTTCTGTACATTGTAAAATTGTCTTTGAAGGTTTCGTTTAGATTATTACCGTCAATTTTCTTTCTAATTTCTATTGTATTCATTTCTTGTTTCAATTCAGAGCTCTTGGGCATTGATTTTCTCACTAAACAACAATTCTTTACCAATTTTTTCGGTTTTTTATTAGTTTTTACTCCGAATGTATGTTTTGCACTTACATTCAATTCTAGACAGCATCGTGAAATAATCGTAGACCCGCTTGCTAAAAACAATTAATTGGAATATTAATAATAGTTGGACCTCAACCATCCCAAAAAAACCCCTCAAAATCTCACGAAGTGGAAACCCAGCACACGGAAACTTATTTAGAAAGTGAATGTGATGTGGTAAAGAAGGGGCATCGATAGTTGTTTATATTTGAAAGTTGCGAACCCTCTTTTAAATCTCGCACAGAGCCCCCAAAATAGCAGGGACAGACGGACGACTCTGTCGACTATTGTCAAGAAAACAACTCAACCAAAAGCTTAAGCCGATGGTTGAAGTTCCTTGATTCGTTTTATATTCTAACACTCCCCTCACACGAAGGCACTTTTTTTTCTTTTCTTGGGCTTGAAGACTTGAAGTGTGGGTGCAGGCGGGATTCTCTTGCCTGTTTTAATTATCCACTTTAGAATGGAGGGGGCATTGATTCGTTATATTCTATTCGTTTTATATTCTAACAACTGTCGACTGTCGTCCTACCAAGAATATAATGCACATTAGAGTTAAAACAGGTAAAAACAGTCCAAATTCAGCAGCAGCAGCAGCAAGAAAAGCATTTCGATTGGAGAAATTAGAAGAAGAAGAAACATTGGGGGAGGGGGTGAGTATTAGGATCTGGGTAGAAATGTAAAGAATGGTTGATTGAATCATACCTGACGCGAGAATCCTTGTGGGAAGCCATGGTTGATGAAATTGAGTCAAATGCAAGAGCTGAAGCAGAAACCCGAAACCGGGTTCCTCATAAGAAACACCTGCTGCCTGCTGCTGCTGCTGCTGCTGCTGCTGCTGCCTGCTGGTTTCAGAAATGGCGAGGAATGAAGTGAATGTTTTAGGACAGGAGATCGGAGGTTGACTTTGTAGAGCAACAGGTACAGATTGCCATACCAATACCAAAATAAGTTGAAAGATTGGCAAACAATATAATAATGGTGTATATTGTATATATACAATGCAAGTAGAATCAAAGAATGAAAGAAAGAAAGGAAAAGCAGCTAAGTCTTGCTCGCGACGGACATATCCGTCACAAGTTTGCTACTCCCGATGCAATTGCGACGAATATACCCGTCATAAATGAGAATTTGTCGGGAAAAAGAAAGAGTAATGACAGCTCACATGACTGTTTTTTAAGTTAGTTAAATACAGAACACTTGCATGTTTATGGGAAGACTTCAAAGTGCTGGAATTGTGGGATGCACATTTTTAGACTACACAAATTCTCATTGACGGCGGTATCCGTCACAAGCTTGTGATGGATATCATTTACTTTCACAGAATATTCACTTTTTCGCTCTCTTCGACACTACTCACGTGGTCCCCTTTCTCCACTAACTCATTTTGTATCCATTTTATCTCACAAAATATCCGTCATAAATGGATACGACACGGAGGACACGGTATCTCATGAAATTTCTCATGAAATTTAGGATACGGAACATGTCATTTAAATATAATAAAATATATATCCATAAATGACGTATTATTTTATTTTTATTATGTATTTGGAACTAAATCTAAATAAGTAACACGGGTTTAATTCGATTTTTACTATAACTAATTCTCATTTTTTTCACCCAAACTCATCTTTTAATCGACCTTTTTTAAAATTTTATTACTCGTCTATAATATGTTTAGCCATGTGTCCAACGAGTGTCGGGAGTCCGTGTGTCGGACACGGGACGACTAATTAAGAGAACTGTCCGTGCTACATAGATTCTCATTGGAGCGAGCATTGTTCATTACAAGCTGAGGACGGATAATGTCCTTCTTATATAATACAAGTTGCACTATTTATATGACGCTCCATTTTCTTCCACCTGCTTGTCCAGTTATATTTTTGTAAGAGTAAATTATTCGTTTTCGGCTTGTGACGGTACCGTCACAAGCAAAGCAAGATTCTTTGCTACAATTAAACCGACCCCTTTTAATGATTTCCATTTTCATTCTGTTTTCTCCATCGTTTTTCAATTCATCTTATTGCTTTTCACATACGCTTTTTTCTAATTTCTATATCAACAATTTACTTTTAAAAAGTCATTATGCACTACCTTTCATTATTCATTTACTTCCCCCCTAAGAAAAACTAAATTAAATTTCTATTTTCCGTTCCTCACAAAATCTAATAAAAAGGTTTAAAATTCTTCAATTATGAGTCTTACTTCCCATGTCAAATAAATAATCATTTTGTTTTAATAATTAATTACATACATTTTCATTTTCATTTTCATTGATTTAATTGAGATTTTTTCTATTAGGTTTACTCATTTTTTTTGTTAAATTAAAATATTGTATAGGACTTAAAATTTTATCATTGTCAACTTTCGAGAGCGCAAGGCTTACAACCACTGTCTTCATGATAAATTTAGGAAATAAACTCATTTTTCATTTCTAACAAGGAAATTAATAAAGAGTTCTACAAATCGCAACTTCAGAATACAATAATTAAAGCAAAAAGACAAGATAGCAAAATATCGCCAAGTTTTTCTGTAGATCTTCTACTATGATAGCTACCTTAGCACCTCTTGAAGATCCTCCATACCCAAGTTTTTCATTGCCTTTATCCTTACTCGGATGCCCTAAATAGTAAATACAATAACAAGGGTTAAAGATCACAACTTGTATCTAAATACCAAAGTTGAGATCGAAATCAAAAATATAAACGATTAGGGAAATTTATTAGGGTGTAAATTTAGAAAAGTTGACTTTAAAAGAGTGCAAAAATTAATTAAACCTTTTTATTTTGATTATGAAGGTGGGTTTGATTTTTATCCGCGAAATAAATATGCTTATTAAAATTATGCCTAAATAACACCCCTAACCTTAAAGTTAGGTCCTCTTTGTAAACAATTGAGAGTTTGGAAACAATAAGAACCATTTTTTTGGGACTTCATTTCAATTAAGTTTAAAGGCTCATTCAATATAATTAAGTTCAATTTTGTAGATTTTGGGGGGCACAAATAGGATTATACATCCAGATGTATATGAGCATTGTACATCTAACACAAATGTAATTGAGCTTATATGTAATTCTTTTCGAGCTTTTAACAATTTTTTCTTACACTTTAATTTTGTTGAGTATGTGTATTTTTTCAAAGCTTATTACATTAAAATTTATTTATTTTTGAGTTTATTAAAGTTTACAAGTTAGATTTTATTTTTTTCGGCCAAAACTCAATTATATTTAATGTTTTTGAATTTTAATATAATTTTTTGAGCTTAATATTTAATTGGGTATATTAGCAGATAGGTTGATATAATTGTATTATATGATCAAATGAATAGAATATATTACGTAAATTAGAATTTCAAATCTAGTGATATGCGGAATGTTGGTGAGGAGGCCGTGCCGTGTGGCCGTGTGGCATCTGTTACCATGGGCGGCTACGCTCGAGCTAGTTTAGTCGATCACATGTTTTATTGCAGGAAAACGATCACATGTTTTATTGCAGGAACTTTATCTAAAACCTTAAGCCCAAACTTTTCCTAAAAAATAGCTTAGATCTTTCACTTTATTTCTTACATAGAAAATATCACTAAAGAAACCACCCCCACCTACCATGTAAGCTAAGGAAATTGAGAGATTGTTCAAGATAAATAAGGCTTGACATACACAAATTCTCATTGAACACGGATCAATTCCGTCTCCTCAAGAAGACGGGTCAAATGTCAGCATTTTAAGGACAAAACACAAATGTGACATGTGAAAAAATAGCCTGTTAACTTAGAAATTTATACTGGTTAAATTTGGCGTTAAAATGGTAACATTTAGCCCGTCTTTTTGAGGAGACGGATTGTCACCGTCCTCAGCAAGTCTTGTGCGTGACATAAGACTTGAAGGGTAGAAACGAAGTGAATCCGGCTAATTAAGTTTGGAGCTGTTGTGTCCAAATACAATCCAGCTAAGTATGAGGGCACGGGAAAGCCAGCTCTTTTGGGTGAATGGTGTCGAGAGTTTGACAATATATTCGAGCTCTTTTGGATGAACGGTGCCAAGAGTGACAATATATTCGGGCTGATAGCATGTCCTTCAAGGAAACGCCATAACAAACAGGATGCAAAAGCGACGAGGGCTGGGATGTAGCAAGGATAAGGCACTGGGTGAAGTGGCATATAGAAGCAAATCTCAAACAAGAGCCGTCTTAACCCCAAAACACCAACAAGCTACTGACGGATGTTATTCAAGAGAAAGAAAGCAACGGAACTCACATCAATAAACTTGTGGCCAACCTGGGGCTGTTAATGAGACGATACAGCTCGCGAGCAACTCGATATCGGCTCAATCAAAGCTCGGTCAAAGCTCGGCTCGTGTGAGCTCGACTCGAGCTCGGGCTCGGCTCGAGAGCTTAACGAGTCAAGCCGAGCAAAGGCCAAGCTCAGGCTCAGCTCGTTAACACCCCTAGGCCAACCTAAATGCACTTCATCTTCAAGTGGTGGATTGCAAGATTTAAACCGTGAAAAACACAGAATACAAGTAAGAAAACCCGAAGATTCTACAGAGGCGAAGATAATCAATTTCAACAGAGACAAGGGCAAGTATCTGTAAACTAACCAACCTAGTGTTGAAAACCCGAAGAAAAAAAGAACTAGAGTAAAACATTCAAGATACATTTGCTCCAAAAGAAATCCTCTTTTCTTTAAGACACCTACTCATGAAAACCCAATCAATATGGTCAACGGTGACGGGCACAAAGAAATAAAATAACCCTCAAACTCAACATCTACAGAACAAATGCCAGTACCTGACAGAAGCGATTCATGCAGCTCTCTAATTCGGGTAAACAACAGAAAAGAAGTCCGACTAATGTATGGGAAATCTGCATCACTGCTGCCGTATTTCAAACAAGCAAGCTTCCCAAGTGAATTCCTTAATAAATCAAAATTGGAGATCCAGGGGAAAGCAGCTAGTAACAAAACCCAAAGGGATGTAGAAGCAGATAACCAATGATGAAGTAGGTGAAGCAGAAGAGGCACAATGTCAAATGTCGCACAACCATGACGACACCTCCACAAGGACAAAAAAAACAATAAAACCCTTAGCACACTTTTTTTGCAAATGTTGTTTAGCGTAAATCAATAACTATTTGCTACATCCAAATCCTTAGTTGCAACTATATAGCATCATAATAACATAAAACAAAACAGTAAGAAACTTAACCAATTCCAACATTCCAAGCCAAGAGCAGTTCCTAGATTAAAAAGACTCGTCACAATGTTTGAGCATCTTACACATAGCCTTTCACTAACATCACATAAGCAACAGCCCACATCAACTCCTGCTTCGGCGACGATCCCTGACACCATTTCTACATGTCAAAAAATTCAATAGCTATTAGAAATTCAGTATGTCAGGTACTCATTATATACTTTTTATCACTGACGTGCTTGCCATTTACTGACTAGAAAAATCACATTCGATACAAAAGTGAAATCAAGCCTAATAATTATACACTGTTTACCTTGACCCAAGTAATAATGTTTGAGCAACTAATGCGATTTAGCCTTTACCCCTAAAACAAAGGAAGCAGAATCCAAAAATGAAATTTGAGCAACTGAGGGCTTTACCCGTTAGCATAAGGCAACTCCTCGCGGGCACGATAAGGAAGTGGTGACCTACTTATGCTGCGACCACGGGGTGAAGGACTGCGACGCCGGGGTGGTGGAGATCTGCCACGTGGGCTGTAGCTCCTACAGGAAAACAAAAAAGTGACGACCACGTAAGGCAAATGATAAATATTAATCTGATTAGTGTTGTCTGAGAGTCTGCTAAATATTAGGGCATAAGGAGCAAAGATAAAATACAACTGCTCAAGCACTTTGAAAGGTGAACTAAGTCAACATGAGCCTGTGGCAATAAGGAGCTGTGGAACGATTATGAACACAAAGCACACTATGTGAGCAACAAAGTTGTATTTTCAAGGACAAAATTCCAACAATAATCTATTTTGGATTTTATAGAGAGATAGAATGTATGTTATGACCATTGAGTAAAGGGAGCGGCATAATCAGGAGAAATAGACAAGAAAATATTGCAAACACACGGTAGCACGCTGTGCTCGCTATGCCTTAATTAAGGAAGGACCCTTTCGCCAGGCAGCTTAGGCTAGTGACCTAGTGAACCTTGTGACTAAGTGCGCACTTTAAATAAAGGCCAATTTATTAAAAAGAAAGGAAACAAGATCAAGGATAGGATTCTAGATATGTGGAAACTAAGACAGAAGAATATAAGACTATCATCTTGTCTTTGACAATACCTCCTTCCATAACTTGGGCTCCTCCTGTATCTAGGACTACGGCTACGGCTGCGACGCCTTCCCCCTCCACCTCCACCTCCACCCCCACCTCCATCTCTGGATCGACATTCACGAGCAAAGTGACCAGGTTCACCACATTCATAGCACTTCAAATCAGAACCACCTCGTCCACGGCCACCTCCTCCACCACCACCACCACCACCGCGGCCACCTCCTCCGCTACCTCTGGAATTGTGTGAAAGCTCGATTCTCCAACCGTTTTTACCTAAAAAGAGCATGAACACGGATAAACAAAATTCAGATTAAGAATGTTGGATTCTTAAAAAACGCAATTAGATTACGAGGTTGTAAACTTAAAATGGAAGAATAAAAATGATGGAGGGAGTAGGAAATAAGTTTTGAAAAGATAAGAGTCTGTGAAGATGAGAACAAGGCAGCTGAAAGAATGAGGATGAGAGTAAGGCCCTCTTCTGGCTAATTTCAGCTCCTTTCAAGTTTCCTTTGGTATATTCCGTTAAGTTTTATTTAAAAAAATCAATTATGGTCAATTAATCTCTTCACAAAATTAACTTTTAATTCAAAAAAATTCACTTCAGCCAGTTTCAATTCAATTTAGTTCTACTCCAATTAATTCAATTACGTTCAATCAATTATGGTCAATTAATCTCTTCACAAAATTAACTTTTAATTCAAAAAAATTCACCCCACCCAGATTCAATTCAATTTAGTTCAATTAAGCTCTACTCCAATTAATTCAATTAATTTCAAACAATTATGCTCAATTAATCTCTTCACAAAATTAACTTTTAATTCAAAAAAATTCACTCCAGTCATATTCAATTCAATTTAGTTCAATTAAGCTCTACTCCAATTAATTCAATTACGTTCAAACAATTATGGTTAATTAATCAAAAAAATTCACTCCACCCAGATTAAATTCAATTTAGTTCAATTTAGTTCTACTCTAATTAATTCAATTAATTTCAAACAATTATGGTCGATTAATCTTTTCACAAAATTAACTTTTAATTCAACTAAATTTCCTCCACCAAGTTTCACTCAATTTAGTTCAATTAAGCTTTACACCAATTAATTCAATTCAAATCATTCCGGCCGAAAAAAAACAGAGCCTAAATCATATTGTAAATAACATCAAAGTTGGTTGATACTTGATAGGCGTGAATCCTAATAACATCATAGTTAAAATAATAGATTGATGGCATTAACAACATTATACGAGTAGTTAGATATTGGAAAGGAAGATGGTGAAATGGAATAATACCATCGAGCTGGTGAATGGCGTCTTTGGCATCCCTAGGATCATCAAAATCAACGAAGGCATAGCCAGGTGGTCTACGAGCAACCCACACACTGCACCAAATTTACACAATTAATTACAGTAAGTAATTAAAATTCAAATTCAAATTAAGAAGAAGAAGAAGAAGAAAGAATTCAAATAAATAGTCCTCCGTTGTTGTTGTTGTTGTTTGTTGTAGCTGTACCTGCGAATGACGCCGAAGGTGCGAAACTCGTCTTCAAGATCACGCTCGTTCACCCTTGGATCCAAGTTTCCTACGTAAACTCGCGACATCAGAAATTACTGTAACCTACGAGAGATAAAGAGAGAAGTCGCTTTTCGAGGAGGCGGTGAATAATGGAGGAGGAGGAGGAAGAAGAAGAAGTGGAGGAATATGCGATTGTTTTCGGCTGCCTTTCTTTTAGGGTTTCTACTTCGCTCTCAATTTCACTACACGTCATCCTGCCCTCCCCCTGCCTACTTGTCTAGGTAGTACCGAAATGGATACGGGACACGGACACGATACGGATACGGGACACGACATTTCATGAAATTTAGGACACGGGACACGGCATCTAAATATAATAAAATATATATATTTTTTATGGTATATATAACGTATAATTTTATTTTTATCATATATTTGAAGCTAAATCTAAACAAGTAAAGATACAATTCGATCTTTACTATAACTAATTCTCATTTTTCCACCCAAATTCATCTTTTAATCGATCTTTTTTAAAATTTTATTCTTTTAATCGATCTTTTTTAAAAATTTATTGTTCGTCCAAATTATAATATGTTTAGCAATGTGTCTAACGAGTGTCGGTTGTCCGAGTGTCGGACACGGGACGACTAATTAGGAAAAGTGTATGTGCTACCTAACTACTAGTACACGTCTTAAACCAATCATCTTCAATTGGGCAATAAGTTTTCTTTGGAACGAATATATTCATCACAAATTTGCGACGGGTTAAATATTACCACATGGGTAGTATTTGATATGTCGCAAGCCTGCGACGAAATGTCCATCACAAATGAAAATTTATGTCAATTGGATGCTCCGGATTTGCTTACAATACAATACAATACAACTCGCTTCGAATACCACTTCAAATCGTCTTCACATTCTAAATTATAATACCATCTTTTTAAATTTCCAAGTATATATTCTTTTAAAAATTAAATCACATTCTATTTATAAAAATATCATTTTACTCATATTTTTTAATTACACTGCTTATAACTAAATAATTGATTTTATTGTATTATTTTAATAATTATAATATCATTATTTAATATAAAAAATTAAATGGAGCTTAATTCCGACATGATAAAGCGTACAAATTGGCTTACATAGCAATCTCTTGGTTATTCCCAATAACGTCTTCCAGCTTTATATTAATCTATACAATATAATTAAAATGCTAACTAAATGACAAAATTGACTATGATATGGGTGATAAATTTAAATATAACATAGCAATTTTTAATAGGGTTAATTGATAGCAATAATACAAACTATGTCTCACCTGCTCAAATTAATATGAACTATAAAAAAACCCAAAAAAAATCCCAGCTATGCCATCATTTAACTTCTATCACTTCGACTCTCTTGTTTACTTGTTGTAACCGGTAAACCTTGTTTAATTGCAGGTTACCTTTTATTTTTGATTTTTTTTTTACCTTAATCACTCTATAATACTCTTCCTCCATTGTTGTACTGCAACAACTATCTTCTTCCTCTCTTAACTATTTTCTCTCTCTTTCTCCCTCTTTATTTTATTCACCCTTTAACTTCTCGTCAACCATTTTTATTTTTACTTGATGTCTTCTTCATATTGTAACTCCTCCTTTAGAAATGCGAATAGATCGATTTTGTACTATATTTAGTGTCACATATTCATCAGGCATTCCCTAACCAAAATCAAATGAATAATGATTCAGTAATGTACTATAAAAATCAACAATGGCAGTCGTCATAATGATTAAGTTTAAGATTAAAACGAATTATCCGATCAAAATCAAATAAAAACTAATTAAACACACAATTGAACAGATCTGAAAAACAAAAACAACAACATTCGTGATAATGATGAAGATTAAGATTAGAATTTTACCTTACTCATCGTGTCTGCAATAATGACGGCCAAGCAACTTCTACAGTAAGAGCAACCAGAATAATGACGAAGATGAATAGTAGAACTGGGGATGGATTGATTATGGATGATGGAAATTGATTAAGGATAATGAAGATGAAAATGGGGGGAAATTGGGTAATTTAGGGTTTAACTGACGAAAAAGGGAAAATAAGGTGAAAGGTAACTTATGTTTTGAATGGTAACCGGTTCATCAGGTTGTCCTTCACTCAAACCAATACGAGTTAAATGATGGCATAGTTGAGATTTTTTTGGGTTTTTTTATAGTTCATATTAATTTGAGCAGGTGAGACATAGTTTGTATTATTGCTATCAATTAACGCTTTTTAATATGACATGAACATGGATTACTCATTTAAGGCCATGTTCTTTTGGACTGAAACTTAACTGAACTGAACTTATAGGATCTGAACTGAACTGAACTGAACTTATATGAACTGAACTGAACTTATAGGAACTGAACTTAACTGAACTTATAGGAACTGAACTTAACTGAACTTATAGGAACTGAACTGAACTTATAGGAACTGAACTGAACTGAACTGAACTTATAGGAACTGAACTGAACTTATAGGAACTGAACTGAACTTAACTTAACTTATAGGATCTGAACTTAACTTAAGTTATAGGATCTAAACTGAACTTATAAAATCCGAACTTAATTAACTTTATTTTAAATTAAGTTAACTATTATTATTATTGTTATTATTGTTATTATTGTTGTTATTATTATTATTATTATTGTTATTATTATTGTTGCTGTTGTTGTTATTATTATTATTATTATTATTATTATTATTATTATTATTATTATTATTATTATTATTATTATTATTATTATTATTATCCAATAGATGACATTGATAAAAAATTAGTCGAAAACACAAGGTAGTTTAAAATATTTTCAACTTTATATATAATGGTTTGTTCATAGTTCATACATTATACTACAATTACATTACGATAAAAATAATTCACTATTACAATTTTCTCTAGCCATTTATTTTCTCTAACAATGGTGATGAAGAAATTGATTAATGGGAGAGTGACAATTGGTGAGGGTGAGGGCGTCGCATGATGAGTTGTTGTCTTTTGGCATTAATGAGGATGATAGTTTGACATTAATTAGAGAGTAAAAGACGGGTAAATTATTAATGAGTTGTTTTTTTATAGACGACGTGTATCGAATAATTAAAGCGAAATGTTTGTATCGGTTGTTAAAAATAATACTCTGTATATAACTTTTCTTAATTGAGTTTATATGAACTGAACTTATAGGAACTGAACTTAACTGAACTGAACTGAACTGAACTTATAGGAACTGAACTGAACTTATAGGAACTGAACTGAACTGAACTGAACTTATAGGAACTAAACTGAACTGAACTTATAGGAACTGAACTGAACTGAACTGAACTTATAGGATCTGAACTGAACTGAACTTATAGGATCTGAACTGAACTTATAGGAACTGAACTGAACTGAACTGAACTTATAGGATCTGAACTGAACTGAACTTATAGGATCTGAACTGAACTTATAGGAACTGAACTGAACTGAACTGAACTTATAGGATCTGAAGTGAACTTAAATTAAGTGACTTGAAGTCCAAAAGAACAGGGCCTAACTCTATGATATATCAACGAGCATGGCTATGGAGCGTAACAGTTTTTATTGTTGTTACAAAGAGATCGGTTCCGTGTGAAACCGTCTTCTATGATATATCAAAGAGCACGGCTGTGGAGCGTAACTGTTCTTATTGTAGTTACAAAGAGACCGGTTGTGTGTGTTATAGACTTTGTGATATATCAAAGAGAACGGTTATGCAGTGCGACCGTTCTTATTGTAGTTACAAAGAGATCGGGTTGACTTAATTTCAACCATTCTCTTTTATCAACGAGAACACCTGGCCACAGGACGGTCCAAAACAGCTTTAAGAACGCTTTCTAACCGTTCTCGTTGATCAAATTTGTAGTAGTGTAAATGGTAATGTATGGGACCGTTGCGGGGAACAGATCTCACTCCTATGATCGTTCTTCCTGGGACCCGCCACGGAGAGGGTGTGCACGTTAATGGTTTAGGTACCTGTTTGCTGCGGTAAGTAGGGGGAACTGGTGTGGGGCTAAGGCCACCACGGATATGGTATATATAACAATGATGGCAGTGATAGTGATAGCTAGTTGTATTGTACTTGGTACTGTATCCGTCTTTTTATGCAGTTGCTGACACTTGTTGTTTTACTGCGATGATCCATGTGTTGGTGAGCAGAGTCTCGGGTGCGTAGATGAGTTTGTTTGCTGGCCCGAGAGGAGGGATGAACACCACTGTATAGAGCCTACGAGTCTTAGCTTCCGCTTGTACTTTGGGAACAGTTTTGGCAGACGTTGTATCTTCTTTCTTACACTGATAAACTTGGATTAAAATAGTGTTGTTGTGATTGTTTATCTTATACTATGCCTCAGGAAGCTGAGATGGTAATGTCCTCATGGTCTGATGGTCCTACCTAAAGGCCTTGGGTTATGAGGGTGTTACATACGACGCAAAATAAAAACGGAATTACTTTCTCACTTACACTTTTTCATAAAGTTTTCACATTATACTGTTTTCCCTAATAACAATCAGATTTCCTCTTATGTATAACTTTTCTTAAAATCCAATCTAACTAATATAAAAATTTGAACGATGGATCTTAATTTTTCAACTAGTGAAGTAATTTTCGTTTTTAGCAATTATTAATACGTCTTATTTAAATTATTAGGTTTATTTTTAGCAAAATTAATATGAAACGGTTATTATTAATTAGGGTTTATGGAAGGTGAAAGGCACGATGGCTAAGGTGGTTCATGGTTGTTCTGGGCGCGGTGGCTAAGGATGGTGCGATGACGGTGGTGCGATATGAGTGGTGCTTTGGTGAGGAAAGAGGACAGACCCGCATACAAGAACCTATGCTGCTCTCTTCCTTCACCATCTTTGGCTTTCCCGAGATAAGGGGTTAGTTTGGCCTGAAAGTTGTAAAAAAGAAGCCTGCCTTCCTTTGCTTGCTCGCCCTAATCTCTTAGCGCAATTGCAGATTGCTCGCATGGATGGTACGGAGGGCATCTATACAATAAGGCCAATCTCCCACATAACTCGCCGCCTTGATTGAATCCAGAGTATTGCAACTAGTTTGTGTCCCCGTTTTGCTGTTTTTTGTATATATAACATTAATTAGTTTGCTCGACAATTGCGAAAATAACAATGCACAACGATTCATTTATACGGATATAATTAAGCGTTTCTACTTGACAGATTAATTTAGTTTGTTCTGAGCGATATTTGCCAGCGACTAATCGAAAGAGGTGACCGTAGATGGTGAATGTAAGTAGTGATGAGAGATGAGTAAAAATAGGAAAAAATTAATTGGGTGGGGGATAAAAAACCAAGAATAATATTATAAAAATTGTAAATAAAAATATAAAATTTCTAGGATAATTTGTGACAAACTACCTTACATTTATGTCCATTTGTGAACAACTACCTTACTTTCTTTTTTTGGTTAAAAACTACCTTTTATTTTAATTTTTTGTTAAAAACTATCTAAGAAAAGTTTTGAAGCCAATTTTTTTAATTATTGGTTTCACATGTGTGAGTTCTCTAGATTTTCATTCTTATTTTGTCGTTAAACTTGATATCCAAGCTTATCTTTCTTATCTAAAGTTCTAAACGAAAGGTAATTCTTGCTATTAGCTTCAATTTCTTTCTTTAAGCATGTGGAATAATTGGTCCGGATGATGAACATGGGCTAAATCGTATGAACTCTATGCTATTCGTGAATAAGAATGAAAATTTAGAGAACTCACACGTGTGAAATCTAACTCATAAATAGAAATTGGCCTCAGAACTTTTTGTTAGGTAGTTTTAACAAAAAATTAAAATAAAAGGTAGTTTTTAACCAAAAAGAAAAAGCAAGGTAGTTGTTCACAAATTGACATAAATGTAAGGTAGTTTCTCCCAAATTAATTTCTATGTAAAAAAGCACGTCTCCAATCAACCCGGGAAAAAGCCAAATCTTAAGAATTATGGTCAGACCGGTTTGTTGTCGGTCTTGAGGTAAGTGATTGTCGACATTTATAAGACAGTTGGAAGAAAGGTGAAGAAGAGTAAACGCAGAAAGAAAATGGAGATGAACGGGCATGGACAACGAGAGACATGGAACACATCATCTTCATCAGATCTAAACCATTCTTCTTCTTCAAACTCCATCTCCCTTTCCCATTCCAATTCCAACTCCAATTCCATTTCCAATCAAACACGCCATAATCATCACCACCAACACCAACACCAACAACAACAGCAACATCAACAGCAACAGCAAGAACAGCAACGTCGTCAAGAATCAGACCCAATGCAATCATGGTGGGAATCCGTCTCCAAAGCCCGATCCCGCATCCAAACTCTCCTTTCCCTCCTACCCGATCTCTCCGACGACTCCCTATCCTCTCTCGTTGACTCCGATCGCCCCGGTCGCTCTCTGCTCGAGTCCCACGCCGCATACACCGCCGTCGCATCCGCTCTCACCGGGTCCGGAGACGATCCTCTTTGTCAATGGCTATATGATACCTTCCAGGAGTCTGAGTCTGAGTCCGAGTCTGATTTGAGGCTCGTGGTGATGTCGTACGTGCCTCTGATTGCGGGAATGTACCTCACCCGCATTCACGCAGTATCGACAACCACCCCGAGCCCGGATTCCCCGTCGCTAGCCGGGTTTGAAGCCGTCTTGCTGGCTCTATACTCCTCCGTCACTAAATCCCGGTCTGGTAAACCTGTTCTTGTTTCAATCCCTACCCCGGCTTACCTGGCACACCACTCCTCCCTTTACCATAACCCTAACCCTAACCCTAACGTGCAGCCTTCGATTCCATCTAATTCCGGAATTGGGGTGGGTGTTCTGTGTCCCCCGCTTGAGCCTCAGGTAGGGATCAAGTCAACCAAGCGTCCTTTCATCATTGGCCTTGCATTCCATTCATTCTACTCCCACATTTCGCAAATGCCATCCTGGTCTAAGATTCAGCTATGCAGTTTCGCCGCCTCCTGGGCTGGAGATCATTGCCCCTGTGACTTATCCCTCGACGTAGACAACGATGACCTTGATGATCTTGAACTTACAGTCTCCGATTCTGATTCTACCTTACAGGTCAGCAATGAGGTTGCGGTTTTGGCTGTAAATGCAGGTGGTGGTTTGATTCCGTTGCCATGGGAGGTGCTGCAGCCGATGCTAAGGATACTGGCACATTGTCTCTTGGCCCCTGCGCCACTTGTTTCAGATGACATTCGAGAAGCTGCGTCTGAAGCTGTGAGGCGACTCTATGCCCGCGCTTCTCATGACCTTTCTCCACAGGCTATACTTGCTACTCGCTCCCTTGTTCACCTCCATACCCGTGCTACTGCCGCTGCTACTGCTGCTGCCTTGGCTGCAGCTGCCGCGACTTCCACTGCTACTACGCCCACATCCCACAAGAAGGCGCCTGAGATGCTTCTCGTTTCTCTGTAACTTCTTCCTCTGGTACATTCATTTTCGTTCTCTTTTTCCTTTATCTTTCCGTCTTGCTGACCTGTTTCATACTGCCTGCTGTGATATGACATCAAGCATGTGTGCAATGATTCTTATATAAATCAATGGCTCATCCTGTTATTTTGATGTGATGGTACTAAAGCACTCAAAAACATTGGTATAAAGACTATAAATGAATGACTCGTAGGCTTATATTGAGGAGCAAGATGTAGTTGGACATGTAGCCTGGCTAGGAAAACTATACGAGCAATGTTCGGCCAAACAGTTCACTGTTAATTCCGTCACCCTGATATTCATTATTCTCAATATATCTCGTCTCTTTGGATGCTGCTTGGATAGAGTAGGTATCAGGGCCGCCTTTGATCCTGCGCTTTGAAAAGATACTTGAGCTATGTTACTCAGACTCGTTTAGAAGTACGCGACACGGGTACGTGTCCAAGTGTCCGACTCGGCTATTTTATTGAAAAATATGCACATTTTGGTCTAAAATGAGGTGTCCATGTGTCATACCCATGTCCGAGTGTCGAGTGTCGGACACGGGTACGCGAGGAAATTAGAAGAGTCGGAGTAACATAGACCTTGAGGGCCTCAAATGTCGTCCCTGGATTTTAGTCTCTTCCATAAGATTGTATTTAGAATTAGTCTCTAGCTTCTATTAGTATCCCGTATCCACCCATTTGTAACCCCAAACAAATTTAATTGGCATCCCCTCCTTAGCCCTCTGCATTGCTTCGTTTTTTCTCTCATACTTTACCTCTGAAATATCTCGTCCAAAGAATTTAACTCATGAAGTTGTTGATTCAACAAACATCTTGTTCATCTTCACTAATTGACTTATCCGCTTCAAGCAGCTCATTAAAATTTTTTATATGTTCAAGGGTACAACAAAGAGATAGTTGTTTGAACTCTCTACATGGGTGTGGACAAGTCTCCTTAACCATAGCCGGAAAACTTTGCATACAAATTTGAGCTTTCGATACTCATATCATAGCTTGTTATCTTCGATTTTCTGTTCATTTTTTATCATCTCGTTAAAGGCACAAATTGTGAGGCATGGTCCTGATATTGTTTGTTCCTTGTACAAAGCTTTGCAGAAATGCTCTGGAAGAACGACAAGATAGTGGTGTTCGATGAAAATCACATGCACTTTTCAAACAAATATTTCTTAATCTGATACATCTTTATAGTATCTCCGTGTTACTCTTTTTAACAAAAGGACTTGCAAATAACTAGGTAGATTAGGACCATTTCATGGTATATTCATCAGATGTCAGCAATTGTTGTAGGTGTAGATGCCATGAAACCCTTTCATCATTCCTTTTTCAAGGCTCCTTAAGTGTATAACTCATGAAAAGGTTCTCTTAGAGTCTTAGACCTCTCAATAGTCATATTTTGTTGCTAGGCTTATTTTCATAGGAAGACACTGTGTATAAGAATCACCTAGCTTCTACTGTATTAAGTTCTAGTATATGGAAGGGGCCTGGCGCCTTGAGGAATTGGCCCTTAATTCCCTTCTTGTTGACTGAAATCTTGTTGGATTTTTGGTTGCCTCAAAGTGGCTAAGAAATAAGGCAGAGCAGATGATGGAAGATTTTGGTTTTGGTTGAGAAGAGAGAAAGTATATCTCGGTTGTTTTCTTGAGATGCTAGTACTAAACCAGCGTGTTTCTTCCCATAGATATGGACACATGGATATGCGTGCTGACTTGGTGAAGATGGTAGATTTACCAAGAATACAATGATGTAGAAGGGGGGAATATAATATATATCAAGAATAAATAGTTTTAGGGAGTTGTTTTCCCTTTGGTCTTTTCTAGTTGCAGGTTAACGTTCTGTCGAATTCTTAGGATGATGTGCTGTATTTCAGCTGATGGTATTTTTTCCCCCCTTTTTAAACTACTACTACTACTACTGCTGCTGCTGCTGCTGTGTCTCTTAAAGGGCTAGATATCATTTTTTTTGAGGATCAGCTGAACATAATACTAATCAACTGACAATACTAAATAATTATGTGACATTTGGAATGGTTCATGTTCGGAGTCTTTGAAGCACTACAAGATTTGCTCCCGATTTTCTAGTCTCGTTTAATGGTAGATTTACCAAGAATACAAGTCATAAAACTTTAAAACCTCAAAGCATTTGTGTGAAATATAATATGTTTGAAAGCATTCAAGAGGAGATCCCCGCAATTGTATGCATCTCTGACGCATTTATCTTATAAACATAAAATTGTCTTAAAGAAAAACTCAATCACTGGCAGTGGAATTGTAGAAATTTTTAAGGCATGAAGATATCGTAGAAATTTCATGGCACGTTGCCACTTCACAAATCTGATGGAATTGGAATTGTATTGGTCTAATCAAAATCCAATTCTCTGGCCCTTTGATTTAGAATCTAGATAGCGGAACAATCCAGAAGCAAAAAATGTGCTTTATGGGACAAAAAGGAACCGAATATTTAAATTTCCGTTCCTTTGACCTAGTGATATCCTTAGGATAAACAGTTTGTAAGGAGAACAACAGCCGACTCATGTAAGGCATACTTAATCGAACCTTTAGTTGTATTATCCGAAGTAATTGCTGATTTTGGCGTCCGTTCATTATTCTAGTTACTAGACTTTAAATTGGACGAAGATACCCCCATTACTATGCGTTTTTTTTTTTTTTTCTGGGTCAAATACTTGATTCATCTGTATTAGCTTATAAATTATGAGCAATGAGAATTAAGTTGTGAGTCTTTTTTAACAATGGAACTGCATCAGTAGCATTGTGGATACTGTGACCCTTCCCCTTTCATTTTATCTTTAATCCCATATCTTTAGTGTTTGTTTTCTGTTGATATTCCCCCTGTCCCGTTTATATAGTCCATTTGTTCCTAGTTGTGAGAGAATACAAATGGAGTGGAGGAAGTATCTTTTATCGCATTTGTATGGTTGTCTAATGATACCCTTGACTGCTTATTCGTTGGCCCAAATTCGCCGTTTCCTACTTTAAAGTTGCTAAATTCTTCATTTAGTATTGGCATCAATCTCAGGTTGACACTTTCTTTCTTTTGTTAGTTTGTCATGCTAATTACGGAGTGTGATGCATGAAGCTTTTGTCTGCAGGTGCCTCATTATTGTCTTGATCTGGATTTTTCTATGTTGCTCAAACTCGTTTAAAAGGATCTGACATGGGTGCGTGTCCAAGTGTTGTACTCGGCCATTTTTATCAAAAATATGCATATTTTGGTTTGAAATGTGGTGTCGAAGTGTCATACCCTTGTCCGAGTGTCGAGTGTCGGACACGGGTACGTGAGGGAATTAGAAGAGTCGGGGGGGTAACATAGGAATTTTTCTACATGAATTCGTTTTTCTTGACTCTTGATGTAAATTGTTCACTAGAATTGTTCCTTAGCTTCTGAGTTCTGTCCAACTTTTCTATCTCTTTTATCGCAATTTATTATATTGACCTCCTGCGTCAATTGTGCTTATGCTAGAAACACATTTGGTTGTTTGCAGGGCGATTTCACAATAGCTTGATGTGGTTCTTTGTATCATAGATAGATTGGTAGGAGGAATGCAGATACACACGAGTCTGTCAGTTGGAGTCGTTGGCAAAGGTCAATATCCCGGAAGGCTGAATCAACCGCAACCAACTCTCATGCAGAGCCTTCGTCGACAAAGGTATTATTATATGGGAATTTTGTAAATTTTTGAAATGTAATTGTGTGTAGAGATCATCATGACTGCTAAGGATTGTACTCCCTCATTTGCTTTGTTTCCTGCTTCTACGCGACTCTTTTGAGTTCTGTTTGAGTACTATGAGCATCGTCATATCATACGATTATACGAGTATACGACTCATATTGACTGATACTTGTAGTTACTAGTTACTAGTTACTAGTTACTAGTTAGGTAAACACTACAACTGAAGACTATGCTTCTCAGCGGAGAACAATGTGTGTTTTGGGCTTAAAAGTTTGTGTTTCTACTTTCAAAGTGGTGTATTTGTGGTGAAATAGACGCATAAATATCAAGAGAAGGTAGACAGAAAATAAGGTAGGTACACATAACTCCGCCTATGTGTGTTTTTGGACATTTATTGCCGGTCCCAATCCCGGAGAAAGGAGGAGAGTTGCGGTAGGTCCGTGGCAGCCAGCGTAAAAATCACACATTTTATGGACATGAATCGGAATTTGGTTCCAAAGGATGATTTATGTCAGCCGATCCCAAATCATTTTGGGACTTAGGCTCTGATGTTGTTGTTGTTTCTAGACAAAGGTCATGAAAATAGGAGCACATAATTCCAAGGCCATACGGACCAAATGATGAGCAATCTTATTCAGTTTTCTAGGACAATAGCTAATGGATAAACAGTTTTCGGATAGCGAGAAGATGCTAACTATAGTCTGTGAGTCTGTCTAGTGTCTACAACTAATATGCATCTCAGAGATCCCAGTAATCTGAAAGATTAGATTGAGGCAATCATTAGCAATATCAACATGTTTCAACCCCAAAACGACCACATTGTGATTGGACAAAGCTTTGTAGAATGCAATAGCTTCAATATTATTGACAGCGGGTTTTATCCGTTTTTAAAAATTCCATAACGTGCCTTAACCCGTTGATTACATTTTATAACGGTTTTGCGTTTCTATAAACCTTGGTAATACAATTAACAACGGTCGATGCAATAACGGTTCCGTTTTTGGTTTCACAACGGTATACGACCTTTTCTAACTGTTGTTGATGCTCTTATTTGGCGTAGTGAATCCTGACGGTCACACACAACACCGATAGCGTCATTTTAATCATACTAACCTTGCTTGCTCGCCACAAGCGGTACCCAGATCCTTAATGTGCACATTCCCTACGCGGCGGGAACCACGAAGAGTGATCGTAGGATTGAGAGCCCGCCATTTCCCGATATGGTTTCAAACATATATTCCACATCTCCTCGTCATCATCACCGTCACAACCCACTACGACCTCAAGTCCTCAACAACACAAAATACACATCGTCGCATATACAGATTCACATATGAAATAAAATATTTGACTGAGTAGGATAACCTACCTTGTGCACGCATCCACGTATCCAAACAAAGCGTCTTTACATTGACATCCTTGGTCTCCTATGACAGATTCTACCTATTACTAACCCGAAAGACAATTGTAAGGTAAAGACTTAAACAAAGGTGACTTACCGGAAGGCACAAGGGCGTCGGTAACGCCAAGGTCTCAGAGGTGAACTTCTCGTACACATCGAACTACTTGCATCAGGGTCAACAAGTTGTGAGAGAGGAAGAGAGGATGGAGAGAAGTTGTTTGGGGTTAAGAGCGTCGACGGATTAAATTTTTAGAAAACAGATTTTATTGAATCTCGACGCTGTAATAATCCGCTGGAATCGACCGTACTCGACCAAGTACAGTACTGGAAGTACTCAACCGGGTACACTGTACTAGCTAGGTCAAGTATCTCTTACACCGATTCTTTACACTTCTCAACAAAGTTCCTCTGTGGTTTATCTATGGTCAAAGGTCAGCAACCGCCTCTTAAACACGGGTATTACACTTAATGTAAGTAGATAAATTTACACAATCTCATTATTATACAATATTGTTTATTAGATGTACAAGATGTTAAGTGTCTAACATAGACAAGCATAATATAAGTAGGCTATGTTTTGAATGTTGGAGTAGATGTCATCCACAATAGTGCCTCTAAATAAAAATCTCGTTAAAAGAATATACCCGTGATATTTATGCTTATACTAGTCAACTGATCAACGTTTATATATGGTAATGATTGACCAACTAGGGCTTGACGTTATTGTCGTACGACGACAATGTTTAACTGATCTCTGTCGGTCACACCTAAAGGAACAAGCCCCAATAAAAATCTAATTATTCGTATATGACACGGTTTAATTTGTCCCTGATTTATTGACTAAAAGCTAGTCGATTGAGTTATACGGAGTAATAGAGAGAGCGAGTTTAGAACTCGCACCATCGCAATCTGTTATTCGATTATACGATAACTGATTAATAAATTTATGTGAGGAAGACTTTTTAATTAATTGTTTAATTCACTAAAAATGTACTAATCGACTAATTTGATTAGTGTTAGTACATTTGATATCTATATATTCTAACGGAGGCATTCCGTTACGCAAATAGTTAATTAATAAGTGGTAATAATAACAAACCTTTAAGAAAATAGTATTATTTAAGAAGGCATAATCAATTTCACAACAACTCATGAATTTCAGGAACAAC
The DNA here is from genome assembly GCA_029255685.2 of Silene conica. Classification (NCBI taxonomy): domain Eukaryota; kingdom Viridiplantae; phylum Streptophyta; class Magnoliopsida; order Caryophyllales; family Caryophyllaceae; genus Silene; species Silene conica. The sequence continues at coordinate 1,960,739 of CM055314.2, forward strand.
TAAACTAGTACTCCGTATTACTCAATAAAGAGGATACGAGAATCAATTGTATATTTTTGATAATTCTTCTACGATAGTTTACAACGGTTTTTCTTCAGTAAAATCGCTGTCATAGGTTTCTGACTTTCTGTAGATCATTCGATATTACTGACAACGGGTTTTATTACAACCCGTTATCATAGGTTTTCGTTGTTATATTATAGCTACATCTTCCCTTTATTCATGTCAAACAAAAACAAACATAAAAAGAGAAGGGAGGGGGGCAGACGGCGTAATAGTAACCGTGCAGATTAATTCAAGTGAATGATTGGATCGATTAGAATGCGTGTCGTTTTTGTAACACAAAAACAAGTATTGATTAATTAATTAATTAATATATTCCGTAGTTGATTAATTCAAGAGCAGGACGCTGGACTCCCCATAAGACACGCTCTCTCAATTCTAGCTTTGACAATGGAGATATTATTTAGAAATGAAAAAGAGATGCAGATGTATGTACCATTTTTGTACCCTAACAGCCAATACCAATGCCAACATGCGAATCAATGACTTTTGCTGAACACAGATACTATCCGTTATAAGCTGAAAACGAATAGTATTTCCCTACAATTATGCAGGTGGGAAGATAAGTGGAGGAAAATTGAGCATTTTCATGGGTCATGCCGCCTGCATTTTGTGAGAGAAACACTATTTGTGCTTAGCTTGTGACGGATAGTGTCCGTCTTCAATGATAATTTGTGCATGCGAATCTAGGTAGTATAGACACTTCTCGTAATGAGCCGTACCGTGTCCGACACCGACACTCCACGGACACACGCCGAAACGTGTCGGACACTTATATCGCCGTGTCTTACTTTCTACATTTATTTGGGCGCGTGTCCATGATATTTGAGCCGTGTCCATCGCGTATCCACGGTATTTGGTCATCATTTGGGGTGAATGGTGTTCGAATATTGATTAATTAGAATATTGATTCGGATGAAAAATGAAAATGAGTATCAACGACAAGTTTTACCTTCATTTATTTAAAATCAATATTAAATACTTTTACAAAAATAAAATCAAACATTAATAACTATAAAATGTACTACTATATTTTATTAAATTTAAATAACGTGTTTCGTGTCCTAAATTTCATGACATGCCGTGTCACTTGTCCGTGTCTATTCGTGTCCGTTTTGGTGCTATCTAGATGCGAATAGCCGCGTATCATTATGAGTTTATGACCATTATGTTGGATTAGGGTTAACTACAATTTCCCCACTAGGTTGTCACCACTCATACAAATCTCCTAGTCCTAAACCATTATTATAGCTTACAAATATTCTCACTTGTTTCTTATCCTTAATAATAAATTTAATTTTAATTAATCATTAAGGCTTAACTTACAAGCAAAAGTTCAAAGTCTACTAGTTAATTAATTAACTTGTCTAGTACGGAGTAAAAGTTAAGTATACAAAATTAGCCGGTACAATAGACAAAATTGGTAAATTTATTTTAAAATGGTATTATTTGTTTTAAACTTTAAATCAGACAAGTATATACCAAATAGTGTCGTTTTAAATGAGAATTTTGTGATACACGATATGCATACTAAACGGGCAAACGTAGATATTGTTGTACAGATTTAAGAAAAAGTGGTACCAAAGTTAATATAATAGGTACAAATCATTAGATAAAATGAGTACATTTATTATGTAAATAAGTACAAAATTACTATGACACCATTAATGACAAAAGGTCCCAAAATATAAATAAAAGATACAAAAAAAATAGTTTCTCAATAATTTATTAAAAACCGTCCCTCTCAAATTTTAGTGATTCATTTGGATAAAAATGCCAATGACTAAAATCATTCTACTTTCCCCACCAAATCCCCCTTTCCTGCTTGTCTAAAATTGACTGATTACTTGACCACAAAAAAACTAATAAAAAAAAAACTGAAGGCTGAATCACATCATGTATACACATATTTTCATTTGCAATGACAACCTCCGCAAGCTTGTGACGGGTCAAATAAAGCGTTTGTGATTCTCTATGCATTTTTATTTTTGTCCTATCTAAACAAGTGGATATATTAACCCGTCGTAAGCTGATGACGGATATTCCCGTCACAAAATAGACTTCCTGCAAGCTGACGATGGATATTCCCATCACAAAAAAGACTTCCTGTAAGCTGACGACGGATATTTCCGTCACAAGAAAAACTTCCTGCAAGCTGACGACGGATATTCCCGTCACAAGAAAGACTTCCTGCAAGCTGATGACGGATATTCCCGTCACAAGATAGCTTATATAATAATTTGTTGAAGAGAACTGAAGGCTGAATCACATCATACTCCGTCGTCCGTTTGTGACGGGTCAAATAAAATATTTGTGATTTTTTATACATTTTTATTTTTGTCTTATCTAAACAAGTAGATATATTACCCGTCGTAAGCTGATGACGGAAATTCCCGTCACTGGAGAGACTTCCTGCAAGCTGACAACGGTTATTCCCGTCACAAGAGAGACTTCCCGCAAACCGACGACGGATATTCCCGTCACAAGAAAGGCTTCCCGCAAGCCGACGACGGATATTCCCGTCACAAGAGAGACTTCCCACAAGCCGACGACAGATATTCCCGTCACAAGAGAGACTCCCTGCCGTATATATTGCTTATAATAATTAGTTGAAGAGAAGGACCTGCGATCAGACGACTTACTTGACTTCCCAGTTCCCATGTCAACTTGATCAAACATTCATCTTCTGGGATTCATCGATTCAACACATAAATTTCAATCATAAATAATCATTTGATCTCCATTTTAATAACCCAGAAACAAACAATCGAGAATCAAACACAAAAATGGGAATCCCCAACTCAAACGACAGAATCACTCTCAACGTAGGTGGCAAAATCTTCCAAACCACCTCCACCACCATAGCCAATGCCGGACGCGATTCCTTCTTCGGCGCTCTCTTCGATACCGATTGGAACCCATCTTCATCCTCCGCCACTGATTTCTTCCTTGATCGAAATCCCGATTATTTTGCAGTCCTCCTTGATCTTCTCCGCACAGGTGAGCTCTGCATTCCTCCTCATCTCGCGGAGAAGCAGCTTCTCCGCGAGGCTCAATTTTACGGTCTTACTAACCATGTTCGTGCTGCTAGGTGGGGCCCCTTTGATGGTAATCGTATTAGTCTGTCTGCGTCAATCACGGGTACTGCACCTGGGGATGGGACCGCCATTCGCGCTGGTCCAGATGGCGGATGCTGCGTTGCTCATGGCTGCATTGTTCATGTTTATGATTGGATGCTGGAGGAGCGTAATCCTCTGCACCTTGATTATCAGATTGTTAACGATGTTGGCTGGTTGGATTCAGACCATGTGGTAGTCAGTGCTTGTGAGAGGTTGGGGCGGGGCGAGGGCGGGATGGGGCTTTTCAGCGTCTCTACCGGGGAGACGCGACATAGGTTTCAGGTTTCCCATGAAAACCAGGTTAAGAGCTTCACTGCAGGGGCGCTGTCATTCAGTAGTAACCCTGATTTTAGGGTTTTTTCCAGCTGTAAGGGAAGGAGCAATGAGTATGGTATTGGTGTTTGGGATCAGGTTACAGGACAGCAGCTTGATTTCTTCTACGACCCGCTTGGATGGTCGCTCGGAGATGCTGATCGCTTGCAGTGGCTTCCTGCCTCGAACTGTCTCCTTGTCGCGACTCTTTTCCCTCGTAAAGATAACTGTTACATCAGTTTATTGGATTTCAGGGCGAAATCCATGGTCTGGTCTTGGTCTGATATTGGGGTTTCTCCCCCAGCTGCGTTGCTCGATCACAAGCGTGTCAGGGACGCGCTTGCTATCGAAGATGCCACCTCCATCTGTGTTGTTAACGAGTTTGAGGATTTAGGGTTTCTTGACCTCAGGACGTCTGCGCCTAGCGTGAGGTGGAGCTCTAGAAGTCGTCTTATCAGAAACCCTAAGATGCTTGAGGATGAACCTTGTTACCCTAAGCTAGGGTTTCAGAATGGCCAACTCTTTACTTCCATGAATGACTCCATTTCCGTCTTCTGTGGCCCTGAATGGGTCTTGACTTCGAGGCTTAGGCGGAGCTATGGCGGCCCCATCTGTGACTTCTCTGTTGGCGGTGATCGGCTTTTTGCTCTTCATAGTGAAGAGAATGTGTTTGATGTCTGGGAGGCTCCTCCTTCCCCACTCGGCTTCTAGCTAGGAACTCACTCACTAACTTCATACTTGTGCCTGCCATTGTGTTTAATTTCCGATTTCAGAGTTTTAACAGATACTGATTACTGAGTACATATATTAATGAAGCAGATTCTCGAACAATGTGTTATTGTCTGGTTAAGTAGTTCACAGCATTCCAACTCTCCGACCACGCTCTCCACTGCGCAGTAATGCAGCGTTACAGGTCGGGATTAAATACGTTTCCCTGTTGTATTTACTCCGCTCTCCACTGCGCAGTAATGCAGCAATACAGGTCGGGATTAAATACGTTTCCCTGTTGTTTTTACTCCGCTCTCCACTGCACAGTAATGCAGCATTACATGTCGGGATTAAATAACGTTTCCCTGTTGTATTTACTCCGCAACAAAGATTCAGTAATTTCCTTACCCCAAAACTGTTTACCAGTAAACTCAAAACCAATCATAAAACCATAAATTTAATACTTCTATTCAAAGCAAACTCGAACCCATACTTATCCATCAGTTTCTGTTAATCCATCTGTTCAACTAAAATGTTGTTCATAACTCTGCATCATCGGTAGGCAAGTTCAATACAAGTCCTACGCAACGTCTAAACAAACAATTTGGAAAGCGTCGATGCTGACCTAATAAGCGAGCGACGACATACTGTTCATGTAAAATCTGTCATTGAATTTGAGCATTAGAGATAAAGTAGGCATAGCTACCAGGCACCAGCTAAGTAAAACAGAAGCCGCGTGTAAGGATCCGTATATTTTAGCCGCAAATCTAGCCTCACGGCCAATAATTTGCGCGCGCGGTCCTTTCACTTCGGATCCATAAATTTCTTATTTCGCTTTTGTATTTTCATTTCTAGATTTTTTTGAATCATTTAGTACTTCAAGACTACTTACTGCGTGTCGAATCTTGGAGTCACGTTTTTAGTTTAAGATACGTTTTTAGGAGTTTAGAAAACGTATCGTTATTCTAAACTTCAATATTCACTGCTATAAGAGGAGAAATATCAAATTTGCCTCTACGAGAGCTGCTAGTCAATGAAATACCGTTTCTCATCATTAAACTTGTTTATGCTTGCTTTCTTACTGCTTTTTACTAGTTTTATTGCTTCACGTGCCGGACGTTGATAATCGTGACTAGGATTCCCGACACACACCCCGAAACCCGAGATATCTGCTAGTGGGCGATCCCTCACTAGTACGAGACATTGGTTGCTTGCATTCTTGTCCTGGAGGCGGGAAAGAGTGCGCACGACGATCCAGCAAAAGTACAGTGCCGGACCGTGACACCGCGGAACATGAGCTGTTAATTCAACAGGAGATCAGAGTTATGTAGGAGTTTTAACATAGAAATAAGGGTTGAAGACATGATTAAGTCCAAATATTAGTAAACAAAGAGGACGGCTACTCCGTAGTTGCAACAACCACATGTAAGTTGAGTAACGACCGAGCATGATGTCCCCGAACTACCCTATGCACTGCCGCAAACATTTTTCAATTTTGGCTCTACATGATTCATTCATTCTACTACTTTTGACATCTTCAACAAATGTTTAATTTTTTAAATGGGGGTGGGTCTATGACAACCTCTAGAGATTTCCGCTTTATAAACGATGGTTATTTTGGTAATTTAAGTGTAATTATCAGTATATTAGGAGTGATTAAGGTTGTTTTGTATGGAGTAGATGGGTAATTTCTAAATAGGAAATATAATGCGAGTTAAGGAAGTTCGGAGTGTACAATTGCTTAATTATTTACGAGATTGCGGTATAAATTTTTGTTCGAATAACTATGATGGGTCTCGTTGCAATGAATCAGAACGGGTGCAATGTTTGGAATATTAACCAAGTGGGGTTCGTCCAGTGGTTCTGGATTAAACTTTGAAGATTGCCAAAGGGCAGGACTTGGGAGGTCCTAGGTTCGAATCACGGGAGTGATGGTTACTTAGCCACTGGGCCCTCCAAAAGGGGTGGCGTGGAAATACATGGTCTTTGGGAAATTCAACCCACTCGTCATCAAAAAAAATGTTTGGAGTATTTACTCCCATGTTTCTCATCCTTGCATGTATAAAAATGCAAAGGATTAGATGAAAAAACTAGAGAAAAACAATTTCATTTTTTGCATCTAAGAAATTATATACTCCCTCCTATTCTATATAAGAGTCCCGATTTTCATTTCCGTCGAGTCACAATAATGTCGCGATTTCTATGCTTTTATTCTAGCTTTTAGTTATATTTTATCCCGAATCCGCGGCTTTGTGTTTGTCTTGTGATTTGTACAAGAAAGATCAAAAGTAGTATAAATCAAGTATATACAATGACCTTATTTATTGTTATTGCTAGCTTAGTTTCTTAATTTATCTATTAAATCGTCTATTTAATAAATTAGTTACTCGACAACCTACTCATTTACTTATTAGTTCGCCGAATTACCATTAACCAACCAAATAATATACAAATCTAACTCAATTTCATCAAATTGCTATTATATTTCATGCTTCATAACATCTGTTTTTAATAGAAGTTTTTCTTTATTTAAAATTATTTGCGATACTTCCTATATAAATGGTGAGACCACGTTAATGAGTCAGAATAAAGATCAAATTACGACTTTTTAGAGTGATAAAATTAATGGAGGTTTGAAGGAGGTCATTATAGAAAATAAGTAAAAAAGTTTAAGGTATATGATAGAAATTATAAAATGTATGTGTACAAGATAGAAAACCGAAAAAACCGGAGTACAAAGTAGAATATTCCATAATTTTTTAATAAACACTTATAAGTTGTATAAAAAGTATTGATGTGAGGTTGGGTAATTGGAAAATAGTAAGTCTTGCTTGTGACGGGTCACCATTTATAGCGGATATTTTGTGAGATAAAATGGATAGAAAATGGGGTAGTGGAGAAAGGGGAAGAGAAAAAGTGGATATTTTGTGAGATAAAATAGTACCCGTCGCAAGTTTGCGACGGATAAACCCGTCGCAAATGAGAATTTGTGATTGGAAAAAGGGTAGGTATTGTGGGGTAATTGTTGTGACTTGTGGTCAGGGCAAGGTGATTAAAATAAGTACTTGCTCCATTGAAGTTTAACCTAATCCTATTCAATTTTAATCCATTTATATCCAACCTACCCTATTCCATTTTAATCCATTCATTTCTAAATTACCATTTTCCTAATAAAGTCAAAAAAATTACTAAAGTATTCTTATGAAGATCAGTTATCATTATATATATAAAAAAATCTTGGAAAACTGCCTATGTGGCACAATGTGGATTCAGAATTAGGCTAATACAAGTCTCTCATTCAATATCACAATTTAAGTTTTTTTTAAACCAATCATGTTTAACCGCTTGGGCCATCTTTCCATATCAACAAACTAAAACAAATAAAAAAATTTAAATTAATTGAGAACCACATAATTAACCGTGCATAATTAATATAATTGTATTAATTACTTTGGGTAACAATTCTCAAACCCTATTAAAAAAACGATTTTACTCATTGCAGTACCCAAGTCATCGCAATACCCAAAAAAAACAATAATAATATTTTATCTTTCGTACATTTCCATGAGATAAAAAAGTGTTGTAGTGTGTATGCTGTAATATTAATTCATTTATTCTGTCGTTCAATCTTGCATTGATAATTAAGTCATACTATTTGCCGCTTTCTCATACTTTCCTGGTATTTTTTCTTCTTATTTTACTCTATTTCATCTTTTTTTTTTTTGAGAACATACATTAATTACAAAATATCAATCATTATATATATAAAAGAATCTTGGAAAACTGCCTATGTGGCACAATGTGGATTCAGAATTAGGCTAATGCAAGTCTCTCATTCAGTCTCACAATTTTAGTTTTTTTAAACCAATCATGTTTAACCGCGTGGGCCATCTTTGCATATCAACAAACTAAAACAAATAAAAAATTTAAATTAATTGAGAACCACATAATTAACCGTGCATATTTAATATAATTGTATTAATTAATTCGGGTAACAATTCTCAAAACCTATTATTAAAAAAACGGTTTTACTCATTGCAGTACCCAAGTCATTGCAATACCAAAAAAAAAACAATAATAATATTTTATCTTTCCTACATTTCCATGAGATAAAAAAGTGGTGTAGTGTGTATGCTGTAATATTAATTCATTCATTCTGTCGTTCAATTTTGCATTGATAATTAAGTCATACTATTTGCCGCTTTCTCATACTTTCCTCCTGGTATTTTTTTCTTCTTATTTTACTCTATTTCATCTTCTTTTTTGTGAACATACATTAATTACAAAATACCAATAACCACTAATCATCAAGTATGTGAAACCAACCACCTTATCAAATTGTCTTCCAAAAACTTTTTACTTTCTCAATGTTGCTCGAAAATCTCAAAGGCGAACAACATCTTTTTCCTCTCCTCTTTTTTCTTCTCCTTTTTTGTATTCTCAATAAACTCCTCGAAAATCACAGTTGTCTTCCACTTCTTAAGACCTGAAGTAGACAAATTGAATAAATAAAATATCTGGTTATATAATAATTATAATTGGTCGTCCTCTTTTAAAAAAACTACACAATCCCATGATTTTTCACAGGTGTTACACTAATGAATTAAAGGAACAATGAACTAAAAAACAACAAAGCGGTTATAATGAATAAGGAAATACTGTGAAATTGGTTATAATGAAATATATAATTAAAAAATACCAATATGAATTGATTTTTGAATAAGAAAAACCCATATAATTAAAATTGGTTATACTGAAATATATATACTCGGTATGAAACAGAATAAATTATAAGGAAATAATGTGAAATTTGGGAATGTGGAATGAAAATAGTTCACGAAACGACCTACCGATAAAGACAATTAAGCAACATAGAAAAAAAAAACATAGCATTACATGCCTCACCAGCAACAGTTACATACATGACGTTCATACTATCAATTTAATTAGATCACTTCAATATTTATCACTCAAAATTGTTCAATTATAATACAACATCAAATCAGCTTGCACTATTAAGGCAATTACTATAAAAAAATCAGATTTCGAAAAAATTGTAATTATAAAACAATTATAATAGGTATTTACATTTTATCAGAATTACTTGGAATTAATTTAGAGTATTGCCAAAATAATAATTACCACACGATTACAAATTTAGAATTTTTGTCGAAAACACGATAAAAGCGCACTTCTAACCATTAAAGCAGCACAACTATATAGAGCAATTAACAAATGATGTTACTGTTGTTTTTGTATTCAATTTTTGTTTTTAGTTATTTCTACTCAATTTTCGATATTCAACGATATTAGACTTTGACTCTTTCATTGTTTTAAGGTATGATTTATATTAATAATCTTTTAGGTAGTCCATCTTTCCCGTTAAGTTTGAAAGGAGACAATTTCCCTTAGCAGTTTGCTTTGCAATGACTACTAACAAGAGTTAAGGCAATCTTTATCCCGTGTTGGTCTTTATCTTCCTAGACCACTCTTCACCCATGGACAGTTGGACGTTGATATCTCCCGGGTTACAAATAAGGATGGTCTAAAAGTCCTTATTTTAGATGACGACAAACACATGTACGTCTACTATAACAAGTAATGTTGTTTACAAGGAGATTTTCGAGAAACTATGAATTTCTCTTAGACTTTTCAGTTTTTATATCCTACTCTATTGTACTTTGTATTTGAAAATATAAACTTTTATCTTATAATATTAGACTTTATTTTTTTTTTTTATTAAAGTATTTACATATACACCACAACCGTTATTAGCTTATTTAACAATTTAATTGATCTTTCTCTATAAAATTTGAATTGAATAATCCCGTGAATTTTCACGGGTGTTATACTAGTTTACACAAATTATCGTTAGATGACCTACCATTACCATCACATATTTAAATTAATAAAAAAACATTTTACATACTAGAATAATTGATGAAAAAAAAAAAGGAAAGAGAGAAGATTATTATAAATTAGAGGGAGTATATATATATACACATTTTGGATACGAATGACGGAAGCAATTTTTACCTGGCAGTTACTAGTAAGGTAAATCAAGATCCACTTAGCCTGGAGCTAAATCTTTAAGTTTGGAGATCAGTATAATTATAAAGAAAAATAATTAAAAAGTTAACGGTGTAATGATTCATCATTTGATTGAATTAGATTGTGGTATCTAAATGTAACCTGCAAAAAGAGGGAAAATTGAATTCAATCCAAAAACCCGTCAACTAATTAAAGTGACAAGGAAGGAATCAAGCAGGGTAGGATCAAGAATGTTGGAGTAAAGAAGACGAAGTTATAGTTATTGAATTGAAAGAATTAGGGTTAATTAGGGTTAATTAGGGTTAAAGACGAAAGAGGGGAGAATAGGGGAGAAAGTGTGTAGGAATGGGATTGTCGAACGATGAAAGGCGAATACTGGCAACAGTCAACACTGGTGCATCAAGTCTATCATTGCTGGGTTCTGGCTTCATCGTCTTGTGTTATCTCCTCTTCAAAGACCTTCGCAAATTCTCCTTCAAGCTCGTCTTTCTTCTCGCTCTCTCTGTTAGTCCTTTTCTCTCTTTCCATTTCGATATCACCTTATTAAACCCTAAGCTGATGATGATGATTCAGGTCCAATCAATTGTTGAAATTTACGATTATGAAACCGATTACTTGCTAGAAATTAGGATGAAAATGTGGCATATAACCGCAATGCAGTTTGCTGAAAGGTGTATTTTAAGTAGTTTTGGTAAACCCTAAGCTGATGATGATGATTCAGGTCCAATCAATTGTTGAAATTTACAATTACGAAACCGATTACTTGCTAGAAACTAGGATGAAAATGTGGCATATAACCGCAATGCAGTTTGCTGAAAGGTGTATTTTAAGTAGTTTGGGGTTTTTGATGTATTGCAGGACATGCTTTGCAGCTTCTTCAACATAATTGGGTGTGTAATTTGACTGGACTTTTCAAAATGTTATCAAAAATTCTCGTTGAAAACGGGTCAAGTAATTTGCTTTTGTCTTGGTTATTACTTGACTCGTCTTTAGCTTGGGATGAATATGTCCGTCTTCAATGAGACTTACGGAAATGTTATACTCCCTATATGTAAGCTTAGTGCTTTTGTTTCGTTTGTGTAGTGATCCGTCTACAGGATTCTTCTGCTATGCTCAGGGATACAGCACTCATTTCTTTTGTGTTGCGTCTTTTTTATGGACTACTACTATTGCTTTTACTCTTCATCGTACTGTTGTTCAACACAAGACTGATGTTGAAGACTTTGAGCCTGTTTTCCACCTCTATGTCTGGGGTATGAATCTCTGTTGTTTTGTATTCATTGGAAATCATCAATTACAGATTTACGTAAGCAAGGCTCTAATGCACATATAAACTTGTACTTAAGGCCCTGTTCTTTCTGGCTTAATTTCAGCTTCTTTCAATTTTGGTTGGCCGTATTCCGTTAAGTTTTATTTACGTTCAATCAATTATATTCAGTTAATCTCTTGATAAAATTAACTTTTAATTCAACTAAATTCACTTTACCTCAGTTTCACTCAATTTAGTTTATTTGAGGCCCTGTTCTTTCTGGCTTAATTTCAGCTTCTTTCAATTTTGGTTGGCCGTATTCCGTTAAGTTTTATTTACGTTCAATCAATTATATTCAGTTAATCTCTTGATAAAATTAACTTTTAATTCAACTAAATTCACTTTACCTCAGTTTCACTCAATTTAGTTTATTTGAGCTCTACTCAGCCGAAAAAAAATAGGGCCTAACTCACTTCCTTGCGCTTATTACATCATAAGTATATAAAGTATATAATGAGGATAATTCCACCTTCCAGGGATAATATAAGTCTATTATACTGTCATGTTCCACGCATTCACCCCTTTCTTTCTTGTTCCAACGTTACTGATACAGGTGTAGTACTCTTATTTTTAATCTTTGTTTCGTTGAACTGGGTGTAGAAAAAGGTTATATTGCTTTACTTTCATGATGTTAACTCCTGAGGTTTTATGTCCCTTCAGGAACCTCACTTGTGCTGACTATCATGCGATCCATTGGTAATCACCATGGTCACATTCGTGCTTGGTGCTGGTCCCAAACAGGGCTTGCAGGAAAGGCAAGTAGATAATAGCTCCTGTTCTTTTTTTGCTATTGTTAATCGTATTGTTATTCCCTCGATTTGGAATTAGTTATTTACGAATCTGAACTTGGAATCAGTAATTCTTTGAAAATACATTCTTTAAAGTTAAGAATAATATGGAGTAATATGATGTAATGATAGTAGTTTTGAAGCCAAATTTGATGGTAGTATATTTGAACGATAGTTGTCATAAAGTTTGATCTTATAGGATGAAAACCCTAAACCCTTAGGCCTTAACCCTAAACCCTAAACCCTAAACCAGTAATTCTTTGAAAATACATTCTTTAAAGTTAAGTATAATACGGAGTAATATGATGTAATGATAGTACTTTTGAAGCCAAATTTTATGGTAGTATATGTGAACGATAGTCATCATAAAGTTTGATCTTATAGGATGAAAATGGTGTTTACCCAATATTTTGGTAATATAAGTTGATGAATGTGGCCTCAAAATTTGAAATTCGTTATGCCGTTTCATTACTGGTTCTTAATTCCCAAAAAAATTGTTCCTTTCAGCTACTGTACTTTTTATGCTTGTGGGAGGGGACCAATAAACAAACAATGAGGTCAACATTCCGGGCAGTCACTACGACATCTAAATTTGGTAGGATGTTAGAAGAGCATCAGCAGTTGTTTCCCATAAATCTGACTGTGCTGCCATTTATTTTATTTGGCAGTGTTTCTTGGGGTGGAAGTGGGTGTTTGTGAAGAGTGGAGAGTTGATTACCATCAACCGGTTTAGTTTCAATCACATGTCAAAATCGTATAATGTTAAGTACTGGTGCTTTTAGATGCTCTTTGCATTTGACTTTACATGGTTTTTCTATGTCACCCTTAATCTTCCTTCCACATTAATCTTCCGCCACTGGCTACTGACAGCTCTCCATCCACCTTGGCGATACTCATCGGCCACTGTTCTCAGCCCCAATGATCTCCGTATTTAACTTAAATTCACCTCATAAAGAGGGAGTTGCGTGGATAGGAGTATGATGAGGAAAGGGTGGTCACAGAGGCAATGAAAACGACCCTGAACATTGTGGTGACTGGAAATCAGACGAACAGAAGCGAGGGGGCTGGTGTAGATGTTGGCCGGTGACGAAGACCACCAGTGTGGGTTGGTTGGGGCCTTGGGAGTAGGGGCGCTAGTGGACAAATTTTCACGGTTACCGGTGATGTCTAGATGGCTGTCAATGATATTGGTCTGACGTGGTGAGGGAGGTGAGGGGAGAGTGGGTAGTTAATTGTTATTAGAGAATAGAGGATGAAGGTGGAAAGAGAGATGTTTGTTTGGTGGAGGTTGAAAGATTAGTGCTCATGTATGACTGTCAATTAATGGATAATCATTCGACAAAGCATTATTTAACGGCTTAAGGGTGACGAGATATTACTATAGGTTAGGCTTTGGAATCGTTAATAGAGTTTGGGGGTACGACAAATATTTGGAAAACGGTTAGGGTACAGCTTAGGAAAGTCGATAATTTAGGGGTATAATAAAGAAAAACCGTGTATTTGTTTTTGTTAAATATATGATTTTGTGAAATATTTTCTTAACCATTGTAAATATGGTAGTTATCATATTATAGTTTTGTATTTATTTATTTGCATATTCTTTTGATAACCAATGTAAGTTCTAAATTTGACTTCAAAAAGTCAAATGGGAAGGAGATCTAGAAAAAGAGGGAGTAGTAAAAACTAGAAAACCTTGTGTCATATTGTACATCATCATAATTAGGTGTGTTAATAATACTTCCATTCATCTTTTTTTTCCTTTCTTGTTTTGGATGCTGGTGAAAATATAACATTCATGTTGATTTATGAGACTGTTCAATTGTTGGATAGCTATATTTTTCATCAGTTGAATATCTATAGATATGATATCAAAATAAAAAGCATGCGAATTCTCTGCAGGTTGTTCACTTCGGAACTTTTTATGGTCCACTATGGGGTGCGATTTTGTATAATGGTTTTACCTACCTTCAAGTGATTCGAATGCTGAAAAGTGCAACTCGAGTATGTCATTCTTTCTTTCAAATTTGCTGTACTCCATGATAACTGGCTATTTAGCTTATCTATACTGGTGATGCTTCAACAGCGAATGGGTAGTCCGGGTCGGGTGTGCTCGCATGGCCGCCATGCAGCTTTACACCCGGAGTAAAATATCTGCGAAGCTGTTTTGGTCTCCTGATAGAAAATGCGCTTCTGCTGTTTGCTATGCCATTAAATAAACTAAACATTCAACTTCATTGGAAGTGGAAAGACTCGTACTGATTAATAGACATCTCTGTTCAATGTACATTTACAGCTTCCAAGAAAGGCTAATCTCTGAAAGATTGTTTCGAAATTTCAGATGGCAGCTGGCATGTCCGACCGGGAACTTCATTCTGATGCTAGGTCAGACATGAGGGTAAGTAGTAGATCGAACTCTTTGTTCCTTTCCTTTCTATGCGTAGGCTTCTGTTCTTTCCCTATTTTTCTTCAACTTCTTCCTTTTGCTCTTTCTTCGTGTTGCTGCTGCTAATGTATTTTTAATTGCAATAATTTGTGTCTCTGCCAGTTCATTGACGTGCAAAACTCTATTTTCCTCTCTATATTGTTTCATTTAGGCATTTTTGCAGTTGATTTCCAGTTTTTCTTCGTATCACATATGGAATTTGGAAAATTTTGTATCCATGCTAGTTGTTGAGATCCTTTATATTGCCAATATCGTAAATGGTTGTGACTTTCAACTCCAGCATGCTATTTTACAGGAGGCCCTACGCCCAAATACTAACTTGAATGTTCCACCTGATCATCCTGACTTATGATCGTTTGCTCTCTGAAATTTCTCGACACTTCAATCTTAAGTTATTGTCAAGTGTCAACCCTGACTTCTATATATTCTTATTTGTTTACAGGCCTTGAATCGATGGGGTTACTATCCGCTAATCCTTATTGGCTCCTGGGCTTTTGCTACAATTAACCGGATTCACGACTTTCTTGAACCAGGCCACAAAATCTTTTGGCTTTCATTTCTTGATGTTGGGACTGCTGCATTAATGGTAATCTCAGATTTTGTGGATGATTTTACTTGTCAACCTTTAGCCTGAAATTTGTGAATGTGTGTCCCTTTGAGACCTCTCATCTAGATAAAGTTTGGATTATTAACAGATGACAATTTGTTTGAAAAATAACGCGGCAGTGTATATCATTTGCTCTGTTTTTTTTTCTATAAATTGATTGGCTAATTATCCACTTATTATCTGATAATTTCTTAGGGCCTCTTCAACTCAATAGCTTATGGTCTAAATTCTTCAGTAAGGAGGACACTTTCAGAAACATTAGATCTGTAAGTCATTGATTTTTATTGTATGGGAAAGTATATTTTAGCATTGCTCAGTGCTTTTACTAATGCTGAATCCATCTTTATTTTGAACTCAGTTGACTGAGACCATATTTATCGGTTGTTCCTGCAGCCCTACCTAGACCTAGACCTAGACCTAGTTCCTGCATTAAGATACTAATATATATATTTCTTAACCTACTTACTAGATCTAGTTCCTGTTTTTGTTATTTTATCAAGCCCTAGTTAGAACTAGGAATTCCGACATTATTTTTGGTTAAATTGGAACTACGTATGGGTACCACATGCAAATACCAAGTTCCTAAACATGTTCCACCAAGTCCATTTAAGACCTTTGGAACGGAAGTAGTTCCTATAATTTATTTTACTTAACTTTTTTATTTTAATTATTTTTTGTCCTTATTCAAGATCTAGCCCTTGTTAGACCTACCTATAAACGTAGTCTGAGAAATACTTGTCTGTTTGAAATCATCAGATATTTCCCTGAGAGATTAAGAAGATGGGATCTCCTACTTCGTAGTTCTAAGTTCAGAGGCCAACGACAAGAAAGTGAACTTGTTCCGCTT
This sequence comes from Silene conica, assembly GCA_029255685.2. Taxonomy (NCBI): domain Eukaryota; kingdom Viridiplantae; phylum Streptophyta; class Magnoliopsida; order Caryophyllales; family Caryophyllaceae; genus Silene; species Silene conica. The sequence continues at coordinate 1,976,986 of CM055314.2, forward strand.
AGGGTACAAGAAGAGCAGTAGTAGATTTGCTGTAATTATTGGAAGTTGGAAGCCGAGGATATGGATGTTGACGTCTGACTTTGTCAAGTGGAGAGAATACGAAGGGATTAGGGGTCTCATTTCATATTTTTGTAAGTTGAGCTGCAGCCTGCAGCCTGCAGCTATTCATGGGACTAGTGTGCCTGCACCAGGCAATCAACTTATTTGTTGGCAGATTCAATTGCATTCCGTAGTATATAACATGGTATTTAACCTCGTCAAGACAACATCTTGGTTGGTGGCAATCACATGCGTCAAGCATTTGAAAACAGCGCCATTTTGAGCTGTATGAGGACGCCCATTTTTTCCCTGGTAGCATGATCTAGGGTATCGTTGTTGTCGTTTGTATGCTGTAGCATAATTGTAAAAGACAGGGCAAAAGGGTTCTCGCTTGCTTTGAATGTTCTGACAATTGTAGAAATCGAGTTCATTGTGGTAACAAGGTTGATATCCTGTATTTCATTTGGCTAACGACAGATGACAGAGTACTCTCCGCTTGTTAATTTATTGTTCCATGGATCCCCATACTTTGTATACCCTGCAGATTTATTACAATTACTATTGCCTTTTAGGCTACTAGTACTTGTCATTGAAATGCGGTTGGGTAAAGCCGATGTTATTCAATGTACATCCAGAACGTTGAAAGTAATTTTGTTGTTTAACAATTATTAATATGATTCATTGAAATTATTAAGTTGATCAATTAGGGGTTACTTGTTAATCAATTATTATCCATTATGGTTTATGGGTTGATGGTCGATGACGGTTCTTGTAGTTGTCGACAGTTCTGGTGTGCGGGATGTGGTTAGGGGTAGTGCATAATGATAGCGTGATGGGGTGCATAATGGTGTGTGTGTTAGTGAAGAAAGGGGACGATTGGGTTGGGTGGTGTGACTGGTTGTAGGACGGCGAGAGGGATGTGCGAGTGGGTGGCTAGTGTTGGTTAGGAATGGTGGTGGTGGTCAGGTTGTGGTGGTGGGGAGGTTAGGACGAGAATGGTGTTGTAGATTATTTGCACTTTTTTTGAATTCCTAATTGGTCTTTTTTTCTTTTGTAAATAAAAATACTCTCTCCTAGCCAGAGTGGTGTTTCCCTTTTCCAATTCCATGCTAGTCGGGCGTTGCATTTCCTTCCCATTTTTAGCAAGTTTTTTTTGTCCAAAATCAATTCCATGTTATATTGAGTGTTTTAGATAGTTCAAATTCATTTATTTAATTTTGGTGTCAAAAGAAAATGAACCAACACTTAGACTAGGAGAGACTAATAAATTAAGCACAAAATTAATTAATAATGTAAAAGACGTATGTGAAAGAGTACGATACATACGTATGTGAAAAAACACGATAATTCCTCTTTTGCACAAGAAATAAAAATTTGAATTTGAGCCACACAAAATACACTACCTTACCTGCTATTAAATTTAGACCGTACAAATACAACAATAAAATCAGAGCCTTAGTCCCAAAATGATTTGAGTCGGCTTACATGAATCACCCTTTGGAACAAATTCCGATTCATGTCCATAAAATGTGACTCATTTTTACGCTGACTGCCACAGACCTACCGCAAGTCCGCAACCCTGCTTCTTTCTTCGGGCTTGAGACCGACATTGAATGTCCAGAAAACACACATGCGGTCGAATACGGAGTTAAATGGTTTTTTTTTGGTTTAAAACACCCCGTCGAGGTAAACGACTGACCAAAGTGTTGCTCCATTCCCATGGACAGGGATCGAACCCCTGACCTCATGGTTAAGGGATGAGGTGAGCAACCCCTGACCTCATGATTAGACCGTACAAATCAATTCAAAAATAAGAAATAGGGAAAAAAACCCGAATAACGTGTTTGAAAAAAGTGGTATAAGTAAAGTTATGGTAGTTTTGGGCCATGGACCAAAGGTTGAAAGCCTGTAACCTAATAATGAAAATTGAAGGTGTTAAATTATAAAGAGGGAAATCGAGAGAGAAGAAGAGGGTTTTAGCGAGTTAAGCGTAAATCGGCAACAATGGTGAGACTCACTGCAGATTTAATTTGGAAAAGTCCTCACTTTTTCAATGCTCTCAAAGACAGAGAACTTGATCTTCGAGGTTACTCTCTTCTTCTTCTTCTTCTTCTTTTTAATTTCTTTACATTTATTTCATTTATTACTTCTTCTTTCTCTTATCACTTGCTGCTGTTGTTGTTGATTTGTATTGTTTTTGCAGGCAATAAGATTCCAGTTATTGAGAACTTGGGTGCTACTGAGGTAGGTAACTTCGCCTTACACTTCGCCATTGATTGACATTATCGCAGCTAGCTAATGTTGAGCATTTGCAGGATCAATTTGATTGTATTGATTTGTCGGATAATGAGATTGTGAAACTGGACAATTTTCCTTATTTGAGTAGGCTCGGCACTTTGCTGCTTAATAACAACAGAATCACTCGGATTAACCCTAATGTCGGAGGTCTCTTCCCTTTCCCTTTCTGCTTCACCTTTTTCTTTGTATTCATTGTGCTGTACATTGTTACATAAATGCTCATTGAAGACGGAAGTATCCAAGTATCCGTCTTAAGCATATTCATTGTGCTATACATTGTTACACAAATGCTCATTGAAGACGGAAGTATCCGTCTTAAGCATATTCATTGTGCTATACATTGTTACACAAATGCTCATTGAAGACGGAATTATCCTTCTGCTCATTGAAGACGGAATTATCTGTCTTAGCTTAAGACGGGTCAACCTCATTTTTGTCTTATTCATACAAGTGGTAACAACTTGATCCGTCTTAACCTAAGATGGATATATCCTTCTAAAGAGAGACTTATTGACATTGTTAACCCTACTTTGCTCTTCTTGTTGTCTTGGCTTGTAGAATTCCTGCCCAAACTCCATTCACTTGTTCTCACAAATAACCGTTTGGTCAATTTAGTTGAAATTGATCCCCTTGCCTCTCTTCCAAACCTTACTTTCCTCTCCTTGCTCGACAACAATATTACCAAGAAGCCTAATTATCGCTTCTATGTCATCCACAAGCTTAAATCGCTTCGAGTGCTCGACTTTAAGAAAATCAAACTAAAGGTGAACTTCATTTTTCCTTTTCACTTCTTTATATGCATTTTCTTCATCATTCATTTTTTCTTCATGCCATGGGGGTCTACTTCTAAGTTCTATGTTTGTTACTCTTATAATAACTCAACTGTAGTGCTAGCACCCTAGCAAAGAGTCTGATCTCTTGATTAATGTTCTGTGATGGTCTCAAGGGTTATAGATTACCACGCTGTTCAGCATGTTTAATATTCAAGTACCAAATTCATGCCCTATCTAACTAGTGGTTAGAGCCTTTGAAGGACAGTAAAAGCGATTGTTCTTTGTATGGGATGTATAATAAGTCGTGTGTTAATCGGGTTTGCCACTGTTTTTGTTTTTGTTGGAAATTTTGTACTAAAATATGCTGATCGGAATTTGCTCACTTGCGTGCTTGCTCCATATTTTTTGGTTGCATAATCATGATCAATTCCTTATCGTGGATGGAGAGATTTGGAAGGTAAGGAAGGGAAGGAAAAGGAGAAGAAATACTCTTTTATTTGGAACAAAAGTTTGGTTAGTGGGAAATGGAGGGGAGATTAGAGGGATTCATTTTCACAAAGAAAATATGAGGGGAAAAAAAGGTAAAACTACCCGTTGAACTACCAAAGCATAATTACATCAGTTTGGTCAGGTATTTTGACCCATGTATACCCTACAAAATTGGCCAAGACACTTTTTCAAACTATACCCATGCCGTTGAATTTTCAATCATTTTTTCTCTTCATTACTTCTATCATATGTTTTAAGTATCATATGGTACTACATTCAAGTAATGGTGCTGAATATTTCATTTTGCCACTTGTGTGGGTAAGGGAACGGTGTGAGACTGGGTGAAAATGGGTATCTTTTTGTGCTTTCAGTAGTATCTCGGAATACTCTTAGCTATGTTACTTTGCCCCTTTATCCGTGGGGTATACCCACGTTTATCATGACATTTGAGGACATGTATATGGAATTCGTACCCAACCATTTCCAATCCGACACAACTCCTAATAGAGCCATTGAGAAATTTACATGGTATAAGTAGGAGAGAATATTGTATCAAGTATATGGTTGTATAACATGACGTTTGACTATTTTTAGTGTCATTTTCAGATTTCTCTCTATGTTACGTTGTTATTTCATACTTATAATTAGATTTTCCTTTCATAAACATCGTCAAACCCGTATCTCATATTAGGATAGAAATCACTGTGGGTAAAAAGTTATGATATGATGAATTTCTGAGTACCTAATTAGTCCTTAAAGTACAATCTAGAGGCTCATGTAGAACCTTCTCATTCGTCATCCCGCAAACCTCTTTGCCAGAACATATATCCTACCATATGTGTACTGGTTCATATTTGGAAAAAACAAGGATTTTGTTGTAGAGTGGAAGCTATTTAGACTTTTTGAGGAAGTGAAGATGTAGGCCTTGTTTGTTGGTTGTACTCCCGACCGTTTAGGCTTTCTGTACTCCAGGAAGCTGCTTACTAGCTTGCAGAATGGGTGTATTTTCTTGTACGCTGACTATACTATGTATTCATCAGATCACTAGAGTGATTAGCAGGAATACATTTATTCATCTGCTTGCTTGTGTATTTAGATTCCTTGTGTAAGTAGCCTAACCGACCACGCTTTAGGATTCGGAGGATACATCTATGTTTTTAGAGTATCCAATTCTAGAGTTGGCATTATTGATCCCACCCAAAAACTCAATAAATCTGACACATAGTTAGCGGGTTAGAGTAAAGACATTGTAACCTATTTCGGAAATTGGATTAGGGTTGAGGTCTTTGAAGACAAGCCTGACGCGAATAACCCATCTATTTAAATGGGTATTACTTGGGTCGGGTTGGCTCGAGATCTACCTAACATGTTTCATTTAAGTCATATCATTCATTATCTCTGGGTTATTAATGGTTTTAATGTGTTATGCGAGTCAGTTTGTTTAAAGAGTTTAATGGGTTCTACAGGATAAGTGCGTATAAATTGCTTAAAGATAGATACAGAAGCCGGATTCAGTTATAGGAATATTAAATGGGTTGGATTAGGTTTGAGGCAATAAACTCGTTTATTCATTTGGGTCGGGTTTTGGTTCGGGTAGTAAATACTTTGCAATTGATGTGGCCAGAAGCTGTCGCTAGCCAATGTAATGCAGTGTATGAAAACTCTTACAATTTTCTCTAGAAATTGTTGCAATCATTACCTTTTATTATTTATTCGGAGAACATTATGTGGTGATGCGCCTACCCCCATGTTCATTAGTCAAAACTGTCAACAAACTCAGCCTGATCTTGTAAGTCACAAATTCACCATGTCTGATACTCTGATCAACTTGTTGGAAGCTTATGGTTGCCTAATACGGTTTTTATACTGTCGTTTGTTGATCAACTACAATTTGCATTGATGATAATTAAGATTCTTGTAACTCTTTCATCCCAAAGCTAAGAAAACGAAAACATCTTCTGTCATTTTACTCTGAAGTGCTTAGAAACCTGTTTGTACTTCTGTTTTCTCTTTCATATGACTTTTTTTTGAAACATTTTATTTACTTTCAATTGACCTGATCAGACAAACTATTCCAAGCTTTTGAAGTTTGGTTCGTTTACCTTAACCCAATATCTCTATCACTCAAACTAAAAATGTTAATATCAGCACCAAAAGTTACGATCGAATGGCATTTAAAAATATAAATAATATCATTGCAAATATGCAATATAATAAAATTATGCTATGTGTTGTGGGTTAGTTACAAAGTAGGACTACATTTAGAGGGCTTCCATAGAGACTCAAGTCCACCTGTCTCCATTGTTCTTCCTTTTCATTTTTTTTCCTTTCTGTTCAAAACCCACTTTCCAGGACTTGCCAGTAAACATAGTTTTAGCTTAGAATAATGTACTTATCCATGTTTTGTTTTTTTGTTTTATTTTTTTTATTTAAATAAGGAACGAGTGGAGGCAGAAAAATTATTTGCATCCAAGGAAGCTGAAGATGAGGCGAAAAAGATAGCAGCTCAGACGCCTGTCGAAGTACCTATAGCTAAAGAGGTTTCAAAAGAAGAATCTGCTCCAAAATCTGTTGCTCCTACACCTGAGCAAATCTTAGCTATCAAGGTAATTTTACTGAACTGATAAATCACGCGTCTCTTGGGTTGACTCTGTGCTTACCTATGATCATGGTCATTTGGTTAGGTGATGTTTAATCTAGCCAGCCTTAATGTAAACTCATTTTGTTATCTTTTGAACATCTAACTTAACACATCACCCGCTGCATCTGCACATGATTTATCTATTCCTGTCTATTAAATCAGTGTAATGTTTTTTCATATATCATTCACCAATTATATTAATTATGGTTTGGTTACTTGGTATTCAACTGTATCTCATTTATTCAAGCTTCTGATTTTTTTTCTCACACATTATAACCAGTAAGATACGGATAAGTTAACTTCTATTTTGTACTCCCCAGCTAATTTGTTTAATTGAGTTCCATAGGCTTCATGTTTGATTTTGAAAATGAGAAGAGAAATCGAGTATTTTCTGCTGTTATTTCACGTGGCTTTCTGAATCTGAATACAACAAACAACAAAGCCTTAGTCCCAACATATTTTGGGGTCGGCTAACATGAATCATCATCCCAATCCGTATTGGTTTGAGTCCGCCAATACGGTCCTGAATAAGTTTCTTTTTGTTCCAGAGATCACCAAAGGCAAGGAAATGTGTATTGTTTTAGATAAAAAGACCAAAAAACGTCAGTTGTAAAAGATGTGTTTTCCTTATCATGAACATCTGATTAGCTATATTATTGAGACGCATTCATCCTTGGTAATTTTTTTTCCAGATTTGTTAATATCTAATAGAGTTTGCCCTAACTTAAATAAATCTAAAACACATTGCCAGATCAGCAGCATCATATATTGCACTAAAATCTTCTCACCCCCCCCCCCCCCAATAATGTTTAATTACCAACCCCAAACTGCATGAAACAGAGGATTACGGTGCAGAGTGGCAACACTGTACATTTGTAGGTTCGTGCTAGTCGTTTGAGTCCTGTTACTCGGTACGGGTCGGACGTGGACACAATCAGGTGAGGGTAGGAGATTTTGGGTGAGGGCGTATAGGAAAAAGAGGAGAGAGTGATTGATTTGAGGATGAAGGGTATGCTCAGTTGGCGGGATTGAAGCCCTTGAAGAGTAAAAGGTTTTAGGAAGAGGTTGGATTTGAACCCCTCAAAAATATGAGAACACTGGATTTGGATTATTGCACAGTTCAAAGAAAGTCCTTATTCATTGTATCATGATTTTTTTTCTGTTTGTTTTTTTGGAAAATTACAAGGTGGTCTTCATATATCCATCGTGGCTACTTAGTTTTGACTTTTGAGGTTATCTTTAATTTGGCTTTACCTCTTAGTCGATCCCGAGTTATTTTGGAAGCTAATTTAAGCCCTACTTGTCTTTGCAGGCTGCAATTGTGAACTCTCAAACACTTGAAGAAGTTGCTAGGCTTGAAAAGGTGTTTATAACGACTTCTGTCCTGGATATTACGTCTTAAATCGGACTCTTTCTTTTATTTCGTACCCATCTTTCTTTTGGTGTATATCCAATTGATCATTGGTGTGGCGATGTTTCATTTTGTAATATGACTTGGGTGATTTAATATTCTTCTTGGACAGGCACTGAAGTCAGGCCAACTCCCTGCTGACTTGAAGATTCCTGATGACCCTAACACTAATGAAGTCAGTAATAGTGATGATAAGATGGTCACAGATACTCAGGATGAGAAGATGGTCACAGATGGCCAAAATGAACCAAACGTGACGTCCGAGGTTGAAGAGCCTGCCAGTAATAGTGATGAACACACTGCAATGGAGCAAGCCTAGGGTATTTAACCCTACTCTTTACTTATCTACTGCTTCTTTGTTGATCTATTGTCTGTCACCACCACAGACCACACAATACCACCCATTTTTTTTCAAAACTTTTTTAACAATCATCCGCCTTCTCCGGATAGAATAAGGGTAAAAAAGTTAATATTATTTCTACGTTTCCTCATATTACTGTCTTTTCTACTACTGCACAGGATCAGTAAGGCATTCGATTTTGGCGTTAGCTCCATTCTCTTTGCATGCATGAAATTGGAGCTGAATTTCTGTCATTTGCTGCTTTCAGTTCTAAATATTGTTCGATGCCATTTCAAAAGATATGCTAACTGCCAAAGATTTATCTATCAGTCAGCATGAGTGTGCTACCCTGTGACTTCAGGTACCTGTCAGTTGTAGAAGAGGCTACACTTTGTAGTTCTGAACAATCCATGTAATTGTGGTAGGCGATAGATCTATGTAATCTCGTACTATATCCATACTTGATTTTGTGTAGTGATTCTCCTTTTCTGTATCTCCATAGATTTACTGGTCATGTGATGTGCTCTGTGAAAATATCATTCCACCCTGTCATCCCCGTCTTTAAGATAAAACTATCGCCCTGGGTAACTAAAAAAGGTTGGTTCCTGGAGCGTGATAGACTGATAGGTATTGGCCATGGATGGTCGGTCAGGGATCAAAGTTTGTGACCGATAGGTGAGGGACGAGAATGGTAGTTTCGACTTTCGACCCATGTTTGGTCATGGATCTCAGTAATTTTGGTGTTATGGTGATGTCCTTGGTTAGTTTTGCAGAGGGTCGGAAATTTTTGTCGTGTTACCGAAATTATGCCGGGTTACCTGTCGACGTCGTTCACCAACCAATGGGAAATATTGTTATAGTATTTGTGTTATCCAAACTTTTGAGAAACTGCCCTCATTTTTAAATGTTAGGGAATAATGCTTGGGATTTAGCCCCAAGTCTTTTGTGGGGCTGGGTTTAGGAATTAATCGAATTTGTTAACTACGTATCGTTGGAATTGCGTACACATAAGATTGTGGTTTTGGAATCAAATGACGTTTAGGTTTCATTATGTAAGCATTTCTGGATTTTAGGCAATTTGTCCTTATAATAAGCCTTATTTCTTCTAAAGAGTCTTGCTGAAAATCGATATTATATGTCACAAATTGAAGACGGATAGTTCATCTACAAGGCAAGTGGGAGGACAAGTGGGGTTAAATGGAGCATTTTGCATTTTGTGAGGGAATAATATCCGTCTTCAGCTTGTGACGGATAGTGTCCGTCTTCAATGAGAAGGTGTGTTACTAGTTCTTGTGATAAGTAGTTATATTCTAGGTCGCACGGACACTGTTCTTAATTAGTCATTCTGTGTCTGACACCGTGTATGACTGTATGTAAACCTGAGAAAATCAACCTGACTCGAGGCCTGAACCGCCACATCCGAATGACTCCTGAAACTCGAATTGACATGATCCAACTTGAAAATGACTAAAGCATTCATGAATCCGTAACAAACCCAATCTGGAAAAATATAATTTTAATTGACCCTAGACGAACTTGAAATACCTTTTTCTCAGGTTATCATTAATCTGAAAATGACCCGACCCGAAATAACTCGACCCGCTTAACCGAAAACAGACCTAACCAACAAACCAGAAACATACCCGTAAATTGAAATAACCCCTACCCAAAAATTTGAGAAGCATGAAATGTTCCGTTCTGTATTGGCCTAACGCATTGACTCGATTTGCCAGGTCTATTATACGTGTATTGAAGGAGGAAAAACATCAAATTACTTTAGCAATTTATACCACTTTCTTAAAATTTTTTTCCTAAATTCACGGGGTTTAATAAAAAAGGTTTGTAGAATTCTCTTTTTATATTCGTAATTGCTCATTCATATACGAGTTTTACTCAATTATAAACTTTTTTCCCTTACTTTTCCATTCTATACCCTTTGCCTAAACAAAAGTTCTCCCTAATTCTCTACCTCACAAAAAACCTCTAAACTACACAATTATGGATGCTATTCTCGTATCGATCAAGTAATAAGTTTAATCTCTACCTTTATCAATTATATTATATGAAATTAAAAAATTGATTTAGACCAATTTTTTTTTTGGAAAGATGATTTAGACTAATTAAATTAGGGTTTCTCTACATCGTTTTTATGTTTTGTTAATTTCTTAGTTGTTCTTCTTTTTTCGATTGTTATTTGGATTGAATCTCTGTCACAATAGTATTGTTATATCTTGCATTAGATTCGTAGGATGAGACAATTGTCAATTTATTCTCCCCAATGTACCGCCGTACTGAGTGTATACTTACACGGTTTAATGTACTGTGTTTGTATAGATTAAGGTCATAATAGCAAAAGGAATCTCCGTTCGAGGTTTACCTACAAGCAAAAACAAACAATAGTCTCAAAATGGGAGGAAATTATCACATCAGTTTAATGAAAATACCCATTCAGGAACTTCTATTGTTTGCTGGATCCCAAATCATGGTGTGTTAACCAGGTTTGCTGTTGAAGTTGTTAAGGTCAATACAGTCGCGTAGATATTGCGAAGCTATCTTGAGTTAATCATATGCCACCGGCCAGATTAAATGGCCTGGCTCCTGTTCTCCTCATCCCAATATGGCGAGGGAGGGGGCGGTGACAGGGGAGGGGGCGGTGGGGAAGGTTGCACGACATCTCCAGGGTTGAGAAATTGAAATAAAATTGTAAATGCTGTGAAAAGATAAGATTATAATGGTCAATTATGTACATAATCGAGTAAAACTCGTTTATGATTGAGCAACACCCTTTATATTACGTAGATGTCAACTTAAATTTCCACCAATTACTCTTGATTTCGTGAATGAAATTATTTTTAGCGAGATTCGTCCGATGAGTGTAATTAATGTGGACGAAGCAACATACGATATAGCTTTCTTTCATGATGTGTTTTAAAGTAGTCATCTTTATAAGTGAAGGATGTTAATTGTCACAATCCCAAGTTAGTATGAATGTGTGGGAAGTGATAATTTAGATACTAGTCAATTTTAGGTTATTAAAAATATTATAATTATTTTAAAATAATTTGAATCCCTACGTAACCTAACGTTTTTGATCGTAATATACTCCCTACAATTCCATATATTTTTCCCTATTTTCTAAAACGAATTGTTCAGGGTTTTTTCCCCTTTCCTATTTTGAAAATTTTTATTCTTATTTTATTCATTTCTCTCTACTATTATCAAACTCCACCCAACTTTATCTCTTATTTTATTCCTTTTTAATGTTTGTGACCCTACAATTTCTTATTTAATTCTTAATTATTCATCCCTCTCTCCTATCACCAAACCCCACCAAATTTTTTACACTTATTTTATTCCCCACCTTAATATTTGTGTCAAACACAAAGAGGAACAAAATATGGAATATGAGGGAGTATAAGAAACACCGAAAAATGAAAGTTCAAAAATATAAATAAAATAATAATTAGCTAAGAGTTGAGGTAAATTGAGGGCAGTGATTAAAAAAAATGATTGATGGTGATTGGTTAATAGAATATAGAGTTAAGAAATGTGTAATAGATGAGTGAGTGTAGATTTAATTGTAGTAAAGTAGTTATATTGTCGTTGGTTGGAGCTAAAAATGGTAAAATGAGAGTTAATAAGATAAGTAGTTTGCAACAAAAATTGAGAAGTAAATATTGGTGAGTACATTTTAAAAACACAAATTCTTATTTGCAACGGCACTATCCGTCGCAAGCTTGTGACGGATACCGTTTCCTCTCACAAAATACCCACTTTTTCTCTTTCTCTGACACTATTCATGTGGTCCCCTTACTCCACTAACTCATTTTGTATCCATTTTATCTCATAAAATATCCGTCACAAATAGTGACTCGTCACAAGCAAGACTTACTATTTTAAAAAAGGAAATGGTAATGAAGCAATGATATGATTTATGAATAAGGTCTCGTTCTTTTTTACTTAATTTCAACTCATTTTAATTTTGTTTGATTGTACTGTATTTGTTAGGTTTTATTTACGTTTAATCAATATGTTCAACTAATCTCTTCTCAAACTTAACTTTTAATTCAACTAAATTCATTTCAACCCAATTTTATTTAATTTAGTTCAATTAATCTCTACTCCAATAAATTCAATTCAGCTCGTTTCAGCCGAAAAGTGCAGGGCCTAAGTCTCTTTTGTGACGGGTAGTGACAGGTAAAGTACAATCACTTGTTTAAATAAGACAAAAATAAAAATGCATAGAAAATCACAAATAATTGTTCTTTATCCCCTTAAATAGGTTTTATTTAAACCGTCACAAGCTTACCACGGATAATCGAATATTGCCGTTACAAATGATGAATTTGTGATGATTGATCTAGGTAGCACCAAAACGGACACGGATACGGACATGGACACGACACGGACACGGGACACGGCATTTAAATATAATAAAATATTGTAACGCCCGTAATAAAATAAATATTAATATATTAAAATGAAATCAAATCGGATGGAATAACGAGTACGTTTTATTTATATATAAAAGAAATATAACTTGAAAATTTATTTATTTCAAGGCGTCACCGCCGTATTTCCTGTACTGGAAATACAAGGCTACAAGATCTACTCAGCAACTCTTATATTACATACTAATCATATCCTGAGTTTTAAATTTATAATGAACTCACTCCCTCGGTTCCCCAGCACAGAAACCTGAAAATAATTTGAATAAACAAAATCAGTCAACACTGACTGAATATGATCTCAGTTACCTTCAATGGTCCTAATTAAATAATTCTTATTTAATTATTACCCGTACCAGTCCATTGTCAATGGGGATACCCTGTCATTTTATCATAACATGCAAGATATTGAATACCGGTTTACCATTACTGAAATGAGACACATTACGGAGTAAAAACTCCCCTGGGCTATGCCCTCATCTATGTACACAGGATCCCAGATCTTAGACCTGTGTAAACCCCTGACACTTTCGTCAGTAATAACCAGAACCTTAGTTCTTATGAGGCCGTGCCCCCTTCCATGTACATAGGTTAAAATTTGTAATGTCATCTCTTTCTGTAATAGTATCCCGAATGCTACAATTGGCCAATTATACATTATAAGGAAAAATATGTAATCACACATTTTAAATCCTATCTTTACGAAATGTATATATCATGATTATAAAAAAGAAAGACGTAATTAATATTATATTATATCGAACGAAAATATAACATGAGACGGTATAACAAACCTATGATGAAATTAACAATAGAATTGATAATAACCGCTTATTTCTAAGTCCTTATTTTACTATATTTAAAGGTAAATAATTACTTTTATCGATGAAGGGTCCTGAAATCATACCTTATTATTAATTAGGTAGGTAAATATGGATGATTTAATTAGGTTTCGTACAACTTGTTCTTCTTTTCTTTGCTTTTGTTGTGTTCTTTTAATTTGTTTTTATCCTACTAATGTCAGGAACATTTGTTGGCTTTTATAGGCCTTCAAAGTCGGTGGGGTGAAACAAGCAAAAGTTTACTCGGATAAGATTTCGAGAGGTAAAATGCAATTTGTTTTCTTCCTTCTTTATTTTCATACTTATCCTAAATTATTTTTATACCATAATACGTACTCTTGATCCATTACATTTATAATAAGGGTAAATATTAAATTGTATAAATTCGTAAATGAGGTACACGGAGTATAAAGTACGAAATGTCTTATTTAAGACTAACTATTTCTCGTCTGAAATAAGACCTATTGGTATAAGGTATACTACATGTTCGTCGTATATTATTATACGTTATAATATTAATAAAGTTCTATAGTATTAATAAAATATATATATATATATATATATATATATATATATATATTCGGTTTATTACAAATATATTACCTCCGATTTCCTATGATGTTACTCTTTCCGTTTTGGTCTAATTATATGATGTTCTCTCTTTCCTCTTTTGGACAACTTTATGTGGTCCAAAATCAATTTCATGTGGGGTCATGTGTATTGTGTAGTTCAAATTAATTTCGTTATTTCTTGTATTAAAATCAAAAGGGAACAACATAAGAAATCGGAGGAAGTATATTTTATGATTATAAATAACGTATAATTTGTTTTTATCATTTATTTGAAGCTAAATCTAAACAAGTAAAAGTACAATTTCGACCTTTATAATAACTAATTCTCATTTTTCCACCCAAACTCATCTTCTCATCGAATTTTTTTAAAATTTTATTCTCGTCTAAATTATACTTCCTCCATTCAAATACACTCTACCACTTTACTTTTTCACATTTGTCAACGCGTGTTTTACGCGGTAAATATCGTTAGTTAACTATTTGTGAAAAATATAAAAATTAGATATTTTTAATGTGCTCGTAAAGACGAATCAAACAAACACATGAATATATTTTAACTTATGCATTGAGCGAAAATCGAAGTTGAATGCTTACTTATTAATAGTGTCTAAAATTGAAAGTGGTAGATTGGATTTGAATGGAGGAAGTATATATTTAGCCACGTCTTCAACGACACTCGGGTGTCCGAGTGTAGGACACAGTGTCGAACACAGTGTCAAACACGGAACGGTTAATTAAGAGAAGTGTCCGTGCTACCTAAATACCCAACAAAAGCCAAAAAATCAGCACGAAAACAATATCGAAATTATCGATGATATGATATTATGATTGACATGGACGGTGTAGTATAGTGTAGTGTCGTAACTAGAATAGCCAGGCTGTTTATAGTAAATGCAACATTCATTCATCATTCATCCACTCTTCTTCTGTTGTCTTCCACTGAATCATCTCCACTTTTATCATCATCATCTCCTCCTCCTCCTCCTCCTCCTCCTCCTCCTCCTCTCTCTTCTGGTTTCCGTTATTCTCCCACTACCACACTCATCATCCCCACCCACCACTTCAACCTCATCCTTCTCCTTCTCAAGATCTGATTCATCTATCAAATGATACTAACTGCTCCATCTCCTTCTTCTTCTTCTTGTTGTTGTACCATCACTACTACTCTGGCGTATCATTAGGGTTTGGACAAGACAACAGTTGTTGATGAAGATGATGAAGATGATGAAGAACATGAATAATATGAGAAAAGCGGTTTTGTTTTTACTCTTCCTCACCGTCTTATCTCCCATTCTTCTCTTCACCGACACTTTTTCTTCATCTTCTTCCTCCAATCGTTTCAATCCCACCACACTGGTCTCTCCTTTTCTCCCTTTCCCTCTTTAATTAACCGTAAACAAATCATTGTTATTCTAATTACTATTTGTTTTTTTTTTTTTTTTTTATAATTTTTCTGTTCAGGCATTCGGCGGCGATACACTCCAACTTCATCTCCTTCCTCAGGTTCGTTCATTCTGGATATTCAATTATTCATGCATACTGCATTACTACTCTATATTAGTATCTGCTAATTCACACTCTCAACTCTTTACACCTTTTCCGATTCACATTCACATTCACATTGGTGGGGGTCGGGGGAGGGGGAGGGTGGTGGAAACTGGAAACATGATGGGGGTCATCCAGATAGAATGAGATGACATGCTGGGGGAAGGGAAGGGAATGGAATGTGTGAAGAAACCCGAAAGTGGAACCCTCCTATTTTGTTTTAGAGGGTTTATATTGTGGAGTCTTTCTCCTCCGTTCGGGTGTGGCCCAGACCCGTTGTTGAATTTAAGAGAATGGAACCGACTGCCATGCTCATTCCACCTATGTCATTCTAAATGATTCTACATCCCTCCCATCTCCTTCACCATTGGTGGGGGTCGGGGGAGGGTGGTGGAAACTGGAAATATGATGGGGGGTCATCCAGATAGAATGACATACATGCTGGGGGAAGGGAAGGGAAGGGAAGGGAATGGAATGGAATGGAACCGACTGCCATGCTCATTCAACCCATGTCATTCCAAATGCTTCCACATCCCTCCCATCTCCTTCACCATTGGTGGGGGTCGGGGGAGGGGGAGGGTGGTGGAAACTGGAAACATGATGAGGGTCATCGAGAAAGAATGACATACATGCTGGGGGAAGGGAAGGGAAGGGAAGGGAAGGGAAGGGAAGGGAATGGAATGGAACCGACTGCCATGCTCATTCAACCTATGTCATTCTAAATGATTCTACATCCCTCCATCTTCATCTCCTTCACCCCCTACCGTCCAATCCAATCTAATCTAACTTTCTACCCAATCAACACAATGCATTCCCCTTCCGTTACCTTTAAATCCCTTCAACCAGACGGAGGGTCTAGTGCTTACGTTCTCAATCAAATTCATTCACAAACTTATTATTTTGCTTCAAATTAGAGGAAACTGTCTCATCGTCTTACCACGCTTTATGCACTAAAACTTGAGAGAGACGTCTTTTATTACCCTTTTATTCGTATTCTGTGACCCTTTTGTCATTGATCATACCATACTAATTTTGTACCTATTTACTTAATAAATGCACTCATTTTATCTTAAATCGTAATTTGTACCTATTTTATCACCTTTAGTCCACTTTTTCTTAAATTTGTACAATAGTCTCTCAATAAGCTTATTGAAAGGCGGTCTATGAAGACCTATGCACTTTATGCACCCAATTCTTTTGGATGGGGCTGCTACAATTTCACTCTTCCCCGATCTAATTCCTCTACTCTTATCACTGACTTAATGTTTTGACTACTTATAGGAAACAACGGTGGTTCTCAAGGAACCTATTGGTTCTGTTTATTCTGATAAATCACTCGAACCCCGCCAAACTAAACCTGCAAACTCTCAACAAGGTCAGCTTCCACTTTTCACACCACTTCATTAATACAATTTGCAATTCTTCTACAACATGCCTGTCTTTCTGTTTATCTCTTCATTATTTCTTCTTCACCCAATATTTTTATTTTGTTTTTGGATGACCAGACGCCGAGGTGCTTCAACTACAGCCTGTCAAGGTAGAGCACAAGAACAGAGTATTGTCTACCACAACCATAGGAAGTACCATTGCTCATGCAAATCAGCAAAACAGCGACACCATTAGACAAGTTACAGATGCCATCCATTCTTCTGAGGATAGCACAGTCAATGTCCACACTGCTGCTGCTGCTGCTGAGCAAAATAACCTCCCCCTTTCACTCCACAATTCACAAATCAATTCTAGTACTAGGGTACCCTGCCTTTCTTTTTTCAATTATTTTCTTGGTTAATTCTGTCTTTGTTCATCTTTTCTTCTCACTTACAATTGGGGTTTGCTAGATCTCTTCAGGACCTTAGGCTCCTTATGTTTTGCGTATCTATGTCCTGAGAATGTCTTTTTCTCTTTCCCTGCTTCAGAAAATTACACCCAAGCTGAAGTTGGGTGACAGGGGCAGCAAAACAGAAGAAACTGTAGATGCAAAACCTCGAAATGTGAAAGATAGTAACCAAGTCAGCATGCCCAATACTCAGGTTCAATATTTGAAAGATCAGCTTATCAGGGCAAAAGTCTATCTTTCGCTCACAGCGACAAGAAACAATGCCCATTTCATCAGGGATCTTAGACAACGAATAAAGGAAGTCCAGAGAGTGCTTGGCGAGGCGACAAAGGATTCCGAACTTCCACGGAAGTAAGTTTTGATGTTATCTCCTGTTTAGTAATCGGTGCCATGAACTCTATTGATGTTAATTCCAAGTCGAATACTCTCTCATTGTTTTGTTGAATCATTTGATCCAAACTTTGGATGCAGCACCCGGGATAAACTGAAAGCAATGGATCAGACACTGGCCAAAGGAAAACAGATTCAAGATGATTGTGCGGCCATGGTAAAAAAGCTTCGTGCTATCATTCATTCCACTGAAGAGCAGCTTCGAGTTCACAGAAAGCAGACTACGTTTTTAAGCCAATTAACAGCAAAAACCCTCCCTAAAGGTCTTCACTGCCTGCCTTTGCGCCTTTCAACTGAATACTATGCCCTGAATTATTCTCAGAAACAGTTTCCACAACAAGAGAAGCTGGATGACCCTGAGCTATATCACTATGCATTGTTTTCGGATAACATATTGGCTGCTGCTGTGGTGGTTAACTCAACTATTTCTCATGCCAAGGTATAGACATCTGTTATGATTGCCGATGTCAAACAATTATCATGGGAACACATCTGTTATGATTGCTAATATCAAACAATGATTGCAATAAGTTATTAGAATATCATATCGCCTCCTTGTGCTGAACCCCTAAAATAATTCTTGTATGCGACAATGGTCTTACCAATAACTTATTGCACGAGCACTTTTTTTGGGGTCCCTTGTGCGTTCTTTTTGTAAACATTTTAATATTGGCATGATCTATTATTTAGTATCCATTTTCGTAACATTAGTAACGATTTTATCATTGGTACCAGTGATCATCCTATGGTTTGTTGGAAACTTGGATTTTGTCTAGAAATCCAAAATTTAGACCAAATTCATTGTTTGGCAGTCCCACGTATTTGTACATGAATTTGTTTCAAACCTCTCCAGCACACAGTTATACCATGTGGATGTTATGTAGAATTGGAGTATATAAGTTCACCCGAGATTTGAGTTTAAGCTTGCTGTGATACATTTTTCATGTTATTTTAGCATATAGGTTAAATTTATTTTATTCATTCTTAACTGTAAATGTGAACTTAAAAATGATAAATTATGTATGCCCGAACAAGGGATTTGATATTGAAATTCCGTACTGAAACCAAGCTGTGTAATTTGGATTTGGAATCTTTGATTGCAAATTAAAAATTACAAATCAAGTTCTTCAAATGAAATTCAGGTTGCCATTCACTACCTTATATCATTGTTAACTTTTGTTCCGGTGCTTGGGGCGTTACTGATTGCTATGAGCCTGATTCAAAATGCTGATTTGCAGAGATAGATATGAACTGTTGATATGTTTTTGTAAATCTCTGACTTTAGATCTTGGGGGAATGTTTTGCAGGATCCATCAAAGCACGTTTTCCACATTGTTACTGATAGACTCAATTTTGCAGCAATGAGGATGTGGTTCTTAGTCAATCAGCCGGGTAAAGCTGCCATTCATGTTCAGAATGTTGAAGAGTTTACATGGCTAAATTCAAGTTACAGTCCAGTTCTTAAGCAACTGGGTTCTCCATCAATGATTGACTACTATTTCAAGACTCACCGTGCTTCATCGGATTCAAACTTGAAGTTTCGTAATCCAAAATATCTCTCTATTCTAAATCATCTCCGATTTTACCTGCCAGAGATATTTCCCAAGCTTAAGAAAGTTCTATTTTTAGATGATGATATTGTAGTCCAGAAGGATCTTAGCACGCTTTGGTCCATTGATCTGAAGGGAAATGTGAATGGTGCGGTTGAGAATTGTGGGGAGACCTTCCATCGTTTTGATCGGTATCTTAACTTTTCAAATCCTCTTATCTCAAAAACTTTTGATCCTCATGCTTGTGGATGGGCATACGGGATGAACATTTTCGATTTGGAGGAATGGAAGAGACAGAATATCACCGAGGTTTACCACACATGGCAAAAGCTGGTAAGCATTCTATTTGAGTAAAATTTCAAGTCTTTGCACTACCACATTTAAACTCCGTTTACCTAACAACATATTGGCCAAATTTCAGCATATTTGAGAGATTTAGCATGTTTGACTTACCAATATACTACTATTTAGCGTGTTTGGTTAATGTCATATTGAAATAATATATTGGGATCCAGTATGCTATTTTACAATATGCTGCTCCTACCAGCATATTGGATTAGCATATTAGAAAGAAAAAAATTGTCTTATTTACCCTCTTAATAAAATACTAACATTCCTTTTATATATTTAATAAATAATTTTTCATGTCTTTATATGTCATTTTACAAAGATTTTAGACGAACTGCTAATCTAAACTGTCAATTACCAAACACCTCTAAAATAATTCTGCTAAATAAATCTGCTAGTCAAATCCGCTAAATCATTCTGCTAGTCAAATCTGCTTTTGAAATCTGCTTCTGCCAATATTAAATGGATTCTGAGGCTAACTCGTTTCGCATGTCCTGCTTTTCTACAGAATCATGATAGACAATTGTGGAAACTGGGAACTTTGCCACCCGGTCTCATAACATTTTGGAAACGCACTCACCCGCTTGACCGCTCATGGCACGTGCTTGGCCTAGGCTATAACCCGAATGTGAACTCAAGAGACATTGAGAAAGCTGCTGTTATACATTACAATGGCAATATGAAGCCATGGCTTGAAATAGCGATTTCCAAGTTTCGACATTACTGGTCAAAATATGTAGACTATGATCATGTATATTTGAGGGAGTGTAACATAAATCCCTGAATTGTCCGTCCAGTGGCTTCTCCGCGATACGGGACATTCATCTGTATTAAAGCTTAGGCTTTTTGTTAATTCCCTGAGCCCTGTCTTGTTCTTTTGGTTGATGTCTGAGTGAGTATTCATCATTTACATTTGTTAGATTGTAGTTTATGTTAAACGCACAACTTATGGTAAATATTTTTTCATATCTTCGTTGAAATGGACCAACATTCAAAAAAATGTTCTGTTAGTTTTGTAATGTAGTATCTTCGTGAACACAATTTCTTGTTTCAAACTAAGCATATCCATGTTGAGTAATAAGACGGGTCAAATAACTATCACTATATACATAAGACAAAATAAAATGCTTAGATATTAGCAAAAAGACTTTTCTAATCTATGCAAGTGGGGGGTAATTGACCCGTTTTAGTCTTAAAACGGTTATATTCGTCTTAAGAGAGACTGATTACTTCTTGAGAAATATTGAAAAAATTCCGAGTTTTATCGTGATTTATTTGTGTTCAGGGTGACCAAAAATTGCAATTGTGAATCAATCAATCAATCAATCAATTGTGAGTCAGTAAATTATGATGGCATAGTTGGTAGGAGTGTTTTGTTTTAGTCATGAGGTGCACGGTTCGAATCCTAGTAACATAATGTATTTGATGTTATTTTTATTAAAAAATTGCTTGAAAAGAGATTTGAACCCATGACCTTCGGGTAACTTACCAAATTCTATGCCATTGAACCACTTTCATTTACTGTTAATTGTAGTACTAGAATGTATTATATTCTATGAATTAGATATTTTTTTACATATACTCATAATTTAAATAATTTTAGAAAAAAAAGTTGAAAAAAAATATGTTTATACTCTATAACCAATATGTTTTCATTCTTTTATTAATATCATGACTAATTTAGAAAAAAAAAACTCTAAAATATAAAAATATTGTCTTAGATGTGCTTAGATAACACGTCATAAAAAAAAATTGTGCCCCCTAAAACAAAATTTCTGCGTCCGCCACTAAATGTTAGGATCTCTAAATGTGTTTATTTTAAACCGTATGACAATTTTAGCACATTGAGTCATTTTTATATGGTATTAAAGTACAATTGTGCGAATTTCGAGAATTCTTATCCCGAGACCTTACGACCTAAAAAACGTGGATATTCAAAATCGGCTATTTCCAGTCATTTTAGAAACGAAATATTTTTTTTCTGAATCTTTGTCTATAGGCTCATTATATCCTATAATAAATATTGGATGCTAGACTTTCCACAAAACAACATGAAATAAAATATATAACTTATTTTGTCTATTTCAAACACGACCTTTAAAATAATGTAAGAGTCTCTAAATGTGTCTATTTTAAATCGTATGTCAATTTTAACACAATGAGTCATTTTTATATGGTATTAAAGTACTATGGTGCGAATTTCGAGAGTTTTTATCCCGAGACCTTTTTTGCCTAAAAAACGTGGATAATAACCTTCAAAATCGGCTATTTTCGGTCATTTTCGAACCCGAAATATTTTTTTTTGAATCCTTCTCTATAGGCTAATTATATTTTATAATAAGTATTGGATGCTTGGATTTTTCTCAAAGAAACATAGACTAAAGTATATAACTTATTTTGTCTATTTCATGCACGACCTTTAAAGTAATGTAAAAGTCTCTATTTTAAACCGTATGCCAATTTGAACACATTGAGTCATTTTTATATGGTATTAAAGTACTATGGGAGGAATTTCGAGAGTTTTTATCCCGAGACCTTTTTGGGCCTAAAAAGCGTGGATAATAACCTTCAAAATCGGTTATTTTCGGTCATTTTCGAACTCGGATTTTTCTTCTTCAGAATCCTTGTCTATAGGCTCATTATCTCCTATAATAAGTATTGGATGCTTAGATTTTTCACGAAACAACATAGAATAAAGTATATAACTTATTTTGTCTACTTCAAACACGACCTTTAAAGTGATGTTAGGGCCTCTAAATGTATCTATTTTAAACCGTATGCCAATTTAAACACCTTGAGTCATTTTTATATGGTATTAAAGTACCATGGTGCGAATTTCGAGGATTTTTATCTCAGGGGCTTTTCGGCCTAAAAAACATGGATAATAACCTTTAAAATCGGCTATTTTCGGTCATTTTAGAACCCGATTTTTTTTTTCTGAATTATTCTCAATAGGCTCATTATATCTGATAAGAAATATTAGATGCTCGGATTTTTCAGAAAACAAAATAGATTAAAATATATAACTTATTTTGTCTATTTTAAACACGACATTTAAAATAATGATAGGACCTTTCAATGTGCCTATTTTATAACGTATGACAATTTTAACATCTTTAGTCATTTTTATATGATATTAAAGAACTATGGTGCGAATTTCGAGAGTTTTTATTCCGGGACCTTTTTGGCCTAAAAAACGTGGATAATAACCTTCAAAATCGGTTATTTTCGGTCATTTTAGAACCTGAAATATTTTATTTCTAAATCCTTGTCCGTAGGCTCATTATATCCTATAAGAAATATTGGATGCTCGGATTTTTCAGAAAACAAAATAGAGACATTTAAAATAATGATAAGGCCATTAAATATGCCTATTTTATAACGTATGTCAATTTTAAGTTCTTGAGTCATTTTTATATGGTATGAAAGTAATATGGTGCGAATTTCGAGAGTTTTTATCCCGGACCCTTTTTTGCCTAAAAAACGTGGATAATAACCTTCAAAATCGGCTATTTTCGTTCATTTTCGAACCCGAAATATTTTTTTTTTTGAATCCTTGTCTATAGGCTAATTATATTTTATAATAAGTATTGGATGCTTGGATTTTTCTCAAAACAAAATAGAATAAAATATATAACTTATATTGTGTATTTCAAACACGACATTTAAATATTGATAGGGCTTTTAAATGTGTCTATTTTATACCGTATGCCAATTTAACACTTTGAGTCATTTTTATATGGTATTAAAGTAGTATGCTGAGAATTTCGAGAGTTTTTACCCCGAAGTCTTTTTGGCCTAAAAAACGTGGATAATAACCTTTAAAATCGGTTATTTTCGGTCATTTTAGAACCCAAAATATGTATATGTATTTTTCTGAATCATTGTGTATAGGCTCATAAGTTTAAAACACATGCAACAATTGTAAGGGTTTGAAATTTACACATGTTTCAAATCCGTGAAAAAATGCATGCGTTCAGTATTTAAACATGACAACAAATTTTCTAGATCTACCCATTTTAGGGTATTAGCTCAATATCTATAACAAATTTCTTTTGATTATTATTTTAACAGAATGCTCTAAAATTTATTTATAACAGAGTTTTATAGTTTATTTCTTTTGTTAACCTTTTGGATCTGATTTTTTAAATTGAAAATTAAAACAGTAATATTTATTTACATTTTTTGTTGAAAATTATGTTTTATTAAAAAATTATTCAAATTTAGTAATATCTCGAAAATTTGCTTTTTAAGAATTTATTAAAAAAATTATTCAAATTTAGTAATATGTGAAAGAGTAAAATTCATACCTGAAAAAACACGATCTTAAAATAAAAGTGGAGGTGGTACAGTAAAATAGAGACGGAATATAAGACCATCGTCAAGCAAAAGGTCGATTTAATCGAGTCAATAACGTATTAACCCTTAATCTCACCTTATTGACATTGACCCTCTTTTACCCTCCCAAGCAAAAAGTCGATTTAATCAGTTAATAACATAGTTTTTCCTTTCTTTTTTTAATTTGTTTTGCCACATAAGGGGTCAATTGGGAGTCAATTTACTCTACCTTGGGTCACAAATTGACCCTCAACACCATTGGGTCAATACTAATTTTTACTTAATTGTAATTAACTTGACCCAAGTAAGCAATTGACCTAGCAATTGACCTTGCTTGAGGATGATATAAGGAATTTGTTTCAAAATTTGGGTATCCTAATATGAATGTGATAAAGTGACGTAAGCGGGTATGATTGCCTGATTAGTACTTGATAGTCGTGATTTGTATGAATTGGGAAATACATTGCATTGACTAACAACTAGGTCAGCGATGAGATCAGCGCCTAAAAATAAATAGTAAGTAATGGAGTACGTGAATCATGCACTTTCCCCATTTAATAAGTTAACTATATACGCAAATTCTCATTGAGGACGGGTATTATTCGTTGTAAACTGAAGACAGATAGTGTCCCTTTTACGATGTGAAAGTTGCAATATTTATGGGTGCTCTATTTCCTCCCACCTGCTTTCTTGTGAGAACAAAGTATCCGTCTTCAACTTGTAACGCATAAGACACACAGAACTGGATAAGGGTGTTGCCTAAAAATAGTGATTTTCTTAAACACAAATTCTCATTTGGTATTTGCCAAAATAGTCATTAACCATTTTAATTACCAAACTAATCATTATTGAATGATTAAGTTGCGAAATTTACTATATTAATTTGGTTCAACAACTAAAACTTATATAATGGTATTACACATAGAATTACCCAATTTGATTATACACAAAATAAACATTTTTTTGGTATTCAATTATTAAACACGTTAATGGTGGTTTATGATCAATGATTAGCATTTACTAACAAAAAATATATAAGTACAATTCACAAATCAATATGTGTCTCTTGTGAGTTGTGATATGTATATCCGTCGTAAATTTGCGACAGGTAAATAAACTCGGTTGATTAGTTAAAACAATAATAAAAGTGCATAGAGAATCACAAATGATTTGTTTTTATTTGACCCGTCACAAGCTTACGACGGATAATATCGTCACAAATGAGAATTTGTATTCACAAATATAGTGACTCCACATTGATTCATTGTCTAAGACCTAGCAAGTTAGCAACTTAGCAACTTAAAAAAGCATTGTCAAAATAACAGGCTGCTACATGTTCGCATGTTCAACCATTGCACAAATCCAAATAATGTAACTTCACAAAGGCAATTTCCAATGTTTTTCCAGTGTCAAGGTAGAAAGAATAATTTAACTAGAACTCGCAAAAGTTGAGCCGACCCGATGTATCTGTTCGAAATTCGACCTGATATAACCTGAGAATTGGGTGAACTGAAACCGAACTAACCCAACCCGACCGACCCGCTAACGATAGCAGCATTATTTTGTCCAACCCGAACCCAAACTGAACAGAATCGATCCGACCCGACCCGTGACCCGATAATTTCTCAATCCGATAGATGACGTGATAATGAACTGACTTAATAATGGTTTATTGTTTATTTGACACCAAATTGACATTCTTCTTAATGATTTTCACTTAAACTTCAATTTATACATTTATCCATTAATATAATTAAACATAAAATTATCATCAAAAATTAAATATATAATATAAAATATATGTCAATAACCTGACCTGACACTGACCCGACTAAATTGTTACCTGTTGATGACCCGACCCGAAGATGACATGACATGAACCAAACCGACCTGAACCCGTCACTGACCCGATATAACCCGACCTGCTTTGACCCGATCCATAACTGACCCGAGTGACCCGGTTGTCACTTCTAAGTTTATGCAATACTTTGGTGAAACGATTATTTTGGTACACAATTTATCATTTCAGACTCTCCTTATCCGTTTTAAGCATAAAACGGGTCAAATACATACCAAATCACCTCACTTGTCGTCTAGAAAATGACAATTTTTTTGTCTTTATTATAATCGCTAGGTAATATTTAACCCATCTTAGGCAAGACTTAAATAATAGCAAAAGACCCACAATGGCCACAAGACAACTACTCTGTCTTATTGTAAATAATTGTCTCTATTTCCTTTACCATACTTTCGTTTGCACTAAAACTTGAAAGAGACGGTTTTTAATAAATTCTTGAGATAACAATTTTTTTTGTAGCTATTTATTTGTGTTTCGTGACCCTTTTATCATTGATCG
Organism: Silene conica; assembly: GCA_029255685.2. Classification (NCBI taxonomy): domain Eukaryota; kingdom Viridiplantae; phylum Streptophyta; class Magnoliopsida; order Caryophyllales; family Caryophyllaceae; genus Silene; species Silene conica. The sequence goes on from CM055314.2 coordinate 2,003,203, forward strand.
TACCATATTAGTTTCGTACCTATTTACATAATAAGTAACCTTATTTTATCTTTAATTATGATTTGTACCAATTTTATTACTTTTAATAACACTTTTTCTTATTTGTACAATAGTAAGTCTTGCTTGTGACCAGTGGCGGATGCAGGATTTTGACGTAGGGCGGGCACAAATTTTTTTCGACAAAAAATTTCTTTAATTTATAACGCAATTTTTTTGTTTTGAATTTTGTTCTAGAATATTATGGTATAATGTTTAAAATGAAACGAAAAAAAAATCTCAACGGATGTTTTTAACCTTACAGAATAAAGAATTTAATATATTATCAAGAATAACAATATATATTGTTACAATGTTTCAATCTCAGTAATTGTTTAAAAGAATAATTTGACAAGTATGTTTAATAATGATATAATAAATTTTAATAATCAAATGAACAATCAATAGTAATGGTGTAGTGGTTAACTTGTTAGTTTAGTACCTTGAGGTTCAAGGATCAATCCTCTCAACAAGCAATTTTTAAGATGGCCCAAAAATAGTTTTCTGAATAAAAAAGTCATTGGTAAGATTTGAACCTGAGTCTCATTTGCATTAGGACAATACTCTACCACTTGAGCTACAAAGTTATTTTGATATTTGTTGACACTTATTATTAATTATTTTCTGAAACTCGGGGGAGGGCACGTGCCCACCCTTTCCCTCCCCCAGATCCGCCCCTGCTTGTGACGGGTCACCATTTGTGACGGATATTTTGTGAGATAAAATGGATACAAAATGAGTTAGTGGAGAAAGTGACCACATGAATAATGTCAGAGAGATAAAAAAAAAGTGAGTATTTTGTGAGAGAAAACAGTATTCGTCACAAGCTTGTGGATATCGCCGTCACAAATGAGAATTTGTGTTTCTACAATAGTCTTTCAATAATTTATCGAAAGACGGTGTCTCAAGAGGGCTACTCTTTACTTGTGACGGAATAGTAACGTGTTAAACGAGACTTTGTTTTTCCATTATAAATACCTGTCCGATTCAATTGTACTCATTCATTCATTCATTATTTGATTTCATCAAATATTAATTTGGTAACCAATCAATTACTCCAGAATGGCAGCAACTATCCCTCTAATGACCCCGTATCAATTGGGCAATGTCAATCTGTCTCACAGGTCTTACTCTCTCTCTCTCTCCCTTCATTTTTTTCATTATCTTCATTGTTCAATTCCTGTCTATCCATTTCCGTTTTTCTCGGGCTAGTAGGAAAACTCGCTCCTAATAATAAAAAGACTGTTTAAGTTTTTGAAATTTGTTCTAATTTAATATGCCACTTGAAAACCACAAATCCCGGATTCGCCCCTGGTTGAGAGGTATCGAAATTGGTAGTATGAGTACCACTGGGAAATGGGTTGTTGTTGTTGTTGTTGCTGCTGCTGCTGCTCTTCTCATTTCCATGATTGTTTTTTGTCATCTTTAATTTGCATCATTTCCTTTCCATATATAAGGGATGCTGGTATTTGACTGCATGTTACTGTTGGGATTGACTATTATTACTTCTGTAGCATGTTACTCGGACTCGCTTAGAAGTATCCGACACGGGTATGTGTCCAAGTGTCGGACTCGGCTATTTTATTGAAAAATATGCACATTTTCGTCTAGAGTTGAGGGGTCTATGTGTCATACCCATGTCCGAGTGTGAGTGTCGAGTGTCGGACACAGGTACGCGAGGAAATTAGAAGAGTCGGACTAACATGAGCCCAAGAAGGGGTTATACTAATATCTCCTATCTTTGATGGGATTACTTTCCAGTGTCGAGTATCGAGTGTTGGACACAGGTATGCGAGGAAATTAGAAGAGTCGGAGTAACATGAGCCCAAGAAGGGGTTATACTAATATCTCCTATCTTTGATGGGATTACTTTCCAGTGTCGAGTATCGAGTGTCGGACACAGGTATGCGAGGAAATTAGAAGAGTCGGAGTAACATGAGCCCAAGAAGGGGTTATACTAATATCTCCTATCTTTGATGGGATTACTTTCCAGTGTCGAGTATCGAGTGTCGGACACAGGTATGCGAGGAAATTAGAAGAGTCGGAGTAACATGAGCCCAAGAAGGGGTTATACTAATATCTCCTATCTTTGATGGGATTACTTTCCAGTGTCGAGTATCGAGTGTCGGACACAGGTGTGCGAGGAAATTAGAAGAGTCGGAGTAACATGAGCCCAAGAAGGGGTTATACTAATATCTCCTATCTTTGATGGGATTACTTTCCAGTGTCGAGTATCGAGTGTCGGACACAGGTATGCGAGGAAATTAGAAGAGTCGGAGTAACATGAGCCCAAGAAGGGGTTATACTAATATCTCCTATCTTTGATGGGATTACTTTTACTCTACTTCAAACTCGATTGTGAATTCTCTTTTACCATTCTCACATCGATCTCAGTCGCGGTCGCAGTTGCAGTTGCAGTTGCAGTTGCAATCTAAGTCTAGAACTTAAGGATTGAGTGCCCCTTGAGTTCCTTCACCCATTATCCTTAATAACTTGTGCTGATTTTAGATAGAAAACACTTAAATCAGATTAGTTAGGCCTTATTTCAGTTCTGTAAATCTACTTAATATGGCTTAATATACTAAATTGTCTTCACAGAGTTGTTTTGGCTCCATTGACGAGGCAACGATCGTATGGAAATGTACCTCAACCACATGCAGTACTATATTACTCACAACGTGCTTCTAATGGCGGTCTTCTTATAGCTGAAGCAACTGGTGTTTCTAATACTGCTCAAGGGTACGATTGTGCTCAAATTTGTTTGGTTTCATTCTCTTTTGGTATGTAAGTAGCTTAAAGTTTCATCGGCTTGTTCAGGTATCCAGAAACACCTGGTATTTGGACAACGGAGCAGGTTGAAGCTTGGAAACCTATTGTTAATGCCGTCCATGCTAAAGGTGGCATATTTTTTTGTCAAATCTGGCACGTTGGACGTGTTTCAAATGAAGGTATATGAGTTACTTTTCTCGACTTTTGGCTCATCCTCTGCTATTGGTACCCTCTACTTTGTTCATGGTAGATCTCTCTTGGCTCGTTCGGGTTTGACTTGACTTCATGTTACTTTACAAACTCCCGATTCAAAATTAGTTCAAAACATTAATATTGCCACAAAACAATACGAGGAATACTTATTACAAAAACGTACTTAATGACCCTAAATAAATACACCTTTGATAGTAACATCTATTTGACTCGACACACTATGACACTATCAATTCGTTTTCTTGTAAATTAATCAAAGTGTACCACCGAAGAGGAGTGAGTTTCTAAGGCCCTGTTCTTTTGGACTGAAACTTAACTGAACTGAACTGAACTTATAGGATCTGAACTGAATTGAACTGAACTGAACTTATAGGATCTGAAGTGAACTTAAATTAAGTGACTTGAAGTCCAAAATAACAGGGCCTAAAGCCTTAGTGTTTCTGGCATATCCTTTGTTTCCATATATATATATATATATATATATATATATATATATATATATATATATATATATATGTATACACTCTCTATATACACTTTTTTTATCGGGACACCTTTTCCACGGTTTCTGTTAGATTCTTTTACATTTTGCTGATATGATTTTTTTTCCCTGGACAAGGTTTTCAGCCAAATGGGCAAGCTCCAATCTCTTGCACAGACAAACCTTTAAAGCCTCAAGTTCGGGCAAATGGCGTAGATGTTGCACAATTCTCCATTCCAAGACGGCTTGCAACAGATGAGATACCTTCAGTTGTCAATGATTTCAGACTTGCTGCTAGGAATGCTATGGAAGCTGGTCAGTTTTACATTGTTCGGCTTTATTTAAGATTACTTGTTTGATTTCTCTTTATATATGCGGAGGAACTAAATGCGGTTATGTAGGTTTTGACGGTGTTGAAATACATGGCGCCCACGGCTACCTCATTGACCAGTTTATGAAAGACAACGTCAATGATCGAACAGACCAGTATGGTGGGTCTCTAGAGAACCGATGTAGATTTGGTCTGGAAATAGTCGAAGCTGTTGTCAATGAGATTGGTGCAGATAAAGTCGGGTTCCGAATCTCTCCCTTTTCTGATTATTCAGAAGCAGGAGACTCAAACCCTGAAGCGCTGGCCCTGTATATGGCCAAATCCCTGAGTAATTACGGAATTTTGTATTGTCATGCTATCGAACCAAGGATGGTAACCTTAGGAGACAAGAAGGAAAGCCATCAGAGTCTTTTACCGATGAGAAAGGCCTTCAATGGTACCTTCATCGTTGCTGGAGGTTATGACAGGAACGATGGAAATCACGCTGTTTCTACCGGGAATACTGATCTTGTCGCGTATGGCCGCTTGTTTTTAGCCAACCCGGATCTGCCTAAAAGATTTGAGCTTGATGCTCCTCTTAACAAGTACAACAGACCAACCTTTTACATCCCGGATCCAGTAGTCGGGTACACGGATTACCCATTCTTGGAAACCACCGAATAGCGTAATTATGCAGCTCCGTCATTTAACGAGTCTTATATGAGACGATCTCACGTGCCCATATTCTTATGTATTTGCCTTTCGTTCTAGTTATAATGGGTTGGTCTCATATGTAAACCATCTCGTAATTTCTAGACCATTATTTTTACGTGTACGCTTGTAATTTTAATAATTTGTGGTATATTATATTCAATAATGGAGAATGCTACTTTGTTCTTTAGATGTTTATATGATGGAAATACAAAAGAAGATGGCAATCATCAATTCTGTATATTGACATTGAAAGGAGGGCGTTTCTGCTGAAACTGTAAGGGGTCTGTGGCCTGTGGGTTCAAGTATCTCAGAACTAATAATTTTAGTTCTAATCATATTTCCAATTACGCAAATTCTCAATTGTGACGGGCATATCCGTCGCAAACTTGCGACGAGTTAAATAATACCTATGTGGGTGTATAAGACAAAATCAGAATGTCTAGGGAGAAACAAAATTTTGTTTTATTCTCCCACATGGATAGTACTTGTCTCGTCAGCTTGTGACGAATATACCCGTAACAAGGGAGACTTGTTGTTCCACCTACGTATCATTGAAAACAAGAAATGAATATTTTTTCTGAAAAAGTACTATCTCATAGATAAACCTTTTATTTCAAAATTCACAAATTCTTATTTCAGACCGTTACTTTTGATCTGAAGCTTCAGACGAGCTATATATGACAAAATTTGGGTATGAATGTGATAAAGTGACGTTAGCGGGTAATTGGTAGTCGTCATTTGAAACTTAAAACTAAGGAGTTGTTTGGTTGATCGAAACACTTAATTTTCTTAGAAATTTCAATTTTATAGGAATTGAGTTATTGCATTCAATTCGGGTGAATTTGACAAAAATGTTTGATTGTCTATGTGGGAATTAAATTTCATGTGAACTTCCAAGGATCAAGAAAGGGTAGGTAAACCAATTCCTATATCATAAACGCATTGAAAGTTCCTTGAAACTTCTAATTCCCCATTTTTTTAAAAAAATGTCTCAATCAAACAACAAAGATTTTGTAAATCATGTAATTTTGCAATTTACGTGTTGTTAAAGTGTCAATCAAACAACTCCTACATTGCATTGAATAATAACGAGGTGAGCGAAAAGCATAGAAATCCGTAATATTTTAATGACAAATCTTATTTTAGACAGAGTGTTTTCCCGTCTGAAATACGACGAACTAATTGTGGCCATATTTACAATAAAATGTTATCATTATTTTCAGGGTAAAAAATGACGAATTTGTGATATAACATTTTGTTATTAAATGGTTACATTTTATTAAAAAAGTGGTGGCATATGGTCCGTCTTATTTTAATCCATCTGAAACAAGAATTTATTGATTTTATCTATTTCAAACACTACTTTAAAATAATGTTAGAACCTCTAAATGTGTCTATTTTAAACCATATGCCAATTTTAACACCTTGAGCCATTTTTATATGGTATTAAAGTATTATGCTGCGAATTTCGAGAACTTTTTTTCTCGGAACCTTTTTTGCGTAAAAAACGTGGATAATAACCTTCATAATCGTTCACTTTCGGTCTTTTTAGAAATCGATTTTTTTTTCTGAATCTTTGTCTATAAGCTCATTATATCATATAATAAATATTGGATGCTTGGTTTTTCATAAAACAACATAAAATAAAGTATATAACTTATTTTGTCTATTTCAAACACGATCTTTAAAATAATGTAAGAGGCTCTATATGTGTATTTTAAATCGTATGCCAATTTTAACACTATGAGTCATTTTTATATGGTATTAAAGTACAATGATGAGAATTTGGAAAGTTTTTATTCCGAGACATTTTTGTCCTAAAAACCATGGATAATAAACCTCTAAATCGGCTATTTTCGGTCATTTTAGAACCCGAATAAATTTTTATCTAAATTCTTATCTATAGGCTCATTATATCCTATAATAAATAATGAATGCTTGGATTTTTCACGAGACAACAAAGAATAAAATATATAATTTATTTTGTCTTATTTCAAACAAGACCTTTAAAGTAAAGTTAGGCCTCTAAATGTGTCTATTTTCAACCGTATGCCAATTTTAATACCTTGAGTCATTTTTATATGGTATTAAAGTACTATGCTGCGAATATTGACAATTTTTATCTCGAGACCTTTTCGGCCAAAAAAACGTTGATAATAACTTTCAAAATCGTCTATTTTCGGTCATTTTAGAACCCAAAATATTTTTTTTTAAATCTTTGTCAATAGGCTCATTATATCCGATAATAAATATTGGATGGTTGGATTTTCATAAAACAACAAAAACTGAAGTATATAACTCATTTTGTCTATTTCAAACAAGACCTTCAAAATAATATAATAGGCTCTAAATGTGTTTATTTTAAATCGTATGCCAATTTTAACACCTTGAGTCATTTTTATATGATATTAAAGTTCTATTGTGCGAATTTCGAGAATTTTTTTTATCCTGGGACCTTTCGGCCTAAAAAACGTGGATATTAACCTTTAAAATCGGCTATTTTCAGTCATTTTAGAAATCGAATTTTTTTTTCTGAATCTTTGTCTATAGACTCATTACATCCTATTATAAATATTGGATGCTACCTTTTTCACAAAACAACATAAAATAAATTATACGTATAACTTATTTTGTCCAATTCAAACTCGATCTTTAAAATAATGTAAGAGTCTTTAAATGTGTCTATGGTGAGAATTTCGAGAGTTTTTATCACGAGATCTTTTTGGCCTATAAAACGTGAATAACCTTCAAAATCGGTTATTTCCGGTCATTTTCGAACCCGAAATATTTTTCACGAAACAACATTGAATAAAGTATATAACTTATTTTGTCTATTTCAAAAACGACCTTTAAAGTAATGTTAGGTCCTCTAAATGTATTTATTTTAAACCGCCAATTCTAACACCTTGAGTCATTTTTATATGGTATTAATGTACTATGGTGCGAATTTCGAGAACTTTTATCTTGGGACGTTTTCGGCCTAAAAAACGTGGTTAATAACCTTTAAAAAATCGGCTATTTTCGGTTATTTTTTAACCCGAATTTTCATTTTTCTGAATCATTCTCAATAGGCTCATTATATTCGATAAAAAATATTGGATGCTCGGATTTTTTCAGAAAAATATATAACTTATTTTGTGTATTTCAAACACGACATTAAAAATAATGATAGAGCCTTTAAATATGCCTATTTTATAACGTATGCCAATTTTAACACCTTGAGTCATTTTTATATGGTATGAAAGTACTACGGTGCGAATTTCGAGAATTTTTTTCTCGAGCCCTTTTTCGCCTAAAAAACGTGGATAATAAATAACCTTCAAAATCGGCTATTTTCGGACATTTTAGAACCCAAATTAATTTTTTTTTGAATTCTTGTCCATATACTCATTATATACTATAATAAATAATGGATGCTTGGATTTTTCACGAAACGACATAGAATAAAGTATATAACTTATTTTGTCTATTTCAAACATGACCTTTATTTAAAATAATGTTAGGGCTTCTAAATGTGTCTATTTTAAACTGTATGTCAATTATAACACCTTGAGTTATTTTTATATGGTATTAAAGTACTACGGTGCAAATATCGAGAATTTTTATCTCGGGACCTTTTCGGCCAAAAAACGTGGATAATAACCTTCAAAATCGGCTATTTTCGGTCATTTTAGAACCTAAAATATTTTATTTTTTGAATCTTTGTCCATAGGCTCATTATATCCAATAATTAATATTGGATGGTTGAATTTTCATAAAACAACATAAACTAAAGTATATAACTTATTTTGTCTATTTCAATCACGACCTTTAAAATAATGTAAGGTCTCTAAATGTGTGTATTTTAAACCGTATGCCAATTTTGACACATTGAATCATTTTTATATGGTATTAAAGTTCTATGGTGTGAATTTCGAGAATTTTTATCCTGCGACCTTTCGGCCTAAAAAACGTGGATAATAACCTTCAAAATCGGCTATTTTCGGTTATTTTAGAAACCGAAATATTTTTTTCTGAATCTTTGTCTATAGGCTCATTAAATCCTATAATAAATATTGGATGCTAGACTTTTCACAAAACAACATAAAATAAAGTATATAACTTATTTTGTCAATTTCAAACACGATCTTTAAAATAATGTAAGAGTCTTTAAATGTGCCTATTTTAAACCGTATGCCAACTATAACACCTTGAGTCTTTTTTATACGGTATTAAAATACTATGTTGAGAATTTCGAGAGTTTTTATCTCGAGATCTTTTTGGCCTATAAAACGTGGATAATAACCTTCAAAATCGGTTATTTTCGGTCATTTTCGAACCCGAGATATTTTTTTCCTGAATCCTTGTCTATAGGCTCCTTATATCCTATAATAAGTATTGGATGCTTGAATTTTTTCACGAAACAACATAGAATAAAATATATAAGTTATTTTGTCTATTTCAAAAACGACCTTTAAAGTAATGTTATGTTCTCTAAACGTGTCTATTTTAAACCGCCAATTCTAACACCTTGAGTAATTTTTATATGGTGTTAATGTACTATGGTGCAAATTTCGAGAACTTTTATCTTGGGACGTTTTCGGCATAAAAAACGTGGTTAATAACCTTTAAAATCGGCTATTTTCGGTTATTTTAGAACCCGAATTTTCATTTTTCTGAATCATTCTCAATAGGCTCATTATATTCGATAAAAAATATTGGATGCTCGGATTTTTCAGAAAACAAAATAGAAAAATATATAACTTATTTTGTCTATTTCAAACACGACATTAAAAATAATAATAGGGCCTTTAAATATGCCTATTTTATAGGATATGTCAATTTTAACAGTTTGAGTCATTTTTATATGGTAGGAAAGTACTACGGTGCGAATATCGAGAATTTTTATCCCGAGCCCTTTTTCGCCTAAAAAACGTGGATAATAAACTTCAAAATCGGCTATTTTCGGTCATTTTAGAACCCGAAATATTTTTTTTTCTGAATCCTTGTTTATACGCTCATTATATCCTATAATAAATATTGGATGCTTGAATTGATCACAAAACAGCATAAAATGAATCATATTACTTATGCCAAATTTGTCTATACGCTCAAACACGACATTTAAAGTAATGGTAGCGGCCTCTAAATGTGTCTATTTTAAACCGTATGCCAAATTAACACCTCTAAATGTGTCTATTTTTATATGGTATTAAAGTACCATGGTGCAAATTTCGAGAATTTTTTTTTATCTCGGGACCTTTTCGGCGTAAAAAACGTGGATAATAACCTTCAAATCGACTATTTTCGGTCATTTTAAAACCCGGAATATTTTTTCTAAATTCTTGTCAATAGGCTCATTATATCCAATAATAAATATTGGATGCTCGTATTTTTCACAAAACAAAATAGAATTAAATATATAACTTATTTTGTCCAATTTAAACACGGCTTTAAAATAATGTAAGAGTCTCTAAAAGTGTTTATTTTAAACTGTATGCCAACTTTAACACACCTTGAGTTATTTTTATATGGAATTAAAGTACTATGGTGAGAGTTTCAAGAGGTTTTATCCCGAGACGTTTTTGGCCTAAAAAAATGTGGATAATAACCTTCAAAATCGCTATTTTCGGTCATTTTAAAACCCGAATGTGTTTTTTTCTGAATTTTTGTCTATAGGCTCATAATAGTTTAAAACACACGCAGGAATTGTAAGGGTTTAAAATTTACACATGTTTCAAATGCGTGAAAAAAATGCACGAATTCAGTGTTAAAACATGACAACAAAATTTTTAGATCTACCCAATTTTGTGGATTAGCTCAATATCTATAACAAATTTCTTTAGAGTATTATTTTAATGAAATGCTTTAAAATCTACTTAACAGAGTTTTATAGTGTATTTTTTTGTTAACTTTTTGGATCTCATTTTTGAAATTGATAATTAAAACAGTACTGTTTATTAAATTTTTTTGTTGAAAACTCTTTCTTATTAAAAAAAATTACTCAAATTTAGTAATATCTCGAAAATTTGCTATTATGATGGTCAAAATATTAGAGTTAAAAGTTTGAAAATAAATATAGTAACGTTATTTGTTTTATCATTTATATTTTCATTGTCTAATAATGTTTTTTGTTCAATTTTTTATTTGACTTTTTTTATTATTGATAAACTATGTGGATTATTGAGAAAATTCTTCATTCTCATATTGAATAATTTATGCAACATATACGGAATTGAGTATGATGATTTATTGACGTTTTGTATTGATTATTCGATGAAATTCTATTAACAAAGTTGGTTTTTCAAAATAATATCCATATTTTTGTGGCGAGTCCTTCATTTATTTAAAATAAAAAATAAATGAAAATGAATGTGATGATGTGGAAGCACGAAATTGCACGAAATATTCTTGTATCTATATAAAAGTATATAAGAAGAACCACTACACATGAATTGGACACGTGTCACTCTCACATTAAAAATTTTCCCGCCCAAGTTCCCATGATATAATATCGATTTTGGAAAATCTTGGAAAAAATATTCTCGCTGATTAATGTATACAAAATAGAGAATGGCCTGTCCGTGCAATATTTAATAAATCTAGACTGATATTCAAAATCTAAAATATTCCTATGCATATGAGTGCAAATATATTCTATATAAATTTAGAAGTGTTTAGATTATAAAAATATTCTATATAGATCCGTGCAAAAATATTTTATATAAATATTCTATAAAAATTATTTTATATATCTTTTAAATTTAGACACTTCTTGGTGCCAATAGACCACGAGCAATATTATTCAAAGATATTATCCGTACAATATTAAATTTATCCGTGCAATATTAAAACCTCCAAAAAATATTCTGACATACAATTGTTGGAAAAAATATTCTCACATTTAATTAATTACCCGTGCAATATTATTCAAATATTCAATTAATTCAATGAGATCCAAACTACCATTTTAAGCGTAACTATAACATATAGTTTCAATTCTATAATAGTACTATTATGTCACGGCTAAATATAAAACTAAGAACTATTTTTAATAATTAGCTATTGATCATTTACACAAGTGCTATATAACCGATCTGTCTTAAAAAAGACTTATTGTTTAATCAAATAGAAACTAATATAGGAGATATTAAATTATACGATCTATATACCTATCTATATATAATTATAATAGAGAAACCATTAGACACATGACAGTCATTAGTTAAATATTTTCCTGCTCAGTAATTATTTTGTTATTTATGATAAAAAATCATTACTTAATTTCTTATTAATATTGATTGTAATTATTATATTACAGTACTATTATACTTTCTTTTTATGATTTTATGTAATCACATTATCTATATCTATTTATAATTTATTTTTTCTTTTTTGATTGTATTGTGTAGAATTTTTATTAGTTTGAATTTACTTGAGTAATTCGACGTCTACGAAGTATTACTCGGTCGGTAATTTCTTATTTGTAAAGAAGTATTTGTTAATGTAATTTAATTCAGGTTCTGTCGGGTCATTTCGGGTCATGTCAGTTTGGTTCATCATTTTTTTCAAGATAATTAGGGTCGGATCGGATTGATCATTATGGGTCGGGATGGGTCGGGTCGGGCCAATGATAAAGAGAGAAATCTCATTTCAAGTCATTTTTTTCCAAGTTATTTTCGAGTTGGGTGGTTTCAGATTATACCACTTTGGGTTGGATCAATTAAGCGTCAAATTAGTTAAGAATCTTTTTGGGACGAGTCAGATGAATTCGGATTTTGGGTCATATTTGGGTGATGTAGTTTGGGTCAATTTCGGGTCTCAGGTCATCCTATTTTCGGATATGTAACAATTATTGTTCTCAAATTGATATATGACAAAAATAATCGACAGTAAGGGAAAAACCGTAATAGTCGGGCAACGGAAAATTGAAACTTATAAATAAAGATAAAAGGCGAGACCAAATATTACTCTAAGTCTCAAATTCCAAAAGATGAATTGTCGCCCTGACTAATTCTAACATATTGATAATAACAATGTTATTCCGGTTTTTAATATTTTTTAAACATTTATCTATATAAAACTAAGAACTATTTAACTATGCATTTCCGTGCAAAATTGCACGGGTTCTAAGCTAGTTAATATAGATATAAGATAAGTCAACTACTCTATCTATTCTAAATAGTAAATAATTGTCTCTATTTCCTTCCTTTTTCGTTTATTTATAGTATCATTCATTTTTGGTAAAGTACTCCCTCTTATTCCCTTTTATTTTAAACAAGAGTCTCAATTTTTATTTTTGTCTAATCATAATAATATCTTATTGTTCATTTTTTATAAACTTTTATACTTATTTTAATCACTTTAATTCACAACAATCTACCTTATCTTACAACACTACTTATTTTACTCACTCTACGAAAATAATAATCAATAATACATTCCCTCTCTCCAGACTCCTTACCTCATACAATAAATTACATTATTTAAGTCAATTATTTAAATATTATGTCATTTTCCAATTAAAACTCTTATTTAGAATAGAAGGGAATATATTATATAATAGGATAGGAGTATTTGGTGTCCTTTATAAATACCTTTCCGATTCAATAACACTCAATTTATTCATTCATCTATTTGGTTTCATGAATTATTAATTATACTCCAAAATGGCAGCAAATATCCCTCTAATGACCTAGTATCAAATGGGTAATAATGTCAATCTGTCTCACAGGTCTTACTCTCTACCTTCATTTTCATTATGTTCAATTCCTGTCTATCCACTTCTTTTTTTTGTCGGAATAGTAGGGAAACTCGCTCCTCATAATAAAAGACGCATACTTAGTAGATGTGTTGAGTTTTGTTGAGGAAATACAAGTTTAAGTTCCTATTATCAACACATGTATTATAAACTTGTTAGGGAGGTGCTAGGGCGACACTGAGTGATATTGAGTTTCGTTAACAACCTAATTAAAAAATTGAAAAAAATAAAAAAAATTGAAAAGTAAATTTCGTTTTTGCATCAATATCGAAAGGATTGAAACTGAATTCACAATTTATCATAATATAAAAGAAAATAATTAAAACAAAACTATATCTAATATTTACATATCACGACAAAAAAAATTTATTATTATGGTCAAAGCGCTAGGAAAAATAATGATCCAGATATTTTTTTTGTTTTTTAGTTAAGTATTGATTCCTCTTGTTAAATTTCTAAACTGTCCTTTTACATTAATAAGTTTAAAATTTGAATTTTAATAGATAAAAAAGCAAAATACATATATAAAATACAATAATACCATGGGTGTCGTCGCTCACTTTGAGTAACACACGATGTCGACTGTCGTCATCTCATTTTCCAATTTTTTTTGAGTTGCACTTGTTATTAAATTAAAATCAAGTACTGAAGTGTGTTATATTCAACAAAAAAATATTTTTTTTACATACATGTTAAACACAATTAGGGTAATATACTCGGCTTCAGCCGAAGACAAGGAAACAGTTGGTTGCTTCTTGGTCTTCCAAGCAATAGGAGAAGTACCGAAGTAGACCAACCATCCGGATACCGAACGCCGACTTTCAACGCATTTAGCCCAATCAGAGTCGCACCAACCGGTTAATTGCAAGGTGGAACGAGAGGACAACAAAATTCCTTGACCCGGGGTACCTTTAAGATATCGGACCATTCGCAAAGCGGCTTGCCAATGATCATCACGTGGTGCACTCATGTATCGAGATAAAATATGAACCCCATAAGAAATTTCTGGTCGTGTGACGGCAAGATACAACAATCGGCCGACTAAACGGCGATAGCTCTCCGGGTTAGGTAAGAGCTTGCTCGTAGTCTCCCCAAGGCGGTGATGTTGCTCGAGTGGAGTAGGAACAGGTTTACACCCAAGTAGACCAACTTCGGTCAAAATATCCAATGCGTATTTCCGTTGACACAAGAAAATACCGTCCGAATTCCGTGCAACCTCGAGCCCAAGAAAGTATTTCAAGTCCCCCAAGTCTTTCATATGAAAGCATTGATGTAAATAGGTCTTGAAGGAAGTAAGTGACTTCAAGTCATTACCGGACACAATTAAGTCATCGACGTAAATGAGAACACTAATACGGACGGATTCTTTCACGAAAGTGAATAAGGAATAATCATGATAGCTTTGAATGAAACCATACCGTGTGAGAGCCGCACCCAATTTTGCAAACCAGCACCTAGGAGCCTGTTTTAACCCGTACAAAGATTTTTTCAAACGACAGACAAGCCCGGGCTTAGGGGCATCAAACCCGGGAGGTAACCGCATAAAAACTTCCTCGTCCAAATCACCATGGAGGAATGCATTATGGACATCCATCTGGTGCAAATGCCAATTTTTCGCTGCCGCAACAGCCAGAAAAGTCCGGACAGTTGTCATTTTAGCAACCGGCGCAAACGTCTCATCATAATCCACCCCCTCTGTTTGGTGATTTCCAAACACAACTAGGCGAGCTTTAAAACGTTCAATGGTGGAGTCGGACTTGTACTTGATTTTATACAACCATTTGCTGCCAAGAGCCTTTTTACCAGAGGGCAACGGTTCAAGGACCCACATTTCATTCGCAATTAGTGCCCGCATTTCGTCCGCCATAGCCTCCCTCCACTCACGATGTTGCACGGCAGCCTGAAAATTCTGAGGCTCCGTATGTGTGGTAAGAGCGGCTATGTAGGAACGGTAAGGAGAAGAAAATTTAGTGCAAGACAAATAATTTGCAAGGGGGTAAGGAGTACCTGAGGGAGGAGAGGTGGCAAGTAGGCGCGAGACTTGGGATGGACTATTTTCGTCACCATTATCATCACTGTCGGACCCCAGGAAAAAATCAGTGAGATTGCGGTTCGGAATCCGGGTACGGTGACCCCTCCCCAAAGCAGGCTGATTTATCGTAGGGGAATGGGCTGGGGTGTTGGCACTGTGGGCTGGGTTGTTTTCACTGTGGGCTGGAGGGGAAGGCGGATCAGATGCGGGAGAGTTGGACTGGTCAGGGGAGGAAGAGTTGGGCTGAGTGTTTGGTTGTATTTCCAGGGGATCAGGCCCAGTGGTATTAAGGTCACCATTATCATTGGACCAATCAACAAATATGTCTTCTGGGCCGTGTAAAGGGGAACCAGATTGAACAACAAGATCAGCCCTATTGCGGAAAGGAAAGTGATCCTCATAAAACTTAACGTCGCGAGAAACAAAAAATTCCCGACGCTCCAAATCATATAAATACCAAACCTTTTGACCAGAGGGGTACCCCATAAAGACACATTTCCGACTCCTACTGGCAAACTTGTCACCTTTGGATTTTTGATTGTGAGCAAAACAAAGAGAGCCGAGGACACGAAGCAACTCAAAGTTGGGTAATTTGTTATAGAGACGCTCATAGGGGGTGACACCGTTGAGTAATCGAGATGGAGTACGATTAATGACAAAAGCCGCAGCCAAAGCACACTCACCCCAAAACTGAATAGGCAAGGCACCCTGAAAACGAAGGGCTCTAGCAACATTCAAAATATGTTGGTGTTTCCGCTCAACCCGCCCATTCTGTTGTGGGGTACCCACACATGAAGATTGAAATAAGATACCGAGATCGGAAAAATAAGGTTTTAAAGGATGAAACTCCGTCCCGTTATCACTACGTACAATTTTAAGCTTCGCCGAGAATTGCCGTTTAATCATAGCGTGAAAAATTTTAAACTTGTGAGGCACTTCTGTTTTAGAGGAAAGTAAATATACCCACACACCCCTTGAAAAATCATCGACTATGGTCAAAAAATAACGGGCCCCCGTGGTGGATGGCACGTCATAGGGTCCCCACAAATCGCAATGAATGAGTTCAAAAACATGTTGACTATTATTTGTACTTAAAGGAAAACTGTTACGGATGTGTTTAGCCCGATGACAAACCTCACACGGTTTTGACACAGATAAGTCCTTAGTACGAATAAAAGGAAGGAGCTTAATAATGTTCTCAGACGGATGGCCCAGTCTGTTATGCCACAAAGAAAAACTACGAGAGACATTATTTGAAACATGCCCGGCTATTACTGGAACCCGTAGATAATATAGTCCATCAAGTCTGTCACCACTGCCAATCTCCGCCCTCGTAGCCCGGTCCTGAATGAGACACAAAGAGGCATTGGTTATAAATTCACAGTTCAAAGCATCACTCAACTGAGAAGCCGAAATCAAATTACAGGTTAGTTGTGGGACATATAAAACGGGATATAAAATGATAATGGAAGTCACAGACACACGGCCCACATACGAGGCACTTATTTTGGATCCGTCAGGCAAGCCCACAACGCGATTCGGAATGGATCGAACATCGGTAAGAAGCGAAAAATTACCAGTAACATGATGAGAACAACCCGTATCAATAAGCCACTTACCGGAGTGATCATGAGTAGGTGTACCGTACACATTTACCAAAGAGGCGGAAGGTACGGAATTCGAATCAGGAGGAGTACCCACGGGTCTCGTGTGCACGGCATTGCCCACTGCCATTGGTGAGGCTTCGGTGGAGGCAGCTTGTCCGGCATCAGTGACACGGTCTCCACTGCCACGACCGCCCCCACGACCGCGGCTAGAAGAGCCATTCCCTCCACCACGACCGCCCCCACGCCGAGTCCCCTTAAGTTCTGTATACCAATCCGGAACATGCCCAAGAAGATCGAAACACATGCTTCGATCGTGTCCATTACGAGTACAATGAGTGCAATAAAGTTTCTGACGGTCACTACGGGATAATTGAGACGATAATTTGGGCGCGGTACGAACAGGGGCAGAAATAGCAAAACTGGCAAGTTCAGGGGTAGGCTCGGGTGCGGTACCGATACCGCGCACCCGCTCCTCTTGACAGACCATATGGTAAGCACGAGCAACAGACGGAAGCGGGTTCTGGGCTAATATAACCGACCGTAGGGAGGAGAAGGGTGACGAAAGCAGACCCAAAAGAAAATCATGTAACCGCTCCAAATCCCGACGCTCACTATGCTGTTTCGCGCTAGTACATGAAGTACAACATTTACAATCTATGATAGGTTGATGCTTATCGAGGTCGTCCCATAATTGGCATAATTTACCATAATAAACAGTGACGGACATACCTTCGATTTGACGACAGTTTCGAAGATTACCGAGTATTTGATGAGTCCGAGAGCCGTCAACCACCGCGAAGCGTTCCTGGAGCGCATCCCACAAGGACTTGGCGTTTTCAAATTTCGGGAGGAGCGACTTAACTTCCGGTGTAAGTGTATTTGACAGCCAGGAGACCAACATGGAATGAATAGTCTCCCAGTCCTCCTCCGTACAGGGAGCTTTCGGGGAGTTGATGGTGCCATTTACGAACGCATATTTTCGGCGAGATTTTAACGCAATACGGACGTCATGAGACCATTCGTTATAATTATCAGTGTTAAGACGGATTGGTGTAATCGAGTCCCCAGGTTTATCTTGGGGACCGAGATAGTAAGGGGATGAAGGTTCGATTTTTGTATTAGACTGGTCGCCGTTCGTCATAGCGACGGCTAGGGTTTTTTTTAGGTTAAGATTGTAATTGTGTTAAATCTTCTGATACCATGTTAAACACAATTAGGGTAATAATCTCTGATTTGTTACTTCTTATTACAACTTATTATATAGTAGAGCTAGTGGGCACACGGCCCAATACAATACGATGGGCTAGGAGAATAAACAGAACAAACATACATACGATAGTCTATTAATACATTTAGAATTTAAAGTATTTTAGAGAACCTTGAAAAAAAATACTCCCTCCGTCCCGGTCATTTGTTATCTAATTCCATTTTGGGGTGTATCATTGAATTGTTATCTATTTCCATTTTTGGCAACTTTTTGTGGATGACATTTGATTACATGTGGGGCCATATAATTTGTGTGGTCCAAATTCATTTATACTTCTTTTCTTAATCTTTGTGTCAAAAGCAATAGATAACAATTGATCGGGACGGAGGGAGTATATATATAGAACCAATAATTTTGTTGATTCTTTTACTTAGGGATGTCAAGGGGGCGGGGTGGGTGCGGAGGAAGGTAACCCGCACCCGCACCCGCGAACTATAATGCGCACCCGCACACGTCCCACAACCCGCGGTGGGTTGAACTTTTCAACCCGTGCAAAATTGCACGAGTATGTTTCAAGAATATTGATATAATAAATAACACTTGAAGGTATTAACCAAAATACATGAATCTTCTATACTTTAAAACTCGTGCAAAAATTACATGGGTTTGAAACTTACACATAGTTATAAAATTAAGTAAAACAGTCCAAATATCGTTGCACAAAAATTATATTTGATATGAATATATTCATGATGAACGTAATAGCTTACTTTTTTATTTTTTTAAAATGAAATTCTAATATTTTGCATTTACAGTTAATTTATAGTTACATTTAATATTTAGTATTTAAATTTCATGGTAAATTGATAGTTTATTATCTAATAACTTTAGTCAAAACTATTTCTGTAACAACATTGATTTTATCAATTGATGTGGATGCATGTGAATGCTTGAAATGTTCTTGTATTTATGTAGATAAGATTTCGGAAAAACTTCCAAAGATAAAAATGTTGCCTTAGAATCTCTTTCCTACAAAAGGCACAACTTTTTAAAGTGTTTTTATTGGCTCTTGATTTTAGAGAATAAAAATAAATTTTATTTTTCTTTGTTTTTAAGGACTTCACCCGTGTTCTTTACATATTTAATTACTCTCCTATGATAATTATTCTCTTACATAATTTAAGTGATTCAAAGTTAACTAAAAATTATACAAAATTATATATTATACATTTGTTTTCTATTTTAGAAACATACATTAAAAACCACACAATATAAAATCTAATTTACTCATATATTTCTATAGATATTTCTAATAAAAAAAATACAAAATCCTAATTTTAATTAAAAATTGGCTAGTAATTCCGCTGTCCATAAAAAAATATATCTATTAATAGACAAAAATATAATAATGAGATCTAAGATACTGATAATTTTGATTAAAAAAATACAAACAATAATCATCTTAGGCTATAAATTTTTGGCACAAAATATATTGAGACCTAATCAGATACTTAGATACTATAAGTGGTCGGACTTTTCTCAAAGTGAGTCAGTGCAATGTTATAAGACGATTCTATAAGAGAGATGCTGAAACGGGAATGAAATACACAAAATGTGGGGAAAAAAATTACGATAATACGACCCAAAATTGAATGCAAATGACCGTTAATATCTGCCTTTATTTTATTTTATTTTAATGGTGAAATATTGTTTTTCATTAATTTTTTTCCTGATAAATATAAAATAACATATAAGTTTGAAATAAATTCGTTGGCATATTTATATATTAATTAAAATATCCATTTTTGAATTGGTTTTTATCCTGAATTTTTTATTTCACTTTATGAGAGATTATTAATCAAACAACAAATGAGACAAAATGAGGATATATTTAAAATAAAATTAAAGAATAAGGTCATTACTCACATTATGTCACTGTTGCATTTGTGCATCTTACCATATGTTTCATTCGACCAATTACTCACACTATTGCATTTGTCTTCACAGAGTTGTTTTGGCTCCTTTGACGAGGAGACGATCGTATGGAAATGTACCTCAACCAGTCAACCACATGCAGTACTATATTACTCACAACGTACTACCAATGGCGGTCTTCTTATCGCTGAAGCAACTGGTGTTTCTAATACTGCTCAAGGGTAAGATTGTCTCATATTTGTTTGGTTTCATTCTTTTTTTTTTTTTCTTCTACCGGGTTTAATCCCCAGGTCCATGCATTTCCGCACCACCACATAGATCATGTAAACCATCTCTTTGGGGGTCGCAGTCGCCAAGTGTTCATCGCCCCACCTGATAATTGAACTTGAGACCTCTCAACCTAGGTAGCATCAAAACGGACATGGACACGGACACGGGACACGGTATCCCATGAAATTTAGGACACGGAATACGACATTTAAATATAACAAAATGTATATTTTATGGTTATAAATAACGTATAATTTTATTTTTATCCTGTATTTGAAACTAAAATTAAACAAGTAAATGTACAATTCCACCTTTATTATAACTAATTCTCATGATTTCACCCAAATTTATCTTTTAATGATCTTTTTTAAAATCGTATCCCTCGTCTAAACTATAATATGTTTAAACATGTGTCAGGTGTCCGAGTGTCGGACACAGGACGGCTAATTAGGAGAAGTGTCCGCGCTACCTAGCTCTCAACTCCTGCGGTTTCATTCTCTTTTGATATGTAAGTAGCTTAAAGTTTTCTCAGCTTGTTCAGATATCCAGAAACACCTGGTATTTGGACAACGGAGCAGGTTGAAGCCTGGAAACCTATTGTTAATGCCGTCCATGCTAAAGGTGGCATATTTTTTTGTCAAATCTGGCACGCTGGACGTGTTTCAAATGAAGGTATATGAGTTCAATTTTCAATCATCATCTTGTTGATTACTACAACAACAACAACATTATAGCCTTAGTATCAAAATGATTGGAGTCGGCTGACGTGATTCATTCTTTGGAACCGCCATGGGTAAACTCCCATCTCAACAAGCGAAAATAAAGAAAGAAAAGGGAAAGCAAAAAGGGAGCGAAACATAATATAAAAGACAAAGGGGATTTATAGATTTTAAATCGAACTTATTACATATATAAAAACCTAAAAACTAAATACAGAATAAAGTTTAAAATGATTTTGAAAAACGAATCAAAATTTAATATAAAAACTTTTTGGGAAAAAGGCGTAATAAGTTCAAATAAAACAAATTTTTTTAAAAAAAACTTAAATAAAAACATCAAATACTAAAAGTTCACATGTATCATTTTCCTCCGTAGGCCCTCTCCATCACCATCCTCTCCTAAATCCCGAGAAATCTCATATCGTGCTCAATCACTCTTCGATTTCCAAGTATGTTTTGGTCTCCCTCTACCCCTAGCAACCTTTTCTATTCCCCAAGTCTCCAACCTCCTAACCAATACGTCCATAGGTCTCCTTCTCATATGGCCAAACCATCTTAGTCGATTTTCCATCATCTTATCGCTAATCACCTTATTCCTTAACCGGTGTGTCCTTGTATGGACGCACATCCACCTCAACATACGCATCTCCGCCATACTTATCTTTTGAATGTGACACTGTTTCATGGCCCAACACTCCGAGCCGTAAAGTAAGGTAGGCCTAATCGTCGTGCGATAAAATTTCCCCTTTAATCTTTAGGGCATACCTTTATCGCACAAAAACCCCGTAGCACTTTTCCATTTCATCCATCCCGCTTTAATTTTGTGAGCCACATCTCCGTCTAACTCCCCATCTTTTTGGATAATAGAACCGAGATATCTAAAGGAATCTGACCCCTCAACAACATTTCTATCGAAAAAATACTCCCCACCTTCGTCGATCTCGGCCTCACAAATTGACACCTCACATACTCGGTCTTACTCCTACTTAGCCTAAACCAACGAGTCTCCAAAGTATGCCTCCACAATTCCAACTTTCTCTCCACCCTTTCGTCTCATCAATCAACACAATATTATCTGCAAACATCATACACCAAGGGATCTCGTCTCGAATATCCCTTGTCAACTCATCCATAACTATAACAAAGAGAAAATGACTAAGTGCGGAACCTTGATGCACAATGGTAATAGGAAATTCTTTCGTTCTCCAAACATTAGTTCTAACACTTGTACTATCCCCCACATACATGGTAATGGGAAATTCTTACGTTCTCCCATCATCATATGTGTAGACATCTCGGATTAACCAATTTAGATTTATGCCTGAGAGATCGACTATGGATGCAATTTTTATCATGAGACCGTTGATGGAACACCATCAGGGGAGGAAGAAAGACATGCATATGGTTTTTATTGATTTGGAGAAGGCATATGATAAGGTACCGAGAGAAGTACTTTGGTGGGCTTTGGCGAGAAAAGGGTGGCATAAAGCTCTGAAAGCGACAACTCCAGCTTTGGTCTTTGTTTGTACCCGGTTTGACCTAGGCTGCCTTCTCTAGGTGTTTTGTTCTCTTTTTATTGAGGTTTCTTGGACAGAGTGCTCTAGAACTCACCCGGGATTAAGCCTAAGCTGAAAAAAAGCGTTGTTTCTTTAGGTGGATTTTGTCTTTGAACCCGTTTCAACCAGATTGTCAAAACCGGGTCCAAGAGTACCTTGTTGCTCGTCTGGATTCTCTTCAACCCTCAACCACGTCCATGGTAGATCTTTTTTGACTCGTTCGGGTTTGACTTGACTTCATATTACTTTACAATCTCCCGATTCAAAATTAGTTCAAAACATTAACATTGCCACAAAACAATACGAGGAATACTTATTAGAAAAACATATATACTTAACGACCTTTAATAAATACACCTTTGATAGTAACAACATCTATTTGACTCGACCCACTATGACACTATCAATTCGTTATCTTGTAATTTAATCAAAATGTACAACCGAAGAGGAGACAGTAGTTCTAAAGCCATAGTGTTTCTGGCATTTCCTCCGTTTCCATATATGTATGTATACACTCTGTATATACACTGTTGTGCGGAAGCGTGAATACCCTAACACACTTTATTATCGGCATACCTTTTCCACGGTTTCTGTTAGATTCCTTTGCATTTTGCTGATATGATTTTTTTTTTCCATGGACAAGGTTTGCAGCCAAATGGGCAAGCTCCAATCTCTTGCACAGACAAACCTTTATCGTCTCAAGTCTCCGTTCCGAGACGGCTTGCAACAGATGAGATACCTTCAGTTGTCAATGATTTCAGACTTGCTGCTAGGAATGCTATAGAAGTTGGTCAGTTTTATATTGTTCGGCTTTTACCTCGTGGTTGTCTAGTGCCATAAAGTTTTCGACTCTGTGTTGTTTGTCATCTAGGTTTTGACGGTGTTGAAATACATGGCGCCCACGGTTACCTCATTGACCAGTTTATGAAAGACAATGTCAATGATCGAACAGACCAGTATGGCGGGTCTCTAGAGAACCGCTGTAGATTCGGCCTGGAAATAGTCGAAGCTGTTGTCAATGAGATTGGTGCAGATAAAGTCGGGTTTCGCATCTCTCCCTTTTCTGATTATTCAGAAGCAGGAGACTCAAACCCTGAAGCGCTGGCCTTGTATATGGCCAAATCCCTGAGTAATTATAGAATTTTGTATTGTCATGCTGTCGAGCCGAGGATGATAACCATGGGAGAGAAGAAGGAATCCCATCAGAGTCTTTTGCCGATGAGAAAGGCCTTCAATGGTACCTTCATCGTTGCTGGAGGTTATGACAGGAAAGATGGAAATCAGGCTGTTTCTAACGGGAATGCTGATCTTGTGGCGTATGGCCGCTTGTTTATCTCTAACCCGGATCTGCCTAGAAGATTTGAGCTTGATGCTCCTCTAAACAAGTACAACAGACAAACCTTTTACATCCAGGATCCAGTACTCGGGTACACGGATTACCCATTCTTTGAAACCACCGAATAGCCCCATGACACACAGGCATTTCTTCTACAACTGGAAGGGGTCTGTGGGTTCAAGTATCTCAAAACAAATAATTTTAGTTCTAATAATAATAATATCATTGTGATGGATTTACAGTTCCTTTTTTTCGACTTCTTTTGTGATTTTTCATCTCAGTCCAAGAGCTGTTTATACTTTCTAACCTCGAGTCCTGACTATCTAACTGCAGGCACTTCATTCTCAGCTGGAAAAAGGGCCGAACGTGTGAGACATTTGTTTTACCTGTATTCATTTTGTATGTCTGACCTTTGAATAAATAAATACAAAGACGCAGGTTGAACTTGCTACGCTTGTGATGATGTTTCACAGAGAGAAGGCTGTACATATCTGTGGAGGACACTTGATGTTTTTCTGGCTACTTCAGCTGTGAGCGTGTGAGAGAGACTTGAGGTTGACGAGAATAACAATGTGCTTCCAGAGGTGGAGGTACCGCAGTGGTAAGAATTAGGATCTCAAACCGTAGGAATGCCAGCACCTATTCGTCTAACAGATTTAAGAAGCCTGCACAAAATATGACTTGCCAAATGATCAATTGCACCAAATCATCAAATATAGTACTAGTAACTATAAGGAAAAGTTGTCAGATTAATCAACCTGTCCAAACTTGCTACTATCTAAACCACTTCTGATCCAACATTATTATAAATTCGTAATTTTGTAAGTGGTTTCCAGCAAAAAAAATCACCCCTCAGCCACGCCCCTCATCTCCGCACCTCTTTGGACATACTGTGTGGCCATCACTACTACCAAAATCTGCCTCCATCCCCGCCGTCAACCCCTTCAACCACCAGATCTCGTTGGTTATGAGGAGGGTTAGTGGGTCATGGCTGGAGATAGTGATGGCCGTGTTTGGAGGTGGTTAGAATATCGATGGTGATGGATGGCAACTGTGGTGTTGAGTAGTGGTTGAAAATAGGTGGGTTGTTCAATCAATAATGCTGGATTGCTGGGTGATGTCTTAGTGGATTAGAGTGGAAAAACTGAGGCTGGTGATTGGTGAAAGAAGCCATTGGTTATAAGAAAATTTTTAACAATCCAAACTAAAAAATGCATTTCTGCCAGGGAAAAAAGAATTGAATAACTATACGACTATAACTAGACTTAGCAAACTGACTGCACCTGCACTAAACCTGAAATATATCTTTTTTTCCTGAAATCATAGTAAAAAAAAATGCTGTTGGCTTGATTAAAATTTATTTGTTAAAATGATGTTCAAGTTGAAATAAGAAAACATGTTATTCCCAATGGCGTGTCAAATGTAACTCAATTTGAAGAAAAAAAAAAGGAAAGGGATTTTTTTCATCCACGGGTTAACAGGCTACTGAGGCTAGTGCCGATGATGTCTACTGGCGAAGACGCACCATTAACGATGATAAATCAAGTCGGGTCATTTCGGGTCTTTTGCACACTCGTTTCGAGTTAGATCGTTTCAGAGTTCAGGTCGATTTCAAATGTGCTATTGTCAGGTCATTCGGGGTTGGGTCACTTCGGATATGGGTTACATTTGGTAGTCATTTTCACTTCAGTGGTTGAAATACTTCGATTAATAACTTGGCTAATAAAGAGGTTCTTTTTGCAATTACACTAAGAAGTGACTGTTGAAATAATATTAGGTATGACTTGAAAGTGATTGGGTTAGCTTGGGTCAGTTTGGATAATTTAAATTAGGTCAATTACGTGTCGGGGTGTTTTGGGTCGGGTCAACATCAACTCAATCACGGGGTTTGGTTGATTCAGGATCCGGTCGTATTCGGGTCCAGGGTCAGCTTTGGCAGGTTTAGACAACGACATGTCTGGTACTCTGGTTGATATTTCGGCTTGAACCTTGAAGTCTTCTATTGTTAAAAGGCAAATACGATACTACCGTGTGTGTGGTAACTGTGGTTTCCTCGATACTACGTGGAGACCAAATAAGTTTTAAACTGAACAAAAATGACAATTTTATTTTTTAATTCCTTGGCCCCATTTGCACAACTCTATTACACGGAACCCGAATTGACCCAGCTCCGGCTAGACCAAACAATCTTTTACCGGCCTAGAAATTGAACCGATGTAAAAGTGATCTAAAAATGACCCAACTTGAAATAACAAATCTGATATGACCTTTGAAGTTGTCTTCATTGGGAAAAAATCATAATATTGACCCAAATCACACCTGATTAACCCGTCTTTCCTCACTATCAGAAAATAACCCAATTTGAAGTGACTTGTAACCAAAATGAAAAGTGATGTAAGAGACAGTAGTAATAAAAAACTTACAGAATCAGGCAGATTCATGTATTATAGTCATTAAAGAGTCATCCATCCAAGGCTTACATATATTTCCACATGGAAGTTTCTGAAACAATGGAAACAAAAAATCTTATTGTAATTTATAAGGATGTCATTGAAAAGGTTAACAGAAAGTAAAAATGTACAGTTCTATACAAAAAGATAAGAAAAAGACGCGGAAAAGGAGCATTTCTGAGTGTTTTTTTTTAAATAATCCTAAAAAAAGAAGTGTTCAGCGAAATGGGTCGGTTGAAACTTATTTCTCAAACTGGAGTCTACGTAGCCTACAGATTTCGCGATCTTAGGACAGGACTAAACACACCAGTCGAACTGGGGCTATTGCTGTTTACGGGACCTGACACGAGCCAAGG
Source organism: Silene conica (assembly GCA_029255685.2). Taxonomy (NCBI): domain Eukaryota; kingdom Viridiplantae; phylum Streptophyta; class Magnoliopsida; order Caryophyllales; family Caryophyllaceae; genus Silene; species Silene conica. The sequence continues at coordinate 2,029,934 of CM055314.2, forward strand.
GTGGTATGAGGAGTGAACACACGATGCCCACTGACGTTTTCACCTTAAGAAACGTCCATCCATATGGCGTGTTATTGATGAGATTACGTATAGACTAAAAATGCGAGTACTATTAATCTATTATGATCTTGCATAGAGTATAGACAATCCTGCATGAAATACATGAACTCATCCTACCCAGTGATTTCTTGATAGTGGTGTCTCTTATCATGTCACTTCCTATCTCCCCAATTTTTTCACTTCACTATCCTTATGATTACACCGATGAGAGAGTCATTGGTGACTGCTCCGACTTTTCCATAACACGCACGCATAGTACTAAGGTTCCTACGTCGTCTTCCTTGGTCTTACTCTTTCTCATGTTTTATGTTTCCCCCCAAATGCATAAAAATATGATCTCGATTTCCAATTTATGTCAAGATAATGTTCTTGTGCATTACATCATGTTTTTGTTAAGGATTTTCAACTTAACAAAGATTTTCAGCTTACCAAACCAATACTTTCCATTATATATATAGCTACCAAAAAATAACCAACATGAACCAACATTTGATCAATGAGGTATTGTGGATAATTGACCCATAATGCAAATTATGACTAATACAAGGTTAATTGAGGCCATACTAACCAATGTGAGAAGTATCATCAAAACTAAAACAAGCCATGATGCACCGTGAGTCCGTGACATTAAAGTGTCATGTCGTTACAGTATGCAATCGATATTCGCAACTGTCATTATCGCGCTAATTTAATACCATGCTTTCCAGCCGCCCCAGTTGTGATACATATTAGTTCCCTAACATACCTTAAATTTGGCAGATTTCACATGTTGGGTGGATAAATTTTGGATTGTCAATATAGAAAAAATAAAAAGAAAAGGATAAGTTCCTTACCTTTATGTAATAGGAAAGCATTCGTAAAAGATTCAACACCTTGGGTGGATCAGATTTGACTTTGTCAATTTCACTACTCAAATCTGATAAAAATTAAAGCAGATCATCAGGAATGACAGCCCATGTTTTCATACGCAGAATTCAATACAAATGCGTAAGTTATAGAATAAAAGGGAAGCAATCCAATCTACACACTAAAAGATACACTAGAAACCAAAAAGGTATGTCTACAGTCTACACCAACAAGCAAATTCACAAGTCTGTTGTTGACAGCCGTATTGCTAGAGACCCTACCGTTGTACACAAAGACAGAGAGGCGAAGCAATGTTCAGTATCATGAGAATAAGCAACATAATCCGCAAATAAAAAACACATCAGACAGACAAACAGTTAAAAAGGCGCACTTGGGTAGTCAATGTAGCTTTTTTAGTTGCTTAGACACAACAGCAAAGCCAAAACTGGACTTTGGGGTAAAATGTTAACTGAGATTTGGACAGTAAATTCAATAGGATTTGAAGGCAATCTTTGATTTAAAAAAAAGTCGGCCAAATCAGCATAACAAGCGTTAGACCAATGCTGGTGGGGTCAACTTCTTCTAAAACTTATTGCCAGCAACCAGCTTGGCGCATGCCTTCTACTGCTTATTAACAGCAAAAAGTTTTAATTAACATACTCGTACGGTCAGGGGTCTCCTACATGAAAAACGTGCATATTCATTTCCCTCAATTTCTTGTTTTTTAGTTCAGTTCTAACACGGACGACATATTCAATAAGTAATATTATCATTCTTTTTTAAATCAAAAGACTGACAGAGTGACAGATAAATAAGTTGTATTTAAAATTCTAATTAAAGAGCAAAAGACTTATTTAGTTCTAACTTATAATGGAATCAAGCATGTGCCTCACTACGCGGGACATACGTCTACTATTTATTGTGAATTAAGCATTCACTGGATGCAATTCTTGAAGAATTTTCATTATGGGACAGCCAGGGGCAAGGCTGCGTACACTTAATCCCCATACCCCCGACCCAATACCTCGCCATAGAGGGAGTCCTTGAGGCATTGTGGTAATGTTGTAGTTGTCATAACTACACAAAAATTAACTTCCAAAGAAAAAGACACCCACCAGAATGCCAGTCAAGCAATGAGCGGCCCATCTGTCCTGGCCTGTGAGTCCCGCCACTGCGTGAATCCCTGTGGGTCCGGACAGCTGATCGAAGGCTTAATTCCTTCCAAAGTTGTTCATGCTCCTGTTCGCTATAAGGCCGGTTTAGAATTACAAGTAATTTCTTCCGCATATTACTAGGCACCCTATGCGAAACTTCCAAAGGGTTGTGAAGTTGCTTGTCCTGGGATATATCATACACCATGACATATAAGTGTCACTAACATAAATACGACAAATTGGGCAAAATCAAAAGGAACGCGTCATTTTATATAATATGTTATTGGATGCTTACAAACAGAGGCATTGTCGATCTTGATGCAGGAATAAATGATGTTGATGGGTGAGTTGGCTGCTGTTCAGTGGCAACTCGAACTGTCAAAGGGAGACCAGTTGCAAGTTTACGCCTAGACTGATCACCTGATTCAGAAGCAATACTTGTACGCAGATTATTTTTTATGGGCCGATCACTTCTAATGGGATGATTACCCGAGCCAGCCACAATTGTGACATGCCGTTTACAGGATAATTCATACAGAACTCGCTCATTGTCCCCAAATCTGTAGACAACAGACTCCCCAATGACTTTCAGATTTTTCAGAAAGAAGTCATACACCTCGTTGACCACACTTTTCTGAAAACTTGAATTCTTTGGAGCTGATCTCGAATTGATAGTGACATTTACGCATTGCTCCTCCTTAAAATCATCGGGATTAAGAGAGAAAGAATTTTTCACCTCAGTCTTTTTCTTATCTTGGAAATCAGCAAAACTAACAGAAATAGGATTATTCTTTTTCGTCATCCGCTTACCCTGGAAATGATCAGAACTACGTGGCTTTGTTATTAATTTACTGGAACCAGAACGTTCTGCACCAGATTTCTCACCATGGCTGAAATTCAAATTCCTCTCTTCTCGAATATGATAATCAGTATCAGACATTAACTTTCTCTTCTTTATCACCTCACCAACAGTCCTTTTCTCTTGGACATTGAGGCATTGATCCTCCTTAAAATCATCGGGATTAAGAGGGAAAGGATTTTTCATCTCAGTCCTTTTCCTTTTCTTATCTTGGAAATCGGCAAAACTAACAGAAATAGGATTTTTCCTTTCCGTCATCCGCTTACCCTGGAAATGATCAGAACTAAGTGGCTTTGTTATTAATTTACTGGAACCAGAACGTTCTGCACCAGATTTCTTACCATGGCTGACATTCAAATTCCTCTCTTCTCGAACATGATTACCAGTATCATACATTAACTTCCTCTTCTTTATCACCTCACCAACAGTCCTTTTCTCTCGGACATTTACGCATTGATCCTCCTTCAAATCATCGGGATTAAGAGAGAGAGGATTTTTCAGCTCAGTCCTTTTCCTTTTCTTATCTTGGAAATCGGCAAAACTAACAGAAATAGGATTATTCTTTTCCCTCATCCGCTTACCCTGGAAATGATCAGAACTACGTGGCTTTGTTATTAATTTACTGGAACCAGAACGTTCTGCACCAGATTTCTCACCATGGCTGACATTCAAATTCCTCTCTTCTCGAATATGATAATCAGTATCAGACATTAACTTTCTCTTCTTCATCACCTCACCAACAGTCCTTTTCTCTTGGACATTTAGGCATTGATCCACCTTAAAATCATCGGCATTAAGAGAGAAAGAATTTTTCACCTCAGTCCTTTTCTTATCTTGGAAATCGGCAAAACTAACAGAAATAGGATTATTCTTTTCCCTCATCCGCTTACCCTGGAAATGATCAGAACTATGTGGCTTTGTTACTATTTTACTGGAACCAGAACGTTCTGCACCAGATTTCTCACCATGGCTGACATTCAAATTCCTCTCTTCTCGAATATGATTACCCATATCAGACATTAACTTTCTCTCTTCCCTAATATGATTACCAGTATCAGACATTAACTTCCTCTTCTTTATCACCTCACCAACAGTCCTCTTCTCTAGGACCTTCATCACATCATGAAAATGAACATTCTCCTCTTCATAGATGATACGCAACGGTACACCATGTACAACCGGCACCTCAAGCATATATGAATTCCCCCACTCCTTCAAATTTTCCAAGAACATCAAATAGTGTGGATCATCCACATCTTCCTGTGTGGGCACACCATGTTCAACTGGCACAACATCAAGCTTAAATGAATTTCCATGTTGTTTCAAGTTTTCCAAGAACCTCACATACTCGAGATCAGCCTCGTGTTCCTCTACAGGTTCCGGTTTGACAGACTTTTCTAAGTCAAGCAAATATGTAAGATAATTTTCATCAAAAAGATCATCATCACCCATATCGCCACAATTCTGTTCCATATGTAACTTAATCAACTTATAATCCAAAACACAATCCACATCCCCGCGTCTAATCATCCTACCCCGTACTCTATTGAAACGAAGAGCATAATTTGCATGTTTACCAAATCTTTTGGCTTTACGATCGACCATTGCTGTATCAATCAACCTGGACAACAATCAGTGCATGATGACCAATCATATATTTATCTAATGCAGAAGCCAAGCTGCTGACGTGGCATCACTAGAAAAAAGCTTTGTCCTACGTGTCGCGTTGTAAAGCATCCTAGAGCTATTGTCCAATTAGATTCATCCTAGAGCTATTGTCCAATAACATTCAAGATATGGTATAATGGTATAATAACTATTCCAAGATTTCATTCCATATATTGAAACAATAAATAATGACAGTTTTGGCTGAAAATTAATTCCGTAGCACGGCCTAAATCCTAGAGTTACCAATCCATAATCACCGAACAAAAAAATACCTACAAGTATTTTTTAGACTACATTTTCGATTTACATATGGGTCGGAATAATTACGGGTCGGAATACCTACAAGAATTTTTTAGACTACATTTTTTTATGGTTTAATCGTTATTAAATATGGGTCGGAATAATTACTCTTCATCGGTATATACACTTATGTGAGCGTCGTGATTAATTAGACTACATTTTCGATTTATTGTAAGACATCTGACTATTCACGTGAATGCGAAACATTTTAACAACTACGGAGTATTTATTTAATATAGTAAATAGTAAATGAGTGGTCATTTAATAATTTTGGAATGTCTTCGTGTAAGATGTCGCGCGCAATAACTGTTATTTATTATATGAACATCTTTAATAAATATAATTAAAAATACGTTTTTTAACCCAACTATACATTTATACTCACGTCTCATCAGATTATTTACGTTTTGCTTTTATTGTACGATATGTAATATAAAACTTTATTTTATATATGGGTTACATATTTTAAAAATGGTGCAATGAGTAATTAAAAGTATACAAATTCTATTGTAAGTCTTGATCATCTTAATGAACAACTCATGTATACCGTCATACCGACATGTGTCATAAATAATTGTATGATAGCTCATGTATACCGTCATACCGACATGTGTCATAAATAATTCAAAATTTATTTATATGTATATAATTAATCAGCTTTCTTTGATATTATTAATTACGGTATTCATCTAAAGTTAAAAACAGGCCACAATAAATAATTAATTTACTTATCTCCAATATTATTAACTATATTTATCTAAAGTTTAAAAAACAGACCCGTGAATTTCACGGGTTACAACCTAGTTACCCTAATAATTACAATAAATATCCGTCACAAACTTCAACGATCTTTATCTCCCAAAGTGAATTTTATTCAACCCGTCACAAGCTTGCGCGGTGGCAAATAAACCCCCATACGTTTACAACTTTCAATACGTGGAAATTAACTCCATAACTTTATGTTTTGGTGCAATTCAATTCTATTATTAAACGTTTGTAAATTAAAACATAAAAATTGAATTAACATAATTAAAATTAATATTTAACTAATATTACTAATTTGTGAAAACTCAAATTTTACCCTTTTCTTATCGCCACACCAACCCCGTCTTCTACCTCCGACCACCTAAAACCTAAAAACCTAAGTATAGCAAACAATCACACCCTCCACCCCAAGCAAGTTCGTCATACTCTGTCCAATCGCCTCGCCACTACGGCCCTATCCCATTCTCGTCAAATGAGGGACAATAAAATGGGGAATAAATAAGAAAAGGGATTAATTAAATGAAGCGTAATTTGCACCAAATGCTAAACACATAGCCTTAATTTGCACGTATCGAAAGTTTGGGGGTGATTTGCACATAGGACTAAACCGTATGGGCATATTTGTCACTTCCCGCAAGCTTGCGACGGTTATTATCGTCGAAAATGACAATTTGTGAAATAATTAAACAACAAATTAAAATCGTCGACGGGTTTAAACTTGAAAATTGAGAGATTGCTACAATAAAGTTGAGAAACACAGACATTGAAGCAATTAAATCTTGCTTGCAACCGATTGAAATAAAAACAATTAAAATTAAAATATTAAATTGAAAAAACTTGAAAAAAAACACAGAAGACAAACCTGGAATTGCGAATGGGTTTGAAGTGGGAAGAATGTAGTGATAATTTGGTGTTGTAAGTTGTAATGGAGATAAATTGAGGGGTGAAAACTGAAAGAGCAGCAAACAACAGGATGAAAATATGAAATGTTGTTTAATAGTAATTATATTTTGGTGAAATATACATTTATGCTTCTGACAAATCAGGATTCTTCTGTTCTTCAAGATCTCTTCCTCTCATGGACCACCACCCTCTCCATGTCTTCCATTTCAAATTTCACAAATTCTAATTTAACGGATACCGTTTTCTCTCACAAAATACCCACTCTTTTCTCTCTCTAACACTATTCATGTGGTCCCTTTCTCCACTAACTCATTTTGTATCCATTTTATCTCACAAAATATCCGTCACAAATGGTGACCCGTCACAAGCTAGACTTACTATTCAAATTTATACTCTATTTATGTTCAGGTTTCTTGAGAGACCGTCTTTTAATAAGTTGGATGAATTGATAAAAATACTCTAAACTATGGGTGTTCCTCAAAATATAGAACTTGTTATCTGCTAAATAAGTGAATAAATTTTTAACCTTTTTTAACTTTATAATAAGTTAAAACAAACGAGGGCATTAGTTTGTTATATTGGTAGTTAAAATAAAATTTAGAGTATTTTGAGCAGTTCACACATAGTTCGGAGTATTTCTATCAATTAATCCTAATAAGTTTATTAGAAGATTATTATACAAATTTAAGAAAAACTGGTATTAAAAATAATAAAATGGGTATAAATTATGATTTACGATAAAATAAGTACATTTATTAGGTAAATAGGTACAAAACTAATATATTACGATCAATGATAAAAGGATCACGAAATAGAAATAAAGTTCGGCTCGAGCTCGAGTTTTGGTAATCGGACACAAGCCGAACAAGGCCAAACTCGAGCTCAGCTCGACTCGTTAACACCTCTCACATAGTCTTTTGTTGTAGCTTTGGGATACTCGAGACGGGAAATTTGGTTTTGCAGAAATTAGTGATTAGTAATTCTCTTCTTTAAAATATTTATTTACGATATTTTTACGAAACAACAAGTGCAGATGGACATTTTACGTACGATTTCTGCATTTCCATTTCTGAATATTACGCACAAGTTCAGGTTGTACGAAATTACATGCCATTCACTGATACACTTGATTTTCTCAGTCATCTGCTAAATCTTTCTATTCTTCTCCGTCGTACCTCATCTGGCGACAAATCATGTTGCAAATTTGCTGCTAAGTCCCTCCCGTCTCGGCCAGTCCCACACATCTCGCATATGGACAACAAACCCGAATTGTCAAATGTACAAGCTGGACATCTCCATACTTGAGTCGCGACGCGTCCTCTCCGGCCCTCGCCAACTACTCCCCTGCCTGAATATCTCCGACGTTGAAATAATCCCTGCACAACCCTCAACGGCCAGCTGAACACACCAGAAACACTTCTGATAATGGAAGTCAACGGGTTTGGCCCGCTATTTGACCTCTTCAAATGTAGATAGAGAATCCCGGCCAAAATGCCACCTAAATGACCGAGGAAGGAAACACCTGGAACGAACATCTGGATGAGAATCAACTCAGCCCATGCAGCATATCGTGAAGGTACAAGGACACCATGCACAAATGTGTAGTCTTCAGATCGAGAGTTGAGCACGACTTTCATAGCAAAAAGCACACCGGAAAATCCGACTGCATATTCTGAGTAGAATGCTTTCTCGTAATTGAAAAAAATGACAAGGGATTTCGCCAATACCATGGTGATTCCCTGAGACATGGCAAGTAACGTGGCAATCATGGATGCGTATTCGACGCTTCCCATTGAAGTCTCCAATTGTATCCCCTTCCATAGCAAGGATAGCATATTGTAAACCAAGTGAGATTCGTCCATGTGGTAGAAAGGTGACAAGAAGAAACGCTTTAAATCTCTATGCTGTTAAGCCCATGAAAAGAAGGTTACAAAAGGAAGCGTTAGTCTAACATAAAAAAAATTGTGAGAGATAAGGGTTGAATTTAATATACCAATGGGTAGCCAGACGTTAAATAAAATGGTCTACCGAGAAAAAAAAATGCTCGAGACCATCTCATTTCAGGATTTGTAGTAGATGCGATGCTAAGACCTATGCTACTCCACAGATTTCAATTACATTCTACAGCTTACGTATGCATGTAGGTGTCACACGTAGTTTACACGAGAAATCTCGACATAAAACAGAAACTAAAGAATTAATTATTGACACTTACAAGTTACAATACCGTGACTCTGACATTGTTGAGTTTTATAGTATACCACGTCGAGCATGAATAACAGTGCTCCACAAACATAGGGGAAAACCACAACAGGGAAGTGTATAATCACTTTACCACGTAAAAGTTGGAGAAACGAGGGCTAAGCCATTAAACCTACCAAATCATATACATAAGTGATTTTATAAATAATGCTTCTGGTGTGAGTACACACTACTCAAGCACAAAAAATGAGTACAATAGATGTATCAATAAATAAAAACACGCCTGTGGACAGAATTCAGTACAAATGAAACAGCAACTGCACCATTACCAGCGATGGCACCAGTTCAGTGGGTCTTAAGACATTGGCCAAAGTAGATCTGGCTTGGCTACTGCCAAAACATGGTTGTGGTGTGGTGTGCACTAGAAGGCAATTCACTGCTTAAATAAGCAGTGAAAGATTGTAAGAAAAAACACTGATGAAAAGCGTGCCAAGAAGAAGATAATCCTATTAATTACTTCCAAATTTACCTTTTTCTAGGAGAAAATACTCAAATGGGGCTAAATAACAAAAAGTAGAGCAAGTAAATGTATGATAAGTTTACTAGGATTAGGGCAGATTCAGAGGATATGTTAAAAATTCCGGTATTCATGATGGCAAGGGTAGAACATTTTATGGATTTTAGTACTTACCCTCTGTAGAATGTGCAAATTGTGACCTACACCACCAGCCAAAATTTTATGAAACTACAGAACTCGATCAATACTCTCTCTAATCCACAAAGTTCCTCCCACATTCCATTTTCAGACATCTATTTTTGTTCCTCCCATTTCCTTTCTTTCCATTTTAGCAAGCTTTTTATGAAAAAATGACTAGGTTATCCTCGTAAACTTGTGCATATTACATTTATGGCACTACTAAACCCAACATAAACCACCATAACTACAATCAGAAACTGCTAACCTTACTTCCAAACACTAACCCTCATCCACACCCCTCCTTTAATGCCTCCCTCGACTAACCTCCTTCGCACTGTCGTCGTTGCTGCCAATATTTCAGCCTCCCTTATTCACCTTTGCCTACGACTCCCCTTCCAAAGCATCACCCTTCATTTGTCCTTTCAAACGCTGACCTTTGTCCTATCCTTTCAAATGTCGGCCTTCCTTCTGTCCTTTCAGAGCCGGCCAACACCCTATTCCTTGGCTGATGAACTTTTCCACCATTGCCTCTTGTTCAACAAAGCCAGCTTACAGGTACGTGTATAGTCCATTTCAAGTGCACATCTACAGAACTCAGCGGTAATCTTCAGAAAAAAAATTCTCCTCCGTGGGGCTTGGTCCTTAGGTCACAGAGGAGATGAAGGGCCGGTATTATTGATTTTGCATTGTGATTAATTTAAGCCATAACATAAATTTGGTTTAAGTATCATCCCTACTTGCAAGCTTTTATATTTGAGTATTCTATTTCCTAAGAGTTGTGCTTAAGTGCGAACAACAAAAAGGAATAGAGGGAGTACAACTAAGTTCAAAAGAGATCTAGGGGTGTAAGGTTTTTACATAATTTCAAATGCAACAGGCCAACAAAATTTCAGTAATTTCATTGGTCTACAGATTTTAATAGGCCAAATTATTAATTGGTGACGAGACCATTTAATAAAACAGCTCTGGAACCCAAGCCTCAAACTACAAAAACAGTTAACAAACAGATAATTGTCATGTGGCTTAGCTTCTTACCTAAACCAAATCCCTTGAGTAGATTGAACACCTACCTAACATGCCAATTGTACATTCGTGCACATAGACTCCGAATTAAATTAAAATTGTCACTCCTTCAAGACGTGTGTTAAGAACCTGGATTGAACATATTCTTTTCAAAACGGCAAGTAGGTCAGCTTCAAAAGAGGGAAATTAAAGGATCTATCTACCCTTTACCCCCAAATCCCTCCAATAACCACCAAAGTTCGAGTACAAGCAGTCTGAAGTTAGGATGAGAACACCACATTCTCCCGGGTAGTCACAGTCATGATGAGATGGAAGTTCATCTTACTTTCAGACGGAGAAGGCGTGCATCCTGTAGGAATTAAACCTACAAATTCGAGCTATTATCCCAACCCAGATCTAGCCGGTTTCATTTTGCCCCCCCCCCCCCCCCCACCCACACAGACACACACACTCTTCCTCCTTTTCCTACCAAAAACGTCTGTCATCCCCTTAGTGTCTTTTTGAACATCAATGCCACCCCCTTGGTATAATCAATGTTCACTACTAATAAAAATGGCTTCTAAATTTTTTTTTTTAAAAAAAAACCTAGAAGCTAAATTCAGTGTTTCATTTAATCCACGAGGTCGCGTCTCCTTTAGAAAATGGGGATGTATGTTCCTAATAGAAAAAAGGTCATTCTCTCCATTGTCAAGTTATAAATTCTTCCATGCAAAGCTATTAAAGGTCCCTTAATCTAATCTATATAATCTCACCGCTCCTTGACAAACGTACCATCCATAAAGTTACAAACCCAAACTCCAATATCACCAAAAAATATAATCAATCTCCAGTATGTATCCGCTAGTATGTTCAGAAGTCAGAACAGGACGTTAACCTCAAGAATCCACAAAAAAACAAGTCATACTTCTGATCACTAAAACCCACAAGCATAGGTAACAAACTTGTGATTTGACGTAACAAATAAAGCACTGCCTAAGCAATATCAATCAGATGAGCCTGTCTGCTAAGCATCTTCAAACCCAAAGTTGTTAACAATGAGAAAAATTCTCATAGAACCCATTTTATATCTTAACATTTCCTGAACCCAACCGTGATAGCCAGTTCATTTCTTGCACAAAACAAATCTGTGTTAAACAAAAACTTAAGTAATTAGGTTCAAAGTCTGAGATACATTAAGATGAGATGCGCCCAAAAGCAACAAAACCGGAAACGAGGCGAAGGCGGGCCTCATGTAACCAAGGCGCACAGCATTTGCAAACAATTTTGAACCTTCAGAATCAACATTTCCACATTAATACACATATCTTAGTTTTAAAAGGCGTGAGGTGCACCAATGTCGCGCCATGGGGTGACTAAGCACAAGGCGCAAGTAATGTGCAACACAAACATTAGCATTTTATAGAGACACCGTGCATTGTTTTCACAAACAAATTTGAATTTCTGGATAAAGTTTTGCACAATACTTTCATGTTGGATTTTCAAGAGGGATAACGTGTAAAGGAGTTAACATTAGAGACAATGTGCCAAAGAGAATGGCATAATAAAGAACTAGAAAAATAAATAAATAGCCGTAATGCCTCGCTTGTTGCGCCTTGTATATAAACCTCACCGAAGGTACACCAATGTGTTTTGGCCCGCTTGTCACTAGTGCCTCAAAGAGCCTTGGGCTTAGGCGCTTTTTTAGCTAAGACCCTTCTGAATTTAGTAGAGGGCAAACAAGTAAATAAATAAAAGCCAGCGATGATGGGACAAAGACAGGGCGTTTTGACTAGTGCTTGAGAGAGCCTTGTACGGTCGTACCTAGGCAAAGCCAACTAATGCTTTACTAAACTAACAAGGATCCCACGATAAATTTAGAATAGCACAAGGCACAAACCAAACATATAAAAACTGTCGGTATAACACAAGACATGAAATAAATGGAAATTGATAAAGGAAAAAGGAATGCCATTAAAGAACATGCCTTAAGGATCAGATGCGCGTTGAACCAGACTTCATCAATGGTTGGAAGGATAGACTTGAGAAAAGCAGGCCTCAGGTAGATAAGAGTATTTGTAGCCAGCAGAGCTGCAGTCACCGGCGGTTTCCTCTCAAGTCTGTAGTACTCAGTGGCTGTATGCAAAGCCAACAAAGGTAGCATTCCGCGAGACACCCTCCTTCCCCCAATGTCCATGTTGTTTCCGCTCTATTCACGACAAACTTAAAATCAACAACACTTCCTCGTTTCCTGTCTTGCCGCTAACCAGTTTATTGCCTACACGACAGATCAAACATCTAATGAGGGAATCTATTGCAAAACAAAAAATGTTTAACAATTTACATAACTTTTAATTTTTAGGTTTTTATATATGTGATAGTTTCGATTTAAAATCTATAAAACCCCTTTGTCTTTCATTTTCTGTTTCATTCCACTCCCGTTTTTCCGTTTCTTTCTTTTTTCGCTTGTTGAGATGGGAGTTCACCCATGCCGGTTTCAAAGTGTTGAATTTCGGTATATAACTACTACTTCTCTTCCTATAGCACTCACAGTCTCCAATTCAAACAGACTGATACTTCCGGTCCTTTCTTTACAAATAACAGCAAAGTTAAACAATTGACTAAGACGGAGGGAAGGGAGTATCGAAGACGGAACCCTAGGTCTAAAAATGAACATCAATAACTACATTCAGATAAAATCGACCAACAGCGGCAGTAAAATTGAAAATAATACACACAAGGAATCAAAATCAAGATTCGATTATTCTAACCAAAATTGATAAAAACTGGAAATTACGATGCTGCATGATTACGAGCGACTTATTTCGAAGCGTAACCTAATTCACGAATCATGATTAACTCAATTAATGATGAAGAGAAGGGAGTAGAAATGTATAGTGAATACCTGCGAGCAAAATGGAGAATGTCAGGAATGAAGAGAAAGACGGATGAAGAAATGAGAATGAATTAGGGTTCCGATGAATTAAGGCGAAATGCCAAACTTGTTGGTAAAGAAATTCAATCTCTGGAATCTTCCGTCTTGAATCCGTTCAATTGTGTTTCGATCCGTCTAACTTGAAGTAACTATAACCGTAATTCCCCATAAATCCATAATTGCTAAGGCTACAATGGGCTAACTAGACCGAGTACGCGATCGAGTGAGAGACCGAGTAACACATGAAGATTTTGTTCAGTTTCTGGAAGGAAGTCACTTGATCGAGTGACGGGTGTATTCGACCGAGTGTGTTGCACTCGACCGGGTGCCACCGAGCACTTAATCGAGTGACATGTCGTTGTCAAGTCTATGCGTGTGAGTGGTAGGTAGATCTTATCATCTTTTAAGCATCTTTTTTTAGATTTTGGCTTAATTTTGCTCCATATTTTATCTACATAGATCTCTTTAAACTCCACAAAATACTTCATAGCTTATTTACAAGATTTAGGCTATGTTCTTTTGTACTGAAATAGATCTGATCTGGATTGAACTAAATTGAACTGAGATTAAAGGATCTGAACTGAAATTAACTTATTAGATTTAGGCTCTCTTCTTTTTGTTTTTTTGTTTTTTTTAATGTTGTAAACCAATCACATGTGGCCACGTGGAAGGTTACCACTAGGGCTGATCTGATCCGGCTCGTAGAGCCTTCGTAATCTGCTCGGTACAAGCTTGGCTCCTAATCATTCAAAACTAATTCCGAGCTGATTTTGAGCCGGGGTGGTCCAAATCCAAACCGATTCCGAGCTTAGCAGAGCTCGGAATCGGAAGTTCGTTTAGGCTCGTTTTATCTATTATTTTAGTTAATTTGTCGTTTTGTAATTATTCTTGTTCCTAATAAAATGTCATTTTAGCATTTATAATCATATGTTTCTTATATTTGCGTTTATCTTAAATATATTTATTTGTTATTTGATTTAAAAGTTCAATAAAGTGAAGAATATAAAGATTTAACCGAAGTCGAATAGAGTTCGAGCCTAAACTGAGCTGTTTCCAAGCTTTGATTTTCTAAGCTCGGATAATTCCGAGCCGATTCCGAGCTCAAGCTCAAGTTTTCGAGCCGATTCCGAGCCCACCTGAGCTCGAGCTCAAATCGGCTTGGTTACCACCATTTTTCAACAAGGTCACCACATGATTTTAAGATCACAAATTGACCTTTTTTTCTCCAAGGTCATCAAAATTAGTAAAAGATCACCAAAATTAGTAACTTATTCATACTTTAGTACATTATTAACATGACCCAACAAGGTCACGATCTTCTTGCCGTGGGCGTGGCCGTGGGCATGGTCAATGGAAAATGATAAATAAAGAAAGAAGAAGAAGAAATGAAGAGTGGTAATAGATTTAGGAAGAAGAAGAAAAAAGACCCACAATTTAATTACCTAAACTCCTAAAGCTCTAACTAAATACGAGTGTTTTTACGAGAAAACTACATTTTTCATTTAGGTCAATCAGTTTAGTTTTTATCGGTTTAGATCAGGCTTATGTATCATTTAGTTATTATTAAGTTCTTCACTTTCAGTTCGACTTGAATTAAGTCGGTTTTGCATTAGTGTTCAAATTACTCATATGATGGTCGATCAATTGTAATTCAGACATCTTCTATTATTTTTTAAAATTTAGATTTATTTTATGGTTTTTTTTTTGTTAAATACAACCTTTTAATTTTTTTCCCAAACACCACCTTTAAATTTGTTTTTGTCAAAGAAGACCTTTAATTAAAAAATTTGTCAAACACGACATTTTAGCTGAATTCCGTTAACAAAGTATTAGATGTAACTATGTAAGTAGTATGTAAGGGTAAGATTATCCCCTAAGACTTTCCAAAGTCTTATAACTGTGTCATATCAGCTTTCTACTAACTTTTATTATTTTTTTATTACTCACCTCATACTTTATACATTATTCGTAGACTCACATCAGACTCTACTTTTTTACATTATCTCTTTTTTTTACAAAAAGAAATTACGCATGACAACCGCTCATTGGATAATTTCCATGAAAAGTGGGTCAAGACTCACCCAAAGTTTTAAGTTGAGTTTTTGATGTCCAAGACCCGACTTAAAACTTTGTTAAGATTTTGGTAGATTATTAGTAATTTTAAGTGAATTTTATTTTAAGACTTGCTAAAATCTTGTCTTAAGACTAACAATAATCTTACCTTGAGTTGGTCTGAAATTCAAATGAGCCAACGTTACGTTTACAGGTAAATGTGGCCATTATTGAAAAACAAGTTTTATAAACGGTAACATTAGTCTTACCATTATGGATTTGGGGTTACATTTAACTATAAAATGGTAACATATAACCCATCTGAATTTCAAACCGAAAATATTAGTCCGAAACAAGAATTTGCCTATGACCCTAACTATGTCCATTTGGCAATTAACATTTGGTTATGTAAAGTGTAGTGTAAATGTGATAATGCAGTGTTGAACGTGAGAGGGGGTCCTATGGCTTTTCAGCGCACATTCAGTCATATGACACTCTAACACGTATACACTTAATTTCGTCGGACTTTTGTCATTGCTCATTTGCTCCAACAAAATAAGCCCACTCCACTCAGTCCACTGTCAGTGTGTGTCTAAGTCTTGCCTGCGATGGGTCGTCATTTGTGACAGATATTTTGTGAGATAAAATGGATATAAAATGATTTAGTGGAGAAAGGGGATTACATGAATAGCGTTGGAGAGAGAGAAAAAGTGGGTATTTTGTGAGAGAAAACGATATCCGTCACAAGCTTGCAACGGATAGTGTCGTTGCAAATAAGAATTTGTGTTCAGTAATATCATACCAACTGTCCATTTTCTATCCCTTCCCTCTTTACATTCACAACATCCACCCATTTTTATGCGACCGTAAGTCTCACGGAAGACGGATATATCTGTTTATTAGTTGAATATGGATCAAGTAATATACTATCCTCCGTTTTTATATAATGTACCCATTTGTTAAATATATGAGTGTAGTATTTTAATAAAATGGGTACATTATATAAAAATGGAGGAAGTACAAGTTGGTAAATAAGACAAAATATATTGCCTAAGGACTTAAGAAGTAGCATTAGGCTTTTGTCTTATCTAACCATTTGGACTTTACTTAATCCGTTTTCAATTTATAACGGGGCATTCCACTGGGACCGATTGCCAAATAATACTAGTATTATATAAAAATATTACGGATGTCGGCCTCCAACTTTTTGTGTTTATTTCATTTTTATATTTTAAGTTCACCACATTATAGATTATTGCCTAAAATAGAGATATTTAATTAAAGTGTTTTGCTTGTAATAAGGGACGAAGTTTAGACCATCCCCAAGCAAGGTGGATGAGGAATTCAATAAATAATTGGGTCAAGTTAATTAAGTATTACGGGGTAGTAACTTAATTAGCAAGACCCATTACAAAATAGGGTTAATTGGTGACCTTTTTTTTTAAGTATTGACCCACCTATTGACCCAGTAGTTGTTTGATGAGTTTAAAATATAGTACTTCCTCCATTTTAATCCAAATGGCTTATCTACCTTTTTCACGTTTGCCAACGCACGTTTTACGTGCTTCATATCTTTAGCTATGTATTTGTAAAAATTATAAAAGTTATATATTTTCAATGTACTCGAAACGACAAATTAAACAAGACCCCACATGAATATATTTTTTCTTACGTATTGAGAGAAAATTAAGATTGAAGGTTGATTAGTGAATAGTGTACAAAAATCAAATAGGCCATTTGGATTAAAATGGAGGAAGTAATAATAATGGATAAAGTAAGACTGATGGGTTTTTTAGTGGGGTAAAAAATGTGGAAAATAATTAAAAATGTTGGAAAATTAAAAATAATTGGGTTGATGACCTAGGTGGTGACCTTTTGCTTGGGAGAGTGAAAATGGGTCAAGATAAATTAATAGTAAAAATATGTATTGACCTTTTGCTCTAAATATAACCGCTATTAATTGCTTGCTTGGGTCAAGTTAATTACAATTAATAGAAAATTATGATTGACCCAAGGGTGTTGACGGTCAATTTGTGACCCAAGGTGGAGTAAATTGACTCATCTATTGACCCCTTATGTGACAAATTCTCATTGGTTACAAATTATGTTATTGAGGATCAATGTCAATAAGGTGAGATTAAGGGTTAATATGTTATTAACTCGATTAAATCGACCTTTTGTTTGGGGATGATCTTAGGTAGGACTCAAATTTGAAGAATAATTATTAATAGCGGTTATATTTAGAGCAATAGTCTACACTAGCAAATTGGTAAAGCAAGCTAAGAGTACTTCGACGATGTCGGTGGTTTGACTTATGCATGAACTATATTCTGTTTCGCGACAACTTGACTTATTTCATTTTAACGTCTATAAGGATTTTTGCGACTAAAAAGTAGAGAACGATATCTATCAGTCCTACTTTAACTAAAAATATTAATACTGTTATTCCACTAGCAATTATTTTACGACTTGTTTCTTATCATTTATGTTTTATTTTCGATTTGTTTCATCAGATCAATAAGAACGATTTCTATCGGTCCTAGTGGGAAGAAAATAGAGCACCCAATGATATAGTGTCACTTGCATATTGTGAGATAGACACTATCCATCTTAAACTTGTGACAAATAGTATACGTTTTCAATAGAAAATTGTGTTAGCATATTCAATTTGTAATTATAATGAGTTACCTATTATTAACCTGCATAAATTAAGAAAAAAAGAAGATATAGGGAATAGTAAAACTATGTCTAGTTCAGCTCTCCAGTTTAATTCAATTTAGTCCATCTCTTTATAAATTAAGGCTCTGTTCTTTTTAGTCTGAATTGAACTGAGCAACATCGAAAGAAGATGAGTTAAATTGAATGAAGTTGAAGTAAAAGTTAATTTTAAAGAGACGAGCTGAATTGAACTCGATTGAGCTAAAGTGAACAACAATAGTGCATGTATTTTTTAACCTTCATAGAAAATATGGATTACATCATAAATTCATTAGGTCATTTATTTCATTTATAGAACATAAATAATAGAATAAACCTAAAAATAAGTAACTAGTTGTACGGATAGTGATTATGAAAGAACATTTCTAACAAAACAATTAACAATAATCAACATAAAGATTCAAACTTTCAAACTCAAATTGATTCAAAGTTTCCTTTATCATATGAATGTTTGCTTATATGATATGCGTGATTTGTAGGCTATCACATACGAATATCCGAGGTTTACTCAGTGCACACCGAAGATAGTCCCCACAGGTTCCCTCGTCACCAAAAAAAATACTCCTTTTGTCTCAACATATTCTTTACATTTGTTTCTGCCTTTTTAGACACTATTCACAACTCAAAAAAAAATTTCAGTATAGAAAAATAATCATGTGCTATTATATTTGATTTGTCTTTGTGAATACATTAAAAATATCAGTTTTTTATAATTTTTATCAACACAAAATAAAAAAATATTAGTGGTGTATAAATAAACCTCAAAATATGTGAAAAACAAACGTAAAAAATCTTTTGAATCGGAAATCGGAATAAGAAGTGTATCACAAGAGAAATAATGGAGGTTTGATGTGCAAATGTGTATTGTAGTAAATCTTGTTTTATTTGCTTGTTTTTTCTTAGCATTATTGCATGTACGTTTCCAATTCCATCAACTTAAAAAGCTTTCAAAATAACAACCATTTATTTTTTACAAAAAGACATCACTATGCCTGAAATTTCCACATGGAAATAGTCAAATAGTAGCCACTTTATTTCTTAATTTGAGAATTAAATAGAAAAGTAAAATACGTAGAGAATAATCTAATAAGAAGATTTTAATTCAAAACCTTTAATTTAAACTCGAAATATTTACCATTTAACATATAAGTCGACCAGAGCTACATTAATGTTACTTTCTTTTAGGAAATATAAGTAAATTTATTTTATGTCAACAAAAGATTTTACGAGACATTTTTACAGAGACTAACCGTATAATACCACGTACTCTTTAGAAATCCGTCTTCACTCTATTCGTATTCTTTTGTGTAAAATGAGTCATTACCCTTTCTAAGTGTTAATGACTAGATTTAGTCCCCAATACGAAAGTTAAGCATAAAAAGCAACAGAGACACAAATTCTTATTTAAGACAGTTATTATCCATTAAAGCTTAAAACAAGTAAAATACATATCAAATTACATGTAAGACCCTGTTCTTTTCGATTGAAACGATCTGAAATGAATTACTTGGAGTAGAGTTTAATTGAACTAAATTGAGTGACACCGAGTTGAAGTGAATTTAGTTGAATTAAAAGTTAATTTTGTGAAGAGATTAACTGAACATAATTGATTGAACGTAAATAAAACCTAACGGAATAATATCAAGCAAGATTAAAAGAAGCTGAAATTACAGCCCGTCTTACTTCAGACCGGAAGCTCCGTCTCAAACAATAAGATCTCTTACAAGTGTAAATTACATGGGTTGCTTTCTCACTCACTCACTAAACGGGTATTTTGTGAGAGGAAATGATATTCGTTTTATTATTTCAGATGGATCTTGCGGTCTAAAATAAGAATTAATGTTGAAATAATTAAGTCAAAAAAATCAGGGCCTAAGTTAGCAACGATAAAAACTTTATTATCATCATAGTATTTGGTCCATTTTAAAATTTAAGACAGATACTCCATATTTAGTGAAAGTGATTATAATGGGTAACGTGTGGTGTTGAATGGTATACAAATATACGATGTTTGGAGTGACTATAAATATTAGTAGAAAAGAGAGACCAAATCACATTATCATCTCACATTTTGCAACCAAACTAAAATCCAAATAAATATAAATATAAATATAAATATAGATATAATATGACAGGAGAGGTGGTTTGTGTGACGGGAGCCAGCGGTTTCATTGGGTCCTGGCTAGTCCAGTTCCTCCTTGACCGTGGCTACACCGTCCACGCCACCGTCCAAAATCTCAGTACGTAATTACCTCCGTCTCCGTTCTTCTTTTTCATATTATCATTCTGCTTTTTTTGTTATAAAAGATCGTTGTATGTTTGTATTAACATACAACGATCTCGTTCATTATTAGTAATAAATAAACGAAGTTTACGCATGGGCGCACCCACGATTATATATGTGGGGTGGTAAAAGAAAATTTAAATGGTAAAATGCTCGAAATAGGAATTTAAATCCAAAACCTTTACCATTGAACCACAAAATATTTACTGTAAATTAAATGAGATAACAGTTATGCATCTACTAACCAGCAATATTTGGGGTAGCAAAAAATGTTCTCTAAGCCAATTTTTTAAAGTTTCGGGTAGCGGCCGCCACTCTTTATTACTACGTGGGTTCGTAATCTTCGTATAAACATTAGATGACCAAATGCACAACGCCCGTTTTACGTTAAAATACGTAGATTCAATAAAAACGAATGAATCATGCTTACGACTTTAATTTAACTCGACTTTGGTTCTAAATTATACGTAGATTTGGAAATGTTAGACGATTCAGAATTGTTAAACGAGTCGTTTTTGTTTTTGTTTGAGTAGATGATACAAAGGAAACCGGGCACTTAACAGCACTGAAAGGAGCTGAAAACGGTCTAAAACTGTTTCAAATGGATCTTCTTGATTACGATTCTATTGTCGCTGTCCTAACCGGCACGTCCGGTGTTTTCCACCTCGCTTCACCCAATGTCATTGGTCAAGTCGTCGACCCTGAGGTATGCTAATTCAACTCGACCCACTCACTCAATCACAACACGTATTTAAATAAAGTGAAGCGTCTAAATAACATACGTGTATTATTGTACGCGCGAGAATAACAAAGAAAGAGTTGTTGGAGCCGGCTATTAAAGGGACAAAGAATGTACTAACAGCAGCAAAGGAGTTGGGTGTTAAACGCGCAGTCGTGACGTCTTCAATCTCGTCCATTGTTCCGAGCCCAAATTGGCCTGCAGATGTTCCCAAGGGGGAAGATTGTTGGACCGACGAGGAATACTGCAGGAGCCAGGGAGTAAGATATATACTTTTGCATCTTCTTTTTTTCTTCTGTGCCAGGTTGTAACATCATAGTTAAGGTTTTGGAGTATATTTTACTGCAGTTATGGTATCCACTCTCGAAAATGTGGGCTGAGAAAGCCGCGTGGGAGGTGGCGAAAGAGAAAGACATGGATGTGGTTATCATCAATCCGGCTACAGTTTTAGGCCCTGTTCTTCCACCTATTCTCAATTCCAGCATGGCCGTCGTTCTTGCTCTCCTTAAAGGTAACTGGTAACTGGTAATTGGTAATTGGAATGGGGTTATGTAAAGTTAGAAAAGGTTGTCGAGTGTTGGTTGATGCCTGAGTTGGGGCCTCTGAACCAATGCGACTTGATTGTGTCTATTCATGCCTGGGTCGGGGTCTATGATTTAGATGCTGCTGATTGATTGTGTCTAGTCTTACCTGAGTTGGGGTCCGACTTAGATACTGCTGATTGATTGTTTCTCATAATTTTATTTATGTTGGAGCATGCTGATTTGTATAACATGTTTATCTCTTTATGTGTTTATTGACAATGAACGGCTGGGAGAACCTCTAAATGTAAAATGGTTGATGCAGGGAGCACGGAAACATACGAGAACTTTTACATTGGATGTGTACATGTTAAAGATGTAGCCATGGCTCATATTTTGTTGTATGAAAACAAGGCCGCGACTGGTAGGCACCTATGCACCAAAGATATTACGCACTTCAGCGACTTCGCTGCTAAGGTTGCTGAACTCTACCCAGAATACAATGTTCCAAGGTATCAACACCCGTATAAATTGCAAAGTCCGGTGACACACGACTCCCTCCGTTTACTCCAATTCTATACCTTTGTTCGATATTATGCAATTGGATTGTGACCAAAAGGTATGGAATTGGAATGCTGGAGGGAGTATTGGAGTGGTAGTGCACAAATTCTTGTTTCAGACCGTCACTTTTGGTCTGAAATAATAAGACGGGATTTTGTAACCATTTTACAGCCAAATGTAACTACGATAGTATGGTCAATGTTACAGCTTATGATAACTTGTTTGTAAATAATGGTCACATTTGGCTGTAAAATGGTTACAAAGTCCCGTCTTACGGTTTCAGACCAAAATTAACGTTTGAAACAAGACCAACTGAGTAATAGTGTATGTTCGAGTCATGCCATGGTTGTGTTCAATAATTATCGTTCCCATGAATAGGTTTCCGAAGGACACACAGCCGGGATTGTTGAGAACAAAAAATGCAGGGAAGAAGTTGATGGACTTGGGTCTAAACTTCACTCCAATGGAGGACATCATCAAAGACTCGGTCGAAAGCTTAAAAGCCGGAGGATATCTGTCTTGATTCCTGGTCTGCGAACCGACTACATATGCTATTGTAAAGCATATATCTATCTATTCTATCTATCAGAAATCAGAATAATGTAATCTGGTGTCATGTTTTTCATCGATTTAGGTTTCGTAAAACCCTCTTTCAAACGGCTCAGTTATCGGAATAATGTAATTTTAAGCTGATGCTTAGCATTCCTTCATCGTCGCATTTAAAGATCTTTCATTGCACTTGTGTTCTATATTTTTCTATGCTTGTTATGATTTGGTTGGATACGTAATACCCGGTTTTTCAAATGCGCGTCAAATCTGATCTAATATGGAGCAAAGTATCAGCAAACATTTTTGCATCGATGTTGTAATTTGTAAGTACGGAGAACAAAGGTTACGACAACATCTGTTCCCCAAGAGACCTATCATCTGTATCAATCCCGTCATCAGTTTATTTTCTTTTTCAAATAATGTAATGAAATGTCTGACCCAGCGAGTCGAGTAGATTGTATGTATTAACCTTTCTTTCGTGCTGCCAACACACACACAAAAAACGGGGTTACGACTTACGACAACATGCCTAAACTGATGCAGCGTCGCAACTCACCGGCCCTTCCTTTCTGTCGAGTGTCGAGGGTTTAAACCGACGGCCTAATACGTTTGACGAAATCAGTCACTGCTTCCAGACTGCGAGCTGAACGTTTTGATGATTATGAGACCGGAGTCTGAGACTGTATAAGCCACCACATTTATAAGTTATAACACGAAAGAGATCAGGCGCGACCAAGTGTACATAAAAAAAACAGCTGTGGTTCATCGAAAAAGCAGCCGTGATTTATTAAAAAAAGCACCTGTGATTTATTAAAACCTTACTGTGGTTTATAAAATTCTACTGGGATTATAAAAAAAAAGCTACTATGCTCTCTACCAATCCCTCTATTCTTCCTACTGTGATGTGGTCAGATACACCCTGAAACTCGTCCCGGTGTATAAAGCGAAACCAAAGGATAAACTACTTACCAGACTTTCTGATACACAATTCGAAGCCTCGGGTTATTACAACTAACCCAGAGACCACAGAAGACCATAGACCATACCCCATGATCAAAAGAATTTACTTTCTTCCAAAAATGAACTGCTCCAAATCTACCCACTGATCGATATGATGTTTGAGAGTTACAGCTTTCTTGAATTCAGACCACCGTCGTTAGGCCCAGCTGATCTATTTGTCAATCGACGTTTATATCGCTTTAGGACAGATGCCAGATTCTCTTTTCCCTTGGGAAACGCCACATCGCCTGCTGCAGTTCCGGACCTGCCTTTCCGACAAGAAATTGCAATCTCCACATCCTTGATTACTTCTAATATCATTGATGCGGTTGTGACTTTTCCCTTGGCCGGCCTTACAGCGGGAGGCAACATACCATTAAAGACAGGGGAGCTTGATCGCTTTTGGTATGATGCTGGAACTTGGAGGCAGAAACATGGGGACATTGGAGTCCGGGGTTTGAAAAAAGCCAAATCAATTACACCCTGCCATTTGGACGATTAATTAGTATAGAGATCATTTCGAGTTTCTGTCTCACATGCGTGATAACAACACAAATCCTCATTCCTCGTTTAATTATAAGGTCAATGTGTTGGTCTCACATATGAAGCCGTCTCCTACAAGTTTCTAAGATTTTACGCAACTATGAGCAAGGAATAACTTAAATACCGACTCCTCACCATAGTTTGCGCAAAAAAGAAAATGTATTTTACTCAACACAATTCTGCAACTCTGACAGAAATCATGAACAGCAAAAGATCAATTTCCGCCGATCAGATTGTTTTAATCAAAGCATAACCTCCAACCCAACACCTCATTTAAGTACAGCTTGCCAGCCAACAGATAATTATCAACCTAAGTGAGTCATAAAGCAAGTTCATAACAGATAATAAATCGCTAGAAGATAGTCATGAAGGTTTTCCTAATTTTCCAGTGGAGCCAAAGACTCATTCCCTTTGGTTCTGGAGTATGATGGAAAAAGCAAAATGGTTCACTAAAGTGCTTGCGCATCTTTCTCTTATGAAGTACCAGCCTTTCAATGCAATTCTCAAAGCAATTTCTAGGGTCATTCAGAAACAGTCTCTTTGGGTTGCTAACACAAGGGTAAGACCGCGTACATCCCTCCCCCCTTACCCCGAAAGTTGCGGGAGCCATTGAGGCACTAGGGTAATAGTATTGTTGTATAATCTTTGAAGTCATACTCTAACATGTTAGACAAAAAGTGAAAATAATTCTGCCTATTGAAAACAGATACTACCCAACACATTTCGATAGAGCACAGAAGATCAAGGAACGAGGATTCATACTGATGAGTTACCTGAAGACGGTTTAGCACGTAAGTATATTTTCCCCAGAGCTCTGGCCGACTTTCCATAAGAGAGAGCTCCAGGACCCGATGAATGCACCACACACCAAAGCTTGCAATCAGATCTAATTTCCAAACACAGCCCTCTCCACAATGGGGAACTGAAGATATCAGTTGCGCGGAAGCTGCCTCATTGCCCGCAGAAGTAGCACCAAACTTCCTCTCAGTATGCAAATACTGAGAAGCAGATAACTGATCAGGTTGTTTAGAATCTCGAGACTCTACCTCAAAAACAAACCTCTCTCTTGTAGCCACACGGTCAATGAGGTCTTCATCAACACCGTCATTTTCCCTAAATAACCATTCGGAACCTTCCAATTTCAGCAACTTCAAAATGCAATGCCTCAATGCCTGAAGCAATTTGCTCTCCATCTCTGCAAATGGAAGCTCTTGAGTCATAGGAGTACTCCTATTCCGTACAACCTGAGGTCCAGGATTGTTGGTGTCATTAGCCAAGCCAAACTGTTCAAAAGGCTGTTTGTACCAAAGAGAGCGTGCCCCTGTGCTTGAGCTGAGTGAAATAGCATCACAGTACGCCATAGAAGGAGAAAGTTCATCAAATGCAAGGGGTCCAACAGGCCTTGACCCAGTGCTGCTAACTGGTGATCGCTCATAAGCTGTCCGACCAACTGTTGCTCTAAAACCCATGGACGAGTTAGGACTGTCAAACTGCATATTCCTATCGGACAAGTAAGAATTTCGGAGAGGTACAGAAAGTCCAGAAATATCAGGCAAGCTGTGATATTGTTTGACATTATTTGTGTTAGTCATCCTTCCGATTGGTCCAGCAGAAAGGTCATAACCAGAATTATCAGATTTCAGGGCACTATTTCTTGGCACTGCAAGATTCTGAAAGGGCTGTTCATTTACCAATTGCTGTCCTAATGCAAAACCAAATGATTCTCTATAGGAGTTAGGTACCACGGATGGTGACATCTGAGACGGGTATTCTTGCTGACCAAATGCATAATCGGACCTTTCCTTGGCCGCACGATTAGCATAAGTTGCCAATTGATAACCATGTACAGTTGCTGGCTGATATTCCGAGCTCTGAGAAGATGGCGGGAGGCGTAAACTCTGATATCGCCTCTCCCCTGCATCAAGAGAACCAAGATTAGAACTCTGACCATAGATGTCCAATGAATGCGTCTGATTTGACCATATTGAAGTAGATCCTTTCTGAGCCCTATATGCTGATTCTATACTGTTTTTCAACTTCTGCTGACTAGGGTTGTCATATAAGCTTGAATTCATCAGATTTTCAGCTACTCTGCCACCTGCAGATTGAGCCTGCATTCCAAAGTCCTTTCCTACAGAATCTGAATTTGGCAAAGACTGGAATGGCTTGGAATCACCATTAAAAAGCCTATCTAAATTCTTAGCCTTTGCTTCTTGAGTTAATTGACCATGAAAATCGTACAGCTGTCCCCAAAATTCATCAAGGACCACAGCCAACTGTCGTCTCGCTGCACGGCCTAATCCTGAAAGTCTTGAAAGACTACCAGTACTAGGTCCCCCGTCATCACTTTTTCCACTCAGACTTCTAAATGATCCTGGGCCATCTGAGGTGGTAGATTGACCAAATCTAGAAACATCTTTAAATGATCCCTCACGTTCCCAGGTGTTCCCATCATCTTCTTTCTCCCCTGGTAAGTCACCCTCATTTCTCAAGGTTTTTAAATCGTCACAAGCCTGCTTGTTTACCAGGGGACTTGACTTTAGAAAAGAACCCTCAGAAACCTCGGTTTCCAGGCGAGAGACTGCCACAGAATCAAAAGAGGTTGCTGATTTCTCTGGCTCGGGTTGAGATACAGATGAGTTGGCAAGCATTTCGAAGTTATTATTCACACAAGGCTCAACAACAGTATCCATAATTGTGTCCGGCAAATTAACATCATATTTAGCAGTTGGTACGTCGGCAATACTGCTCAGGGAATCTTCCTCCTGCGATGTAAATTCTTGCCTCAGATTAATGAGTTCCTCTTCAGGAAAAATAGTCTCGATGAAATCACTGTTCTCCATTTCAGGGTATGATTCAGGAGCAACTTGCTGAAAATCTGAATTCCAAGGCTGAGAATCCAGTCTAGTAGTTGAAGATTTCAGAGCCGTGGCAGCCAGCCAAAGCATGATAACGAAAGAAATAAAAACGGTAACAAGAAGCAAGATATATGACATAGAGGTACCATTATCAATACTCCAACGCAAGTTACCCACCCAATCACTCTCCCCAAAAATCATCTCTACTACAAAAGTAAGCTCCAAACCAAGCATTCCCATGAATATTAAGAGGACTACAAACTCAAGAACTGGAGAAATCTTGTGCAGACCCATGATAGTTCCGCAAGATGCTATTCTGAAAAGTGGTATCACTGAAGATGGAAGCAGAAGAGCCACCACAACTTGCGTGCAAATCAGCAAATGGTACATCCCTTCAGCTCCAGAGTGCCACAAAGAGAAAAGCGCAATAACAATAGCAAATATTCTAACAGTAGCACGATGAAGCCATTCAGGAAGATCCATGTTAAAGAAATCATGCAGCATTTTTTCCCCACTTTGGGCCCCTTCACCACAAAATTCCCAGCTTGATGCCACAATTTGGTTGGCTAAAAACAACACCACAAATAACCCAATTGGTATTACGGAATTCTTGTATGCCTGTCAATAAAAGAAATGGAACTGAATTAGTATATGCATGTGCTGTATAGAGGGAAAAGGCACAGGTTAAATCCCAAGTCAGCAAAAAACCTGTTCAAGTAGAGAAACTGTGTCTTGAAAAGATACCAAACCAACACCTGTACTGTAAAAGCCATTTGCAGCAGAATTCATAAGTACATAATTCACCAGAAATATGCCACTGGATATGGTGAAGTTGAGAATTAAATTATCTTGAGACCATGTGCTCTTTGACATACTGGCTAGTCCTTGATATCGCTGCAAAAGAAAATATAACAAAAATACGTGTTATAACTTATAATGCAAAAGACCAAACACTTCAATTACAATTAGGCCGATTTACATACTACTACCTATTATAGTTAAAAATTTTCAAATTACTACCTAATAAGTCTATTTATGCAAAATACAACCTAAAATCCTACAACTAAATAAAAACTACTACCAATTAGACGGAAAAGGAGAGTTTGCAACTAATAAGTCATCGGAACTTATGTTAAGACTATTCTACCCTCAACTCTAACAATTACCCGATTTCACTATCTTACCGTTACTTTTATTCTAAACTATCACAGTAAATCAAAATTACAATCATTAATCGCCAAAATCCAACACTTTTCATTATCGTCATCATCCTGGATCATCTTTCCATCATAGATTCAGGTCGGCTACTTCTATTTCTTACTTGTTTATCTTGTTATTTTTGCTAATGTTCAAAATTTTAAACCCTAGCTTTATAATTACTAGTATTATTGGTAAAATTTTGGGGGTTTTTGTTGCTTGATGATTGATGGCCTAAATTTGTGTTCTTTATTGTGTTTGATGCATACATTGATGATTGATGTATGATTATCGTACTAGTTGATGGAAAAAGACCAATTACTAATCTTATTTTGTGATGACTAAATGGAAAAAGATGAAAAATAAAGAGAAGACGATGAAGAATTAATGGAAAAAGAGAGAAGAAATGGAGAAGCTTAATTTAATGGAGGAAAAATTTGGGTTGATTAAAGTTATTGATAATGGAGGAAGAGGGAAAACCTGATTACTTGGATTATTATTAAGGGGTACTATGGGTATAAATCAATTGATAGTTTGCAAAAGAAAGAAACTCAATCAATCTCGGGTGAGTTTGGTTGTTTAAGTTGTGCTTTCCGTCGAATAGATAGTAAACTGAGAATTTTTGCAACTTTGTAGGTAGTAGTTTGCATAATTAAACATAATATGTAGTAAAATGAAAAATGTCAACTATAATAGGTAGTATTTTGCCATTTTTCCTTACAATTATTGAGCAGAAGATGTATTGAGCTGGGACATGTATAAAAAATGTCTTTGGATAGGGAGAGCTGCTTAGTGTGAGAGAAGAAATGAATGTGAACGAAATTCACTTTCTCTTTTTGTCTATAACTTGCACTTCTTTTCTATGGAATACAATTTTCTAAGCAAACAGGAAAGGTGCTACAATTTTTTGAATCACTGAAATTCTAATCAAACTCATAAAAAGTTACATTTCAGCATACTAGGGCCACTACCAACATTCCAAACCGCAATGTATAATCGCATATATCATTTTCATAAAAGCATAAAAACGTAAATAAATGCAATTTTGACACCCTAAACAAATTTCCTCCTATAAAAGATGTTAAAATTTGTGAATTACCTGTACAATAGCAGAATGGAGATAAAAATTGTGAGGCATGACATTCGATCCAAGAAGACCCATCAAGGCAAAAACACTCTCGCCACTCAACTTGAATGAGAGAGTATTGGAAGAAGATGTAAATTCCGGCAGACTAGATAGTATTCCAAACACATAGCAGACGATTGTAAATCCAGCCAACCATACAACGAAGAATTTTGCCTTGGAGCTTTCCTACAGAGAAACAAAATTGATAAAATTGTTATCCAATGAGATATGAAGTTCAAGATAAGACAAACACAGAAGTAGGAAATCTTACTAAGAGGGATGAAAAAAGTGGATACAGCATTGAATTTATTGCTGTCAAAAGGATACCAGTGAACAAATCCAGGCCAAAGAGCATGTTGAGTCCAAGGGTGATACCAAGAATCTACAGGAGAAAACACAGAACTGTGTTGCATTAACAATATACAGAGAAATAAAATTCAAATAATGTAACTTATGTAGAACCAGTACATTTTATATAAGACTAGAACAATGAGCCGCTTGATCACTTACCATACTGAGATCTAAGGAAATCACAGAGATCTCTGCTTGAGCCCCCAGAAGAAAACAGGTGACTCTATTATACTCCTGAGTGCAAATCTTCACAACATGGAAGACGAGAGTACATATTAATGCCACACACATAATAATCCAAGGATAAGAATATCAAAGAACATTGCTTAAGGAAAAATTGATTCAGACTTTTTCTGCTTTGCAGAAGATCCAAAAATCCTGAACCATTCATATTATGGCTTTTAAACTTAATTTTTTCTTATAACCTTGAATATGAACTATTACACGTACCATAACAACATAAGTACATAAAATTGAAAACACGCACAACATAACGATTGGCAGGAACAATAAAGTATTGATGACAATACGAAGTAACAAGTTATAATCACTTGACTTTGGGTCATTTCGGAAAAGGGTCTCTGTGTTTCTAACACATCCCCCCCCCCCCCCCCCCCCCCCCTCTCACCTCGACAAATGTGTTGCTAAACCTGTTATAATTTGACCACACTCAAAAGAAAACCCAGTACCTGCCTGTTTTTTACACGAATTTGGCCCAAACAGATCCAACCTAAAAATAACCCAAGAACTGTAAACCAAAATGGGTTAAGATTAGGGACTTAGGGTTAACCCGGTGGGCCAATGATGAGTTACCGTCTAAAATTAAATTAAGTTTTATTTAATTCCATTTTATTTTCTTATACTTAATTAAGTTCATTTATTTTTATTTGTTTTTTTATATAATTTATTTTCTTAATTTCTATTTTCTGTTTTTATTTTAAATTTATTACCAAGGCATTGACATGTTTAAACAATGTTCCATGTTAGGACACCTAATCTTTATGGGTTTAGTGTTGCTCCTCAATAAGAACTTCTCACTTTAATAAGTTTTATTTTAATTCCAGTTTAGTTTATATTACCAAGGTTGGCAAGAACTTCTCACTTTAATAGAAGGAGACCTGGTATGCCCAATGTTTCGAGTTAATATCAATAATGACTAAATGATGTACATTAATGTTAGTACTCCCTCGTACTCTAACTAATGTTACCTATTTCCTTATTCGGCTTAGTCACCTTTTGTTATTTCTTTATATGGACATATGGTTGGGTATGGAAGTACAAGAATACAGCCTAATCACTCACTCTCTCCTAACACCCAGGAGCATTACCCCCTCACTATCTTCTCCCTCCACACACATCTGCTCCACCATCACAACCTCCTTCCCCTTCAACTAAAACGCCCTCAACAACCCTTAAAAACGCCCCCACCCCTCCACTACTGATCCCCAATCCCTTTCACCAGTGGTTTAGCGGAGACGTATTGCATCGCGCCAGATGTATCAATATCGGAGGCAGCCGATACGAGATATTCAAAGACGTATCGGGTTAATTAAAAACAGGAAAATATCGGCCGAGATGACCAATTTATAACGTGGACCAGTCAACTCGGTCCGTGCTGAACCTTAGATTGACGAGTTATAACTTGCACCGGCCAAATTTTGCAATAAATATTTTTTTCAAAATGGTATAACATTGATCAAATTATTTATTCTAAATAGATATAATGTTAACTTCATCTGAAATAGTCATAGATGACAAAATATCTACAAAAACTTGTAAATAAATATCACCCCGATGACTACGACAGGGCGACAACCGAGTCCAGGACGATTCCGCGACACCATTACCCAATGACAACCGATACCGCGATTTTAATCCATGCTTTCACCTTAAAACATCAATCGCCTTCTAAAACTCACACCACACCCACCCACCCTAACCCAGCCCCTGCCCATAACAAACCCTGGTTTTGGGTTGGGTTGGTGGTAGTTCAGCTGTGTTGAGCAGCTGTGGAGTTGGATTCCAGAGGTTTTGGACTGATTCGGTGATGATTGGAACTCAGGTGGGTTATGGTAATTTTTGAGGATTTTTTAGACGGAATTAGTTTCTTTCCTATTGGTCTTACTATTCCCCTTTCTACCAATGACGTTCATAGACCCCATATTTTTACCCTAGCCCGACATCATTAAACATGTATCCTCATACTCAAAGTACAGATGAGTGAGATGACCCATGAAAGTCGAGTTGTAAACTTGGTGCTGAAATAGTCGGATGTGACTACGTCAGCATCCCATGCTATAAAGGATGCAGGAGTTATTTCACCCATTACATATTCATTTCGTAATGAAATTTGGTCCGACTTATGAAGGGTATTATACTATTATCAACCCTCCTTATGAGTGTGGCTCAAGGCAGGTTTATCTAAAATTTCACAAGACTGCTAGTGGAACATAAGTGGAAAAGAAAAGAACAAGAGCTGCAACAAATCAAATCCAGATTTCTTCAAATGATTACAGAAGCTTAAAATCCCACAAACTCATACCCACAACCCATTTTGTTTACACAAATTCTCATTTCAGACCGTCGTTACCCATCTTCAGCATAAAAAGGGTCAAATACATACCAAATCACCCCACGTATAACCTAAAAAATGACAATTTTTTGTCTTTATTACCCCATTTGGTAGTATTTGACCCGTGTTAACCAAAACTTATCGTTTTGATTATCAGCAAGTCTCAGCACATCATCTTGCAAACAAAAACCATGACAGTCGAGAAACACAACTAATATAATTCGACATAAGTTTCATACCTGCGTTAAATTGCGACCAGTGACGAGAGTAATCCGAGCAGATAAATAGTGACACAAGACAGCAACAAGGTTAAAAGTGATAGCAAAAAGCAGAAGATCACCACCAAAACGAGCACCAACGTCAAAACAAGTAGCCCACTTTCCAGGGTCAATATATCCAATCAAAACCAAAACCACCGGCGCCGCTGCTGGAAACAATCCTTTCGCCATTGAACTTGTCTGCTCCATTTCTCAACGAAAATCACAGAACCCGAGAAATTACTACTACTCGAAGATTAAAGAAAACGCAAGACAAATGATTTATGATCACAACTCTTGAGCAAATCACATTTCCAGCTGTCGCCAACACAATCAACCATCTACATCAACACAATTATTAAAACAAAGTCTAATACAAAACCAGATTCATGTCATTCAACAATGAAATTAACTGAATCGATAAA
The DNA here is from genome assembly GCA_029255685.2 of Silene conica. Classification (NCBI taxonomy): domain Eukaryota; kingdom Viridiplantae; phylum Streptophyta; class Magnoliopsida; order Caryophyllales; family Caryophyllaceae; genus Silene; species Silene conica. Next base: position 2,063,074 of record CM055314.2, read on the forward strand.
TTATATGATAAAACTAAAACGAAATGATACCAAATTCGGGCGAAAAGTGGTCGGAATTAGAATCTTAATGGACATACAGAAGGAAACCGAAACCCTAATAGATAGCCGCGGTAATAAATTGGCGGTTAAAAAAAGGAGTGAAGAAGAGTGAGGAGGAGGAGCTGATGTGAGGAGGTTCAGCAATGGAGGATAATATAATAAAATAATGGATAAATGATGGAAAGAAGGAAGAAGAGAGAGGGGGGGAAAAGGCGTGAAGTGATGGTAAAGGTGATAGAGTGAGCGGAAAGTGTGTTGAAGAGAAAAGAAAAGAAAAGAAAATGAAAATGAAGAGAGGTTACTGGTTACTAGTGTTGACTTCCCACTTGAATATTTCTCACTTTTTATACCCACAAATTCTCGCCGAAGACGGACCAATTCCGTCTCCTCGAGAAAACGGGTTAAAATGTCACTATTGTAACTTGTAACGATAAATATGACCACGTGAAAAAGCAACTTATTATCTTAGAAATCTATACTGGTTATATTTATCATTAAAAATTTTAACATTTGTCAATTGTCATCGTCTCCAGCAAGACTTGCTGTTTTATACCCCTACACCCATATTCTAGCTACATTCTTGATACTAATTGGGTCTTCGTATTTAAACCCTAATTTCCGTGTCTCTTCATTTGACACATCATACGTTAGAAACTTTTTGGTTACGGGTTTTAGTCTTATTTAATCCATTTTATCTTAAACTGAATATACGTATCTTAAAAAAGACCAACGGATCTTTAACTATCTTTTATATATAGTATGTCGTTTTATATATTTTGGTGTTATTTGATGGCTTTAATCAAAATAATTCTCAGTTTTACAAAAGGGTTACGAGTTATATTTATCGTTAAAACTGTAACATTTGTCATCGTCTCCAGCAAGATTTGCTGTTTTATACCCCTACACCCATATTCTAGCTACATTCTTGATACTGATTGGGTCTTGGTATTTGAGCCCTACTTTCGGTGTCTCTTCATTTGACACATAAAATATTAGATGTTTTTGCAACGGATTTAAAAGAAAACGATAGGGAATTAAAAGTAATTATTCTCTTTATATATGTTTGTTTGATAGAGAATTGAAACTAATGTGACTATGTGAGCATCTATTTTTACAGATTCTTGTTTAACACGTGTATATATTTTTATCTGAAACTTAAAACGACGAGTCAAATACGATAAACATTGCGAAATCATAATACCCAAAGACTATTAAAAAAACTATCCTAGTATGGTCTTATTTAGCCTATTTCATCTTAAACTGAATATACGCGTTTTGAAAAAGACCAACTGATCTTTAGCTATCTTTTATACATAGTATGTCGTTTTATATATTTTGGTGTTATTTGATGGCTATAATCAAAATAATTCTCTGTTTTACAAAAGGGTTACGAGTTATTTTTATCTTACAAGCTAATTCACTAGTGAGAATTTGTTTTAATCATATTTAAATGCCTTATTTACCATTATACTTTTTCTCATTTTGATGTATAAATGAATGATCGCATTTGTATATGATTTTACCTTCATTTTTTTTTGTGTCAAATGAACAGAAAAGTAGCGACACCACGTAAAATTCGGAAAAATACAATATCACAAAAAACCCTGACAAAAACGAGATTTTAGATTTTTTTTTTTTTACCAGGGATAGAATGGAGATATTTGAGTTAATATTAATGGATTGATGTCACTAATGTGTCCTTATTCAATTGATTTGTTAACATATTTATCTCGACGGAATATGCATTGGAGTTTTTTATCGTTATTTATTTTGTAATGCATGACTTTACGTAGACGAGTTCGCAATATATAATTATAAAATTTGGAAAGATACGAAAACCAAAAAAAGCAAGTTAATAATTACAAATACTTCGAAAAAAATTAATGTTTCTATATTGACTTTACAAAGAATTAATAAGAAAGTATCGAGAAGAACAATTAACTATTATTACCTTTTATTTTTATAAATTTTAATATGTTTTTTTAATGATATTATGATATTAATAAACATACTGATACTGTGGTTTTTTTGCACGTAACGATTGTATCATCATATAATTAAGTTAATGTTCAAACTCGAGCTGAGTTGTCCAACATTCGTGCATTGTCATCATACAGGGATTATAGACGTTTCACATCGCTCTGATAATACAATCAACAAATATTTCTTACGTATGATTTATCTAAGACATTACCTCAATTACTCATGGAAAAAAAGGTTACGGATTTTTTTCTATTTTTTTTAAAAAACAAATATAGATAAATGGGTATTTTCTTCCAAATCTACATATATTTGTATGTTTATACAATGTTTTTCAAGTAATTTTTTGAATGACTTTATTCTTATTTAGGTTATTCAATGTATAGGTAAAGATTCATTCCTACTTTATTTGATTATTTTCTACATATGTCATTTGACCATTGTCAGTATTTGTCACACCAAGACTACCAAAATTATCCCACCCATGAATAAACTTTTATGTTTACATTACTAGTTTTATGTCCGTACAAAAAATGTACGGGTCTATTTTTAAAAATTTCGTAAATATATTAAAAAAGTAGTACAAATATAATTTAATATGAACTTAAATGAGAAAAATATAAATTATGAATTTGGGGATGATTTTGACTCCAAATAATTGATTTACTAGTATAATTAATTTTTTTAATGATTATATAAATTGAAATAAATAATCATGACATTATGAAATAAATTTGAACTATATAAAATAGATAAAGAAATTGTATTGTATTTCTATATCTTACCCTTTTAAATAACTTACTCTCTAAATGAAAGTAAAATGATAGAAATATTTTTAATAGCAGTCTTTTAAAATTTGTGGATGATTTTATAAAGAAAATAATAATGTATTGTTATTAAGACCATCTTTTTACTCGATGTTAACGTAGTTTTAATTGACTAATTCTCGAAGAAGGTTGTTATATTTTCTTTAGAATCGTAAATTTATATTTTTTTTTGTGGGTTGGGTTTATTTGATCTTATTCAAAAAAATTGATCTACGTTTCTTTCATTTTTTTAATCTACGTTTTTTTGTTAATTTTTATCTCCTCGTGTATTTTTTTCATTTTTTTAATTTTATGGGTTGGGTTTATTTGATCTTATTCAAAAATCTTTGATCTACGTTTCTTTCATTTTTTAATTTACGTTTTTTTGTTAATTTTTATCTCCTCGTGTATTTTTTTCGTTTTTTTAGATATACGTATGTTTGTTAACTTTTAACTCTTTGTATAATTTTTTTCGTTTTTCATACCTCTAAATATTTGTTAATTACTTCTAATTGTCCAACTTTTTTTAATATTGTTGAATTTTTTGTTTCTCGGTAGAATTTTAGTGATTTTTTTAGTATCGAAGAGGTTAATTTTCCGGAATAGTAATTTTTTTTTTATTAAAATTTGTTGTCCCTTATATAGATTTCCGATTTTTTTCAAATTTTCTTTTATTGTGAGGTTGAATGTGATTAATTTTTTTATCATAAGCTTTTTAACATATGAACTAGTTTTATGACCCGTGAAATTCACGAGATGTTTAATTTCTAGTGTGATATTTTAGTGATTTAATATAATAATATACTAAGATCAACTCAACTTACAACTTTCATGTTATAGGAGTTATATAAAGTCAATTAGTCTTTTGTATAACAATTTATTAGAAATTAAAGTCATATACAATGAATACTAAAATACCCTGCAAAATTAAAGTAACTGAATGCAGACTAAAATAAATTAATAATATAGGTATTCATATAATCAAATTATATAAAACTATATTGACAAACAAAGATCTCAAAGATGATATATAGAGCACCCTCACAAATTAGATATCAAAATTTCATTAACAATTCTGACAATAACATAGAACACACGATTAGAAATATTATGACAAGACTAACATTTTATACGTAATACCCCTAAAATTAAAGCTAATACAACAATAAATTGCGGAATTAAGAATTTTAAAGTAACAACTTTATTTAATCTGTAATCTTATTCAAAATGTGAATAAAACGATAGGAAAGATAAGTGACACTACCATTTTATTAACAATAAAGATGATGAGAAATTTTTTTGCTTACAAGTTTTGCTTTCTATAAAAAATATATAAACAATTGAGGATGTGTTTTATGCCTATTAAATATTCTTTTATTATTATTATCAAATTTAATATAGGCAAAAATATAGATCAAGATTTAGGACTTTTGAGCATCCGTTGTTCATTATTATGAAGTTCAATATAAACACTAGTTTTGTGAATTGTGAAATTCTCATGATGTTTTGTTTCTAGTCTAATATTTTTAGTGTTTCTAGTAATTGGATATATAAAATATCAAACACACATTTGATCACCTCGTGAATAATTCATGATAGAACATGTTAATAATATAAAGATCAAAGTCGGAATAATTAAATAAGTCTGTAGGTGAAGAGTGTTATCTATTCAAAGGCAAAATGATGGGGAAAACAACAAATACCAAAATAAAACATACAAATGAAAAATAAAATATTAATCATTCATGCTGATGTCGTAGGTCTTGTAGTTAGTTTGTAATTTATAATTGTTTAAGCAATTCTAGTATTTCACTTTTCCGTATAGTCTTGTTTCTCCAATGAATCGTCTCTCTATAGGTATAAACAAAAAGAATTCAATAATTAGTGAAAAAAAACCATGAATAGTGAAATTTGTTTTATGTAATATCATCGTTATTAACGCAACTTCCTTGTAAATAGTGATAGAAATAGGGAATAAGAATCAAGTCATAAAGATGTAAGTATATTTACCTTTAAAGAGTAACATACAAATCTTGATATATAACCCCTAAATGAGAACACAACAAATACATACGATCAAGTTGAAATGTGATGAACAAATTAACTCAATGTAAATTACATAAAAAAAATAAACAAATTAGTTAATAATTTAATACCTTAATACAATTAACTTGATGTGAATATAAAGATAAGAAAGATTAGTGACATATATAATTCTAGTAACGAAAAAAATAACAAAAAAAATTGGCTTACAAATTTTGCCTTCCGACAAAAATATATAAATAGTTGAAGATGTGTTTTATGACTTTTGAGCATCCTCTTTTTAAATATTATCAAATTTAATATAAACATAAATATCAATCAACATTGATGACTTTTGACCATTATTTTATTATTATTATGAAATTTAATATAGACATTAATATGGGCCAATGAGAAATGGAATGTATAGGGTTTGTTTATTTGTTGTTATTATTATTTTTGCTTTTACAAAATCGACTTTATATGAGAATGATTTCAGATATTATGTTATGAAATTAAAATATGACTTATGGATAATAATATAGAGTTTGACTTGCCTTTTAATTAGATTTACAGATAAGGTTATTGTTATTTTTTAAAATTCTTTCTACAAAATCCACTTTACATGAGATTAATTTAAGATTTTATCTTGTGAAATTAAAATATGACATGTGGGTGTCATGTGGATGATAACAAAAACTTTGGCTTGCATTTTAATTAGATTTATAGATAAATTTATATTTATAAATTTTTCTCATTATTATGAAATTTAATATAGACATAAATATGCAGCAAGAAGAAATAAAATGTAAAATTTTTTCTTGATTATTATTATTATTATTATTATTATTATTATTATTATTATTATTATTATTATTATTACTACTATTATTTTATTTCTTTTTCAAAATATATGTACTTTGCATGAGAGTGATATAGGAAGTTGTCTTATGAAATAAAAAATATGATATGTGAGTGATGGTAAATATTTTAACTTGTTTTAAAATTATGTTTAATTATATAGTTATAGAGTCAATTAGTATTACATTTATGTTTTATTTTCAATTTAATTAAATAATCAAGAAAATGAATATAAATTAATGAGGCGCAAAATTGGCATATGGAATAAAATGGATAAACTAACCTTTTATTTGAATAGTATGAATAATTAAATTAAATAAGCAGTTAAAATAAATTAAAATTAATGGGTATGAATTGTCATATGGAATAAAATTAAATGTTAAGACATGTGGAATTAAATTAAATGTTTTAGTAGTAATATAATATCCTTTAATATTATAAATGAGTGAGTTAAATTAAATTAATTAAATTAATTTATAGATAAATAATTTAAATTAAGGTATAAGAATTTGTATTCTAATTGTTGATTGTTGACATTAATGATTGTTGACGTGGATTTTGTATGATGCAAGGTGGCTTTTTACTAATCCTATGTGGCTTTTATTTATTGCTGATGTGGCTTTTACTTGGCATTTTAACTTAACCTTTTAATAAGGTTTTATAGATATGTATATGAAAAATAAGAAATGAGGAGAGAGGGTAATTAATTGGGGTGAGAGTAAGTGGAGAGAGTGGGGTTGGTTAATGTGTAAAAAAAAAAATTAAAAAGTAAAAATTCCAGTCAATCACAAGCCTAGAAAAGACCTTCCTTTTATAGATAGGAGTTAAATTTAATGTATATGTTTATATAGTATATAAATTTGCTTTTATACATTTTAATTGTCACAAATTATAGAGTAATACGGTCTCATATAAAAAGTTATTCCTTCAGTGCTAATAAACGATTTTTCTTTTTATATATGTTGATCGTCTTATGGTATGAGAGTATGAGACCGTTCATACAAAAATTCTAATTTAATTTTAATTGTCAAGGTATCCAAGAGGTTAATTTTCCGGAATTGTAATTTTTTTTTATTAAAATTTGTTGTCCCTTATATAGATTTCCGATTTTTTTAAAATTTTCTTTTATTGTGAGGTTGAATGTGATTAATTTTTTTATCATAAGTTTTTTAACATATGAATATGTATATGAAAAATAAGAAATGAGGAGAGAGGGTAATTAATTGGGGTGAGAGTAAGTGGAGAGAGTGGGGTTGGTTAATGTGAAAAAAAATTAAAAAGTAAATGTTTCAGCCAATCACAAGCCTAGAAAAGACCTTCCTTTTATAGATAGGAGATTAACAAGATAATACAGTATCTTGCTTGGGATAACATATGAAAAATTATTTAATTAACAAATATCTAGTTTAAAGTGTTTCCGTGTATTTTTGTCCGTTATAGCAGACAACTCGAAGATGAGACATCTTTATTGTAATTGTTACTCTTACCATGTACGACTTTATATGATAAAATATAAACTTACAAAGTGTAGGGATTAAAATTTTACCATTATAAATGTAATTTCATAACTTAAATTGTTTGAGTAATCCCGAGAAAAAAAATGCGAAGCAAATCATAATTGCTTAAAAAGGTGCAATAAAAAAGATTGGAAATATAAATTAGCCTATACCCGCCTTAGCTATCTCCAATCGACCTATAATAAATACTCGTAGTAAATAGCAGAGGCGTATCCAGGACTCGATCATAGGGGTGCAAAAACTTAACAATTATTTCGACGATATGAACTAAAATTTAAACACAATAAAATCGTGAGGTCAGAGTAAAGCACAAAATTAAAAAAATTGGTTCTAAATAATTCAATAAGGTATAAATAAAATAATTTGTATAAATTTGCAAGTATATAGCTCTTTAATGAGAAAAGAGTACATTTTATAATATAATTCAGATAATTGTAGCCCAATAATATGATCTTAAAACATTAAATAACAATAAAGGCAAAATTTATTATTAAATGAGAAAAAAGTGCAAAAATGTCGTACATTGGAGCAAACCTGCGACCAAATTTGTAGAATTTCAGTATCTAACCACTACACAACAAAATATTTGATGAACCTTATAGAAACTACTCCAATTTATAAATATTTTCGAACAAAGGGGGTGCGGGTGAACCCACTGCACCCCCTAAAAACGCCACTGGTAAATAGTAATATTTAATAACTATATAATATATATATCGAAAAAAAATTACTTCTTCCATTTTAATCCAAATACCCAATTTGCTTTTTATACACTATTCACCGATCAACTTTCAATCTCAATTTTCTCTCAATACATAAGAAAAAATATATTCATGTGGGGTCTTGTTTAATTCGTCTTTACGAGTACATTGAAAATATATAACTTTTATAATTTTTACAAATACGTAGTTAAAGATATAAAGCACGCAAAACGTACATTAACAAACGTGAATAAAGCAAATTGGGTATTTGGATTAAAATGGAGGAAGTATAACTTAAGAGATAAAAAAACAAACAAACAAAGTTAATAAACTTCTGTAGTACGTAGCAGTCTAGTACCCACCCAAATTCTTAAACATTGTCCAACGACATAACCCAAAAAACAATTTTACATGTGTATTTGACATGTGTTTCATTATATGTAAAACTATTTTATTGATCAACAGAGCTCTGGTTAATGGAATGTTAGACATTTTGCGGAAATTTATTTATAGAAGTAGTACAACTAGTATATTTTAAATTCAAGATTTATATTTCTTTTAAATTGTTTATGAGGAAATAGGTAATTTGGCGCACGCGGCAATGTCAATACCAAGCTTTTGTTTAATGCCACTCTAATTAGATTCAAGATCAATATCGAAACCTATATACGTATATAGTAAGTCTTGCTTGCGACGGGTCACCATTTGTGACGGATATTTTGTGAGGTAAAATGGATAGAAAATGAGTTAGTGGAGAAAAAGACCACATGAATAGTGTTGAAGAGAGAGAAAAAGTGGGTATTTTGTGAGAGTAAACGGTATCCGTCACAAGTTTGCGACGGATAGTGCCGTTGCAAATAAGAATTTGTGATACGTATATACGGAGTACTATTTGAGTGGCATTAGGCTTGTTCTTTTTGGCTTTTTAGAGCTGAACTGACCTGAGCTGAACTGAATGGGGCTGAGCTGAACTAAACTGAACAGCTGAGCTGAACTGAATCGAGCTGAGCTGAACCGAGCTGAGCTGAACTGAAGTGAACGAACTGAACTGAACTGAACTGAGCTGAGCTGAACTGAATCGAGCTGAGCTGAACTGAACTGAATTTAATCGAGCTGAACTGAACTGAGCTGAATGAAGCTGAAATTAATAGAAAAAACTTAGGTTTAATTAAAGTTTACTAACTAATGGAGTAATAATAATATAGAAAAAATATTTGATTAATACAAATTTGCGATTTTTTAAAAAATAATTATATTAAAAAAATATTAATTTTTAAGTATTTCTTTTTTGTAGTAAATTCTAATGGACTTTGCTTTTTTTCTTTTCTTGTGTTTTAAAATTAACAAAAGCAACCTTTGAATATATTACGTCTAATTAACATTAATTATTTTTTTATTATCTAAACATTTTACGTCTAAATGTGGTAGATGTGGCATGTATTTCATTTTTTTTATTATCTAAACATTAATTATTTTTATATATAAATTTTTATAGGTAAATATTATTTGGTGGATTCGGGATACCCGAATACACTTGGGTATTTGTCTCCTATTAGCCATCAAAACGTGAGAAACCATGTGCCTGAATATAAGCATGCACCTCCTAGCGGAATATTTGAACATTTTAATTATCGACATTCATCTTTGAGGATGACGGTTGAAATGACGTTTGGTCAGCTGAAGAGAAGGTGGAAGGTGTTAAAAAACATGCCACAAATGACAACGAAATATCAAATGTCAATTATCGTATCCGCTTTTACACTTCATAATTTCATTCGGATGCATAAACCTGGTATTCCAGTTATACAACATCAAAGTATTCAAGGAAGAACGGATTCAAACATGGATGATAAAGAACGGAAGAAATTCATGGACAAAGTTCGAAAAAAAATTGAAGAAAAAGGGTGCGATATTGGTGTCCATAATGACCTCGAAGATGAAGCACATCAAGATGATAACAATAATAATCATAATAAGAATTATTAATTAATAATAATAAATAGAATAATTAATAAATAAATATAATAATAATAAGAGTAAATTAGATTTTACTCCCTTTTGAAATCAAAATTTTTAAAATTACTCCCTTTTGAAATTTTTTCCTAAAATTACTCCCTTAATTTGCATTTTTTCTAAAATTGCTTCAAAATACCGATTTGAGTTGATTTATTTCCCTTTATTTTTAACTCTCTTACATTTGTCTACATATTTATACCTTCCATAGTATAGATTGGCTAAGTAACAAACGAAATATGTTAAAAAAAATAGACGAAATAAGTCACTAAAAGTGGAGTTTGGGAGCAATTTTAGTAAAAAATGCAAATTAAGGGAGTAATTTTAGGAAAAAATTTCAAAAGGGAGTAATTTTAAAAAAAATGATTTCAAAAGGGAGTAAAATCTAATTTACTCTAATAATAATAACAAAAACAATAATAATAATAATACTAATAATAATAATAATAATAATAATAATAATAATAATAATAATAATAATAATAATAATAATAATAATAATGTGGGATGTACTTAATAAAGTCGAGCTGAACTGAACTGAAATGAGTTAAATGAAGTTGAGCTGAACTGAACTGAATAGAGGTGAGCTGAACTGAATTGAGCTGAATAGAGCTGAGCTGAACTGAATTGAGCTGAATTGAACTGAATAGAGCTGAGCTGAACTGAACTGAATAAAGCTAAGCTGAACTGAGCTGAACTGAATAGAGCTGAAAATAAGGCAGAAAGAACAGGGCCTAAGTCTTTCAATAATGCCCTTGTCCTTTCCCTTAATTTTTGCCGAGGATTCAAACCCGCCCTTAATATTTCTGCTGTCCTTTTGGAAAATAAAAATCAAATGGGGTGTATTAAAATCTGGTGAGCTTAATAAAAACAACCGCAAGTCTTGCTGAAGACGATGACATTCCGTCTCATCAAGAAAACAGGTCAAATGTTACCATTTTAACGCCAAATATAACCAGTATAAACTTTTGGTTTTTCACAAGTCACATTTGTCCTTAAATTGGTGACATTTTGACCCATCTTCTTGAGGAGACGAAATTAATCGGTCTTCAATGAAAATTTATGTAAAAACAAACTACTGTGGCCTAATATTCTCTATACCATTCTCTGTACCAGTCCTACAAGATCAATATCGAAACCTATACAGCATTACAGAACAATATGCCTGCATAAATTGTTTCGAAACTAGGTAAACAAAAACAACCGTGATTAACCAAAAAAAAAAACCTACATTGATTAATTTATACCGTGGTTTATAAAAAAACTACTTCGGTTTATAAAACATCTAGCATTCTCTGTACCATTCGGCATTCTCCCCATCGCTCTTTACTCGTGTTACTGTGATGTGTCTCGGGCTCTCAGCTACACGGCCAAAGTTATCCCGAGTACACATTGAAACCAAAGGATAAATTTTCCACCAGATTTTCCGATACACAATGGGGAGCCTTCGAATATTACAACCAATCAATACGATGCACCATGATCGACAGAATTTACGCCTCCAAAAACTGAACCGTTGTGAATCTAATAACTGGTTAACAACACAAACTCTTTCGACCCACCGTGGGTCTTGTTTCAGACCACAATTTTGGTCGGAAATAATAAGACGGGATTTTGTAACCATTTTACAGCCAAATGTAACCATTATTTACAAACAAGTTATCATAAGCTGTAACATTGACCATACACTATCGTGGTTACATTTGGCTGTAAAATCGTTACAAAATCTCGTCTTATTTTTTCAGACCAAAAGTGAAGATCTGAAACAAGGATTTGTGTTCGACCCCATATGATGTTGAGATTAGTGCTTTCTTGAACTCAGGCTACTATCGCTCACCCCAACTGATCTATTTGACAAACGACGCTTATATCGTTTAAGGACAGATGCGAGATTCTCTTTCCCTTTTGGAAATGCCACATCACCAGCAGCAGTTCCTGACCTACCTTTACGGCAAGAAATTGCAATTTCTACGTCCTTGATCACTTCTAAGATCATCGATGCTGATGTGACTTTTCCCCTGGTCGGTCTTACAGCAGGAGGCAACATAGAGTTAGAAACAGGAGAGCTTGATCGCATTTGGTACGATGGTATTTGGAGGCAGAAGCAAGGGGACATTGGAGTCCGAGGTTTGAAAAAAGCCAAATCAATCACACCCTGGCATTTAGACAAAGTTAATTAGTATAGAGATAGAGATCCTTTCCAAGTGTGCTCTTGTTATGTCAAGAAGTATTATGAGATGGTACCTAGGTAGCACCAAAACGGATATGGACACAGACACGTGACACGGCATCCCGTGAAATTTAGGACACGTGACACGTCATTTAAATATAATAAAATATACTCCCTCTGAGTTTCCATGATTGTTCCTATTTCCCTTTTGGTGCGAGTTTAGTGATTGTTCCTATTTCCTTTTTTAGTAACTTTTTTGTGGTTCAAAATGAATTGGGTGTGGGGTAGGGTGTTTTGTGTGGTTTAGAATGATTTTCTTAATTTTTGGGTATAAAGTAAAAGGAACAATCATGATAACTCGGAGAGAGTATATTTTATGATTATAAATAACGTATAGTTTTATTTTTTATCCTGTATTCGAAGCAAAATCTAAACAAGTAAAGGTACAATTCGACTTTTACTATAACTAATTTTAATTTTTCCACCCAAACTCATCTTCTAATCGATCTTTTTTAACATTTTATTCCTCGTCTAAACTATAATATGTTTAGCCATGTGTCCAACGAGTGTCGGGTGTTCGAGCATCGGACACGGGACGGCTAATTAGGAGAAGTGTCCGTACTACCTAGGATGGTACCACATTTGACCAACCCATATCCTCAAGTATTACTCATTAACTATTAACTATTGGGTGAATGGCCAACATACAAGACCGTGTCAACTTTGTAAAATTATACACATCTATAAGCAAGGATTATCTGAACTTCAGAGTTATCTCCAAATAAAAGCATAGTTTTTCCTAATTTTCTTAAGACAAACCCAGATCTGAATCTCTGCCAGAAACCATACATCCAGTTCAGAAAAGATAAAATAACTAAAATAATCCCCAACTAGACCTGGCAAAATAAAACCGAACCCGAAAACCGATCAAAAATACCTGAATTGACAACCGATCGAACACCCGATACGAGTAACCTGAATTGTACCCAAAACCCGACTAAATCTGAATGGAACCGAAACTGAATCGAATTTAATATACCTGTACCGACAACAATCGAACCGATTTAAAAGTATCTATGTTTTGAGAATAAACTTATATTTTAGGTGTTTTTTGATTAATTTTTTGTTTATTTATGATATTATGAAATATTACATTCAAATTGAAAAGTATAAGATACATTTAAACTAATATTTTTACCGTTAATTAACAAAAATTATAACCCAGAACAGAATTGAGGTTGACCTGACCCGACCCGTACCTGACTTGATATTGTACAAACTGATTTAAGTGGCTAACTGAAATGAACCCGATCGAAATCGAACTAAAACCAAAATTTTGGCCAGCCTGATTTAAACCGAACCGATTTAACCCAATCCGACAGATCTAGGCCACAACCCACTAACAATAGATTTTAACACAGATTTATAACAGACAATAACAATAACAAATATATACAAGGCACAACATCCAAGGAGAAAGTTGTATAGATTACTTACCTGAAGACGGTTTAGCACATAAGTATACTTTCCCCATAGCTCTGGACGACTTTCCATTAGAGAGAGCTCCAGCACCCGATGAATGCACCACACACCAAAGGTAGCAATTAGATCTACTTTCCAAACGCAGCCCTCTCCACAATGGGGAACTGAAGAGATCAGTTGTGTGGAGGATGCCTCATCACCCATCAGATTAGTGCCAACCTTCATATCCGTATATGAATATTGAGAAACAAATAAATGCGAGGGTTGTTTAGAATCTCGAGACTCTACCTCAAAAACAAACCTCTCTCTTGTAGCCACCCGATCAATGAGGTCTTCATCAACACCGTCATTTTCCCTAAATAACCATTCGGAACCTTCTAATTTCAGCAACTTTAAAATGCAATGCCTCAACGATAGAAGCAATTTGCTTTCCATCTCTGCAACTGGAGGTTCTTGAGTGATTGCAGTACTCCTATTCCCCACAGCCTGAGGTCCAAGATTGCTAGAGTCATTAGCCAACCCAAACTGTTCAAAAGGTTGTTTGTACCACAGAGAGCGTGCCCCTGAGCTCGAGCTGACTGAAATAGCATCACAATATGCCATAGAAGGAGAAAGTTCATCGAAAGCAAGGGGTCCGACAGGCCTTGATCCCGTGCTGCTAACAGGTGACCGCTCATAAGTTGTCCGACCAACTGATGCAGTAAAGCCGGTAGACGGGTTAGGGCTGTCAAACTGCTTATTCCTTTCGGACAAATAGGAATTCCGGAGAGGTACAATAAGTCCAGAAATGTCTGGCAAGCTGTGATATTGTTTGACATTATTTTGGTTAGCCATCCTTCCGATTGGCCCAGCAGAAAGGTCATAACCAGGTTTAACAGGACTCATCGCATTATTTCTTTGAACTGCAAGATTCTGAAAGCTTGATGGTTGTACACCATTAACTCCATTTACCAATGGCTGCCCTAATCCAAAAGCAAAAGATTCACTATAGTCATTATTGACCAAGGATGGTGACCTTTGAGACATGGGTTCTAGTTGACCATAGGCATAACCGGACCTTTCCTTCGCCGCACGATTAGCATAAGATGCCAACTGATAACCATGTACAGTTGCTGGCTGATACTCCAAGCTCTGAGAAGATGGCAGGAAGCGCAGACTCTGATATCGCCTTTCCGCTGCATCAAGAGAACTGTTATTAGAACTCTGAACAAAATTGTCTAATGATTGCCTCTGGTTTGACCATATTGAAGTAGATCCTCTTTGAGCCCTATATGCTGATTCTATACTGCTTTGCAACTTCTGCTGACTTGGATTGTCATATAAACTTGAGTTCATAAAATTTTCAGATAGTCTGCCACCCAATGATTGGGACTGCATTCCAAACTCCTTTCCTACAAAATTTTTTGATGAGGATTGGTATGGCTTACAATTCCCACTAAGAAGCATATCTAAATTCTTAGCCTTTGCTTCTTGAGTTAATTGGCCATGGAAATCATACAGCTGTCCCCAAAATTCATCAAGGACCACAGCCAACTGACGTCTTGCTGCACGACCTAATCCCGAAAGTCTAGATAGACTGCCAGTACTGGCTCCCCCCTCATCAGTTTTTCCACTAAGACTTCTAAATGATCCAGGGCCATCTGGGATGGTGGATGAACCAAATAGAGAAACATCTTTACATGATTCCTCACATTCCCATGTGTTCTCATCATCTTCCTTCTCCATTGGCAAGTCACTTTCAATTCTCAAGCTCTTTTGATCAGCATAAGACTGCTTGTTTACCACAGAACTTGATTCTACATAAGGATCATCTGAAACCTTGGTTCCCGCACCAGAGACCGCCTGTGAATCAGAGAAGGTTGATGATAGTTCTGGCGTTGAATGAGATACCACTGAGCTTACAGGCACTTTGATGCTATTAGTCACATAAGGCTCAAGAGCTGTGTCCATAATTGTGTCCGGTAAATTATCATCATAATTAGTAGTTGCTATGCTGGGATCAGTGCGCGAGGATTTCTCCTCCAGTGACGTGAATTTGTTCGCGATATTAATGGATTCCACCTCACGATATCTAGTTTCAATGAAATCACTGTTCTCCATTTTTGCAAATGGTTCAGGCGCAACTTGTTGAGCATCTGAATTCCAAGGTTGAGAATCCAGTCTAGTAGTTGAAGATCTCAGAGCCGTGGAAGCTAGAAACAGCATAATAACGAGTGAAATAAAAACAGCAACAAGAAGCAGGATATATGACATGGATGTACCACTATCAATACTCCAACGCAAGTTACCCACCCAATCACTCTCCCCAAAAATCATCTCTACTACAAAAGTAAGCTCCAAGCCAAGCATCCCCATGAACGTTAGTAGGACTAGAAACTCAAGAACCGGAGAAATCTTGTGCAAACCCATAATAGCTCTGCTCGATGCTATTCTAAAAAGTGGTATCACAGAAGATGGAAGCAGAAGAGCCACCACAACTTGCGTGCAAATCAGCAAATGGTGCATTCCTTCAGCTCCAGAATGCCACAAACAAAACAGCGCTATCAAAACAGCAAAAATTCTAACAGTAGCACGATGGAGCCACTCGGGAAGATCCATGTTAACGACGTCATGCAGCATTTTTTCACCACCTTCAGCCCCTTCACCACAAAATTCCATGCTTGATGCAACAATTTGATTTGCCAAACATAAAACTACAAATAACACAATGGGTACTACGGAATTCTTGTATGCCTGTCATTAATAGAAAAGTAACTGGGTTAGTAATTTAGTATGCATCTACTGAAGAAGGGGAAAAGTACAAGTCAAACCCTAAGTTGGAATATAAACCTGATCAAGTAGAGACATTGCATCTTGAAAAGATAGCAGACCAACACCTGTACTATAAAAACCATTTGCGGCTGAATTCATAAGTACAAAATTCACAAGAAATATTCCACTGGAAATGGCGAAGTTGAGGATAAAAATATCTTGAAACCACGCACTTTTTGACATACTGGCTGGTCCTTGATACCGCTGTAAAAGAGGCATGTTATGACTTATAAGGCAAAAGACACTGAAGAAAATCACAAATGGACCCATAAACAATGAGGGGATTGTGAAAGATATAAGAAAATTTAGATTAGGGTTTTTGAGCATAATGTGATGAGTTGGAATAAATAGATGACATGGCGTTGGATAGGGAGGACAGCAGACTGAGGAGATACTATATGAGAAAAGCTGTTTGACAATATCATTTTATTTGTTATTTACACATTTAATCGTAATCATCTTTTCTTTGTTCCTAGCCCTAAGGTTTTATGATTTTATCATACTCTTTCATTGATACTTATATTAGACACAAATCTGTACAGATCATCAGGAAACTGTCCTTCAACACTTGGATAAAGTTTCCTACATCTATCTCACTTTGCACTGCCAAAGTAGGGACCCTTAAACCAGTTGCACGAACTATGTGGCCCAATAGTCTTTTCTCAGGAAAGCATCGTATGGAGGTGGACAAATGACGAAGATAAGTCAATACGCGTGAGCTCTGTAACAGAACAGCAAAACAAATACACAATGCAAAGATCACTAGTATACAGATGTGTACAACGGCTTCTAAAAAGGAATCCAGGTCCCGAAATCCTTGGCTTTTATACAAATTGTTTCCAAGATATTCAAATAATGGTAGATATCCTAACCATCAAGTAGCCTTGAATTTACCAGGATTACAATATTTAAAAGTAATATGCATCTTTAATCATTGAAATTCTGATAAAAATCATCAAAGTTCCATTTGATTTTACTACCAACATTCTGAACAGCAGTGTATATACCTTTTCCATAATAGCAGAAAGCATACAGATATAAAACTTTGACAACCTAAAACAAGTTCTCTCGCACAGACGAAGTTGAAGTTGATAAATTACCTGTACAATGGAAGAATGGAGGTAAAAATTGTGAGGCATTACACTCGATCCAAGAAGACCCATCAAGGCAAAAGCACTCTCACCCCTCAACATAGATACCAAGCTATTCGAAGAAGTTGTAAACTCGGGTAGACTTAATAGTATACCAAGCACATAGCATACGATTGTAAATCCAGCCAAGCATACAACAAAGAATTTTGCCTTAGAGGTTTCCTGCAAGGATGCAAAAGTAAAAGTGACATAACTGTAAATTTATATAAGACTAGGAGTTCAAGATAATATAAGCACAGAAGTAGGAAATCTTACTAGGAGCGAGGAAAAAACTGGATACAACGTTGAATTGAGCGCTGTCAGAAGGATACTAGCGAACAAATCCAGACCAAAGATCATATTGATCCCATGGGCAATACCAAGAATCTACAAGAGAAAACACAACACAACATTGCATAAGCAATGAACAAAGATATACAACCAAAGAATGTAACTAATGAATGAACCAGGCAACCAACATCTCTTTTATAAGAATGGACCGAGCCACTTTGTCACTTACCATACTAAGATCTAAGGAAATCACAGAAACCTCTGCTTGAGCCCCCAGAAAAAAACAGGTGAGTTTATTGTATTCCTGAGCGTAAATCTTCACGATAAAGAGAATGTGAGTAAACATGAATGTTAAAATCATACATACAAGAATAAGTACATCAAAGCACAGTGTTTCAGGCTTTCAGCATGAAGTGATTCAAAAATTTCTTCTGTTTCCAAAATTCCAGAAATCCAAAATTCCAGAATCATATTACAGCACTTTTTAGTTCATTTTTTTACATGACAATGCCCAATGTGAAAGTGTGTATAAGTGTATAACCACATAAATTTAGAAGTATGCACAAGGTACCTATTAGTTGAAACAATATAGTATTGATGACAATTGGTGTAACAGCCTTCATCTGTTGCTAACACAAGAGTTAGGTATTGTACATCTGACAACCTCCTTTCCCCTTAATTCGTGAGAACTCTTGAGTACTGAGAGGTAGTCCATTATGGGTGTTACGGAGGGTGATTTCTATCACTGAGAGTGGATGTGGGATTGATAGGATGAGACCAGAGTGGAGTCAGAAATGGAGATGACGATGATCAACACTGTGGAGTGGTGACGGTGGGTGATCTGAAGGGTTTGGGGGGTTTGGGGGTGGGGAGATGAGTGGTTGAAGGGATTTGGATGGTGTTCGGGTGCACTAGTTGTTGACGAGCATCGTATATAATACGGAGTGTTAAACTAACCAACCACAAAGGACTATCAACATTCTTCAGCGACATTTTCAGATAGTCGCTATTTGGTTACTATGGCCGATATTTGAACGACTGATGGCCAATACATGGCTAATACAGCCAATACTACACCAATACAGCTTATATGACCAATAAAAGAAAATGTGGAATAAATCATTATATTGGGTGTGCCTGTGTATATTACGCAGCTGCCATTTGCGATCGTTACTGCAGCCAATGCCAAGATTTAATACCATACCATGTCCACAAGTAGACTGATGAAATCAGAGTTGGTGGTGGGGTCGGCTATTGTGGGATGGTGATGAGGTAAGTTGTGTCGTGAGGACTGAGGGTAAGATATGAAAGGTGGGCCGTGGTAGAGCATAGTTACGTTAAGAAAATTAATGATATTAGGCATACAATAGTTATGGTGGCTCTATTAACAATGTATTAACATAATAACATGTAAGGCAGCCTCACCTCAAACTTACTCTTAAACCAATTTAAGTTGGTCTTGCTTCAGACGCCAATTTTGGTCTGAAACAATAATACGGAATTTTGTAACCATTTTACAGCCAAATTGACCATTATTGACAAACAAGTTATCCTAAGCTATAACATTGGCCACACTAATGTGGTTACATTTAACTATAAAATGGTCACATATGGCCCTTCTGTCTGAAACTTCATACCAAAAGTGGCCGTCTGAAACAAGAATTTGCCAATTTTCAAATGATACCACAAGTTTACAATGCCGCAAACTCAGATCCAAATCACATTTAACTATCAGCAAGTTCACATATCATCTCCCAAACATTAAAAAAACACGAAAATGGAGAAACGCAACACCTAATTAACCAGACGTAAGAAGTAAACCTGTGTTAAATTGCGGCCAGTGACGATAGTAATACGAGCAGATAAATAATGACACAAGATAGCCACAAAGTTAAAAAGGAGTGCAAAGACGGCAAGATCACCACCAAAACGAGCACCAACATCAATACAAGTAGCCCATTTTCCAGGATCAATATATCCAATCAAAATCAAAACCACCGGAGCCACTGTCGGAAGCAACCGTCCAGCCATTCGAGTTGCGGTACTCGGACTAGAACTAGCCTGCTCCATTTCGTGACCGAAAAATACTAATAATCAAAAGTCAGCAGGAAATATTTGTTGTCACAGCTCTTGAGCAAATCACATTTCCAGCTGTAGCCAACACAATCAAGCATCTACATCACCAGAATTAAGAAAAACCTAATAAAAAAACAGATTCAATCTCAAAATGAATGAAACAAAAAAGTTAATGATCATATACGAATCGGAAGATAGGATGAGACTTGAGAGTACCAAATTTCGGCGACAATTGGTCCAAATTAGGAAGTTGATTGACATGAAACAAAATCGAAACCCTAAGACAGTGAAACATCAATAATCGGAGGGGAAATAAATTCCCGCGCTAATTTGTTCATAGTTAGAAGTGATTAGGGTTAGAGAAGGATGAAGAAGAGTTGATTGAGGAGAGGTGTTCCAAGAATGGAGGAAGATAAAATAAAGGATAAATAATAAAAGAGACGACAAGTGAAAGTGAAGGTGAAGATGGACTGAGCTGAGAGGAAAGTGTCTTGAAGAAGGTAAGGGTAGGGAAGAAGGAGATGGTGTTGACTTGAGATTTGTGTTTTCCATTTTAATATAAAGATAAAGATACGCCAGATTTTATATCTCGATTTTCCAACTCATTTCTAATTACTAAATCACTCAAACTGCCTCACTAATCACTACTCGCCACTCAGTATTTAGGTACTCACTACTAGGGCTGTACAAAGGGGGCGGGGCGGGCCAGAGGTGGGTCGGGCTGAAGAAAGTTAGTCTTGGCACGACCCTAAAATAATATAGGTTGGGCTGGGTTGGGTCAGGAAAAGTCAGCCGTGGTCCAATCCTGTAGGGCTGCTAGTTGTGTTTGTGAGATATATTTGTGTTAGTTTTATTAGTAGGCTGGGCTGAGCTGCATTTCACACAGGGATGCGGATAGGGTTGGGCTGACACAAAATTCAGCCCTGGCCCTGGCCCTATTTGCTACCGGGCTGGGCTAGCCAGCCTTAACCCTGTGTGGGTTAGAAAAATTGGTCCACATAACAGGGCTGTGCCGGGCCGGGCTGACCTGCTACGTTGTCCAACTCTACTCACTACTCACTACTAGACCTCCAAATAGATCTGGTCAAATGGTCCAAACTTCAACAGCTTGACCCGACCCGAGTTTCTTTTTTCGGGTTTGGGCTAAACTCTCGGCTCAAAAGAAGCTCAAAGTATGATCCACGTGGCCCTTGGGAAAAATTGGGTTGGAATTGGGCTAAACTCTCGGCCAAAAAAGCCCAAAGCTTAGGCCTCAATTTTAATAGTTTGTGTAATGTGTAGCTGTGTACATTTGTTTTTTTTTTTTTTTGGTGACGAGGGAACCCGCAGCCGCTACCTTCGGTGCGCACTGGGTAAACCCACGGGTATATGTGATAGCCTGCAAACCACATACACCAGGTAAACCACCCGAGGGTGACAGGCTTGAAGTCTATTTAGGCATGGACTTGGGCCAAGAATGCTCCGCAAGATTTGCTCTTGGGGAGGCTTGAACCCGGGTCTCTTGGGAATTTCACCCAAGTTGTGCACATTGTATTGTTGATATGCTACTGCCTACGACCAAGTTTTATGTTCATGTTATGATATCAAGTTTGAGTTCATTTGACTTGGAATTGTGGATTGGAATTTGCTAAAACCTTGTTTCGAGCCTTTTTTTAGTTGTATTGTAATCTTTAATGTTAGCAGCTATAAACTCCGTTGTATTGTTTTTCGATATGCGTTTTTTGCCTCTTTCACAATTTGAAAGTGTCACGAGTCATAAGGGTTAAAAAAGCCCGATTTAGCCCGAGGGCTCGTTTGAGCTCGTAAGGGTTGGATTTGGGCTAAAGAAAAAGGCTCATTGATTTGGCCTGGCTCGGCCCCGCCCCAATACATGGGCTATTTTTAACATGTCAGCCCGACCCAAACCTTATAAAGTCCCGCCCATGATCAACTCTACCTTCAAGCGAGGTCATCTGTTTTGAGTTTTGGTTTCATTTTAGATTGGATCGCTTTTCATATACTAGTATTACATATATTGTCGGATGGTTCTGAATTGAAACCTATGTCGACTATTAGGCTGCAACTTTCAAGAGTTGCGGTTCTTATAAGGTTTCATCTAGTTTTTTCCTATGCAAATACATTGAGTAATTTTGTTTTTTTAGTATATTATTTATTGTGTTTTGTTGTCGTTTTGGTGTGTTTTAAAGCCCTTGTGTTAGACTACGTTTATAGGTTAGTCTAATAAGGGTTGTTCTTAGATAATTGGAATATCAATAATAGTTGGGCCTCAACCATCACTTTAGGGTTTTGGTTGAGATGGTTCATCATTCATGGTATCAGAGCCAGTGTGACCGAAGATCACGGGTTCGATTTTTGGCAACCTCAAAACCCCTCAAAAATACGAAGTGAAAACCCAGCACACGGTATGAGGGTGTAGACTCAGTCGACCTTTGTATACAAGACTAGCCGATCCGATCGAGACCTAACACCTACCACCCGTATAGCAATTTCGGTACGTACCTTATTCCTATAATCCGACCTTTCCAATACCAGACCTAACACCTACCACCCGTATAGCAATTTCGGTACGTACCTTCTTCCTATAATCCGACCTTTCCAATACCTGTGATCGCATTCTTTTGTCTTCATGTGAGTTGTTAGTGGGTGTGTATACTGATGTGTGTTCTGTGTTCCCTATTTGTGTTTGCGGTGACTTGATACCAGATTCCAAAGTGATTAAACAACAAAATATATGACCCACTTCCAAGTCTTTAGCAAATTGTAGTTCTTTAATAATACCATTTGCATATTATGAAAAATATACTATTCTTTTTTAATGTATAATGGATAATATCCCTTTATAATGAAAATTTATGAATTGTCGTGGTTTTTCATAAGTTCGTGGTGCAAATGATTAAAGATCAAATTAGAAGTTTCTATATGTTATTGTGGAGTTTATGGACTACCACGTGGCAGTTACATATGTACCCAACATGAATATTTATCTTATTTTCATAAAATTGTGTAGATGTCAAATATGGAGTATTAATTACACGTTATCGGAAATACAATTTACGATAACACGTAGCAACTAGCGACTATGAGAATTGACCTGACAAAAGGCTCTATGGGACACTTGAGAGTTGAGAGTAGAGCTGATTAGTAAGTCCTACTTAATACGGGTATTATCTGTTTTAAGCTTAAAATGAAATAAATACTACTACGTGAGGTTAATAAAGACAAAACAAATTGCCCGTTTCTAGATGACATGTGAGTTGATTTGGTATGTATTTGACCTGTTTTACACTTAAGACGGAAAATAACGGTTTAAACATGCTGCTTTACATTATTTAAAAGCTACTCCATATTATTATTACACAGATTGTTATTGAAGCCGAACACTATCCTTCACAAGCTAAATATGGATAGTGCTCCTCTCACATAATGTAAGTGACAATATCCATAACATGCTCAATTTCTTTTCACTTGCATGTCCAATTACTTTATTGTGAAAATAAAATATCCGTCCACAAGCAAGACTCTTTGTTATATTACACAAATTGTTTACAAGCCTCAACCATAACCTTAACGTTTTGGTTGAGATGGTTCATCTATCATGGTATCAGAGCCAGTGTGACCGAAGGTCACGAGTTCAGATCCTGGCAACCTCAAAACCCCTCGAAAACTCACAAAATGGAAACCCAGCACACGGTAAACCCGGTATGGGGGAGTCTGTGCAAACTAACCACTCTTCAATGGGCATTCGAGTGAGTAAGCGTAATAGGAATATTAATAATAGTTGGGCCTCAACCATAACTTTATGATTTTGGTTGAGATAGTTCATTTATCATTCCACACCAGAAATCGTTATTTTACAAACAACTTTCGACAAAAATGGAGCCGATAATAAACTCACTAGTATAATAATATACATACATACAGAAAATAGAGCAACACTGAAATTTAAGCACACATAATACAACTTAGAAGAAATGTCCTGATTAATTAAGATACTACTACATAATGGAGCAAGCATCAGGATTTTCATCACTGAACATGGTGGTATATTGCTCTTCAATAGGGTTAATTGGATCATCAACCTTCCTAACCAAATTTGGTGGCGCTTTCTTATCATATGCTCCTGCTATGTAAGGATGCGCCACCATCGTGTATGGCACGTAAGGCCATATCTCCACCTTCTTTTTCGTTGATTGTGCCGCCGCTAACACCTTCTTTGGTTCCATAAACCCTGTTACTGTCACCTTCTGGCTCTTCATATCTACGTCCACTGACTTCACCCCTACATGCCCATTGCCCAACGTTATTTTATCAATAAGCTTATTAAGAGACTATTGTACAAATTTTAAAAAAAAGTGGTATTAAAGTAATATAATAGGTATAAATCGTGATTAAAGATAAAATGAGTACATTTATTATGTAAATGAGTACGAAATTACTATGGTACGATTAATGATAAAATGGTCACGATATACAAATAAAAAGGTACAAAAAAATGATCTCTCAATAATTTATTAAAAGATCGTCTCTCTCAAGTTTTAGTGTTGATATATTACCACCAATTTTATAATTTTTGAGCATTTATAATAATTTTTTTGAGTTTTAAATTAAAAATTATATATGAGTATTGTTATAAAGGTTTTTGAGTTTAGTTATTAAAATATTAAGTTTAAAAAATTACAATAAAACTCAAAAACATTATATATAAATTTAGTTATATTTTAGTTTTAACGGAAAAAAATTTAAAATCTAACTTATAAATTTTAATAACCTCAGAAAAAATACATATATGCTCAAAACAAATAGTGTTTGACGTAATAAGCTGAAAAATACCCATCATATGCTCGAAAACAAATAAAGTTTAGGGCAATAAACTTAAAAAATACTCATGCTAAAATATAAATAAAATTTAAGGTAATAAGCTCAAAAAATATTCATATGCTCAAAACTAATATAAAAGTGTGAGGTTAAAAGCCAATTTTACCACCAATTTTATAGTTTTTGAGCATTTATGGTGATTGTTTTGAGTTTTATAATTGGTTTAAATTAAAAATTATATATAAGTATTGCTATAAAGGTTTTTGAGTTCAGTTATTAAGTTATTAAGCTTAAAAATTTACAATAAAATTCAAAAATATTACCTATAAACTTAGTTATGTTTTAGTTTTAACGGAATATTTTTTTAAAATATAATTTATAAATTTTAATAAACTCAGAAAAAATAGATATATGCTCAAAAACAAATAAGGTTTAACGTAATAAACTCAAAAAAAATACTCATATGCTCAAAAACAAATAAAAAATTATGCTCAAAAGCTAATAAAAGTGTGAGATAATACATCCGATGTATGTTCCAATTTCTCGGTAGTAACGGTGATGACATATAGGTTGAAGCAAAATTACGTACCTTTGAGTCCAGACAGGGTTTTCTTGATTTTGAGGGCGCAACCCTCACAATCAATCCTCGTAACTTTAAGATTAACCGTATTAAACTGTTTGCGCTTCTTTTTCTTGACACTTCTAATCAAGTCTGAGAAGTAGTCTAGAGTGCCCTCGACGCCCATCTTCGTTCTTAGTATTAAACAAAAATGAAGAATGTGGAAATTATGGAAATAATTGATGATGATGAAATAGCTTAGAGCATTAGACAAAGAAGAAAAGGTGAGTGGTTGATTTGGTAGATTTTGTAGTAATTATATAAGCTAAGTAAGCAAACCATACATGTGAGAGGTCTTATTCAGCTGGGGACTTTGTTAAGTAAAATTATATTTTTATTCATGTGTCTAACTTACTCTAACTCAATTCCATAAAATATAAAAGGTTTGCCTTTGTTTGTATTTATAAATGTTATTTTGATCAAAAGTAAACAAATGATTGAAACGGATGAGTAGTTATATATTACAAAATACAGAGTATTATATTAAATAATAATATTAGATGGAGCAAGCTAAGTAGCACAACACTTCTCGTAATAAGTCGCACGATGTCCGACACCGACACATCACGGACACACGCCGAAAGGGGTCGGACACCTATAAAGCCGTGTCTAACTTTCTACATTTATTTGGGCACGTGTCCATGGTCCATGGTATTTGGTCTGTGTCCATCGCGTGTCCACTGTATTTGGTCATTATTTGGGGTGAATGATATTCTTCAGACAAAAAATGCGCTATCGAAAGAGATTAATTAGAATATTGGTTCGGATGAAAAATGAAAATGAGTTATTATGCAAGGCAAATTTGACCTTCACCTATTTAAAATTAATCAAATGTTTTACAAAAATAAAATCAAACATTTATAACTATAAAATGTATATTTTATTAAATTTAAATAACGTGTCTCGTGTCCTAAATTTCATGACATAACGTGTCACATGTCCGCGTCGTATCCGTGTCTGTTTTGATGCTATCTAAGGAGCAAGTCGCGTAAAGGTGGAACTGCCATCCCTCGTCCTTAATTAAGGATTACCCTAATTCTAGTGGATTCTCACCAAATGGTAAAGACAGTGAATGGAGTAACAAAGAGGATGAAACTCGATCAGAAAGGGACATACTGCACAATTCCTTGTCGATTAAGCATATGGAGCTAGGGGCGAATTTGGGGTGAATAGGGTAGGCAAGTGTCACCCCCAACATAAAAATAAGAGTACTTATTGTATATAAATTTCACAAAAATGGGTTGGGCTTAGTGGTTAAAAGTGATTGTGTTAGAAGTTTGGTGAGATTAGAGGTTCAAATCTTATTAGAGAGTTTTTTTTTAAAAACTCGCTTTATTTCACCAAACTTCACTTTTTTGTTGTATTAATTACGGAAAGAAAAAAATTTTGCCCCCCAAACCCGAAACCCTACATCCGGCACTGTATGGAGCAACATAAATAGTATACCTAAACAGCAGGAACAAATTGAGGTTGTCCTCCACCTTGGCTTCCTCCTTTCTCTTGACATTGTTAAAATATGGAAAAATTGTATTAAATATGGCGTGCGGTTTATAAATATCCTTAATTGTGACACCAACAAATTGATTGCGTATATTTTATGATTATTATGAGTTTATGACTAATATAAAACTCAGAGTCTAGGTATAGTATGTATGCCTAATGTTAATGTAATATACTGAGTACGGGAGTAGTAGTATACTATTGTGTTGTGTGAGAAGATGGTGTTCCCTACTCGTAGCGGTGATGGACTTTGAAATTGTTTTTTCAGTCTTCTTTGTAAGGAATATACCCGTCATAACTCATAAGTTTCAAATACTACCCATGTGGTTAGATAAGACAAAATAGTTTGTTACTACTAGTATTTTATTTTTGTTTTATTTCCCCACGTGGTATTACTTGACCAATTGTAAATTTACGACGGATATATCAATTACAAATGAGAACTTGTCTTGTTTGTGATTGAGTAGACCGTGCTTATGGCCCGGATGGTTTTTTCTCAAATGTCACAACTCACCCGTACCTCCGCCCTCCCAATTATATGTTATTTGTTTACTTTTAATTTTATTTAAAAAAATCAAGTATTAAGTATGCAGTTAAGTATTAACCGATAATTAACCAAAATTGAGTGTAAATTAAATAATCACATTGTCACTAAAGACATTCCTAAAATTGAAAGGTAAACAATTGATGGAACGAAGAGAGTACAATATATACAGGGTTGACTTGGTATATGGGTAATCAGGTCGAGTTAGTTTGAGTAGGTTATTTTCACCTTTTTTATGAATTCTTGGCGAATCAACTTGAATAAAGCTCTTTGGGTTCGGGTTTATCATTATCAAGTTACTTATAGATAATAATTAGTATGCGTTAATAACCCTTTCCGATGGGATTTGGACGACTACGGTCAAACTTGGTCTTGTATTCCGCTATATAGGTCATGTAACACAATCAATTTAATTGAATCGAGTTAGTTTTGTCAAATCTCGAACTTGGTATTTATAATATTTTTGATAATAAAAAGACAAATAACTAAAGAAAGAAGTTGTAGGTGTTGATTGATGAATGAAGATGGAATATAAGACAAGGAAGTAAGATTGTCCTAATCACCTAGAATCTTCTCTTTCCGCCATTTAAGCTAGTACAATTGTAAATTTGTAATTATTGTATTGAAGCAATAAATAATGTATATATGTTGCTTCTTCAGAAAAATACAATTAATTAGTTTAAACAATATTTAAGTGAAAAAATAGAAGAATATGGTTAGGTACAAAAATGAGGGTGAAGCGTGGCCTTATGATAGGTTAACATATGCACGCCTTATCTCTACTGCGCACGCAGCTCATCAACATCAAAACCACAGACCAAGTTAATCAAGTCAACCAAAAAAAATAGGTTATGTTATACTCCCTCGGGATCGGGTTGGCTACTAAACTAAACTAAAATGAAGATTAACAGGACATAACCTTAATTGTTTTGGATCACCTATAAGGCTATAAGTTATAACTAAAATATACTAACTTACGGAGTATACACCACGAACGTCCACGAACGTGACAATTTACTCTTTTAACTTTGGCCAATGATGAAATGAGATTCCTTAAATTTCAATTGTAACAATTAAACCCCATAACTTAAATTAAAAGTGAAATTAAATCCCAATTTTTAATTATCATTGAAATTTCAACAAAACAAATATTTTATATTGATATTATGTAACTAATTAACACGAAAATTATTAGTAAATTCAATTTTACTAATTTATAATCAATTAATTATTCATCTGAAGAATAATTTTACATTCATGGGTAATAAACAAAAATAAAAATATGATAAAATTTCATGACATTTCTTACATTTATTATAATTTGTCTAAAAATTACAACATAATCGACAATGCTCGTTTTTACTTTTATATATCGTATAAATGTTATAAATGCATAAAAAATGAATTCTATATTTGATTAATTGTATTTTAAAATGAATTTTCGTGAAATATTCATGAAAAATCAAGTAATACGGTTTAGTTTCCGAAAGGTAACCTTTTTTCCCGTGGTGTTCTTTTCGTTAGTGCAGGAATCTGTGGAGATGACCTGGGCAGCGATTCAAAATAAGCGGGATAAAAAGGAGCTAGGAGGATTTTCTCGGGAAAAGGTGGAGCAAAACTTAGATTCTTGTTCTGGTGAAGAATTAAGAAATTTGGTTCCTTTTTTCATGATGGAAGGGAGCATCATCATGGGATTATTCGGGTTAAGGTGGATGCAGTATGGAAGGCAAGAGAATCGGCTTCGGTGGGATGGATTGTGTATGATTCAGATGGTGTTGTGGTTGCTCAGAAATATCGTATCCTCTATGCGGAGTCAGTTATGCAAGTTGAGGCGAGGGGTATTGTGGAAGTAATGCAATGGGCAATGAGGTTTGGTTTTGAACATCTTAGTGTGTTCTCGCATTGTTTGCAGGTTATCCTCCAGATTGTGGGTTTGGAGGTTGGCCATCATCACATTCGAGGGGTTATTAACGACGTTCGGTCTTTGGCAATTCATTCAATTGCTTGAGCTTTAGTTATATCCTCGTACTCATAATAAGAATTAAGAGAGCACATAATTTGGCTCGATTAGCATTGACGTGACTCTTTCCTTACTGCTGTTAAAAAAAAATAAAAAAAACAACAAAAAAGAAGATTTAAGCTATGAGACATGATTACTACAAATTAAATTCAAGGGGCCCAATTTTACCGTTGACAAAAGTTAATTGGTTAATTATCACTTTCGCGGACTATAAACTCTTTCGGTATGAAATTATGGATCCAAAATTAAACACAGAAGATGATACTCCGGTCTCCGTATATATGCCGATAATTTGACCCGATCCCGACTTGGACCTGTCACCCAATTCCCACTTCTACGAGATGAGTAATACTTGCCCTTTATCCTTATCTTTCCCCTCTTCTGCAATTCTGAAATTTTGCTAAATCAGATGTTTACAATGCGACTTTGATTATGCTGGCAGTGTTTCTACTGACTGTGGACCTCTGTAATAGTCTCTGACTTAATGAACTTGTCTCCCCAACTTCAATCATTCATGCAGACACTAATTTCCCATTAATTTCACCACCTAATTTCCCAGTATTTCAACTACATTCGTCAAATTTAATTAGGTTTTACTTTATTTTTTGTCGATTTTAAACATACCCTTTAAGTAAACTTCTCAATAACTTATCTGGGTTTGTGTCTGATGCTGTATAAATTGAAGAACTGCTTCTGGGTTTACTTCATTATGTCTTTTTATTGTTGCGATTTCCTGCATTTCTGATAATTCTGGTACATTGTTTTTTTACTGAATATATACACTTTTTTTAGTACGTTTTGTACTCTTTTGTTACTTGATTTGATGCAGTATCTTGATAGACAATCTTATACTCCTTACGTCTCGATCATATGTTTATTTTTCTATTCGCTTATTTTAATTAAAGCTAAACAAACGAGTGCACAGGGCTCAACTATTATTAATATTCCTATTACGCTCCCTCACTCGAATGTCCATTGAGCTTGAAGAGTGGTTAATACCGTGTTGGTTTCCATTTCGTGAGTTTTCGAGGGGTTTTGAGGGGTTTTGAGTTTGGCAGGATTCGAACCCGTGACCTTCGGTCACACTGGCTCTGATACCCGTTCAATTACGAGTTATTGACTTTATGAAAGGAATGAGGGTGATTAAACCACTTTAAAAGAAGTCAGTTGAATAGCTGATTACTCTGATATTGTTTTTTTAGGAACTGGTGTATTGTTGGTCCAATTGAGCGAATTCAGGCATCATTCAACCTGCGCGCAGTCGGCTGGTTATAACAATTAACTGGATGAACAGGATGAACAGCATGGCCGAAGTTGAGCGCAATGACTTTTACAGTTTAACAGTCTGATTACCAAGTATGGTGAGAAGTACAAGGGAGAATGTTGAGAAGACTAAGGTCAAATTTATATTCCGGCTACAGTTTCATGCTAGTCATGTAAGTTCTCATCTTTTCGGAATTTTCATGCACCCTTCTGTCATATAAATTTTCCATCCTGATATAGTTTAGGGTTTAGGGTTTAGGGTTTAGGGTTTAGGGTTCATGCTAGCCAAAGTATTAGACAGCTTACAGATTTCATCTTGATTGACGGAAATTTATTAGCATAAGTGGTAAACGTGCTCACTTTGAAGACGACTGCGCAGTGGGATGCTGAAGATTTGGATCTGGTGGTGCTTGCGTGGTTTTTTTCCCGCTCCTTTTGGACTTCAACTCCTTGCTTTTACATTGTAATTTTGAGTCTTTCGATTTTGTTGATCACTGAAAATGCGAATGCTAGGATTACATTTTGTTTTGCTTTGGTCGCCATGGTCGGATGTCTTTTCTTAAGAGAGCAGTGAAGACAAAAAGCAAAGAAAGTGATCGTGCTGGAGGGGGATAGACGAAGGAGATGAACAAACGATGATGGCTACCCACGAACGAGGGGAATGTTACTCAGCTCCGAGGAGAATGCATTTCCCTCGCTCTTCTTTTCGTTGACCTTCGTTACCCTGTAATTTGTACCTCAGTCCAAGCGAGCCTCAGGGTCGAGGAACATGTAACTAGGGTGTGCGTGACTCGTTCAGATTAACTCAAGACGTAGATTGTCTGAACTCGTGCATTTCTTCCTTAAACAGATCCCGCAACCTGGCTGGAATAATCTATTCATATCGGTCATTCCATCTGATACTGGAAACGCAACGGCAAAGACTAATAAGGCAAATGTGAGGAACGGAACTTGCAAATGGGCAGACCCGATCTATGAAAGTACAAAGCTTCTGCAAGACTCCAAAACCAAGCAATATGAAGAAAAGCTCTATAAACTTCTTGTTGCAATGGTAATCACTTTTTTTCACTTGCTTATTCTCTGCTTGTATTCGTAGAACCTATTTACAGATACTTTTGTTGACTCGCATTCACTTCCGACTCATCTTCCCAGGGTACATCAAGATCCAGCCTTCTTGGGGTCGCTAACATAAATCTTTCTGCCTATGTTGATGCATCGGGAACCAATGTTGTTGCGTTGCCTCTTCAAGGATCTGACTCGGGTGCAATCTTACATGTAAATTCCAAATTCTGATTTTAATTAGAGATAGTGTTTGTGTATCAACTATCAACCCAAAACCATGGTGAGAATGGCAACATGATGTATATCCTACAATGACATTACCGCGTTATCAGAGTGCTCCTACTTACACAACCATACCCATATGTCTGATAGATGAACCGTCTCAACCAAAACCTTAAGGTGATGGTTGAGACCCAACTATTATTAATATTCCTAATACGCTCCCTCACTCGAATGCCCATTGGGCTTGAAGAGTGGTTAGTTTGCACAGTCCCCATAACGTGTGCTGGTTTCCACTTCGTGTGTTTTCGATGGGTTTTGAGGTTGCCAGGATTCGAACCCGTGACCTTCGGTCACACTGGCTCTGATACCATGATAGATGAACCATCTCAACCAAAACCTTAAGGTGATGGTTGAGTCCCAACTATTATTAATATTCCTAATAATGTCAACAATGTATAGAGGTTGTTTTCGGATGATTCTAAATTTCATTTGGAATTTGCATCGAATGGTTGCTACTTCACGATATTTACTTTATTCCATCATAATACGGAATCAATGAATGAGTATTTCACTCCATTGGAAATAAATGGCGAAAAAAATATGTTCCTGATATCTTTTAAAAACTGTTTCCAGGTTACAGTGCAGCTGTTAACTTCAAAAATTGGTTCCAGGTATTTTTGTACTGGTATTAACTAGAAGTACCCGCTCTCAAGAGTAATTCCGGTATAAACTTATGGGTTTTATGAATTCAGGGAGTTTGAACAGCAGAAAGAAGTCAGTGACCGAGACGTGTCAGCAAACACTGACAGTGATGGTGGAAAACTATCAGCAGCGGAGGAAGCAACGGTGCCTCGTGCAGCAGCCATGGTAATGCAGTTTCTGTTTTCCGAATAAAATAGCAGTCGCTTACTCCTCGTGCCTCTAATTTACTTCATTTGATCATTTTCTTGAACAACGATTACACAGATCCCTTATAATGCTCAAATGTTGCAATCACTTGTAGGCAAATCCAAGAATTCTATTCAAACCAGATCCCGAGGAGGAGTCGGGCTTCAACGAAGGATCTGCAGACTCAACCACTGGTTATCATGGATTATCCAATACCTTAGGAAGTTTATATGCAGAAAAACACGAGAACTCTGGTGCACGAGGAACTATCAGAATATCCAGTGACATAAGAAGTGGTTCTCCTTCTCAAAGTCCTACGATGAACAAAGGGAATTCTGATAATCACTTTCTGGTGCGCGGTACTAGCCCAGACAGCTTCCTGGATCAAGAGATGGCCATTGTTTACGAAGAAAACAATCGACTCAAAGGAGACCTGAAAGCTGCAGATCTATCCATGCATGAGCTCAGGAAAGAAATTGTGTCTCTGCAAAGTTTTGCTGATAGTTTGAGTGTTCAAGCACAAAAGTTGACTGAACAAATAGCTGTTGAAATATCTTCAGAGCAAAATCTGGCAGAAGAGGTTTCTGTTCTCAAATCAGAGTGCTTAAAGTTCAGAGGCGATCTTGAATTTTTGAGAAATTTGAAAATGAAGACTGATAATGCCGTTTCAGATACTGTTCTAGTTCCGGAGCTCTGCCATCCCGGAGATATATTGGTTACTTCGGAGACAAGCTCTGTGGAATTTAATAAAATACCGAGGGAGATGGAGTGTTACTATAAAGGGATAGTTCAAGATCTAGAGGAAAAGCAGAGGCAATTACTTGTCGAATTGCAGAATCTCAGACACGAGCATTCATCGTGTATCTATACTTTTCCATCCATCAAATCTGAGATGGAGGCGATGCATCAGCAGAACTGCCGGTTAAGTGCCCAGAACAAAGAGCTGGAACAAAGAGCTGCTGATTCAGAAGATGCATTGAGAAGGACAAAAATGAATTACTCGAGCACTGTAGACCAGCTGCAAAAGGATCTTGAACTTCTTTCTTTGCAAGTACTCTCGATGTTCGAGACAAATGAAACTCTCATTGGAAAAGCACTTTCAGAAGCTTCCCAACCATCCTTTCAAGACCCAGATGTAAACCATCATGTCGGGTCCAGTAGATTGTTAGAGAATGTGAAGAGTTCAGATGAATCACCAGAAGACTTGTGCATGAAAATGCAGGAAGAACTTTCTGAAATGCATCTTGCAAACATATATTTGAATATATTTTCAGCGACACTTCGTCAGGCTTTACTTGAAGCTTCACTTATAGGCAATGAAATATGTACTCTCCCTGAAAATAAGGCTGTTTCTGATTGTATAAGCAGTGATCTTGCTTTGGAGAATCAAACACTGGACGGGAAGCGTATTCTTAGTGATAAAATCAGAGAATTGGAGTCTCTAGTGGATCACTACAAAAACTATAAATCCAAATATGAAGATTGTGACGCGGAAAAGGCAAATTTGATAGATCAACTGGAACAAGTTGTTACTGGTAACCATCATCTTTCAAATAAAGTTTCCATTTTGCAGGAAGAAATGATGACCATGAAGATCAAAATCAGTGAAAGTGAGAAGTTTCAGCAAATGGTCAGTCATATTGAAGAAAGACTGGAGAAATTGCTGGGAATTGGCGAAGATGGAGTCAATGGTTTGCCACCTTGCAGCAAAGAAGAGAGAAACATTGGTTGTGATAAACTCGGGAATATAGTTATGCACTTGGAAGATTGCCTTCAGAACTTCAATGATAAGATCCTCCAGCTTATGGAAGAGAACAGAATTCTTCTGAATGAACGAAATATTGCTCGTGCATCTTTTGTTAGCGCAGAAGCCAGAGTCATGGGTGTCAAGCAGAAGTTTGAACACGATGTTCAAGATATTGTTAGTAAATTGAACGAGTCCAGTGGTCTGGTGCAGAAGCTTCAGACTGACTGCGAGACTGTTAGTAACAAGCTTCGGGTTATCTCAGATGTCGAGGAAAAATGTACTCAAATGACCAGGGATTTACTGTCTGATTTTACGATGATGGAAGCAGCGTTAAAAGATCCCGCTTTGGAAAATAGGGATCTTATAGATGAACTAAAACCGGGCAATCTCAGCCTACAGGGATTGCAGGACGAGACGTCTTTACTGAGGGGATTAAGAGACCAACAAGATATTCAGATATCGGATTTGAACTGTCAGTTAAAGGCGAGAGACCAGAAGTTGATGCAACTTCACCGAGTAAACAAGGCACTGGAGGAAAAATCTACGATTTCTGAATTTCAGTTGCAGGAAACGCATGCACTTGTAATAGCCATGGATGTTGTACAGACTGTTATAGTGAAGCAGCTTGAGTATTCCAACAACAGTCTTGAAGAAACGAAGAAAAATAATCATAACCAGAATTCCCGACTATGCAACTGCCTCTCTGGAAAACAAATCTTTGCTGGAGAAAATTCGAGCCTTCTGTTATCAGAGTTTGAATCTCAGAAATCCATTTTGGAATATTACATTGCTTTCAACCAAGAACTTGAGCATTCCAACAGTTTTCTGGTCACAGAGCTTAATGATTATAAAACAAATGGATTTTTTGAGAGCGAGGAGCTGAAAAGCTTGCTTAGGAATAGCGAAACTGAGATCGAGGATTTGATATTCTCAAAGGAAGAGCTGGAAACAAGATTACTTGTAGTTCAAGCAAAAGTTGATGAGATAAGTGCTCAGATAAGCTCTCATGAAAACAGAAAAGTTGAAGGGTCGTCGTATGCTTCTCGTGAAACTCTGAGAATAGCATTCATCAAGGAGCAGTATGAAACAAAGCTGCAGGAAATTCGTCATCAACTTTTGATTTCTGAAAAGCATGGAGTGGAGATGCTGAGGAAGCTACAAGATTCTGTTGATGATCTTGAGAACACGAAGAAACGTGAAGCATCTCAAATGAAAAGAAATGAAAAACTCCTATTGAAAATTGCAGAATTGGAGACAGCATATGAAC
Source organism: Silene conica (assembly GCA_029255685.2). NCBI lineage: Eukaryota > Viridiplantae > Streptophyta > Magnoliopsida > Caryophyllales > Caryophyllaceae > Silene > Silene conica. Next base: position 2,098,920 of record CM055314.2, read on the forward strand.
AGATGAAGGCCGAGTTGGATTGCTCGACTAGCAGTTCAGATTGCTGTAAGGATGAAAAAAATCAGCTACGAACGTCATTTAAGCATGTTCTGATTAACCCACAAGCAGCACAGGTATTTTTCTTTGTGCTACAATGTTATTCATCCTTCGAAATTCTTTAATGGGAATTATTTCATTATGAAGCAGGAAGCTTTGGTAACTACGACTACAGAAGAATTTTCAGACTTGCGAAATAGTGAACATGATGTCAAGCACAATGAAGACCTCCTCAACAATCAGCTTAAACCCCATGTTTTGTTGTCGATCATTGAACGCCTTCAAAAAGAGGTATGAACTTTCTGATAGATGAACCATCTCAACCAAAACCTTAAGGTGATAGTTAAGGCGCAACTATTATTAATATTCCTATTACGCTCCTTCACTCAAATGCCCGTTGGGCTTGAAAAGTGGTTAGTTTGCACAGGCTCCCCATACCGTGTGTTGGGTTTCCAGCTCGTGGTTTTTGAGGGGTTTTGAGGTTGCCAGAATTCGAACCCGTGATCTCACTGACTCTGATACCATGGTTGAGGCGCAACTATTCTTAATATTTCTATACGTCTAAGAAATCTGTAATCTGATGAGAAAAGAGTTCTGCCTCTTTCATCTCGATATAAGTTGGTGCTTCGGTTTTCTTTTGAGTCTTATGTATTAAGAATATTAATAATAGTTTCAAGCCCAACGGGCATTTGAGTGAGGGAGCGTATTAAGAATATTAATAATAGTTGGGCCTCAATCATCACCTTAAGGTTTTGGTTGAGATGGTTCATCTATCATTATGTGTATGTCTTCTCTTCGTCCTGAAATTGTCGTTTTTAACATTTCCATTTGAGACCCCTCATAGAAATGGAAGTAGATTATTCTAGTTAAGGATGATATTCATGGTTTACCTATTAGATATTGCTTGAGAGATTGAGGTGAGAGGCCGGCCCTCTGTGCTTTCGCTCTTAGGCAAATCACGGTAATGTTGTGCATACTAAGTTGTTGGGATACTCGAGGTTCCTGAGTCTAGCCATAGATGTTTCTTGGAAGTTTAACGATATTCTGCTAAGCTACGATTATTATTCTTACAGTTGGAACAGATGACCAGTGAAAACACTCTGCTGTCAGGAGACGAGAATACAGATGATCTGGTTGGCGAAGTTTCACAGAGAAACCAAGTGCACTTGGAGAAGGTAAATTTATACAGTTACCAGCTTGCAGAAATGCAGGAGTTGAAAGGTCTCAGGTTCGATTACCAGCTGGGGCGATGACCACTTGGCCACTGCAGCTCCCGAAGGGGTGGCTTACATGGTCCATGTGGTGGTGCGGGAATGCATGGCCGGGGGGATTAAACCCCTCGTCACAAAAAAAAAAAAAAAAAAAAAAAAAAAAAATTATACAGTTACATTAATCGTGAGCCATTTTGCTTAATGCCATTATAATCGATTAAAAAACAGCGAGCCTTCAGGTGTATTGGAAATGGAAACAATTCCGAAACTAAGCATGTCCTTGTTGAACAGGTGAGCGAGGAACTTGAAAGCATGTCGTCTTTACATAATGTCTCTGTAAGACGAGGGCACATAATGGAGACGGGGCTTACATCGGAGTATGTCTTCTTTAGATGATGCCAATACTTACTCCTTGATTCATTTTGGGCATTAACTTATTCATCCCATGTTTATTCCATTGAATAGTTCTGTCCTAAAGCTTCACAACGATGAAGCCGCAGTACTGCAGCGCTTTAGAAACATGCTGGAGATGAAGGAAAGGTACTGTGCCATGGAAATAGAACTCAAAGAAATGCACGAGCGCTATTCTCAGTTGAGCCTCGATTTTGCAGAGGTTGAGGGAGAGAGACAGAAGCTCATGTTGATGCTCAAGAATGCACGACCATCGAAAAAAGGGTCATAACTCCTTCCCCCATTGTCTAGCAAATGGGGATGTTCTTCATGATCATACTCTCATTTCAGTTCCAGCAAACATGTCCATCCTATTTCTATTTATATGATCACCAAAGTCATGTGATAAGATGTAGATTACTAATTTTGGGCAGAGTTTATTAAGATTTTTGTCTTTGTTATCTAGATATACTGATTAATTTCAAACTAGTCAGCTTGATCATTTCGGTTTCATTGTCGTCTTTGTCGGGTTTACCGATTAACATGATGACTCTTGAGTTTTGATAGGCAATGATTTTAGCAGCAACATATACGACATCAGTAACGCTAACATGGGCACTGTTACTATTACTCAACAACAAAGATGCTCTAAAGAAGACACGAGCTAAGCTAGACACCGTTGTAGGCAAACAAAGACAGGTTGAAGAGTCGGATCTCAAGAACCTGGTATATCTTCAAGCGGTTCTCAAGGAGACACTGAGAATCTACCCTGCAGGACCACTTTCAGTCCCTCGAGAATCTATTGAAGACTGCATTGTCAATGGTTACCACATTTCAGCCGGCACTCAGCTGTTCGTTAACCTGTACAAGATACACCGAGATCCTAACACATGTGAGGAACCATGTGCGTTTCGACCTGAAAGGTTTCTTACAACTCATAAGGATTATGATGTGAGAGGGCAAATTTTCGAGTTTATGCCATTTGGTAGTGGCAGAAGAATATGTCGTGGAATATCATTTGCACTTCAGGTTATGCAGCTAACATTAGCAAGTTTGATTCATGGATTTGATACCACGTTAAATTTGACAACGGGTCCGGGGCACACCCAAACGGATGAGAAGTAGTCAACAATATAAATCCAAGAGGGTTCCACTCTATAACCAATTTGGCGATAGAGTGAGTAACCTCTTATCTAATAAAGTGATAATTTTTCTCCTCTTTTATCAATTTGGGACAACCCTCACATGTGAGACTTTCAGGTTTTTTCACAGTTTCACAATAAAATCAATAAATCACCTTCAATGAATTATAGCTTTATTCAAATCGTCGCATCATCTTTTAAAGCCTTATTCAAATTGTCATATCATCAAAGGTACTACACCATCTTGATCAGGGTATCAATTTTAACTTGTTAATAATCAAGAAAATCCATCCAATATTCCGATAATGAATTGAGGAGCCAAAGCTGCTAAAATCTATCTAAAACCCAAAATGACCAGCACAAGCTGCACAACCTGATAGTGACCCGACTCAATAACAACCCCGACAATAACCTGATCCAACAAAAACGCGACCCAAATCGACAAGTCTGTGGATCTATATGAGTATCCCGACTGAACCCGACCTAAATCGAACGTAGTTATGACCCCAATCCGATATGAGCCGATCCGATCAAACCCGAGCAACCCAATTGGTGCATAGGGAGTAGGGACAAAGTGTTTTAAGGAGTAGAACTTGTAGAAGTGTAGAACGTTGTAGGCTGATTGCGCTCCAAAACGACGTGTTTGAGTTTTGACTAGATATTTCCGCAATCAAAGCATTGGCGTGAAATTAGAAGTGGTATCCTAAAGAATTGGTTCATCATCTCTATCTGCTAGGTAGTTACAAAGTATTGCAAGCTACATCAATGGCGGTCGTGGCATCCCTCTCTTCTTCGCTCATTACACTCCCCACCTTCAAACTCCTTTCTTTCAAGTCTTCTTCAGGTAATCCTGCTCTTCATTTTTCTTTAATTCCTGACATGTCTTGTATTTTAATTTCAAGTTGAGAATTGAGCCAGTTTAGGGTTTGATACTTTGATTGGTGGTAATCTTCGTTACGATGATGTATCCTGAATATTAATGTCCATTGGATTGATATTGACCATTTCTCCAATTCAATGAATGGAAACGCCATACTGCACCCTATATCTGTTATAGTATTATTGTGGTGGATTGCATTACATTTTTGCAGAGATCTACAATGCCCCCGTTTGCTTTACTATACTTAGCTTTGATGATATACCCTCTCCCGTGTACCGACTACATATTCTTTGCATTTTACGGAGTACTACTTAGGGCTTGCTTGGAATGGGAGTAATTATTAAGGGAGTAATGAAAGCTAAAATAAGAAGAAATGGGAGGCGATTGGTGGTTTGTGGTGGTTGTGGAGGGTGGAAAGAGGGGGTGAGGGAGGAATTATTACCTCCTTATGGAGGTAATACATTACTTGAGAGGGGAGGCGGGTAACAGTTACTCCCTTTGTCGAGGGAATTTGACACTATCTTTCCCCATTTCTATCCATTTCTATCTTCAATCCCCATCCATTCCCTCCATTTTTTAGTTCATTTTAGCTCTATTACTCCCTTAATAATTACTCTCATTATCAGACTCTGTAGTAGGACTTTAGCACTATGTTATACTCACTTATAAGACATGTCAATTACCGGATCAGTGCCAAACCTTCGTCTATCGAATACCCACTCCATTGTCTTCATATAAGCTTAGTGGAATGAATTCCCAAACACATAATAACATTTACGGACTCGTATAATGTCTCCTTACATCTCTTTTTTTCTTTACCTAAGCTCTACCCTATTACCAATCTACGTTCAGGAATTGCCTAATCAATTCCTATTATATATTTGCCTGCTCATTTCTTTTAATGCTAAGCAAACACACAACGACTCCAATTTAGTTGCTCCATATATCATAACACTATCGAAATTTTAGGACTCAAAATCAGGCTTATTCACGAAAGTTTACATCAATAATAGCAAATCCTCTTCATTATAAGGAATACAATAATATGGTGGTGCTTCACCGTACAGACATGCAGTACACAGTACACTTGTATCAGCAAAACACCTTGTTCTACTAATCGGGGAACAGCTTGTGCTTTAAGTGGGACATTTTTTTCCATGATGTCATGCTTTTATATTTAAGGGATCAATTTATAATGTCTGGCTACCTTTTTTACTTCAAATTTTCGACAACTGATTGAGCGCCACCTTTTGTTGAAAATTTCTGATGTCAGGCATTATTATCCATGGTTATGAATCCTATGTGAATTTTTCCTTGAACTTGCTAATGTTTGTAGTTTACGTCATCTGCTTCCTGTTTTAGGCACTGAAAAAATATTGCTCTCTCTTTTGCTGTCTTTTTCAGTGAATTTTGGAAAAGCAATGCATACACAATTGGTCGTCCAGTCTCTTCATAAAAACAATTTGAGATTACAGCCTCGGTGTTTTCTAGATTATTGTGTCTTCAATGCGAATAGGTCTTGGTATCCGTCTTTTGCGGCAACTGGTAACATGACATCTTCAGTGGAAGAAACCTGTGAGGAAGAGCAGATGGAATCACCAGCTGCCTCTGATAATGTATCTGACAAAATGGATACTCATAACTTGATCCGCATTTGTGACAAATTAGTTGATTTATTTCTGGTAGACAGGCCCACTGCAACTGACTGGAGAAGGCTATTAACTTTTAGTAGAGAATGGAATAATATCCGACCTCTCTTTTATCAGCGTTGTCAGGACAAAGCCGACAGCGAGGGCAACCCTGAAATGAAGCACAAACTACTTCGCCTTAAAAGAAAGTTGAAAGAGGTGGGTGGAAATTGACCTGGCCCCTCCCTTCTTCTCCTTTATGTTATTTTAACACATCACTTTGGCTACATGCCTACATGTTGTGAGTCTGATACTGCGACCTTTTGACACGAGTTACACTCAACAGTTTCAGCCGTGTCAGAGTGACAGTTTTTCACCTTTCCTTATAATTGATGGCATCTATATGAGGCCTTCACTGTAGAATTCAGCTGGAAACTGTTGATGCTTCTACGTAAATCTATAAAATTCATAAATGTAATGTAGAAAGTTGGGTTTTAAAATTACTAGTTCCTGGAAGAGATGTGTATTTGGCTAAAGAGTGTAAGATTTGGAGGCTTTAACCTCTTCTTCATTCTAACCTTTGAATAAATACTTCGTGTCCAGAAAACATACTCATTCAAAGTGTTTCATTGGGTTCTTTTGCACTTTTTTAGTTTGCGTTTTTTTCCCCTTTTCTCCCCTTCTCTTCTTTTTTGGATCTTAGTTCTCTTTCTCGTAGTGTCACTGCTTCACTTTGTGTTTGTTTACTCTCATTTTTTCTTTTCTGCCAACTCCTTTTTCCGTTTCCATTTCTCATTCTTCTATTACCCCCTTTCTCTCCCTGTTGTATCGTTGTCCTAGTAATGGTCCCTTACGTTAGCTCCCAAATAATTTGGACTCATGATTTGCTGTTATTGAAACAGACTAGTGACTACATCAAAATACTGCTTGGGTTGGGGGGTTGAGGGTCCTGCCTTGTGTTAATGATATACCATACATTCATACTCGCATTTGTTGTTTAACTGTTCTTTTGTTGCTTATTACTCTTAATCTTAACTTTCTCAAACCCTCTTAAACTTTGTCTTGCAGGTTGATGAAGACATTCAAAGACATGATGAACTTCTTAAGGTGGTCAGAGAGGCTCCATCAGAGATCGCTGATATTGTTGCTAGGCGCCGTAAACATTTCACAGAGGAGTTTTTTACACATATTTTCACTGTTGCAGAATCCTATCATGATAATCCTACGGAGCAGGATGGTTAGAAACTCATTGCACCTTTTAAATTATTTCGTTGATCTAACTTTTGTTTATCATTGCCAGTTACTGTGTTATGCGATTGAGTGATGCAGTATCTCTACCAATGAAGGCTTTAGTTGTTTGTTAATTTCCCTGACATTGTATCTTTCGATGACCTGATCTCTTCATTTTGGTGCTGAATGTTTTACTTGGTCATTTAGATATGCATATTTGTGGAGAGACTATTTTTGCCGTTGTCAATATTTAGTTTACTAGGCCGTGTGATCAAATCTAAATATTAATTCAGCTTATACTTATTTTATTTAGTTTGGTTTTCTGAGAGTGATGTATGTTTTTGCTCTTTCTAATGAGTGATTGATGTTTTGCCTCGTTCTCATTAAATTCTGGGTGTATTTTCAATTGCTTCTCTATTTTGTTTTTGTTTACTTCTTGTTCTCATCCGAGAGGGAATGAAGAGGTTAGGTAGTTTCTTTGGCTGCTCACCTTACCAAGAGCTAGGTAGTTATATATTGTATCAACATGTTGGCTTCACAATGTTATGGAAAGGAGTGGAAAGGGAATAAGGAAGCATAAAGAATATATGTGAAGTTCGTGAGAAAAATTCGATGTCGTTTGGTTATCAGTGGATGAAGAAATGGTAGATAACTTTAGTTTTAAAAGATATATTTACCCTTACCATAGTAATTGAAATTACCACTTTTTAGCTTTATGTGTGGAATGAAGTAAGCATAACAGTTAGATACAATAGTGGAAAGCTAGCGAAAATCATTATGCATTTTCTGAAATCCACACAATTATCCTACAAAAGCAATTAAAGTCAAGTATTGACAAATCTATTATAGACTCTGAAGTCTTTCATCACCTGAATAGTGAATATGAAACAAAGAAACTTCCATTTGATCTTACGACAACAATATCATCTTACGATGGCAAAATAGTTATTGTAGAAAAACAGAGAGAAACAGAACTGCAAAAACGGACAAGTCTGTCAAAGTGATTTTTTCTTTCAAAAAATTTTCTGGGCTCCTAACTAGGAAATCCTCTTTGACTGCTTATGACAAGTGACAACATTTTTAACTGAAATCTTTTTCCATCAGTTCAGTTAGGATTTTTTTTGGGAAATGTGAAATTGTGAAGGAGGACCATAGGAGTCAACCATCCTCCTAGTCGATATGTAAATATCTGTACGGCTTGAATTGCTTGCTTTCTTCAACTCCAATATCCACAATTTCATTAATTGCTTAAGTTAGATTCATTTTTAGCCGTGTGTTCTGTAAAATAACATTGCCTTCTTTAATGGCCTCAACTACACTATCAACTCCCTTCTTCAATATCTTGGTAATAATCAAGCGTAATTTTGTAAATAGCTGTGGCAGAGCTTGGAAAAATGTGTGTGGCGGCAGTCCATGCATATGACACAGCTTCTGAAAGCATAGAAGCAGTAAAAGCTGCAGAGTTGAAGTTCCAAGACATTATCAATTCTCCCTCTGTAGATGCTGCTTGCAGAAAGATTGACAGCTTGGCTGAGAAAAATCAACTTGATTCTTCCCTTGTTTTAATGATAACAAAAGCTTGGTCAGCTTCCAAAGAATCAGACATGATGAAAGATGAGGTAAGTAATCACTGGTGCAAGAGCATTTGAATTCTTCACAATTTGTTTTCCAGTTTCTTCAAAGGAGCTTATGAGAGCACATATTGTGGGCAAAACATACCTGTATTTGTTTTCCATCAATGGGAACCACCTTAGAGAGCTTCTATTATACATGCTCTTAGAAGACTATTGGGTATATGGATGGGGATTTTAGTTGAATTGGGGTTGATCCTACTATTATATTACTACGGGACCGCCTCTTAGGAGACTGATTGTTTTCTTTGTACCACAATGGCGAGGGTCTAGCAACTTGTTGCAGATGTGGATAACGGTTTGTCTGAATCTTTGTTGAACCTCGGTAAATTTCTCATATGCTATATGATACACGATTTACCAGTTGTGAGAAGCTCATAACATCTGAGAATGTATGATTTTTTTTTTTTATAGTTTGGAGGGGTGTTACTGTCTAACTGTCTTAGGGTATGCTGTTAACATTAATTGTGCAACAACTGAATTTTCCATTTCTGCTCGTTTTTAGAGCTGATGTCTGAAATATATTTTGCTGCTCGCCATGTTAAAGATTTACAAATTTCCATGATATCAAAGTGCTTCGGACTGTAAGATTTGTACATGTAGTTTGTTACCGTATGCTGGTGATCTCTTAACTCTTGAGCAAGTCTCAAGTTAAGATTTTAGAAATCTCACTTGCTTATGTATTAGGGAGTAAAAGAGAAAAAATAGCAAACATAAAGATCTAAGAGTCGAGTCCTGTGTTATAACCATTTAATATTCTGTAGTCAGTGAAGCAAACAGTATATGATAAAGAATACTAGTACCTCCGATTTCCTATGATGTTCCTCTTTCCGTTTCGGTCTAATTATATGATGTTCCCTCTTTCCTTTTTTGGACAACTTTGTGTGGTCCAAAATCAATTTTATGTGGGGTCATGTGTATTGCGTGGTCCAAAATCAATTTTATGTGGGGTCATGTGTATTGTGTGGTCCAAATTGATTTACTTATTTCTTGTGTTAAAATTAAAAGGGAACAACACAAGAAATCGGAGGGAGTATTAGAAAATGATCCTCCAAGGCTTTCTTTGTTTTTAGTTTCAGCATACATCTGCTTGTATTTGAACTCTAGGCAAAGGATATGCTGTATCATGTAACACTATTTTTGGAGGAGATCTTTAGAGGGTTAATGCGAAAAAGACTTCTGAATATGATTCTGTAGTCAGTGACAAATTGGTATATGATAACGGATAATTAGAAAATGATCCTCAATTTTTATCTTTTCTTTCTTTAACTCCATTGTTTAATTTCGCTCGTTTTTGTACTCCAGGCAAAGGATGTGCTGTATCATTTATACACTACTGCTAGACTTAGCCTACAGAGACTAGTGCCAAAAGAGGTACGAATTATAAAGTATCTTCTCAGGATTGAGGACCCAGAAGAAAAAATTTCTGCTCTCAGTGATGCATTTACTCTTGGGGTAGAACTCGAGGGAAAGGACATGGACTTCCTCTATACGTATGTATATCTGTTTTGATGGTATTAAGAGTTGCGTTTTTAGTTTATTGAACTATCCAGAATCTTTCAGTGACCTCAATTTAGATGTGGTCTGACGGTATTAAATTCTCGTTTCAAGTCTTGATCAATGGTCTAATGTCAGTCATTGCAGCATAAATGTCCCAAAATGCGGTTAGCATGATGTTGTATCGTGTCCGATATTTGATAAATGCCATGCCTTACATCCCTCCATTTCTTTTGAATATTTCCTCCCTGAGTGACTTCTTAGAAACTCACTGTGGTCTGTTATAAAATGTGTAGGACACCTGAGAAACTGCACGCGTTGATCAAATCCGTCGTGAATGCTTATCATTTCAGCAAAGAAGGAACGCTGATCAGTGAAGCAAAGGATCTACTGAATCCGAAAACTATCCTAAAGTTGGAGGAACTGCAGAAGATTGTGGAAGATAAATTCTTGTAAGATGAATCTGAGCTTCTGAAAGAATGATGGCCGATACATGGGTTACCATGTTAGAGGCTTAACTTCAAACGACGACTGAGCCATATATTGTACCTCTGAAACTCTGCCAGTGTAAAGCCTACTGCTCGAGTGTTTCAGCAATCGCGAGGAATTACCATCTAGAAGCTGAGACCTATATGAATGATGGCCATTTGATATTCTGAATGATAAGAAAAATGAAATGTTGTTATATATGGTAAGCTCCTTATGTGACCTATGTGACCTATGAAGAACTAGTTAGTCCCTGATACATACTGGACATGATTCAGCATGTTCAAATCTGCAGCCAACTCTTCTCCTTAAGGTCTCACCATCTGCAGAGTATTGTATTTGTATTAGCACAAATTCTTGGTGATATAACTCATACCCGATTGAAATAAAATCTTAAAAGGAAAAGAGGGATGTGAAATGTCACAAGCAAGACTTGTTGTATTAGCACAAAGGCACAAATTAAAATTTTCTAAATGTCAAATGCCGTCATCATTTTATTAAGACCATGCCCAAGCAAGGTCACCAACCGGGTCGTGACTCGTGACCTTGTTGAGTTATGCGAATGACGTAATTAATTAGTAAATCGATGGTGTTTAGGGTGACCTTGAACTAGATAAGGGCAGTTGGTGACCTTGAGTTGAGTTATGGTGAATATTGGTGAGTTGGTGACCTTCCATGTGTCATATTTCTATTGTTTGTAGTATGTTAGTAAATAATAATTGTAAAGTAACGAAAAAATAACAAATAAAAACTAGGTCTTGTAGCCCTACGTAGCCTCGGGTATGGTAGACTATGTTTATAGGTTGGGCTAGGTAAGTCTAGGTCTTGAATAAAGACAAAAAAATAACAAATAAAAAAAAGGGAAAAGAAATTAAAAGATTGGAACACCTTTGAAAAACTAGGTCCAAGCGGTCCTATTTGGACCTCCTAGAACACTTTCGAGACCTTGTTTAGCGTAAAAAAAAAAAGGTTAAATGTAGGTTAAGGTAGGTCATGATAAAAGATAGAAATGAAAAGATAGGGCTTGAAAGTAAATTAAGGAAAAAAAATATTTTAAATATAGGAACTACGGCTACGTAGAACTGCAAAACCTACGGATAAACATGGTCAAAAAAAAAACGTGTGGAATTGTAAATGTGTAAGCTTAATAAAAAAATGTGAAGTTAGTAGGTTAAGGGAGATCTTAATAAACTAACAAAATCAGGAATTAGGTCGGATAAATAGGCTAAAATTTTATATTAATAGTTTAGTGCATGAACTAAGTCTAAGTCGAACGCTGGAACTACCGATAAACGTAGTCTAATATTACAAACATTCAAACAATTGTTTTCGAATTACCCGCCCCACCCCGCCCAACTGTAGACTTTCAAAATCCCCAAAAATTAAATTAGCGCCTAGACAGAGCAAAACCCTCTCCACGTCAGCGATCCGCAACTACCAATCCATGTAAACAATCTGAAACCAAATCTGACCCGTACGATACCTTCTTCATCCAACGTCCCAAATCTCTCCCACCTCCATCTCCATTTCCTATATAAACCCCTCAACACTCCACCACTTTCCCCACACAACAACTCAACCACCTGCAATTCCAAACCCTAAAAATGGCACGAACAAAGCAAACCGCCAGAAAATCCACCGGAGGAAAAGCACCACGAAAGCAACTAGCCACAAAAGCCGCTCGCAAGTCAGCACCAGCAACCGGAGGAGTGAAGAAGCCACACAGATTCCGTCCCGGAACAGTTGCATTGCGTGAAATCAGGAAGTACCAGAAGAGTACCGAGTTGTTGATCAGGAAGCTTCCGTTTCAGAGGTTAGTTAGAGAGATTGCTCAGGATTTTAAGACGGATTTACGGTTCCAGAGTTCGGCTGTTGCTGCGTTACAAGAGGCGGCTGAAGCTTACCTTGTTGGATTGTTTGAGGATACTAATTTGTGCGCTATTCATGCTAAGAGGGTTACTATTATGCCGAAGGATATTCAGCTTGCTAGGAGGATTCGAGGTGAAAGAGCTTGATTTGTTTTAGGTTGTTTCATTGTTGTTGTTGTTGTTGTTATAATGTTGTTGAAAATGGCGGATCTGAAGGGGATATATTAGGGTTATTAGGTTATGTTTATGTTTATTTTGTGCAATTTCAGTCGTTTTCAATTAATGGAAGGAAGTATTTTGTTTATAATTTATAATTAATTTTTTGTTCTTCTGCGTTTATAATCGATCCTCTTTATTGTTAGGGTTTAGTTCGACTTCTAGTTATTAGATATGAGTTCTGGAGAAGGAAGCCATTTACACCACTTGAGATATGTCTCCAAGAACCTGTTCATAACTTTTAGTCATGTCCGTTTTCCTTATTCGGCCAACAAATAATAAAATACCACCACGATTTTCATTCTCTCACTTTACTTATCGTATTCGGGTTATTGTTTGAGCTATTTACTCCATTTTTTTGTGTAAAAAATGATCCGTAATATTGCCGTGTATAAACAATTTCGGTTCGAAAATCCATTTATAAGTTGATTACACTTAGAGGGAAAGTTATCGGCCTAATTTACTTTAATTAAAACTTAAAATTGTTAAGTGTTGGTAGGGGTGACAATTAAGTCAGTCGGGTCTGGTCTATGTCAGATCATGTTGAGACAGACCATATCAGGCTCGAGTCAACTCGGCGGGTCAGCCTACCTTTTCGGACCGAGTTGGGTCTGGGTTAGGTCGAATCATTTGGGTTAAATGGTGTATTGGGTTAGTTCGTGTTATTATCAGGTCCGATTACTTTAGCACATTACTTCAACTTTTAGCCATTAAATTTCGGTTTTTAATCATTACTCCCTCTTATTCATAATAACCTTCCCTATTTTCTTTTTCGTCTATTCACAATATCTTCCTTATTTTCTTATTTAGTAAAGTTTTTATACATATTTTATTCACCAAATACCCCACCATACTAATACTTTATACTTATTTTAATCACCTTACTCACAATAATTACCCCACAATACATACCCTCTCTCCAATTACCCAACCTCACACCAATACTTTCCAATATAATAATCTCCTCCTTATTCTCCGTGCCTTCCCCGAATAGGGAAGGTTATTACGAATAGGAGGGAGTATTTGATTTAGTTACTTCATCATTTTGTCAAAGGTATCTATTTAAACATTAAATTACTTTCATTTTGATCGGTATTAAACTTAATAATTGTCGAGTCATCAATTTAATCATGTCAATTGGGACCAAGTCAAAATCGGGTCGGGTTCAAATCACTGATTATCTGGTCATGGCGGGTTACATTTCGTGTTGGATCAGTTTCGGGTCGCAAAATTCTAGGGTTCTATCAAGCCGGGTTTGCTCTGAGTTCGGGCCATTTCAGACCTGCTAACTCTATTGCACATTCAATCCCATGAGCGTAATTCGGCACATTCTTATATTTTATTATTAAATATTACTTTCATTCAATTCCAAACACACAATTTCTCTTTTACAAGTTTGCTAATGTACAAATTAAAATGTAAATATCTTCAATTACATTATAAAAAATATAAAATTTTATTATAATAATAAAAGCAAATCAAACACACTTCCACGTGATCATATTTTCTTTTACATATTAAATGAATAAAACTTAAAATTTTTTTTTTTCCGCCCCTCGTATGGCCAGTGTTGAAGCAGCGGGAGGCTGGTCTTCTCCGGGGTACCCCCTCTAGGTTAGGCGATGGAAGTACATCATCTGCAAGAACATTAAGCAGCCCCCTACATTTTTCGTGCCGTGGGTCGTCCACAAGTTTACTGCAACGTTCAGCCTTTGAAGCACTAACGAGCACCAATCCAACCAAGATATACTGTCCACGTCCTCCACTGCCTGAACAAGGCGGAAGTCCACACGTTTGCGGACGGTGGGGGCAAAAAATGTACCCATTGCAAACAGTACAAACATTTTTTTAAATTCCGGACCGCCATCCTGCAGCCCCATCATGCCCTGCCTCAAAGCATCTAACGACAACTCTTCCTTTTCATTGATGTTGAATTTCCTACGCCACATTAGCGCCAACGTCTGATCGGTTCTTGCTTCGACGTCCTGCTCCGCAAAAAATGTACCCATTGCAAATAGTACAAACATTTTTTTAAATTCCGGACCGCCATCCTGCAGCCCCATCATGCCCTGCCTCAAAGCATCTAACGACAACTCTTCCTTTTCATTGATGTTGAATTTCCTACGCCACATTAGCGCCCACGACACGAAAAATGTAGGGGGCTGCTTAATGTTCTTGCAGATGATGTACTTCCATCGCCTAACCTGGAGGGGTACCCCGGAGAAGACCAGCCTCCCGCTGCTTCAACTACCTCAGCTGCTACCTCATCTACTGTTGCTGTAAGGAAATGGATAAAACATGTCACACAAACCAAATACATTATTAAATCATCTACAAAGTATGCTATTATGTGCATACCTTTATCATTGTTAGTCGATGAGACAACCGTTTTCACCAATCCACGTCTTGCACTCTGCTTCGTAACCATATTCGTCTTTTATGTTCGGTGTTTTTGTGGGTTTTGGTAGAGAGAAACGAAGAGAAATGTAGAGAGATGAGTGATGACATCATAACCCCATCACACCCCACTTGCATGGATCCGTCAGCCACAAAGTGATATCTACTTGTCCCATTTAAGCAATATTTGGTCCGTCACAAGCTTACGACGAGTATATCCGTCTTACAAAAAACGGACTGTATATTAAATAGAGCCAGAAAATAAATGTTGTGTTTGATTTTAAATAGAGGAGGTATCTAATTTATTTAGTAAGAAGAGAGTACTTAAGGGCAGTTGAAGTGGTATTAATCTTGTACCTTTTGGGTCAGTCGAATAGTCGATACGGCCGCAAGATTGGCCTACCCATCATAATTTTGGTGTATGAAATAATACAAAGCCTCCTCTAATTTATTACTCGTACAGTCGTACTCTCTATTACTTGTATTATTCATTTGACATTTACTCTTTTAGCATACTCTTATAAGTAAATTTATTGAGAAATCGCTTTTCAATAGTTTTATTGGAAGACTATTATATAAATTTAAGAAAAAGTGGTACTAAAAGTAATATAATAGATACAAATCATGATTAAAGATAAAATTATTAAATTTATTATGTAAATAAGTACGAAATTACTATGGTAAAATCAATGACAATAGGGTAACTAAATACAAATAAAATGGTATAAAAAAATGATCTCTCAATAATTTATTAAAAGATCGTCTCTCAAATTTTAGTGCACTTTTATTGTACATTAAACATCCATCTAAAATAAATTTGAACTACGAGTCTACGACCTTGCAAACTTTCCCAACAATTTGTTTTGTTTACTTTTATGAAAAGGGTATAATATGGAAAAATAATGGAAAAATGTATGTGAAAGAGTAAAATTCGTATGTGAAAAAGTAATTCCGTAAATTAAATGTGTTTTAATTAAATTTATTTTTAAAATATACATTCATTTATTTACCTTTTTATACAAACAATGTTTTTCAAGACTGATTGAATTCTCGACATCCGTTGTCGTCCGCACCATCTGTTCTCCAATAATCGTAATAATAACAATCATAATTGATCTTTTTTTTTTCTTGATCGTGTTAAAATCAAATGTAAATAAACAACAGAGACGAGAAGTACATTATAATCATCATCATTATTATTATTATTATTATTATTATTATTATTATTATTATTTATTATATATATTAAAAAATCTTGTAAAACCGTTTATGTGGCGCAATGTGGTTTTAGAATTAGTCTAATGGAGCTCTCTCATTCAACTTCAGAATTTTAGTTTTTTTCAGCCAATAACGTGAACAATAGTAGCCATGTCACATTCCATTAGCCGATTTTTACATTGTTTCCATTTTCTGCAATATATCGAATATAATTATCTTAATTTTGTTTCTTTAATTAATTTACATATATCTTTTTTTTTTACAGGAAATTTACATATATCTTAATGTTCTCAAATCTGAATTTTATACTTTTATTTTTTAACTATGTATTAATAGTTACATATTTATACCACCTCACAATTATTACTCCTATTACCATTATCATATGTTATCTTATTATATATTATCAACAATTTTTTCAAACGTCGTTATGTATGTATATATATTAATTTTTTCGTTTTTATTTTAAGTATACATGTTCAATAAATAAAATTTCTGGTTATATATATAATAAATATAATTTGTCGTATTCTTTTAAAATAAAAGTACACAGCCCCGTGATTTTTCATGGGTGTTACACTAGAAAATAAAATGTTGAAGACAACATTCATTATGCCAGAACTGTGTTGGTTGTAAGAACGTATTTTAATACCCGTCATTTTACAGAATTTGAAATATCAACACTGACATTAACTCACCATTATTTTTTCAATAAGTTTAACAACTTTAAGACACTTACAAAATATTGAAGGATCCTAATAAAACGAAAACTTCAAGGTGTACTTATGAACAATTTTGATTATATAATAACTATAATTTGTCGTCTTTTTTAAAAAAATATACACAACCCCGTGATTTTTCACGAGTGTTACACTTGTTATTCTAAAAAATAAAGATTATTCAGAACCATGTATTAATATATATTTTGATACAATTTTAGATGGATATCAAATAATTAATGTACCATTTAATAAGATTAATATTGTTTGAAAAAACTTACATGAGAAATACACTAAAATTTGAGAGGGAATGTCTTTTAATAAATTATTGAGAGATTATTTTTTTTACCCTTTTATTGTATGTCGTGACCCTTTTGTCATTGATCGTATCATATTAATAAAAGAAAATAATAAATGTACTCATATTATCTTTAATCATGATTTGTACTTATTATATTACTCTTAGTACCTTTTTCTTAAACTTGTATAATAGTCTCTCAATAAACTTATTGAGAGACGGTCTCTCAAAAGACTTAGGTGTTTTTTGGTAAACAAGATATTGAAAGAAATTAGTAGATTTCGGCATAATTAGTAGGTTGACCAATTAATCTACTATTTTAATATGTTTGGTAAACAACATATTCTAATAGCATATTAGTCGAAATCTACTATTTTTGAAAACAGCAGCGTATTATATTAGCATATTCAATTTATACATGAAACCGTTCTAATTATCCTGTAATCTGCTATTTACCAAACAGTTTTTTTAATCTGCTAATTTAATTTAATACTCAAATCTGCTATTAAAATCTACTAAATTCATAATGTTAACGTTATCTACTGTTATGAATCTCTTACAAGAAATAATTGAGTAAGGTCTTCCCACACCCCACACAAAGATGCATTTGCCGAACTTTATGTCAACTATTTCGGACTATAAATACTAATAATAGCAAACCACTCCAACCAAATTATTGCTTCAATTATTTCACACCAAAACCATCCTTCACATATGGCCTCATTTTACTCCGATGCCTTCCTATACAAACAACCCGTAACCACCCACTCCACCACCATTTCACTCCCTAGCCGCCCCAAATTCCGCCTACGACGAAAAGGGCGACGACTACCTACCCTTCAACTCGGTAGGAAGAAGCCTCGTCGAGGCTTCTTCCTACCCAGGCTCTTCAAAAGAGCTAAACTTAAATGGCTAAAACTAAGATATTCTTCTACTTTTAAAAGACTTAAGCAATACTATAAGTCAATCATCAAGGATATGATCGAAGCTAGCGCGACGGTGGAAGCATATCAACAAAGGGTTCTTATGGAGAGTTCTTTAGCTCTTCCTACCATGGGAGTTTCTTTCTCTAACTTCCATGGTGGTTCTACTTTAACTAATCCTCGATCTGTCTTTATTTGAATTAATACTCGTTCTTATTCAACTGGTTCTTTACGGTTTTTTCTTATAAATTGTTACTACGTACTTGTAAAAGAGCAAATGTAATGAACTTATTGAGTTAGAATTTGTAAGATTTAGGCTGTCAGCTCGTTTTAATTTTGCTTGGCTGTATTTCATTCAGTTTTATTTTCGTTCAATCAATTATATTTACTTAATATTTTTATAAAGTTAACTTTTAATTCAACTAAATTCACTTCGGCTCAGTTTCACTCAATTTAATGTTCAATTAAGGTCTACTTTCATTAATTCAATTCAGCTCGTTTCGGCCGACAAAAACATAGTCTTAAGCCCTGTTCTTTCTGGCTTAATTTCAGCTTCTTTCAATTTTGTTGGGTTGTATTCCGTTAAGTTTTATTAATGTTCAATCAATTATGTTTATTTAATCTCTTTACAAAATTAACTTTTAATTCAACTAAATTAACTTTACGGTTCACCTCAGTTCCACTCAATTTAGTTCAATTAAGTCTTGCTCCAATAATTCAATTTAACTCGTTTCAACCGAAAAAAAAGATCTTATTAGTATTGATCTTGTACTTTGTTTAGCTAGCTTCGATATGATTGTTGTATCTATGCTTTTGTTGTTCACAAATTCTTATTTGCAACGGCACTATCCGTCGCAAATTTGTGACGGATATCGTTTTTCTCACAAAATACCCACTTTTTCTCTCTCTCCAACACTATTCAAGTGGTCCCCTTTCTCCACTAACTCATTTTATATCCATTTTATCTCACAAAATATCCGTCACAAATAATGACCCGTCGCAAGCAAGACTTACTATTTGTTGTTATTGTTAATCAAGTTGCGCTCTATATCAATTATTCAATTACAATTAGAGGATTATACAACCAGATATATATATATTGTTAGTATAGATTTTGAATTTTATAACAAAGAATTTGAGCTTATACATATATTTTAGGAGCTTTAAAAAAATTGAGCGTTCTTATAAAAAAAAGTTGTAAATCAAAACATTATTATAATGAAACTAAAAAAAGAATACATATAAAAACCAAAATTTTTAGTTTTAACACTAAAAAGTTATAGTGCAAGAAAAAGGACATAGGCTTAATTAGATTTGTATTAAATGTACAATAATCATATACATCAGAATGTATAGTCCTATTTATGATATAATTATAATACCCGGTTACGTTATGAAGTTGTTATATGAAGTCACATGGCTACTCATAAATTTTGAGCCGTAAAATATAGAAAAAAAATACTCAACTTGAAATCACATGAACGCTGCATTAAACAGAAATAACGGAGAAAGTTAGTAACCGATTTACGAATTTTTTGGTTTAGTAGTGTTAATTAGCCAAATAATTAAATAATTAGGGTTTATTTGAAACTATTTAGATCTATGTTGTCCATGTCATCATTTTTTTTTCCGAATTTTTGTGTAAAACCGCTAAGAAACTTAGTGACTTCACTTAGTTTTTTAAGAATCTCAGCGGCTTACCATGTCAGTACTGTCATATTGTAGTGTACCCAACTATGAACTACCCATGCAAATGTTGGAAATTTGTGGAAGTCGCTAACGTTCTTAGCGGCTTTCACTTTTTTCTTTCTTTTTTTATTTTTATATAAAACAGTTACAAATATTTGGACGATGACATTTTGGTAAAGCCGCTAGATTTCTAAGCGGTTTCAGGTAAAAATCGGACAAAAAAAAAAGTGATGACGTGAACACCATAGACCCAAATAGTTACAAATGAACGTCAATTACCTAATTATTTTGCTAATTAAGGCTAATTAAACAAAAAATTCCCGAATTGCCAAAAAGATCCGTAAAATTTTACTTTAAGTGTTTAATAATTCACGTGCAGACGAGTTTAATCTAGTGGTTAAGATCGAGATACCGTGATAATCGGTCACGGTTTTAAAATGGAACTATTCTTTCCAAAATGTATTTTAAGGACAATTGTAATTTGTAAGTCATCATTCATCAGCATGGGATGAAATTTCATCAGATGATTATGAGTAGTTAAGATGGTGAGCATTCTGTTTGGAAAAAGTAAGTGTATATTATGAAAATAAGTCTCCTTGTGACGGAATATCCGTCACAAGCTTACGACGGGTCGGATAGCTCCACTTGTGTAGATAAGATAAGTCTAAGGAATCACAAAGTGTTAATTTTTACCTTGTTACATGGATAATATTTAACCCGTCGCAAATTTGTGACGGAACGGATACCGCTGTCACAAATGAGAATTTGTGATTACGGAATAGTTGGGGCCTATCAACGTCATGTGTATGATATATCATATATCCTTCCATCTTGTCTATTTGGCTCCATCTAACCAACCATTTGTGTTTGCCCAATATACTTTACGATTCTTATTTAAAACGGTATTATCTGTCTCAAGTATAAAATTGGTCAACTATCGTACCATCTCTGTATAAAAGATAAATATATTATTTTTTGTATGCATTATTGTATACACAAATTCTCATTTGTGGCGTAACTACCCGTCACAAGTTTGCGACGGATCAGATACATACCATAATTATATGAGAAAGGTTCGGATAATACAAAATACAGGTCTGACACAAGTTTGTACTTTATACGGAGTATGTATTTTGTGTAATATTTAATACGGAGTATAAGTAATTATTGAATTTTGCACCGATACATTTACTCATTGACGACAGTATTCGTCACAAGCTACCGTTTCTTCTCACAAAATACCCATGAAAGATGAGTATGAATAGTTTCTTTAATTTTTAGGGTATTATTCATATAATTTAAATCTCCACGTCATTAATATTTAATATTTCATTCACTTGTATTTTGATCCCAAACAAAAAAAAACTAAAATGTAAAACTAATCAAAGAGAAATGAGTAAGGTTTAACACCAAATTAAGGTTTAACAAAATATTTGTTATCACAATTCACATCTATGAAATAGCAATCTCCATAATAGTCCAATTGAGAATCATGGCAGATCATCGACCTCTTTGAGAACTTAAAGTGATTTATAAAATATCAACCAATAAAATTACATTTTTAATCAATGAGAATCAATCTCCTGACTTTGACTTTACCCTAGTTGGCATGACATTTGAAAGACGAACCAAATAAAATAGGGAGCAATATGTAGTAATAATAGTTTAAGACATTCACCGCCAGTCCCAAGCTCGGAGAAAGGAGGAGGGTTGCGGTAGGTCTGTGGCAGCTAGCGTAAAAATCAGTCTCATTTTATAGACATGAATCGGAATATGGTTCCAAAGGATGATTCATGTCGGGCGACCCCAAATTATTTTGGAACCAAGGCTCTAATGTTGTTGTTGTATTACGATAAAATTCAAATATGACATCTCCGACTCTACCCTTGTCATTTCGCCAATGCCTATCTCATAATACCAATTGATAAAGAAACAACTCCTTAAGCATCCATTCCCTCAACTGTCAGACCCCAACCATATCAGACCGCCCGCCTCCAACTAGACCACTGCCTTGTAAACCGAAAAACCAGTTTTGTCAGATTTTTCTAACCTCAGCAATCAGCATTATAAGGTAAATTAGTTAGTTCCTCGCAAACCGCAAATACAATGGATAAATTGGCAAACATTTTGGGCAGAAGATAGATTTCAATAGCATATAGCAAATGACTATTTAATAAGTCTCACATTGTATTCTGCTAAACAAAAAAAGTGCTAAAAATACTACCAATCAACATGGAAAACAACATACCATCACACTTCACTTTGATTTTTTATGATGAGATTGCTCAGATGACCCTGATACTGTACTAACACCACTGTGACCGGGACCCGAGTCTCCACTCTGCCTTGATCGTCCACTTTTGGATGTACCACCACTTTCAGTAATCATACGTTTCCTGCTACTGCTTTGCGATGATATATTTTTGTGTGTTGTAGTTCGTGAAGGAGTTGAAAACTGAGATTTTGAGAAGGTAGTCCTAGAGCTCACTGGCTTCCGTTTTGTGGAAGCAACATCGTCTGTTCCATGATTTGGCTCGGGATAATGAATTAGGGAAACATGCCGAGATATTTTTCCAACTGCATAAAAGAGGGGGAAAAAAAATTTAAGATCGCTAAATAGAACAAGACAACTAGAAAATTACGCGTCTCTTACTAAGCGCTAAGGCCTATCCGGGTCTTATTTTTTGCTGGGACAGAGGGGCTGCCAATTAAAGGTCTTTCTTTATCCTTCCTCCAACTATCTTCCCAGATGGCGGTTCCAAAGGATGATTCATGTCAGCCGACCCCAAATCATTTTGGGACTAAGGCTCTGATGTTGTTGTAGGTGTGTGGTGTGATTTCAAAAAAAAACTAATAAAGTACTGAATACATTTTCAACCAGGCATCAACACTAAGGGCCTTCTTAGATGGAGGGTGATTTTACTTTATAAATGGAGCGCAAAAAAAAGAGAAAAAGGAGGGAACTAATGGTGGTGAAGAAAAGATTGACATGATCTCAATTCTCAACAATTGCATACAAGCTGAAACGTCAAACCACTCTTGTAATTACAGTAATCATCCGTAAAAGGAACTTTTTTTGTTTCTATTCAGAAAAAAAATAACACATATTGATTGACCAGTGACAACATACCGATTTTTGTCCCAGATGGAGTAGGTTGAAAAACTGTTGTATCAGCTACCTCAGATGGAAAGTTGACCAAACTGTAGACAGTACCTGCATCAGTAAGTATAATTAAACATAAGATTTGTCCATCGAGCAGTAACCCTTGTAGAAGGTAACAGTCACGGCTCACAATTCCTTTTTTTCAATTTCTTTCTGAAGTAGGAGGTCTTCATTACGAAAAGTTAACATTTTATGCATAAAGAGGAACATACCATCTGGTCCTTTTACACTGCCCAACTCTCCATCTTGATCAAGGTCCAATGTCAAACTTTCGCCATCAATATCAGGAAACTGCAAAAACAAAGAACGTTAACCAAGAGAAAATCTAAAGCACAAGGCAGATTTAGACAAAATAAATCATGACATATCATTAGCAGGTGCAGTAGGTACCCAGCCAAACAAAATTCATTGAAGAAGCAAAAGCAGGGGAAAAAAGAATAGAAAAAACACCTGCTTCAAGCTGTTATACAAAGGCACTCACAAAGATTAAAGACTGGTAACAGTAAGTTCCCAATGATTAGTTTACTCACTTATATCTAGGTCAAACAGATTACTCACTTTTATACATTAAAAAAGAAAAAGAAAAAACACACACAGACAAAATAACATATGCTGGTAACATATGACAACGATCCAAATAGATGATGAGCTCTTTTTAGTGCTGTCTATGTTTGTGCTAGTAATCAATCTACTGGGATGAAATACCAAACCATTAGAATTAGTTCCACGTAACATGCGCACAATCTGGTTTTGCTTCAATCCAATTATGCAGCCAAGCCAAAGTTCAAGTCAAATAATCAAGCAGTACAACCAAAGAGTTACATCACAATGAAACAACAAAACATCTACGAGTAATTATTATTGCCTCCACAACGCAATTCATTCTCAAGCCTTCTTTGGATACCAAAATAGGAGAGAAAGGGAGGGGAGGGGGAAGGAGGGAGGAGATGGGAGAATTGGGAGTGGATGTTTGGATACAATTTCCCTCCAAATTTTTCCTCCCCCTCCATTTCCCTCCACCCTATCCAACCAAGGGATTTTAAATCCCCTACTCTCCCTCCCTTTCCTTTCCTTTCCCTCCAAATCCTAACATCCAAAGAGGCCTTTAAGACTGGTCCCGATGTAGTTTAAGACATTGATAAAGTTACCAAACGAAACAAAGTGTGGGGTTCCAAAAGAAATCTCTGACATTGAGAGACAGGATGACCCTTACCTACCTAAACTAAGTACAAAAAAGAACAATAACAACAACAAGTCGTAATCACAAACTGATAGGGTTAGGGTAAATAAACTTAAAAAATCAATTAAAAAAATTCAAAACAGCATATGCTTGGAGAGTTCTCTCGCTTACGAGTTGTGATAATAAGGTAACTCGCTAATTCAAAATAGCAAAGGACAAGATTATCGATAGTGGTCATTGACAAACCTACGGAAAACGTCACATGAGAAGTAAAAACAGTTTCACAACGAAAAGATGTACATGTGAACTCTAATAAGCCTGAAACAATTCAAAAACTCATTAATAAACACAGAATACATACGGAAAACCCACACACACATCAAAAGACATAGAAAGTACAAGAAGTTCCGAAATTTCAATCCCATGATATTTGTATAATAAAGTAAAATAACCATCAACCGGACACAAGCTGAAAATCAGCGGCTTCTTCCTCTCCAATTATTCGTGATAGAAGAAATAGTGTTTCACTTAAATGAAATTTCTTCTAAGCAAGTATTGTACTTACAACCTAGTTTGCAAATGTGCAAGGCGCACCGAGGTGCTAAGGGACGGAGGCGACGAGGTGCAATGCGAAGGCATGGCCTTCGAGCCTTGTCTAAAGGGTGCACCTAAACCGCATAGAGGTGTTTTGGCTAGTGCCTCATCTAAGGCGTGCTTTTTAAAACTAAGACTTAGAAAAATGAACCTTTTCTTCCATCACAAATTAAACAAAAGTAATGCTAGGATAACAGAAAGCCATTAATGCAGCATTCAATACTCGGTGACGATCAATTAACGAAGATGTTTTGCAAGGATAGAGGAATATCAAGTCCTACCAAGATTACTAACAAAAAAAGAGAGTTTTACAGGTTGAAGTAAGATAATGATGCAGAAGACGAGTACAATAAAAAGAGAAAGTAGGGATTGGAGAAGACGATAGCCTTAGTAATAAACCTGGTCATCAGGCAACTGAAGCAGCCAAAGCTCAGTGTTGTGATTCAATTGAATATCAAAAAGAGAATGATAAGTATCTTCCTTAAATTCAGGAGCAGGAACATAACCTACATCCTTGGCCGCCATTTTTAACCTACCTGCACTGCACATAAAATCAAACACATTAATCGAGTATTACTTAATTACATATACCAGAAATAAATGAATTTAATTAACAGCTACAATCGAACTAAATGTAATTAGACATCAAAGAAAAAGCATTGAACGAATACCACACGGCGGCGACGGAGAGACGACAGAGAACGGTAGGAGATGCGATAGACGGCGGCTATAAGCCTATAACAGAATGTCGAATTTTTTTGGGAGGGGAATGACTATATAACTCCCAACTATTTTTGTTTTCTTAATTAAATAATTAACAAAATTATTATTTTCATTTATTTTGGTTATATGTTTTCATTATTTTATTTTTAAATTGAATGAATTGATTTTACAATAGTCTTATTTGTGACGGACTAGCTCGTGAAAGTGTATGTGAAAGAGTAAAATTCGTATCTGAAAAAGTAATTCCGTAAAAATAAATAAGACAGAAAGTAGAAGTCAGTTATCTTCTTATATGGGTTTTATTTGACTGTGACAAATTTGTGACGTATATCAACCATCACAAATATGAGAATTTGTATTGATTTTATGCCAATTTTGATAAGAATTCGCTATATTTTGCTTTTAGTTTTACTTATTTTGAGCCTAGTAATTACCAATTTTCATCTTACTTTTTTATTCATTAATAGTTACTTTTTTATTTATTTCACCATTTTTGTATTCCGTCTTAATCAAAACTGCATTAAAAAAACAAAAAATAGTGTTTCATTCATCTTCATCCTTAACTATTCGTGTAAATTATATAAACATGTCTAAGCCCAGACATATAACTTACATGAAAAGGTCTGGGTTTACTCATGTAATTTATATAAACATGTTTGTGGTTTATTCATCTAAATTACAGGTCTGTTCATACATGTACTCCCTCCATTCTTTTTATATCACCAAACTTTTGTTTTGACACTATTCACAATCGACTATTCAACGTCGATTTTCTCTCAATCCGTTCACGGAAATATATTCATGTGAGATCTTTTTTGGATTGTCTTGATAAGAGAATTAAGAATATCAAACTTTTATAATTTTTAGTAGTATGTAGCTAAAGATATAATCAAAACAAAATAAACATCGGCAAACGTGAATAATGAGATGGGGTGATATAAAAAGAATGGAGGGAGTAATTTACATGAAGTGGCATGGGCATTGGCCTGTAATTTACATGAAATGGCCTAGGCTAATTCTTGTAATTTGCATGTACTAACCCTTATGTGTATTTTAGCTATTTGACTTATAAAAATAATTTTAACAAAATAATAAATATACGTGGTGAAATTTAATTAAATCGATTAGTGACTCATTTTCAACTTCTTTGATATAATTAATAAATTTATGTATTTTCAGATTATGTCACAAGTTTGACGGGTCTTGAGTCTTGACCTTAATATAAGAGCATGTACAAATATGAGGATCATGTCATCTTCTCTATTGTTCATGCTCCGAGGGCTATTATATGGATCGGGTCATTTTTGACTTCAGGTTAAAAAGAGTGGGTTCATTTTAGTTGGTTTTTCCGGATCGAGCCATATTTTGACATGTCTACACTCTACATGACCCATACCAGTACAAACCAATGCGCGAAAGTTGGACCTAAACGTATCTCGAGCCGTTGCTTCTGGGGCACAGCAAGAAGTAAATTGTAATACCCAGCTTATCTGGACTTTTTTTTGTATCGCCTGTAACCTAGAACTCGGAACACAGAATTCGGCTTGCACAACATAGAAACTTAACAGTTCAAACAGGAGTATCAGTCTATCCGACTCGTGTTGGCCAAACCAATACGAGTTTTGGGTCTCTACATTTGCATACAGTCGAGATGTTTTAGTACGGGATACAAGAACGACTGAACATTACTCTGTACACTTTCATTCTGATGAGGGTGCGGAATTGAAACGGTAAAATCCATCTTAAAATAAAACTGAAAGGCGAATAAGAAGATATCACAAGACAAGGTAAGCCGAGAACAGAATTACAGGACAGAAGGAAAGAAATTAAGCAAGACTACTGTGGGGTGTCGTTCAGGTCGAAATGCAACATCAGAAAATAACAGTACACAACCAGAACAGTCCTCCATCCAAAGGCTCGAACCCTCAATTTTGAAGCTTTGAACAAACTGTCATTCAGTTTTCTCAAGAATAATGCACCAGTTTGATTTGTCAAAAAAGCGATCCACAATTTTGGTATTGCTCATCCCAGAAACCAAACTGCAAATTCAGTCAAAGGAAAAGAAATCAGGTCAGGAGTAGTAGGAACTAGGAAGCAATGAAGCGTAACTGACACAAGTAGAGGAACGCGTTAGAAGGAAAGGATCAAAAAGAGGACTTCGGTATCCATAAAAATGCAAAAAGATGGTGAAGTTTGCTTCTCCAAGGCATTGCTGGCAGAAACATCTAACATACCAATTAACTTTGAATTATTTACACACTCCTGAAACTTCATCAAATAAGGTCACCATCTTTTAAATCCAACCTTCACCCAAAAATTCTCAAACAATGCAGTCTTACACATACAGAGTAGTATTTTGCGATTTTCTGTCTGTCTCGCATTTTCAAATGTGAGTTAGTCTCACACGCTCACCTGATAACCGAAGTTGAATAAGTAGAGCTTGAAAACACTTACACACTTCAGTTTAGTGATACTTTAGTGCTGTAAAGGCAATTAAAATTAACAGCTATGTAATTAATTATTCCTCTTCCGCATAACGTTCAAAGGTAATATATTAACAAAAACTCGCAAGAAAGACAACATATTGAACATTCAGCCAAAGGTACCCAAGGATACACAAATTCTTAACAACCCCTGCCCAGGTAACTCTCCTATAGAATGGAACTTGGCACTATAATAAAGTTAATTGACAAAAACTCACCTTTTGTATATCACTTTTTCGAAAAATTTATACCTTGTATAAACTTACTTCAAAACTCATACCATATATGAACATTTTTTCCGAAATTTTACCAAAAGCCGAACTTGGCAAAGAAATCGTCATTTTATGACAATTAATAATTACTAGCAGTCTACATCTCGTACTTTAGTAAGTTTTAGGCAAAAATAGAGATTATCAGCGATTGATTTTCATTGAAAACAGCTTCTTCCATCAAAATTAGCCTTTGCTAGGAGTTTGGAGGACATATTTACATAAGGTAGGAATTTTGAAGATAATTTATACAAGTTCTACTTTAGTTTTACTAGACATCCAGGAAGAAAGTAAGTTGTGACTTGAGAGAAGTTGGAGAAAGTAAGTAGAGAGTCTTTTTGGCAATCAGCGTAAAACACTGCAAGAACGATCAAATGGCTTAACACGTAACACATTATTTGGATACAAAAACTGGAAGGAAGGGCGTGGTGGGAAATGGAGGAGGAAAGTGAAAGAGAGCGAGGCCAGAGGAGTCGAGAGGGAGTGGGGCCCTGTTTTCCCTCCAAATTTGGTCGAATTTAATTTGACGTGTATGTCTGAAAATGGATCTGTTGATTTCAATCCCCTCCATATCCCTCTAAACTCTAACCCAATTGATATGCAAACAAAGCAAATTGTTTCCATTCTTTTCATTCCTCTTTCTTTACTTTCAAAACAGTTCATCCAAACAATAGGTAAAAGAAGAGAATATTTGGGCCACTGGGAAATGGGATGGAGTAGCATACTTGGCCACATTTAGTTTCCTTCCTTTTCGGTATTTCAAGTATTTCATTAAATCTTATAGTGTGTGTGTTAACTTTCTCCGTAACTTATTAGTCAAACATAACCAAGCATTTATTATGGAGCTAAAACCTCATTGCACATCTTATTTTAGGCAGCATATTTTTCGGTTGTCGACTTTTAGAATTTGGAATGACCTTAGACTTACTTTTTAAAAAAAATTGTCTTTAATACGAGGTTTCCAAAAGTTCGGTAAACAAAGGTTTTTCAATGTGGAATGGTTTTCAAACTCAACATAGTTAAAATATGCGACTGCATCCTCGTAGAGCTTTACTTACCCTTATAAATACCATCCTGTTAGGCCTAACAATCCATCACGAATGAACACGTAAACTTGCATTTTTCACTTACTTCTAAACCCCTTTGGCAGCCACACTGACTGGCTGTGAAACAACTTTATGGAATGGGCAAGTGCTAGTTGTTCTCCAAACTTGCTTTTCACTAAAACCCCATTCTCGACGGGAGATTTATACAGCAGCCTAGAGCTCTAGAAGTTTTTTTTTTAATAAAATGCCTTCAAATCCCTAGACATCATTTCAGCCAATTTCTGCAATAAAATTGAAGGCTTGGGATAGCCTACCCAGCAAAAGTCTAGCCGAAATCCTTGCACTCACTTTCGTTCCTCGCATCGCTGTTTTGTGCAGCTTCAGAGACTTCATCTGAATGAGGGATGCTCAAAGTCTAATCGTTTTCACACAAAATTCAGAATTTTGCCAGATCTTTACATCTCACCCATGCTCTACCTTTTATCTATAGAAATACACAATTCACCCGGAAACTAAAAGCCTCAAATCTTCAGTTACCTTTTTCCCAACCCACAATTCCTAATTGAGATACTATTTCAATTATCAGATATAATCGGATTTTAATTGGCAGTGATTCCTTTATCTAGGGAGACTGTCCATAATTATACATCTAAGTATCTAACCTTGACAGATAACAGGTGCAGGGTGCATTAGCCAAAGAACAGAAAACAACACAGCTGAGTGGTTCCCTCATTTCAGGACTTGAACAAGATACAAAAGTAGATTTTAATTAGATTAGAAGCACATGAAAAGCTTCACACAATGGATACAACCACGACAACAACATTACCCAATATCTCAAGAAACAAGATCCTGCGAATTCTGGGGTAATGAGGATCAGAAGTACACAAGTTGCACACAAGAGAAAAGGAAAAAAACACCATAATCAGGAGAAGTTAGAATTACCTTTCAAGTTCGCCCTCACTAAAAACATGATAATATCTGTTGTACACAACAGCACCCTTCTTATCATCTTTCTTTGCCAAACCATTTGCAACAGCAGAAGCAGAAGCACCATTAATTTCAGCACGATGATAGGGTAAGTGCCACGGTACAAAATACTCTTGCTGGTTTTCTTGACTCTTAATTTCACTGGGCATTGATTTATCTTCTTCTTGGCTACTTACCTTCAGAGTTGTCTCGAACTTTGTACTAATAGAATCAAATGAGTCTTTAAACGACGGTTGAGCTGCTTTCTCCCCATTTTCAGGAATGCTTTCTAGATTAATCGAGCGAGGGCTACGAACTCGAGGACTGCCAGGTCCAATCCACTCGTCTAGGTATCTATGCGACAGCGGGGTCCATTTGCTTAATAAACCCGGATCCTCCTGTTCCACAGCCCACACTGTTATCAACACTAATCCTCCTTTCCGAACAACCCTGACAAGCTCTTCAATAGCCTTAATTCTCCTACTAGGCGTACTGAGGTGATGCAACACAGCAATGGAGATCGCGGCATCACCAAAACCATTTCTGTACGGCATATTAACAGCATCCGCTACCAAAGCTTCATGCCCTCTATCAGTACATATATTAACTAAAGGATAACTTATATCACACCCAATAAAAAAGCATTCTGGATTAAAACCCAAGTATTTCCCATTCCCACACCCAGCATCTAGAACAAGAGATCCTCGAGGCAACGAATCCAAAAACGCAGCAACTTTCGGCCACTTAGCAAACCTAGTTGCACTAAAATGGGGTGCAATGGCATCATAAACCCGATGCACATACGTCTTTTCAATTTCCGGAGTGAACTGAACATGATGATGATTGGACGAAACAGAATCCGTTTTACTATTCAAATGAGACGACAAATTCCGGACATCTTCTCCATCAGACGAATCAGTAGAGTAAACAGTAGGGCGACCTACTCTAATTTTCTTCATGGTACTCGAAAATGGACGGTAAAAAATTCTAGTTGTACAAGATTGAATGTGAGCCAATATCATCCACCTGGGACAATCATATACTCAAATTATACTAAAGAGTAGTAAGCAACATAGCAGCAATGAAGTTGATGATTATAGTGAAAAAATGGGGAATTTGCGGGATTTACAGAAGTAAAACAGCATAGTATGAGATTGAAGTTCGAAAAAGAAAGCAATAAAAAAAAAGGATAAAATGAAGAGGATAGAGAGAATAGGGAAATACCAGTAACGAAAAAGGTGATCCGACGATGTACAGGATTGAATGTTGAAATGTTGGATTGAATTTTCTAGGGTTTTGATGGTAATTTTGGGTATATTTCCGTGGGAATTTGAGGAGAGTGAGAGCGGAAGAAGAAGAATGAGTTGGAAGTTGGATTTTGCTGTTGCGGAGATGTCACGTCGAGTTGGGCGGATGTCAACTATGGTCTATGCTAAACCATTCAACAGTGTCACTCAATAAGTGTCGTTCCACCTAGCACTAAAACGGACACGGGCACGGGCACGGGCACGGACACGGACACAATACGGACACGAGATACGGCTCCCATGAAATGTAGGACACGGGACACGGCATTTAAATATAATAAAATATATTTTTTGTTTATAAATAATGTAAAATTTTATTTGGGATATTCTACGGTGTGCCCTCGAGTTTTTCAATTTTCTACGTTGTACCCCTACATTTTTTAAATTCTATGGTATGTCCTTAAACTCTATACATTAGTTATACAATGACCTTATTTATTGGTTTCGCTAGCTTAATTTCTTAATTTATCTATTAAATCGTCTATTTAACATTTCAATTACTCGACAACCTTCTCATTTACTTATTAGTTCGCCGAATTACCATTAACCAACCAAATAATATACAAATCTAACTCAATTTTATCAATTTGCTATTATTATTTCATGCTTCATAACGCGTGTTTTTTAATAGAAGTTTATGCTTATTTGAAGATATTTGTGATACTTTCTATATAGAATGGTGATACCACATTAATAAGTCAAAATAAATGTCAAATTATGAATTTTAATAGTAATAGTGTTAATGGAGATTTGAAGGAGGTCATTATGGAGAATAAGTAAGAAGTTTAAGGGTATATCATAGAAATTATAAAATGTAGGGGTACAACATAGAAAAACGAAAAACACGAGGGTACACCGTAGATTATCCCATTTTATTTTTATCATGTATTTGAAACTAAATGTAAAAAAGTAAAGGTATCATTCGAGCTTTACTATAACTAATTCTCATTTTCCACCAAAACTCTTCTTCTAATCGTTTTTTTTTAAAATTTTATTCATCGTCTAAACTATAATATGTTTAGCCATGTGTCCAAGGAGTGTCGGACACAGAACGGCTAATTAAGAGAAGTGTTCGTGCTACCTAGGAACTGTTCCTTAAGACGGATATATCCGTTTTAACTTAATACGGGTCAAATAATAACTATTTGTATGAATAAGATAAAATTGAAAGAGTTAAGGAAAGAATGGAAAATAAATAAGTTTGTCTTATCTATACAAAATGGTCATTATTTAGCCCGTTTTAAATGGCAATTTGTGTCGCTTCAATAAACAACTCTTTCAACCCGACAAATTTGTACTCGATCCAAGACTTCCAATAAATTCTTTCGTACCGAATTTTAAAAACCGAGTTACGAAATGTTGTCGATGTTATTTTAGAAATAGACCAAACTACCCTTTTCCTCCTTACTGTATCTCCCTCTTAGGGTCTGTTTTCTTGGATTTAAAGTCAATTTTTTAAGTTTTGTTCAGTTTCTATAAGTTTATGGCTAGACTTGTCGCGAGTCTCCAAATTAATATTTTTATCCACTACAAACCCAAACTAGTAGCTAGTGTAAGTAGGGGTCGATCCCACAAGGAAGGTCTTTTTATTGATTAAATGTGTGCTAAAGTTAAGTAACCAAATGGGGGGTTTTGTTGTGTTGATTGATCTAATCTACTAAGACGAAAATAAAATGCAATAAATATAAAAACGATGTAAATAACTGAAGGTGTAAATAAATATGAGAATTATTCTTGGACCAAGTAATTTCCACCAATTAGTTATGAATTGATCATTGACTCTTCTAATCTATTTTACTATTGAATACTTTGCTATGAAGTTTGTTGACTTCTAATTCCACATATGATTAGTTATTAGCTACAAGCGTAAACAAAAAACTCTTACAAATTTGTCAATTTAGTCAAGCGCTTAATCGTATCAAAATTGTAGAATAAAGCTATAGAATTTAGCAAAGATGAATTAATGAAGAAAACAAGCGATGCTTCACTTTTATTCATACAAGTTTAATCGTTTATAACTCAACAATGATGAATTAGCATACTACTTGATGAATTATAATTGCTACAATGAAATAGATAAACAAACAAAAGATTCATTCATCTAATCTAGCAATGGTAAATTAATAACAACAACTAGTTGATCACTCTAGGTGCTTAATTAATAAACCAACATTAAACCAATTAAACTTGATATTCAAATCATAAAATAGAAATAGAATAAGAGTCTTACAATTCAACACTAATATGGCTTCAAGAACTTGTTCCAAGATGTAGAACTTAGCTCTCCATACAAATAAAACTAACTAAAATAAATAGAAATTGGAAATTATTTGTGTATTCTAATGATTAAAGTGATGGAGAAGTATGTAAAAGCATATGGAAGCACACTCTTTAAGTGTCAACAACATCTTCTTATATAGGCCTTCAAATGACAACTCCTTAATGCCTCTTAAATTGTAGGTATTATTACCAAAATAAATGAGAATTAAGGAGTTGTTGAAATTGCATTAAGTCCCATATTGTGTCATAAAATAGTATTGGAATCCAAAGTTGTGTCATAAAATATGTGTTGAATGCATGGAATTCATGGAATCCAATGTTCATTTTGATGTTCACTTGCTTGGACTATAGTAATTGGATCTTGACTTGCTTCAAAAACCATATTGCATGAGACATCTTTAGCCCAACACCAACCTCCAAAGAAGCCTACTCCATCAAATTAACAAATCAATCCAATAATCTCATAAAACATGCAAATCCATCATCAACCCAATATCAAAGACATGTGCACTAAAATCCAATAAAATACTCCTCAACACATCAAATAACCATCAAAATCACCTTTATTAAACCCTACTAAACTAGACTAATCAGTTTAGTACCATCATAATCGAGAAATAAGAGCATACATTAGAGTTATTACCTCACACTTTTATTAGTTTTTGAGCTTATGAATATTTTTTTGAGCTTATGAATATTTTTTTGGAGCTTATGGATATTTTTTTGAGCTTATTATCTTAAACTTTATTTGTTTTTGAGCATATGAATTTTTTTTGAGCTTATTACATCAAACTTTATTTGTTTTTGAGCATATGTGTATTTTTCCGAGCTTATAAAAATTTACAAGTTAAATTTTAATTTTTTTCGTTAAAACTAAAATATAACTAAGTGTATAGGTAATGTTTTTGAGTTTTATTATAAGTTTTTGAGCTTAATGTTTTAATAACTGAACTCAAAAACTTTATACCAATAATCATAATTTTTAAAACAAAACTCAAAAATATTATTATAATGGCTCAAAAAGTACAAAATTGGTGGTAGTACACCGGGTGTATGGTACTCCTACTGGTCACAATCACCGTAATGACCTCAACAATATTGAAATATACATCGCCACATATACAAACACACATACGAAATTAAATATTGACCGTATGATAACCTACTTTACGCAAGCATCCGCGCATTCACACAAAACATCTTTACATCAACATCTTTGATCCTCCTATGGTTGATTCTACTCATTACTAACCCAAAAGACAAGGTTAAGGTCAAAACTAAAGAAAAGACAACTTATCGGAAAACACTAGGGCGTTAAAACGCTAAGGTCTCATAGGTGAACTCTCCGTACATGTCGTACTACTTACGTCCGAGTCAACTAGGTGTGAGGGAGGATGAGAGGAGAAAGGAATAAGGATACATATAGCTACACTTGTACTGCAGATTTAGCCATATAATGTGCTCTATAGTTACTCTTCCTATTCATATAACTAAAAGAGAAAAATTAGAGGTAAATAAATTATAGGAGAGGAGATAGAATGAAGGTTTTACCGTTTGAAAATTTTACCGTGTAATTAGAGGATGGAGAAAATTATAGGAAGAAAAGTGGGACCCGCTTATTTAGCTTTACCTACTATTCCGAGTTGAAAATAGGACAATTCTATTAAAAGAGAAAGAGTATAATAGTTGAGTATATTACCAGTTAAATCAAAATTGAGTATTTTGGGAAACACCTTAATAGTTTGGAGTATTTCCTTTATTTTATTGAAATTTACTAGCGATCATTTACCCATCACTTAGTCATATGGTCATCGTCGTGTCAGCGTACACAAGTGTCGAAGTCAACTACTTAATGTTAGAAATTGACAAAATGCATATTAATGGTCACATTATTCGTCAGTTATTTAGTTAATAATTGTTGGGATTTTAAATAAAAAGATGAGTTAGGGTTATTCTATAAGATTATAAATAAAATATTTTTTTATATGGTATCCTTATGTTTTTTTTAATTCTACGTGATACTCTTGTATTTTTAAAAGTATTAGTAATATTTTTAAATTTAGTAAAATGTTTCTAAAATACTCAAACTTCTAACAATTACGTTTTTTATCAGTTAAATTTTGTAATAAGCACATGTTTGTGATTGAGTAAACCAAGATTATGTTAATGACATGACAATTATTGTCCCAAATACAAATAAAAAATGCATAACTAAACACTTAAAAGAGGCGAAGTAGATTTTTTTTTGTATTTTAAGAAAATTTAAAGGTACCTCTAACAGTGGTGGACCCAGAAATTTAGTTTTAGGGGGGCACAAATTTTTTTTGACGTGTTATTTAAGCAAAATTAAGACAGTATTTTTGTATTTTGGAGTTTTTTTTCCTAAATTAATCACGATATAAGTAAAAGAATGAAAACATATTGGTCATAAAACATACTTCCTCCATTCCAATCAATTCTATACATTTCACTTTTTCGGCACTATTTATAAGTCGGGTGAATTTTCGACACGACTTCTAATATATAACATAAAAGATAGTCATGTGAGATTTTGTTTAAATTGTCTTACCGAGTACATTGTGAATATCAAAGTTTTATAATTTTTATCGATATGTAACTAAAGATATTAACAAAAGAAAACAAGTATTGACAAACGTGAATAAAACAAATGTGTAGAATTGATTGGAATGGAGGAAGTATCTTTTTTTCAAAAATCTAAGGCCACGTTTGGAAACACGAAAATGATTTCATTTTGATGATTTCAATTGTAGAAATTAAAATGTTTGAATTCAATTCGAAATCCAATTCCAAAAGTTCGTTTGGGAAACCCGTGGAATTGGAATTGGAATTGGGCGAGACGGATATCGGTCGAAGTGATCGAAAATTTTTTATTTGGGGAAAAGAAAAATTTTCCCGGAAAATATTCGCGATCGGAAAAAATGTCGAAAATTAAAATATTACGATTAAATTTGGATATAAAAAAGACGTAAATAATGATGGAATTGAAATAACTAGTATACGGTAGGGATTTGAGAGGCTCAAATTTTAACTAGGTTGGAATTGGTAAGAAATTGAGTCCAATTCCAATTCCAAATTCTAGAAGTTTCCAAACACATGAAATGTTTCAATTACGGAATGCAATTCCAATTCCGAGTTGCCAAACATGCTCTAAAATAAATTAAATTATAAGTAAATGTAAAAATAATATCTCATCCATATAATATACTTCCTCCATTCATATCCAACCTACATATATTTTTTTTTTCATCCATTCATATCCACTCTACCACTTTCCTAAAAAGGAAAACAAAATGACTAAACTACCCTTATGGAAACCATTTATCTACATAAAATGCCACTCTATGGCCCACCTATAATCCACTATCACACATTTAAATTAATAAAAAAACATCTTACCCACTTCCAAATGTATCTTTAATACTCTCTCCATTCTTTTTATATCACCCCATCTCATTATTCACGTTTGCCGATGTCCATTTTGTTTTGATTATATCTTTAGCTACATACTACTAAAAATTATAAAAGTTTGATATTCTTAATCCTCTTATCGAGACAATCCAAAAAAGATCTCACATGAATATATTTCCGTGAACGGATTGAGAGAAAACCGACGTTGAATAGTCGATTGTGAATAGTGTCAAAACAAAAGTTGGGTGATATAAAAAGAATGGAGGGAGTAGTTTTTTAATATCTTTCTTAATATTTGTGCAAAAAGCATATATGCGCTTTGAATATGAACAGAGGAAGTAATACATTTCAGTCTTGTAATTAACAATAAATGAATGTGACTAACTGGTTTAGAACTTGGTAAGCTACCTAGAGCATAACTTACCGGTCCGGATTCTCTCCATTACCCGAAAAGAAATGGACATCCATTATTTTTGAACGGTCCGGACTAAATCTTGAGACGATCTAATGGTTATAATTATTTCATAAAAATAATGTTTTATTGGATGGATAGAGAAAAAATATTAAAATAAGTGTGTATTAGAGAGGTAATGGAGAGAAAGTAATAGACAGGATCCAAATTCATAACTTACCAACCATCATAGATACCCTTACAACATTATTTCTGAAATTTCATGGGAGCACCTGCTCCAGGCCCCTCTTGGATCCTCCCATGATCTCTAATATTTTTAAAAGCAAATGTAACCCGTTGAATTCAAATAAGTACAAGGGTAATAAACAGTAGGTATTGCTTGTGACAGGCTAATCCCGTCAAAAGCTTGTGACATCTCACAAAAAGGGAGAGGAGATAAGGTGAGTGTTTTTTCCATTTTATTAATATTTTGTGAGAGAAAACGATATTCATCATAAACTTGTGAATGAAAAATAAGCCAATTTACAACTTAAAAGATTGAGAATGTGGTGGGATGGAAAGAGTAAAACACGAGTGAAGGAACCAAAACGATCCATCCACAAAGTAAATCCGAGAATTCATCAAATTCTCCACACTTGTACAGTTGTACCGTTGAGATTCAAATGTTAGTTTGATTTTCCCCAACTTTTTACTCTATTCACTTCCTTCACGCTTTCTCCTCCTCCTCCTCTTAACCAAACCCTAATTTGGAATTCCAATTGCTCCTCCCTCTCTTCCTCAACTCCATCCTTCACAGCTCAATTCGCTTTTCAGCAGCTTGTTTGATTTTAATATGAGCCATAATTTGAGGGCTATATGTCGCCCAAATGCCGTGTTTACATCCATGGCGATATGCTGCAAAGACCATGGTGTTAGTCTTTTACGCCGTAAACTTCATTTTCGCTCGCCTCATTTGACCTCCTTTCCTTCCCGTTCTGTTGATTCTTCATTGATGTCGTCTGATTTTCTGAAAAATAAGACGTGGTTGCGATCGAATCATCGGAGATATGTCGCTAAGGCGTCTAATTGGACCGGCGACAAGTCTCCTTATGATGTTCTTGGTTTGTACTTCCTTCTTACTTCCTCCCTTTTACAAATAACTTCAGTGTTTTATATGTTATATATGTGCAATAATTAAGGTAGCACGAACACTTCTCTAATTAGCCGTTCCGTATCTGACATCGTGGCTGACACTCGAACCCCCAACACTCATGTCCGACACTCGAACACTAACACATGGCTAAACGTATTATAGTTTAGACGAGAAATAAAATTTAAAAAAATCGATTGGAAGATGAGTTTGGCTGGAAAATGAAAATTAGTTATAGTAAAGATCGAATTGTACATTTACTTGTTTAGATCTAGCTTCAAATACATGATAAAAATAAAATTATACGTTATTTATAGCAATAAAATATATATTTTATTATATTTAAATGTCGTGTCCCGTGTCCTAAATTTCATGGGAAGCCATGTTAGTGTCTGTGTCGTGTCCGTGTCCCGTTCGTGTCCGTTTTGGTGCTACCTAGTAATTCAACCCGTACTTTTTACTCCCTCCGTTCCCCTCATTTGTTCACCTTTGGTTTTGGTTTTGGCACAAAGAGCAAGTGCTTATTATTAGATATTTAGATGGCAAGTGGACCAAATTGGGTGTGTAGGATTAAATTGCTCATCGATTAAATTCCCAAAATAGAAAGGTAAACAATTGACGGAGACACACAAAAAGGGAATAGGTAAATAAATGATCAGACGGAGGGAGTAATACAGTAATCAGGCAAGTAGAATTGTAAATAGGAGTGGCGGAAAAAAAACGGGGTCAAGACTTGAACACTTAATCTAGTGGGTGAATATATACATTAAATCATCGAGCTAAGGGTGTCTGTGATCATTTCCTAGGCTGCTCCCCTCGACATAATTAAGGTCCTCCACTCACAGTCTTGTTATTTAAAACGAACTTGCCATTAGAAATCATGAGAGTCATAATCTAACCAAATGGTGTCAAAATAAACTTGGTTGACACTATTTGATAAACTAGTGAGGTAGAAAATTCGAGACTTTATCATAGTTGAAACATTACTAAGTGGCTCGTGGGTTTACGCGAATTGCAGAATTAAGGGATCGGATATACGTAGCTGCACACCTGCTTGAAATGAAAAATTGCATAAAGAATTGAATGGAACAATGTTACTACACAATAAAAGGAAGTGTAATCAATTTAGTAACTCATTATATTGTCATGGCTCCATTATAAATGTCAATCAACTTGGGTTTGTTTTCAATATAGGTTGAATGAATGTTAATGTTGTGACCTGTGATGGCTTCATAAATGGTTGGACGATGTCATGAAATGTTGATCGCATAATTTGTTGTCACATGCAACAATACTTTCCTTATAAAATAGATTTCTTGATTGACGTTAAGCGCTAAATCTGAGACACCGTATAAACATTCATATGCTTTTTCTAGCA
This sequence comes from Silene conica, assembly GCA_029255685.2. NCBI lineage: Eukaryota > Viridiplantae > Streptophyta > Magnoliopsida > Caryophyllales > Caryophyllaceae > Silene > Silene conica. Next base: position 2,138,741 of record CM055314.2, read on the forward strand.
TATTGTGGGCTCACTATATGATTGTGTCGTAACTTACAGAGTTAGAGGGGGATGCAGATGACGAGCAAATAAAGTATGCTTATAGACGCTTGGCCAAATTTTACCATCCTGATGGTACGTGTTGTGTCCTTGCCTTGACCTTTTCTGGGATTCAGTTATCTTTTGTGATATATCATCAGTACTCTGTGTGTGTATTATAGTTCTATACGCTTGAGTAGTCATGCATAATGCTGTCTTATGCTGACAGATACAATGATGTATGTGTGTGCGGTTCAGTTAACGTGTGATTGGCTTTTTATTTTTTATTTTTTAATGGAGAAGCGGTTTTATACTTTTATGTCACTGTAAATAATTCCAGTTTTATGGTACAAGTAATTTTAGTTCAGCCTCTTCAAAGAGTTAATTACTGTAGACTTTTTCTTTATTCTATTTTCTTATGTTTTTTTTTCTCTCTGCGCAGAAGGGTCTAATTTTGTTTTTAGCAGCAGGTTATAATGCCTGGTTGGCCTACGCTTTTTGAATATGAGCTGAGAATGAGTTTGTGGTAATTGGTGACCCCTTCCCCATGGATTACTGTGTTGTCCATAGGCAATTTACTAATCAGTTCTTGCACAAGAACCTTTAATGTAAAGGTAAGTAATTTAGGTTACTTAGCCCATCCTGTCTTCATATTCTTGGGGATAAAGTGATTCTTTAAATTATTTACAAAACACATGATGTATGGAAATTGTATTTTTATCAATCATGAGATTTCTCATTATATCTATCATATTGTATTGCTACTTCTATTATTATTGATCTTGTATTGTCATGTATCTTATTTTAAGTTAATTTGATTGCATGTCTTGTTTTACAAGCTTCTAAAATTTCCAGCCTTTCTTTCTTTCTTTCTTTATTTGTTTTTTAGTTACTTGCAGTTTTCCATTTTACACTCTGTTTTAGTGACAAGATCAGACCATCGACTGTATAGACACCATGCAGTGACTGTATTTTGGCACAAAATGGAACTTTTAAACAAGGGGCGTTCCAGATTTTGGTGTATCCATTGTTCTTTAGGTTTTTATTGTATTTATCAACTAACTACTCAATGCCAAACTTCAATCATGTTTTGTTTTTGATATTTTTTTGTGATACTTTTTTGAGCTTGTAGCTGTGGCCTTTGTGGTGATATTTTGCTGGCTGCTTTTTTTTTTGGTATTTTAACAGGTTTACTTTTGTTTTTCATTCCTATACAAATAAATACCAAACTGAATGGCTCATTATGTGCTCCTAGCTAATAAACAATTGTGGACTAGTTCCAGAAGGAGGTGGATGGTGATAGTGGAATAATGGTGCAAATGAGAAACCCTCTCTTCTGTCACATAGGCCAGTCATCCTACCATAACTTGAAATAAGTACCCATTGGCTGTTCTTTGGAAAGTAGTAAACTTACGGTGATGAATGTCTGCATCTCATGTAACTGTTTTCATGAGGATTTCAGTCTGATATCAGAGTCGGTTTCACCTTTGTTAGGCTCTGGATGGAACGAATATGCCTGCAGAAAAAAAATTAACCGCAAATTAAGCATTTAGTCCGTATTGACCGCATTTGTGATTCTGCTTAGGCACCAATTTGCCAAATAGATATTATTCCTCAATATTGAATGTTGGAGTATGCTAATAATGCTGCCGATGCTGTGGCCGATTAGCCAAAAGCAAAAGCTAATAATCAAATCAAATATAATTCAAATCTTTCATTGAATAACATTAAGTTTGCTGAACTGTGTCTTCCATCATAATTGCATTGTGTCTTTGTACCAACAGGCGTCAACTTTTGTCACGTTCTTTGTGTTTCAATCATTAGGCTGTTCTCAATTTCCGTGCACACGTGAATGAGGGTTATTCCTAAGAATAGCAGGGAGTATGGTTTTTCTCTGATGAAGATTGTGTTTAGTATTGTGTTTCTATTAAAATGGTTTGATGTTTTGCAATTTTAGTCTATGACGGTAGAGGCAATCTGGAGGAAGGTGAAACAGCGGAGACCCGTTTCATCAAAGTTCAAGCAGCCTATGAGCTGCTTATGGATAGAGACAAGAGGAAAGAATATGATGTTGAAAATCGGGTTGACCCGTTGAAGGTAAAATAATTTATTCGCTTTTTCTCAAACGAAGAGTTTCTACAAAATAGAGTGTCAAATGTTGCTTTTATCTTTCCTCACTTGGTAGTATAAATTTTATTGCATTTCTGTAGGATACAGCATAGTCATTTACATATCTGTCTTTTATGTTAGGCATCTCAAGCATGGATGGATTGGCTTATTAAAAAGCGCAAGGCATTTGATCAGCGTGGTGATATGGCGATTGCAGCTTGGGCTGAACAACAGCAGCGTGACATGAATTTGAGAGCACGGCAACGTGCTCGATCAAAGGTATCAATTCATTTATTCCAATAACTAACATTACACTATATATAGAAGCTCACCAATTGAGCGAGTCATTTACTTTACTTCATATTCCAAAACCAATGAATATCGAGTCTTTATTAGGTCCATTGCAAATAGGCAATTATCTACTAATCCCATCATTCAATGCAAAAGTGGAGCCTTCATTATTAACTTAGATTATCTCAAGAACAGTGCTAGGTTAGATTAATTGGAGAGCTTATCCAAGTATCACCGCTACATGTCGTATGAAAGCTCTTTGTTGTTTATTTCATTAATTCATTGGATGGAGATACATACGAACCAAAGCAAGGATAAACTAATAAATCCAAGTAACTCACCAAACAATAACCAGGCCTTAGTTTCCAAATGATTTGGGGTCGGTTAACAGAAGTCATCGTTTGAGAACATCAATTAGAGGTTACAGAGAAGGACCATGATTAAAAAATAGTCAAAATAATAAAATGTGAAAAAAGGTCATAAAAAGATTGGCCAATGGGAAAAAGCTATCTTTAAGGGAATCTAAATTTGACCAAAATGCCTATACTATCCCCAGTCCTATCTACGAACATTTGCTAGTACTGGCAAAGAAAGCTTGAGCTGGGCCTTCTTGACTGTACTGATTAGGCTTTTAAGTTTTAAACGTAATATTGTTATTGCCAAAATAATATGATATGGTGTGTTTGTGTAATTTATTCGCAGTCATCAGTTTTTTAAGCTTAAAATGTTATTGCCAAACTCATGTGAAAGTTTTATTATCTTGTTCGTTTTATTCCTTTGATAGAGATTATGGATGTCTAATTGCTGACAGCTTATACTTTGTTTCATCCTATGAGAATCTCTGGTTCCTCATCATTAAAAGTACCATTATACCCCTGAGGAAGTGTTCCCTTGTACCCTTGTCTCTGCGGCTCTGCCCCTACACCGAATGGGTGCCTTACTGCCTTTTGAAGTCAAGTGTTAGCGTCAATATCCAAAGAAAGATTTGTTAGGAAATTGATTTGCACGAACATGAATTAACAATAATTAACCACATCGGATCGAGTTCGCTTTCCTAATATAAAAATCTGACCCTTATAAGTATCTTGGTTAATCCAGATTTTCTATTAAGATAAGACGGTGTCCTCTGTTTTTGGGCACAAAAAAAGAGAAGTAATTTAGAAGTAGTTTGTGTAGATTGTTATGGTGTTCCGTGATGCAAAAGATTGGATCGTTTTTCTGTAACCTTTTCATCTTATCCTGTGTCTATTTTTATATAGGCAGGGATGGGGAAATAAAGAATGTATTTCTGAAAGTTGTGACTGTTCAGAATTTCTGGAAGTTGCGATTGTTCAGAATTTCCGCAAAATTAATTAAGACTCCGTCATAGTTATTCGAACGAAAACTATACCGTAACTCCGTAAATAATTATGGAAAGGTACACTCCGTACTTCCCGAACTCACATTATATTATTTAGAAATTACCCATCCACGAACAACTTAAACACTCCAAAATTACCAACAAGATTTATTTGTTGCACGAGAGTACGAGACATAGGGATATAGTAACTTTCGATTTAAGATGGATAAGATTATAATTAGGCCCTATGTTACTAAGTATGGCTTGAAGAATCATATATTATATAGATGCATGTCAGACGTTGCTATTTTGTAAAATCACTCGTGTTTTTGGTTTAAACTTTCCTACTGATTACATTACGGTTTCAGGTTGATCCTGAAGAGGAGAAGAGAATACTAGCAAAGGAAAAAAAGGCTTCAATAGAAAACTTCCAAACAACACTTAGGAGGCATACACTTGTGTTAAAGAAGCGGGATTTGATGCGCAAGAAGTCTGAGGAGGAAAAGAAAAAAGAGATTAGCCGTCTCTTAGCTGCTGAGGGATTCGAATTGGATAGTGAAGACGATAAGTAGTCCCCGCAGTAAAATCTTTGAAAGTATATAAATGTTTTATCTGTATAAATCAGTAAAATCACCGTATATGTTGTCTGCTTAATGTTTTTGTTCGATAAACTTTAAGTGTATATAGAATTTGATGTACAACAACAAACCGAAATCAAAATATCAATGAATATGATTTGATTTAAAAATTTATCTATAATTTATCTTTATTGTTCTTCAGCTAATAATCTTCTTGGTCCTGTTTGGAATTGTCTAGGGTTTCCGGTTTCAGAAAACCAATGTTTGGCAGAGCAGTTGATCCTGAAACCCTTTTTCCAGAACAAATCTGTGGTAAGTTTTTGTTAATTTTAAGTTTTGTGTGATACTGTCATGTCCTCTCGATCAAGACTTTCGTGGATCATACTAGTCATGAATGCATGGTCTAGGTAGCACCAAAACGGACACGGACACGACACGAACATGGGACACGACATTTAAATATAATAAAATATATATTTTATGGTTATAAATAACGTATTTATTTTTATCATGTATTGGAAGCTAAATCTAAACAAGTAAAGGTACAATTCGACCTTTACTATAAATAATTCTCATTTTCCACCCAACTCATCTTCTAATCGATTTTTTTAAATATTTTATTCCTCGTTTAAACTATAATATGTTTTGACATGTGTCCAACGAGTGTCGGGTGTCCGAGTGTCGGACACGGTGTCGGACACGGGACGGCTAATTAAGAGAAGTGTCCGTGCTACCTAGTGCATGGTATTGAATTAGACCGTAATGCTGCATCTCTGATCGAGATAAGAGTGTCGCTAGCTGAACTATATATGCAGGATTGACTGTTCAGTAGAGCAGACAAAATATTTCAGAAAATAGATAGATATGGTATTCGAAATTCCTACGCTCATAGAGGCGAATTTGATTAACAGTTGAAAAAACCAACTTTGTCCTAATTTTTCATACTGAAACGCGAACCAGAATCCTAGCTAACCAAAACTACAAGCGTAGTATAGAGACTACAGACTACAGACTAGAGAGCATCATTTGGAAGAAGGAACGTGATAATATTTGCCTTTGCAAAGGCAGCGGTAGACGACGGGACAAGATTCGGAGGCGCATCGGAAGCTAACCATAACTCGCTTGCACGGGGAGCATACGCCACAGGCATGTGTACAATCTGGCAAGCTTGATCCCATGGGGTATAACTCTCTTCCTAGTTCTTCTCCAATATTGCCCTATATACAAGACTTTTCATCAGCTACCAATAGAAGCATAGTTTAGGAAAAACAGCAAGTCTCTCTTGTGACGGGTATATCCGTCACAAGCTTGCGACGGGTCAAATATTACCCATGTCCATCACAAATGAGAATTTGTGTAGGAAAAAAACCGTCTCTTTTAAGTGCATGGCATACCTTTTGCTGAGCCTTGCTTGAATCTCCTTTGATTATAGAATTACTTTTATGTAAGATTCCGACAATACCTAAAAAGGCTAAATGTTAGAAATTTTAAAGGCTATTTTCAGGTATATATTGGGTATATTTTTTAAATTTTTTGTCTTTTAAATTTATGGTTTTGTTTTGTTTTTTAAAAATTTATAACTTTTTTCGAGTATTTTTCATATAGCCATATATTATACACCGAACATCTTGTAAAGAAAATAACGTGACATTTTCGTTTTCTTCAAACAAAGTTTTTGGTTTTAATAATTTTTATGAAAATATACACCGCATTAATCTAAAATTTGTATGGAATGAAAGTTTTTTATACGTAAATATTTTAAAAGTAAATGTCTCGAAATTATGGTCTAACGTTTAAAAAGAACTTACCATGTTGAGTTGTAGAATACGTTGTCGGTGTTAGTGTAACAAGCATCAAGGTGAACAAAGCCAAAATAGAGTAAAAATTATGGGCAGTAAGTAAAAGTTTCATGACTGTAAAATTAAAGTTTGATATTTGTATAAAATTGATAGCTTAAAATGGCAGTTTTATATATGTAGAAAGTAGAATAGGACGATGTTTAAATGTAGGAGGTATGTATGCATGTTTGAATTCACATGATACGTGACCATTCTTGAAAAAACTCACATGATTTTGAGTTAAAATTGCAGAAGTTTAACATTTCAGACTTGGGACCCATTTTTACATCATGTACGTACAAAGCTTGAATTTACTTCTTTTATTTAATTTCTGAATTATTGATTGGGTTGGAGTTTAGAGCAAATTGGGTTGGAGTTTGAGGTTGCTCTAAAGCTTATGCATGCATGGTAGTAGGACTGATTAAGAGTGCGGGTCGGTATTAGTAACTCGGACCCGATCTGCCGTTGAACCCGTATCTAACTCGCCCCGCCTTACCCAGGTCCAGACCCGCCCTGACCCGTGCGTGAAGTAACCGGGTCCGGGTCTAATTTCTGAAGCCTGACCCGGAAGGTGACCCATATGTGTCCAGACCCGCCCCTAGACCTGCCCCCAACCCTCCCCTGGTCGGGTCCGGGTTGCACTTCCCAAGAACCGGGCCCAACCCGTCCGGGACCCGCCCTGACCCCGGGCCGTGTCCGGGTCCAATACCTTGAATCCGCACCGCCCCTCGACCCGTCCTGGACCCGGCCGACCCGCACCATTGACCACCCCTACATGGTAGTATTGTTCTATATTAGTAGAATAGTGGAGAGATATCACCTATATGTAAAGGTGTGTTAACTGTTAATAAGTGTTAACTTGAGTATGAAGAATAGACTATAGTCTTTTCGTCGTTGCCCTCGGCTCGTGACAGGTGCGCGATGTGGTGGGTCCCCTTTTATTGCTGGTCTAAACTTTTACATCACATTCTTTTTTAGCTGTTTTGATTTTATCACAAGCAATTCCGAATTCATTATCCGATATTATGGCCATTCACTATCAAAATCAATACCATTATTTCGGTATCTCTGCGTGTGTTTTTTTTTGTTTTTTAGCAGCTGTAACAGATACAATCTTACAGATTGTCTGTAAGATTGTCTGCGTGACTGTTGGAGGAGTCTTTTTTTTTGGTATCTCTGCGTAACTGTTGGAGGAGTCTTTTCTCTGCTATATAATCCCCATTCTTCCACAACTTAGCTAGTCACACACAAACATACACAGAAACATTCTCACATTTTCATTCTTACTTTTGTATTCTGAGAGCAACTCTCACTTCTCTCTTTGAAGTGCACCATCGTAGTGAATGAGACATTAACCCTGGAGTCAGTGACCAAGGTACACAGACGCACTATAGTGGGGGTGTAACTGACTTAGGACTGTGTCTTACACGGCGTCCCAATTAAGATTGTTTTCGGTCAGATAAGTTCATACTTTCCTACAATAACAATCTAAGTGATCTCTTTCTGATCTTTGTTATTGTTTATTATTTTCGTCTATTTTAGCAATGACAAACCCAAGTACCCAACTGAAATTTCCGATAATTTCAATAACAACCAAATTATTACCTCTACTCCTAACAACCCCATTATTCATTTCACTATGTCACACAAAGTTGGCTCGTCTTAGTAAGATGAAACTTTTAGATGGAAAAAATATTGGTGATGGTTTGAGAAAATCTTGTTTTATTTCCAGCAATATGAAATTGATTATGTGCAATTCCAAGAACCACAATCCACTGAAGAGTCTAATTCGTTTGGAATTGTCAAACCCGATAACAAATCTGCAGAGCACAATAAGAATGTTTGATATCTACTGGAAAACTAAGTTTGCTAAAGGAATTTGGGATGCCTTAGAAAGTAAGTATTGGTCTGATAATTTCGGTACTAAGAAGTATGTTGTAGCGAGGTCGTTAAATTTTGAGATTGCTGATGCTAAACCAATCATGAATCAAATACACTAGTATGAGAATCTGGTATCTAAAATTAATTCTTTGTGAAGGGATGGTATTGTGCGAATTTATGCAAGAAACATTTGAGGTATAAAAAGAAGGATACTAAATTGCAGGAATTAATTGGCCATATCAAAGATTAAGAATGCTATAAGGAGCCATGATCGTGCCAGGAATAATGCTACTAACATTGTTAAAGTTAATGTTGTTGAGTACAGACACACATGTAATACAACAAACCTGATCATCTCGCTTTCAAGTGCAATGCCAAGAAAGTATTTGAGCAAAGACAACCAAGTTAAGGGAATTGCAATAATGCACCTGGTCAAAAGTTCCAAAAGAAAGACAATAATCAAAATGGTGAATACAAATATTACAAATCAAACAAGCCACAAGCCAATGTTGTCGAGAGTTCAAATGAAGGTGATGATATAATTACTGCAATGGTGTCTGAAATAAATTTGGTTGAAAACTTGGTGGAATGGATTGTTGACACAGGAGCTAGACGTTATATCTGCATCAACAAAGATCTTTACAAGGAGCTCAAAGATATTGATGAGAAATAGGTTGTGTATGTTGGCAACTTCGGCAAGTTTAAATCCTCGATATTGACAAGGTGCACCTGAAACTCACTTCTGGCAAAGTTTTAGCTCTTGACAATGTGCTCTACGTGCCTGATATGCGTCGAAACTTGATTTATGGTGCTTTACTTAATAAGGATGGCGTTAAACTTACTTTCAAGTTTGATAAATTAGTCATGTCTGAGAATGGTCAGTTTGTTGGCCAAGGTTTTTGTAACGGTGGTGGTCTATTTGTTCCTGATATTGAAATGAATGCATCTACTTATTCTCCTTACATAGTTGAGTCTATTGATACCACTTGGAATTCTAGACTTGGACATGCTAACACTAAATCCATTAAACGCCTGTAAACAATGAACTTTGCCTAATCTGATTTTTATGACATGTATATATGTCAAGTATGTGTGGAAGCAAAGCACTCTAAGAAATCTTTTAAGGAAGGGATTAAAAGGCAAACTGAATTGTTGGAACTTATTCATACCGACTTGGTTGATTATAATAGTTGTGAGAGTAAATGAGGTAAAAGATATTATATAACTTTTGTGGATGATTGTGCGAGATATATTAAGATTTATTTGTTAAGGAATAAAAACAAGACTAAGAATTTATTTATTACTTATAAGGATGAGGTTGAAAACCAACTTGATAGGAAGATTAAGCGTGTAAGGTATGATCACGGTGGAGAATATAAATTCGAGTTTTTAGTATGAGTTTTCAGCCCCTTATACCCCAAACAAAATGGTGTAACTGAAAGGAAAAATAGAACTTTAAAGATATGATGAATGTTATGTTATTATCTTCTAAGTTATTTGATTTTATGTTGGAGGAAGCTATTAGATCTGTTTGTCATGTTTTAAACCGTGTACCCCATAAAGAAACTTGATGAGACTCTTTATGAGATTTATTTGGAAGGGGTACCTAATTTGGTTTCGAAAAGTTTGAGGATGTTTAGTCATAGTTGTCTTACTTGCTTTTAAAGAGAAAAACTGACTGAAATTAAATAGGGAGTGTAACTCTAATAATTAGTAAAGGTAATTTGGTCATAAAAAAAGATTGAAAGTCGTAAAAATAAAATCGAGTCGATAATTACCAAAACTGTCCTAAGTATGTAAAATAAGTTATATTGTTGTGGATAAATAATAAATTTAGGTTATTATTTGTAAAGTTGAATATAATACTCCTTTTCAACTCCACACTACACATATCTTTTTACATGTTTGACAACGCTTATTTTACAGGTTAAATATCTTTAGCTACGTTATTGCAAATATTACAAAACTTTAATTTTTTTGATGTACTCATAAAGACGAATTAAACAATATTCCACATGAATATATTTCCAATTACGTATTGAGAGAAAATCGAACTCGAAAGCTCACCTTGTGAATAGTGTGTGAAAAAAAAATGTGTAGTGTGGAGTTGAATGAAGGGAGTAAGTGGTAATTTGTAAAAACTGGAACATATTAGGAATAATTCATAATTTTTCTTTTTTTCTATAATGCCTGGAAATAGTAGTTTGAAAAGAAGAGAAAAAAATGAAAATCAAGTTCAAATATAAGAAAAAAGTGTAATTAAATGTGCGCAATGAGCTAGGTAGCACCAAAACGAACACGGACACGGACACGTGACACGGTATCCCATGAAATTTAGGACATGAGACACGTCATTTAAATATAATAAAATATATATTTTATGATTATAAATAACCTATAATTTTATTTTTATCATGTATTTGAAACTAAATCTAAACAGTGAAGGTACAATTCGACCTCTACTATAATTAATTCTCATTTTTCCACCCAAACTAATCTTCTAATCAATTTTTTTAAATTTATACCTCGTCTAAACTATAATATGTTTAGCCATGTGTCCAACGAGTGTCGGGTGTCCGAGTGTCGGACACGGTACGGCTAATTAGTAGAAGTGTCCGTGCTACCTAGGCAATGAACATGGGCCTTCTTTAACTTCTTTTTTTAATCCATAAAATCTTGGACCGATAAAAATATTTTAAAAATTTCCGTTTTTATAGTAAAGGGAGGTATCGATTCGCCTGCAAAGTCCTTGAATATTAGCAGCTGTACGATTTTTGTGTCGTCTATCTATATATAGCCATGTGAAAATGTAATAAACTATCAAGTTAAAGACATTAATACATCTCAAGTTTTGCAAATGAGAACGTGATTCAACTGCTACTAATTGAATTTTTATTTTTAATAGGGCCTAACAAAGAAAAGTCATCAGTTTAAGGCATTAAAAAAGACTTACAATTCAACTTGATCACTTGATGGCATTGCGTAAGACAGATAATAAACACAAATTATCTTTGGTGACGGATAATATCCGTCACTCACAAGAGACGTGACTCGTGAGACAAAAGGGTAAGTGGAACAGTAGGAGCACCATACATCCGATGTATTACCAGTTTACCACCAATTTTATACTTTCGAGCATTTATAATAATGTTTTTGAGTTTTATTTTAAAAATTATGATTATTGGTACAAAGTTTTTGAGTTAAGTTATTAAAACATTAAGCTCAAAAACTTATAATAAACTCAAAAACATTAAAATATAAACTTAGTTATATTTTAGTTTAACGAAAAAAAAATTAAAATCTAACTTGTAAATTTCTATAAGCTTAGAAAAAATACACATATGGTCAAAAACAAATAAAGTCTGACGTAATAAGCTCACAAAAAAAATTCATATGCTCAAAAACAAATAAAGTTTAAGGTCATAAGCTCAAAAAAATATTCAAAAGCTCAAAAAGATATTCATAAGTTCAAAAAAATATTCATATGATCAAAAAAAATATTCATATGCTCAAAAACAAAGAAAAGTGTGATGTAATACCTCCGATGTATGTTCCTATTTCTCGTAAGTGGAAGCCTGGAAGGGTAATTAGAGGGGGATGTGAAAGGCCTTTTTGAAGAAAACGTCATAAGTAAGAGTCTTTAAATAATAAAAGACCAGATTATAATATGTAGTGATCATTTTATTAATCACAAATTCGTTTTTTATGTGGTCGTACCATACAATAGTCGCTAGTAAATTTTGTGCAATTGGACACTAGGTCAGGCCGTCAGGTAATAACATAACAACTCAGTTTTTTGTAAATGATGTCAAAGTGTCAAGGCACAATAATAAGAAAAAGTAATATACATCGGATGTAGTATCTCTAATTTTTTAGTTTTTGAGCATATTATGTATTTTTTGGAGCTAATTACCTCAAACTTTATTTGTTTTTGAGCAAATGTGTATTTTTTTTGAGCATATTAAAGTTTATAAGTTAGATTTTAGTTTTTCTCCGTTATAACTCAAATTCGACTAAACTTATATGTAATATTTTTCAGTTTTATTGTGATTTTTTAGAGTTTAGTGTTTAAATAAATAAACTCAAAAACTTTATAGAAAAACTCATAATTTCTAAAACAAAACTCAGAAACTTTACTAGAATGCACAAAAACTATAGAATTGGAGGTAATACATCGGATCAACCATCCACTTACTGCCCAATAACACCCATCATCAATGACCACTCTCGATAACCACCCCCCTCAAACCCCGGCCCGACACCATCACTACACCAAGTTTTCGTGCTTCTTATCACGTAGACTGTACCTCAATACGACTATAGAGAGATTATGGAAAAATGTGGAGCTTGTGAATCAATGATACCAAAACGAATTAAGTAACAAAAAGTATATTAAGACTAGAGTATGATAGCACAGAGCATATGCAACAACAGTATCAGTGTCTATCGAAGCAACACATCAACGGATGAACATCTTTGTCGACATGATCTTTTGAACCAGAGACACGTAAAGTCCTATAAGGACTAAGCCTATGTCTAACAACACCAGCGCCATGAATTATCAGCAAGCCCGATATAGGTGCTCTGGAAGACGCGGTGTGAGGATGACTTCAAGAGGTGTAGCCTTGAGGTTCGTCAGTCCAAACCCTTCTGTCATGTCTACACTTTTGTCCGCGGGAGTTGAGATCTCAAATCCATGAATCAAACTTGCTAATGTTAGCTGCATAACCTGAAGTGCAAATGATATTCCAGGACATATTCTTCTGCCACTACCAAATGGCATAAACTCGAAACTTTGCCCTCTCACATCATAATCCTTATGAGTTGTAAGAAACCTTTCAGGACAAAACGCACATGGTTCCTCCCATGTGTTAGGATCTCGGTGTATCTTGTACAGGTTAACGAACAGCTGAGTGCCGGCTGGAATGTGGTAGCCATTGACAATGCAGTCTTCAATAGATTCTCGAGGGACTGAAAGTGGTCCTGCAGGGTAGAGTCTCAGCGTCTCCTTGAGAACGGCTTGAAGATATACCAGGTTCTTTAGGTCCGACTCTTCAACCCGTCTTTGTTTGCCTACAACGGTGTCTAGCTCAGCTCGTGTCTTCTTTAAAGCATCTTTGTTGTTGAGTAATAGTGACAGTGCCCATGTTAGCGTTACTGATGTCGTATCTGTTGCTGCTAAAACCATTGCCTATCAAAACTCAAGAGCGACCATGTTAATTGGTAAACCCGACAAAGGCGACAATGAAATTAATTGAAAGTATATCTAGATAACAAAGACAAAAATTTTAATAAACTCGGCCCAAAATTACCAGACTCGCTCTGAAATGATCCAAAGCGAATAATATTCTCATTGCGACTAGAAGGAATGGTCCGATCGCCCGTCTAACACTATCAATTCCCAAGGACTTCCTACTGAAATAGCTAGATTCAGCCATTTTTGGTTCTAATATTTAGGGATTGTTTGGTTCGGCATTGGAAGATAAAATTCCCGCGAAAAATTAAATTCATATGAACTTGAAAATCACGTGAATTGTGTAAATGTTGCTTGGTTGAAGGTATGAACTTCAATTCACGCGGGAACTTCCAATTACCTAGAGGGGGCTAGGTAAGTGACTTCCTACGTTGGGTAGGAATTAGAGTTTCCTAGGAAGTTCTAATTCCCAGGAATTGGGCAACCAAACAAGACTCAATTTTCCCACTTCTTATGATTTCCCAATTCTCGTGATTTTAAAAAGCAACCAAACAACCCCTTAGTCTATGATTGTGCCTGTTAGGATGCAAATCCCACGAGGTATTCACGCTTCCGCACAACTGATCGATAAATTTGACATAATCTATAGTCAAAGATAAAGAGTAGATGCATACCATTGACATGGCTTTGACAACAACATCTGCATCAAAACCAAAAGCATTCACATTTCCTGCCTGAAGAAGCCCCATCAACACACCCACAAAATCGCGGTGTTCCTGAACACCCTTTCCTCGATGCATCTCCAGCCAGTCTTGCGCTACACGATCAATCTCTTTCGCAACATTCTTCATCGTTTTCTCGTACCCTCCAATATCAAACCATCTCAGAAATGGCAGTGCATCAGCAGGAACAAAAGCAGCAGCCAACTCGAAAAAATCCCTTAATGCCTTGCAAATCGTATCATACTCGTCACCCGAGTAAAACTCTTTCAACGACTTCCCCGCGATCAATCTCACCACCGTATTCAAGCTTACATCATTAAACCACCATCTCATCTCCACCATTTTCCTACTGTCACACCCATCATACAAACTCGTCATGGCCGACCTCAACTCGGCCATCCTGACATCTCGAAAAGTTTCCAACTTGTGATTCGACAGCAACTCCACAGTCATAATCTTGCGCATTTCGCGCCAGTATGGACCATACCGGCTAAACCCAACCATAGCAGATTGATAAGCAAGGTGTTGAACAAAAACGGTTTGTGGGCGGTCTGCAAAAACCCGGTCATGGGTTCCGAGACATTGTTTGGCCATTGCAGACGAACTAACGACTAATGCTCTGTTTACGCCGAGTTTGATGATGAAAATGGGTCCATATCTGTCAGCTAGATTGCCTAAGGATATATGAGGAAGTTTTCCAAGAAGATGAAGATGTCCTATAAGAGGCCATGAACCTGCTGGTTGTGGTGCTGTTCTTGTGGTTCGAGTTTTTCGATTGAGGAAATAGTAAAGAGATGCAAGGAGAACAAGCAGCCCTGCATATACCCTGTATTCATACTCCATTGATTTCATTCAAGCTGGATACGGCTCTATATACATACAGTATATAATTATATATGTTTACCAATAATTGTAGATTTGTCTTACAGAAGATCTGCCTTTTGAAGAATAGAAAAGCGTGAAGGAATGTGATAATGTAAAGAATTGCAGCCGACCAAATTTTTGTTCAACATACAACAGCTTATCAATTCAAACTTGGGAGTTTGTTTGAAGGGAAAATAACTAGTAAAGTAAAAAAGTGTTCAAACCAGGTTGAATTCCGGTTAAAAATAATAGGAATATTAAAATATCACCTCAAAGTTTTGGTTGATAGAGTTCAAATTCTAGCAACCTTAAAAACCGCTCAAAAACACAAAGTGAAAACCCAGCACACGGTATGCGGGAGCCTGTTCAAGCTCAATGAGCATTTGAGTAAGGGAGCGTAATAATACCATCAAGAACAACACAAACTAAAGTCTTCACAAGTA
The DNA here is from genome assembly GCA_029255685.2 of Silene conica. Classification (NCBI taxonomy): domain Eukaryota; kingdom Viridiplantae; phylum Streptophyta; class Magnoliopsida; order Caryophyllales; family Caryophyllaceae; genus Silene; species Silene conica. The sequence continues at coordinate 2,154,018 of CM055314.2, forward strand.
ATTGTTGATAAAGCTAAATTACAATTACTAAGGTCCTAAGATAACAATTACTAAGGTCCTAAGATAGAACTACGTTTATTGAGTTGTCATTTGCTCGACGGGAGGAAGTCTGTTTATAGAGGCACTCCATCCCATAACAGTCCACTTAGTGACCTTTACTCCGTTGGACTTTATTTGGGATTGCTGCCTTCTAGACGCTTTTTTGGGCCCAACCCTTGTTTTATGTGTCTAATTTTGTGTTGGTCCATTTAACAACCTCTTCTCTTATGAGCCTTCTAACCCTTAAGATAACAAATGATTAGGGTAAGGGGTACCTATATCATTAATGTGCACATCCTCTCCGTGGCGGGTCCCACAAAGAGCGATCGTAAGGTAAGAGTCGTTTCCCATAAAGGTCCCACGCATATGTTCCACAATCTCAATACAGTCGCACTATCAACATCGCCTCGTCATCACAACCATCAGTATCAACACCGCACAATATCATACAATCATACTACTATAGTACTATACAACCACAACAATTACACAATACGATACAAAGCTATTACTTGATCGGACCGGTTTGGACCGAATTTTATGTTTTTCTATTTTTTTCCTCGAAAATATCGTAAAATCCGATCCATAATATTCAAATTCCGGTTCATAATTTTACCAATCCATAATTTTTTCGGTTCATAATATTCAAATTCCGGTTCAACCGGTCCATTTCGGTCTTGGATTTACCGGTCCGGTTCCGATCCATCATTTTTACCAATTCCGGTTCCGACCGAACCAAAAGCCGGAATCTTAAAAAACGGTGGACCGAAAACCAGACCGGTTTTTGTTAATTTCGGTTCCAATCCAGTCCGGTCCAGACCGGATTTTGCACACCCCTTCAACAAGGATGTTGATGAGTGAGTATCTGGCCTCCCAAGTCATCTCCCTTAGCTCCTAAGCAATATCAATATCACCCCATCAGAGTTCGCCATTCCGTTCCTTCATCAATCATCATATATTAAATCCGACTCTTCAATTATTATTATTACCAGGTGATTGATTGATTGATTTACTTTATTTTCTTTTAATTCCTCATCAACTTTGTTTTCTGATCAATTACTTATAATTATAATTGCAGGTGTGATTCTTTAATTTTGGCTCATCATGTCGATGCTTGATGCTTTCCTTAACAAAGGATTCAAGGCTTCTAAATGGTACTACTCTATTCTTATACCGTAATTTTTCACTCTTTCCGTCTCCGTACTTTAATCAAAGGTAAACAAATGATCCAATTCAGATGGAGATGGAGTATTTCTGTTCTTCTTGTTTGTTGTGATTCAACCAAATCTTAGGGTTCAGCTGATGAATATAAAAATGGGGTTATAATTGAAGTTTAGTCGCCCCGCCCCAAATCTCTGACAAATGTAATTTCCAGAACAGCATGTCTCATTGAAGACGGACATATTCGTCACAAGCTAAAGATGGGTCAAATTATAACCAAATGGGTAGACAAGATAAAAACAGATTGCCTATGGAGTAGCAATCTGCTTATGTCTTATCTATACATTTGGGTATGTCTTCGGCTTGTGACGGATATGTATGTCTTCAATGAGAATTTGTGTTTCCAGAAATTGATATATCGACTTTCCTAGGATACCATTTCTTGCCCAAACCAATCTTCTATGTTTAAGGTTTAGTAAGGGCCATACAGTCTCATTTTTTTTGTAGTGTATTCGGATTAAGATGATTCCTCTTAGTGCCTTTCGATTCTAGAAAGGATTATTCGAATTAAGGTGATTGCTATTAATGAAGGGGCATACAATGGTTTCCAAGTATACGAATCATGCCGATGCCAATCTTTCATATTTGGGTACTATTTAAGGGGCATATGATGCCATTTTCTTAATTCAGATGGAGATGGAGTATTTCTATTCTTCTTGTTTGTTGTGATTAAACGTAATCGTAGGCTTCAGCTGATGAATATAAAAATGGGGTTATAATTGAAGTTTAGTCGCCCCGCCCCAAATCTCTGACAAATGTAATTTCCAGAAATTGATATATCGACTTTCCTAGGATACCATTTCTTGCTCAAACCAATTTTCTATGTTTAGGGTTTAGTAAGGGCCATACATTCTCTTTTTTTTGTAGTGTATTCGGATTAAGATGATTCCTATTAGTGCCTTTCGATTCTAGAAAGGATTATTCGAATTAAGGTGATTGCTATTAATGAAGGGGCATACAATGGTTTCCAAGTATACGAATCATGATTCATGCCGATACCAATCTTTCATATTTGGGTACTATTTAAGGGGCATACGATGCCATTTTTGTAGTTGTTTATTCAGGTTAAGATATGATTGCTATTAGTTTCTTTCTTTTCTAAAAAAGTTACTCGAATTAATAAGTCTCTCTTAGGAAGGATATATCATTAAGACAGGTCAAGTTGTTACCACTTGTATGAATAAGACAAAAATAAAAATTGTAGTAGGCAATATAAGGATGTTTGTCTTATCTATGCAAATGGGTTATTATTTGACCCGTCTTAAGCACTTAAGATGGATACTTCCGTCTACAATGAGAATTTGTGTACTCGAATGAAGATGATTGCTATTAATAGTGTATTATTTGAATTAAGTTGATTGATACTCCCTCAATCGTAATCATTTATTTACCTTTTCTTAAAATATTTCCGACAATGAATATAAATGGTAAATAAATGACTGAGATGGAAGGAAAGAGTATTAGTTAAGGGGCGTACAAAGGTTTATGTTTTAGTTAACTTGCTTCTGATATAGATTTGTTTTAAATACTTGGTTGGGTGTGATTTTTGCCAGTAAAACATTATTGAAGCTTACAATTCCAAGAATCAAGTTGTTGAGAAACCGGAGAGAGCTTCAACTTAAGCAAATGCGCAGGGATATTGCTAAACTTCTTGAGTCTGGTCAAGAAGCCACTGCTCGCATTCGGGTACGACTCATAGGATAGTTCGTTCTTTGCTTACTTGATATAGGGAGGTCGTGTTGGAACTTGACCGTGGTTTTCTGTGTTTCGTGGTTTATTGTGTAAATCAGGTTGAGCATATAATTAGAGAGGAGAATATGATGGCGGCACAAGAGATCATTGAACTCTTCAGCGAGCTTATATCTGTCCGTCTTCCCATTATTGAGTCTCAAAGGTTTGCTTTTGTTCTCTGCTGACTGGGCTTGAATGTGGGCGTATAATGTTGATTCGTGTGTTTTGTTTTGTGCCTAAGCAAGAGGAAAACCATCTTTATGAACTGGTGGGTAAAGGGTCGATCATAATGTGCAAAATCGATTTTATTGACAAGACAGGACATGCCTTTTACATGCTCTTGATAGCCCTGGGTTGGTCATTGTACTCTTGGGGAGGTCACCAACTTAAAGGTCTCCATCCAATCAATCTAACGCTATTATTGTTTTGACTTATGACACTTGTTTTTTACCCATAAACCTGAAATTACATAAGCCCTTGTTGTCCTCAAGCTTAGCACTTTTAAGTGCACCACATCATTTAAAAATTTGTATGGACCTTAACCTCAAACATGGAAGCACCGTGCTTTCACATACAACATGGTGAAATTATAAAATGCTACTCATTTGTTTACCTTTAGTTTTGGCACAAAGATCAAGGAGAAGGGAGGGCACCATTTGTTGGTGTTGTTATTGAGTGGCAAGTGGACAATAGGTTTGAAAGATCAAATTACCCTTTAAAATTATTTCCAATATAGAAAGGTAAACAAATGAATGAGATACCCATAAATAGAATAAGCAAACAAATGACCGGGACATAGGGAGCATATTTCTATAATATCAGTCTAGAATTTACTGTTCAGCATCTTCTTCATTGGGCTTGAACGGATGGTTCGTTACAAATGCATCAGTTTGATGTGGCAATGTAGGTAGGAACTGTACCATCATTGAAGGCATGCAATTTTATGAAATGAGTCCTTACCTAGGCTTCTGAGCTTTAATTATATCTGGAGATTTAGTTTTTTGTTGTGGCACAATTTGAAATGTTAATGCTGTTGAAGTGCTTTCATACGAAATTTGTATGGCGCCTTTCCTCCTGAAATAAAGAATGTGACAAAGTTGTATAATGCTTTTAGAGTTTTAGGGACTAGGTTTGCGGTCCTTGCTGAATGGGATGATGCTCTTAACCTTGCTTGATCTACTCCTTTGCCAAGAGCCCAAGACACTTAAAGTGTGTGTGTGTGTTAGACTGTTAGCATTTGACGAGGGAAAAGGAAGGGAAAGGGAGGAGAGGGGAAATGAGATAAGAAAGTTTCCCTCCAAATATTTGCTATGTTACAAGGGGGTTTTATTACGCTTGAGGTGGGAAAAATGGAATCAGTCCATATCTCTCAAATCCTATTTGTTAGCCAAACAAAAGAATTCGTATTTCTCCTCCTCTCTTCCCTCCATCTAAACAAGCCCTTAATCATTATGAGTTATGGTATTTTATAATGTATTCATTTATTTTCCCCAACAGAATTTGGGAAGGCGGTCTTAAGTTCTGCCTAATGTGAGATTTGTTCGTTTTAATGTCAATATCAATTAAAGGACACCGAGGGTGAGGTGGAGTGGGTGGGGGTGCAGTTGCCAATGTGAGTTTCTAAGGGTATTAAGCTTTAGGGTGGTAAGTGGTAACTGTTACAAATTGGGTAACTTCATGGGTTGTTAGGTGGGTTCATAGGCGGGATAGTAGGTAATGGGTAATTGTTGGGTTAATGGTTGGATCAGTGGATCAACTAATGAACTAAGATACCAAGTTAATAGAGATAATCAATGAGTCACAGTAGAGACTAACTATAGAGTTTAAGGATACACAATACAATTTCGAAAAGGTAGGGGTACCATGTAGAAAACTGAAAAATTAATGAGTACACCTAGAATATTAGGCAATAAAAATGTTAATTATTTGTGAAAAGTTTATACAATATGTAGTGACTACCAATTTAGCGGTATATCATATAAGTTTCTTAAATATTTGACATCAACCATGGTACAAATGCTGTCTTTAGGTAAGAAAATTTCAGGCCACCGTTATATTATTTGCAGTTAGACAACATCCCATAGAAAAACACCGATATTTTAGCCTTGTTAATCAATATTTCAAGATTTGGCAATTATTTTAGCGGTTTCCTTCATCTCGATCGATACTTCGACAGATCATCATTTGACAATTTCACTTTCTTTAATGTTTCAAAGAATCTTTTACTAGGCATGGAGTAACATTTTAGCTCAAGTGCCAGATGGTGAGGTTTGGTTTTGTACCTTTGCCATCTTAAAACAAAGCCTGGGTATACTTGTTTGTTTCCGTGTTTTCATCACACCATTAATTGCTTTGATCACAATATCACACCATTAATTAACTTTATGTCTAATTTATCCAAGCTTTTTGCTGACAATGAAGTAAGCTGCGACAGAGATTCTCTTTTCTTTTATCTCTTAATAGTGAGGGAAAGAAGAGCCTGAAATTTATTCACTAATAAACATAAGTTAGAGTGAACACAAGCTTACTGCTTAATATGGGCTACATGTATTTGTCTGCACTTGTTCTATACCTCTTATTTGCCATATTTTAAGCATTTCTAACATTCTCAAACACTCACGTGTTTTTTATGCTCATTTTACAACTTATTCTCTTTCTAATTTATGTGGTTTGATGCTCTGAAATTTTTTGTTTAAACTGTGTTATGTTTACTCATTTTAGCAGTTATGATCAATTTGGTCAGAAATGTTGGCTACTTAAAAATGGAACTTACAACATAAATCTAAACACACTTCACACAGTGGTGTTGCACCCCTCTTTTGGCATTATTAACTCACCCCCTAGACGTGCTCCTGATTGGCCTCGAGCCTTCAAGTCACTATTTGTTTGTGTTTATTGCCAATAGTTTGTTTTAGAAGAAAATTGGAGAGAAGAAAGGGGAGGAGAAAAAGTATCACTTCCTGTTTCCTTAAAGAAGAGGACAGGGGAGGGGAAAAGATTAAGTCTATGGATGAAGGTGGGACTGGGAAGAGGGAGTTAGACCAATGACAGTGGGAGAAGCAACGTGTAGGAGTTTCGTTCCAGATCTCTCTGCTGTGCAACCAATATGAGTTCTGTAAGGTGGAAAGTTGGATGCTTTCGGAATTCGACACAAGGATTCTTCATTTCTTCTTTAGCTCCCTTTCAAATTCCACAAACAAGACTACTGGTTGTTGAAATGTTCGAATAGATCTTTCTGACTTTAGGGTATGCTAGTTTTCCTTGTAAATCCTGGTAAGGCTTTTATTAGAGCTTCGCTGTTTTAGAGTGACCCCTTTTGTGCTTAGAGTTAGCAATATACTATGCTTCATGCCTTCATCTATTCATCACGCAGAGCCCTTCTTTTAGTTCAGGCTGATTCCTTTTCTCATCTCTGCCAAAGACCGTGAATGGTAATTTGAGCAATCGGTCCTGATCTACTTGTTATATTGGCCGTCTTTAAACAATTTTTTCTATTTTGTATGTGGGTGTCAACCCTCTTGGAGTGCATTAAATGGATTCCTTTTAAACTGAGATTTTTTATTCCTTGTTTGATGTTAAAATTGGTCAGGGAATGTCCACTGGACTTGAAAGAAGCAATATCTAGCATCTGTTTTGCAGCACCAAGATGTGCAGACCTGCCTGAATTGCTTCAAGTTCAGTTGGCATTTGTTTCCAAATATGGGAAAGAATTTGTAGCCGCTGCATCAGAGCTTCTGCCAGATTGTGGTGTTAATCGGCAGGTATACTTATTCCTTCCCTGGAATTTTATCAATTGTCCTTTTATTCTATATGTATTTAGAATCTGTTGCTTTTGCAGCTAGTAGAGTTGCTATCTGTCCGTGCCCCTTCTGCTGAAAAGAAATTGAAGTTGTTAAAAGATATAGCCGAGGAGCATGAAATAGATTGGGATCCAGCTCCTTCTGAAACTGAACTTTTCAAGTCCCATGAGGATTTGCTGGTGAGTATTAACTTCGTTTCTGTCTTAGTCATAGAACTTTTCAATTTGGTTTGTCGAGGATCAAGTATCCACCTTTTTTTTGGTTGATTCTACATTGGTGCCCTGATGTTCAATATAACAAATATCAACCAAATTTCATTGAAGTAACCTTAATATCTACCTTAATGCTGATTTTTGCGCTTCAGTATATATATGGTAATCATTGTTATTTCAGATTAACTTTGCCATGTTACACCTTATGCCACCAATGGTCATCATACAGAGAAAGTGTTCGAATTTTCGTTTCTGTTCATGTCTTCGATTCTCAGGTCATCGAAGTGAGAAATTGCTGTTTAAATTCTGTCACCAAAGTGAAATTAGCGCCAGCTTCAGGAACTTTAACGTGGAACTATTCCATTTAATTTATGTTCTCGTCATTAGTTTTATTTCTAATATTTGTATACTCTGCATTTGCTTCCCAGAATGGGCCAACACAATTTGTCAGTGGATCTAAGGTCCCTCTTCCCAAGGAGAACGAAGAAATTCTGCAGTCCACATCAACTCATGCTGTTTACGAGCATTCGGAATCTGAAGAAGACTTTGATGAATTAGAATTTCCTGAAGTTCCAAAAATACCCTTAAGGCCAAGTGCTGGTCCAGAAATGGCCTCACCACAACCATCAGCTCCGCACCCAGAACCTTTTACATCACCAACTTCTGTAGATCCTGATAACCCATTTCATGCTGCCGAGGATGAATCAGTGAAGTCTTCAGCCAATCCTGAGGTGAGTAAGCAATTTGTTCCATTCATCATCCCAGGCCTAACTCAATCCGCCCCACTGGTTGAGCCCCCCTCAATGTCATCGGCATCAGTTGAGTCAACCAAGCCTTCGACCTATCTAGAGACGAGTAAACAATTTGTGCCATTCATTTCCCCGGCCGTAACCAAGTCCAGCCCGTCCACTGACCTCCCCTCAGTGTCACCAGAATCGCGTCCCTTCTGGGAACGCAGTGAAAGCAGTCAATTGTCTAATCCTCGAAGGACCAAATCTGATGCAAAGGTAGACTTAAAAGACGTCTTAGCAGCTGCCAAGGCCGCCGCTGAGTCTGCCGAGCGTGCAGCAGCTGCTGCTCGTGCTGCTGCTAGCCTTACAGAGCTTAGGATTTCCGAGTTCTGCAAGAGCAAGAGCGACTCAGACACAGAAAATGATGTGACATTCCAGGCAAGCAATTCAAATCTCTCGACCGAAATGGGACAGCTACAAGTTGATGATAATCCTTTTGGTGATGAGGATACATACAACAACCCAACAGAAAACGGGTCAAGATATGGCACTCAGGGTGTAACGGGTCTGAATACCTCTACTTCAGCTGATAATTTCTTGAAACACGAGTCACCAACACGGCAACCAGAGAGGATACCATCAATGGATGATGAGTCAGTGTTTACATATCCAAACCTGTTCAGTTCGCAGGGTTCGGACATGAAGTAGAACATAAAGCTTGGTCCAACCTTTGGTATTACCATGTCACTTCGTTTGCTGTTCATGTTTTTCATATCCCAGACCCGTCCAGTAATCTTGCTGTAAATTTGTATTTTGCGCAACGTAACATCTGTTAAAAGCGTTCATGGAGTCTATACTGTTGCTGCAGTAATGTTGAGGGAGATATCTGTATAAACACAAACTACATGATGTAAAGAAGGGTGCTCGTATTTCATTTGAACGGAGATGTATCAACAACATTAGAGATTGAAGTTATTTATTATTATTGGGCAAATCGTGGAACTCAGATATATCTACATGATGTAATATTAATCAATTTTGTTCTTCGCCTCTATGTTTTACATAATTCATGTAATTTACGTAAAGGTGATATTTATGATTTGGGCTATGTTGTCCGGAACTCTAGGGTAATGTCGAGTGAATAACGAATAGTGAAAGGCGTATCTTTGCAAGACCGGTTTGGCTAAATGTCTACCGGTATTCCGGTAATCCGGTCCTCGTCTTGGATCTACCGCCATCCCTGCTTCGCCCAAAATCTCCCTTAACTGACTTGAAAAATATAGGCCCTAAAGACCTTGAAATATGTAATGTTATAACGGATGGGCACACGTTAATAACTTAAATGCGGAAAGACACCATATTTTCATTAATTATAATAAAAATGAGTTTGTATCTAAGAATGAGATGAGAATATGTTGTAAATCTTTCCGAATTTAGATTATTAACGTGTGCTCTTAGGGCACACGTTAGAAAAACCGTGAAGCAAATTAGAAAGATGAAGATGTTGGAAATTTGGAATCTACGTAGCACGAACACTTCTCGTAATGAGTTGTACCGTGTCCGACACTGTGTCCGACCGACACTCCACGGACACATGTCGAAACGTGTGTTTCTACATTTGTTACGTGTCCGACGCATGTCCCTTATTTGAGTCGTGTCCATCGCGCGTCCACGGTATTTGGTCATCATTTGGGGTGAATGATGTTCTTCAGACGAGAAATACGTTATCGAAAGAGATTAATTAGAATATTGATTCGGATAAGAAATGAAAATGAGGTTATTATCCAGGGCAAGTTTTACCTTCACTTATTTAAAATAAATATCAAATAGTTTTATGAAAATAAAATAAAACATTTATAACTATAAAATTTATATTTTACTAAATTTAAATAACGTATCGCGTGTCCTAAATTTCATACATGTCGTGTCCCGTGTCCGTGTCCGTGTTCGTGTCCGTTTTGGGCACCTCGGTTGTAAAACTTGTAATTGAGTTTATAAAAACCGAAATTAAATTAAAAATATGAATTGAGCTTAAATATCCATAGAAGCAAGCTCAAACCTTTGACAACAGTTGAAGTATGCAAATGCAGTCATTATCTTCTTCATTCACACATACAATTCACCTCTGTTTGTCCAACAAATGCAACCACCATTCATGGAAACTCAACTCCATTGTATGCTCTTCCACACCACCGCCTGACTCTACCCGCGGCGACCCGAAAGGGTCCGGAACTAGCGCTAGAGGAAGACGGCTTGTTAAATTGCGCGAGGAAAAACATCGCCGTCAACATGACCGCCTTCATAAATACCCCTCTTGGGCCAAGTACTCTCTCTCTCTCTCTTCCTTCTTCAATACTTTCTCCATCTTCCTCATTTCTTTACGTTTTCTGTTTGTATTGTTATTATTATGCAGAGTGTTGGAAGATGCGTGTAAGAATGATGCTGAGTTAAGGGCTGTGCTTGGTGATAGTATTGGTGATCCTGAACTCATGCGCCAAAGGGTACTTTTTCTTTATTCATCTGTTGGTTTGAATTCGTAATTGTAAACAAATGATTGAGACGGAGGGAGCATCCTTCTGTTCAATTCAGTTTCCAATCAATTCAATTTATTCAATTGAGTGTAGCAAAGCTTCATATATTGTTTTCAGCTCATACACTGCATTTCAATCCAACTCTGCCCAACTTTGTTAAGTAGTCTTTGGTCGAGCTGAGCTTCATGAATTCTAGTTTAGTAAAATTGTGAAGCATGCTAGAAATGGACAGTTCCCCTTTCGCCGATAAGGTTAAATGCGCTTATAGTATAATAGGAATATTAATGGTAGAGGAACCCTCTCAACCATAAGGTTTTGGTTGAGATGGTTCATCTATCGTGGTATCAGAGCCAGCACACGGTATGGAGGAGCTTGTGCAAACAAACCTCTTCAAGCCCAACGGGCATTTGAGTGAGGGAGCGTAATAGAAATATTAATAATAGTTGAGCATCAACCATCACCGAGATGGTTCATCTATCATAGTGGACTTAGACCCTGTTCTTTCTGGCTTAATTTCAGCTTCTTTCAATTTTGTTTGGTTGTATTTCATTAAGTTTTATTTAGGTTCAATCAATTATGTTCAGTTAATCTCTTAACGAAATTAACTTTTAATTTAACTAAATTCACTTCATCTCAGTTCTACTCAATTTAGTTCAATTAAGCTCTACTCCAATTAATTCAATTCAGCTCGTTTCAGCCGAAAAGAACAGGTTGGATATATCACTTTTCAATTTAAGCTAGTGTTTTGGTTGGGCTTGGGGGCTGCTTGGCCATTCAGGTTGCAGGGTTAGTCTCATGTTGCATTTGAATACCCGAAGTAATCATCAAATAATTACTCAATCAAGAAATGCTTGAGCCTCCTTTCATGCTTCTTTTATTGCAACACTGGTTGTCATAGTCAATTTGAGCTCCATTTTAGTAAAACATGATACATCTAAACTGGTCACCTAATTTTGTGATCTCTTTTGTTTTGTTTCTTATTTTGGTGCAAACCAAAGTGAAAATTTGGCCAAAACTTGAAGACACGAGATTTTTACTTGGGTTGTGGGGGTGGCGACCTTATTTTTTCGTCGAGTATTGTATGATTTTGTCTCATATGAGAGACCTATCTTAAACCTGATATAATCATCTTCATTTGTTTATAGGATTACTGAGTTGGTCGTACTCGTACATGTACGACATGTACGACTGTCTCGTAGAAGTTTTTTGTATAGTTTTTGTACAGTTTTCTTCGTTGATGTTTCGTACTCTCTTTTTGTTTAGTTTTTGTCAACAAAAGTCTTTGATACAGAATGATTTGTTGATAAGGTTGAACAAAGGGTTAGGAAGAAGGGGCAGGACTTTCAAAAATCCAAGACTGGTTCTGTCCTAGCCTTCAAGGTCGCCTTCAGAGAGTAAGAAGCATTTTTTGTAGCTTACCTGTTCAATGATACTTCTATTACATGATTGAATTTTAAGTGAATGATCTAATTACAGCAAGTATTATGAATGTTTCTTCATACTATATGAAACACTTTACAACAAGACTGCTGAACTGGAGGTGACGTTATTGGTCTTGTCAGTTTACATTTTTGGCAATTCTACACTTTTTAAGACCTTTCTCTGCCCAAGATGGGAGAACATTTGCTGAATATTTGCTAATGCGCAGTTGTATTATCTGGGATCGAGTATACCAAAATTTCCATCGGTTAACCTACAACTCATGGGATACCTTTTCACATAAAACTAATGATGGAGCTCCAAAACAGCTTCCCCAAGCGTGTCATCCATAATTTATATGCGTACTGTTTGCTCCCTGTAATTTGGGACATAAAAGAAACAGAAGGGCACAAATCAGTTTCTACGTGCATTATTATTTTACGTCCAAAAAAATGATGGATATTGCTTATTGGATGAGAACGGAGAACATGTCTGATATCATTATCGGAATAGAGTAAGGTCCAACTTCCATTTTTGATTGATCCATAGTGATGGTATTTTCCTTGCAATCTTACCAAAGACCACAGTGTACATGGTTACAAGCCTTAGGTGAAAGTTCTGTTTACGTTATTCATAATCTTTCTTGTTATATTTGCTAACCCTTTTTTACCATTGTTTTTTCATTTTGCCAGCTTTAATCCTCTAGACTCGTACATATGGGTTGAACTATTCGGTTCCCCTACTGATAGGGATGTTGATCTCTTTGGAAGTGTAAGTACAGTTTATATGCCAAGTGACTCCATGTGCTTTGTTACCAAATACTTCTAGATGCTGTATAACTGTATATTGCTCTTTTTTGCTTGCAATGCATCAGTGCTTACCTTTGAAAAAACATTCTAGGTAATTCAAGCTTGGTATGTGATGGGGCGGCTAGGGTCTTTCAATTCTCTAAATTTACAGGTAATCATGTACTCCCTCCTATTCTATATTTTCTTCCCCTTTCCTTTTTGCACAAGAAACAAGAGAGTAAATTTGCATCACACAAACCCACTACCCCACATCATTGAACTTGGACCACACAAACCATCCCGAAAAAGGAAATAGGGAAGAAAACCCGAATATCTGAATAAGGAAATAGGGAAGAAAATATAGAATAAGAGGGAGTATATTATTGATCCATCTATTGAAATCATGTCAATTTTTTTTTTATACAAGAGAGGTCATGGGCTCTCTTGAAGTGTGCGCACCCTGTTTTTCCTGCAAATAAGGTATTAAAAATCAGGTGTTCTTTAGTCTTGAAGCTTACGTGTCTTAGAGAAATCACCATCTGATAAGTTTTTATTGCAAAGTACACAATTCAAAATTATGCCTTCATTTTCATTTTTGCTTGGAGCGAGGTAATTGTAACCTGTGCATAAAATCTCTTTGACGTCTTTCGAGGGTTGCTTAGTATTGAGCAAATAGTCTGTAGTTCACAGTAAAAGAAAAGGAAATCTCATTGATGTTGGTGATTTAAGTGTAATTACTGGTTCATTTAGTGTAACTCAGGTTTGGTTCATGGATGGGTAAATTCAATATAATATAATGTATATTCGGGAAGTACGGAGTGTACGCTTGCATATTATTTACGGTATAGTTTTTGTTTCGAAAGACTGTGATGGGATTTAAAATTGACGGAAATTTCTGAAAAGTTGCAACTCTTCAGAAACAAGTTTCCGTATTTCTTTTCACTTATATAAATTATAAATAGGAGTGAGATAGAAGATTGAAAAGACAAGAGAATCATATCTTCTGCATCTTGAACAAAATAGCAAACTACATATAAAATTTCCAAGTTATATCTCTGTTTTTTGTGCCAAATTTAGAGGGCACCGTCTTAGCTCAGTAAAAAAATTCGGAACAACCCAGGCACTAAAATAGGGGTCGAAGTGTTCTATTAGGAAAGCAAAGTCGATTCGGTGCAGTTTATTATTGTCAATTCATTAGTGTATACTCAATTTCTAACAATTGATAGAGAGGAACAATGTGACCACCTACCCACTCCCTAGTTTGTTAATACTGCTTGGCAATATCCACACTGTCTATGATTGTATGACTGGAGACTTTCCGTATGCTCCCAAACTAAGATACATGTTTACATGAATTAGAGAACCATCTTATTAGATCTAGATGCATGCTGGTGTTCTGGTTGTTGGGTGGGCGTCATGGTCAGTCAAAGAGTCAATGCGTTAGAAGGTTTTCGTTCTCTGCCTTCCAAGGAACTTAGTGTCGCGAAGGCCTAATTGCCTACTACTATTTTGAAGGTCTTCTAAGCTTTATCTTCTTTAGGGTCAATGGGCCATGAGGGAGGTCTTCTAAGCTTTATCTTCTACTTGCACTCTTGCGCCCATTTTTCATTTTGAATTTGTTAGATTGTACACCAATTTTTCCTGTTGTTTCTCTGAGAGTATGAGAGTATGTACAACTGAGCTCTCTAAGCGCTATCCAACAATGGAGAGCAAAGAAATTGCGCCCCCATCCCATGCACACACGGTAGCTTGTTCTCCTATGCTCTCTCTGGAGGAAAATGATGATCTGCTCTCCAATGATGATTTGACATAGCTAGTAGAAACGTAAATCTTATGTTTGCAATTTTCTTTCCTAAATATAGTAGAGGTGAGACAGAATAAATGAGATGAGGCCCATATGACAAACTTGCTATTGTACATACTCACCATTTTGAAGTGTAACATAGAGAACAAAAATAACCCCATCTCAACACCATTTTGAAGTCGGAAAGTTTGCATGAATTTGAGGGAATGTAATGTTGTCATGAGATTAGTTAATGTCATCATCAATGAAGCCTTCTTGTTTTTGTATTATGCATGGCTAGTTGGCGAAGTCCTCAATCGACTACAATCCTGTGTATGATGCTGAGAAGAGTCTCAAAGTGATGCCTTCATCATTCCATGACATCAGTGATGTTGAGTTTCAGGATAACTGGGGACGTTTTCGGTACGACATACATGACCCGTTTCCTCGTTCGATTCAATATACTTGCACAGTTTCACTGCTAATCTGCTAATATGTATGGATTAACAACAGGGTAGACCTTGGTACCTGTGACTATTTCGCCATCGACGTTCTCCTCAATTCCTTGACTGTGCTGAGCTCAGAGTAAGCTTGTTTGAACCCCCTTTTTACTGAAACTTCACTTGTGAAAACTTCAAGTGACTGACACCTAAGGCATGTCATGTTGGGTCATTGCACAGGTATCTTGGTATCAAACAGGTGGTGTTTGGTGGCCGCAGCATGGGTGATTGGGAGGAAGGGATGACTAGTTCTGAATACGGATACAAATTCTTCAAAATATGAAGCGCAATTAGCTTTCAAGTGTTTGATCATCAGTAAAGGTCAGTCATTGAAGCATATCTACTGAGATAGTTTACTGTCTGTAGTGTATCCGATAACTAAAGATCATGAAAGTCTCTTTACACCAAAATAAATAAATAAGTTAAAGATCATGAAAATTTAGAAGTAAAATTATTTCTTTGGTATACAAAGGATTCGTTATTTTTTCTGCTACGCTACAATGAATTTAATAGAATGAGCGAAATATTTTGTTTTGTGGTGATGCAGCCTGCAGGTACCCCTTTACCATCAAACCAAACAAGCTATACCAGACCGTTCTTTCCTTTTAAGGCTCTGCCAAGTGGTTCGTTTCAGCGTAGGAGGTTGTAGACAGAGACCACTACTCTTCTGAAAGTGATTTCTCAACCTCATTGAAGCTTCATATATGACTTCTCTTGATGCAAAGGAACTAACTCTGATAAACTCTTCGCCTTTACTTCCAAATCCTCGACCTGGTGTTGTCCCGATGTGTGTTTTCTCTAGAAGCTCATCGAATAAATCCCATGATTTTGAGCCGGGAAAATGTACCCATACAAATGGTGTATGTTTGCCTCCATACACTCTTAAACCAACTGATGTAAATGTATCTGCTAGAATTCTAGCATTTTCCAAGTAGTACTTGATTGTTGTTCGCAAAGCCTGCACATATGAATTTGAATGTTATCCCCTTGTAGTACACACTAGGGCTGGTCAAGAGTGCAGGTCGGCATTGGCAACCCGGACCCGACCCGCCACTGAACCCGGATCTAACCCGTTCCGCCTCACCCGGGGTCCAAACCCAGCCCGGCCTGTGTGTAAAGTAACCGGGTCCAATTTTTAGAGCCCGCCCCAGAAGGTGACCCGTACCCTCCCAAACCCGCCCCAGACCCGCCCTCAACCCGCCCCGGGCCGGGGCCGGGTTACACTTCCCAAGAACCGGGCCCAACCCGTCCCGGACCTGCCCTGACCCCAGGCCGTGTCCGGGTCCCATACCTTGAATCCGCATCGCCCCTCGACCCGTGCCGGACCTGGCTGACCCGCACCATTGACCACCCCTAGTACACACACTTCCAAAAAGTCGTCACGAGAAACCCAACCCATATCTCCCCATGTTGAATTGAAATTGACCTGACCCGACCCGACCCATGTGCGTTATTCCCACTCAAGATTTAAGAAGAGCGAAGAGACAAGAAGAGTGACCTTAAAACCTTCGGGTGAGAGGCAGGCTAGTCCACCAACTTGAGCAATGTTGGAGGCACCACAAAAGCTTGTGCACACGACACGATGATAGTCTTGGATAACAGGGAACCCATCAGCATACGACAGTTCTTTTGGAACCACCGTCCATCCCAAGCGTACCCCTGTGAATCCCGCGAACTTTGTGAAGGTAGATACTTCAATTGCTACCTCTTTGGCACCAGGGATCTCGAAGATGGATCTTGGACTGTCATCCGATATATAAGTAGCATATGCAGAGTCGCAGATGAGAATTGATCCATTGTCTCTAGCAAAGTTTACGAGTTGTTGGAGTTGGAGCCTAGATGCAGTATGACCGGTTGGATTGTTCGGGTTGCAGAAGAAAATTACATCAGTTCTCGGAACTTTCGACAAATCAGGGAAGAAGTTGTTTTCAGGTGCACAGTTTATATATACTATGTTCATGTACTTGCTGGTTTTCTCTTCAAACTGTCCGGTACGCCCCATTATCACACTTGAATCTACATATATCTGTTTTGCAGGAAATTAAAATTTTGTTAAATTAAAAACACAATACATACAAATTTTGAAATTTTATTGGATTAATTGATAGAAATACTCTGAACTATAAGTGAACTGCTCAAAATACTATAAATTTTATTTTAACTACCGATATAACCAACTAATGCTCTCATTTGCTTTGAATAGAATTTGTTGTTTAAAGAAGGGTTAGGAATTTCTTCACTCACTTAGCAGATAGCAGGTCATTATATTATAATAAAAGCGAAAGAGAGCATTAGTTGGTTATATTGATAGTTAAAATAGAGTTTGAAGTATTTTGAGCAAGACACTCGTAGTTCAGAGTATTCTTATGAATTAATCCTTTTTTATTAGTCTCTACTTACTGGATATGAAGGATCTTGCACGGCTATGCTTACGTCTGGTCCGAACAACATCTGTAAGCGAGAAATGTCGCATTGTGAGCCATCGGAAACAAAGATTTCGTCAATACGAGTATTATCTTTGTAAAAGGTTTCAACAATTGCCTTCCTCAATTCCATGTTGCCTTCTTCAGCCCCGTACCCACTGTAGCCGTCCACCGTCGACAAGGCTAGTGCATACTGTGATTTGGGACGACATTACAACAACACTTTAATTTTATGATCGGAATGGAGCTGAGTATTAACTAATGTATGTTGTAATAAGTAGATCTGGCAAAGGGTCGTGTCGGGTTCGTGTTCGTGTTCGTGTTCGTGTTCTGACAGCATTAAATGGGTCATGACCCTCTCAACCCTAATCCAACCCAACTAGATAAACGGAGTACATGCATCAACCCTAACCCAACCCAACCCAACCCATTTCAATAATCCAACCCAACTTGTTTAACCCATTTAATTTTTAACATATCATTTTCCACCCAATAAGCCCGTTTAACCTGTCCAACCCATATAAATATATGCATTCAAAATTAAATTTTATCGCAAGAATAAACCATCTTCATGTATTATTTCGAACTCAAAATAAGAAAACCCGATTATAACCCATTTAAATGGATTTATCATAACCCATTTAAATTAATGGGCTATTTGTGTCGGGTTCGTGTCGCAAGATCTAAACCCTAACCCGACCCATATAAGTTCGAGTCGTGTTCGTGCCGACCCAATTAACGTAAACGGGTCGAAACACCTTGACCCAAACCCGCAAATTTATGTCGGGTTCTTGTCGTATTTTCGGGTCGTGTCAATGATTGTAGTAATAAGTATAGTAACCTGAGACATAGCAGATGATATAGAGAAGGGAATAGGCTGCGTAGTGTTGCCTTGTCCGAGATCAATCAGTTTTGCATCCGGGTTTTTCTTTACGTGTTCATTTTCACGTTTGCTTATCTGCATCATTTCATTTCATATTCCTCATTATTTATTTTATCAATATTATCCGACTTATTAACTAAACATACACGGAAATACTGTTCTTGATATACGGTAAAAGAAATGAAAATAATGAAAACAACACTGAATCACTACGCTGTCCTTATAGAATAATTCGTCCCGTATATTCGTGCCTGGGATATACCGAATTTTCTACAGAGATAACACGGTGTTCCTCGATTTTTGGCACGAAAAACAGAGATGTAATTTCGAAGCTTTTATGTGTAATTTGTTTTCTATGGTCATCGAGACCTCCGCATAGTCGTTCGTAAGGCAACTATACTGGGAACTTGTAAACAATAGAGTAGTGTACACTCCGTACTTCTCGAACTAGCTTTATTATTTATAAGTTCACCCGTCTTTGAACCAAACCCAAAAAACAAAAAAATAAATCGATAATTACACTTAAATTACCAACAAATACTCTATCTCTTGTACAAAAATTACCTCGTGAAATAAATACGTCTCTTGGAAATTGACCATGTTCTTGTTGCGAGACACTTTTGTCGTCCTTGTCTTTGTTATTTCTTCATTATTAAGCTGATCCGATGCTCGACTGGACTTGGAAACGACTATGTTGGTGTTTTGAGTCATCGTTTTATAATTTTTATCGATATTATAAGAACAAAAGATTAGCTTTTTCGGAAATAAAAACAGAAATATTAAATTTGTTGGGTTATTGTATTGTATAAAGTCGTTAAGTTTTGTGTTAAAATCTTGTTACTGAGTGTATGACTTATGAACTGCATGCGTCTCTCTATTTATAGTGATCATCTTTGACAAATGAAGAAATATTAATTTAGAGTGGTCTACCCAACGATAGTAAGTATACGTATGTATGTCAATATAAAAATGCATAATGCGTGTAACGTTATTGTCTTACTTTTTAACATTTAAAACTGAAAAAAAAAACACAGTAAAAATTTAATTATAAATTTTAATATGCTCAGAAAAAATACAAATATGTTAAAAAAATTGAAATAATAAGCTCGAAAAAATATTCAAATACTCAAAAAACATACTCATATGCTCAAAAATAAATAAAGTTTGAGGTAATAATCTCAAAAGTAATACCCATATGCTGAAAACAAATAAATTCTGAAATAAAAAGCTCGAAAAAAATATTTTTATGCTCAAAAACGAGCGAAGTGTGAGACTGTGAGGTAATACATCTGATGCAGTTTTTTTTTTTAATATAAAAACCTTTTTTTAGTAAGTAAATAAATAAAATAAAATAAATAAAAAAGGGAATATGTGGTATATATTTATAACAACTTAATCTCTATCTATAAAAGTAATAGAATTTAAAGAGATTTGATTGGTTCTTAATTTATTAAAATGAAAAAATTAATTTCTATTTCTTTTGTGGTAGGGACCTTCACCTTCCTCATTAATTTAATTACCCTCTACCATTAATTAGGTAAGTCTAAATTTAATTAAAATTATACAACAAAATGTACTTACTTCATTATTATTATATTTTAATTTAATTCAAAGTCGGTGCAATTATCCAATTTAATTTTAGTTCATATATTTTTCTAATTTAATTGTCGATAAAATGAAAATTATGTTATAGTTCAGTATATTATAGTTGTAACACCGACCCGTGCATTTTTTTTACACGGGAGTAAAACTAGTTAATCTAAAAAGGTAAATTAATAATAACTCCCTCTTAAAAATTTAATTTTCTAAAATTAATCCCTTGTATAATTTTTTTTCTAAAATTACACCCTTATAAGATGTATTTTTATCAAAAATTGTTTCAAAACTCTAATTCGAGTGATTTATTCTACTAGTTTATGAATTGATTCCGTTTGTAATATAGCCAATTTATATTTTGAAAGGTATAAGCGTATAACAAGGAATCAAGGATGAATAAGTTCAAAAAACATACGGAATGAGTAAACTAAATTGAAGCTTTGAAACAATTTTTAATAAAAGTATATCTTAAGGGAGTAAATTTAGAAAAAAAGTTATATATAAAAAGTAATTTAAAAAAACCATATTTTAAAAGGGAGTTATTTATAATTTACTCTAAAAAAAATCTATTTACTGTGAAGGTCTCTCATGTATACGACCGCCTAACACAGTCCCATATTACGCAAATTCTGGCTGAAATAAATAAAACCGATTTATGACTATTTTATAATCAAAATATGACCATAATGATCCAGCTAATGTTACATTTAACTCAATGATAAGTTCAAAACTACGATTTAGTATAATTTTAGATCAAAATAATCGGTCTGAAAGGAGACCAAGTTTCTATATTGAAAGAAGTATTTACGTAAGAGCAAGTACGGACTACGGAGTAATATGTTATTCAACGCCGTCCATGCTAAGAACTCCCATGCACGTCATCAACAACGAGTTTACGAGTACGTTAATTTTATGAATCATGGTCAATTTTTTAACAGTGTATTTACGTACTAAACAGTTAGTTACGACCTGCTAATCATAATCCACACACGCTTTATTTGGTCCATAATCCGTAATCGGAAACCACAAAATTACATAAACTAACAAGCACGCGTAAATTGTGATTAAACATATATACAAATTTCATACTTCGCTTATCAAGTCAAAATACCTAAATTGCACCTTTCTGTTTTATTAGTAAGTCTTGCTTGCGACGGGTCGTTATTTGTGACGGATATTTTGTGAGATAAAATGGATATAAAATGAGTTAGTGGGGAAAGGGGACCACAGGAATAGTGTTGGAGAGAGAGAAAAAATGGGTATTTTGTGAGAGAAAACGGTTTCCGTCACAAGCTTGCGACGGATAGTGCCGTTGCAAATAAGAATTTGTGCTGTTTTATACACCATTTGTTTTATCATAAATTCTCATGGAAGATGGACATTAATCGTCACAAACTGGATGGATAATGTCTCTTTCACAAAATACAAGTGACATGACCCATAAAAATGCTCCGTTTTCCTCCACTTATCTTCCCACTTGCATTGTTGTGAGAGGATACTATATATCCGTCTTCAGCTTGTGACGGATAGTATCCGTATTCAACAAGATTAATTGTAGTTTTATTTAACCTCTTTTTTGTTGTTTTTTTGGTAGCTGTAAAGTGAAAGAACCTATTACTACTAGTTCATTACAGATTTTGCAAGGTTATGCGCAACCTTGTTCAGTTTGCGAGAGATGAAACAAATGTTTAAACAATGAAAAAACAGAAAAAAAAAAAAACTAGGGATATTGTGGAGGACATCCTTGGTTAGCTGATGATGTTCTTCTTCGCCGGAGATCTGTAAGAGAAGTTTAAGGCAATTAGAGGCGATTTATAAGTGGTAGATATTATGATGAGTCCCCCTTGTACACTGTCACGAATAACACGAGTTTCAGCTTCGCAAGCCGACTCAGAGAAGAAGTCAAAAAATCGACTTTCGTGACATTTCATTTTTCGTGAGTATTATAGGCGACCCAACCGCCTCCCACGCAAAGTTGCTTGCCAGCTAACATCTCTCAGAACCTTAATAGAGCAACACTTAGAGTCACTTCTAATTACATAAAAAGAATCACCATTTCGAATCTTATCTTTAGGAGAGCCTTCATTTGCATATATAAGAGATTGAATTTATCTTATTTTAGCCTCTTCTTACTAAACCTAACAAACGATCTAATCAATTTACTAAATAGTTAGTTAGTTAGTTAGTTAGTTACGAGTATTACGACCTGCTAATATGATAATCCACACACGGTTTGGTTTATAATTAGAAGGGATAGAAACAATTTTACACTTCAAATAAAAGTAAGCATATGATTTTTTTCCCATAGCGAGTTAAAGGTATTTGTTAAATTCCACAATGGTATTCGAACGGAAGAGAAAGAGTTTATAATATAATCTTAAAAGGTTCCACTCTAAAACCAATTGATAATAGCGGAAGTACTTTCGGGTTTCTTCCGTATTCACATCTTTTAGTTTCATATACGATATATGTACTCCATTTGTTTTTTTTTGGTAACGAGGGAACCCGCATCCGCATGTGATAGCCTGCAAATCACATACATCAGGTAAGTCACCGAGGGTAACACACTCGAAGTCTATTTAGGCATGGATTCGGACCAAAAATGCTCCACAAGATTTTTGCTCTTGGGGAGTCTTGAAACCAAGTCTCCTGGGAATTTCACCCTAATTTTAACCACTAGACTCAATTCTTGCGAGCTGTACTCCATTTGTTTACATGAGCATAGTTTTTATTTGTAAATATTGGATATATACGAATATGAATAGCAATAAAAGGAATAGGAACGAATCCAAGATTCAATGTCTGGAGTAGCAAATTTTTTTTTTAAAAATCAGTGGAATTTAATGGTTTTACCATTGAGCCACGAGTTATTTACACTGTAATTAATGGGATAACATTTAATTATCTATTATTCATCAATATTTGTGGTATGTAGCAAAAATCGTCTTATAAACCAACTTTTTAAAGTTGGGGATAGCGACTGATACTCCTTGCTCTAAGGTGGGTTTGCCCCCGAAAAGGAACCTATACCGGATTGACTTTGGTGTGATACTATAACAATTAACAAATTGAGGCCCCAAATAATAGTAAAACTAATTTTTCTATTTAATGGTACTTCAATTCGGGCACTTAAAAAATAAATGAGTTTATATATATGGTATTAGAAGGTTGAATTGTTAAGCATTCATCTGGAAAGCATGATGTTTAATTTATTAGCTAAACTAATTTCCAAGTTCCAAGTAATCCGTAACTAATTTAAGTTGAATTAGTGAGGGAGTGACAGGGATATCTATAATAATCTATAACAAATTCTAGTTTACACCGTCGGGTCCGTCGCACATGCGATCAGTAGAAAACTGATCATATTTTGATAAGTAATAACAATTTTTGACTAAATAGCGATCACTTTTTTTGTTTAAAAAACGACCTATTTATAAAATAAGTGGTCACTTTTTATCACAAAATGGTAATATTTTACAAAAAGAAACACCAGATGAAACCGTCGTACAGAACAGCTACCGATAATCTATATCTTCATATCTTGGTTGCCGAGTAGAGTGCGTGACTGCGTGGTCAGAATTTTGAAAAAGAAACACTCGGTTTATGTCCAAATACGTAATTACGTACTACTTTTAGTAGTTTATAATAATATAGTAATAAATAAATAAATATATAATCATCATAGCACGTTGATTACAGTTAGCGTCGTTATTACCACCAAATCTTTTAACAGTCTATTTTCTAGGACTACTTAGTCGAATAACTTATCTTGTAACCTCTGATAATATATCAGCATATGCTATTGCTAAAGCGATATCACAAACTGATCATAATCACCTGTCAAAAAAAAAAAAAAAAAAAACCACCAAATCTTAAGCCATGCATTCTTAATATAATACCAGTAAGCGGATTATACTATTAGAGATATACTGTACATATTTTGAGCTTTTTAATAGAAAATTCGAACTTTATTAGAAAGATTATGAGCTATATGGTACTATAATGCTCAAAAACTATAAAATTGAAGATAATACATTGGATGTACCATTCTCTTACTGCTTAAGGTCGGGTTAATTAAAAATTTAAGACAAATTCAGGTGTGCCCTTACGGGCTTTTGATTTTCCCTTCCTCACCAACACATACGATCACTTTTAACACAAATTCTCATGAAAGACTGACTAATTCCGTCTCTTCAAGAAGACGGGCTAAACTGTCACCATTTTAAGGACAAATGTGACCATGTGAAAAAAAAACCTGCTAATTTAGAAATTTATACTGGTTACATTTGACGTTAAAATGATAATATTTGACCGTCATCCTGAGGAGACGACTGTCACCGCCTTCAGCAAGACTTGCGGTTTAATGTATCTATTGACCATAATTATAAAGAGTGCAGATCTATTTTTGTTCTACAGAATTCAAGCATTGAGCTGATCAACTATTATTAACAGTCCCCAGATAGGAAAGAGTATTTTCATTGCCATTAATAAACAACCTCAACAGCTTCAAAACCTCGGTCAATGGAGGCGACCACGGCATCAATCACAAGTTGTGTCTTCCTTGTAAGAGTCGGCCACTTCTTCTCCGGTGACAAACCTACCCTCTTTATACCGTCGACCAAACTCGAGAACTCCTTCACCATAAGAGCTTCTTGAGGAAGATCCGTATTTACAATGTGCTCGCTCGGCTTTTTGTTCCACTCCAAATCCATGTCAGTGAACCAACCTTCAGACATCGTGGAAAATGAACCCGACTTCTCCTCAAATGGGACGACAAAATCATTGACGTGTAACGTTCCGTTTGTGCCAACAACTGATATATCCATGGTCAAGTGGGAGAGGAAGGAGCAATGGAAAGTTCCAACTGTACCGTCTTCCCAGAGGAGCGAAGCTCCACAAGATAATATCACACCCGCCTTGTTCTTTACAGGGTTTTTCAAAGCAGTCACAACTTTGGGTAGTTCATAGTTTGCTGCAAACAGGCATGCCCTGATGCAATACCAGCCAACATCGCCAAGTGCACCAAGCGAATCAAGGTCAGATTTGACTCGAATGTCGTTTTCCAGAAAATCATTGTCGGCAGCAAAGCTGAAGTGTGCTTGAATCTGAAATTTCATACAAATTAGACCAAAGCCTCGATATATTCAGCAATATCTCACCACTAAGGAAAACCGTTTCACTAGATTATTTATCGTCCTGTTTTGGCAAGCCATCGACATCTCCTATGCAGTAACTAAAAATATAAAATACCCTCAGAAACCAGCCTATGTGACAAGGGGGCCCTTTTTTTTTTTGGTTCAAATAAGCGCACTAAGTCGCAGGTGAGAATCGAACCCCCAACTTCATGGTTGGGGTAAGAGCGCTCTTACCACTTGAGCTAACTCTTGTTCTCACAAGGGGACCCATTTTAACTTGGGTATAATTGTGCGTGACTCTTAGAAGTCTGTCCCCAAAGACAACATAAACAATCAGATGAAACACAATAGAAACTATTTTTCGAGGAAATAAACATCAAACTTCATCCAACTAATCTGTAATCTTATTTTTCAGTCAAAGAAGATAGATAGCAATTTCATTGAATCACAGATATCAGCTGCAGATGCTATAATTAGTTGGTTCAAAAATTGTTCAACTGTAAAAGATAAACTGATCTTCCATAGAAGAACACAGAAACAACGAACAACAACGTCAGAGCAAATTAAAGCGATCACAAAGTCACCCGCATGACGAAATGGCACATCACAGATCCAAGACATGTTTACTACTTTACTGTTCCAGTGCACTATACAGAATTTGAGAGTCATAGACTATGTTACTCAGACTCGTTTAGAAGTACCCGACACGGGTACGTGTCCAAGTGTCGGACTTGGCTATTTTATTGAAAAATATGCACATTTTAGTAAAATGAGGTGTCCACGTGGCATACCCATGTCTGAGTGTCGAGTGTCGGACACGGTACGCGAGGAAATTCGAAGAGTCGGAGCAACATAGGTCATAGACCATAGTTGCAGAAATAGACAAAGAACGTATTGACTATGTGACATTTCTCACTCAAAATGATTCATGAGCCGTGTGAAGTGCACCTTTCTACTTGCTAGAAATTTTTCTTTTCGAATTAGATCTAATACTGCTTTAAAATAAAGTAGATTAAGATATAGAAAAGAATGCGTTTAGGAGTCCAAAAGCAAAACTCGGTTTCACCCAACAAGATATGGCTCAGCCGAAAAATGTGAGCACTAGGAGCGCAAAATTAGAACCGCTGCTTCATAGGAGAGCGCTACACAGCAAGTCTGGGTCCAGAGAGCACATAAAGAAGAAGCTTTGGCAATAATGAGGCTCAAATAGTTCCTTCTATAACCTTACAACATCCACGCCGTACTCCACTTTCCTAATACCCATGATTTAACGGTATGCTAGAGGAACGCATTCACCAACACTAATCTTTCAATGAAATAGATCATTACTACCTGAGGCTCAAATCAGCATAGTGTACTCCCCGAAACCAACTAAACCAAAATTGACTGTCGGAAGATGAGAGTAACTTATAGCCTAAAACATGAATTCAACTAAATGTCACAGTCCACACACTGACCAATCGATATCCTGATCTTTATCCACAATAGTTACTGTCCAAAGTCCACACCTTAAACTTTAAAATGAATGTTCAAATAATTCAGTCTTAGCATCCTCATAAACAACAAAGAGTCTTGCTTGTGACGTGTAATATCCGTTACAAGCTGAAGACGGATATTTTACTCTCACAAAAATGCAAGTGGACATGTAAGTGGGAGAAAATGGATCATCATATGGATAGTGCAACTTGCATTATGTGAGAGGGCATTATCCGTCTTCAGCTTGTGACGGATAGTACCCGTCTTCAATGAGAATTTGTGCATAAACAAATACTCCATATACATTATATCCCAACAAAGTGCAAACGATCCTAAATTTCCCATCTCTACGAATACACAGCCCCTAGCAAACTTCATGTTCTTATTTTCGAAACAAAATGGTTATTTAATCAATCATATCCAATTATCCATGATGACTAATTCAATAGTAGATATACTACTACAAGAAAAATCGCGACCTATCTACAAAATTCATAACCTCAATTAGCGTCGTCTTTTTCGACTGAAACGAGATGAATTGAATTAATTGGACTAGAGCTTAATTGAACTAAGGCTCTATTCTTTTCGGCTGAAACGAGCTGAATTAGCTTAATTAGAGTGAAGTTTAATTGAACTAAATTGAGTGGAACTGGGTTAAAGTAAATTTAGTTGAATTAAAAGTTAATTTTGTGAATAGATTAATTAAACATAATTGAATGAACGTAAATAAAGCCTAACGGAATATAATCAAACAAAATTGAAATGAGCTGAAATTAAGCTAGAAAGAACAAGCCTAAATTGAGTGAAACTAAGCTGAATTGAATTTAATTGAATTAAAAGTTAATTTTCTGAAGAGATTAATTGAACCTCATTGATTGAACGTAAATAAAACTTAACGAATACATCAAGCAAAATTAAAACGAGCTAAAATTAAGCCGGGAATTAGTTTTAGGCAAATTTAACAAAAACAACCCAACCTTATTACAATCTAATTATAAAAGATAAACAAATTATTGAGACGGGCAAGAGCAAATTAAAAGTTAATTTTCTCAAGGGATTAATTGATCATTGATTAAACGTAAATAAAACTTAACGGAATACACCAAACCAAAATTAAAACGAGCTAAAATTAAGCAGGGAATTAGTTTTAGGCAAATTTAACAAAAACAAACCCAACCTAATTACAATCTAATTATAAAAGATAAACAAGTAATTGAGATGGGCAAGAGCAAATTAAAGGTTAATTTTCTGAAGAGATTAATTGCACATCATTGATTGAATGTAAATAAAACTTAACGGAATACCCAATCAAAATTGAAACGAGCTAAAATTAAGCCAATCGAATTATAAAAGATAAATAAATGATTGAGACGGGGAAGAGCAAAGGAGGACTCACAGACTTAAGTGGACCAAAACGCAGAGAATCCCTCAAAAACCGATCCATAACAAGCGTTCTAGGATGATGCATCCACATAGTACCATCCATAAACTGGACTCCACACTCCTCACAAGCAGCAATGATGACGTCCAGCTCGGCGACATTAACCGCAGCAGGCTTCTCAAGGAGGACATGCTTTCCTTTTCGAGCCGCGGCGACAGCCCATTGAATGTGGAGCGAGGTAGGGAGGGGAATGTACACTGCATCCACCTCCGGGTCGTCTAGAACGGCGTCGTATGAGCCGTAGAGTTTGGTGGTAGGAGGGTAGCCGTTGGATTGGGCGAAGGATTGGGCTTTGGTGATGGAACGGCTGCCGATGGCGTGAAGGGTTGCGTTTGGGGAGAGGTGGATTGCGCGGGAGAGTTTTCGGGCTATGTCCGCGCAGCCTAGGATTCCGAAACGGGTTTTTACGGATTCGGAGCTAGCCATTGATGGTGGATGGTGGGTTGGGGACTGGGAGGAGAGTTGACCAGTGATTTTGTGTGGTGTGGGGAAGGAGAGGAAGTAGATCATCAGTCATTCACCGTCCATTCGAGGAGCAACCAAAACGGACACAACACGGACACGATACGGACAGGGGATACGACCTGCCATGAAATTTAGGACACGGACGCATTATTTAAATTTAATAAATATACATTTTATTGTTATAGAGGTTTGATTTTATTTTAGTAAAAATATTTAATATTAATTTTAAATAGATGATGGTAAACTTACCTGGATAATAACTCATTTTCATTTTTCATTCCAAATATTATAATTAATCTCTTTCGATAGCGCATTTCTCGTCAGAAAAACATCATTCACCGCAAATGATAACCAAATATCGTGGACACGCGATGGACACGGCTCAAATATCATGGAACGTGTCGGACACGTGCCCAAATAAATGTAGAAAGTTAGACACGGTTGTTTAGGTGTCTGATACGTTTCGACATGTGTTCGTAGAGTGTCGGTGTCAGACACGGTACGGCTCATTACGCGAAGTGTCCGTGCTACCTCGATGGCAAGTATGGACATGGACACTAGTAATTTTTTCCATTTTTTGGTGTTTTTTTTAAATGTAAAGAAATGGTTTACAAGTGACGGACATGAAAAGCTCGTTCATGCGCAACTCTACTAAATTTTCTAAGAATAAAAGAAAAACTAACACAATAAAATGACTTAAAAAGCTCTTTGTATTCTCCTAGGACACATTTGAGTAAGTGGTCCACAGTTCCGTCCATGTAGCTACAAAAGCAGATTCAAGCAATCCGAGACGATACAAAGATGAAGAATACCATCACATCGTGTCCATTGAAGGACACACAAAACACCCACGGCTTCCACCTGAGCCGCCGACTACGCCTTTATGTACATGCTAGCATTTTTAACTTCATGTTTTTTTCTATCAAAGCCACAAAGCCACAAAGCCAATACCGCTTTCAAATTCTCCCTCCAACTTGTATCAACAAAACCTTCACTAGGGCACACATATCAGTATTATCTATAATGTAGACAAAACCTGCCCTAGGAGTAGATCTCTCTTGGATAGTCTCCAATGAATCATTGCTAGAAATTTTGTGTAAAGATGTTCCTTCATCAGGGGCGTTATTTCTCCTATTTTGTTCATCCGCTTCCATTATCCTAGATTTACATCTAGTTGAGTATATTTCCCACTTAAATATGAGATTAGATATGTTAGAAGGATCAATTTTTAATCAATCCTCCCACTATGGTCTCCAAAAACTTGTCTGTCGTGAAATAAACTAAGTACCTCTAGGTACCGCGGAGGTCGTAAATACCCTCCTACACTTTGTGAACTATCCTTAATTGCAAGGGTTTGACTCACTATTGTAGATATGCAATCTAACTAGTCTTAAATTAGATCGTGTAATTTAATACCATTGGGCTGAATGATTATAATAACTAAATGTAAAGCACAGTACTTCCAAATGATGCTAATATACCATGAAATATCATCAACAACACCACAAAACCAAAGTCCTCACAAGTAATTATAAACTAAATTACAAACTAAGGGATAGATGTGAAATACCTCCAAGATCTTAAGATAGAACTACGTTGTTTGATTGTTTGATTTGATGCTGTTTTTGCTAGGTGGGAACATCTCTTTATTTAGAAACTTCATTCCATAACCGCTAACTTAATGGGGAGCGGTTAAATAACCGCTCAAGCTTGCCTTTATGGAGCACTAGGTTTTTGTTTTCCTTGACTCCGCTTGGGCTTAACTTTCAAGCTGATGACCTCTAAATACATTATTGGGCCCGACTTCTACTTTTTGCGCCCCGGTCTTATGCCGGCCCAAATTAAACAACGATCCCTTTTTTATATGCTCTTTATCCCTTAAAATAATAAATGTTAAGGGTTAGTATTTTTCGATGCTACCATACTAATAGCTAGGTAGCACCAAAACGGACACGGACACGGACACGGACACGGACACGGGACACGGCATGCCATGAAATTTAGGACACGGGACACGACATTTAAATTTAATAAAATATACATTTTATAGTTATAAATTTTTTATTTTATTTTTGTAAAAGTATTTGATATTAATTTTAAATAAGTGAATGAAAAACTTGCCCTTGATAATAAATTTATTTTCATTCCTCATCCGAATTAATATTCTAATTGATCTCTTTCGATAACGCATTTCTCATCTCAAGAACATCATTCACCGCAAATGATAACCGAATATCGTAGTCACGCGACGGACACGTGCCCAAATAAATGTTGAAAGTTAGACACGGCTGTTTAGGTGTTGGACACGTTTCGGCGTGTGTCCGTGGAGTGTCGGTGTCGGACACGGTACGGCTCATTAGGAGAAGTGTCCGTGCTACCTAGACTAATAGTGGTACAAAAATTGCATGAGGAAGATAAGAGTTTTAAATTATTTTTTAATTCTCGAATATCCCCTTAGTTTTTAAAACGCACAGAGTACTAACATCAGTAACTTGTCGCACGCTTGTGACGGAAGATTAATTACTTCTATAAACATCAAGGAATTCATGGACTACATGAACCACAAAATTAATGAAGTCACCTTGACATTTTCAAACTATCACCTGCTAATTACTCAAGAGTAGCCTTTGTTTTGCCATTAGTGTGAGATGTGACAACGTTACTCGTTAATGCAGAATTGATTCTTCTTGAACCTCAAGAAGACGCAGACAATAATACCACAATTCATAACTTCAAGACTTCAAGTCGTTGCACGACTTAGAAAGCTTTAACAAACAAAGAGAATGGAGCACGTTTTAGGGCTTTTTTTTTTAAAATAATACCACAATTCATATTTTTTCTGTTCACAAATTCCAAACTAGATAAATTTTTCCAAGTCGTAATTCTCAGAAAAATGACCAATTTGAAAAAAAACGATCGTCACCTTTTGAGCTCTTAAGTACGGATTATGATCTCTTAAAGTTTTCTGGATGAAAAAATTGAGTATTTCAAACAAAATGTCGAACCTTATGAACATCGCTTGCATATTTCATATTAAATTAAAAGGTGTCCCTACTTCTTTTTAGTATTTGTATCAAACGAAAGATAAAAAAATAGACGAGACTCAGATTGAATTAAAGATGAAACTTAAAATCGACACTAATGTACTACTAGTATTAAGTATTTCAGAAATTACCCTCGAATTCCAATTCCAATTTACGTACGATATCAATAATTGGAACTTGGAAGAACCTTTGAAATTTCCAACAAGGGGCCTATACTAGAACGCGGGGTTACCACTTAAAAATAGTAAGTCTTACTTGCGACGGGTCGTTATTTGTGACGGATATTTTCTAAGATAAAATGGGTAGAAAATGAGTTAGTGGAGAATGGGGACCACATGAATAGTGTTGCAGAGAGAAAAAAAAAGTGGGTATTCTATGAGAGGAAACGGTATCCGTCACAAGCTTGCGACGGATAGTACCGTTGCAAATAAGAATTTGTGTTAAATGTAAAGGCACAATGATGTACGCATGGCAAGTGTCCTAAAAATTACTCCTCCATTGATGTTCCTTCTATATTTTGTTGGTTTGCGTACCCTTAGTCATATTATAATAAGGTGAGGAGGATCTGATCCTCGAATCTATTGTTCACAATATAATATTTCCGTTATAACGACTAGACTAAGACATATTCGGTAACACAGGGAAGTGATGGTTGTTAATTGAGGAGCGTATTTAAAAAAAACAGACTATCTTGCATATTGTGAGAGATACTATCCGTTTTCAGCCTATAAGAAATAGTGTCCATAACGGGTAAAAAAATAGCAAAATGTAAATAAGTTAATTGATAAGGTAGGTTTGTAAAGAAGGTGACGTTGAGAAGGTGACATCCTTTGTGTTTACCTTTAGCAAGTACTTCCTCCATTCATATCCAACCTACATATATTCCTTTTTCATCCATTCATATCCACTCTACCACTTTCCTAAAAAAGAAAACAAAATGACTAAACTACCCTTATGGAAATCATTTATCTACATAAAATGCCACTTCATGGCCCACCTATAACCCACCATCACACATTTAAATTAATAAAAAAACATCTTACACACTTCCAAATGTACCTTTAATAGTTTTTTAATATCTTTCTTAATATTTGTGCAAAAAACATATGTGCGCTTTGGATATGAACGGAGGAAGTAGTAGCATGTACAGCAACGACTTCACGTAGACCATAATAACCACAAGTCACAACCACAACATTCCAGCATTCCTTTCTATATAAAAGGACACTTGACTCCGAAACATATATAGAAGTATAGAACACATACATTAATAAGTTAATAATAATTAAGACAAAAATGGTGAACCCTGCATCCATGATTTGGGTTGTAGTCGTGGCGATGATGTTGATGACATCAAGCGTGGTTTCCGCTTCTGGTGGCACGCCTCATCGCCGCCTTCTTATGTTTGAAAAATTAGTAGAAGGTGCTTCCAAAGTTTTCCCAAAACTTAAGAACAATTACAACAACAAGTTTACTGAAAACCAAAAGAAAGTTGCCGAGTACAATGCTAAAAAAGCTGTCAAAAAAGCTGTCAAAGAAGCAATCGAACAAGGAATGGAAGCAGCCTTGTCTCCATCTAATACTAATACTAATAATAATTATGATCATTTAAATAATAATTATAAATCCCGTCCCCGAAACGTCAGGTTTCCTTAATTAAAGGGTGTTGCTTAATCATGGACGAGAATACCTCCGTCTCCGTCTCCGTCTCCGTCTCCGTCACTGGTTTACTCTATCTATCTATGTGTTTCTGTTTCAACTTTGTGTTGAACTACGTACTGCTCCAAATACATTGTATTAGGAGACTATATATTCGTGGCTTTAATTAATTATCAAGTTGTGTGCCAATAATCACTTATTAGTGTCAGTCTTTTAATTATCTCAATTATCAATCTCCAACTTCTGGTTGGGAGAAGTGAGTTCTTATCATTTGAGTTAGCTCTTGTTCTCGAGTATTATGTTTTCTTGTAATAAGCTTATTTATTGGATTGTATTAGTTTTACGTTTGATGCGATCATTTTTATTATGTTTACAATATATTTGTCTCTGTTTATTGGCCTACTTTGATTTTTATCGTTATTTTTTGGGTATTTGTAAATTATCACTTAGGCCTTGTGAAGTGAACTGAATTTATAACATCAGAACTTAACTTTTAGGAACTGAGCTTAACTGAACTTGTAGGAACTGAACCGAACTGAACTGAACTGCACTGAATTTATAGGAATTGAACTGAACTTATAGGAACTGAACTGAATTTGTAAGATCTGAACTGAACTTATAGAATCTGAACTGAATTAAACTTATAAGATATGAACTGAACTAAATTTATAGATCTGAACTTAATTAACTTAATTTATTTTAAGTTAACTATTATTATTATTATTATTATTATTATTATTATTATCCAAGAGAAGACATTGATAAAAAAAAATAGTCTAAAACACAAGGTAATATAATCATCATCAACTTCATCTTCATTATCAATATCACTGTCGGCAAAGAATTCATAGGCTCGTCAAATATTATTGACTATGTTGCTCTTCCGTTTTTATTAAACATGCCTGAATCTAATGTTCCTTAAATGTTCACATCATGTTAGTTGTATAATTCCAAGAGCGTCCATTCTTATAAAATTATGGAGGGTGAACATAGAAACAATGATCGAGATTTGATACTTATATAATGTTTGGGGCATGATTTTTAACACCTTCCAACTTTTCTTTAATTGACCAAATGTAATTTCAGCTTTCATTCTCGATGATGGGTGTCGAGTTGAAGTATTCTACCATTCCTTCAGGCGGTCTATGCTTGTATTCAGACATATAGCATTAGGGTGAGTGTGTGCAAGATCGTTTGGTATTAATGAGATAGTAAAAACGGGTACAATAATTTTTGTTTTTTTTTAAAAAAAAAACGTGTATCGAATAATTAAAGCGAAATGTTTTTTTATCGCTTGTTAAATAATACTTCGTATATAGCTTTTTTGAATTGAGTTTATATGAGCTGAACTGAACTGAACTTATAGGATCTAAAGTGAACTTAAATTATGTGACTTGAAGTCCAAAAGAACAAGGCCTTGTATGTTCTTCTTTTCATAAATAATCCACTTATATGTTCAATTTTTAACTAATTCAAAATAAGCGAAAAAAAAGAAAATATAAAAATTATTTAAACTGATAAAAAAAAATCATGTGATGAGTATCATATTCGAGGGTAATGATTAGTCATAGAGAATAATATCCGAAAGAGTGATAGTTGATTGGTAATTGAGAGGCTTCACTACTACAAAACCTCTTAACTACATCAGTGAATGCACATAGGTTTTTTAAAAAACCGATGTAGTAAATAATGCACATAGGTTTTTTTCAAAATCCGATGTCCTTATAGAGTTATTTACATCGGTTATTTTTACAACTCATGTCCATAACTGATGGTAATTAATGGACATCTGTTGTTTTGTAAATCCCATGTCCATTAGCTGCTTATTTACATTAGATTTTAGAATAATCAAATGTCCATCTATGCTGCTTAACTCATACATACCCCCACCCACAACTCATATTTTATTTCTTATTAAAATTATTATACACCCAGAACTCCTCGTTGGTTTCTCTCTCAAACAATCTTACAGATGCCAAGTCTTCGCCGACACCTATAACCGGACACCACCACCTGCACCACGGTGCCACCATCTACACAATTAAAACTCCGTAGTACAACACACTGTGATCTCTCCTTCTTAATACCCATCTCCACCAACCTCTCCCTTCGTAATCCCAACAATGGCGACAATAGTAATAGCGAGTTCATGGGGTCGAGCTCTTGTTCAGATTATACCTTACACTTTCGCTGCTCTCGCCATCGCCCTTTATATCGGCGTCTCCGTCCTCGGCGCTGCCTGGGTTGCTTTCAAATCCCCAATTCTATGGTTTCATTCCATCTACATTATATCCCCAATTTATAGGGTTTTTGACATCCTTGTGTTTTATTTGGGCGCTGGAGTTAGAGTTCTCTTGCTTGGTTTCCATGTTAGGTATACCAGGTTAGAGTTCTTGTTGCATATTTTTTTAATAAATAAGGAAACATAATTGTTTCTGTTGTCATGTGATTGAAGGGTTATTTAATCACTATTTTTTAATAAATAGGGAAAGAGACCCGAGAGTTTTGATGGCTAGTCAATGTACATTGGTCTATGTTTAAGGGTTCTTTACATGAATGAGTTTGACTTGCTAACAATTATTGGTAGAGGAGCTTATAGTGAGGTGAACGTTGATAGTTAAAATGTTTTATTTCATTCATAGCATTCATAACATTCTATCTGGTTTATTTCACTAGTTAAATTGCACTGTTGTGTTCGTATTGGCAATTCGAAAGTCTGCAATAAGTTCGTATTGATCTTATCTTTAGTGTGCTAGTGGCCAACGGAGAGAGTAGTTATTTTGTGATCATCACTGGATATGCAGATTGCCTTCATAAGCTCTGTAAGCTTGATAACCTGTCTCTTCTACTTCTTGTGTCCACTTTATTTTACTGTTCTAATGTTAACTAATAGCACTTCAAGCTCAATATTGTATTGGATTCCCAATTTCCCATGCTTCAGGTTCACCTCTGCCGGGAGAAAAAATTAGGGAATGTTTATGCCATGAAAAAGTTGAAGAAAGCTGAAATGCTTAGTAGAGGATAGATATCATCCTATATCATTCTGCTATAATCGACCTGGACCAAGTAAACCAACCAAATCTTTCTTTCACGCATTACTCATAAAATGTACATGAGAAAAAAATACTTATCCAATATAGAGACTATTTGTGTTTGTGTAAAAAAATGAAGGAAAAAGGTAAGCCAAGTGATGACAGAATGCTTGGGTATATTCCAGTGATTCCAAGTGAGTCACAGTTCGGTTTTGTATGATGT
Source organism: Silene conica (assembly GCA_029255685.2). Classification (NCBI taxonomy): domain Eukaryota; kingdom Viridiplantae; phylum Streptophyta; class Magnoliopsida; order Caryophyllales; family Caryophyllaceae; genus Silene; species Silene conica. Next base: position 2,190,150 of record CM055314.2, read on the forward strand.
TTGCATTTTGGGATTCGATTTTATTTATCATATTTGTAAATTTTTTATATTTATCATGTGCTGTTTTGACCTTGTAACAGTTTTCTTAGTTTGACAAAGGACAAAGAAGAGTTGCAAACCAATTGAATGAAATGAATAACATCTTGTATAAAATCTTGGCAGGTATGATTTCGGGAATGCCGTCCTCCGAGATAGCCCAGCTTGCAAACTCATCCTTGAAACCTTGGGTATATTTCTTCACTGTAGATATGTGGATAATGTTTGGTATAAGTTGATGAAATGTGTGATGGGAAGTTATGTTGTGAATCACTGTTGGCTTGGCTTGGCTTCATGATTTAATATAAATAATCATATTATTACTTTACACTTACAGTTTACACACCAGATTAGATGTTCAAATTGGATCCCTTTATTTTTTATATCAGAATCACCATTTACCCACTGTGGGCAGTGGGCTGAGATCTTATTGCCAAACTTATGTTAGGTGTATTCACAAGGATCAATTGGGTGGGAGGGCAAGTGGTATAAGAATAAATTCTTCAGTTCTTCGTTCAGTTCTGAAGCTGATTGATAAATATGACTTATATGGTCAAGTTGCGTATCCAAAGCATCATAAGCAAGCTGATGTTCCTGAGATATATAGTTTAGCATAAAAAACAAATGTGTGATGAGAAGTTATATTCTTACAACACTCTATTCTTTTGCCTTTTCTTATAGTCTTTGGTTACGGACTTATAGTCCAGCAATTGAGTATTTGTGTGTGTATCCTTATTTGTTGCTTTAGAAGTGTCAAAGACGAAGGGTAAGATTTGGACAAACTACAAACATTGTGATTCGAGGGACATTGGCAGATGACTCAGCCAATTAGTGGATATCCTTGGATCAGAAGGTATGTTCTATCTTCTAAGGTCATTTCAATAATATATTCTTCTTATTGTTTTATGAGGACTATCATGACATTTAAGTTATTACTAGTTATTACACAATAATAGGAGGGGAATTTGTACAAATGTGTTTTATTGGCTATTGAGATAAAGATAACCCAAGTACATGTAATGTATAGTTTGATTTTGAAAACTATAATTCAGGAAATGCACGTTCCTTTACTGCACCAATCAGTTCAAATTTCAATTCATAATATTCAGAGTTCAGTCAGAGCAAGTATGCACAGCTGGTATACTCAAATTGAATTAGTTGTACGTATGAAACAACTCTACAAGTATGTAATTTTTCTTTGTGAAACTTGAGATTGTGATATTGGTGCTTAAAATATTTTTGACTTCTTTCTAAATAACTTAAGTGTGTTTCTGGAAATGGTTTATGGTTATTCTTCTATAATTCTATTATTCTTTGATGATGCTATATGATTTGTATGAATATGTAAAGGTCCACCAGGTTTGAGAAACTCAGTACTGGAGCATCAACGACAGCCAGTAGCAGCAGTAGTCAGTACCAGCAGTCAGCAGTAGTAGCATCAACAACAGCCAGTAGGAGCAGTAGTCAGTACCAGCAGCAGCCAACGGTCAGTAGCAAGAGCCTACAGCAAGTAGGAGCAGAAGCAATAACAAACAGCAGCAGCAACAAGCAGCAGCAGTAGCAACCAGCATAGTAGCAGTAGTAACAGCAACCAGCATAGTAGCAGCAGTGACAGCAGCATTAAACAACAACACTAGTAGAAAACATGGTATGAAGAACGACCTTTATTGTCATAGTAATGTATAGTTTGATTTTGAAAACTTTGTGCGTCTCGTGAACTTTAATGGTATGTTGTATGAACTATTGTACGTATGACGAACGACCTTTGTTGGGTTCGTTCTTGAATTGAAATAATGTATGACGAACAACCTTTGTTGTCGTAATTTGTAATGAATGACCTCTGTTTGGGTACAATCCCACTTTTGTATTAACATTAGCATTGGCAACAACAATTCCAATTTTTTTTTAAAAAAAACCACACTAAAGGACAGAGGTTGTAATAAATCTGATGTATACTGGTCGATAATAGACATGGGATTTTGTAAAAATCTGATGTATATAACAACAATAGACATTGGATTTAAACGAAAGTCTGATGTAAAAATCAACAATAGACATAGGATTATTTTTAAGAAAAAACTGATGTAAATAACAATAATGGACATAGGATTTTTACATATTAGACATGGGATTTTACGAAAGTCCGTTGTCCATTATAAGCAATAGACATAGGATTTTCGAAAAATCCGATGTCCATTAGAGTAATGCACATCGGTTGTACAACCTATGTCTATTACAAACTAATGGACATAACTGAACTCTACATCGGTTCAAAAACCTATGTCTATTAGTCAAAACCTCCTATGTAGTAAGCAACTTTTGTAGTAGTGCTTAAAAGAGAGTACGTAAATATAGCGTCGGAATTTGTTTACAAGATTTTATATGCACATAAAGGTATAATATGGCTGTTTGGAGGTGGATCGTGTAGTTTATGAAGTAATATTGAATTTGTTTTAACCCGTTGTTGAAAACAAATGTACCCGCGTATTACTCGATATTTACAAGTTCTTATTTAACAAAGGTGTATATGTCTTAAGTTTATGACCCATTAGGTAATATGTGTAAGATGAAAACGTAATGTATTGGGCTAAACAACAATTTTGTTATGCTTAAAAAGATATTTGACCGATTTTGATGTTAAGATGAATACCTTTGTCTTAAGAGAGGCTAACCTACTCTTTTTTGCATGGGTTATTACTTTCCACATAATACAAGCAGCCTTGCCTCCATATAATACTAATAATTATGATAAATTATATACTAATAATAAATTATATAATAATTATAAATTTCATCCCCGAAACGCCAGGTTTCCTTAATGCAGCCTTGCCTCCATATAATACTAATAATTATGATAAATTATATACTAATAATAAATTATATAATAATTATAAATTCCATCCCCGAAACGCCAGGTTTCCTTAATTAAAGGGTGTTGCTCAATCATGGACGAGAATACGTCCTTCTCCGTCACTGGTTTACTCTCTTTATGTGTTTCTGTTTTAACTTTGTGTTGAACTACATACTGCTCCAAATATATTATTAGGAGTCTATCTATATATTCGTGTGCATTTTATATTTTATGTTCCTTTTTATTATGCTTATAATATATTTCTCTTTTTATTGCCCTACTTTCATTTTCATCTCCTGAAACTATTCTTGTCTTGGCTAAACTTTGTCTTTCCACCTTTGTTTTTGTTGTTTCAAAATGTTGTGTACGTACTATTAGGGTTCAGAAAATCCGAATTCGATTCGAAATCAGAAAAATATCCGAATATATGGATACCATTTAAATTGGATATCCGATCTAGTTTTTTCCGAATAAACTGAATCAGATGTGGGTTTTGATTTTCTTAAACCCTAATATTCGAATCCAATCCGAAATTTAATAAGTTGAAGAATTTTTTTAAAAAAAATAAAGAAAATGAAGGCAAAACAGAAAACACATCGGATATTAAAAAACATTACAAATCAACCCAAACCTTGATTTAAATTGCATTCAAATGAAGAAATCTAAAGTTATAACTACAACCAAATCTACAGTTTCATACAAATTCGTAAAACATGATGCCACACTAGCCCAATCTCGTGCGAGTCCTCTTTCCCCTCGGTATTGAACTTGAACCGGTAGATGTATCTTCCTCTTAGACAGGGCTAAGTTTCATACAAATTCGTAAAACATGATGCCACATTGCCACAATGTTTTCAAACTACGATCATTACTAATGGTTATTACTTTGTAACCTCTTACACTTGAGCTCATTAAAACTAATATTACTATTAACATAAATAAATCATTCACAATCACCCTTATAACTAGCATCTTGACCATTTACCACTACTTCGCCATTCTACCAACACGTCAATGGGTAATTATTTACCTCCATTATAAATCAAAGAGTTTAAAAGTACAATTGTCTGAAACAATAATGGATAAAGTTCGCGGAAGTTATGACACTAAGATGACACTCACTCGTGATGTAATGACTCATCCTCCCAAGCCAACGAGCATCAACATCTACGAACCTGAGACACTGCTCACCATTACATGGATCATCACAGTAAAACAACAACAAGCGTCAGAAATGGCTGTAATAAGACGATCACAATACAATAACTTAACACCATGATCTGATAACCACAATCAACTCATATCACTGTCACAATAATACAGGTGGTGCCCTCTAGCCCCACATCAATCCCTCACTTGCTCGTGGCAAGGGGTCCTAGATCCTTAATGTGCACATCCCATCTGTGGCTGGTCCCACGAACAGCGATCGTAGGAGTGAGAGTTGTTTCTCGCAACGGTCTCACACATATGTTCCCAATACAATCTCAACAGTATATAGTGATAACAGAATACAATAACAACCATATCGTCGTCACAGTCATATTACACAGAAGTGAGTAGGGAAACCCTACCTCAAGCAATCAACAAGAAGATGTAAGCCAAATCCGTTTTACCAACACTCCTCTACGAATTCATCTCGTAAGAATTATAGATATACGAATTACTCACTAAGGCATAACCAAACTAATGCGGATGAAACTGATAAAACAACACTTACTCGTTAATCGCGAATTAGATTATTAGATGCTAGGCGCTCTTGTACACTTGTTAGAGACTCTTGATGGAATTAGAGAGTAAGGGATGAAAGGATATTAGGGTTTTCTTAATTCTGATTAAGGTAAAATGAGGTTTTAATCCTCGGGTGAACTTTTATAATTAACCGCGGCTCAGCTCACGGAAAGACCTACTCGACCGAATTGGAACAACTCGGTCGAGTTACACTGGCTTGGTCGAGCTACAGTTACTCGGCCGAGTTGCACCTTCTCAGCTGAGTCTGACCTACTCGATCGAGTAGCCTAACTCGACTGAATTGAGTCACAACTCAACTACGCTAAAAAAAGGTGTTACACTAATTGCTTCTACAGACATCAAGAAATTCATGGACTACATGAACTACAAAATTAATGAAGTCACCTTGACATTTTCAAACTATCACATGCTAATTACTCAACAATAGCCTTTGTTTTGTCATTATTGTGAGATGGGACAACATTACTCGTTAATTCGGAATTGATTCTTCTTCATAATTTATGCCCAAAATATAGTCAAGAAGATAAAGACAATAATCTCACAATTCATATCTTCAAGTCGTTGCACGACTTGAAATTTAAAAAGCAAACATAGAGAATGGGGCGAGTTTTTTTTTTTTTTTTTTTAATATTAAGACTGTCTAAAATAACACCGATTTAAACAAAATTGAAATTAAGTTCAAATGAAAATGGCCATAAACTATTTCACAAAGTTATAAGTAGGGTAAATTGAGGGGAGGCCTCTACATAAACACACGCCAACAAGCTGACCAAACCACGAGAAAATTGAAAAATAATTAAGCTTCTATGCATTTTTTCATACATTTTTAGTTATTGAACATACATTGCATTTTTTTCTAAGCGAACAATATATTGTATATTTCTAATTCAATGTTTATAATGAATGTGCTCAAAAACTTCATATTAAAGTTCATAATATTTAAAGCAAAACTCAAAAAAAATTAATAGAACTCTTAAAATTTGAAAAAAAACAATCGTCGGTTTCTGAGCTCTTAACCACGGATTATGATCTCTTAAAATTTTTCGAATGAAAAAATTGAGTATTTCGGGAAAAGTGTCAAACCTCAAGAGCACCGCCTGAATTTTTCATAATAAATTGAAATGACTCCCTATTTCTTTTTAGTATTTGTATCAAACAAAAGATAAACAAATAGGCGAAACTATAATTGTATTAAAGATGAAACTGTAGATCGGCACTAATGTACTACGAAGTACCCCAGAAATTACCCTCCAATTCCAATCCATGTACGGTATCAATAATTGGAACTTGGAAGAACCTTTGAAATTTCAAACAAGCAAGGGCCCTATACTACAACGCGGGGTTACCACCTTTAAATGTAAAGGGACAATGGCCGGAAATTATCTGAGCCGGCTCGTAGTGTCCTCGGAATCAGCTCGGTCAAAGCTCGGCTCGAAATCGATCAAAACTAATTTCGAGCCGATTTTGAGTCGGGGTGGACCAATTCCGAGCCGATTCCGAGCTGATTCCAAACTTAGTAGAGCTCGAAATCGGAAGTTCGGTTACGCTCGTTTTATCTATTATTTTTAGATATATTGTCATTTTGTAATTTTTTTTATTCCTTATAAAATGTCATTCCTTATAAAATGTCATTTTAACATTTATAATCATATGTTTCTTATATATGATAAGTATTTTATATTTGCATTTAGATTAAAATATATTTAAAATATACTAGTTCAAGAAAGTTAAGAAAAAAATTATTTAACCGAATTCGAATAGAGCTCGAGACTAATCTAAGCTGGTTCAGAGCTTTGATTTTTTTAAGCTCGGATAATTCCGAGCCGATTCCGAGCTCAAATTTAAGCTTATGAGCCGATTCCAAGCTCACCCGTGCTCGAACTCAAATCGGCTCGGTTACACCCTGTCTGCATGCCACAATGGAGAGTGTCCTAGAAATTACTCCTCCATTGATGTTCCTTGTATTTTTTTTTTTGTTGGTTCAACGGAGCGCACACTTAGTCGCATTATAATAAGGGGAAGGGGAATTCGATCATCGACTCTATTGTCCACAATATAATAACTCCGTCATAACGATTAGACTAAGACATATTCGGTAACACAGGGAGGTGATGGTTGTTAATTGAGGAGCGTATTTAAAAAAAAAACAGACTATCTTACTTGTGATCATTTGTCACAAGCGTATGGCGTCTTACAACTCCTCTCCCACTTGCTCTGTCACTCGCTTTTTTGTGAGAGACGACAAACTTATGATAAAATAATATCGTTACAAACCAGAATTTGTGTAAAAAATGGGTACCCAAATAATGGTTTGAGCTATATATGTTTCTCGTTAGTAATTTTGTTCCATTAACGTTTTAACTTTACGTAAATTTAACTATTGATGTCATGATCATCGTTTTATTACTACATCTACTCGCACATATTAATATTATTTTCATTTTTTTATTTTACGTAAGTAGTAATTTAATGAAATAAAAAGAACATTAATGTGTGGAAAAAAACACACATCTCAAATCATTGTCTCAAACTCGTGTTTTTATGGATGACTTTAATCTGTAAAACCGTGGTTAAATTGTGGTCTTAAGAAACCATTTATTTAATTTTAAATGAGCATTTCCCTCCTAATTAATAACATATCCTTATTAGTTTGAGTTAAAAATTTACATTTAATTTATTTTGACCTTAATAAAATATAGGAAATTGTAAATTAGTTAATGGAAAAGAAGGCGCAAATACAAAAGGTAGGTTTGTAAAGGAGGTGACGTTGAGAAGGTGACATCCTTTAGCAAGTAGCAACGACTTCACGTAGACCACAATTAGGGTTGGCAATGGATAGGGTATTGGTAGGGTCCAATAAAATCGAACTGACTCTGAGTTACATACCTAGGCCCGTACTCGACCCAGATCCAAGAGGCAAAAACTTCAAATTAAAGTTGATCTTTTATATAAAAGCAACAACCATGATGCTAGGCGTCAGCTTGTGGTTAAAAGTAATTTTTCAAAGAAAAACGGATAGTGTTCATCTTAGTGCAGGTGGCAAATCAAGTGGGGATTTAAGGTGCATCCACATGCCCTCCCACTTGTAATAGTGTTAGAGGGTAATATCAAGGGCCGGCTATTTGGGTGTGTAGGCCGCGCGGTCGCATAGGGCCCCCGATTTTTGGGGCCTAATAAAGTTAAATTAAGAATATATAGTATTAATTAGTGAGGTTAATATTCATGAAATGTAAAAAATTACACAATGGTTTAGTTTTTGATGTTTTGGAGTTTCCACGTTCGTAATACAAGATCGATTCTCCTTAACTACACTTTTCCTAATACTTTTTGTTATCTAAAAAAATATATTAATAAAACTTTTACGTTATACTTGTATAATAATATGAAATGAATAAACTATTAACATTTGCATATATTAACGTAAATAACGATATCGGGGACATTTTCGAAATTTTGCACTGGGCACTCGAAATCTCGGAGACAGCCCTTGTAATATCCGTATTTAACTTTTAACGGATAGTATCCGTCCTCAATGACATAAGTTGCAAATACATAAGGTAGGTTTGTAAAGGAGACGAAGGTGAGAAGGTGACATCCTTTAGCAACGACTTCACGTAGACCATAATAACCACAAGTCACAACCACAACATTCCATCATTCCTTCCTATATAAAAGGACACTTAACTCGAAACATATATAGAAGTATAGAACACACACATACATTAATAAGTTGAAAAACAAGTTAATAATAATTAATTAAGATGAAGTCGAGTTCATCAAAAATGGTGAAACCTGCATCCATGATTTGGGTTGTAGTCGTGGCGATGATGTTGATGACATCAAGCGTGGTTTCCGCTTCTGGTGGCACGCCTCATCGCCGCCTTCTTATGTTTGAAAAATTAGTAGAAGGTGCTTCCAAAGTTTTCCCAAAACTTGATAACAATTACAACAACAAGTTTACTGAAAACCAAAAGAAAGTTGCCGAGTACAATGCTAAAAAAGCTGTCAAAAAAGTTGTCAAAGAAGCAATCGAACAAGGAATGGAAGCAGCCTTGTCTCCATCTAATACTAATACTAATAATAATTATGATCATTTAAATAATAATTATAAATCCCGTCCCCGAAACGTCAGGTTTCCTTAATTAAAGGGTGTTGCTTAATCATGGACGAGAATACCTCCGTCTCCGTCTCCGTCACTGGTTTACTCTATCTATGTGTTTCTGTTTCAACTTTGTGTTGAACTACGTACTGCTCCAAATACATTGTATTAGGAGACTATCTATATATTTGTGGCTTTAATTATCTAAGTTGTGTGCCAATAATCACTTATTAGTGTCAGTCTTTCCATTATTTTAATTATCAAACCCTCAACTTCTGGTTGGAGAAGGAGCTCTTACCACTTGAGTTAGCTCTCGTTCTCGAATATTATGTTTTCTGGTAATAAGCTTATTTATCGGATTGTATTAATTTTATGTTTGATGTAGTCATTTTTATTATGTTTACAATATATTTGTCGGTGTTTATTGGGCTACTTTGATTTTGATCTAGGAGGACGTATTATATCCAATTAGAATTATTGTATGTTTTTGGGTTATTTGTAAATAATTCCCTTACATGTTCATTTTTTTGTAATAATCACCTTAATTCTCTCTTAATTTAAAAATTGACACCCAAATTAGGTTATGATGGACGATTTTAATAAAACGCGATCTAATTACGACATTCCGACTTTACTAAACTAAACTACCCTAAACAATTCACACTCAACAAACCCACCCTCTTATTTCACTCATTCAATCATTCATCCTCAATTAAACATCAGTCCGTCTTGTTTCAGACCGCGCAAGTTCCATTGAAACAATTAAGACTTCTCACAAGTGGAAATCACATGGGTGGTGGGACATCCTCGTGTGCTTTCCCACTCCCTCCATAAATGGGTATTTTGTGAGAGGAAATGGTATCAGTCTTGTTATTTCAGACAATCTTGCGGTCTGAAATAAGAATTAGTGATTAAACACTGCTCCCTCATTCCTCCATCAGAGCATTACGCATGAAATACAGACCCACCCTCTTGTATCACTTCCTCAATCTTTCATCCCCAATTCAAACTCAGCAAACCCAACCTCCTATTTCACTCATTCAATCTTACAGAACCTTCATAGAAAACCTATACCTATGATTCCACATTGTCGATATGGGCCATATGGACGGCCAAGCGCCCAAGCTAGTGCAAATGTGCAATAGTACAATGGCCGGGGTCGGGCCGTATTGAGTGATGAAATATGGGGAGCTATAAAAAAAAATACTTTTCTCCACCTTAAAATTAAGAACTAATAAAAAACCTTCATTTTCTTTTGCTTTTATAATAACACAAATTCTTATTTGTGACGGCGGTATCCGTCACAAATTTGTGACGGATACCGTTTCCTTTCACAAAATACCCACTTTTTCTCTCTCTCTCTCTCCGACACTCTTCATGTGGTCCCATTTCTCCACTAACTCATATTGTATCTATTTTATCTCACAAAATATCCGTCACAAAAAATGACCGTCACAAGCAAGACTTACTATTATAATAACTAGTTCAGTTTCCCGTGAAATCACGGGATTTTTCAAACTCTTCATTAATAATTTTTTTGTCAGCGTAAATATTTTTCATTGCGTTTTGTAATAGTTTGATATTCACAACATTTTATAGTAGTGCGTTTTTTATTATAACATATTATTTTGTTATTCTCATTCTCATTACTTTTGCAATCAAATAATATCATTTTGAATGCTCAACTTCAAAATGATATATTTGTTAATCGAACTTTATTAAAACGATGATACTCTATATTAGTAATAAAAATAATATGTAATGTTAATCATAGCAGTTTGGAAATAATGATGATATTTAATAATTAAAATATTTTTCGCTCATTTTCTCTAAACTATTGTAATGTTTAATAAAATAAAAGAGGTAAGTAAATAGATAAAACAACATGTATTCTAAAAATTGAAAATTCAAAATAGAAAACTTATTAGTATTTGTTTTTCTTTGGGATAAAATGTAAGTAAATATTAAAAGAATTAATTTAAAAACATTATCGAAAATCTGTAGGTATATACAATGTATTTTTGTCATGTTATCATCAAAGCATCAATTCAATAAGACAACTACATCAAATGCATCAAATCTCAGCAGTACTCAAATCACAAGAAAAATAAAAATTTACCATTTTAACCAATAATTAAATATATAGATAATACTATATTTATATTAAACTTGCGTTACTCATATTTGTAATTTGTTGTTAATATCAATATTAATAAATTCACTACACATTCACAATGATGAATATATTAAAAATATCCGCAAAAATAAAATATCACTATTAAAAATGTGAAATTAAGAAGTTAAAGTTACAATTTCGTCTAGCTAGGATTTCTTTCACAAAAATTGACCACAATTCACCGATATTATATTCAATCGTCGAGGATCTCAAATGTCTTCATAAGCATTTGATAATGTCTAAAACAAACTATATAATGTTTGTCAAATTTCCCACTTCTCTTCTATTTATCTCTTATATTCTCATTTCTTGTCAATTTGATTCATCTTCACCACAAAGTAAATATATAAATGTGTTGAAAAATAAATCAAATGAAATAATTTGGTGAAAATAAACAAAGTTTTTCATTTGTTTTTGCAAGAAATGTGCTAGAATTTGTATCAAATCATTTTATTTTATAGGAAAAATATTTCCGTAACATTAGAATATAAAAGGTTTAGCACTAAATTATGATTATTAAGTGGAATATAAATGAAAATTTAAATAAAATTAATATTAATAATTAGTCTATTGAATACTACTTTGCCTATTTATATACTATTTTTACTCTTTTTTTAAATAATAATAAAAAATGGTCAAACATTTAAATGTGGTGGGACACCTGTTATTATGATATTATGTAACTACAAAATTTATGATTTTGTTTACTTTGTCTTTTCATTTTCTATTTTCACTTTTTTTAAAATAAAAAAACGTAATTGCTCATTCATGTACAATCTTTACTCATTCATAAACTTTTTTTCATTAATTTTCCATTCTATACCATTGCTTAAGAAAAGTTCTCTCTAATTCTCTCTAATTCTCTCCCCCATAAAAAATCCTAAATTACACAACTATGATATCTGGGTTTTCTGCATTTCCATGGCTTGTTAAACCTCTTTATGGCTTTATCAGGTACCCTTCAGTTCTATTGTTTCTCGAGACTGATGCTAGTCCAATTGTTGCAATTTATGATCGTTGTACCTTTCTTGGTGACAAATAATGATTTACAGTGATTCCGAACCTCTTTTTGGCTATCGGAGACGATCGTATTTAGTACTGTTGCATTAAAATATTGTTCAAAGTAAAAGATTTATCGAATTATTAGTTGCATTAAGTGATTTTTGGGTTTATCTATTGAAATCAAATTTGGGTTAGGGGTTGTGGCGGGTGGTGAAGAGGGCCTGGATATGGGCAGTAGGTCTAGACGCCGAGAGGGATAATGGTTGGATGGAGGTGGCAGGGGTGGTGGTTGAGATGGTGGGAGAAATTGAAGGGATGGTAAAAATGAGAAGAAAATTGAAAAGAGGAGTGTTGAATGGAAGGGGTAAAATGGCATTAAAATATTGTTCAAAGTAAAATATTTATCGAATTATTAGTTGCATTAAGTGATTTTTGGGTTTATCTATTGAAATCAAATTTGGGTTAGGGGTTGTGGCGGGTGGTGAAGAGGGCCTGGATATGGGCGGTAGGTCTAGACGCCGAGAGGGATAATGGTTGGATGGAGGTGGCAGGGGTGGTGATTGAGATGGTGGGAGAAATTGAAGGGATGGTAAAAATGAGAAGAAAATTGAAAAGAGGAGTGTTGAATGGAAGGGGTAAAATGGGAAATGATGTATATGATTGAGTAAATCATGTACATGAATGAGCAACACCCTAAAAAAATGGATATAGTATTTCAATGTAAAGCGCCACGTGTCATTCTAGCATTTCAATGTAATGTGCCACGTGTCATTCTAATACTACTCAATCTAGATTTTTTATGTTATTATATAGAAGGGATTTAATTGACTGAAGGCATCCCTGTAAATATTGCAAGTCACACTAATTTGTGTATATTATCATGCTAGGCTACCTTGCTCAAACAAAAAGCAAATGATCATCTGGAATAAGTTCATAGATTGAAATTGTAGGAATTATTCACGAGTATAATTTTATTTATTTTTCAAATTATAAATGCATACAGATATTTATTTCAACTTTTAGATTAGAACTAGAAATAATACTTCATGTACTACTCAGTTCTCCGTAATAAAAAGGCCGTGTACGGTGTACCGGAGATGTCTTAGTCTAGTGGTTAAGATGAAAGTATTGTGGATAATAGATTCCAGGATCGAATTCCCCTCCCCATATTGTAATGAAAATAGATTAGGGTTTTCTTAATTCTGATTAAGGTAAAATGAGGTTTTAATCCCCAGGTTAACATTTATAATTAACCGCGGCTCAACTCTCGGGAAGACCTATTCGACCGAATTGGAACAACTCGATCAAGTTACACTGGCTTGGCCGAGCTACAGTTACTCAGCCGAGTTGCACCTTCTCGGTCGAATCTGACCTACCCGATCGAGTTAGCCTAACTCGGTCAAGTTGAGTCATAACTCAGCTACGCTAAAAACACAGTGTTACACTAATCACTAATTGCTTCTACAAACATCAAGAAATTCATGGAGTACATGAACCACAAAATTAATGAAGTCACCTTGACATTTTCAAACTATCACAGGCTAATTACTCAACAATAGCCATTGTTTTGTCATTATTGTGAGATGTGACAACATTACTCGTTAATTCGGAATTGATTCTTTTTCAAATTTTATGCCCAAATTACAGTCAAGAAGATAAAGACAATAATGCCACAATTCATATCTTCAAGTCATTGCACGACTTAAAATTTAAAAAGCTTTAACAAGCGTAGAGAATGGAGCGAGTTTTTTTTTTTTAAATATCAAAACTGTGTAAAAATAACACCGATTTAAACAAAATTAGAATTAAGTTCAAATGAAAATGACCATAAAGTATTTCACAAAGTTATAAGTAGGGTAAATTGAGGAGGGGCCTCTACATAAACACACGCCAACAAGCTAACCAAATCACGAGAAAACTGAAAAATAATTAAGTACCTATGTATATTCTCTTACATTTTTCAGAATTTGCAACGGCACTATCCGTCGCAAACTTATGACGGATACCGTTTTCTCTCACAAAATACCCACTTTTTCTCTCTCTCTGACACTATTTATGTGGTCCCCTTTCTCCACTAACTCATTTTGTATCCATTTTATCTCACAAAATATCCGTCACAAATGGCGACCCGTCTTAAGAAAAACGGACTGTACATTTTTAGTTATTGAACATACATTGTATTTTTTCTAAGCGAACAATATACTCCCTCCTATTCCCAATAACTGTCACATTTCGGGTTTGGTACGGGAATTAAGGAATTCATTTGTTTAATGTAAAGTAATGTGTGGGGTGGGAAGATTGGAGAAAGGGAATGTATTATTGATTATTATTGTGAGTAGATGTGATTAAAATAAGTAGGGTTGTGGGGTAAGGTGGGGTATTATTGTGGGTTAGAGTGAATAAAATAAGTATAAAAAATGTCCCAAAATGGAATATGTGACAATTAGGTGAATAGACGAAAATGGCAAATGTGACATTTATTCGGAATAAGAGGGAGTATTGTATATTTCTAATTCAATGTTTATAATGAATGTGCTCAAAAACTTCATATTAAAGTTCATAATATTTAAAGCAAAACTCAAAAAAAATTAATAGAACTCTTAAAATTTGAAAAAAACAATCGTCGGTTTCTATCATCGATCCATAATAGCCTACTTCAAGTTACCCTCTCACTTACTTCAGTTTACCTTACTCCTCGATCAAAATTAAAAACGCAATATCCTTGTTCATATCATTATTAATTAACTAACTAATTTCATTCTCCATCTCAAAATATCCATAAAAAAGTCCCAAAATTAATTCCATCTTATCTAATCTTATGTATTTGTCATTTTTTGTTTGTCTACGCTTTGGCATTGTATTAATTTAAGATCTTTGAGACTTTGATAACCTTTGAAATGGTATCAATAATTGAAACTTGGAAGAACCATTGAAATTTTCAACAAGGGGCACAATGTAAAGGCACAATGATGTAAAGGCACAATGATGTACGCATGGCACAATGAAGTGTCCTAGAAATGACTCCTCCATTGATGTTCCTTGTATTTTTTGTTTGTGCATAGGAGCGCGTACTTAATCGCATTACAATAAGGGGAGGAAAAACTGATCCTCGAACTTATTGTCCACAATATAATAACTCCTCCGTTATAATGACTAGACTAAGACATCTTCAGTAACACAGGGACATGATGGTTGTTAATTGAGGAGCGTATTTAAAAAAACAGACTAACTTGCCTTTTGTGAGAGAGATACTATCTATCTTCAGCCTATAAGGGATAGCGTCTGTTCTCAATGAGAATTTGGGTAAAAAAAATTAGCAAAATGTACATGAGTTAATTGATCACAAATTCTCATTGGTGACGGCAATATCCGTCATAAGCTTATGATGGATACCGTTTTCTTTCACAAAATAACCATAAGAGGTGGGTGAGAATGCACATAAAGCGTGCTCCACCTTATCCCCTCTTCTTTTTGTGAGAGGTCACAAGCTTGTGACAGGATTAGCTCGTCACAAGCAAGACCTGCTGTGTGTTAATTGATAAGGTAGGTTTGTAAAGGAGGTGACGTTGAGAAGGTGACATCGTTTTACCTTTAGCAAGTAGTAGCATGTAGCAACGACTTCACGTAGACCATAACCACAAGTCACAACCACAACATTCCATCATTGGGAGAAGCGAGCTCCCCTCCAGATAATAGTAATAAATTATTAGATACTCGTGATAATAATAATAATAATAATAATAATAACAACAATTTCCATCCACGAAACGTTGTTCCTGAAGCCGAGTTTCCTTAAATTAAATCATAAATTCTCATTTGTGACAGCAGTATCCGTTACAGTCACAAGGCAGGTCTTGCTGTTTCAACTTTGAACTACTACTCCAAATATATTATATTAGGAGACTATATATTCGTGGCTTTAATTATCTAAGTTGTGTGCCAATAATCACTTATTAGTGTCGGTCTTTCTATTATCTTAATTATCGAATCCCCAACTTCTCATTGGGAGAAGCGAGCTCTTACCATTTGAGCTAGCTCTTATTCTCGAGTATTATGTTCTCTTGTTATAAGCTTATTTATTGGATTGTATTAGTTTTGATGTAATCATTTTTATTATGTTTACAATATATTTGTCTCTGTTTATTGGGCTACTCTGATTACGTTTATTGTTATTTTTTGGGTTATTTGTAAATAATTCTCTTACATGTTCATTTTTTTGTAATAACCATCATAATTCTCTCTTAATTCAAAAATTAACACCCAAACTGGGTTATGATGACGATTTTTATAAAACACGATCTAATTACGACATTCCGACTTTACTAAACTAAACTATCTAAACTACCCTAAACAATTTATACTCAACAAACCACCCACCTTATTATTTCACCCATTCAATCATTCCCAATTCAAACTCAGCAAACCCAGCCTCCTATTTCACTCATTCAATTTTACAGAACCTTCATAGAAAAACTATACCTATGATTCCACATTGTCGATATGGGCCATATGGACGGCCAAGCGCCCAAGCTAGTGCAATTGTAGAGTGGCCGGCGTCGGGCCATATTGAGTGATGAAATATGGAGAGCTATAAAAAAAAGTTACTTTTTTCCACGTTAAAATCAAGAACTAATAAAAAGTCTTCATTTTTTTTTCCTTTTATAGTAAAGGAATTTAACTGATCGAAGGCATCCCTCAAAATATTGCAAGTCACACTAATCTTTATACTCCCTCCATTATTTTTATATCACCTCATTCCCCTTTTGGACACTATTCACAATCGAGTATTCAACGTCAGTTTTCTCTCAATCCGTTCACGAAAATATATTCATGTGAGATCTTTTTTAATTTGTCTTGATAAGAGAATTAAGAATATCAAAATTTTATAATTTTTAGTAGTATTTAGCTAAAGATATAATCGAAATAAAAAGAGTATTGACAAACGTGTATAAAGAAATGGGGTGATATAAAAAGAATGGAAGGAGTATTATCCAGCAGTTCTTGCTTGTGACCTCTCACAAAAAGGGAGAGGAGACAAGGTGGAACGCCCTTCATGTGCTTTCCTTCTCACCTCTCATTGGTATTTTGTGAGAGGAAACAGTATCCGTCACAAGCTTGTGGCAGATACCGCCGTCATAAATGAGAATTTGCGTATATTATCATGCTAGGCTGCCTTGCTCAAACAAAAAGTAAATGATCAGCTGGAATAAGTTCATCACAAATTCTTATTTGCAAATTATAGATTGAAATTGTAGGAATTATTCACGAGTATAATTTTATTTACTTTCAAATTATAAACGCATACAGATTTTTATTTCAACTTTTAGATTAGATCTAGAAATAATACTTCATGTAGTACTCGATTCTCCGTAATAAAAAGGCCATGTATGAAATATATCGTTGCTGTTACAAAAAACAGGAACCCCAAATAGTCTACTGTATTATTTATAGCTCTGTTGATTCACAATATTCTTCTATGAAAAGCTCACCTCTGATACAAAAAAAAAATCAGACAACTTTAAGCATTCGATAGCCACGACCGCTTATAGCAACGTAGCACAGGACAGCGTAAACAAAATTGCCGATTAACTCACTTTTATGCACACACATGCCGGGCTGAAACCTGAATTGAACCAATCTGACACATAGCTGGACAATTTGTCACGCGGTCATGCCAATATGTAAGCTTCTAGAGCACACAACAAACCTTCAGATGACTCGTATAATATATCATCTGAGCATTTGTTGAAGCTGAATCACTTGTTGTTGTTGGTCTGGCGGCAGTGAACTCAATTGTTCAGGAGTCAGGCTCAACACTTGCTGCAACAGGGCTGACTCCACATCAGGCGCAAGCTGCAACTGCACATTATTAATAAGTACTGTCAAAACAGAGATTCCCACATCTGATAATACGCGCCCGTTTTATTGCAATCAAGAACTTTAAAACGCTTTATTGAAGATTCGGGTTTATTCCACTTCGCAGGTTTGCTTTTTCACGTTTGCCAACGCACGTTTTACATGTTAAATATCTTTAGCTACGTAGTTGCAAAAATTATAAAAGTTAGATATTTTCAGTGTACTCGTAAAGACGAATCAAACAAGACTCCACATGAATATGTTTTTTCTTACGTATTAGGAGAAAATTGAGATTAAATGTTCACTTATAAATAGTGTACAAAATAGAAACCTGCGAAGTGGAATCAAACGGAGGGAGTATACTTTAGGGGGTGTTTGGTTCAATCATAAAATGTATAAGGTATGGGTTTGGAATGAGTCAAACCCATACCATGTGAAAAATAAATATTAAAACATATTGAAAACGAATCATTTTATATAATTATTTGATAAAATCTTTATTTTCATGATTTTATACGTTAAAATTATTTTTTAAAGTACTGAATTTTACATATTTCAACTCTAATTTAGTTTCAAACCATACCACTTAAAATTGAAACAAACATAAGCTATCAAGTATGGAGTTCCAACCCCATACCACCCAGGTATGATTCCTGATTCCAAACCCAAACCCATGCGCGAAACAAACGCCCCCTTAAAGGTATGACCAAAATAACATTCATTCGAATTTTTAATATTTTCATTTTTGAAAAGTTGTACAATAAGTATCAGTCAAAGTCGAAATTGTACCTGTGAGGATTGCTTCTCGGTATTCTGTACTTCCACATTTGAACTTTTGCCCATTGCAATTGAGCTATTCCCAACAGTATTTGACGGTCCAGGAGCAGTGGATACAGCCAATCCAGCAGATGAAAAAGGAGCAACTCTTCCAGAATCCAATTTCATAAGCTTTGAAGGACGCGCATTCGGATCTTGAGAATCATCTCTATTAGATAATGGAGGCAAATTGGGCAAGGTGTTTGTTTTGTTAACAAAGGCCGGATTACTCACATTTTGAAGACGCGTGGAATCGACCGTGCTCGTTTCTGTCATATTAAGGCGTATTGTAGAGGCAACCTGAATAACAAAAATATCAACAACACATTATTGTAGAAGCAACCTGAGCAATGACAGTACTATCCATTATATAACACCATAATTAAAACGTATATAAAATTCAAGCAGTATTAATCAATACACATGGACATCAGCGACATTCAGACACTGATATTTCACGACTGATACCAAATTTTAGTGCCAAGCTCAAACTCATATTCACCTGCAATTTTGTTACAAAACCTATCCATAATACCATATTCTTCATTCTAACAGCTCTTCTATCAAATTTGGTGAGCTACACAGCCTACACTCATCAAGTTGTGTACCATTATTCAGTTTAACAGGATAACTGAAACTATAAGAAAGCAATTCTAACCTGATATCCAAGATCTGATGACAAAGGACGACTTTGAATAGACGGCTGAGAGTTTACATTTTGGACGCCAAGCATAGCAGCATGTCCTGCATGTTTCTGCTGTGGCGCTTGCACCGGCCTGAACGAAGTAGGTGCGGGTGGCAATTGTAAACCACCTAGGCGTTGAGGGCGTGCACTCAGAAGAGATGAAGGACCAGATTGGGAGGGCACAACACTTTGTGACGGTACTGCTGGATGGCTTGCATTTGGATGTTGAGCTCGTGGCTGTGGAGGAAGTGGCATGGGTGCTGAGAACTGATTAGGCGCCAAAGAACCCTGAGATATTGAGGATAAGGGAGTGAAAGAGGGCTGCCCAGGAACATTATGAATAGCAGGAAGTTGACTTTGCACGGGAAGCTGTGATGAAGGCTGGTTTATTAGATTAGGGCCCTGTTGCCTTATATTTGGCATCTGCAACTAAAGGTTCAAGAAAGAATAGTGTTACTCTAATACCATCATAAGTAGGACTATTAAAAAGAAGCCACTACAACTTAAGCAACTGACCATCTGGGGCGTCACCATTCCCAGCATTATCTGTGCCTGTAGTCAGAAATGGTCAAAAGATTAATCAAGACATTCTGCACAACAAGATCAGCTTCAGAA
Source organism: Silene conica (assembly GCA_029255685.2). Taxonomy (NCBI): domain Eukaryota; kingdom Viridiplantae; phylum Streptophyta; class Magnoliopsida; order Caryophyllales; family Caryophyllaceae; genus Silene; species Silene conica. The sequence continues at coordinate 2,210,035 of CM055314.2, forward strand.
AAAGGCGTTTGGTAAGACGTATTCGTATGTACAATGATATTTTGTTTAAGATGTAAGTATTAGAGGAAAAAAAGTCCTCCCAACTAAATAGGCACTCGCGCTGCCTTACCCAATAAGGAAGCAAAGATAAATTACCTGACCCTAATGTAATCTATCGAAATGATTAACAGTAAAACACCATAAAATATTCAAGCACTGCCAGAAAAGCACAATTTCATAGTAACCTGCCATCCTGGATTTTACGTAACCCCACAAGAACAAATACTCAATGCATTCTTTTTATTTAGGGCCATTTAGGCCATCCAATTCTCTTGCCAAATATTCATCAATTTCAACAAAAAGTTGGGCAAATACCCGTCAACAAACACATGAGCATCATCCTTACTACTCTTCCAATATCCAACACATAACACAAATGCACATGCCTAGAGCTACATACACCCACTGCTCAACAGGGGTCAATCCAAACATTCTAATAACTTCAGCTTCTAAAATAAGAAAGTCAACATCTCAAAACAACAAAAGAGCATTAATCTTGAAACGTTTCAGGATCTCTGACATGAATTATTATCTTAAGCTGTCATCTGTCACTGACACGTAAAATAATGAGAAAAAAGAATAACGAAAAGAAAACAAATCAGGAAAACACACAAAAAGTCATCAATAGACTATAAATAAGCAAAGAAAAGATCACCATGTAAACACGGATATAATTTTTAATAAATCATGCGTATTAATTTATAAATAAATATGCTAGGATCCTCTGCAAACTTCCCTTCACATGACAGCTATTTTTTTATGCATGAGAAACTAAAAAGACTGTGTTCGCCATTCCTTAGCAGAGATTTGTTAGGATGGGGCTACATTAATAAAAATGTGTATTTAAGTTATCTGGTGCCTCTGACGTCCATACAATCATCTTCCAGGATGGGAAGGAGTGGTACGATAACATGATGGTTAGATATTCAAATTTTCATCCCCTCATTTTTGCTCCCAAGTACACCTAGGCTATTAGTTAATTCATCAATATTATACTTCCCTTTTTATATAGATTTGAACTGCTGCATTAAGCAAGCAATCCGTGTGTGGAACAGAACATCACGCAGCACCACAGCAATCTACAGTGTACTAACATTCTACCCAGAAACTTTAATTCTGAATAGCACTCTGCAATACCCTTCACTAATCTAGTTCTACTATCCCACAAGAAGGTTAAAGATTAATAATGACCATAACCATAGTTCAGTTTTGATGGCAAAAGAAGACATAATGATTACTTCAGCGCCTCCCAACCCCTTCCCGCCCCTTTTCTCTTCGTATAAATGAACGGTAATTATTAGTGATGACGATATATGCATGAGCACGCACATAAAACCAGATGCTACAATCTTCCAGGAAATGGTCAAATCGAGGCCTCGAGGGACTAAAAGCAATTAACTGAGGAAGACGAAGTAGAATAGAACCTGGAAAAGAGCTTTTGGTAGCTGTGGGCTTGCAAGCAAAATTTGATGAGCAAAGTCTTTGTTTTGTGTAGCAAGCACCTGAAATAGATTGATACTAAATAAATTCCTTTCAAGTCATAAAGTATCTAGATTTTTATTGCCAACAGCTGCTTATTGATGATTACCTTCATTTCCTGTACAATTTGGGTTAATTGAGTCCTGGACATTTTGGCTAGATGATGGGTTAAAGGGTCATTGCCCACTGACACCTGATTCTGCAACCCACTTTGAATTATCTGACTGATTTGAGGGCCACCAAGGGCTCCTGCCATGACAGAGGCAGCTGTCATAGCTATTGGAAGGCCGATTGGTTGGTGAAGTGTTGCATCCACATTGACCGCTGGACCTCCGATCTGCTTTGGAACATCTGTTAGATAACAGTATGCCAGAATGTCAGCAACAGTGGAATGACTGTGTATTCATATACAGCAATGGTTGTTATTTTTGGGTTTGTTCCATGCCAGATCTCTTTCAACAACCCCTAATTTAAGAAGTGAATAAAACAATGTAAGAACTTAAGGCTGTTACTAAAGTGGACCCACAATCCCACATCCAACCATCTCTCTCCCGCGTTTTCTCTCTTTAAAAAACTGGTTTTTGGATGAGAACAGAGAACTAATTCTTATTTTGAGAAACCCATGCTCCCGTCCCAACAAAGTATTAACTTGATGTTTTGATCCCTATAGCCAAAAGCAATAAATAATAACAGCCATTTTGGAGTTGTGGTTGCTCTAAGAAATTAAGGTGAATCTTCAAACTTAAAGGTTGAGAATGATATTGAACTAACCCACATTTGTCACCAGTCCAGGCCCACCACGACCCTGCAACATAAGCGTTCAGGCATTTAAGTTCTTTGGATACAAAGGAGCCAGGTTTTCAGATAAGGAAAATAAGTTCAATGCTAAATATCACAGAAACACAAGCCTGAACCCAGTGAAGACAGGTTTCAAACAAAGAAGAGTAAGAGACAAAAAGAGTAACTGCCCATTACAAAATATCATCAAAGACATTACCAGTTATTATACAATACATTGAGGTACTATTGTACTTATCTAATAGATAAACAGGTATGGGAATACAATATGCAGGTTGTTGTTCAAACTATCAAAAGTAGCTTACAACTCACACTCAATAAACTGTGTCAACTCCTATTTCCAGGTATTTTTTTTAAATGTTATTAGATTCTAATTTCTTTGCATATTTCTTCAACGTCTTTCACTTGAATAGTTGAATCTACCTCTATTATCATTTTTTAATTTTCAAGATTACTTTTTTTTTTATTTCTCTAATTTTTGTATACTCATTTCTTTATGTAATGGATTTTCTTATCTTTTTCTCACCTTTTTTTCTTTCAACTCTTTTTTTAGTGTTGCACTGATACCCGTCATTGACGATTTCAAATAATGAGTTATGTCAACGGCCTCAAATAGTCACCAAAACTTTTTTTTTAAAACAAAAAGATTATGCACTACTTTACGTAGTATTTTTCATTAGTCATCAAACTTATACTTCCTTAGTTGACTTGATTTTACATGTGTGAAGCCATAAGGGTTCATACCTCTATCCCATAGAAGTTGGGCAATATACTCTGCAGTATAACTTCCATGCAAGCCAACACCGATCAACATTTTCAGGGTGAGAGATGCATGGAACGAGCTCCCAACATTATGACTTGGTAGAGGGAGCATTGAATTCAGGAACCCACTTGCCTTTAATTTAGACAACCTTATTAAAAAAAATGTTGCTTCAATAAAGAAAATTAAAAAAATACGTGGCACATCTACTTTTCTACTAACAGCAAAAAGTAAAGATATCAGTGACACCAGACAGAAGTTTCTGCAGGAAACAGTTCTCCAAACAGCCACAAAAGGATGAATGTATGTACGAAATGCAATACATTTGTGTATATCCATAACATTAACCTGTTCACGATTTCTATCAGAGCCTTTGTCATTCTCTGCAAAATCTACTCGTAACTGACGACCATTGATTTCATAACCCTGAAGATTGCGACGGGCACTGAGTGCTGTTTCTTCATCCTTATATTCACAAAATCCATAACCTTTTGGTTTACCAGTTTCACGATCTATAACCAATCTGAAAACAAGAAGAAAATAAATAAGAAAAGCAACTCACAGTTAGCTCTTGCTCGCTGACACCTACAAGATGCTAGATGTGCCTCATTAAAAATGTTAGAGCTGAGATTAGACTAAAGTTCCCTCCAACCCCTTGATGGAGCTAACAGGAAGCCTACTCCTGGAGAAATTAGAAGGCTATTCCTGGAGAAATTAGAAATCAGTCCTTGAACGTTCATCAACTATAATCGTTATGTATTCCTCATTTAATTATTATTGCATTGATCTCCGATAAAAACTACCTAACATAAGTTTTTGTGGACATTAATAAACTTGGTTGGGTAAACTGCCTTCTTTGTTCAACTGTGATATATGAATTGTTACAGAGATACTGCCAGGATTTCGGCCTGCCTTTCAAAACAGAAGCAGTAAATAAACAAGTTCCATGTTCCATCAAGACATTCACATAAGTAAGGATTCAAGTTTCTATAAATGCCAACGAACACGACGATATATTTACTCTTTTACTTTTGAAAGGCACATTGAAGAACTAGGGAAGGGTGTTGAAGAACTAACCGCTCAAATGGACATCTGTAGGAGTAGAATACAACTAATACCTACTTTCCGACGACAAAAGATAATTGTTCTCATCATATCAAGCATCATATCTAGATAAGCTCAGCTCGATGGCCAAAAAATACTAAAAAGGTTCAACAGCCTCTTTAACCCTACAGACTGTACAAATGACAAAGAATGACCAATAAAAACAAAAATTGTGCTAACGAGCCAATCATAGACAAAGCACCTTTACTCACAAGAATCGTTTCCATCCCTTACTGATTCGTCGACCCCGATTATCCTATCCCCCACCTTATCACACCTCAACCCCTCCTATACGAAAATACATCTCACTTTTCATGAAAACATTAATTCCAATGATCCAATATAAACTACACCCGAGAATCGTCCAGTTGACAAGAAGATAATTAGGTCTCTCTAACTTCATTGCCAAAGGCGTCTCCTACCATCTTAATTTTTACACACATTCATTACCATCTAAGCACCAATATGCCTCTATCTTACCACCTCCCTAAAACCTTGCCACTACTAAAACGAGCATGAGTACCAGCTAAATCCCTTAGCTTTTTCCTAACCTCCTCCATACCCGTTAGCTTACTGAAGTTCCAATTACCTCTCCCCTCTTACAATCCAATTCACTATGCCATATATGCAAGGTTCGACAAATTGAACCGTAATCTAGGAGCATCAAATCATACAAGTGAACTAGCATACAATCGAAGAGCATCATCTACCAATTGTTTACAACTGTATAATGCAGCATCTTTGATGAACATAAGCCGGGAACTGTAACTGTATGTAATTAGGATACTAATTACTGTTACTCCAACAACAACAACATCACCCAGTGCCTAATTGACTTGTGCAAAGTACGAAACCTTACCCTTGTGTCAGCAACACAAAGAGGCTGTTTCCGAATGACCGGAGATGAAAACGGGCATTACTCGATACGAGCTAAATTAAATTGCGGGCAGAAAAGAATGGTTTCCATCCCTTACTGATTCTTCGACCCCAATTATCCTATCCCCCACCTTATCACTCCTCAACCCCTCCTATACCAAAAAACATCTCACTTTTCATGAAAACAATAATTCCAATGATCCAATATAAACTACACCCGAGAATCCTCCAGTTCACAAGAAGATAATTAGGTCTCTCTAACTTCATTGCCAAAGGCGTCTCCTACCATCTTAATTTTTACACGCATTCATTACCATCTAAGCACCTACATGCCTCTATCTTACCACCTCCCTAAAACCTTGCCACTACTAAAACGAGCATGAGTACCAGCTAAATCCCTTAGCTTTTTCTTAACCTCCTCCATACCCGTTAGCTTACTGAAGTTCCAATTACCTTCTCATCTTACAATCCAATTCACTATGCCATACATGCAAGGTTCGACAAATTGAACAGTAATCTAGGAGCATAAAATCATACAAGTCAACTAGCATACAATCGAAGAGCATCATCTACCAATTGTTTACAACTGTATAATGCAGTATCTTTGATTAGCATAAGCCGGAAAACTGTAACTGTATGTAATTAGGGTACTAATTACTGTTACTCCAACAACAACAACATCACCCAGTGCCTAATTGACTTGTGCAAAGTACGAAACCTAACCCTTGCGTAGCAACACAAAGAGGCTGTTTCCGAATGACCGGAGATCAAAATGGGGATTACTCGATACGAGCTAAATTAAATTGCGGGCAGAAAAGGGAAAACAAACCTAAAGGAAACAACAGGTCCAACCTCCTCACAGATTTGAACAAGCTGTTCTTCAGTAGCATCATATGGTATATTCCCAACTGTATCAATCAATCAATCAATCAATTAATCAATTAAATATAGAATAAAAAGATGATTAAGATGGAAAAATAAGGGAATTACCGAAGACACAACGATGCTGCTGAGTTGATGCCATTGAACAATAATAATCAATAAATGTGCAATTAAGGTGTTACAACTTAGAATGGTTGAATAACAGTATCAATCAATTTAGTATTAAAGTTGTTAATTGTTTGTACAAGAAGAAATGTGTGTTCTTGAAGGTTTTGATAATGGAGGTTCAGACAAGGAGAGAATTAAAGAGGGAAGGATGGTGAAATTACCATCGGCTTCAAAGTTGGAACCCGAGTTCGGTGTTCCCTTTTATTTTGCTTCTTTTAGATCGGATTTTTTTGTGTCTTTATGGAAATCAACTAGTGTTATTTAAGACCAACTATATCCGTCTCATTAATAAAATATGGAATTATTTTTTCGCATACGGATTTTACTCCTTCACATATAACTAATTTTACTCTCGCACAAAAAAATACTCTCGTGCAAAAAAAATGCACGGGTCGGTTTTACAACTATGATATACGAGCTTATAACATAATTTTCATTTTATCGACGATTAAATTAAAAAGATATATGAGCTAAAATTAAATTAGATAAGTGCACCGACTTTAAATTAAATTAAAATGTAATAATAATAATGAATTAAATACATTTAGTTGTTTAGTTTTTATTAAATTTAGACCTACCTAATTAATGGGAGAGGAGGTAATTAAATCAATAAGGAGAAAGGTGGAAGTCCCTACCACAAAAGAAAAAGAAAATTAATTTTTTTCATTTTAATAAATTAAAAACCAATCAAAACACTTGAAATTCTATTCCTTTTATAGTATACTAGTTTTACCCCGTGCAAAAAATGCACGGGTTTAATTTTATTAACTTAAAAAAATCAATAAAGATGGTGAATAAATAAAAGTATTATTTTAATAATATTGTTATACTAATATAGATGTAAAAAAAATTATACGTTTAACTTAGACGTAATTAAAAACATCGCATTAGCTCGATATTATAAAAATACAAAAATTCTTGTTTAATACATATATATATATATGTAGAGCTAAGGGTTGAAATTAACTTGTTTTAAACTTAAAACGGATAATAGCCAATAAACATACGTATTTTCAGATCTATACGTATGTTTATTGGCTATTATCCGTTTTAAGTTTTAAACTATCTTAATTAACCCAAATTATTCCTGCCCGACCCTTTAACTGCCAAAATAAAATCCGACCATATAATATAAACTTCGTTTTTCTAACCATCCAAAAAAATCCTCTGACCATCAGACTATATATGAGATTGATTTTTTCCACGTGCAAAATAATTATTCAGAATTTTATTTTCGATAATTAATTTTAATTTATCTTTTTTTGTTCATATAATCTGGATATTATAATCCAGATCTCTGTACTAAATTTGATGTAAAATTATATGAATTTATTTGTGTATATTTTACCAGATGCACGTCTCTTATTAGTATGCATTGGGTCCAATCGATAATTACCAGCTATTAAACTTTATATAGTGAGTATAACAAAGTGAAAGATTTTACGTTCGTTCATTTGATAAAACCTATATCCGCCTCACCTCACTTCAACTCACTCACGGCTCTGCCTTTTTTCATTTGATTGTTAATTAATGCTTAACGAAAGAGAAAGAATCAAATGAAAAATTAATTTATCCCCGTCAGATATATAATACACATTGTTATTTTGAATATTTATTGTAACAATTTCTATCTTTTTTTCATTACTTTTATATTATGTATGTATTTTTTTCATTTTTGGGCTCGTTTAAGTTGATATAAAGTATGTGTTCAAATATACAACCTTTAAAAAAATTTGCTGGCCGTTTTTCAACTCTATTTTCATAAAAAAAAAAAAATTATTTTTGTTGTTTATCTTTGTTGTTGAGATAAATATGTGATTAAAAAATTGGTTATTATACCGTGAATAATACTCGCTACTCGATGAACAATAGTAACATTATCTCAATGCATTCTCTCGGCTATTTATTTGTTCGCTTTTTAAAAATAAAAGTAATTAAATTGAATGATTTTTAAAAGTTGATTAATTTTATAATTTTACAATTGATTGAATTAAGAAGTAAAAAATCATTGGGTTAATAGAAGAATAGAAGGAAGAGAGAGAATAATTAATTAGTTTATGATCATGGGGGACCCTACCTTAGCTTTAATCAAATTTTTACCTAAAATTCAATAGCCAATGAGAATGCTTAGATTTCTATTCCTTTTATAGTATAGAGATAGATTTTTCATTAGTTTTTTGTATAATACACTTTTCGTAAACCTTGTTAAGTTTTTCCTTAAAATCAAAAAACTTGAATAATTAGGGTTCGTTAATTATTAATTATTGAAATTAATTGTTATTCTATAATTGTGTATCCCGAGTTAAATTAGGTCTTCTTCCTTTTTCATCTTCAATTAATTCATAACAAGGACAATGCTCAAGCAGTCGGTAGGTATGGTGGTTGATGATGGTTGGAGAAGAGGGAGGGGGCAGTGTCCATCTTGTTCAATTGAATCTTCTATCACATTCTTCATGTTCTCGTCTTATCGTTCTCGAAGGAGACACCTTTACCGGTTGTGCACACCTGTGGTACATGTCTCGTATTTCTTAAGATTGTTTTTGTGAACATGGCAAAAAGAAGGATGACTTTTAAGATTCAGCAAAGCAAGGAAATAGAAGTGTATTGATGTCAACTCATTATAATATTTGGTTATAAGTTAAAATAAAGAAAGAGTTGCCCCCTGGGATTAATGGAGGTAAAGGTGAAGGTAAAGGGAGAAAAAAAAATGTGGTGAAGAAATGAAGAAAATGACAAGGGTAATATAATAAAAGCCGTATGTGAAAATACACGACCCATAAAATATGATACAAAATTCTAAATATTGGCGAGTAGAGAGAAATGAGTTGGCAGTTGCATTTATTGCAACTAGTGTGTAACCCGTGCATTTGCACGGGTATAATTAATATTTAAGTATAACAAAAAAAAAAGTAGAAATAATATGAAAACTATCACAATATTTCGTAGAGATGGCTAAATATAACAACAATTCATTATTTTCAAAAATCCATATTAATATTTAAGTATAACAATTCATTATTATTCACTATTACTATAGATAACTTGATAAGAGCCGACCCGTAATTTATTAGGTAGCACCAAAACGGACACAGATACAGATACAGACACGACACGGACACGTGACACGGCATATCTTGAAATTTAGGACACATGACACGTTATTTAAATTTAATAAAATATAAGTACATTTTATAGTTATAAAATTTTGATTTTATTATTGTAAAATTATTTCATATTAATTTTAAATAAGTAAAGGTGAAACTTGCCCTGGATAATAACTTATTTTCATTTATCATCTGAACCAATATTCTAATTAATCTCTTTCGATAGCGCATTTCTTTCATTCACCTCAAATGATGACCAAATACCGTGGACACGCGGTGGACACAGCTCAAATACCATGGACACGCGTCGAACACGTGCCCAAATAAATGTAGAAAGTTAGACACAACTGTACAGGTGTCCGACACGTTTCGACGTGTGTCCGTGGAGTGTCGATATCGGACACGGTACGACTAAATACGAGAAGTGTCCGTGCTACCTAGCCGTAAAAAACCTACACTCGAAATGATATCCAACCCGACCTGACCCGACCTAAACTATTGCAAATCCAAAATTTAACCGACCCGGTTGAACCGTTTGAGGGTCTGTTAAGTTGTTTCGTTCCCCCAACAAATAAAAGCAAAAAACGCAGAGGAAGAGATTAAAGAGAAGTAGGTGAAGACATTGGAGAGGACGAGAGGTTAGAGGAGAAGCAAGAGAAGCAGCAGCAGCAGCAAGGCGGCAATCGAGCAGAGAAGCAGCAAAAACAGTAAGGTATACTCTTAACAATGATGGAGGACAACCATAACCATAAGAACGAGATATCAATGTTACGCTCAAAAATGGATTCCCTTACTGCCCGCATCAAGGTACTCTCTCTTCCACTCTCTTAATAAATCCCTTCAAATCATACCATCGCTACTCTTTCTTCTATACTCTGATGATTTTGTTCAGGAATTAGAGACGCAAAATGCTAAATTGGCTTCTCTACTTGCGCTTTGCTGCTGTTCTAAGGTCTCTATTTACTTATTTTTCTATTACACTCCTCTCCGTTACGGTCATTTCTTTACCTTTACTTTGCGATACGTAAATAAATGAATGGCACACCAAAATAGGGAAATGGGCGCCACTGACGGGGGTACTGTTTGCTTCCGGTCAATTCTGTACTGGGTCATTTTTTTAATGTCGCATTTTTGGTTCAGAATGATGGAAAGATTGATGACAGACGGAGTAATCATGTCATTTCTGACACGAAAACTGACAATGGTGTTAACAACCTTAGAAAGACCAAGAAAAAAACATCAGGTTGGTGAGTATTATTTTTCTGATTTTTTTTGTTCTACAAGTGTTTTGAAGCGATTATCGTTATGGGTTATCGGAAACAGTATCCTTTTGTTGTTACCGACCCACTTACCCAGCCTTTTGCGGAGCCTTTGAGGCGTTGGGGTAAACGCTGTTGTTGAAGGGTTTACAGGTTGCAATTTCATTGTGGTTGGTGCCTTTCAAGATTCATTGTGATTGAATTAATGTATATATATAAATATATGCTCATGGAGTATTATTTTTCTGTTTTTTTTGTTCTACAAGAGTTTTGAAGCGATTATCATTTTGGGTTATCAGAAACAGTATCCTTTTGTTGTTACCGACCCACTTACACAGCCTTTTGCGGAGCCTTTGAGGCACTGGGGTAAACGCTGTTGTTGAAGGGTTTGCAGGTTACAATTTCAATATTTCATTGTGGTTGGTGCCTTTGAAGATTCATTGTGATTGAATTAATGTATATGAAACAACTTTAGTTGAAGTTCCAATTTGTTTCATCTTCTTCGCCTTTGCTGACAGATTCAGATTTAAGAGCATTGCTTCACCTCCCCAGGAGATACATTGCCTTGAAAATTATGTATTTTGGTCAAAGGTATTTTTTTCCTTTTGCATCGTGTATAGGGATTCTGCACTTATCAACGTCTTATGTTAGTTGATTGCCTGGATAACTGTGGCAGGTTTTATGGTTTTTCATCAGAGGCACAACTGGAACCAAGTGTTGAGGTGAGCATATGTGCTTGTGTTTATGTATGTGGTTGTTCCATAAAATGAAGCGAGCATTGTGGGGAAGCTCAAATAAGTGTGTCACATGATTTTACATAGACGGTGACAATTGTTACGGGTATCTATATCCTGCATTTTTTTTCATTAGGCATATGAATGATGATTTTATATGAACAGAGATAAACAGTCCCTCTTTAGACTAGCTGTGTCCGTACCCCTGTGTTCCTTGTTTAGAGAGGGTCTCCATGTCTCAAACTTCTCACCTTGGAGTAACCTACATTTGCACCCGCACCCGTATCAGAACCTCTGAAACATAGCATGTAAGAATGCTCTTTGATAGCTAGCTTGGATTGGTGTCAAGACTCTAGAATCTGCTTCATTTTCATTTCTTCTTTTATTCCTCTTCATTTTGATATGTTTCAAAGGATGAGTTTGGCAGGGTTTGTTATGACTTGTTGCTAACATGCTTGAAATCACAATCACACTCTTGCAACATGTCATAGTGCAAGTGTTCAAGCTAGATTGTTACTTTTGATAAAAGTTTAAGGCTAGATTACTGCAGTACAATTCCTATGTTACTTCGGTTTTTCATACTCTTTGTGTACCCGTGTCCATCACCCGAAAACACTTGGACAGTCTATTACAAACCACAAACATCAGAATTTTTCATAAAATAGCCAAGTACAATATTTAGACACACATTTATCCGTGTCTAGTAATATAGGTTTAGTTTACAGGACTTCGAGCTGTGTATGTAGCTTTACATTATTGATTTTATATGTCTAGGAGTCATAAGGGCACTAGTTATATTTGCGAACGGCATGTGGATTGTGGCCTCTATTTCCCAATTTTTTGTATTAAAGTATGTCTAAGGAATCATTTCCAAGCTCCTATGTTCATAAATTTGTAGATTAATAAAAACTAATTGTCCAAGATGTACACCACATTAAGTGTTTTAACACATTTTATCAGGGATCTGTTGAGTTATGTCTCTGTTGTATATTTTCTGCAGTCTGAACTTTTCGAAGCTTTTCAAAAGTCGCGACTATTACTCGGTGACAGAAAAGAATCGCAGTACTCAAGATGTGGCAGAACAGATAAAGGAGTATCTGCTTCTGGGCAAGTATGCATTTGTAAACTTCTTACTGGTACTTGTTGCTCTAGAAAAGTGTTTATGTTGGTGTCTAGTTAAGTAAATGTAATAGTGTGGTTCAAACATATTGAATTGTTTAGCTCGTGCTTGTGCATGTCCTGAAAGTCCAACTCTAAAACTGGGTAAGTTGTTTAACCTCAAACCTTTTCTAACTTGTGAGTTTAAGTTATAGGCATAATTTGGTTTAGTGAGAATATTTAATGGTTCTCCAGATCTGCAGATCTGCAGGTCTGCTGCTCCCAAATTTTTTTTGTCAATGAAAATTATGATCAATGTAAGTAGTTTATCTAGACTCTAGAGAGCGCAATTGCTAGAGCACGGGAGAACGAAGAGTAATGTTTTCAGCAAGAGCAGGCAGACAGACTATTATAGGGAGTCCTATGTTACTAGACTCGTTTAGAAGTGCCCGACACGGGTACGTGTCCAAGTGTCAAACTCGCTATTTTATTGAAAAATATGCACATTTTGGTCTAAAATGAGGTGTCCATGTGTCATACCCATGTCCGAGTGTCGAGTGTCGGACACGGGTATGCGAGGAAATTAAAAGAGTCGGAGTAACATAGAGGGAGTCTAGTGACTATTAGAGTAGAAGGCGATACTCTTTTTTTTGTAGATCGAGCCACTCCCGATTCTTTTTCTTTCGTTCTGTAGTGTCACTAGCCCTTCCCAGCCGTATCATGAGAAAAAAATTCTAGTGAAAATTTATCGAGGGGTATTGGCTTTGATGTTTGACATTTGTGATGATTAGGGACTGTTTAAGATCCATGCTGTAGGATCTTTTTGATGTTTCTTTGTAGATGTGCGCCTCTCTTGTTGGTTGCTGTGAATTATAGCTCATTATTTCTTATCGACAGATCGTCACATGACAAATTATTCCGCAACAGTAAAACAACAACTAGGGCTAATACTGATGTAAATTCCCTGGAAGGAAACTGAGCTTATTTGCACAAAATATGTTGTTGTATGCTTGACTTTCAGAAATGTAGTTTTTCTTTATGCCTGATGCTGGTGTTGCTCAATAAGTTTACTATATAGCTAAATGTAAATTGTGGCAGGTTATTGCACTGTACGTCCGGTCAAGGCTTCGGGCTAAGACACCTTCGGGAGAATTCAGTTTTGAAGGAAAGGAAGGTCTGGAATGTCTCTTTCTCCATTAATTTTATAAATTTTGAAAACTTTCCTCCTTACTTTTATAAACCTTTAATCTTCATTATGGTCTTGATGACCTGCTAATTATCAAGTAAGTATCATATAAAATTTATTGGTTCTGGGCACACAAACTATTGTTTACGTATTCATCTTGGTTGTGAAATATGTCATGGCACAAATATGGATGTTTTTCATCGTTAAATAGTGCTAGTGTAGTGACTATAATGAATCTGAAAAACACTGACTAGTCGAAAGGCTTCAATCATCCAATGTCTCCAAAAGGCTCTAGCAATCTCGCACCAAGCAGAAGAAATTCCGTTCCTTTCACCTCTACAAAATAGAGTCTTTTTAATTGATCTTTTGTTGAAAGCTTTATGGCCTCCAGCTATTCCATGGAGGACGCGCAAATAGGTTGAAGTGTGTTTATATAGATTATAGTCAATTATATCCCAAACCAAAAGAATAAAGCTTATTACAGAGCTCCAATAAAAATGAGACTTTCGTGATCCATTCTTTATCATTTCAAGGGTCTTTAAATTACTATAGAATCTTTTACCTATTATCTAATTCTTCTTGGCTGGTTCGTGATTATAATATTGTTATGTTTCTGTTTTAGAAGAAGAACTCGATTATGTGAGAATACTTAACAGAGTCCTCCCTAGAGATATTCGAATCATCGGCTGGTGTCCAGTTCCTGCTGATTTCCATGCAAGGTCGTTTCGGGTTCTATTTCTATATTCACTTGTTTGCATATTTGTTGTATAGTATTTGTCCAAATTAACATTGTTTGAATACCGAAGTTTAATGGAGGCTATATATGGAGCAGTGTACTCTAAATCTTATGGGTTTTAACTTTTAACCACACTGCTTAACTTTCTCCTTGTTTTCTGAATCCAGGTTTAGCTGTCTGAGCAGAGAGTACAAATACTTTTTCTGGGAGGAAGATCTCAACATATCAGTAAGTAACTCCGGGGTTCAATCGGCATACTGGAATGTGATGTGCTGCACTAGTCTAATTCCTAACGCAGACCTAGTAGTTTTAGTTATTTCTTACTTGTTTTTGCTTTCTATAGGCAATGCAAAGTGCAGGTAAGAAGTTTTTGGGTGAACATGACTTCAGGAATTTTTGTAAAATGGATGCTGTTAATGTGCATAATTATACGCGAAATATATCATCATTTGATATCAGTCCAAGCACTGAAAGGTAAAAGAATCTGAAAACTCCATTTTGTTTTTTTAAAATTTTTGGAGGATGAACAAAAATGTATTTTTGTAACTATCACAAACCTTGATAGCGATTTTCCATCAACTTGTCCATGTCTCTGATATGTCTCCTTCTCACATGGCCTCCTAACTGGTGCGTCCATGTCTCCTTCTCACATGGCCAAACCATCTTAGTCGATTTTCCATCAACTTGTCCTCTATTGTGGCATTTCACCTTTTCCCGAATCACCTCATTCCTTGATCAATCTTTCCTTGTATGGCCGCACATCCACCTCAACATACGCATCGCCGCTACACTCATCTTTTGAATGTGACAATGTTTGATGGATCAACACTCTGAACCGTAAAGTAAGGCAAAGTAAGGCAGGCCTAATCGCTTTGCGATATAATTTTCCCTTTAATCTAAGGGGCATATCTTTATCACAGAAATACCCGGTGGCACTTTTCCATTTCAACCATCCTGCTTTAATTATGTGAGCCACATCTCCGTCTAACTCCCTATCTTTAATATCAAACGTCCATGCTCCAAAGAAAGCACGAGATATTAGCTGAAAAGAAAGTAGGACTTGTAGCCATCTTGAAGATACATTTGCTTAATTTATATATCAAGTTGTGTTATTTGCTGGGCAATCTGTTACAGACTAAGGCCATGTGACGTTTTCAGTCATTCAATAAATCATTTTGGCTTAATGTCGTATGCAGACATTAAAACAGTGTTTCAAAAGTGTGTTGTGGCTGAACACGGTTTAGCTAATAGTGTTACGGGCTTTTATGTAGGTGGAGAGGCAAAGAACTGTGGGTTATCAAGATTAGAGGTCGTGCGTTCCTATGGCATCAGGTTCGATGCATGGTTGCTGTATTATTTATGATTGGGCGAAGCCTGGAATCAGAAGAGGTGAGTAAATCTCTCTGTAATCCTCATTCAGAGATTTTCCTTTTTAAAGATTTGTTTTAAGTTGCCTTTCATGTTTCACATGTTCTGGTGAGATTCTCTGGCTCTTTTAAAATACAGTATATGTCATGTTCAGATCATAGACGTGTTACTGAACTTAGAGAAGACACCTAAGAAGCCTCAGTACACTATGGCTCCAGAAATGCCTTTGGTTCTTCATTCTTGTGAATTCAAAGGTCTAGCGCTCTCTAGTGCGGCAGGTAACTCATATATGAGCTAATTTTCTGATTCAATTTAGATTTGTCATTTTGTAATTCACTCAGCTTCACGATCTAGGTTTATCTCCCTTGAAATTTAGAACATGCAAACATGATCGTTATGTATTATTCATATGTAAGTCTTATGTTTCACACTAGTGCATTTGTCCACAAATCAAGCGTCAGAACCAAAGAACTTTCGTTTAGAAGCATTGTGCTTGTTCTCTTGTGCTCCAAGTTCCAACATGATGTATTCCTTTTTTTTTTACTGTCTCAGAGTTAGCAACTTCATCCAAATTGTTCATTTCCAAATGTGTGTTCTTATTAGATACTAGAGCAACCATGTTTCCGTTCATCTACTCTGCAACTTAAGGCAAAACATGGCTAGACTTAGAATTATGACAGGCATTAGGCTAAGAATGCCATAGGCTGTTTACAGTAAAAGTTATGGTGGTAAATAAATAATTACCCACAGCAGTGACTAATCTTACTATGTAGCTGGAGCCAAGTGCTTTACCTAAATCAGAACTTGTTTTTCTTTCCTTTTTTTTTTTGGATAAGATTACCCAAACGATAGTTTGAGGAAATTTAGAACATCGTAATCAATCTCTCATTTTGTACATGATCGTCAACCCCATGAGACATTCTCTGTGGACATGGCGTTATCCCCTGCACCTCTTGACTTAGATGATCTCTTATCAAAAACTTAAATAATTCCTTAGCAGATGTTTGAGAAACATTCAATTAAGACATAATAAATTCAAATTACTCCTTCCAGTTATTAAATTTGCACATTTTATGAAATGATTTCTCTGTACACCTTTTATGTTCTACTGCTTCTCGTAGATTACTCATGTTAGGGTCAATAAGCTTCTTATGTTCTATCTTTTAACAAGATGTTTTTACAGATGCGAGGAAGACACTGTGTTCACATTTGGAGAACGAATGCCATAATCTCATACTGCAGGCTGCTATCTATAATGACAGCTTGAGCTGTTGTTCTTACACAACAGATGAAGGTAGCTGATGTCTTATCTTTCTCCTTACAAGTTTCAGTGTGCATGCAATCATGCAATATTGGGATTGTCAAAATGGGGATAATAAGGAAAACAAAATGTCATAAAGATCTTTTATGGGAACAGACGGGATTTTGTAACCATTTTACAGCCAAATGTAACCATTATTTACAAACAAGTTATCATAAGCTGTAACATTGACCATACTATCGTGGTTACATTTGGCTGTAAAATGGTTACAAAATCCCGTCTTATTATTTCAGACCAAAAGTGACGGTCTGAAAAAAGAATTTGTGTTATGGGAAAGTCAAGCTTTGTGGATTTACTGTTGAATTTCATTTTTCTTAGCCTGATTTTCTGATTGTTCCCTTTCTTTCAGCAAATGATTCACTTGCAGCAAAGAAATATTTGCATATTCCCTTGATGGAACGGCCAACTGAGCGTAAGTTTTGATGGTGCAAATTCCAATTCTCTGGGAACATATCGATGGCTTTGTGTTGATGGATGTTATTTGCCAACGTGATTGTTTTGCATTAGATTTATATTCGCGTCAAATGTGATCATCTTTGTTAAGGTTTTGAAGATTACCACCCCCATATTTTGAGGCAGTATAAGGCAAAATCTATGGTAGTGAGGAAATGTTGTTAACACGGGTTTTTAAGTAGCCCTCATCCAACAAATTTTTCAGCTCAGTTTTCATTTTGGGTCATCCAAAAACAACCCGTCTCAACTGAACATGCGGTAAGGTACCGTACATGCGTCTCCCTTATCCCACCATTTGAGGGTCCTTGAGACGTTGGAGTTAAGGCCCTATTCTTTTCGGCTGAAATGAGCTGAATTGAATAAATTGGAGTAAAGCTTAATTGAACTAAATTGAGTGGAATTGAGCTGGAGTGAATTTAGTTGAATTAAAAGTTACTTTTGTGAAAAGATTAATTGAAAATAATTGATTGAATGTAAATAAAACTTAACGGAATACAGCCAACCAAAATTGAAAGGAGCTGAAATTAAGCCAGAAAGAACAGGGCCTAAAATTGCTGTATTGGCCAAATTCATGACTCAAAATTGAGATCATTGTAAAACTACTGAATCCGATCAGGTATAGTATGGATATCTCATCCTCAGTGATGGTGGTGGGCTGGTTCTGTTATTAAGCGATGCATAATATGCCCGACTGCATCCCAAAGCCGATTATAACTGTAATGTCTTTTTCATGTTATTATGTGGTTATTACAACTCGACTTTCGTAGCCCTTGATTCTTGTTATCTTCATCTGGTGTTAGCATCATATATGGAACGGCGTGCCAAGTTGGATTCAGGAGCTGTAAAGAAAGGGATTGGTGAATTATTCCTGGGAGCTGAGTCACCTGAAGATGGAAGATAATTTCCTCAGCTTTTTTGTTGGGACAAGTCCCCATATATCAGCTATTTTTAATAAATTTATTCCCTTTGTAAAACTCAGAAAGGTATGCATCATCTCATTATCATTAGTCTATATAATCTCGTACTGTACAAAAGTTACTTGGTGTGAGCGACAATGACTCTCTTCTCTTAAACAAGGAGTGAGAGGTTCGGTTTCTGACACTTAGGTATGAAAACATCAAATTTTGAAGGGGTATACCTATTAAGTCGCCTTCAATATCCGAGTGAGATTGGCCTACGGGTCGATATGGGATACTCCTGATTAACACCAAGAATAATCTTGTACTGTATAAACTAGCAGTGCCACTGTACTTGGTGCTTATTCTCGCCATCTACTTTAATTTTATTCTATGGATTTTTGGGTTATGCAAGGTCATCATCTTATTTCAAGGTCACAAATTAACCTCCAAAATTAATACAAAATTATCAAAATTAGTTGCTTAATTATGTTATTACCATGACTCAACAAGGTTGCGATATTCTTGGCGACCTTGCTTGAAGATGGTCTAAAAAAAATAGTACTTATACCCATTTGATGCTAAATTTTTACCTCTTTACATTTTTATATTATCAGTCATCCTTTTGTCATCACCGCCTCTTATTAATCAATCTCATTAATTTCCATACTCATATTGGAGCCTGCACAAGTGAAAGTTCTTTTGGTGTTTCGAAGGTTGACCATAAACAACCTTCTTCTGAGAAATGAAAGGATTTATGTGGAATTGTAGGGGTTTGAATAACGAGCTCGCCCCTATATTCCCAAAACTAAGAGCTCTCCTTAGTTCAATTAATTACGATTTTCTTTTTTTAATTGAAACCAAATGTTGTAGTAGTAAGGTCAAGCCTTGTTTTCGCTCTTTTGGTTTTGTGGAGGAGGTAGGGGTTGATGGAGTAGGAACCGCTGGAGGATTATGGGTGGATCAAACTGCTTTGTACATGTATATAGGATAATTTGTGAGAAACTACCTTACATTTATGTCCATTTGTGAACAACTACCTTACTTTTTTTTTGGTTAAAAACTACCTTTCATTTTAATTTTTTGTTAAAAACTACCTAAAAAAAAGTTTTGAGGCCAATTTTTTATTATTATTGATTTCACATGTGTGAGTTCTCTAGATTTTCATTCTTATTTTGTCGTTAAACTTGATATCCAAGCTTATTCTTCTTATCTAAAGTTCTAAACGAAAGGTAATTCTTGCCATTAGCTTCAATTTCTTTCTTTAAGCATGTGGAATAATTGGTCCGGATGATGAACATGGGCTAAATCGTATGAACTCTATGCTATTCGTGAATAAGAATGAAAATTTAGAGAACTCACACGTGTGAAATCCAACTCATAAATAGAAATTGGCCTCAGAACTTTTTTTTTAGGTAGTTTTTAACAAAAAATTAAAATAAAAGGTAGTTTTTAACCAAAAAAAAAGTAAGGTAGTTGTTCACAAATTGACATAAATGTAAGGTAGTTTCTCACAAATTATCCATGTATATATTAAGAATAACTACATCGCTCTTTTGAATGAAAGCAACAAGGTTTCTCCGTGGTATCTCATTTTATTTTATGGAAAATCAGAAGTTTCTAATCGTATGGAAGTCTTCAAAGACTTAGGTAATTTTATTTCAACTTTATCGTATCCGTATCTTATCTTGGGAGATTTTAACCAAGTCGAGTTCTCAATGGAATAAAGTGGCAAAAATTCTAATACTATTCCGGGCTCACTTAATTTCCATAAATGGCGTGCCGAACACAAACTTGTGGATGTTCCTTTTAAGAGGGATTTCGTTATACTTGGTGTAATAATCGACATGGTGTAGATAAGGTTTATGAAGGACTTGACAAAGCCTATTCTTCTTCGTCTTGGTTTCAAGTTTATCTTGATGTTGGAGTCAAACACCTCCCTATCCAAATTTCGGACCACACGCCCATTGAACTTGATCTAAATCTCACAAGTAAACCATTCAAGGAAGCCTTGTAAACTTGAAGCATGGAGTTTTGATAATGAAGACTGCCTCTCCCTGGTTAAATCGAGTTGGCAGGTCAGTGTTCGTGGGTCTAATGCCTTCAGGTTAGCACGACAATTACCTCATATTTGGTCAATTTTGAAGAAATGGTGCTCGGATAGGAGTTCCAATTGGTCTTTTAAATGGGATGATTTCAAAGTACGCATATCGGAAGCCATGGATCTAGCCATCATTTCTGGTAACGATATTGCTCATTCTACGGTGTAACATGAGATCAGGGATTATGCAAATGCGGCTAGTGTGTAATACTCCAGTGAGATATTGCTTATTCTACGGTTAGATGCTGTCAGGCGCAACAAGAGCGTTGTGTTTTTCAAGTAGGAGCGTGTAATATTCCAGTGAACCCCTTGAATAGGTCAATTGATAGGTTTAAAATCTGACTAGTGCTTAAAGGGATTGAAACTTGAAAGTACTACTCATATCAACAAAGCGAACTTTTTTTTTTTTCTGGCTACTCATGCAAAAGAACTCCAAATTTACGCGTGCTTGCCTGGGAATAGTCTTAGGAATCCTAAGTTAGGATGGTGACCTCTTGGAAAAGTTTCTGGAATATACATGAGTGAGGATAAAATGTGTTGGAAAGAATTCGTGTTAATTTGTAGGTCATATACACAACCTGACGAGCTGCCGTAACGCTCCCGACCCTCAGTTAGACCCGGGGTGTTATAGTATGACCCGTGATTAGCTCTAGTTCTAATACACACCTCCATGATATCGATCACGTTCTAATCCATTCCATTCTAACAACCTATGTAAAGTTCAGTGAAGTTAATTAACTAATTTTAAATGTACTTTGTAGTCATAATGATTCATTAACATGTACTATTTTTTTTTTTTTTTTTTTTGACAAGGTATATAAAAATAGATCGGCCAAACTAAACCAGAGCTGCCTGAGCTAGGTTATGGGCTAATCTATTCAGACGCCTAGGACAGTAACTTATTGATAAACAATGAAAAGAGCTAAAAAGACTTAAAATACTATCTATAACCGGCTTAATACAACAATCGACTTCAGAGAATTGTAGAATTAGATTGAGGCAGTCTGTGGTAATCTCGACATGTTGTTTCGAGTGGTAGCAAAACTTTTTGGGCCATTAACATGTACTATTATATACATTTATATACTAAAAAAATTTGATGAATGAATAATATGTAAATAATGACTAAATTGATTGTTATGATTTGAGATAATATGCAAGATGCATAAAAAGTAAAATATGAAAAAAAATGTAATATTTCTCACCTTTTAAGTGATGTAATTAAATAAATGACAATAAAAATTATCCTCTAATTTTAATTGATATAAAAATAGTCATAACCATTCTGAAATTTATCTTTAAAATAAAGCTACTTTGCGGATAAAATTGATAGATACTTTTTTTTAAATGTTGCGAGAAAAAAGGTGGTTGCTTCCACAAAATTAATCATGCCCCTAAAACTCAGTGTTGACTTCTTTAAAAATAAAATCTAACCAATTATAGATATACAAACTACGAGAAGTAACTAAAGAACTTAATCATTTTACCTTAATTATATTAAACAAAATTGTGTTAACTTCATTGAGGCAGATTGCTAATGTTTATGTAAGTAATATATTCAATATTTTTTAATTAGAAGTAATAATATATATATACGCTATTTAATTAGATGATTACATGAATCTTGGTTCGACGATCTAGTTTAGTTTACGTCTAAAAATGTCTACGTCTCCTAAATCACAAAAGTTGTCACCAAAGAGTTCGAAGTCTCCAAAGGCGAAGGTTAAAGAAGATTCAAGCAAAGAAATTTCACCAAAAAACAATAAACATTCATATTCTAGAAGATATTGGAGACCTAAAAAAGGTAAATGTATATTTCATTACAATGTTAATTAATACTTATTTGGTTTCTATATCATATTATTACAAACTTTAAACAAAATTATTATGTTAATGCATGTTATAAGTTTGTAGATTTTGTAAAAGGCAAATTCTTATTTTAGACGGGCGATTTCCCGTCTAAAATCGGACGGACTAACTGTAGCTATTTTTACAATAAAATGGTTACCATTTTCTTGATAAAATATTACCATTATTTTCAGGGTAAAGAGTGACAAATTTGAGATATAACATTTTATTATTAAATGGTTACATTTTATTAAAATGATAGTAATATTTAGTCCACCTTATTTTGATCAGTCTAAAGTAAGAATTTCCGTAAAAAGATGTATTGCATTTTTGTAGGTGGTGCAGGTGGAAAGGGAACTTGGGGAGGTATATTAGATATTCAAACAAGTTATGCAACCGATCAAAATGACCCAAATTACAATAGTCATGAGGTAAATATAGTCTATTTTTATAATTTTTTTTGTTCTAAGTTTTATTATATATTTTCTTTTAGTTACTCATAACTTTTAAATGTAAATGTCACAATAATAATGGACATTAAAACAAGGTTCACAAGCATGAAATTCGCTCTCATCACAAATTGGTTGACCAATTATCAGTATGATGGAGAACGTAGGTTATGTTTGTTTAACATCGAATTAATTTCAGCATAACCAGATTGTAACGGCAGATTATAAATGACATATTTTAACAGAATGTTTGACTAACATATTATAATTAGCAGAATTAATTTGAGTGTTTGATAACTAACAGATTATGTTTAGTAGATTGTTAGTTTTCTTTGTAAAATGTAGTAAAATTTTCTAGTTTAGAATATGCTAACTAATATGCTGGGTAAGCAGCACATTGTTTAACAACACATTGACCCCAAATATCCTGTTTCGGTATGTTATTTACCAAACACTCAAATTAGCATATTGACTGGTCAAACCTACTAAAAATTGATCAATATGTCGTTTCCCAAACATGGCCTTAGGCTCTGTTTGGCAAACGGCATAAGCAGATTCATAATAGCAGATAACGTTAACATAATACGGTTAGTAGATTTTAATAGCAGGTTTGACTATTAAATTAAATTAGCAGATTAAAAACTGGTGTTTGGTAAATAGCAGATTACATGATAATTAGAGCGGTTTCATGTATAAATTGAATATGATAATACAATATGCTGCTATTAACAGCATATTAAAAAAGAGTAGATTCCGACCAATATACTATCAGACTATGCTGTTTACCAAACACGTGAAAATAGTAGATTGATTGGTCAACCTACTAATTATGCCAGAATCTACTAATTTCTTTCAATATGCTGTTTACCAAACAACGCCTTACCTATTTCAAAAATGTTTTGTACCGCACTTGAAAAATAATTATGGACCAACTCATCTTGTTTTTGATTAATTTGCATATTTACATAAAAAATATATAATTTCATCTGTCACAAATTCAAGTTTCATATAAAGTGAATATGTTTTTTTTTCTTTTGCTAGGAAGTTGAGTTTTTAACTCCAAGGAGAACTAGTG
Organism: Silene conica; assembly: GCA_029255685.2. NCBI lineage: Eukaryota > Viridiplantae > Streptophyta > Magnoliopsida > Caryophyllales > Caryophyllaceae > Silene > Silene conica. Next base: position 2,233,769 of record CM055314.2, read on the forward strand.
AAGCATTAGAGCGGTATAAGAAGCAATCAATTATTATTATCGAAGAGTACTTTGCTAACGATGATGTTATATCGACTGCAAATGAACTAAGTGATGTCGGAATGCCAAATTATGATTATTATTTCGTTAAGAAACTCGTTTCCATTGCCATGGATCGACATGACAAGCAAAAAGAAATGGTCGCGGTTTTACTATCATCTTTATATGCAGACGTGATAAACCCGGCTCAAATTTATAAGGGATTCTCAAAATTAGTCGAGTGTGTTGATGATTTAGCGGTCGATATTCCCGATGCAGTCGATATACTATCGATTTTTCTTGCACGGGCTATTGTTGATGACATACTTCCCCCCATTTTCTTGAAAAAACATCTTGGAAAATTCCCGAAACAATCAAAGGGAATTGAAGTCCTGGTAAGAACGGAGAAATGTTATTTATCCGCGCCTTACCATTGTGAACTAATCGAAAATAAATGGGGCGGAGACAAGAATAAAACGGTCGAGGATGTTAAGGGGAAGATCAGCAATTTGTTGAGAGAATACATTGTGAATTATGACAAAAAGGAAGCATGTAGATGCATCAAAGACTTGAATATTCCATTTTTTCATCACGAGATCATTAAACGTGCTCTGATAATGGCGATGGAGAGACGACAAGCTGAAAACGAGATAATAAACTTGTTGAAGATGATTGCTCAAGAAAATTTAATCAACTCGAGTCAAATTTCAAAGGGGTTTAATCGATTGATCGATAATATTGACGACTTATCATTAGATATACCAAATGGAAGAAATATTTTACAAAGTTTGATTTCGAAATGTTCATCCCAAGGATGGCTTTCGGCTTCTTCGTTGAAGTCATTTTCCGTTGAGCCGAAGAAATTGTTTGTCGAAGAAAGCATTGCAAAATCGTTCAAGAAGATCGTTGAAACGATGATTCAAGAGTATTTTCTGTCCGGGGATACGATTGAAGTGTATAATTGCTTGGAATCGGAGAATTATAGTTCATCCTCTGAACTGAATGCTATATTTGTTAAGAAATTGATAAATCTTGCAATGGATCGTAAAAATCGAGAAAAGGAAATGGCTTCGATACTCCTTTCATCGTTATGTTTACCAGCTGATGATGTCGGGAATGGATTCATATCGTTGATGGAGTCAGCAGAGGATACATCTCTAGATAATCCGATAATTGTTGAAGACTTGGCGAAATTTATTTCTAGAGCGATTGTTGATGAAGTCGTTTCTCCTTGTCACTTAGAAGAGATAGGAGCGCCGTTTATTGGGTTACAAAATTCTATTGGGTATAAAATAATTCAACTTGCAAGCTCGCTTTTAAAAGCGCGACTATCAGGAGAACGGATATTAAGGTGTTGGGGAGGTGAAGGAAGTCGAGGGAACGGGAACGGGGGGTGGGCAGTTGAAGATGTTAAAGTGAAGATTGAGAAATTGCTTGAAGAGTATGAATGTGGAGGTGATATAAGAGAAGCATGTAGGTGTATAAAGGAGTTAGGGATGCCATTTTTTCATCATGAAGTAGTGAAAAAAGCTTTGGTGATTGTAATGGAGAAGAGAAATGAGAGGTTATGGAGGCTGCTACAAGAATGTTTTAATTCTGGGCTTATAACTGTGAATCAGATGACAAAGGGATTTGGAAGGACTGAGGAAGCTCTTGATGATTTGAGTTTAGATGTACCAGATGTCAAAGTTCAATTTTCCCGCGCTTTTGCAAAAGCGACTGATTTAGGCTGGTTAGATCCTAAGAACATCCACGTTGAAGAAGATTTATCATCAGGGTGCTGAGAGGATGTCCTCTTCTCCTCTCAGCATTCTGAGCAAGAGGAAGACATCCTCTGTAAATGGAGATGTACTTGTCTTCGCCCTTGTACCAAATAAGAGATGAAAAATTGTAGTGGGTATATTTAAATGGTGAAAAAGAAGGTATAGCAAAAAAAAAGCTTTTGTTAGTAGGAAGGGAATTAAGGAAATCTTTTCATATATATTTTGTTTTGGCCGCATGGCCGGGTGGTAAGGGAGGTGGGGGACTGTAAATCCTTTATTCCCCAGTTTAAATTGGGTGTTGCCTTATTAAAAAAAAACACAGAAATAATCCTCTTTGATGTGGCAAAAACGAAAAAAAAAGTAGATAGTGGAGAGTGGATAGATAAAAGATAAGATGAAGTGTCAAAAATATAAGATAAAAGAGAAGAAATAAGAAGATGAAGCCATCTTCTTCAGTGTACATGCATGCTCTAATATGTCTACTTCCTTCAAATCCTTACATCTTCACCAAACTCATCATCTTCTTCTTCATCATAATCAACCAACATACATTAGTTTCGATCTTTATACTTTACACACAAGGTACGACAAAAAGTTGAAAGCGGATACGGCTACGGATATATTTTGAGAAATGGGATCTTGCAAAAAAATTAATTGTTTCAATTGTATGTTTAACTGAGACACAAATGTTGCATATACAAAATAAAAAATATTCATATATTTCAGTAATATATAAAATAACCTTAGATGTTACCTTGTCTTTCTTCCTTTTTTTTAGAAGTATAAAAAAACTTATTAATCAATTGATTTAATACTAAACTCGTGAAATATTATCGAGATCATTAACGATGAAATAATTTTCTACAAACTTTAAAATTACACATATCGATGGTGTTTTTTCGATCGCACGCACCTTCTACAATTTTATTTTATTCATATTGACGAGTTATATGTAAAACAAAAACTTGTTGTAAACGGGTCAATTAAATATATTCATCACTAGGTTCGAAAGTAAAGTCATTCTCTTAGAAATCGGATATTAGTATTATTGCAATTCATAAGCAAGAAACACCAAAAAAAAAGCATTATCTCATACTACAATTTTTTATATTCGTAACAACAAAGCATTGTTGTTATGATTGCCATTGATAGAAAATTCCCTCGAATTGATGGCACTTCGAAGAGGGTTTATGATTTGTAATAACGGGGAATTATAAGGGACAGTACGGGAAGAGAACTGGTGTCCTTTGCAGAGAATCTGGGAGTAGCAACTGTTACCAGGGCTGAATTGATGGCACTTCGAAGAGGGCTTATGATTGCCATTGATAGAAAATTCCCTCGAATTCACATACAAACGGACTCAAAGGTGATTGAAGGATTTCTGAAAGACTTAGACAAGGAGCTTCTACCTACGGCACACACTCATCTTATTCTTGTTTGTCGAGCTTTCTTCTATGAAACGGATAGGCAAGCAGAAATACCCCATGTTTACAGAGAGGCTAATTCGTGTGCAGATTGGCTAGCAAATTTAGGGGTGAATCAGGATGTGAAGCTACGTATATTCGAGCCTAACCATACGCCGGGTCCTCTTCAGCCCCTCATTGATTTAGATGCCCGTGGCGTGGCATGGCCGCGTCTGGTCCCAAGTAATAGCGTACCGTAGTTTGTCGTAGTGTAGTTGCGTTTTGTTTGTTTGTTTCGTGCTTTCCTGTTTTTTCGTTTCCTGTTTCTTGTTCGACCTTGTAATGGGTTTTCCCACGTCTTTACACCAAAAAAAAAAAAAAAACAAAGCATTGTTGAAATTTACATAGTACTCCGTATATTGCACCTAAATGACATAGGATTGCAGATTTTTCAAGGGTATGGAATTATCCATAAATCTGTAAATAATATAATCAAAATGTACAAAAATAAGCCCTTCATTTTAATACTTTGTGAGAACTAAACAACGTTTTTCAGGTGATGAGTACCCCTTTAAAGATGTCTATTTATATAAGTTTTAATTACTAGTGCATAAAGGGTTTGAAATACTACTCATATCAACAAAGTTTATTTTCTTTTCTAAAAACTCATAATAAGAACTCTATAGTTAAGCGTGTTAGCTGGGGAGTTATATTAAGATGAATATGTAAACCCACATTTACACAATCCCCTATAAAATCTAGTGCAAAATAATGGCGGAATCATTGTTGACGTGGAATTAAAAACGCAAAGAAAAAAGTTCTAACTATGATAAATCGAGAATGTATAAAACTCTTAAGGATAAAATCCAAAATGGTTTGTCAAAAATAAATGTCACTTTTCTAAAGGAGTTAAAATAGAAACCATCAAAAGTGTTCAAGAATAAAACTACAAAAGAAAGTAAAAAGATAGAGCAGATGTGCAAACTACTCGCTAGCTCACACTGATATCCTCGGCCAAATAAAACAAATACCTATCATGTTATAAATTTATAATGATAAGACGATATTTACTTATATTTATACCCCTTAACTATCTATTTTTATGGTCGTCTTTCGCAATAGTTGAGCTATTATATTATATATTCGCTAGTTACGGATTTAATTACTGATATTATTATTTTAAATACAAATGGGCTTAATTAGTATTATTTTGGTATAGGAGATTACAAGACGGAAGAGAATGGACTGAAGGACGCGCTTAATAGATTAATATACAATGGAACGAGTTGAAGTATACGTGGGCCGAGTAATTAACGAACATTGCAAGCAAACCCGAAACGAAAGAAAAGCCCAGAAAATTGTGGACCTAGAAGTGTGTACGTACCTTGGGTTTTACTTTGACAAAACAATAACAAAATTGATTAAGAGGGAAATTGAAGAAACATCCACCGAAGCACAGCGAGAAGAGGGAAATTTCATTCCATCTCAAATTCAAACTCTTCCCAAATTCTATCTTTTATTGTTGTACGATTGATCCCGAGTGAACCACAGACACCGACCTTGATCAGTTATAAATACACCGTTCCATCAGAGGTGAGATTCGGGGGCGGAATACCCAAATACTTTCGTAGAAATTGAGCAAATTAGAGTGACGATTTGAGACCTAATTGGGTCGTGAGAGCAGTAGGAGACCGTACTTGGGCGGAGTCTTAGCACACGGTCCGAGTAAGGGCGAATTTGAGGCGGTTCCTAAGGTGCGACATCCGAAGTTCCGATTACAAATTCCGGGCAAAAATTAAGTTCTCTCTACCTCTCTTGTATTCAATTTATGTTTTATTTTCGTTGATTAATTTTAGTATTGGAAACTTTTGGTTGTTTACTGTTAATCTTTCAGTAATTTGTATCCAAAACTTTACTCATTCTTAATTGACAGTTGCGATTTTTAGCGGTAATTTGTTATCTTATTGTGGCTGAGATTGTATGCTCAAGCTATTTGTGTGTTTCAGAATTAGTTCGAGTCACATAATCCGAGTAGCAACTAGTTTAAATTAGTCCCTGCAAATTGGATATAGTTTATATTAGGAGTAAAATTTGGTCAGTTAATCTTTAGGTAGTGACGGTACCGAAGTATTAATTTGGGTTAATGATATCTTCTTAGTTCGATAATGCTTCTAATCCGGTCTTTAGTAAGGTGTGACAAACTTACATGGGTCGGTTAGTTAAGAATCGGTCTAGGCTTAGTTCAAGGCGATTGTAATCTTAGAGAAGATAGGGAGTTCTTGTTATCTTGAGTTCCGCAATTAACCTATGAATATACTTGAAATTAGACGTAAACAATAAACGGTTGACAAGCTAGACTTACCATAAGGATATGAGCTTAATTGGGTATTTGCTTTCGCATTTCGTAGTTCCACTAGTTTATCAGTTCTGTCACGAATCAAACCCCCCTTAATCGTACATAATGTTAATAGCCGTAAATATGTAAATAAATGGTATATATGTAAGTTAGTAAATAAAGGTACTCAATAGTTAGTTAGTTTTTCCAGTCTCTCCGTGGGATCGACCCTACTTATCCTTTACTATGTTGTTATTTTTGAGGTTAAGATAGGTTTTATAAATTGTTAATTTGTATGCGCAAACGACACGTATCAACATAACCACCGCAATCTGTTGACAATCATTAGGGAGTAACTCGACGTTCTCCCAGCGATATTACACAACATAAATATTGCACAAGCATATAATATATCAAAAATAGGTTGAAATATCATACCATATGTAATGAAAATAAATTACCAGTATCACTCTTAGAATAAGCATGTTGCATGCCTAAAAAGCAAAATTCTTCCAACGACAGAATATAAATAATACAGTTCAAGCCAGATTGTAACTAATTTTACGCCAAATTAATAACAACGGATATAATGTATTATAGAGTAAACTGTTGTTATTAGTTTATCTATTAATAACGGTTCTTAGTGTTTACCCGCTGTTAAAACTAATAACAACGGTCAACAGAAAAAACCCGGTGTTATTAGTTTTAATAAAATTCCGCGGCAACATAATAATCCTTTCGACAACGTTTTTCCTAATTTTCGTGAATAAGCGTTGTTGAATGGGCATTTTTATTGCCTGAATTTGTATTAGTGATTCTCGGAATGCGTATGTCAGGTAGGTGATCCTACTCAATTAAGTAATTGCTTTGTGTTGATTTGCATATTTGTTGGGATTGTACTGCTGTGTGTTCTTGTATACAGCTGATATCGGTGTTGGTGTTCACGCAGTGAATGACGAGGTTGAGATTTGTGGAACATATGTGTGGGACCGTTGCGGGAAACGACTCTCACTCCTACCGCTCTTCTGGGACCCACCACCGAGAAGATGTGCACAGTAATGATTTGGGTATCCCTTGCCGCGAACAAGTGGGGGATGATACGCTGAGATGATTTAGTGACTTTGGTTGTGACGGTGTGATGGTACAGTTGTGCGTTGTTGGTTCATGAGGGCGTGATTCAGGTTATTGGTATTGTCTATTTGAGCAATGTGATTGTATTCTCGGGTCTTCACATGTGTCTATTAGTATACTTGTACTGACGTGTGTTTTGTGTGTTCTGTGTGTTCGTTCCCTATATGTGTCTGCGGTGATCAATTGTTGTATGTAAATGGTGAGCAGTGCGATAGTTTCAGGTGTGAGTACTTGGATGATGTGCTTGCTGAGGTACTTGCTTGTTGTGCCCGGGACAAATTGACAAGAGGAGTCTTCATAATAGCCATCAACTATCTTGATAGGGAATAATGTTTGTATTTCTTTTTATGTAAGGTTGTTTAAACATTGTAACAACTTAATAACTGTTCTTTTATGGTCCATTTGATATTTACTTTCCTCAGAAACCGAGATGGTAGCGCCCCGGTGACTGAGGAAGGCCTAGCTAAGACTCCTTGGAAATCGGGGGTGTTACACCTTCACTTGTCTTTGACAAAAGTTTGAGACGTGTGAGTTGTGTACTTTTGTTTGGTTGTTGAGACTATTTAGGGCAAAAGCCAGGATATACTTAACTTGGGCCTCAAATCGACTCGAAAGACTAGACTCGCCAAGACCTTGCCCTTGAACAACTAGTAGATTTCCATGCTACCCATTATCATTCTACTCTAGTGAACCGAAACCATAGCCTTTTAGTATCGATTATATCATCATGTTCATTGCTTTCTTTAGTTTGGTTTTCTTCATCACTAGTTTACATTGTTAGTTTACTCTCTTTTTAGTTTAATCATAATTGAACTTCTCTCATTTAACTAGATTTTGGCTTAATCAAACTATGTATACCTCTACACCATCCTTGTGGTTCGACCCCGATTTATACTACTAAATTAGGTTTTTACGAATTATTGTTTGATTGTGGGAATGACGACAATCCCAACATCATAAGTATATGGTCTCATATATTTATTGGTTTTGCATTTCAATTTTTGTTAATTGTTGGTTATATTTAATTGTTGTAAACATGACTGAGAGAGCATCCAGTTACTCTCGAGTCCCGATTGATTGTCAATCCCGATTCTCAGGCTGTCCAGGTTGTTGCGGACTAGTTGATGCTTGCTTGGGAAATGTGCGAAACGAGCTTGATAAATCGTGTTAAGAATATTATTCCTTGAATATATTATTTGATCTCAAATCAATTAGTTATGTAAAGTTTTTATATCAGTTGCTATATTTTTGTAATTAAGATATCGTTTTGATTCTAGGTTAGAATTAGTCTCCTAATACAACTCATGTACCTTGTATGCATATATACCCTTGATGTATATTTTGATATTCAATATATGAAAATTATCAACATACGTTCTTTTACATGGTATCAGTCGCAAACCGATCCAACTAATAACCTACAATCCTTTCCCATGGCCGCCTCTGTCGCCACCCTCCCAAACACCCATGAGCCAACCGTCCCTCTCCTTCTTGTCAATCTCTCCATGGTTGACAAACTCACCCCTCTAACCTACATGTCCTGGCAAGATCAAATCGAGTCTCTTCTATTCGGTTATGATCTCCTAAAATTTCTTAATGGCACTCACCCATGTCCCGATGCCACCATACCCGACACCAAAGACGCTGCCACAAGCAAAACTATGCCTAATCCAGCCCATCATACTTGGCGTCGCCAAGACCATCTCCTCAAGGGCGCCATTCTCGGTACCCTTGATGCCTCAATTCATTCACTCGTCATGCGATCTGCTACTTCGCGTGATGTCTGGACCACTCTCGCCACCACCTATGCTAATCCCTCCCGCGCCCATAGTTTAAAAATCAAAGACCGTCTCAATTCCATTCGCAAAACCAACCAATCAATGACGGAATATATGCAATCCGTCAAAGCTTGTGCTGACAACCTTGTTGTTCTCGGAAAACCAATGGACCATGAGGATTTTATTGCTAAAATCATTCGTGGTCTGGACTATAATCAATACCGTTCCGTCATCGATGTTGTTCAAGCACGTGACGAACCCATCTCGTTTGAATCTCTCCACGAAAAACTACTCAACTTTGACCTCCGTAACACCCACAATAACGCTGCCACAACCAATGTTCCCTCTTTTCCTGCCTCTGTTAATGCTGCACATCGCTCGCATTACCAACCCCGTCACTCTGCATCACCTCTGCACCTGCTGACTCCTCTCACCCCAAACAAGACCTCCCTTTAAGGGCAAATGCCAATATTGTGGAGCCACCTGTCACGTCTTATTTTTCTGCTACAAATTCAAGCGTGACTACCCGTCTGTTATCCTCCCTTCTGGCACCCTTAATCGTACTAATACTGCCCCTCCTCAGGCTCACACAGTCACTGCCCCTCTTCTCCCTAACCCGCCCTCATTCAACTCCACCTACCTTCTGGACAGTGGAGCGTCCAACCACATCACCCAAGACCTAGACAATCTGGCAATTCACTCTCCGTATACAGGCTGCGAAGAACTCTTAAATGGTGATGGTACTGGTCTGCCAATTTCCCATATAGGTTCATTCACTCTTTCCCTTAATTCTACTACTTTAAAATTCAATAATGTTTTTTGCGTTCCCCGCATATCTCGCAACATCCTTTCTATTTCTCAACTTTGTCACGATAATAACGCTACTTGTGAATTCTCGTCTTCCTTTTGTCTTATTAAGGATCGTCTATCGCGGCGCATACTCCTTCAAGGACAGCTTAAGGACGGAATTTACGACGCACTCTTCCTGTGTCAGCCTCTCGTGCTCATCTGTCTCAAGTGACTCACTCCCTTGATTGGCATCATAAACTTGGTCATCCTTCAATTCCAGTACTCAAATATCTACGTACTCATTTCAATTTGGCAATTACTTCTGTTTCTTTTGATAATTGTATTGCATGCTCTATTCACAAAAGTCATAAACTCGCTTTTGCTAATAATACAATTCGCTCCAATGCCCCTTTAGAACTCATTTACTCGGATGTTTGGTCGTCTCCTGTTTTGTCTTATGGTGGATTCAAATATTACATAGTGTTTGTTGATCATTTTACAAAATTTATTTGGCTATATCTTATGAAATTAAAATCCGACTCCACACAAATTTTCATTCGTTTTCGGCATCTTGTCGATTTTTTTTTAATAAACCCATATTACAGCTCTATTCTGACAATGGTGGGGAATACATTAAGCTTTCCACCTATCTCGCGCATAATGGCATCGGACACCTCACAACCCCACCCCACACCCCGGAACTTAATGGCTATTCCGAACGTCGTCATCGATACATTGTTGAAACTGGCTTAGCTATGCTCACCCATGCCTCCTTACCTACAAATATGTGGCCACATGCCTTTGCCACCGCTACCTATCTCATAAATCGACTACCTACACCGACTCTCAAACACTCCTCTCCCTTTCAATCCCTCTTTGGTTACGCACCCAATTACACAAAACTACGCTGTTTTGGTTGCCTATGTTACCCATGGCTCCGTCGCTATACTACTCACAAACTTGAACCTCATTCTACTCCTTGCATCTTTGTCGGATACTCACCCACGCAAAGTGCATACTTCTGTCTTGACCCAACTACTCTACGTATTTATGTATCCCGTCATGTCAAATTTGTGGAAACCTCCTTCCCTTACCCACGCCTCATCACCACTCCATCCCAATCTAACAACCTCACTGCCCGAGACTGGACTACTACCATCATTCCCACTAGTCTTCCATCCTCCACCATTCCCTCTCCTCATCAAACTCCCCTCTCTGCCTCTGAAACTCCTCCAACCAGCCCCACTACTGCTTCCTCCAGCCCCACGTTCCAGTCCTCCTCCTCACTCTCAGAAGGTCTCCCTACATCAAACTCCCCTGCTTCCTGATATCCCGGTTTTTGTCGTCAATACCGGCATCAAACACATTTGTAAAAACCCAATTAAGTAGTATAAACGGGTTGTCGAACACGAAGACGGTGGGGATAGTTGTGTAATTATGTTCTAGTTTATGCGAGAGTCGGGGGTAATAGGCTTGTGAATGACTAATGACTAAAGAGCAACTAAAACAACCAATTAAAGCAACTAAATAAGATTGAATCGATGGATGAGAAAACTAGGGTTTCGGGGGTCACTAAGGTGGCTAGACGAAGATGCTAGAAAGAAAACTAGAAGGTCTCAAACAAATAGTCTCGGGTAGTCTCTTCTCTCGAGTCGACTAACCTAGGTCGGAATACCCTAGCTTTCGCTACAAATACCACAACCAACCATTAAACATGCTAAGACAAACCCCCAACCGTCGCTAAAGGCAAGTCACGCTAAAATCAAAGCCCAACTTTCGTTGAGGCAAATCATCAAACACCTAGCATGCAACAAATGGAAGACTACTTTTTTAAGAACAACTTATCAACTTACTAGCATGAACTTATCATCTAAATAACACCTAAGATCACCCCTTACCCTAACAAGGAGACTACTCACTCATGGTAAATGAAAACATGTGAATAGGGCATGAACAAAAGCTAAACATCATGAACAAACAAAGGATGAACAATTGATTCAAAGGAAACTTAAATAAAAGTAAAAACTAAGTAAAGATTAGAAGAATTATACCAATAACAATGGAAAAGGTAGTAGCTTGGATAATAAGTTGAAAGACTCTTTCAAATCCTCCAAAATACCACCCAAAATATCCTCTTACAATTGCTTAATAACAAGACTAAGTAGAATACTAAAGAGAGATTAACAAATATTGAAAGATTAAGTAAGGATCTAAAGAAGATTAAAATATTTAAGAGTGTTTTTGAGTCTAAATATTAAGTAATCAACCAGTAAAAACCCTAAAAATAAGCTTAAGAATGCGTAATAAGTAATGTGTAAGTGCGGGTTTATATAGTGCGCGAATTTCTGAAAAGCGACTCCCAGCCGGTCGACCGGCTGCCGGTCTGTGACCGGCTGAGAGTCCAAATTTGGACTTCTGAAAATTTCTTCTTTTTCCTCCAATGCTCAGGTACTGCCAGCCGGCTGGCCGGCTGCCGGTTGGCCACCGGCTGGGGATGCGAAATCACGGGTCTGACTTTAAATGAACAAAGGCATGGTGAGGGGGGTCCCAGCCGGTCAGCCGGCTGCCGGTTGGCCACCGGCTGGGGACCCAAATTCCTACTTCTGCAAAATACTTCAATATTCAAGGCTTAGGGATTCCCAGCCGGCGGACCGGCTGCCGGCCGACCGGTTGAGGACCCCATTTCGTCATTTCAGCTCTTTTCCTCCTATTTTGCCTTGATTTCATCACATTTTGCTCCCGTTTCTTCATTCCCGCGTCAAGTCCTACATCATGGCAACAAACATGTAGAAGAGAGATATCGAGTGCAAAAAGGGGCGAAATCGCGCCAAACGGGGGTGAAACGGGATCAAAACAAAAGGAAAACAAGAGAAAATAACGACCGAATTTGGGCTCATCAGAATTCCCCACACTTAAACCTTACTCGTCCTCGAGTAAGAGATCAAGTAACTACATAACCCTTATTAAAAACAAAGAAACAAACTAACTAAGCTAACTAGAAGCCGAATCGGGTTTAGCTACACCCGTAGCCCTTTCAACTCACAATTTGACATTCATGAGGGAGAATGCCCTATTGCAAGGCAAGTAAGGTCTTGCTACAAAACTTTTGATGCCAACAAGTAAAAACAAAACACGTATAGACAAGCAACATGCATCGGAAAAGAAAGAAAACCGCTCGCCTCATTCAAGCGGGGTTTTGAAAAACAAAACAAAGGAGGTCTAAAGCGGAGGATGCCGACTCAAAGTCTAACCAAGGTGTCAAACCCCTAAATCAAGCTCAAGCAACCAAGAATGACATCACCAAAGACCAAGAAACTAATTCAAGGTGGGCAAACGGAAGTACTAAGCTATACTTCCAAGAATGACACGACACACACATGATTCGACTCCATGCAAGACCCATAACCGATAAAAGGACCCTAAGTACCGACTCTCACGGGTGACACTCAACACATAAGGAAAGAAAGGGGGGTGATTTTTGTGACAAAAAGCAACCAAAATCACTCACCTACCTCAACTTGCGAAGCATGTCCGCAATCTAGAATGGTACTCCATCCAAAAATCAATGAAAAATGCAAATGCACATGATGAGAACAACTACAAGGATGTAATGGGGCTTGGGTTAGGTGAAAACGGTTTGGTGCAAGCACCGTTCTAGGATTTGAGGTTCAAAAACAAGAATGGTCGCCATAATCAACACAACACCTTATTACAACAACTAAGTAACGTCTATGCCCTAACTTTGGTTTTTGCAAAACCAAGCAAAAATTGCGTAAACCCCACTTACTTTGGAAAAATCGGACCCATCACAAACTTAGACAAAACGGTCATTATTAGAAACACCGCACAACGTCTACACCCTAACACATGACTTGAAAATCAAATCTCATGCAAAAAATGTGTAAACCCGGTACGCGTGCAAAAACATCAAAAGACCGTGTTATTGTAGCAACGGCTTTTTCTAAGTCCCCTTGATGGAAGGGACTTGTTGCTAGCCTTTTTCTTTTTCAAAACACGTATTTACATTTTTCTTTTTGGATTTTTCAAGACTTTTTCAACTTTTTTCTTTGATTTTCTATTTTCTTTCTTTTTTCATCTTTTCATTTCTTTTCTTTTTCAAACTCCCAAACACCAAATAAAAACAAAGTAACGACCACAACGGAAGAAGCCACCAACCGGCATCTGAATCCCCGACTCTACCACTAACAAATCACCATAAAAGCAACCATTCTTGATCAAGGAAGGATGTTTTTGGGATGTAGTTCATTTAGTAGTTTAGGCCAAATGAAAAGGTTAAGGCTCAAAGTGGTTAAACAAAAGGGAAATAAGATGCAAGGGTCAAAACAAGGCTAATTTGGCAAATATGGAGTTGATTTATTTGGAACAAAAGTTGTCTCACATGCACATGAACATAAATCACGGAAATAAGGAACGAGCGTCATTCTTATGCGTAAAAAACATAACACACCACGTAAGGAGGACTACTCACAATCCTAAACTGAGTCGGTTTGATGGACCGACTAAAAAGGAGGCTCTATCCTCACATTTGAGTAGCTAAGGTCGGTCTTAGGTCGGGTCAAGGTCTAACACGGTCTCACAAGGTGGTCGAAACTTGGTGATTAAGCCTAGACTTCCGGGTCCTTGCAAGCAAGAACCCTAACAAGGTGACATCAACGGTGCAAGCTATTAAGAGGGGAAAGACACAGGCAAGACAAAAATCATCATTGACGGCATATACCCTCCACTATTCAACCTCCTATGCATATTTACAAACAAAAACAAAACGGAAAAACCGACTAAAACATATTCACAAAACTATGAAAATGAAAAAGCATGTGAAACAAAAGCAAACTAAAACTAAACATAACAAACAAGCAACAACTAGAATGCTAAACTAACAGCACATCAACCACAACAACCACAAGTTCCCCGAAGGAACATCCAAAGCACAAAAATCCCGTTCTCCTTCATGATATCAACATAAAAAGAAATCGGGAGGGGGAGAAAGAAGTAGGAAAGAGTATACCAAGCATCTTCATTCTCCTAATGCCTCGGGTTGTCGTCATATCTGCAACTTGTTAGTCCACCAAGCATATATATACAAAACAAACAAAGAACAAAAACAAAAGAAAGGAAGAACATATTTTTTGAAATTTTTGAAATTTTTCGATTTTTTGGTATTTTTGAAGTTTTTTCATATTTACAAAAGCAAACAAATATTCACAAAGTGGATATTTTCCCTCCCCACACTTAAGATTTACATTGTCCTCAATGTAACAGAGTGCAAAGGGGGAAATGAAGAGAAAGAGCGAAAACAACATGTTTTTGGCTTTTTTGAAATTTTTGATAAAATAAAACTTGTTTTTGTGTTATTTTTTTTTTTGAAATAAACGGTTCTTCCTCCCCACACTTATTTATATGCATAATGTGAGGAGGAAAACCGGAAAATAAAGAACATATTTTTGGAAGTTTTTGGTTTTTCAATTTTTTTTTGGATTTTTGATTTTTATGAAAGCAATAAAAACAAAAAGAAACAAAAGAAGATGAAAAACTAAAAACTAAACTAAATGCAAACTAAATGCGTTAATCTACATGTATGCAAGCTATATGTGACAATATGATACAAAATGGAAATCTAATGTATCTAAATGAATGCAACTATATGCAAGTAAACTAATGATGTGAAAACATGAATTGAAAACTAAAACTAACTAACTAAACTAAACTAACTAAGCTAAATGCATGCTAAAAAGTAAAATGCAAACTAAAGTGAAATTTGGATTAAGGGAGTTACTTGCTTTGGAATTTTCCATGGGAGCAAAGTCATCACCAACCACCTCCAAAGGTGGTCACTCATCACCATCATCTTCATCACCATCACCGCCGGTACCGCTTACATCTCCTTCGCCATTGCCCTCATCAACCACCATGTAGTCGCCCGGGTTGGTCACAAAATCACGGAAAGGAGAGACATGCGACCCACTAGCTCCCGGGTCACCATACATGCCATGAGGAGAAGGGTGTCCTCGAGGGGGAGGGTCCGGGACTCCACGAAAATTCGGTGGAAAGATCGGGTTGGAGAAGTACCCCGGGGAAACATTAATCTCCCCGTAAAAACGCCCCTCGGGGGGCACATAACCCCTATCAGAAGGCATGTAGTATGACGGTCGACCACTATCCGGATGATGATAACCCTCGCGAACGGACCGATCATAACTCGGAAATGTCCCATAGGCTTGATCATGGTAGAGGTAATCAAGCCTATAGGTCAAATCCCTATGGCGCTCATCGGCCACTGCTTGGCGCTGGTCCGCTAAATCCGCGGCACTCTTCATGCCCAAGTCAACTCGGGCCATGAAATCAATAAGCTCTGGGGGGCATGAAGATGAAGATGAACCGGAGGCGGATCCCTGGAAGTATGAGGGACCACTCTGGAACTGGGACATGGAAATGGAGGGCTGCTGAAAAGGCTCAAACTGGAGGTCGGAAGGAGTGGCACCGACTCTATCTCTGGCGTAGACTCTCGGGGCACGCTGGTCTGGTGGGAGGTCCTCGGGGTCCGCCTCGATATCAAGGAGGTAAGAGGTTTCCCCGGCACAACTTTCATCAACTCGGTGTTTGGCAAAGGGACTGAATTCTTGAATTTGTTGTCAACCCGAATCTGCCAATACTCTTTGCGATCACTGGGGTTATACCGTACCCACCCCAAAGCATCCTGCAAGTATCGGCTAGATAACACATTCTCACCCTGAATGAAGTCGACCGTGAAGTGCCTCTGACAACGGTAGTTGGCAATCAAAGTGACCATCCCCCCAACACAAATGGGGGTATTGGGTTGAGGTTGGGATGCCAACCTACTCAAGTGAAGGGCCATATGGTGAGCAATGTTTAACTTCGGGCCACCAACCAAGTAACAACCAATTATCTCAAGCTTTGTAGTAGTGAAGTTGTGCGGCTCATCCCTAGAGAAAACGGTCCACCCCATGAACCTATGCCATATCCTAATCGGTGCCAAATGCACCCTATTAGCCGGTTTCTTTCTGCTTCTATCACTTACAAGACCGGTGATGGCTGTCCAAATGAGCTCGGTATCAAAGCCCTCCGGAGGCTTAATGGGCAATTTTCCGTCTAGCCCAAAAATTAAGGCAAATTCCTCTAAAGTGAGACGATGTTCCCTATTCATCAATCGGAACTCTAAAAATGCAACTTTCCCCAAAGTTCGGTTCTTAGTAACAACCAACGAACTCAAAAATTCCCAAGTTAACCGGGGAGATGTGTGAACCGGTTTTGTCTCATACAAGGTTTTCATACCCAAACCCTCAAAAAGAGCCGCAGTTATTTTCTCAATCCCTAATTCTCTCAATCCGGCTCTATCAATAAAGCTAGTTGGGTGAAGGGGGCGATTCTTAAAATAGGTGAAATTACCTTTTTGTTGGATTGAAGCAAAGGAGAGACCGGGAAAGCAAGGATCCGGGCCAATGTTGCAACTCTCCATCACATTTTGAACTTCTTGCTCAACCGAAGGGTCGTGCCTTGATTTGGATCGCCTTTCTGTTCTTCCCGACATGGCTAATTGAAGGAGAGGTGATGAGGGAGTGAAGGGGGTTTTGATTTGAGAGAGTTTGGTGGTGTTTGAGGGTGTTTTTGAAGGTAAGGGATGAAGAGGAGTGAAGGAAATAAGGAAGTAAGAAGAAAGTAAGAAGAAGAAATGAAGTGGAATGAGGGAAAAAGGAAGTGAAATGAGTTATATTATTCGCGACAGGCCCCTCCCAGCCGGTCTGGGACCGGCCGCCGGTCGACCGGCTGGGGTTAGGGTTTGATTTTTTTGATTTTTTCGAATTTTTTTCTAGGGGTTTGATTCTGAGCCGGCGGACCGGCTCAAAATAATGTCTTCAAATTTCCTATGCCTTCTCTTCTTCTTTTTTCACTCACAAAAACACTCCCAGCCGGCGGACCGGCTGCCGGCCGACCGGCTGGGGATTCCTTCTCCTTTGCTTTTTCTTCACTTTTGATTCACACATCTTGATTCTCAGCCGGCGGACCGGCTGCCGGCCGACCGGCTGGGAATCATTTCCTCTTGAATTTTGATTTTTGAATAAGTCATCGTCTTCTCAGCCGGCTAACCGGCTGCCGGTTTGGTACAGGCTGGGAATGCAAAATCTGAAATCTGCCCAAATAAACTATAAAAAACAGAAATGTGTCCAGGGCCTCCCAGCCGGTATGGTACCGTCGGCCGGTGAGCCGGCTGGGAGTACCTGTACACAATTTCGAGAAATAATTTAATTTGAACATAAAAATCAACTTTGCCTACGACGGTTTTGCCCATAATCCTCCGACTATACTCATGATTCATCCACTAACAAGCAACAAACATATCCAAATATCTCATGCAAGCTAAAAATTAAACTAAAAACCGAACTAACCATGAAACTAACATGCAATCTAGATGAACTAAAGGAAACTAATACTTACAACCGGTGGTTGTTGAGTGACTCCACCAAACCTTTCATGATCAAACTTCCTTGAAATCAATCCTCCTCGGGGAGTGGGTCCCCGAGGTCAACAACTTCGACGGTGCCTTTGGAATCTCCTTGATAATAGCGCTTAATCCGATGCCCGTTGACCTTGAAGGTGCCACCGCCTTCACTCCAAAGTTCAAAGGCCCCATGAGGTGAAATATCCATCACTTTGAAGGGCCCGGACCATCGTGATCTAAGCTTTCCCGGAAATTTTTTGACTCTTGAATTGAAGAGGAGAACAAGGTCTCCTATGCTCACATTCTTCTTCACTAACTTGGCATCATGCCACTTCTTCGTTTGCTCCTTATAGAGTTTTGAACTCTCATAAGCTTCATATCTAAGCTCCTCAAGCTCACTCATTTGCAAGAATCTCGTCTCCCCGACCATGTCTAAATCGAAGTTCATCTCCTTCAAGGCCCACCAAGCCTTGTGTTCAAGCTCCACCGGGAGGTGGCATGCTTTCCCGTACACAAGCTTGTAGGGAGTCATTCCTATAGGTGTTTTGTAGGCCATCCTCAAAGCCCATAGCACATCATTCAATTTTTGGGACCAATCTTTCCGGTTCTTTTGCACCACCTTATCTAGAATAGCCTTGATTTGACGATTTGAAACCTCCACTTGCCCACTAGTTTGAGGATGGTAGGCAAGTGCTACTTTGTGGGTCACTCCATAAGAGGCTAGGAGGGCTTTGAATGTATGTTTCCGGAAGTGAGAGCCTCCGTCACTTATCACAATTCGGGGTACACCAAAACGGGGAAAAATGATGGTCTTGAAGAGCTTTACCACTACCTTGGAGTCATTGGTGGGGGAGGCAACCGCCTCAATCCACTTCGAGACATAATCCACGGCTACCAAGATGTACTCATTCCCGCATGAATTGGGGAAAGGTCCCATGAAGTCAATCCCCCAACAATCAAACAACTCAATCTCCAAGATGGTTTTTAGGGGCATCTCATTCCTTTTACCAATGTTGCCCGACCTTTGACAAGCATCACAAGATCTAACAACATCGTGAATGTCTTTGAACATTGAAGGCCAAAAGAACCCTCCTTGAAGAACCTTGGCTATAGTCCGTGAAGCCGCCAAGTGCCCTCCATAGGCGGAGTTGTGAAGCCGATCCACGATTTCAAGCCCCTCTTCCTTTGATACGCATCTCCTCAAGAGCCCATCCCCACACTTTTTGAAAAGGTAGGGATCATCCCAAAAATATCTCTTAGCATCCACTTTCAACTTTCTCCTTTATCTCGCTTCCAACTCCTCCGGGATAAAGCCATTAACAAGATAATTGGCAATATCCGCAAACCAAGGCAACTTATTGCCTATTGCCATCAAACTATCCTCACGCAACCATTCATTGATTGGGCCATCTCTATCATGCAAACCATGATCCTCAAAAGTCAATCTAGACAAGTGGTCCGCAACCACATTCTCCGACCCCGACTTGTCTCTTATCTCTAGATCAAATTCTTGGAGTAAAAGAACCCATCTCAAGAGTCTTGGCTTGGCATCTTTCTTCAACATTAATTGCCTCAAAGCGGTGTGATCGGAGTACACCACCACTTTAGATCCCATGAGATATTGCCTAAACTTCTCAATGGCATGCACGATTGCCAACATCTCCTTTTCGGTCGTGGAGTACTTTGCTTGAGTTGAATCAAGAGTCTTGCTTGAATAGTATATCACGTGGTGTTTCCTATCCACAACTTGACCTAGGACCGCTCCTACCGCGTAATCGGATGCGTCACACATAATCTCAAAAGGCAATCCCCAATCCGGAGCACGAATAATAGGAGCCGTCACAAGTGCTTCTTTGATCCTAGCAAAGGCTTCAAGACAATCATTAGTAAACAAAAAGGGAGCATCCTTGAGAAGAAGAGAAGTCAATGGTTTGGCAATTTTGGAAAAATCTTTGATAAAACGCCGGTAAAAGCCAGCATGTCCAAGAAAACTCCTCACCCCTTTCACATTGGTGGGGGGTGACAAGTTCTCAATGACCGCCACTTTTGCACCATCAACTTCTATGCCCCTCTTGGACACTATGTGACCGAGCACAATCCCCTCCTCTACCATGAAATGACATTTCTCCCAATTGAGGACAAGGTTGTGCTCCTCACATCTTTTCAACACATTTACAAGATTAGAAAGCCCTAGGTCAAAAGAATCACCATGAACACTAAAATCGTCCATAAAAACCTCCATAGATTTCTCAAGAAAATCGGCAAAGATGGCCATCATGCACCTTTGAAAGGTGCCGGGTGCATTACACAACCCGAATGGCATCCTCCGATAAGCATACACACCTTGGGGGCATGTAAAAGTTGTTTTCTCTTGGTCTTCCGGGTGAATGGGTATTTGAAAAAACCCGGAATAACCGTCAAGAAAACAATAGTACGAATGCCCCGCAAGTCTCTCTAGCATTTGATCAATGAAAGGGATTGGGAAATGGTCTTTGAGGGTGGCCGCATTCAACTTGCGGTAATCAATACACATCCTCCAACCCGTCACCGGACGAGTCGGTAGGAGAGTCCCATCCTCTTGTGTAACCAAAGTTACACCCCCCTTCTTGGGGACAACATGGACGGGGCTCACCCACCGGCTATCCGTGATCTCATATATGATTCCGGCCTCAAGCAACTTAAGAACTTCACCCTTCACTACATCCGCCATTTTCGGATTCAATCTCCTTTGACCTTCCACTCTAGGTCGACTCCCTTCCTCAAGAATTATTCTATGCATGCAAAGGTTTGGGCTTAGCCCCTTTATGTCATCAAGGCTATACCCCAATGAGCTCCTATGATCCTTTAAAGTTGAAATGAGTTTGGATTCTTGTTGCTCATTGAGGTTGGCATTGATGATCACCGGGTAAGTCTCTCCCTCCCCAAGAAAGGCATACTTGAGGGAGGGAGGAAGGGTTTTGAGTTGTACCTTTGGAGGGAGCATTCCCTCCACCTTCTCAACTTCCTCATCTTCTAGCTCAATGTTCTCATCCATTTCCTTGTCTTCACTAGTTGTGATGCCACATAATTGTTCCATGTGGCCTTCCTCCTCTTCTTCCATCTCTACCATCTCCCTTACCACTTGCTCCACAATGTCCAATGTAAATGCCTCATCATGCTTTGGACCTTTCATCATAGTAGGTAGATTAAACTCAATTTTGTCATCCCCAACTCTAAAGGTGAGCCGCCCATTCTTAACGTCTATCAAGACGCCTCCGGTAGCCAAGAAAGGCCTACCAAGGATGATGGGAGTGTGGCTATCCTCCGGGATATCAAGGACAACAAAATCGGCGGGAATCAAATGCTTACCCACTTTGACGGGTACATCCTCAAGCACTCCCAAAGGGCGCTTGACGGACCTATCCGCCAATTGGAGGGTGATACTTGTAGGAACTAAATCATTCAAGCCAATTCTTTTTGCAACTTTCAAAGGAAGCACACTTACACTAGCTCCTAAATCACAAAGGGCACGAGAGATTGGAATGCCACCAACTATGCAAGGGATAGAGAAACTCCCCGGATCACCAAGTTTCTTTGGCTCCTTTTGGAGGAGAAGTGCACTACATTTCTCCCTCATAGCCATTACTTCTTGGTCACCCAAGGTTCTCTTGCCCGACAAGATTTCTTTTAAAAATTTGGAGTAAGTCGGCATATTCAAAATCACTTCCGTAAAGGGAAGGGTCACTTCAAGTTTTTCAATCATTTTACAAAAGTTTGTGAACTTGAAGTTTTCCTTTCCCTTCAAGGCCCTTGAAGGATAAGGCAAGCTAGTTGGTTGAGGGTTAGATAGTACCTTGGTGGGTGTTGGTTTGCTTGTTACCTTAGTAGTTGGTTGTGAAACCAACTCCTCATGTCCAGCATTCACCTCTTCCAAGATAACTTCATCTTCTTTCTCCTTATAAGGGAGGTCTTCCACATAAAAGTCATCATCCCTTGAATTGCCACCATCAACTTCTTTTCCTTTGTCTTTCACAAGCTCCAAGATAGGCTCCTCTTCACCATAATTGTAGTCTTTGTACGGGTCCTCTAGCTCCGTTCCACTTCTCAAAATCACCGCATGTGCTTGGTGATTGTGTGATGCATCTTTGGAACTTTGACCTTGGGCAAGGAAGCCGCCCGGTGGCCTTTGAGGATTGGCTAAGGCTTGAGAAGCGACTCTAGCCTCCATCTCCCGTATCTCCCTTTGGTTGGCACTCTTCAAATTAGCCATCTCTTGGGTGTGAGTTGCTTGCATGTTCTTGACAAGTTTCAATAACTCACCTACTTGGGAATCACTAGTATCTTGGTGAGGTGCATTGGTGAGGGGCAATGGGAACCCATAATCATTCCTTGCACCCCCACCTTGGGAGTTGCCCTTCGGAACTTGATTGTTGAAGTTTTGGCCTTGATTGTTTGGTGGAAAGTTTTGGTTGAAATTTTGGTTGTAATTTGGGTTGTTGGGATTTTGTGGGTTGTGGTTGTAGTTGTTTTGATTTTGATTGGGGTTGTTTTGAAATGGTGGTGGATTGAAGTTTTGGTTTTGGTGTTGGTTGTAGTTTTGGTTGTTGTTGAAATTTGGATTGAAATTTTGTGGATTTTGGTTGTTTTGGAAATTGGGGTTGAAGTTGGGATCATTGAAACTTTGTTTAAAGCCTTGATTGGCTTGATTAGATTGGTTGCCTTGGTAGAAATTGTTGTTGTTGAAATTGTTCCTCGGGTTGAAGTTTCCACCCCTTGGTTGAAAACCGGGGGGGTTTTGCACTTGAGGTTGTTGAATTTGATGAGGATTCAACACATTGGTGCTCTTGTAACTCATATAAGGACTACCTCTAATCCCTTGGTGATAGTAGTTTGAATTGGGGTTGAAAGTATTTTGGCTTCTAGGATTGTTGAATGCTTGAAAAGCATACAATTCTTCCTCACTTCCACTTCCCTCAATTGAGTTGTTTGCACAAACTTCAAATGTGTGCCCATTTCCTCCGCACAAATCACATGTGGCAACACTATTTACTTGGTACATCCCCGGGACATTGCTCTTGGTTCCTTTGCTAGTGGAGCCCTTTGTCAATTCTTCCAATTTCTTGGTTAACATGTCCAACTTGGCATTGGTTTCTTCGTTTGCCTTTGCATTGGAAAGGTGCTCACTAGGGTACTTGCTACTCTTCCTCAAGACATTCCCCCTAGTACCATAATTTTCCTCCGAATCAACAATCTTCTTGATGAGTTCCGTTCCCTCCTCATGTGGCAAGTGGTCAAAGCTACCACTCGCCGATGCATTAACCATTTCTTTAGTCCGGGGGAGAAGAGTCTGAAAAAAGGTTTGGGTTGTGTACCAAGGTGGTATCCCGTGGTGTGGGCACTTAGCAAGCAAATCTTTGTATCTATCCCAAGCTTCTCCCAAAGATTCTCCCTCGTCTTGTTGAAACTGAGTTATCTCATTTCGGAGCATCGCGGTCTTGGAGGATGGGTAGTACTTGGCAAGGAAAGCCGTTGCCAAGTCGTCCCATGTGGTGAATGTAGTTGGAGCATGGACATTTAACCACCTATCCGCCTTGTCGGTTAAGGAATAGGGGAAAAGCATAAGCTTTAGTGTCTCCTCGGGTACTCCCGTTTTCTTTATCATTGCGACCTTACCCTTGAACTTTCTCAAGTGCCCATGAGCATCTTCGTGAGAAGCCCCGCTAAAGGCGTTCTTCTCGATTGAGCTCATTTGCGAAGGGTGTATTTCGAAATTTTGAGGAACAAGAACCCCGAAGTTGATTGGATTGGTGGTGTCATTGTGATTGGGCCGGTTATGATCACGAAGAGCGGCCATTATATGAATTGGATGGTTGTTTGGAAAGTGTGGTGATTGTGGTGGTGATTGATAAAACGGATTGTCAAAATTGTCGAAAGTTGGGCTTTGATTTTAGCGTGACTTGCCTTTAGCGACGGTTGGGGGTTTGTCTTAGCATGTTTAATGGTTGGTTGTGGTATTTGTAGCGAAAGCTAGGGTATTCCGACCTAGGTTAGTCGACTCGAGAGAAGAGACTACCCGAGACTATTTGTTTGAGACCTTCTAGTTTTCTTTCTAGCATCTTCGTCTAGCCACCTTAGTGACCCCCGAAACCCTAGTCTCATCCATCGATTCAATCTTATTTAGTTGCTTTAATTGGTTGTTTTAGTTGCTCTTTAGTCATTAGTCATTCACAAGCCTATTACCCCCGACTCTCGCATAAACTAGAACATAATTACACAACTATCCCCACCGTCTTCGTGTTCGACAACCCGTTTATACTACTTAATTGGGTTTTTACAAATGTGTTTGATGCCGGTATTGACGACAAAATGGAAGACTACTTTTTTAAGAACAACTTATCAACTTACTAGCATGAACTTATCATCTAAACAACACCCAAGATCACCCGGCCCCTTACCCTAGCAAGGAGACTACTCACTCATGGTAAATGAAAACATGTGAATAGGGCATGAACAAAAGCTAAACATCATGAACAAACAAAGGATGAACAATTGATTCAAAAGAAACTTAAATAAAAGTAAAAACTAAGTAAAGATTAGAAGAATTATACCAATAACAATGGAAAAGGTAGTAGCTTGGATAACAAGTTGAAAGACTCTTTCAAATCCTCCAAAATACCACCCAAAATATCCTCTTACAATTGCTTAATAACAAGACTAAGTAGAATTCTAAAGAGAGATTAACAAATATTGAAAGATTAAGTAAGGATCTAAAGAAGATTAAAATATTTAAGAGTGTTTTTGAGTCTAAATATTAAGTAATCAACCAGTAAAAACCCTAAAAATAAGCTTAAGAATGCGTAATAAGTAATGTGTAAGTGCGGGTTTATATAGTGCGCGAATTTCTGAAAAGCGACTCCCAGCCGGTCGACCGGCTGCCGGTCTGTGACCGGCTGAGAGTCCAAATTTGGACTTCTGAAAATTTCTTCTTTTTCCTCCAATGCTCAGGTACTGCCAGCCGGCTGGCCGGCTGCCGGTTGGCCACCGGCTGGGGATGCGAAATCACGGGTCTGACTTTAAATGAACAAAGGCATGGTGAGGGGGGTCCCAGCCGGTCAGCCGGCTGCCGGTTGGCCACCGGCTGGGGACCCAAATTCCTACTTCTGCAAAATACTTCAATATTCAAGGCTTAGGGATTCCCAGCCGGCGGACCGGCTGCCGGCCGACCGGTTGAGGACCCCATTTCGTCATTTCAGCTCTTTTCCTCCTATTTTGCCTTGATTTCATCACATTTTGCTCCCGTTTCTTCATTCCCGCGTCAAGTCCTACATCATGGCAACAAACATGTAGAAGAGAGATATCGAGTGCAAAAAGGGGCGAAATCGCGCCAAACGGGGGTGAAACGGGATCAAAACAAAAGGAAAACAAGAGAAAATAACGACCGAATTTGGGCTCATCACTTCCCCATCCAACTCTCTGTCCTCACCCACATCGGCAATACCCACATCCCCCATCTCTTCTCCTCCACCCACTTCCACTGACCACTCCTCTGAAAATTTCGCTGCAACAAACCACACCCCCTCTCCCCCTCCTCCCCCTCCACAGCCTACTCTCCATCCTCATGGCACACGGTTGTCCAACAACATTATAAAACCAAACCCGCGTTATGCCAATCTTGTCACCATTCCAACTACAACTCACCTTCCCAATACCGTAAAACAAGCTCTCGTTGATCCTCTTTGGCGTAATGCTATGCAACTTGAGTTTAATGCCCTGGAAAACAATAAAACATGGACCTTAGTCCCTCCCCGCGACAACTACAATGTAATTGGATGTAAGTGGATTTTTCGTATAAAATATAAACCAGATAATTCCATTGATAAATACAAAGCTCGTCTCGTCGCGAAAGGATTTCTACAAAGGCCCGGGCTAGACTACTCGGATACCTTCAGTCCGGTTGTCAAACCCGCTACGGTACGCACCATTCTATCTCTTGCTCTAACCCACAATTGGTGTCTTCGCCAATTGGACATAAATAATGCCTTTCTTCAAGGCACCTTAACCGATGACGTTTATATGTCACAACCTCCGCGGTTCATAAATCCCGAACACCCAACCCATGTTTGTAAACTATCCAAAGCCATTTACGGCCTCAAACAAGCACCACGTGCTTGGTATACCACTCTCAAAAACTACCTATTAACCTCGGGTTTCGTTGGCTCACTTTCTGATCCTTCTCTATTTTACCTACATACAGCCAAACACAAAATCTACCTACTAGTGTATGTTGACGACATCATCATAACTGGGCCGAACCTAACTCATATCAACTCGTTTATTGACTCCTTTGCCACTGCCTTCTCTCTAAAGGATTTAGGAACTCTATCCTATTTCCTAGGTGTAGAGGTAACCCCCGACTCCCATGGTCTCTTACTCTCACAAACAAAATACATATATGATCTCCTTGATAAATATAATATGCTAGATGCAAAACCATACCCAACCCCAATGGCTACCACCCCCCCCCCCCCCCTCTCACGAATACGGGTGGCTCCAGAATCACGAATATTACCGATTATCGCGCGATTTTAGGCAGCCTCCAATATCTATCGTTTACTCGACCCGATATCGCTTTTAGCGTGAACAAACTATCCCAATTTATGCAAACTCCTACTGACCAACACTGGACAGCCTTAAAGTGTTTACTACGCTATGTTAAGGGCACCTCCACGGTTGGCTTACAGCTTTATCGCGCCTCTCCTAATCACCTTCACGCCTACTGTGATGCGGATTGGGCAGGGGACAAAGACACATATGTATCTACATCAGGTTTTGTAACCTATCTTGGGCGAAATGCTCTCTCTTGGGCCTCCAAGAAACAACGAGCACTTGCTTGTTCATCTACCGAAGCTGAATTTGGGGCCATTGCCGACACTACCTCCGAACTCATATGGCTACAATCGCTACTCTCTGAACTACAAGCACCTCTCACGGCTGCCCCTGTCATCTACTCGGACAACTTAAGTGCAACTCACTATTCCGCCAACCCCGTGTTTCACTCTCGAATGAAGCACCTAGCACTCGCCTTTCATTTCGTTCGTGAACGTGTTCAAAAAGGCACCCTATGTGTTCTACACATTTCTGGCAATGATCAATTGGCTAATGTTTTAACTAAGCCTCTACTACGTCCCCGTCATCATTCTCTAATTTCCAAGATTGGTCTCGCTTTCAACTCGTCCATCTTGCGGGAGCCTGTTAAGAATATTATTCCTTGAATATATTCTTTGATCTCAAATCAATTAGTTATGTAAAGTTTTTATATCAATTGCTATATTTTTGTAATTAAGATATCGTTTTGATTCTAGGTTAGAATTAGTCTCCTAATACAACTCATGTACCTTATATGCATATATACTCTTGATGTATATTTTGATATTCAATATATGAAAATTATCAACATACGTTCTTTTACAAATTGTTAGGGGTTTGATTTATATTTAAGAACCCTTAGATAATGTATTAGTTTGGTTTGGTTTAGTATCGATCCGGATTTGGTGAGGTGTTTCCGTCACTTTGACCTCATTATAATTTTTATACTTTGATTATCTTCTATATTTAAGTTATTTCGTTTATGGAATAATCCAGATTGTTACACCAAGAAAAGAAAAGATGGTCAATTATGAGTGTCGATGATAAAATTGTTCATTAAAAGTACAAAGAGTCTTGCTTGTGACGGATCCTAACCGTCACAAACTGAAGACGATAATATCTCTTTCACAACAAAGCAAATGAGAGGACAAATGTGGTGAAATGAAGCATGCCATGAGTTTGTGTCACTTGCATTTTGTGAGAGAACACTATACGTGTTCAGCTTCTAACCGACAGTATTCGTCTTTCATGAAAATTTGTGTTGAAAATATTACAAAAATAGAAAGTTAAACAATTAGCTAAAACAACGATAATGAAATAGATAAACAAATGACCGGGGAACTCGAGAAAATACCCCACTATATAAGATACAAAATGGGACGGATATCGGCTCTATTCGAGAGTAGGCGAGTAACAACAACGAAATACCAGAAAGCTAAAGCTACAACACATTTTCAAGGCAGCGATGTTTTGGAGGGAAAGGGAGAGAGAAAGTAGGGACTTCGATGGTGGTGGTCCACCCGTCGGCCATGTTCGCGTCCTTGTCGTCGGCGATTCTGGTATTGTTCTCATCCAATTCCTCTTTTTCCTTCTTTTTAAATTTCTATTGTATTTATTCTACTCCATAATTGATAGTTCATACACTACGCTCTCCGTCCCAATCATTTGGTTGCCGAACTTTGTTGGAACAACAGTGGAATGAAGTCTATTAGTGTTGTTAAAGCTTTATGATCAAGGTACTGAAATGGGTAAATTCGAATTTAGACAGTCGTTACTTGTTAGAGAAGATGAAAAGGTTTGTTGTTTAGGGTTTTTCAAAATCAGTGACTCTTGTATGAAACGGTGTCGTATTTGAGATTAGTCAAATCGTTGTATTGCTTATTTTGATTATAGGGTTAATAGGTTGGTCTCACATGACGGTCTCACCTACGTTTTTGTGGTGTGACAAATATTCAAGAATCTGAGAAAGGAAATTAGTCTGATTGGAGCTTGGTAGTCGGTTTATCGTGTGTTGCCAAACTTTTATCGAGGAATATTGTTGCTCTTTGGGTGGTGATCATAGCTTTGATGCATCTTCGCAACTGGTGGGGTAGTTGACATAGTTTTATTGATGTTGTGTTATATGTGAGACTTGTAATATATCACATAGTGGGTGAACATGGAATCTGGAATGTTGTTTCGCATTGATTTTTGATATTAAAATGGGGAAGCATGTGGCATGGCATGAGGCAACTAAACAATTGAGTAGCCACATGCATTCTTGCAACTCTTTTATTTCCCCCTTTTAAATGTTCATAAATTCTCATTGAAGACGGCAGTATCCAGGCACAAGCCACAGGCCGAAGACGGATAATACCCCTCTCATAATATGGAAGTGACACTATTCATGAGGTGTTCCATTTCTCCCCACTTGTCCCCCTTTTGCCTTATTGTGAGAGACACTATCCATCTTTAGCGTCTTCAGCTTATGATAGATAGTCTTCGTCACTAGCAAGACGCTTTGTTAAATGTTCAGGAGTATAGTTTGACTCACACTATTTTGTAAGCTTATGAGTTCTAAGGATGTATATATCTTCTTGAATGACTGTCGTATCCATACACCACCATAGCATTTGCTGTATCCATCTACTAGCATTCACATTAAGTATTAAACTATATCTGTTATTAGCCCTGATAAAAGTTTCTAAATGATTTCATTTAAGATTCAATATCTTCCTGTATTTGAATGGCTGTAATATTCATCGCTAATTGAGCTCTGAGTGTATAAAATAATGGTGGGCAGGTGTGGGCAAGACATCACTTGTACATCTCATTGTAAATGGTTACGCAGTTGCGCGCCCTAACCCAACTATTGGCTGTATGGTTTCAGTTAAGGTTTGATATTTTTGTCCTGACCTACTTATGAGATATAATGGTTTTCAGTAGGGTTCTAATCCTTTTTGTTAAAACATATTTGGGCAGCATCTTACCTATAAGAGCTCTGCAAGCTCATCAAACAGCTTGAAGAGTGATATGGAGAGGGATTTCTTCGTGGAGCTATGGGATATTTCCGGACATGAACGCTACAAAGCTTGCAGATCTCTTTTCTATTCTCAGATAAATGGTGAACCTTGATCTTTTATACTTCCTCCGTTCCATTCATTTCTTTACACATTCCTTTGTAGTCCGTTCCATTTGATTCTTTAAATTTCCTTTGTATGGACATCACTTTACCCATTAAATGACCATCTTATCCTTCTAAAATTTAAGAGGTCCACACACATGAGGACGTATTAGTAATCCAATATATAAAAACATTAAATACCCCACTTACTTCCACCTTAATCTTTGTGCAAAAGGCAAACGTAAAGAAACAAATGGAACGAAGAAAGTATTAATTTATACCATGAAGCGTTTCATGCATGGGTACAAAAGCATTGACTCCACTTTCTACCGTGATCTTTTAAGGTATTTTTGGTGTCTAAATGAATAGCTAGATGTCACATACACTTTCTTATTTGTAGTTTTTTCAGTCTCTCTCTGCTTTTCATGAGCTGAAGTACCCTCCAGACATACATAGATGGTTAGATCTCTGTAGTCATGTTCCAATCTCAATATCTCAATTGCAACACCGCATCATCCCTGGGTTGTCAAGATTTCGATGGTTATTAGGCAATAGAATTTTGAGGTGGCATCGGCCGACCTCTATCACGCAATGGCCAAAATCTGGCCAAGGACTTATTCTGAGATGAAGTCTCAAACTAAGATTTAATATGCAAGCTATTGTTTGCGACATGCCTATATGTGTCTTCTTTTTCTTAATATATATATATATTAAAAGCTTTTAGAGATGTATTCTTCTCTCCTCACAAATCATTTTCTCCTCATGTTGTGCCCAAGAGAAAAAACCTCCATTACTCCTAAGACACTCCTTAAGAAGCGTGTGAGTTTTGCTTATGTTTTAAAAACTAAATCATGCACCTTTAAAGGTTCATGTTTAAGGGATTACGGATCTTGGGTGAGGATTGTTCGGCAAAGGCACACGTTACTTCCCCTTCCTAACGGTGAGTATACCATTTTGTGACTGATATACCATATGTTTCAGTGTCGCCGAGGCCCTAGACAAGGGCCTATTCTTGATTCTCTAGCTTGAGTACTTGTGTTTTTGTGTGGTAAACTCGTAACTGCACCTTTCTTAGGAAATCCACTTAAGCTTTGTTCTCTCTGATTGAAACGATTGGAACGCATCTGTTCTGAACTTAACTTATAAGATCCGAACTGTTCTTATAGGCTAAATTGATTATAGGATTTGAACTGAACTTGACTTATAGAATCTTATAGAATCTGAAATGAAGTTAAATTAAGTGAATTTGAGTTCAAAAGAACATGGCCTTAGTAGCACTAATTTATTCGAGAAGGAAGTAAGTTTATGGACTGTATAACCTGATTGTTGCTCTTTCACATCCCACTCAATAACATATTTCACCATGTGTTCTTACCTAGTAAATGTTATTATTTCATTGTTTGATTTTCTATTTTAAGAGAGTCTTAACTTCTTAGCTAGGACAAAGCTATACAAACCAACAACCCCAATATTCAACCGCCAAGCTCTTACCAAATCAACAAGCCCTTTTGCCACATTTAAAGGTCTTTTTTGCGAGATCTTCGATTACTAAAAAAATTGGCAGCTTGGGGATTGATCTTCTTTGATTTCTTTTGGAGGCAAAGAGCTATTCAACGGTGGATTGATGTAGATGATTCCAAGTTTCGCAACGCAAAATTCTTTTATTGGATGGCGAAGAATAGGATGATGTTCAATAATAGTAAGACCTTCACAGTGATTAGGGAGGTTCATTTGAAGAAAATCTCCTTTGAGGGAAGCAATCATAGCGTATGACTTTGGAAATTTAGAATCTGATTTCTTTTTTAATCCTCTGTGGTTATTTGAGCTGAAGATGTAGTGGGAGTCTTGTTTTTTCCAGACATTTGGTGTGGGAATCGAAAATCCAACTCCAAGATATTTTTGAGTTGCTTCTCTCCAGAATAGCTACCACCATGGAAGTTATTTTGTGGGATGACATTTCCGTTATTCTCATCTTCACTTTCCCGACCTCCTTATTGTTTGGGAGGAACCTTCTATTTTGAGGCTTTCAAAGTTCATAGATATCGTCTGTCAATGTCGGCCCTCATGGAAATGATGAGACGATTAGTTTACGTCTATGATGCTCGGACTTGCCTGTTTTACGGGAGCGGGGCGTACCCGTATCCCGACGATCCGACACGGTATCCGTGTCCAGACGTGGAAAACGTGTGCCTCATGGAAATGATGAGATGATCAGTTTACGTCTGTGATGCTCAGACTCGCCTGTTTACCGGGTTCCGGGCATACCCGTATCCCAACGATCCGACACGTTATCCGTGTCCAAACGTGGAAAACGGACACCTTTGCAGGCGAGAAGATTATGGAGCGGATCGGGAGTTCGGTACGAACCATGAAAGATGATAAGTATTGCTGAAGAAGATGAAAAGATGGCTGCTTTATCCAATGGAAGAATGAATAGAAGGAATAGAGAGAGTGGCGGTCTTGTAAGGTTGCTCACATGTCCGGTATCGGTTTAGATCAGATTGCTTTCCTCAAAAATCTGGGAGAAAAGGAGGCGAAATTTTTCTAGTTTAATGGGCAGAAGATGACGACGGGATGGTGGTGGCCAATCTGGCCATAGTGGTGAAGGGTGATTGAAAGTTATATAAATAGGAGAAGGATGAAGTTGACAAGGTGATGTGGTGGACTGGTTGTGATGGTTCCACTCAAGTTCTGACCTGAAGTGTACCTGATTTTACAGGTGAAATTATCTCGAGTATGATACACGAAAATAAGGTCAACAGTTTGGTGTATTGTGATTTAAATTAAAGTACGGAGTATTTTGAGAAGGTGACCGATAGTTTGGGATATTCTTATTAAATAACCCAAACTAATTTAAGAATAATGGTAATATCCTTTACTATTATAGATAAGTGAATTAAATTAATTTATAGATAAATGAATTAAATTAATGTCTATGTAATAATAATTTGATAATCTATGTTACATTAAGACACCCTTCTTTACAAGATGCAAGGCTGTGAGTTGGTTGAACACTTGAACAATGGGTGTTTAGAACATGGTTTTTTCTAATTGTGTCCAACAAGAATAGGTGTCATGTATACAGGACATCATTAATTGATCAAAACATGGATTACAATTAAACGTTTAGGAAATTAGGAATATGTAATGTGTATACATTATACTCGTAAAACAGTTTGCAATGAATTTAGTGGTTGATCCTATTCGAAAATCTAGGTTTAGGGTCTACGTCATATTCCCCTCCTTCTATTCGGGACAGCAGCTAGTCAGCTACTATTGAATCTTGATGGCTTATTACTCTTTTACTTCTCTGCAAGTCTGCTAATTTAACTATTCTGCTGTAGCTATGAGTCCATATATCAATGTGTAAACGACAGTCTTGCCACTTAAATGTATTTACGTTCAGACTGGAAGATGGAGCAGGTTCTAATTTGAAGAATTAGTGTTAACTTTGACTTGACATAGATGCCATAGGCTTTTAAGTCAATGACTGTGGTGTTACATACAAAGGTTATTGCTATATTACTCTGGTTCCTTTTGACCTGTATAGCTGTAAAACAGGTACTTCTCCTTGAGTTTCCTGGCTGGGTCGCTTTGACTTTGAATATGGAAGAACCTCTAGCTAGGCTGGTAACTGTTGAATATGTCTATTTAGCTTCTCTTGTGGGTTTTTTTCCTCCTTATTTATAGAGCGTACAATTACTCCTCCATTGGTTATGATATGGGGACATGGGGCTAGACTAGGTTTGATGTACGTCTTAAAGCGTAAGATTTGGGTACATTTAAAGTCAGTCCAAGCCTCCAAGGGATAATGTTGATGAGTCATGTTTGGGGCTTGAAGGGAGTTCTTGAGTTCTTCCCATGGTGACACTCTTATCAACACTCACTTGAGAGAGAATATTGACCCCTTAGCCAAGTCTGTGCTTTTATAGAGTCTGGGGAGGAAACAAAAAATGTGAAGGAGTGTCAGAAAGTCTTAGGCAATATGCTAATTTGTTGTAATGATGAAACATCATAATCCTGCCTTCAAATGAGATTGTTATGTACAACTTCAATTTTGTTTAACAGAAACAAAACCTTCGTTTTACTAGTTCAGTTTTCTTACTGTGCCATTGAGCACAGTGGTTAGCATGCAAGTCTAATGGTTGTATTTGTCATCCTTCTACTTGGCAGGTGTCATTTTTGTTTATGATTTGTGTCAAAAAAAAACAAAAACAGGACTCCAGAAATGGGCAGATGAAATTGCTGCAAACGGGACATTTTCAGCACCTTTTGCAAATGGCGGGGCTTATGGGCTTCACGTGCCTTATATAGTCGTCAGCAACAAAGTGGACCTTAGCTCAAAACAGAGTGAAAGTGGCAGCAGTGGTAATCTTGTTGATTTTGCGAGGCATTGGGTTGAAAAGCAAGGTCTTCTTTCATCAAGCGAGGATCTCCCCTCGACTGAAAGCTTCCCTGGAAATTCTGCCCTAGTATCTGTAAGAACCAAACCTATGTTGTGACTCAAAGTGTGGCTTGCTAAAGGTTTAATTTGGTGACCTGTGGACAATGGGAGGGGGGTGGTTGTTGTTCCTTACACCTTAGTGCTCGTTACGGAGCCATCAATTTGAATTACTACCTGAAATAATTTTTTTAATCTTGATTTTGTTGGAACAATGTTTGCGTGTAGTAATTTTATGTGATAATCATTGATTTGAAAGTTATTTAAATCTAGAAGACTCACGGTCTCCTCTCAAAAGAAAAAAGAAGACTCACGGTCAATCAACAACTATTTCTACTCAGGATGAAAAAAATTCAGCTATTAATGTAATTTTGGAATTGAAGTGTAACAAAGTAACCCCTTGCTGTTATGCGTAAATAACCTGGATTTTACTATGGGTGGTCTCTGAAAGGCATAGGAGCACAGTGCATAAAACATAGGTAGGAAGTGAGGTCTTCTAGAATGTTTACATGGTCTTTTCGATCTTTTTCAGTTGTTTATTTCTATTTTCCTTGAGAAACCATTTGATACTTGTAACTAAGTTTTCATTCCTCTAGTGATTGTCTGTGGCGTCAATTACAGACTACTACCCATTTTGTCTGTAAAATTTTTACCGATTTGTGTAAAGAATATTATTCCTCATTGCTTCTCCCGCATGTTAATGAGGGCCAATGAATCTAGGAAATTGACTCTAATGTGACAAATTCATGCATATAAATGTCCTTCGGATGCATCTGATATTTTCTAATGGAATTATGTAGGCTGCCAAGGAGGCGAGAATTGACAAGGAAGCTATTACGAAGTTTTTCAATTTGGTGGGTGTCTTCACTTACCGAAATATTTTTTTTTTCTTTCCTTTTGGGGAGCCAGGTTCAGCCTAGATTTAAAAACGTAATATATGACTTTGTAGGCTAACATTCGAACCATCCTTCTATCAGTTGATTAAGAGAAGATATTTTGCGGATGAAGTGCCTGCACTGTCTCCATGGTCGATGTCGCCTCATAGAACAGCACCTGTTTCATCTGATATCTCGAGCGACGATGAATTTTTGCATCCGAATGTCAGGTGCGCTTCATCAGATCATTTTATCTATCAATATGCTCAATCACGAGTCCAGTAGAGTACAATTCAAACTTTCATGTCACTAGAGATTGCCTCCCCAGTCCCTCCCAGAGTTGGCAATTGGGTCACTTGGGCAAGTTTGGGGATGGGTTTATATCGGCCGAGTCATATCAGGTTTGCTGTTTGTCGTGCAATACATCGTTGGGATGTTGGGTATTATTGGGGATGCTTGCTTATGAATAGACAATTCATTTGTATATTCAAGTTGAGCTATAATATCATTAGACACATTTATTTTGTTTCTGAGTTAAAATTATCCAGTTAAATGCCAAGTTGATCAGATTTGGATCATTAGTAAGTCAAATCGTTGTCAGGTTATGAATCGGGTCGAGTTGTTGTCAGGTCATCTCGAAATGGTTTTGTTTCGGGTAGGGTTTAGACAAATTGAGTTGTATCAGTTATAGGTTTGGCATCTGGTCGGATTTGGTCCACCAATTTTTCGAAGGGTTGGGTGGTCTGGATCCCGTTTTGTGGGTCATATTGTCAAATGAGCTTTTGCCAGCTTTTCCTCTTCCTGATCAAGGCCCAAGGGTGAGAGACTACTTATGTGTTCTTTTTTTTTTTTTTTAAAAATAGGGAATTAGAACCTAAAAAAATGCAGTTAACAGAAGTTTCTCTTTTTTGATGGAACTCTCTGCAGGCTGGGAAGTAACGTATACAACTACAATACGCAGCCACCTCTCCCAGCTCAACATAATCTACCACCTCCTCCTACGTTGTACCCTCAACAACCAGTCTCTACCTCTGAAAGCTATACGTACCCAAGAATCTCTCGAAATATCTCCTCAGAGATGACATACTTGAAATCAAAGCGAACTGATATTGACGTCTGATTTCCTACTTTCTGGCCATCTTTGTGGGTTCATATCGTTTTTCCTACATTACATAATATCAGCGGCAACATAGGGAGCTAGCTTAGTGTCTATTTGTAAGACGGCCGGATTCCTGTAGTTTTTGTGTATGTCGATTGTCGAGTGATTTGTTTTTGTCTCCCGTCGATCCTGAGAAAACTAATGTACAGATTACAAAAATGTCAGTTTAATAGTAGAGAAGGCGCACCAGTGGATACTGAATCAATGGTGTTGGTTTAGCCATCTGATATTAATGTCTTTGAAATGTCTCCGGACGAGTTTTGAACGTATTCACTTCCAAGTTTACCCAATGATTAAAAGCAGCACAAATTCTACTTTATGACGGTCGCACATGCGACCAGTAGAAAAGTAATCACATTTCTACAAGTAGTGATCACTTTATTTGTTTGAAAAAATGACCTGTTTGTTTGAAAAAAAATGACCTATTTTTTTTAAAGGTGTTCACTATTTATAAAAAATGATCATTTTTTACCACAAAATGGTCACATTTTACAGAAAAACACTGGATGAGACTGTTGTACAGGACAACTACTGTAAAAGCAATGGGGCTAATGCAATTATGAACTATTAGTGCTTCGATAGACAGTCTTTTTCGTCAATTTTTAATACACTGCTATAAACCGTAGTAGGAATATGTTCTGATTAAGACGTAAACGCAGTAATGAATCAGAAACGATTAATCTCAAGAAACCATCGTAGAAATCTCCAGTGTTAGAGAATTGAACTTGAAGCTTCAAGTTGAAGACGAGATTTTCAGCTGTTCGGTTTTTTCACCATTTCTTCTACATAGAGGAAGTTATCAAAACAAATATTCAACATTTTAAACAAGCAGTTGCTAATATTCACAGAAAAAAAAATTGTTTACATCAAAAGAGATTAAGCAGAATATTCTCCAGCTCAAAACAACCATACTTTCTTTTGGTGTGAAGGGAAGGCGTAACTACGTAAGGCAATTTCGATACAAGGGGCTGGGGTTCCAAACTCGTGGCCAATTGTCCACACGCCCACAGTCCTGCTGCTCACCACTACGCGTCATTCAGAGAACTTTAAACAAATTAAAGAACATAAATAAACCAGTAATATGCGGTGTGACATTTCAGTTGCAGGATTATTACAAGAAACAAAATCTCACTCGAAAGCAAAGATGTTATCGATATGAAGCTATGAAAGTCGTCAACATCACCCACGCTAACACCACCCACGCTTCTGAAGGAAGTCCTTAGTTCTCTTCCTCATCCGGATGAAAACAATGATGGCACATGTAAGGAGCCATGGAGGGATTCTAAAACCTTTCATATTAAACTTCTCTGCCCACGCAGGTGATTCAGTTACAACCAAGGTTATCAATATTGTTATAAGGACTACGCCAACCACGATCCTTGTAATGGGTTTAATCAAGGAGTCCTACAAAAGAAGACACGAATAACAGTTTAAGTAGATTATAGATATATGTAATGGGCTACAAACATGGTTTTAAATCTCGGCCGATACGATACGACTCGGGCAAGTTGTATCGGATTTTCACTCTACCGATACGAGATATCACCGATATTCACCGTGATCCGTCCACGGTGGCCGATTAAGGTCCGGTTATACCGCTACCGTGACTTCGACCGATACCAAGATTTAAAACCATGGCTACAAAGAAGCAACTACAATAAAAGTGAAACGAATTAGTAGCTCATGTTTAAGATTACACTTGCTCTAATAACAGAAATATTTGACTAGCAGAAAGGGGTAGAGGTAAGCAGAGACGGGCAAAAGATAGCGTAACAAATCAACATTAGACAGAATAGCTATAAGTACTGGTTTTGAACAAAGCTACATTAGACAAACCAACTGATCCAAAATAAAACACGAGAGCAACTTAGCAAGTGTAGGGAGTTGGTGTGTCTATAAAGCATAAAGCATCTTTGCATAAATATATACACCGAAATTCACTAAGCACAACAGGAACTCCACGGAAAGCTTGAGAGCTGAAGAAGTCTGAGTAACATAGCACGATATTACTTAGATCGGGAAAAAGTGACTTGACCTGACCCATACTCGAACTGGAAAACCTCAATATGACCCAATCTCATCCAAGTTTTGATGTCCCCAATTTAAACCATACCCCAAAATGACCTCATAATACGACACCCGAAACATACTGGAACCTCGAATGATCCGACCCAACACGATATGAATGCGAACATACCCTAAAAATGATCTGCCTCAGAACTGTGCCGGGATATATTTTTCCGATAAAATCACCGCAATAAAAAAAACCTATGACGTAAATATGAAATTGGAAGTAATACTAAACCTGGCAATAGTCATTTAGGTCAGTTAAGGTTCAGGCTGAGAACAGGTACACAGTGAGAGTTTTACTGCCATGTGATAGTTCAACAACGAAAAGAAGTAATGACTTACTGAAAAGTAATTCAACCCACAAATAAACAAGTTCTTTCATTGATCAGTAGCACTGCAACAGAAATGACGAGAGCTTAGCCTCAGTTCCTCTCTCAATATATGTTGCAACACAAAATGAAGGAAGCTTGAGATTTGTGACAAAGTTGGAGATGTACTAGAAAAAAATCATGTGCTAAAAACTAGAAATTACCCACGAGCACTTAGATAAACTGGTAAAAGGTTGTTATAGCTTATCTAGAGGTCTCGGGTTCAACCCCTAAGAGAGAGAGCGTCACCACCCTTGCGGTCCTACTAGACTAGAATCCGGTTAAAACCGAATGGTATACACCGGATAAAACCGAATGGTATACACCAAAAAAAACAATAAATTGTTTGGAATTCAGTTTAAAAGATGTTCGGGCCTCGGGTACACAGATGAAGTGAGTACCCGCTACCCCCAAGGTGACAAGGTGGGAGGCCAAGGTGTATTATATTTACAAATGCATTTTGAGATTTCCCCAAAAAATGTGCATAGGGCCTCTTTTATGTCTTGTGAAAGGCTAACATTTTAAGAGGCGAAATTGTGAATTGTAATATGGAGGACCAACAAGAATGGTAGAATGACAGTACAAACTAAATAATAAATTAAAAAGAATGCATTTCTATCCATGTTACTCTAACTTAAAAGCTGGTACCTTAATTAACAAGTTGACGGGTTGTCGGACACGACTATGAAAAGGTTAGTGTATTGACCTAAAATGTAGTGTGTGTTGGTATGTTTGACGAGCAAGGTGTTACAGTACATGAATTGTTATGTGCTTCAACGTTTGCACATTGCACACATTGGATGCACCTCATAGATTGTACCTAAGGCAACAATAATGGTGCCTAGGCACTCCGCAGGCACGCCTTTTTGTAACAACGGTATTAGGGTATAATTGAAAGGGAATCAAGAAATAAGTAACGAGTGTAGGAATATTTATGTTTACGATGTAATCCAATAGATTGTTACAATACTGATCATTGCTTACAACCAAACTTGCTCAAAGGTATTTAAAATATCATTACCTAAAAATACCTTGCGGACACCTCCGCTAATAATCACTATTTCATATTAAAGTTCTAAAATATTAACACCAAATGTTACTATTCTTGAGGTAAAGCTTCCGAAATTTGCTCCTCACGCCAAACAAATTGTTTATACCAGTGAGTTGTCTACTTCGCTAGGTTTTCTTTTCGAGTCGGTCTACTTTGCTAGCTAACACCTAACACTTGACACTAACTATTACATCCCTATTTACCATGTACTACTTTACAGCATCACTACAAACATCTATCACAATTTTAGGATATATTAACTATCCTTCCACAAAGGATGTTGCCTCTTACAAAAGTGTGTTGCAGTTAAGAGTGTTCTTCATAAAATAGGTGGTGGTAGCATCTTTTGCACTAGTACGAAACCTCCACCATTAGTAAAAATGTCTACGCCAAATGAGCCATAAAATAACAAAAAACCTTGGAAAAGCAACAATCTGGTGATATGACAAGGAAGGTAAAAGGCAGCCTAATTCAACAATTGCATCTTATACCGTCACACATACTACTCTAAGGTCTTGTTCTTTCTGGCTTAATTTCAGCTCCTTTCAATTTTGCTTGGCTATATTCCGTTAGGTTTTTTATTTACGTTCAATCAATTATCTTCAGTTAATCTCTTCACAAAATTAACTTTTAATTCAACTAAATTCAAACCACCCCAATTCCACCCCATTTAGTTCAATTAAGTTCTACCCTAATTAATTCACTTCAGCTCATTTCGCCAACTAAATTCAAACCACCCCAATTCCACCCAATTTAGTTCAATTAAGTTCTACCCTAATTAATTCAATTCAGCTCTTTTCGGCCGAAAAGAACCGTGCCTAAGGCTATGTTTGGATAGGGGGATTTGGAGGGAAAGGGAGGGGAGGGAAAGGGAGGGATGAAGTTTCTCTTGTTTGGATACAATATTTAGAGGGAGGGAAATGAGGGGGAAGAAATGAGAGGATCTATTTTCCCTCCTTTAGTTCAAATTGTTTTCTTTCCAAAGGAGGTGAGATTTGGAAGGAAAACACAAATTCAAAGCTTAATAGTTGTATGAGAAGTGTATTATTATCACTATCTCGTTTGTTCGAGCTCATTACTTCTGGAAACAATCACTCCCAAAGTCCCAAATCAAATGAACCCTAATATTCTACAATTGTTCCTCAATTAATCTCTTCATTTGAAAAGAAAAGGCGATATAAAAGGGAAAGAATGAAAACCTTGGGTTGGCCATCGACGCAAATGACGGAACCATCCTTATAAGGCAACAAGGAACGGCCATTACGAGGGTGGAACCTGATAGGAACAGCACGAGTAGAAGTAGAAGAGTTGAAAGCGTAAAGGGTTTTGAAACCATACTGTTCCATAATGTCACGAACCTCGAGCTGGTCTTGATCCCAACCGCCCAGACTAGACTTGAATTCTGCAATCGGACCTTTGCCTTGTCTGTATACCTTCACCTCAACTTCTGGAACCTTCGTTCGAACAGATCTGTTGCGGTTAATTGATGTTGTTGTTGTTGTTGTAGGGGTGATCTCGGATGTGAGGTCGTCAGGGTTCAGAAGTGGAGTACTCTCTTCTTCATGCTGATCTTCCTTAACCTCCATTTTTGATTGATTGATTGATGTCGATTGATGTTGCTGATCAAACTGATGGATCGTCCTAGTATTTCTGAGTCTTGACTTTCGACTTTGGCTGCGATTTGTTATTCCCTTGATATTTAGTTTACCAATTAAACCTTCACGAATACTATTATCAGTATTATGTTATTGGGATATTTTAGCATGCAACTTAAATTTTTTAGGGTTATTTTACGCGTTAATCCTGTATTTTTTTTTTAATTCTATTTTTAATTTTACGTGGTAACCCTAATTTTTAGTGAACAAACGTGGTAATCTTCAATTTTGCTAATTTGTATTGCTGTGACCCTTAACATTTTTTCCGTCAGATTTGTCCGTTAAGTATGTGGGGGTGGCAAATTGAATTTTGAGATTTTCTACAAGGTAACAATAATCTTAAAAATATCCATTATTTCCTCAATTTATTATTATTAACACGTTTTTCACTTTATTACTCAAAACAATGTCAACTCTCAATATCATCATCTCTTCAAAGTTTCATTACCATAAATCTCCAAAAATCGGGTTCAATAATTAACAAAGAAATTCACTATTAACCTTAATGTTTACAAATGAGACTTTACTCTTCAATTGTACCCAACTTTAGTGTCTCAATATGTTAAACAATTAAAGTCATTATTGCATTTACAACATTTTTTTTTTTTGGATATTTGTTGAGCTTTTAAAAACAATTTTTTTTAAATTAGATTATGCTATAAATTAAATTTGGGATTGATTATTATAATGCTTGATATATAGTACTTTTACTATACTATTTAGAATATTTTATGGGGAATTTTTTGATATCGAATAAAGTTTTTTATTGAAGTTTTTTATTCAAAATTCGGTCTATTGAAAGGGTAATGAG
Organism: Silene conica; assembly: GCA_029255685.2. Taxonomy (NCBI): domain Eukaryota; kingdom Viridiplantae; phylum Streptophyta; class Magnoliopsida; order Caryophyllales; family Caryophyllaceae; genus Silene; species Silene conica. The sequence goes on from CM055314.2 coordinate 2,275,620, forward strand.
GGTGTATTTGACAATTTAGGTGTAATAAAGCAAAATTGCGAAATTAAGATTGATTAAGGGATTATGTTTTTATACACATATGATTTGTAAAAAAGTAAGGTTATGTTTTAAATATTTTAAAAATATAGGGTTACCTTATAGAAAATCTCAAAATTCAATTTGCCACGTCACATATTTAACGGACAAAATTAACGGAAAAATAATTAAGGGTCACGGCAATACATATTAATAGAGTTGAGGGTTACCGTGTGTGATCTCTGAAAAGTAGGGTTAACGTATAGAATTTGAAAAAATACAGGTTACCAGGTAGAATAACCTTTTTTTATATTATACCCTTTGTTTTTTTAGATTTAAATTATAGAATCTTAAATTTCTTAATTTTTTCTCGATCATAACCTTTTTAATTATCCGTGCTCTTGATCTAGTGGAGATCCGGGTTTCTTTAAAACATCCAAATGATGGACTGCGAGCTCTTGAATTCAAATCGTCCTCGATGATGAGACTTGGCTACATGTCTTCCAGTGAAGGTTAACCATGTGAATTGAGCTTACATGGTACGTAGCATGGTATTGTTGCGTACCCGGAGAGGATCAAGCTATAGCTAATCAGATGGACCGACCCAGACCCGGGCCATCCCGATTTTTTCTTGGGTTTGGGTCTGATAGTTTGGCCAAAAAGCCCGGTTTTTGGCCCGGCCCGACCCAACCCGAAATTATTCTTTTTTAAAAAAAAAGTTCGAAAATTGAAATCATATATCATATCACACTAATAACCTATCACTAATGCATTGAATTATCAACTTTGCGGATATTTTTAATTTTTTATCGTATGACTTTAATTAATTAGTGTACTAATAATTTTTTGTCCACTCATGAGTTATGTATGGTCATATGTTATTGTTCTCTTGACCAAAAGAGTAGAAATCAAACATCTAAAACTTGAAAAATTTATTTCGTTACTAATAGTTTGTTCACGTATCCATTTTGTTGATTGTTTCGTATTATATTATTTTAGTCGTAATTTCAATTCTGTCGCTATTTAGAAAATTTTTTGTCATGCAAATTTTATCGCAATAATTTTTATTTATGATATTTTTTCGAGAAATAGGAACATATATCGGAGGTACTACCTCACACTTTTCTTAGTTTTTGAGCATATGTATATTTTTTTGAGGATAAGAATACTTTTGTGAGTTTATGAATAACATTTTGAGCATATTAATATTTTTTTGAGCTTATTACCTTAAACTAGTTCATTTTCCCGTGAAATCACGGGATTTTTCAAATTCTTCATTAATAATTTTTTGTCAGTGTAAATATTTTTCATTGCGTTTTGTAATAGTTTGATATTCGCAACATTTTATTGTAGTGTTTTTTTTTATAACATATTATTTTGTTATTCTCATTCTCATTACTTTTGCAACCAAATAATAGTATCATTTCTGCTCAACTTCAAAATGACATATTTGTTAATCAAACTTTACTAAAACGGTGATACTCTATATTAGTAATAAAAATAATATGTAATATTAATCATAGCAGTTTGGATACCTTTATATTTTTCTAGTTTGTTAATAATGATGATATTTAATACTTCAAATATTTTTCACTCATTTTCTCTAACTATTGTAATGTTTAATAAAATAAAAGAGGTAAGTAAATAAATAAAACAACATGGATTCTGAAATTCAAAATTCAAAATAGAAAACTCATTAGTATTTGTTTTTTTTGGGATAAAATGTAAGTAAATATTAAAAGAATTAATTCGAAGACATTATCGAAAATCTGTAGGTATATACAATGTATCTTTGCCATGTTATCATCAAAGCATCAATAAGACAACTACATCAAATGCATCATATCTCATTAGTACTCAAATCACAAAAAAAATATAAATTTACCATTTTAACCAAAATAATTAAATATATATATAGATAATACTATATTTATATTAAACTTGCGTTACTCGTATTTGTAATTTGTTGTTAATATCAATATTAATAAATTCACTACACATTAACAATGATGAATATATAAAAGATATCCGCAAAGATAAAATATCACTATTAAAAATGTGAAATTAAGAAGTTAAAGTTACAATTTCGTCTAGCTAGAATTTCTTTCACAAAAAATTGATCACAATTTACCGATATTATATTCAATCATCGAGGATCTCAAATGTCTTCATAAGTATTTGATAATGTCTAAAACAAACTATTTAATACAAATGTTTGTCAAATTTCCCACTTCTCTTCTATTTATCTCTTATTTTCTCATTTCTTTTCAATTTAATTCATGTTCACCACAAAGTAATTAAAGATATAAATGTGTTGAAAAATAAATCAAATGAAATAATTTGGTGAAAATAAACAAAGTTTTTCATTTGTTTTTGTAAGGAATGTGCTAGAATTTGTATCAATTCATTTTATTTTATAGGAGAAATATTTCCATAACATTAGAATATAAAAGGTTTATCACTAAATTATGATTATTAAGTGGAATATAAATGAAAATTTAAATAAGATTAGTAATTAGTCTATTGAATACTAGTTTACCTATTCATGTTCTATTTTTACTCTTTTTTTTAAAAAAAATAATAATAAAAAAATGGTCAAACATTTAAATGTGGTGGGGCACATGTTAATATGTTATTATGTAACTACACAATTTAGTTTTTTTTTTGTACTTTATTTGTTTATTTTCTATTTTCACTTTTTTTTTTTAATAAAAAAATGGATCTAGCATTTTAATGTAAAACGCCACGTGTCATTCTAACATTTCAATATAATGCGCCACGTGTCATTCAAATACTACTCAATCTAGGCTTTTTATATTATTATATAGACGTGTCATTCTAACATTTCAATATAATGCGCCACGTGTCATTCAAATACTACTCAATCTAGGCTTTTTATATTATTATATAGATATAGATATATAGACTTTAATTGTTTTTGAGCATATGCGGTTTTCTTTTAAGCTTATTACGTCAAACTTTATTTGTTTTTGAGCATATATGTATTTTTTCTGAGCTTATAAAAATTTATAAGTTAGATTTTAATTTTTTTTCGTTAAAACTAAAATATAACTAAATTTATATGTAATGTTTTTGAGTTTTATTGTATGTTTTTGAGCCTAATATTTTAATAACTTAACTCAAAAACTTTATACTAATGCTCATAAATTTTAAAACAAAACTCAAAAACATTATTATAAATACTCAAAAAGTATAAAATCGGTGGTAGTACATCGGATGTATGATCCTCCTACTGCAATTTTTTTGCGTGATAATTTTTATTTGTTTAAAAAAAACTTGATGATCTCGACCAATATCCGTCGCGTCTAATTCCAATTCCAATTTCATGAATTTCCCAAAGGTACTTTTGGAATTGAATTCAAACCTTTTGATTTCCACAATTAAAATCATGAAAATAAAATCAACTCCACATTTTCTAGTAAATGGATTATATATCTGTTGTATTACCGCCAGTTTTATACTTTTAGAATATTATAATAAAAAATTTTGAGTTTTTTTAAAAATTATGAATTTTACTACGAAGTTTCTGAGCTCATTTACTAAAATATTAACCTCAAAAAATTACAATGAAAGTTAAAAACATTTCATACAAATTTAATTAAATTTGAAGTTTGACGAAAAAAATATTAAAATATAACTTATAAACTTTCATAAATTTAGAAAATAATGCACATACTCAAAATAAATTAAGGTAATAAACCAAGAAAATTATGCACATATATATTAAAAACAACTAAAGTTCCTTTTTATCCGCATTTTGAAACACTACCTAAACTTATTTTGCAAAAACTAAAACCCATTTTCGGACGCGCGGCCTAAAAAATTAATATGGTACGTAGTGAATAACATGGTATTGTTGCATGTCCGGTAGGGCTAAGCAAAAAAAATCCGATATGAATTTTTTTCCGAATACGATCCGAAATCCGAAAAAATAATCTGAATATATGGATATCATTCAAATTGGATATCCGTTCTGTTTTTTTTCGAATAATATGGATTGGTTGTGGATTGTGATTTTCTTAAAATTGGATATCCGAATCCGATTCGAATCATAAAAAATAATAAAACAAAGGAAAAAAACCAAAAAACCAAAATATTTTACCATTATGTTTTGAGTTGTTTAATATATATTGATTGTTAGTGTGACAAAAGTAGTGTATATTCATTATACACTGTCTTTTTTTTTCTTGTTCGGTTTTGGAACACAAAATTTACTCATTAGTCGAAGAATGAATTTCTTCTAGTTTTAATTTTTAAATGATTAATTTTACACCGGACCATTTGTTAGTTTTTTACTATGCATTTAAAACTGGATCTAATCCGGTTTCCAAAATCTGGATATTCGAATTTCCGGATTCCAAATTTTTGGGTACCCGAATATTCGAAGCTGGATATAGATCGTCAAAAATCATATTTTTAAAACTGGATATCCAATCCGCATTTTAAAATCGGAGCGGATATCCGGAATGATCAAACCTCCTCGAGTCCTCGTGGAAAAAAAAAGAAAAACTAGTATAGCAAAAGATGATAATAGCATAAGTGTGAAATCAAAGCCAAAAGTGGGTCGAACACCGGAAATCAGTCGCGAAATCCGTCTCCCTCCGCCTCTCCGTCACCCCTGTCTCTGTGTCGCTCGCATCCATTTACAGAAACCTGAATTCCACGTGATTACTACTACTACTACTGTATCACAACCCTTGTTTCCTCCCGGAATGTTTCGCAAACCCTAATTTCTAATGCATCTCAACTAATTGGAACTGAAATCGCATCTATCTTTTAATTCCTGGGAAAATGGAGGCCGAATTAGGGCAGCAGACGGTGCCGTTATCGTCGCTGGTCAGCCGTACGGCAGAGGAATCCTTCATTTCTCTTAAAGAATTGGTTGATAAATCAAAGTCGTCGGATTTGTCTGATTCTGAGAAGAAGATTCATCTTCTTAAGTATATTGTTAAGACTCAGCAGCGTATGCTTCGCCTTAATGTCCTCGCTAAGTGGTGTAAACAGGTTTTACTCTTTGCATCCACTTCTTTTCAAATCGATTTTATTCAATTCAATGCTAAGGTTATTATAGTTAGTCTGGAGATTAGCTTCAATGCTTTCATTTTAGGAACTTTTATTTTCACGGAAAATATGCATAGAATTGATGATTGTCGTCGCTATCTTCAGCTGGAACTGTAGTTTTAATCAGCATATGCTCGGGTTAGTTTTTAGAGATTCTTTATAAGCGGGGAAATTTTTTGTTGAATTACTAGTTGTAAGTGACTTAGGGCAGACGTATTAGCCAAAAAGGAGTGCTTGTGGTATATCGCGCATTCTGCTGTGTGTGTTTTTGGACATTCACTGCCGGTTCCAAGCCCGGAGAAAGGAGGAGGGTTGCGGTAGGTCTGTGGCAGCCAGCGTAAAAATCAGTCACATTTTATGGATATGAATCGGAATTTGGTTCCAAAGGATAATTCATGTCAGTCGACCCCAAATCATTTTGGGACTAAGGCTTTGATGTTGTTGTTGTTGTTGTTGCTTTTGTGGAATCTAGTTGAATTAGTTGTTTCTTCCCAACCGCGAAGTCATGTATATCAAATATGGCATGTATTTGTAAGAAAAAGAGTTAAAAAGCGATAAAGCCTAATGCATAAAACTATAAATTTTGGAATTGGCAAATCGAGTTCTTTCTATCTTAGTTCTGATAAGTAAGAGCGCGACTCACTGTTCAATTTCCATTGTTTGGTTACAATATATGGAAGGAGGGAAATGGAAGGGAAGGGAAATGAGAGTATTGAATTTTCCTCCTTTAGACCAATCTAAAATCTTTTCATGATTTGCAAGATTTGGAAGGAAAACGTTCTTTTGACTCTTATTTTAGAATGATATGGCCAAATACTCCTAGAATATGGCTTCACTCTCTCCATCCTCCAATGCACTGAATCACCTTCTTCCTCCATCTTCCTCCCTTTCCTTCTACTTTATTTTTGCTATCCAAACAAACTCTCTTCATTCCCCCTTCCTTTCCTTCCCTCCCCTCCCCTCCCTTTCTCTCCCAATTTACTATCCAAACACACCCTTAAGCTATGGTCTGAGGTGTCTTTTAATGCATTAAAATCTAATAACATTTCACATTTTTGTCTTTTGTGACGGATTGTATCTAGGAGATGGTCACAGTCCAACATGTTTTTTTTTTAAATTTTTCTCTATTGCTTCTTATCGGGTCTACTTTTGTGTGCTTTGGTTGTGTAGGTTCCATTGATCCAATATTGTCAACAACTTACATCAACTCTATCAAGTCATGATACATGCTTCACACAGACAGCAGATTCACTGTTTTTTATGCATGAGGGTTTGCAGCAAGCACGTGCACCTATTTATGATGTGCCATCTGCAATTGAAGTCCTTCTAACAGGATCTTATGAGCGTTTACCAAAATGTGTAGAAAATGTGGGCATGCAGAGTTCCTTGAATGAAAATCAACAGAAGCCTGCTTTGAGAAAGTTAGAAATTCTTGTAAGATCAAAATTACTTGAGATTTTTCTACCAAAGGAGATATCTGAGGTTAAAGTTTCAGATGGCACGGCTCTTCTGCGTGTGGATGGGGAGTTTCAGGTGCTTGTTACTCTTGGTTATAGAGGTCACCTCCACTTATGGAGGATATTGCACATGGAGCTTCTTGTTGGTGAGAGAAGTGGGGCCGTTAAGCTCGAAGAATCAAGACGATTTGCCTTGGGAGATGACTTGGAGCGTAGGATGGCTGCGGCAGTTGAACAACAAAATAATCCATTTGTGACTTTGTACTCAGTTTTACATGAGTTGTGTGTTGCGCTTATCATGGATACTGTTATTAGACAGGTTCATGAACTTCGGCTGGGAAGATGGAAAGACGCCATCAAATTTGAACTGATTTCTGACGGAGCACAAGGAGGAAGCACTTCTTCCATGCAAATAAACCAAGATGGAGAATATGAAACATCTGGTCACCGTACGCCAGGAGTGAAAATTGTTTACTGGTTGGACAATGATAAGAACCTAGGTGGATCTGATGCAGGATCATGTCCATTCATCAAGATTGAACCTGGGGCTAACCTGCAAATCAAGTGTGTTCATAGCACCTTTGTGATCGACCCATCAACAGGGAAAGAAGCAGAGTTTGACCTGGATCAGAGCTCTATTGATGTAGAGAAGTTGCTTTTGAAAGCCATACGTTGCATTAGATACACTCGTTTACTGGAAATTAATAAAGAACTTACTGAGAATGGTCAGTTCTCTGCAGATGCTGGTGATGTTCACCTTAGCTGTGACATGTATGAAACTGTTATGGAGTTTAAAAAGGTTAGTGCACTGTGTTATATCTCTTCTGTCTTTGTGGGATTTATTGCTCGTCTATACATGTATTCTGTCATCATAGAGTTTGTAGAATGTAACCAGAGCTTTGGGGTTTCTATGTGTGACTGCAAATTCTGTTTTTAGCTGACGAAGATAAGATGTATGATTTATATTTTCCCTCCTAGTTCACCTCCATTTTTCTGGTTTGTGCGTTTCATACTTCTATGGCATCTTGTTGGCGATTTGGATAATTATGAGCTTCACTGTCAATTGTGACTGTTATTTTAAAACTCCATCTCTTAGACCTGGCCTTTGATTTAGCTGCATCTCAAAGCATAAAAGTCCAGGAATTCTTATTGAATAGGGCCCTGTACATAGGAATGTCTGATTTTATATAGTTGACGGACCATTTTTTAGCCGTGTATATTACTAATCATGCTTTTGGTATGGTCCATTGCTCTTGATTGTGGCTCTGTTTGTTCATTGTTGTGTATATGTGTGTATTCTTAGTACATACTCAGCATTCTTTAGAGGCCTGTCGCTTTGAATCCTAACCTTCAACTAATGCTGTCTTCCGGGGAAGCCATTTTTATGATTGAATGCTTCACTGATACGTCAATGCATACTTTCCAATGTTAGCCTAAGTTCTTTATGTGTTATTTATCTGCTGTGGGGGTGTCCAGAAATTCAGGGATTGAATACTCTGTAACATCTGTTTATGGACTTTTGTTTTCTACAGAAAGACGCCAGGGAGGTATCAAGAAAATCTGATGGACAAGAAGTACTTTGTGTGCGAGCATACGGTTCGGCATTCTTTATTCTTGGAATAAATATAAGGTTTCTTTCTGATTTTCTCTATGTAAAATGAGTGTATGACTGCAAACGATAGATGCATTGAATTATGCTGTTGTCATTAAGAGTGGGTTTTGACTACTTTTTATAGCCTGAGCCTTTTGGAATTTGTTCTAGATGCTTCCTGGATTACAACAATGCATTTTTTATGTCTGTTTGAATTTCACTTAATCTATGAACCGTGTTAAAAACTTGCCAGTCTTCATCCTGGTCAACATTACTTACTTTGTCTTGAAATGGATATGTCACTTGCTTCGAGAGTTCTTGATAGTAGTCTACTTTTGTATGAATAGCTATTTGATGGCGATGAAATTTACGTGGGGTGCCAGTCTAGGTTGTACTAGAATACCCAAGGTTGTGTGAGACTAGGAGGTTAAAATTTGTGGCATCTGTGACCAGGAGTTGACTGCCCACTCACTTTTTTTATACTAGTTAATGACACTACATTTCTGCTCTTGATTTGAACCATATATCTAATGTTTAAAATTTGCTTGACTTTGTACAACAATGTGTTTGAATTTGATACAAATTTTTAGCACAATTTTACTTTGAGTCATGTATAGAATATGTGTTTTAGACATGAGGGTAAAATGACCTACATTTCCCCTTACCCTTTCATATGTTGGCGGCTTGGCGCCTTTCAAGCAGCTGGGTGATGCTTAGGTTATGTGTTCAAATTTGGTTGACCTCAGTGGTTTAGTTAAATAATAAAATCCTTTTCATTGAAAGTAGGGGAAAGTAGACTATTTATACTTTCCCTTTTGTTTTTCTCTGGAGCATGTTCTCTTTGTTGAATGAGCAAGCATAATTGGGGTTATCCTTGTCATTTTTTTCATAAACTTTGATATATCACTGAGTTGGGTGCTTTCAATATGATTCCTTTAATCTCCTATTGTAAGTAATTTCTAAGCAGTAGATATACATGTTTCGAAAATTTGACTACTTTCTGTGTAGCAATTAAATATTTTTGAGTTATTTTCCCCCGCAGGAATGGACATTATCAACTACAGTCGTCCAGAACTATTATTCCTCTGGCAGCAATGTCAGAATCTGAAGATGCTCTTAATCAGGGAACTCTATCTGCATCCGAAGTTTTTACTAATTTGAGGATCAAATCTATTTTGCACTTGTTTGCATCTATCGGCACCTTTTTGGGCCTTCAGGTAGTCCTAGTTGATTTTGTACAGTTAGATGTTAAGTTCTACTTCTAATCTTTGTAAAGACGGTCTGCTGCTTCTTCTTTCTATAGTCAATATGTATATGTGTACTTCAGAGACTCATATGGGTACCTTATATACTCAGATCGAACTAACTTCTTGTACGAACTGTAGAAACTATACAAATACACATATTACTACCTCAGGGACACATATGTGTACCCTTTATACACAAATCGAATTGCGTATCTAGATTCTGGACTCCTAATATCTGTATCTAGAGTCATATTTTATGGATCCACCTCCCAAACACAAACTCCGGCTGCCCACCACCACTACCCCATACCACTGCCACCTCACGCCAACGACTGCTCCGGTCAACAAACGGTGGTGGCTTCTGCCATCACATAACTCCCATGCTTGGGTATTTGCCTGTCACCGTTCCCACTGCCGCTGTCATACAGCAACCCCACAAGTACCCCTATGATGTAGGGGTAGGGTTGATGTGGTGGGTATGAAAGCAGTGACTTCCTGCCTTCCTGGTGAGGGTGGGGTTGGGGTTGTGGGTAGGCAAATGTAATTGAGGTTGGAGGGTGGATACATATAGTATCTCTTGACACACTTATGACTTTATGAGTACTTCAGATATACATATCGATATGTGCATCTGGAGTATTTATAAGTGTATCTGAAGTACTAAAAGGCGTATCTGGTAGTCTTATATTGTTTTTTGTAGAAAATTATTGGGAAGCTTTTTTTCTCAAGGCGTGGTCTTGATTTATGTGGCTTCTCATGTCGGGAATGGGCTAGTGTACAAGAGTACAATTGCTTCTTACTAGTCTGAGTCTGGATGATACTCTCCTCTTCTGCCGTGGTTTTGAATTTCACAATTAGTTCTGCCGATTTTTTATTTTTTGTAAGTCCTACATTTTTGGTCTGGTGTATGGGAGAATATAAGAGTTCTCAATTATTTTGTGGTTTGTGCTACAGGTTTATGAGAATGGCTTCTCTTCAGTCAAATTGCCTAAAAACATCTTAACTGGATCAAACTTTTTATTAATGGGATTCCCAGACTGTGGCAGCTCCTACTTTTTGCTTATGCAATTAGACAAGAGCTTTAAATTTGTCTTCCAATTACTCGAGACTCAGCCTGAGCAATCAGAAACGTCTAAGACCTTTGACATTGTGCGCTGCAAGAAAATTGACGTTGACAACATGCTGATGCTTGAAGATGAAATGAATCTGAGTATCCTTGATTTGCGGAAGATGGCTGCCTTTTTGCCTATAATTGGGAGTTCTAATCAGGCCTCAAGCTTGCTTTCTGAGCTTACACAAAAGGGATTGGCATCTGTTACCGTTCCTCCGTCATGTTTTTCCTCTCTTATTGATGAAGTATTCGAGGTTGAGAAAGGGAGTCTGACACCAAAGCATGAGGGAAGTTTCCAGGTGCCACATTTCAATCGAGCCCTCAAATTGCCTACTCATCATAATGATTCTTTATATTCCGCTACCATCATTAAAGGGTTAAGTCAGTCAACGTCTGTGAGTTCTCTTTCTGCTGTGCAAACGAATAGTGGTTCCCATAAAATGTCTGTTTCTAAGTCTGAGCAGGACCTTGCCTCACTCAGGTCACCACAATCAGTCGAAGTTACTCCTTTTAAGTCAATGGATGAAGATCATTTGAGGTTTATGAATGAATCTAATCTAGGTTTACCTGGTAGATCGTCCCATTTTCTATCTCCCACTCGTTCTACTGGTCCTCGTTCATTGATGTCAGGTGGTAGCGTTAGTGCATCTAGAAGTTCCTCTAATGGTCTTGTTGAAACTACTGGTGTTAATAGATCTGATTCATTGTCTGCCACTCCATGTAAGAATATCATCCTTGTTGCTCTTAATTCCTTATTTTTGGTGAAATATTTGTTTTGTTGTTAGGGCGATGGCTATAAACTCTTCTCATATTTTTGTATTGCTGCAGGTCCAGTAACTATGTCTTATGATGATAGGAATCCTAGGAAGCGGAAGGTTTCTGATATGCTGAATTCATTACCATCACTTCGAGGTCTGTTAGCGGATGTAGAGGTTTCTAAAAAAAGGAAGTTATTAGTTGGCCAGCCTTTAGCACTTTCAGCTGCTTCATCTAATGGTATGCGTAATGTGGAAAGACTCAGCTATGGTGATCTTTTGGCCGAAGCAAACAGGGGAAATGCACCTTCGGGTGTATATATATCAGCACTACTCCATGTTATCAGGCATTGTTCGCTTTGTATCAAACATGCTAGGCTAACTACTCAGATGGATGCCTTGGACATTCCCTATTTTGAAGAAACAGGTCCTAGAGCTTCATTTTTACACATTTGGGTCAAAATTCCTTCTATTCAAGGAGATTCTTGGCCGTACATTTGCTTGCGTCTAGGTAAACCAGGAAAGTTGTGTTGGGATGTGAAGATTACTGACAAACATTTTAGAGATTTATGGGATCTGCAGAAGGGAGAGAGCGATACGTCATGGGGAAGTGGTGTTCGCATTGCTAACACGTCTGACGTAGATTCTCACATCCGCTATGATTGTGAAGGCGTTTCCTTAAGTTATCAGTCAGTTGAAGCTGATAGTATCAAAAAGCTTGTGGCAGACATTCATAGACTTTATAACGCTAGAAGGTTTGCTCTTGGAATGCGGAAACTTCTAGGTGTTAAGACCAAAGATAAAATTGAAGAAAGTGTAAATTCTGAGGGTAAACCTGTTGACGGACCTCACAGATTATCAGATCAAATGAGGAAGGCATTTCGAATTGAAGCTGTTGGACTCACAAGCGTATGGTTTAGCTTTGGGTCTGGGGTTCTAGCTCGTTTTGTTATTGAGTGGGAATTTGATAGAGATGGATGCACCATGCATGTTACACCCGATCAGCTTTGGCCTCATACTAAGGTAGGTTGTTAAATTTATATGTTCTGTGGACAATCTGGTACCTCTTTTAAGTGGCATTGGATGTTAAGTGATCATATTATGATTGTTCATTACTTTTTCTGTCTAGCTTGACAGAATGCATCTTTTCATGTTTTGGAGGATCTTACAAGGATGTATTTATGATAGCTTTAGAAAACTGTAGCCCGAGTCTTCGTGACTGTTTAGTTCTTTTCTTCTTATGTACTCTTTCTTAATAAGGTTCACATTTTATATTTAGGCCGTCTCACAATAAGGTTTGTTCTTTCCTTTGTTCCTTTTCTGGCGACCTTTTGGACAGTTTCATCCTTTTGAAAACGTGATGTTTACATGAAAAAAAAAACTCGTTTGTGCCCACTTGTAATACCCTTGTTGCTAAGTTACATGAAATGCAATTCATTTTACTCCTCTCTCCCCTCTAACTTGTCCCCCCACTTGTGGACCCTTTTTTGTCTCTCTTTAATTCTTGTGTCAACTGGGGTGTAAACCTTAATGGGAGATAGGAGTATACAAAGTGGGGGTTTGTAATCAACAATTTTAGAATGCGATGATGACATGAAGTCAGTGTGTAGTGACTAGTGATTATGATATTCTATTTCTGATAATATTGACGAAGCCTATATTTTGTTCTCCAGCTATTGAACCAAGGAGGTTATTGTGTACCATGTGTACACTGTTGTGGGTTTGTGCCCTGTTTGTTGATCTGATGAAACTAGTTAATGTAACACAAATTTTTGAGCTATGTCTATTTTGTATTTTCCGGAAGAAGGAAAAAAATAGCATTGCGTATACATATTTCAGGTCTTTGTTTTTTCAGCCGTTGAAGAAACATTTTCTTTACAAATTGATAACAATTATAGGTGTAATCAGCCATTCGAATAGTTGATTGTATAGATCAATTTGAGTGGAGTCTGAAGCTGTTGGGTTTGTGGTACAGAGGGGATGTATGTGGTTTCTGTATACTTAACAGTGGACCCCATCTATCTCTAGTGCATACAATTAAAAATCACAATTATATATTTATATACGGAGTACTATGTGTCGTGTTCTTGCTTTCTGAAATTTCCCTCGAGTTCCTAAAATGACAGGTACTATTTCATTTTGCAGTTTCTTGAGGACTTCATAAATGGAGGTGAAGTGGAATCTCTCTTGGACTGCATCCGTCTTACAGCTGGACCCCTACATGCTCTAGCTGCAGCTACCAGACCCGCTCGGGCCGGTCAGACTGCAATTGTTCCAGGTGTCGGGTCTACATTGCCAGCTTTGTCCAGACAAGGAACCCATGTTTCAGGCCATGGAGTTCTTCCCAATGGTATTGCACCAAATATGGGTCCCATCACTGCACCATCCACGTCAGCTGCAGCACCAGCTACTCTTGGTAATCATGCTGGTGCTATGCTAGCAGCTGCAGGACGTGGGAGTTCGGGCATAGTACCCAGTTCGTTATTGCCAATTGATGTTTCCGTTGTGCTAAGAGGCCCTTATTGGATAAGAGTTATTTACCGTAAGCATTTTGCAGTGGATATGCGGTGTTTTGCAGGAGATCAAGTATGGCTTCAGCCGGCCACACCACCAAAAGGCGGTCCTTCAGTTGGAGGGTCATTACCCTGTCCACAGTTCAGACCTTTCATCATGGAGCATGTTGCTCAGGAACTGAATGGTTTAGAGCCTAATTTTGTCGGTGGGCAGCAAACTGTCGGAGGGACAATTTCAAACACCCCGGCTTCCAGTTCTGGTCCGAATGGAAACAGAGTTAATATCTCAAGCAGTTCTGCAATGTCTAGGCCAGCAAGCCAGGTTTCTGGCTTGAACCGTGCTGGACATTCCCTTTCTTCTCCGCCTAACATGGCTGCTGGCCCAGGGTTAGCTTTAAGGAGATCTCCAGTTGGAGGTGTCCCGGTTCATGTAAGAGGAGAACTAAATACAGCTATAATTGGCCTAGGCGATGATGGTGGTTATGGTGGAGGATGGGTCCCACTTGTTGCACTTAAAAAGGTGCTACGAGGTATCTTGAAATATCTAGGAGTTTTGTGGCTTTTTGCTCAGCTACCTGATCTTTTGAAGGAGATCCTTGGTTCTATTCTTAAAGAAAATGAGGGTGCATTGTTGAATTTAGATCAGGAGCAGCCAGCTTTGCGCTTTTTTGTAGGGTAAGATCTTTGAGTTTCTTTTTCAAAGGCATTGCATTCTTTGGTCTTGTAAGGAATACTACTTAAATGCATGCTTCTTTAGACTTAATCCATTTATGAGCTACTTGAATGCACGGTAAAGTTAACTTCTCTTTGAGAGGTGAAATATGAACTGTTTGCAGTTGCTGTGCTTGAGAGGAATTAAGGTAGAATTTGAATATGGGTGTTGGGAGTTGAGACGTCTAGGGAGGGAGTAGTGTGGGTTGTAGGGCAGAAGTAAATAAGGGGAACATATAACGGTTTTCTAATGCGTGCCCTAAGGGCACACATTAATAGGAGCCTAATTAAAGAAAGAATTAGAAGAATAAATATATCATGAGAAATGCACTTTTTTCCGATTATTTAATTAGGCTCTTATGCGTGCCCTTAGAGCACACACTAGAAAAACCGAGGCTGTATAAACTTCTTATATGAGACACTGTATATTGCTCTCCTATGTATTACTGTGATAGTTCTTTCCGATCCCCTGTGTTCTTTAAACAATTAGATTCTACATCCTTTTTTCCCTAAATTTTATTATTTGATAGACTATAATGGTTTGCTAGTTTTTTTTCTTTTAATTTTTTTTTATTACTATCAAGCTGTTCCAGAAATCATATAAAGACTTTTTTGTTGGCATTTGTTTTTTGTGATACTGCATTTTAGATGTAAGAAAAAAGCAAATTTTGAGGATACTAATCTGAGTTCTGCCGCTGTGACAGGGGCTACGTGTTTGCAGTAAGTGTCCATAGAGTTCAGCTTATCTTGCAAGTTTTAAGTGTGAAACGTTTCCATCATCAACAGCAGCAGCAGCAGCAAAATGCCTCTAATACCCCTGAAGAACTAACCCAATCTGAAATAAGCGAGATATGCGATTACTTCAGCAGACGTGTTGCATCTGAGCCCTACGATGCTTCACGTGTGGCATCATTTATCACTCTTCTCACTTTGCCAATCTTAGTTTTAAGAGAATTTCTGAAACTAATAGCCTGGAAAAAAGTCATGTCCCAAGCGCAAGGTGGAGATGTAGCACCTGCCCAGAAACCGCGTATAGAATTATGCCTTGAAAATCATGCTGGATTAGTGGATGGAAACTCGGGAAATTTGTCAGGCACGAAAAGCAATATCCATTATGATCGGCCTCACAACTTGGTCGATTTTGCACTTACCGTTGTTCTTGATCCAGCTCACATCCCTCACATTAATACAGCAGGCGGTGCTGCTTGGTTACCATATTGCGTGTCAGTTAGGTTAAGATACTCTTTCGGGGAAAACTCAAATGTTTCCTTTTTGGGAATGGAAGGAAGCCATGGTGGCCGAGCTTGTTGGTTGAGAGTTGACGATTGGGAGAAATGCAAACAAAGGGTGGCTCGTTCCGTCGAAGTACATGGATGTCCACCCGCAGATATTTCTCAAGGCAGGTTAAAATTAGTTGCCGATAATGTTCAAAGAGCTTTGCATTTGTGCCTTCAGGGCTTAAGAGATACTGTTGCTGGTCTTTCAGGAGGCTCTTGATTATTAGTAACTTTTTTTGTTTTTGTTTTACGTTTTTGTTTACGTTTTTGTTTTAGCTCGTGTCTCGGTCTTTTGTCGTGCTTATAGCTTATTGTTCTTCTGGACCGTTGGCGTTGGTGAGAAGGTGTATCATAATTTTGATGTAAACTGTTTTTCTATTGTTTTGTTATCAAGGTGGTGTTAGTCCCTCCTATGTACAGTTTAGTCGATGTATTCATTATGTAAATTACATGTCGAAAATGTAAGTTTCAATATGTGTAGTCAGTGGAGCTCTTCGGTTCCAACTTCCGAGGGTCTTTTATTTGTTATCTGTACTTATAATTGAAACCTGTTTACTTCTACGATGTATTTGACGAGGATAGCCAGAGGGATGTGCCCCAAAATGGCGTTTCAGCCGCGGGGTCGGTCGACGACACAAGGGTTGCTCGGGGTTAAGGGATGGGTGGTCGGAGCCAGGGTATCGGTATCATTGAAAGTTTGGGTTTGTTTTGATTTTTTTAAGATGAAGGGTAGAGATGGAAAAAAGAGATAAAATGTGTAGAATTCAGTAAAATTATGTGCGTGATTTAACAATTACGTTTTTCTTGATAAGTTTTCTATGTCCACAGATAATATCCGTCACATGTTGGAGACAGATACGTCTCTCTTGACGAAACAGGTGGGAAGACAAGTGGATACTTGCATTTTGTGAGAGGATCATTGTCCGTTTTCAACTTTTAACAGAAAATGTCCGTCTTCTCAATGAGATTTTGTAATGTCCAAATTAATTCTATGTGGAACACGGTGTTTTGTGTGATTCAAATTCATTTACTCGGTTTCGGTGCCATAAGAAAAAGAACCATTAGTAGCAACAAAGAGTACGGATAATATTCCTTTCACACCGATGCAAGTGGGAAGATAAGTGGATGAAAATAGAGCATTTACATGGTAGGGGACACTATCCGTCTTCTTCTTACGATAAATATTGTCCGTTTTCAATGAGAATTTGTCTAGTGGCAAATGATGATTATAGCCTAGGTAGCACAGACACTTCTCTTAATTAGTCGTTTCGTGTCCGACACCGTGTCCGACACTCGTTGGACACATGCTAAACATATTATAGTTTAGACAAGAATAAAATTTTAAAAAAGATTCATTAGAAGATGAGTTTGGGTGGAAAAATGAGAATTAGTTAGAGTAAAGGTCGAATTGCATATTTACTTGTTTAGATTTAGCTTCATATATATGATAAAATAAAATTATACCTTATTTATAACCATAATATATACTCCCTCCTACCCAACTTAAATGTCCCATTGTACATTTCCGTCTATTCAGGATATTGTCCCATTGTCAATTTTTGGTAAGTTTTTTACCAAGTTTTTACCATTCTATCTTTATTAATTTTCATTTATTACTCACCCACCCATTACCCCACTTACTTTATACAAATCATAACACGCTTCCTCCAATCTACATACCCCTACCCAACCAAAATATTAAACAACTAATATCTCATAAATTTTGTCCTTTCATCACAATGAATTATAAACCGGGTAGGAGGGATTATATTTTATTATATTTAATTGTCGTGTCCCGTTTCCTAAATTTCATGGGATGTCGTGTCCCGTGTTCGTGTTACCGTGTCCGTTTCCGCTGGATTATAGCATGAGTGTGACATCACACTGGGTTGAATACCGGAAATTACAGACCCAAAATCCTTCTTCCTCTCCCTCTCCCCCTCTCCCTGTCTCGCTGTCCCTACTCCCTAGCTTCCGTTAATCGAAACCTGAATTCCACGTATTATTACTATAATCCGCAACTGCATACCATCAATCGAAGTCAATCATCATCATCATCATCATCATCATTCATCAGCACCACAAGTAACAACCGCAATGGCGGGGGCAATATCGGTAGCAGCGGAATGGCAGATGCTACACAATCGATATTACAGAAAACCCGAAATATACAAGATGAAATGGAAACACATTGATCTCAGCCGCAACAAGGTGGCCTGCGCTCTTTACGGTGGTCCCATCGCTGTCATCCGTGACGACTCTAAGATCGTCCAGCTTTACGCCGAGTCCGCTCTTCGTAAACTCCGTATATTTAACTCCGCCGGGGTTCAGCTTGCTGAAACCGTCTGGCGTAACCCCGGTGGTCGTCTGGTTGCTTTGTCTTGGACTGATGATCTTTCTCTCATCTGCATTGTCCAAGACGGTACCATTTACAGGTACTCCTCACTCCCCCCCATTCATTTGATGTCGGACTTTTTTTGTGGTTTTTGATCGTAAATTAGACTTCCTCAATTGGTATGATTGCGAAAATTATTAGGATATGAATTACTGATTTGAAGAAATCAATTATTTTTAATTGAAGGGTTTGGAGGTTTTCATTGATTAGGTTAGCATTAGCCTCTGCTAGTCTTACTCGCTGCAAAATGTGATACGGATTATTAATTTTGATCGTAAATTAGACTTGGTCGATTGGTAAGACAATACAGTATAGTGGATTTGAAGTTAGCTGGCTAGGTATGATCGCGAGTATTAAGGATATGAATTACTGATTTGAAGAAATCAATTATTTTTAACTAAAGGGTTTGGCGGTTTCCATTGATTAGGTTAGCATTAGCCTCTGCTAGTCTTAGACGCGGCAAAATGTGATACGGGGTTTGCTTGGGATGAGAGCTAAAATAAGAAGAAATGGGAGGAGATTGGTGGTTTGTGGTGGTTGTGGAGGGTGGAAAGAGGGGGTGAGGGAGGAATTATTACCTCCTTATGGAGGTAATACATTACTTGAGGGGGGAGGTGGGTAACACTTACTCCCTTAATCGAGGGACTTTTACACTATCTTTCCCCATTTCTATCCATTTCTATCTTCAATCCCCATCCCTTCCCTCCATTTTTTAGTTCATTTTAACTCTGTTACTCCCTTGATAATTACTCTAATCCCAAGCAATCCCGGAGTATTAATTTTGTAAAGCTATATTATGGAGATTATCCTTGGTAGTATGGATGTTGATTTGAGTCTACAGCAACTCGTCCCTGTTCATGTTAGTTTACCCCTACAATCTTGTTACTCCAACCTCATCTAGATTGATGTTTTTCACACATGGCACTCCTCTTGTCTGACTTAGTTACGAGCTTGCTTTTTCAACCTCTCACCTTTGACAGCCAATTACTTCTTAGACCATCCCCAAGCAAGGTGGATGAGGAGGTCAATAGGTAATTGGGTTAAGTTAATTAACCATTAGTAACCTAATTAACATGACCTATTACAAAATAGGGTCAATTGGTGACTTCCTTTCTTGGTTTTGACCCATTTATTGACCTAGTAGTTGTTTGATTGATTGGCTTAGAAATGTGAAGGGTTTAATATGAAGTAGTAAATAGTAATGGATAAAGTAAAAGAGATGAGGTTTTCAGCGGGTAAAAAATGTGGGAAATGATTAAAAATGTTGGAAAGTGGGAAATGATTGGGTTGATGACCTAGGTGGTGACCTTCTGCTTGGGAGGGTGAAAATGGGTCAAGATAAATAAAGTGTAATTAAGAGAAAATATGTATTGACCTACTTAGAGTGACCTTTGTTTGGGAATGGTCTTAGCTAAAATCAATGGTTGTTTTGCTATTACTATACTGTTAGGAATGTATTTTGAGAATTTTGTGTAATTGCAAAATTACGAATATGTTCTAGTTGAAGTATTGAAATTACATGTAAGTTTATGATGGTACTGGGAAACATGGTAAAATTCAGATTTGAAAAGTATGAAGGTTACTGTATGTTTTAGGGTCTACTGTTTGGTCATGGTTTGTTGTTCTGAAATCCCTGGCATTTTCATTTACGATGTAATTGAAGTTGATCATTAAGAAAGACGAATCTGATTATGTGTGTGTGTGTGTGTGTAAATGTCTAACAGGTATAATATTCATGCGGAGCTAATCGAGCCCAATGTTTCATTAGGGAAGGAGTGTTTTGAGCATAGTGTTGTGGAGTGTGTTTTCTGGGGGAATGGTGTGGTGTGTATGAATGAAGGGTTTCAGTTCTTCTGCGTGCCTGATTTTAAGAACTTGGGTCGCGATGGGGCTGGTGTAGTTAAGCTTGCAGATCCTCTACTTGAGGCATCGCCACTCTGTATGGCGGTGATTGAGCCTAAATATACTATGTCTGGGAATGTTGAAGTCTTGCTTGCTGTTGATGATCATGTTTTGTTGGTTGACGAAGATGGGGTGCAACAAGTGGGTGCTGGAGTGGGGCCTCTTCAAAAGATAGTGGTTTCAAGGGATGGCAAGTTCCTGGCTTCGTTTACTCATGATGGAAGACTCTTGGTCATCACCACTGATTTATCAAGCATCATTTTTGAGTTTAGTTGCGAGGTTTGTTTCTCATTGAGCTCTTCTGTGTTTTGGAAGCATGTATGTAATAGCTGTGCCTACCGCACACCGCATTAGGTCACCGTATGTAATTGTTCTAATATGCATTTTGCTCGTGGAACTTAAACACGGTGATTACTGTCATATTGATATCAATGCTCTTATGCTCACCTTTATGCAGTCTGCTCTTCCTCCAGAACATCTGGCTTGGTGTGGACTAGACAGTGTATTGCTCTATTGGGATGATTCCCTTCTCATGGTCGGTCCATATGGAGATCCAGTGCGCTATTACTATGATGAACCAATAGTTCTTATATCAGAGTGTGATGGAGTTAGAGTTCTCTCCAACTCAAACATGGAATTTCTACAGAGAGTACCAGATTCCACTGTGTCTATTTTTACAATAGGAAGCACAACACCTGCAGCGTTGCTGTATGATGCTTTGGATCATTTTGATAAGCGGAGTGCTAAGGTATCCACCTAAAAATGTTGTCAGCTATACACATTAAATGAGTCTGATCCTGTTACTTTTTATGGACATTACTTAGTTTTTACCTGTTTAGTATATTAACATGTATGAAAAATGGAAAAAAAAGTTTTCAAAACATATTTAAAGCTCGAGGACACGGTGCACTGAACTTACATGAATGGGATAGAAAGCTTAAAGATTTAAATCTATTATGTCATTTTTTGTGGTTATTTGGTGTGTTTAATTTAGAATTGGCAAAACCAATCCGATCCAACTGATCCGACACCAAAAGGCTGACACGAAACCCGAAATTGACCAGAACTACACCCCCGTATATGATATGAAACCTGAAGTGACCCGAGCTTTGTCGACCCGAAATGACTCGGCCCAAAATGATCTGACACGAAACCACTCAACCCGAAAATGAACCGACAAAACATAACTCTAATTGAACAAAAAAGATTTGAAATGACTAATTTAAAAGCACACTTTATATTGTTTAGGTTAAAATAACGAATCAGTCTTCAAAACGAAACTAAAAATAGGTAGCTTGACCCGACCAACATATCGAAACAGACCCGACCCGAAGTAACTTGAAAATAGGTCACACCCAAATTGACCCGACTCGAACACGACTAACTCTTTTGCCAGGTCTGGTTTGACTAGTTTAGAACTATGTTACTCCGGTTCTTTATTTCCTTGCTTACCCATGTCTGACACTTTACACTTGAACACCTCATTTTAACCTAAAATAGGCATATTTCATAATGAAGCCGAGTCCGGCAATAGGACACGCACCCGTGTTGGAGCCTTCTAAACGAGTCTTGGTAACATTATTTGTAATGATTACACATTCTTCTGTTTATTTGGGGAAGGATAGTTTTCTGGTTTCAATGTGGGATAAAGCTTCTGGTGCTTTGAAAGACTGTCCTAATTACATTTGTACACCGGCATTGTGCATCTTTGTAATGTTTGCATATGAGGTTTCACGTCCTCCTTTGCTCTTTCATTGACTAATAATCTAATATCCATTTATGGTTACAAAGTGACTTTCAAGAGACAAAGGACTTCATTATAAGCTGTAAAGATATTGCAGCTTGTGATTTTTATCTTTCCTACTTTCTACTACATGTAAAACTGTGCTCTATGCGAATGCAGCATTCCCAACGACTATAGGAAGCACTATCTTGTTATTCTTCTATCATAGAAACACATTAATATTTGTTCATTTTCTCTCATTATTTAAATTGGGGTATTGATCGTCAGGCTGATGAAAACTTAAGAATGATAAGGTCATCATTGCCTGAGGCGATAGAAGCATGCATTGATGCTGCAGGTTATGAGTTTGACATTGCACGCCAGCAGACTCTTCTGAGAGCTGCAAGCTATGGTCAAGCATTTTGCAGGTCAGTTTCTTCATTGGAAGCTTTTAATCTGTATCTTAAATAATTTAGACCATTCCTGAGGAAGGAGAGGCGTAGGCTTTGCTTTTCTTTGCTTTTCTGTGATCTATTCCTTCAGAAATCAGGATACACTGCTTTGTAAAACTAAATACAGGACTTACTCAGTTTCTCGTAACTTTCTTTTGTGTTGAATTGTAATAGTAT
The DNA here is from genome assembly GCA_029255685.2 of Silene conica. Taxonomy (NCBI): domain Eukaryota; kingdom Viridiplantae; phylum Streptophyta; class Magnoliopsida; order Caryophyllales; family Caryophyllaceae; genus Silene; species Silene conica. Next base: position 2,298,028 of record CM055314.2, read on the forward strand.
TCTGAGAAACTCCCATAGTTTGTTTTCGGTTTAAAGTGACCCACAAGGTGAATTTTGATGGTGGAGGAATTTTAGCTCTGCCATTAAGGCATTACCATACGGGCACTAATCCTACCAATCTCAACCACACTCCTACCAAGCCACCACACTCCCTACGTACCACCACCACCAAACCACCAGCCTGACTCACTACCACTACACTCCCATCACCACAACCACCTGAATGCCACCGTTGTCGGCATGAACAGCAACAACGAACATCTGAAGTGTATGAGGCTTAAGACTTAAGAGCACTAGACGAGCATCACACGGGTAGTAATTTCAAAAATTATCTGCGTTTTCTTGAATATCTGGGCTTTGAGGTTCAATTTAATGAGGTAATATCTTAGCTGTTGGGTTGGAAGGAGGTCAAAGAGAGAAGAGAGTAAACGGAAGGAACTGTGCAGCCGCAGAAGGTCAGTGGAGGTCGCCAAAGAGGTCAATGGCCCCCATGGTTGTGCGAAGTGGGATAAGGGGAGTGGATGAGCGCAGTGGAGGGTGTGGTGGTGCTGCCAAGAAGGTCTTGGAGGTGTGTCAGCGCCAGCGCCTATCGTGGTTTTGCGCAAGGATAACTGTAGAAGCAGGTGAGGAAAGTAGGACTTATTGTTTGTGGTAATTATAAATATAAGACTTGATTTTTTTATATGTAGTTATGTATAGCTTAGGAAGATAAGTCGGTATTTTAGTCTTAATTTTTGCCATATAGGGAAAGTTTTTTTTTCTTCAAACGGCCGCACATTTTTTTCTCTCTATCTTAGGGATGGGCAGGACCCCCCTTTTAAGCATGAAGGGAAAGAACGCGATCCTTCCTTTTGACTTCGTTGGTGGAATCTGTTATTTCTTATGGGCGAAGGCAGATTGAGAGCGGCCACTTGGTATTAGTTTATTATTTTGCTGATAGTGAAGCCCTTTCTTTGGACGAGGAAACCCAAACAAGAATTTCCTCTTCTGGGTCAGGTAGTAGCGTAGTAAGAGCCCTAGGGACTTTATCCGCTGTCGGGCAGTTGATTGGGGAAAATAACTGAACTTTCAAGCTTAGGGAAGTGCTAAGTGTCCTTGAGTAATATTCTGAACTGAAGAAAATAGTGGGTGTACTGTCTCACCTGTCCAAAGTCGTAAAGGGATTGCGGAATAATAGAGTTGGGTTAGAATCCTGATTTTTGTTGAGTTTAGAAAATGTGTCTTAGTAAGTAATTTGGGAGGAAGAAAAATGAACTGGAGGGAATAATTGTTTTCACACAAATTTCTCCCAAATTTACCTTTTTATATTTCACCCAAAAGACTTTTTTCTCATTTTGTGTCTTTTAATTTTCTTCTGTTCACATGCTTTTGTATTTTGGTTTACCATGTCCTCTCCAGTTGTCATGTGTTTCTCACTTCACATAGAGGTTTTCATGTCATGCTTCACATTAGACGACCCAACTCGTTTTAGGATTAAGGATTTACTCTGGTTGTTATTGTTGTTGTCTTTGTTGTTATTGTAACTATTACCAGTTGGCTTTGACAGCGATGTTCCCCGTGATCGTTTTCAAGAGATGTGTAAAACCCTGCGTGTTTTAAACGCTGTGCGGAATCCTGATATTGGAATTCCACTTAGCATACAACAATACAAGGTTATAATTCCACTTTACATTTAGTTCATACATCTTTGTAAATTGTATTTTTAATCGTCGCATCATTGATTTTGCTGTTGAATTTTCTTTTCCACTGAAGGAACTAACAGCACCCATTCTGATTGGTCGCTTGATCAATGCCCATCAACATTTCCTGGCTTTGAGGTTGTCGGAGTATCTTGGCTTAAGTCAGGTGGGTTTTTGAAATCTCGGGATGATATGCCTTTTGGCAATGACATTATCTGTAAAAGAAATCTGATAAAAAATTGGAAATGCATGTCGTTCATTCAAAGAAGAGTTTGTCGGAGTATCTTGCTCCAAATTGTTTGTTATCTTTTTTGTTTGGATCCAGTTTACCGTTAGATTAGGAACATTGAAACTCTTATGAGCATGAATGGTTAAGAAAGGTAGAACATGATATAAGTCAATGATGACATTTTTCAAATGAGCACATGTGAAACTTTTAAAAGTGAACATGGTCATGAGACAAATACTTGTCACATGAGATATCCCTTTAGCCTATGATTTTGTAATTTTGGATACTGAATCTTGATTTTGAAATAAAGGCCATTATGTTAAAGGGAAGTATTTGCCGTATGTTTTTACTTTGTTAGTGTGGCGAGTAATGTTTGAATCCCGACTCCCAAAAATACTTCCTGTGCTTCATTCTAGCCATGATTATAAATTATTCGGTCACTTTACCTCAGCACACAATAATGCGTCATTTTTTTTTATTTCCTACTTTTATGTGTATACAACTTTGTTTCTTCTCGCCGTTGTTATATCAGAAAGACAAGGCTACATTGGAGGCTTGAATAAATTTGTCTGAGTTGTAGCCTGTAGGTATCCAGTCAAGCATGTGTTCTTAGCGTTTTTCTCTTTGCATGCTCATAGCCATGGAAGAGTTGACGAGGAGGTCAATTTATGACATTGTGCCAAGGTGTATAATAGTTGCAAATGGTATTGTGTTGGAAGAAAGTTGAAACGTTGGAGGGAAACCTTGAAAGCACAAGGCTTTAAGCTGAGCATGAGAAACTGATTATTTGTTGTGTAGAATTTGTAGGAATGAAAATGGGGAAGTAGGAATGATCTCCTTAGATGGAAAGGTTGTTTTAAAAATCCATGTTATTGGTATGTAGGTATTTGTATGGATGGTGAATTGGATAGATATATTACTCATGTAAGTAAGTCATGTTAGTTGAAGTATAACAAGTGTTGCAGATTTCTAGGGTTCTCATGTGTTCCCGACATGCCTCATAAATTGAAGGGTAGCTCCTACCATACTGCAACCAAGTCTCCATCATTACATGGCACTAAGTTCTGGGCCGTAAAGTTGTGTCATGCTTACAAGATAAATGTGTTAGAGATGCATATGCTATGGTGGATGTATGGACATATAAGGAACGGTTGATTCATAACTAAGATGATTTTGGAGAAATTAGGAGTTAGCACCAATTGAAGATAAGATTAGGGAGAATTTGTTATAAGATGATTTGGCCATGTAAGAAACGAAGATCAAGCGAAATCCCAATTAAAAGGCTTGAAGAATGGGTAAAGATAAGATTGTGAGGAGGTAAGGGAATACACATGAAAACATGGATGAATGTGATGAAAAATTATATGAGCTATGTGGGCAATGGGGATCGATGAAAATGTGGCGCTGGTGTGGTGGATCTTGTAGAGGGAAAGGATCTGGATAGTCGAGGGGGTCTGATTTTCTTATTGTTTGTTATCATCATATTGTTTTCGATATAATATTATTTTGCTTATTTCTCCAACTCCCTTTCACTCTAATTTTAACTTTCTTACCATTTTTATCATCATCCTAGTACGTACACATTTCTCTATGTATCATTTTGATGATACAAATGTTATTTATTGTATCTTTTTTTGTTTTCCGTACAAAAATTATTCTGATTTGTATGACTTTTGATCTTAAGAGTATTTCAACTACCTTTTATGTATTTATTTTTTCATTTCTCGTTTCTCATTATTGCATTTTCATTGACGGTTTCGAGTGATTATTATGTTAGCTGACAGGAAATCATTTTGGATTAAGGCTTTTTATTGTCTCATGGTAGTCAATGTGCATATAGTAATGTCATATATTATTCATATCTAAAGTGAAAAGTCCTTATTCATTTCTGTAACCTTCTGCAATATAAAAGCTTTTCAATGTTGTTGACATCGTCCATTTTGCCTGAGTAGGAGCTGGTTCTAATGCATTGGGCTTGCACAAGGATAACATGCTCTGAGTCAATGCCTGATCCTGCTCTTCTTAGTTCTCTACTTGAGAAGGTTCAGTATCCGGAGCTTACTGATTTCCTATTGTTGTACTTCTGAACAGTTCCTAACCGATCATTCTTCATTTGTAGTTAAAACTATGCAAAGGTATAGACTATGCAAGAGTTGCCGAGCATGCAGATAAGAGCAAACGGAGGAACTTAGCTGCTGCTCTTGTTGAACATGAGCCCTGCGCTTCCAAACAGGTTTATGCTTTGGGATATCTGTCATATAGTTTCATCCAGTACTTTCCATGTCCTAAATCTACTGTTTTAGTTCAGGTTCCGCTGATGTTAAGCATAGAGCAGAAAGATACAGCTTTGTCAAAGGCAATTGAAAGTGGGGATACTGATCTTGTCTATTTTGTTCTCTTTCATCTACAGCCGCCAAAGGTGATTTCAAAATTTTATGTACATGTAGCTCACTAGAAGTATCTTCTAATTGATTTTCACTTCCTGATGAATCTGTAAGATATTTCAAAGAGAAAAGAAAATCAAGTTTTTTTTGCTTGTCTTTGAGTCAGGGGCAACCGCCATTGGAGTTCTTTGGAGCAATCCAATCTAAACCTCTGGCGAGGGATTTGTTTATAGCCTATTCGAGGTATTGCACTGTAGAGTTTTAAGATGATTTCTATTCTCCCTTGGTTACCGTAAGGCGAATCTTATTGACTCAAAACCATGTATTTCGCCTGATACGCCTTTAATTTTTATTCTGTTGTAGGTGTGACGACCATGAACTCCTTAAAGATTTCTTTTTGTCGGCTGGGCAACTGCAGGTCGGTCAAATTTTTGTGGCATGACTTGGTATTTATGTTTGGAAAATCTCCATGTACTCATATATGCAACTTACCGAGGGCTGTCATTAGCAATTTAGCATATATCACAATCTACAAAAAGAAAAACATCCATAAAAGTGAACCAATTTATTTTAAAATTCCTAAGGTGTGATTGATTCATTGACACTGTATGGAGGCTGGTAAGCTTCAGCAGTGGCAAATCTAGGATTTATGGAATGGGGGTGTTTAATAAAATTTATAGCATAAAAAAACGCCAAAATTTTATTACTCGAATCAGGGCCGTCTCCAACATTTTGGGGTCTTTGTGCGATATTTTAAAGATAGGCCACTTTTGAAAATACCTATATTAATATAGAAGTTTTAATTAATGCTTGATAAATAAAAAACAATCTGATAATGGAGAGCGGTAGCAAGGCTCACCGAAGTACTTATTTTTAAATATGATTACGTTTCCTTAAAATATCACTATATTGTCATTGTCATGGTGGTGGTTGAATGAATGTAAATAGCAAATAAGATGATGCAAGTTCAATCCTTCCTACGAACATTTTCAATTGATTTTAATATGTAAATTTAACAGTAAAAGTAAAAAAAATGCAGTTGCAGAGGCTCGAACTCAGGCAGTCTGAAAGGTGGGAGATTGCTTCTACCACTGAACCACTAAAGTTTAATGAAATAGGCACACAAATATACATATCTTTTTGTTTTTAAAAGAAAAATGAGGGTGATGGTTTACCCCCATCACCCCTTGTAAATCCGCCCCTGCAGCTTCAGGAAGTTGATTCAACTAGCTTAGCACTGATTTTGCAATTCAATGTCTTCTCTATCTCGTAGAAGGGAAGTTTCTTATAACACGGGCAATTCTCCGTGAATATGAGTTATGGGTTAAAAGTAATGTTGTTAAATACTGGTCATAGTGTTATAGCTTAAATTCCTAATTGTCATATGGTTTTGTTCTGTAACTGGTGTGTAATGGCTTTTATAGGAAGTTGCATTTCTCTTGTGGAAAGAATCCTGGGAATTAAGTAAGAATCCAATGGCTAGTAATGGCACTCCGCTTCATGGGCGACGTATAAAAACCATTGAGAAGGCCCGAGATCTTTTTGCTGAAACAAAGGAACACAATTTTGAGTCAAAGGCCGCTGATGAGCATGCAAAATTATTAAGGTATATTTCGTTTATTTTTTAAAGTAAACCCAATGTATTTTAGTGTCTCCATGTGATGGCCTATGATGGAAGGTTTGTGGTAAGGTGCCATTCAAATTTCAAAATGTATCCCACCTTTCTTTTTTGTAAGCCTTTTACAGAACTAGTATAACGGTGAAATTTGTTTTAATAAGTCAAATGAGAAGGTGACAGAAGCAATCCACTCATTTCCCTGTCCTTTTTCTCTATCTTACTGGTTGATGGTTGTCACTTGGTTTTATTCACATGGCCAAACCAAGATAGGCGAGGCTCACACTGCTTATCTCTGATAAATGCAAGGCTCCTACTTTCAATCAATGATCATATTTCTCAACTGACTCCCCTTGTATGGCCACACATAAAGCTTGGCAATTGCACACCCACCACATGATTTTACGAGTATAACACTGTTTCATGCATGCTACTCCCTCCAATTTTCCTTTTCCTTCCCATTCCTTGTTGCATAGTTTTCGTAAGAGAGTTGCAGGTAAGCTTCTCGCTAGGAGTAAGTGGGTATTATTAAGAGTAAGAAGGTTTCGTAATGGTAGTTGCCCCATACAACATCAGTGCATCACCAGTCAGCAGTAACCACTGCCACGAAGATGGTAAGACCACCCCACCACCACATGATCTGCACCAACAGTGAGAATGTGAGATTACCAAGCAACAAATACATGTTTGGATTAGAAATATATCTATAAATGCTCTAGTGATGCTCATTTTTGCGGAAAATGATTCATCACTTCTAGATTCACAAAAACTCTTCAAAATTCCGTACTTTTGGTATAGAAAATACGAGTTAGGGTTGGCGGGTAGACATGAGTGGTCAAGGCGGTAAGAAAGGGGTTGGAAAATAGAGGGAGGGAGTAGGGAGGTGAGGATAAAAGAGTACGGTGGTCGGAGAGAATAATTGAAGTCAAGTGTGAGGGGAGTGGAGGATGAGAGGGGTTGAGGTGGAAGAGCACGGGGCCCGTGAGATGCGGTTGTCTTGCAACTTGCAAGTGGGTTTCCGGCAGGTGAACAGCTACTAGAGATAGAGATGGTTGTAGAGATACTGGTGTAAGTTAGGGGTGAGCAAAAATATACGCTACGGGTTTATAATACGGATACGATAAGAGTTGGATGGATTTCCGTATATACGATACGTTTTTCAGAAACCGTATCGTATCCGGACAAAAACGAAACCGTATATGTGGTTTCCGACACGGTTTGAAGTTTTTGTATAAAAAAAATAAAATAAAAACGCAAAGTACCTCTTTCAACTTCCACTGTTAATGTTTATTTATGACTTATTTTACTTATTTATCTCAATAAATAAAAAAATTAGTCCTTCATCAATCTAATCATGTCAGAGGTAATTTTTAGCCCGTGAATAATTACAATGATTAATTGGGCATTTCTCATCAAACCATATCCGTATATACGGATTCCGTATACACGGTTTTTTCGGGTACTCGAAACCCGTATCGGATCCGTATAGTGATTTTTGTGATTTTTAAAATCGTATACCCGATACGGTTATACGGTTTTGCTCACCCACAGTGTAAGTGGTGGTCTTGGCCAAGCAATAAGTAGAATGAGTGTAGTCTAATAATATCTTGTGAGATTAATGTCTTTGGTTATTGAGTTTACTGTTAACACTATGCTTGTTTTAGTAATTTCATGGCTAGTATGAGGATATGATGTTAAGTTTAGATTAAAAATGTTACTATAAAGGGAAAGATATGGAAGTGGGAAGCAGAACGAAAATTTTCCGCACAAGGAAAGTGGTAAGAAATTAGGAAATAGATAAATTGTGGTCTCAGCTAAAGACATGGCTGTGGCTGTAAAACACAGTAGTATGCTATGGCACATAGGCTGACAACGAAACAGTTCATGGCAACTTTTCTTTATTCATCACATCCGCCTATCAGACTAGTATCGACCAGTTTGTATCAGCCTAGCATCGATATTTTTGGTCATAGAATGGCCAAGTGCTATATCGGTCAAATACTTGGGACTTGGGAGTGGCCAAAAAAGAGGAAAATATCCGTGTAGTAAACTATAAACATTACGGATCAGCCGATATTTGGCGCATCAGTCCATCTATAAACTATGGTGTTATTGCTCAATACTTTGTCCCACATAAGAATGATGCTTGTCACGGTGTCACACTATAGAATTTCCCCCTCAATGGTGTGTATGTCTCTCATTGTGGGAAAACTATTTTGATATTATACCCTATGGCCGAAGTACATAAGGCAGAAGATCTTTCAGTATACTTGTGGTGAGTGGCAAGTGCTGTTATAATGAACCTTATAACTGCATATATAGTCACTGCCTTTTGTGCCCATTGGTAAAAAGGGGGAGCTGATATCCCATCGCTTTTGGTATCCTTTCTGGGTTTGCCATCTTTCCCCTTCTTAATTGTCATTTTTCATCTCTGCTATTTATAGTTTATAGATATGTGATTTTGGCTTTTCATGAATGTCATTAGAATGCAACATGACCTAGAAGTGTCAACAAAGCAAGCAATCTTTGTAGATTCAAGCATCAGCGATACTATTCGAACATGCATTGTACTAGGAAATCATCGAGCTGCTATGAAGGTTAAAACAGAGTTCAAGGTGTGTAACTTTTACGGTTGTTACTCTTACCATCATTTACAGATTTAGAAATGTCAGGTGGAAGTCATCCACTCTCTGCTGTGAGCTAAATGTTCAGTTTTCCTGGTTTATCCGCCACTCTTGTTCTCTACCAGGTTTCTGAGAAAAGGTGGTATTGGCTTAAAGTTTTTGCATTAGCTACAATAAGAGACTGGGTTGCCTTGGAAAAGTTTTCGAAGGAGAAAAAACCACCAATTGGTAGGTGATTTTTTAATTTTACTTGTTAAGTTCTGAATACAAATAACATGTTTATAATTTTTGTTTTCTGCATGTAATTCTTTTAAATGATTGTCTGCACGAATGTTGAGAGCTAGTTCACAAATAAGAAGCAGAGCTTCAGAGTTAAATTAGTCAATCATTTTGCTTTACTACATCATACTCCAATCACAAGAATTAGCAATGTGTCCCCTGATATGCATCGAATCGAATCCGGAAGGAACCAAACTACTTAATTATCCTTTATCAGCATAAAACAGAGATTTTTTTCACTAACCATTACGAGATTTGCTACCATTATGTCCCACAATAGGGAGGATGGTACATCTTTTGTTTTCCTAATCCTCGTGGCAGTGAACATTAATGACATTTAGCATGGAAGTTGTTTTTAGGATGCTGGTTTATTACCAATGTTATATCTAACTATCTAAGCATGTTTCCCTCTAGTTTATTTAACTATTTTCATGGTTTGTTTAACTAGTTCTTCTTCCAGCTTTATGTTCCCTTGTTTCCATCTGGTTCAGTCATGCACTCCGGCTAGATTTCTGTGGCAAGGCCCCATGTTGAGTGATGTAATTCAGATGTTGTTTTATTGATGGAGCTTTCTTGCCCATGAAAGTCGGGGTCCATTATTAGTTGCTGGCTGTCATTTTCAAAAAGATGTAGGACTACTGGCTGTACGCTGCAATTATTTTATAATTTCGTCTGTCATCAGACCATCATATCCTCGAACAAAGCTGCTTCTTCTGTTTTTTGTTCTTTGATCGATTCATTTGGTTTGCCTAGTTAGTAATTTACTTGAAATAATTAGTTCTAGGTTACCAGGTTTTATTCCTGTTGATTTGAAATTTGAATGGCTCTGATATTCCCGTTCGGCTTTCACTATTGTGAGGCAAATTGAGAGGAGATTTGGGTAGCTAGCAGTCAAGGATTTCATAATAATTGCTTGCAACACATTTTCCCTTTGTATGTTGTAATGGTGTATGCAATCTTTTCGCAGTTTGTCTTGTGAGACTATTTTATGAATAGAAGTATACACCACATGAGTCACTTGCACATGCACCCTATTCACCTGCCCTTTTCTAATTGATCTTAATATTTCATAATAATTTACTAATGTAGCATTTGCTCCTTATGTAGTGTATTAGTGTATTTTATCTTTATGAAGTTAGTCTTGTGTGAAACCGGTTGTATCAATATGATATCTTTAACCTTATTATAAAATGGGTAATATCACATGAAATTTGACAAGTATATTCATCGAATGTTTGAATATAATCTTTTTCCATCTTTATGACTAGGCTTTGGATATGCTAAAATTGACACCCTTTTCTTTTGTAGTTTGTCCGGCAAGTTTAGAAATGCTTTCCATTCTATGGGGTTAACGTTGCCATGATTTCCCCAAGATCTATGTTTTGCCTTGTGAAGTCTATCTTTATGTGATTGTTTTGCTGACCGCTGTCTTATCTTGTCTCTTCTGACAAATCATATTACATTTTTTGGACGCCACTTAGGTTATAAGCCCTTTGTCGAGGCTTGCATTGATGCAAATGAAAAAAATGAAGCTCTGAAGTATATCCCGAAACTAACTGAACCTGGAGAACGGGCTGAGGTAATTTGAATACTGTGATTTTTACCATCTCTAATGGTTGATATCTATCAATCTGCAATTATTCTCTAATCATTATTCCTGCAAAAAATCTGGATAATCACGGACCCCTGGTCCCTGGTTTTTTTGCACTATTCCCTCGTCACACATTTCCCAACAGTCTCGTCATATTGTAGTGGTAGTTATCTACTGTCTTTTAAGTCAAATAGAGTTGGTTGGTCTTGGTCCCAAATTGAATTAATACGAGACCGTCACACCCTCTCATGGAAGTCTAATCGTTCCTTTGTTGGGGTAGGCTTTTGTTCAAATAGGAATGTCCAAAGAAGTCGTAGTGAGACGGTCTTCTCGTGATAAAGCATTATAAGACGGTCTCATAAGATTGACGGACCGATATCAAGGGGTCTCATAATATTCGGTTGATCTCACATTATTGTAATTATGTTATTGGCCAGGCTTATGCTCGAATAGGTATGGCCAAAGAAGCTGCGGATGCAGCAGCTCAGTCGAAAGATAGTGAGCTTCTTGGTCGATTGAGGTTGACCTTTTCGCAAAATACAGCCGCGACAGCGCTTTTTGACACGCTAGAGAGATTAGGTGTTTCATAAGCTCCAAGTGCGCCATTGTTTTATTTTTTTGATGGCTCGAGTTGCTCAATGTTTATAGTACTATTTTGGTGATATGACCCTTTCCCTTCCATCCTTACCAAAGCGCTCTTTGGATTGTAAATGGATATAGATTTGAAGATACATCTTATATTCTTATGTGAGACAGTCTTAGGTATGAGATGGATCATATCGTGTATTCGTCGTGTATTCTTTGATGATTTTGGTCCGTCTTACATGCAAGGGTGTCTCATATAAGTGTGATTATAGTTCCCTGTTTGATTGGGTCTCATCTGAGGCATGAGACTAGTTTTAGCCATTTTTGTGTTGTGGCATACAAATCAATCTATCTATCTATCTATACCACTTTTGTTTATGACTTTATTTTCGCAAAATATTTCAATTGATGATAATAATTTGTACACCATTCTTGGTCGTTAGATTAATATTAAGTTATTTTTATTGTTTTTTAATTTAGTATTGTTGTCACGGTTTTTTTTCCGATTGTTATATATCGTTTTTTAAAATAAAAAGTACGGAGTAGTTTTTTAAAATGTTCGTTTTTTATTGAATTTCTAGTCATTTTTTAAAACTGATTGTTTTTTAAAATAAAAAGTGCTTTAAGCAAATTATAAACTTATTATTAAGCTAAATTTCCACAATAAGCATCACAATCTCCCAAAACAATGAAAGGGAAAGAAAATAAAAAATAAATAATCTTTTAAATCCAACATGTAAACTTAGTCTTTCAAATCTAACTATATTAGAATATGATATTATTTTTAAAATATTTCTTTTACTTCAATTTCTAAAGAAATTCGATAGTCATTTTTTAAGACTAGTTGTTTTTTAAAATAAAAAGTAGTTTTTTAAAATATTAGTTTTTTTATTGAATTTCTAAAGAAATTTAAGAGTTTTTTTTAAAATTAATCGTTTTTTAAAATAAAAAGTCGTTTTTTAAAACAGTTAATCGTAATTTAAAACAAAAATAGTCGAAAATAACTTACATACTAATAAGATTATTTTATTATTAAGCTAAGCTTTCATAGTAAGTTTCACAATTTTCCAAAATCAATGAATTCGATAATCAGTAAGTTTCACAATTTTACTTCAGACGACCACTTTTGGTCTGAAGGTTCAGACGGGCCATATGTGATCATTTTATAGTTAAATGTAACCACAATAGTGTGACCAATGTTACAGCTTATGATAACTTGTTTGTCAATAATGGTCACATTTAGCTGCAAAATGGTAACATATTGTCGTCTGAAACTTCAGACCAAAAGTGGTCGTGTGAAGTAAGACTAACCGGTAGTCTAATTATCTCCAGTTATTGATGATTTCTTTGGTTCATTATAAACTTGGATGGAACGGGTTGGGGAGAGTATCAGAAGACCATTACCATTGTGTGACAGACAATGGTAATATATTTATTCTTTTTCTACCTTTCTTCTTCATTTTCTTCTTCCTTCTACTGTTAGTCTTTATTGCCATTATTAAACCTCACCTTTCTCTTTAAACACATACAAAACTGTATAAGATACAACCCACAAACAAAAACTTAGAGCAGTAACAACTAAATATTAAAGACTAAATTTTTAAACAAAGGTAACCGGTTGAATCGGTTACCCTTCCATCTATTCTGTTATGTGGGAGGAGGTGCATTAGGTGATAGTATTCGTAGTTAATTCAAAGTGTGTAGTACTTTGAGAAGGGGGCGATAGTTTAGAGCATTCATATTAAATAATTCTATAATTTAAACATACAAAATGATTAAATGAAATGAGATAATGCTATGAGATGTCTACAATTACATAAATGTTTTGTCCGTCATTTTATTTACTTTACCTTATTTAATTCGATTCTTATATATTGTGTCATTGTTAAATTGGCACCGTTAGGGTAAGATTATCCCTAAGACTCTTCAAAAATCTTAAGACTGTGTCAAATCAGCTTTTTAGTAACTTTTATTATTTTTTTATTGTTTAGACTCACCTTAGACCTTATACATTATCCGTCAGACTCTACCTTTTTACTTTACCTCTTTTTTTACAAAAAGAAATGACAAATGACAACCGCTCATTGGATAATTTGCATGAAAAGTGGGGTCAAGACTCACCCAAAGTCTTAAGCTGAGCCTTGGATTTCCAAGACTTAACTTAAAACTCTGTTGAGACTTTGATAAATTATTGATAATTTTGAGTGAGTCTCGTCTTAAGACTCGCTAAAGTCTTGTCTTAAGAGTTACAATAATCTGACCCATATGTAGGAAAGGAGAGAATATAAGAGTTGTTTTGTTAAGGTTAAGCAAGAAGGGAGAATTGTTTTGTTACGTTTAGGAAAAAGGGTAGGATTTGAAAATTTTATGGAAAAAATATTTGTGAATGAGTAAAATCCGTATGTGAAAAAGTAATTCTGTATTTTTATTTGTTTGTTTTTGACATTAAGATTTGAAATGTTGACCGACTAAGACCATCCCCAAGCAAGGTCGATAGAGAGGTCGATACGGAGTCGAGTCAAGTTAATTGTAATTAAGAAATAGATTGAATTGACTAAGTCGATTTGAGTCACAAATCGACCCAATTTGAAGTAAATTGACCCAACAATCCATCTAATACGTGGCATGTTATAATTGGTTCGAAACATTTAAGAAAAAAAAAAAGAAAAGAAGAAAGCTAAAAAGTGGTTTTTTGGGAGGTTTTATTAACTTAGGTCATGATTTTTTGCTTGAGAGGGTTTAAGTGGGTCAAAGTCAATAAAGGAAGATTAAGACCTAATATGCAATTGACTCGATTAAATTGACTTAGGACTCGTTTGGTAGCCCATATAAAAATGGGTGAATTGAAAAATCCCATAATTTGGAAAAAATGAAATGTTTGGTTACTCCCATATAAAAATGGGTGAATTTGATTACCTAGGCTTTAGGTAATTGGAAACTTTTATGTCAATTCAATTGCAGGATGTTAACCAAACGAATTTTAGTCAATTCACATGAATTGACCAATTCACGTATTTTGCAAAATCATGGATAATTAATTCTCGTATGGCAACCAAACGAGGCCTAATTGTTGGGAAATGTTCTAAAGCAATGTAAGCATACAATGATGACATGACATCAGATGAGATTATTAAATAATAATGTAGTAAGTCTTGCTTGCGCCGGGTCACCATTTGTGACGGATATTTTGTGAGACAAAATGGATACAAATGAGTTAGTGGAGAAAGGGAACCACAAAAATAGTGTTGGAGAGAGAGAATAAGTGGGTATTTTGTGAGAGAAAACGGTATCCGTCACAAGCTTGCGACGGATAGTGCCGTTGCAAATAAGAAGGTGTGATTAAATAATGGGGTTTGTGTTTGGACAGATCGAAAATCCCGCCCCTTGTGACCTGTCTGTCCTCACAACCTCCTCAAACTAACTTCATCTAAAACACAAACACTTATTACAACAATGAACAATACTCTCTCTTAATTCAAATCTAAATCTAATTATAACGCAACATATAGTATATATATAAATAAATCACAAATAATCCAAATCACACTGTTTATATTGATTGATTGATTGATTGATTACCAGATTCAAAGTTTGATACTGTTCATCTCCAATCATAATATTCTTAATAATAATCATAATAATCATAATTCAATGACTACTCGTCGTCGTAGTTTGCTCAAAGTTATCGTCCTTGGTGACAGCGGGTAAGTTCCGTTATCTTCTTCCGTTGTACACCTCATCATGTTTATGATTTGAAAGTGATGCGAACAAACAAGATGAAATATTCGCTGATTTAATTTTATTATTATCATGTTTATTATTTGCAGGGTAGGGAAGACATCCTTGATGAATCAGTATCCTTCATTCTGCTTCATTATTTTCTTACATTATTAATTAATTATTATTTTCAGCAATAATACGGACTGTTTGTTTATTCATTGTGTTGAATTGTTGATGTTAATTTAGCGATTTGTTGGTAAGTTAGCAGAATTAATGAGCGCGGAAGTTGAATTGTTGATGTTGTAAAATTAGGGTTTGATTCATGATTTGAATGTGTGGACACTTAATTAAGTAACTAGGTATGTACATAAGAAGTTTAGCCAGCAATATAAGGCTACTATCGGAGCTGATTTCCTCACCAAGGAACTCCAAATTGATGACAAGCTTGTCACATTACAAGTGCGTTTTACTCTTACTCTATTCCCAAATTCTCGTTTCAAACCGTCATTATCCATCTTACGCGTAACACGGGTCAAATACATACCAAATCACCCCACTTGTCACCTAGGTAGCACGGACACCTCTCTTAATTAGACGTCCCGTGTCCGACACTCGGACACCCAACACTCGATATGGCTAAACATATTATAGTTTAGATGAGTAATAGAATTTTAAAAAAGATCGATTAGAAGAAGATATTGGGTGGAAAAATGAGAATTAGTTTCAACTACATGATAAAAATAAAATTATACGTTATTTATAATCATAAAATATATATTTTATTATATTTAAATGTGTCCCGTGTCCTAAATTTCATAGGATGCCGTGTCCCGTGTCCGTTTTGGTCCTACCTAGCTTGTCACCTAGAAAATGACAATTTTTTTGTCTTTACTATCCCATTTGGTAGTATTTGGCCCGTCTTACGCAAGACTTACTGCTATTCTATTTTTGGATTTGTTAAACTGAGACCGTTGTAGACGTACTACAGACTGACTTTAGGTTACCCTACTTCGAAACTCAATTCATGACTTGGTTGTATACTTGTATGCGTACAACCGTCTCACATAAGGATAACTATTTAACAGTGTGTAGGATGATGTTGATTTGTTATCATCTTTGGTATTAGATTTGGGACACTGCTGGTCAGGAAAGATTCCAGAGCCTTGGTGTTGCGTTTTATAGAGGAGCTGATTGTTGTGTTCTTGTCTATGATGTCAATGTCATGAAGTCCTTTGATAACCTTGACAACTGGCATGGCGAGTTCCTCAAGCAGGTTGGTTTCTCTGCTTTACCTTTTAATAATTGCTCTTGTCATTTGCATGTATAGGCTCTTTTTTTACAAGGACTCGCTTCGAATGCTTGGATGAGTTTGTTTTCTATGATTATGATCCATCTTACTCAGACCCGCTTGCATTTTCTGTGGACTTTCATGATTTTGGCTTTAATGAAGTGCCGTATTGTCTCAACACGTGACACGGAACCAAAGTGAAATATGAAAGTAACTTAGGCATCTATTTGGAATCCCTTATATGATCACCTAATGAGCTTCCCCCTGTTGGTAGGGGTTAGAATAAGACTGCATCAAACTCGTGTGTCGGCGATAATTTAGGATTTTGTAATTTGGGGTGTGGCCGTAGCGAGTTTGCTGTCCGGTCTGCCACTTGCTCGTTCTGTTAACGTTTATGGTCCTCTCTCAAGCCTTGAGTCAACTTCCTTTTTTTCCCTCTCCCAAGCCTTGAGTTTGATGAGATCTGCTGTATCAAACGGGGTTGACGAAAACCACTCAGGAGATCCTAATTATTTGACTCCAATGCTGTCAATAAACTGTCCTTTGAAGTATACCAGTGTTTCACCTTTATTTCGTCGTGTCTCCCCGTACAACTACATCTACATTATCTTAGTGTCTCAATGGCTCCCGCAACGTCCGGGATAAAATTTAGGGTGTTTCTCAACTTCTTGCTGGGCTATTTTTTTGGTACTCTAGGAAACACCTTTTGTTGAGACATCCCCTAATCCTCACTTAACTAACGAAATGCTAAAGTCTAGGAACTTGAAACACGCCAATCTCTTGTGAAGGAAGATGTTGGATAGCTTCCTTTTGCTTGTGAAGGAAGAGGTAGGATAGCCTCCCTTTGCTTGTGCAGAATGTTCTGGATGCAAATTTATGTAATTTTTTGACACATTATTGGCCTTAAACTTAATATAATGATTTACCTAAAACTATGTTTTTTAAAAGGATTCTTTGTGGCTTGTGCTTTTTGAGATATTGTAGAAGCAGCAACTTAAAACATTAGGTGCTTCATAAAAAACATTAGACGCTTCAAACCATTAGCAGGAATATTTTGTATTTTCCAGAAAAAAATGAGTGTTGGACGGAGTCAATGCCGTGTCGTTTCAAAGTATTGTACACGCAGCACACTGTCAAAGATTAGTACCAAAGTAACATATCAACAAATTTGAGTTGCTACAATGAGTAGCGTCTTTTAATTTCTTTGTCCAGTATATTATTTTTCAATAGCAATGGAACCAAAGACACACTGTTCACTGCATTTAGATTATGATAGAACAAATCAAAATAGTTCACTAAATTGCTGGCTCCATTGCATTTATTTTATTCTGAAATAGCAGTTTTTTGGTGCAAATGTGCAATTTTGCATTTGGTAGTTCGTACCATCGCTCATATCTCACCAATTGCGGGAGCCCTTGTGATACTACTGTAATGTTGTTGATCTGGTACAGTTCTGGTGAATCCCGGTGATGGTATTTTTATGTGTTTCCATGTCTTACTATCTAAAACCTACTTTGGTGCTTGAGTGGTTTGAAACACGTCATCTAATTCAAAATAATCGCAGAGTTCCACTTAAAAATACAGCAAGGGAAGTAGGGAGAGTTGATTATATCTAAGTACCATACTAATGGTCTAGACTATCTAGTGGTATCTATTTTGTTGTTTGAGTTGGATTTAACAGAACTAATGACAAAGGTAAAATAAATCAAGAAATAAGAACAATTATAAGACTAAAAACGGTGTAGGGTAATATTATAAGGCATCACACAGGTCTAGGGCGCATGAAAAGCAAGACCTTGTCATCTGCTCTTGTCACTCTCGAGCCTCCTTAGCAGCATGAGCTTGGATCATTCTTTTCTTCCTCTTGAAAGTCCAAAAAATAGTCTGAAAACGCTCCAAAGTGCATCTTTTCCTGCAAAATAGGACTATACACAAAAAGTAGACTACTCGGGGGAAATAACTGTAGCTCTATAAGCATCATAAAGACATGAAATCCAATGAGATATGACATAAATGTCCATATAAAATACATGTATCAGTGCTTTCTAATATGTTCTCTGTATTGTACAGGCAAATCCTCCAGATACAAAGACCTTCCCATTTATCTTACTTGGAAACAAGATTGACATAGATGGTGGAAACAGTAGAGTGGTAAGGAGTGCCCTAATTGTTAAAATATATACGAGGCTACTTTTAGTTCCACATTCTTTTAATTTAAACATTTCAGGTCTCTGACAAGAAGGCGAAGGATTGGTGCTCTTCAAAGGGGAACATACCTTATTTTGAGACTTCGGCAAAAGAGGATATTAAAGTCGACGATGCATTCTATTGTATTGCAAAAGCAGCTCTTGCCAATGAACGGGAGCAGGACATGTAAGTTGTAACATTTTGCTTCTTTTCGGCACCTACATTTGGAATGTCCCCCACTCCACTTACGTAGTTACTATTTTTTATCTAGCTTTGTGAAAATAAAATTATCCAAACTTTTTTTTTTCTCCAGACATTAAAATTTCTGTAAATTTTGGGACGTGAAGGACTAACCGTCATTAGAGTTCTACTCCTTTTCGCATATTTTGTTTATTGGCTTTTGTTCACAATTAAAATGGAATATCCCAAATTTGAAAGTGTGAAGATCAGTTACTAGGGGTATACTTTACCACTTGAAACTACCGACTTTTAAGTGTTAGATAACGACATTTGGATTGTGGTGGCGTAAACCAATTAGTTAATAGGAATATTAATAATAGTTGAGCCTCAACCAAAACCTTGAGATGGTTCATCTATCATGGTATCAGAGCCAGTGTGACCGAAGGTCACGGGTTCGAATCCTGGCAACCTCAAAACCCCTCGAAAACGCACGAAGTGGAAACCAACACACGGTATAGGGGGCCTGTGCAAACTAACCACTTTTCAAGCCCAATGGGCATTCAAGTGAGGGAGCGTAATAGGAATATTAATAATAATAATAGTTGAGCCTCAACCATCACCTTAAGGTTTTGGTTGAGATGGCACAAAACGATCCCAAGGTCTTATGGTATCTGGTTTCCTCTGCAGATATTTCCAGGGCATCCCGGAAGCAGTGTCTGAAACAGAGCCAAGAGGAGGCTGTTCATGCTAACTTGGTTTGTATGGTTGAAACATCGCAGATGGCCTGGCTGCCTTTTGTTGCGATCCTGGTATAGATCAATCTTCTGAGCGTAATTGTTATTGTTCGTTCACCGGTAACTTAGCGTTAGCTGCATGTTATTCTCCAGCTATAGACATTTTTTAAAATTTTTTTTCTGTAAAATACTTTATTACTACTTGGTTTCAGTTTTTACTGCACCCCTCTGTTTTTGTGGGGGTTTGATTTCATGATACGGCTAGTGCTGTGTAAGGAGTGTAAAGAGATGGTCTACCCGAAAATGATGCGAGACTGTCAATATATTGTTTATTTTTTATTAATAATAAGGCATTATTGTTAGGCCAATCTCATACGGAATATATGATACTCGTATGAACTCTATATGTGTTAACTATTTTATTTTAGAGGATTTTTTTCTGCAAGAATAAATTATTTATATAGAAGTGATGTGGTTAAGAACCGACGAAGTCTTCTTTAAGATGATACTATTTGTTTTAAGTTTAAGATAGGTTAAGCTGTTAAGTATGCTGTTTTCTTCAATGTTATCTTTGTCTGTTCAGTTAGTCTTGCTTTTTGATCTGAAACAATAACACGGAATTTTATAACCACTTTACAGTCAAATGTGACTATTATTGACAAAAAAGTTATCATAAGCTTTAACATTTGCTACGCTATCGTAGTTACATTTAACTATAAAATGGTTACATATGTCCCGTCTGAAATTTCAGATCAAAAGCGACAGTGATGTGACACTTGTTTTATCTTAAACTTTAGAATAGTATTGTCTTAAACAAGAATGTGTAGGTTATATACGTAGAAGTCTACAAGTGTGACCGTCACAATAATGGGTTATCCAGTTGTCCTGACTATGATACTCGCCTACTCGGTAATGTATGTCCATTGTCCCTATTACATTACAGTTGTATGAAAAAGATAATTCCAACTTCCAAGTATTTCCGGATGCACAAATTCTCGTTGAAGACAACATATTCGTTGCAATTTGAAAACGTAAGCAATTTGCTTTTGTCTTTTCTATCAACTTGATATTACTTAACCAGTTTTCAGCTTGGGACGGATATGTCCGTTTTCAAGGAGACTTACTGTACCGTATGATATGTCCGTCACTCCCTCATCAGACACGGAAAATGCCGACGTCCTTCAACAGGATGTTTTTCACACTTAAAACTTAAAAAGTAGGGAGTCTTACGACGGATATATCCGTCATAAATGTTTAATGGGTTAAGTTTTTCCACTTGGTTAGATAAGACAAAGTATAGGAACATTCAAAAGCCTTGTCTTTTCCTACTTAAATGGGTAATATTTCACCCGTCGCAAGTTTGAGACGGATACATCTCTCACAAATGAAAATTTGTGACTCAAAAGGGTCATTCTTTGAAGGTAAGGAGGACACATTTTTCGGAAGAACGCAAGTATTTGCCATGTGACACGAGTCTGTCTAACTTTGTAAGTATTTTTTTTTTATAAGGTAAAAAAACTAGGTTGATCTTTAGATAGGACCAACCTATCTCATATTTTTTTGCATATTCCATTCTGGTTGTACTAGCTTTTGGGCGAGCTCCGACATTGAGGCTAAAGCATTGGCTCTGAAATTTGCCATCTCCATGGGTCATCGTCACGTTGATGGCAAGACGGGTCGCTTGAATTTAGCCTTACAAGTTGGGGGGGCGTAGCAGTAGCAGTAACAGTAGCATCTCAAGAGATTAAGGCCCTCTTATTTACGATTAACAACCTACTCGTTTCCCGTCATTGTTTTTTTATAAGTCATTATCGTAGGCATCTTGACAGGATTTGTCCATGCCGTTGCTCAATCAGCATTCTCATAGGCTCTTTTTGCGACTGTCAAAAAAATATATTATTATTGGCCCGCAAGGGTGGAGTTTAGTGGTTAAAACTTGGGTGAAATTCCCAGGAGATCCGGGTTCAAGCCTCCCCGAGAGCAAAATCTTGTGGAGCATTCTTGGCCCGAGGGCCGAGTCCATGCCTAAACAGACTTCGAGTCTGTCACCCTCGGGTGGTTTAGCTGGTGAATGTGGTTTGCAGGCTATCACATATGCCCGAGGGTTTATCCAGTGCGCACCGAAGGTAGCGGTTGCGGGTTCCCTCGTCATAAAAATTTAAAAAATATAAAAAAAATATAAAAAAATAAAAAAATTAAAACCGGATTAAAGTTTATGAAAAGAAAATTGTTTATTCATAGATATAACTCAAAAAAATGTTACACATAAAATACCTGCCCAACATTTAATAGACTCTCATGAGGAACATTAAAGATGACACTATGTTCCCTACAAATCTTCCTAAGGAAAGCATATACATAATCTACTGCAAGCTTCTTGTAAAACTTTGAACCGGTTCTCGCTCTCACTACAGTGTTCCCGAGTATGTGCACCACCCCGGCTTCCTTGCACGCGTTTAGAAATTCTAGCTCATCAATCTCTGCCTGTCCGCTTGTTTGCCCCGAGTGCCTGTACAATAAGCCTGCCTGCCCCAACGGTGTATTTGCAGGCACGATAGAATCTACTGAATCAAGTGTCGAGCTCACAGAATACGTGTTTCTGCTGTCTAGAAGCACGTCTCGTGACTGTGCTGTTTGCTGACCTAAACTGTATTCCTCCGAGTCTGTACATCCTTCCATCATGGATTCTAGTCTCACAAACATGAAAAGATTGTGAAATAGTTTTTTCTCAAAGTCGTCGTCTTTCTTATGGAGATCCTTGTAACCGTACCTCGCTACACACCGAAACATATGGAAGTCTTTAGGCCCAATACGCTTTACGAGGAATCTCTCGTCCTCAGGGACGGTGTACACGGGGAGGTATTTTACACATACGAAAATGACCACAGAATGAATAGCAGGCAAGTTCGTGATGAAATGTGAGAAAATGCTTGGCACGCCGCTGGCTAGCTCTGTGTAGACAAGTCCGATCCCGGGAACCCTAACGAGACCTAAGCTCGGACCGAGCCCAAGAATCCACGCCATTGATACCTTACTATGCATTTCAAACTCGTAGCGTTTTACGGTGCCATAATGCCATACAACCATGACGAGGAGAAATACGGCGGCAATGGCTAGAGGGACCCACCCACCTTGGTCAACTTTGAAGAGAACGGCCGAGAAGTAGGTCAATTCCACCACCAAGGACAAAGAAGTGAAGATAAGAACGAGGATCCAATGCCACTTCCATACCAACAAAGTGATTAGAACCATAAGGAACGTGGTCGCCAACATGACTATCACTACAGCTGTGCCTGTCAAGGTAGGAGCGAATTTCATATTAGTACGATTTTCATTGAATCCCGAGTAGTCATCTTTTTGAAAAAAAAGTTTTTTAAGGGGAAAATAGACAAATAAAGGAAGGTGGGAGCGTAACTAGCTTTGTTATGTCTTTCTCACTATACCCCGTTTCAATACAATGTTTTGACGGGTTTAACAACTGAATTTGGTATCGAAAAAATTTATGCCCGGGTCAAACAGTGATGACTAATAAGCTCACTATCAAGATTGAACTCAATATTTTTTTATTTTTTTTGGTGACGAGGGCTTTAATCCCCGGGTCCCATGCATTCCCGCACCACCACATGGACCATGTAAGCCACCCCTTCGGGAGCTGCAGTGGCCAAGTGGTCATCGCCCCAGCTGGTAATCTGAGACCTCTCAACTCCAGCATTTCTGCAAGCTTTAAGGTTTAACTCGGTTACTGGACTAACACCAGTTGGTTTGAACTCGATATTTAATACCAAGGGTTTGACAAACGTTTCTTAACAGCAAAACATTTTTTGCTCATCACTTCCCTCTGTCCATTTGGATTCATCACATTTTCCCTTACGTGATATTCAAAATTCACATCCCCGCATTGTGCAAGAAATAACCCTCATAAAACTTTGTGTAAGTGTGGATCCTATTCCCTCACATAATCTTCAATCTCCTGAAACTTGGGTCCGAGAGTACTAGCTGAGTAAACCGGAAAAATGAGCACATGAAGAAATATACGAAGCATACGCAATAAAGGCAAAAGGCTATAACTCACCATAAGCATTTCCAATTTGACTTTGGTTTCTGAATCCCGCAGTTACAGCAATGCATAGAACCATAAGAATCCAGTTAATATCAGGAATGTAGATCTGTCCCAGAAAATTCTTTGAAGTGTGTACTACTTTCACTCTTGGAAAGCAGCCGAGAACATCCGCTTGCTTTATAATTGAAAATGTCGCCGATATGGTGGCCTGACTAGCCACAATCGCCGCCAGAGTGGCTATGACGAATACGGGCCAGTAGATGGTATCTACAGCAAAGAAAATACGGTAAAACAACTCAGCAGAAAGCAACCAGCATATGTAGCATTATTTGGATTGGGTCAATTCATGTGTATTCCTATCTATTGCGTGGTTTCAGCAATTCGGTTAGGTGTTAGTGTGTTACCGAGTCTTATAGCACCTGATTCATGTGCCCATGTCATCGGTATTTCTATTTTCTATTCCCTTGCACCTGATTCATGTGCCCATGCTCATAGAACCAGTACATTTATAACTACGAAGTATAATAAAATTATACCAAAAGGTAGAATGTCAAATAAAGAAAACAAGACCTGGTATGGAGCGGTAGAATGCATCAGCTACATGACCCTGATGGTTGACAAGGTAAGCCGCTTGCCCAGAATATGCCAAAAGAAGGCACGGGAATACGACTACAGTAAACGCGATTTGTACAGCCAGTACAGGATAATGACCCAAATCCGCAAACAGCGCTTCCGTCCCTACCATTTTTTTAAATCATCAAGGAGTTAAATAGACAATTCAACCCTTTCATTTTAATCTCAAAAATATCAGCCAACAGTAACACAGCATCAACTCAATCAAAAACACAAAAACTTATAGATGTTCATAGTGCGACCTGATGGTTGAACCATCTCAAACAAAACCTTAAGGTGATGGTTGAGGCCCAACTATTATTAATATTCCTATTACGCTCCTTCACTCAAATGCCCGTTGGGCTTGAAGGGTGGTTAGTTTGAGCAGGCTCCCCATACCGTGTGCCGGTTTCCATTTCGTGGCTTTTTGAGGGGTTTTGAGGTTGCCAGCTATTATTAATATTCCTATTACGAGCAACCTAAAAATCCTTACTTTGACAAGGAATGTGCAAGGATTTTGGTTGGTCTTGCATATGAATCTGTCTCATACAAGATTCACTAAAAAGCACAAAAATGCCGGTAGTATACCAGTTATACTGAGCATGATGCCCCCTAATGATGTCCAATGATCTTTGCCACCCTTCTTCAGATAACGATAAACATAGACAGGTGAAAATGCCTGGAGAACGCTACTGTCATGTTTGCATATGTTGTAGATGCCAATGCCTCCAATCAATAGAAACCAAAGCAATACGATTGGAGCAAATAGCCAGCCCACTTTATCAGTACCGTAATGTTGCAGGCTAAACAGACCAACCAGTATCACCACAGCTACAACAACTACCACATCTGCACACCATTACGTAAAGAAGCTGTCAGGAACACACCGAGAATTACAGATGGAGCATTCACATTTATAAAAAGGTCAAGTAGTTGTAATTTTGGTCTAAACCCACAATGACAATTTTGATGCCAACGGGTTTTGAATTTTGACCCACATCATGAGTACCACTGTCGATGAATTAACCAGTTAGGTTATTAATAATAGTTGGGCCTCAACCATAACCTTAAGGTTTTGGTTGAGATGGTTCATCTATCATGGTATCAGAGCCAGTGTGACCGAAGGTCACGGGTTCGAATCCTGGCAACCTCAAAACCCCTCGAAAACTCACGAAGTGGAAACCAGCACACGGTATGGGGGCTTGTGCAAACTAACCACTCTTCAAGCCCAATGGTCATTCGAGTGAGGGAGCGTAATAGGAATATTAAGGTTTTGGTTGAGATGGTTCATCTATCATAGGTAACGGCTAGCTGTAAAAGATCAAAGTAGTAAATACCAAGAGATTACCATTGCTCAGGTTGGGGTGGTCTACCTTGATTCCACCTGCAGCTGACAGAACTGCCATCCGAAAATTTTGTTAAAGTTGTTTCATTATAAGTTAGTTTCAATTAAACGCAATCCTCAATAACTCAAAGTTCATGAAAATAACAACTGTACAGATTAGGCTACGGTCAAGGAATTGGTCAATTTCAATTCTACAACTACTACTGTGGATGTTACCCCTGCTAAACCTCAAAGTTATTCCAAAGTTACTTAAACGCACACTCCGTGAGTCCTTAGTACCAGTGGTGGAGCGCCACTGCTGAATAATGGAAATTTGAAAAAGAAAAAAATTGTTAAAATTTCAGAACTGTTTCAAATTTCGTTTATGGCATTACTTGTTCGCCTCCACTGAAATTTTGCGTCCCCCTCAACTAGAAATCCTATCTCCACCACTGCTTAGTGTTCTTTTAGTTCATATAATCGTGTTATATATACAAATTACAAAGTCAATACTAAATGTTGAAAAACAACAAAGCTAGTAGATTAGCAATTCACAGATACGCCACAAATTGAGCATAACTCCATACCCGATATTGCAGGAGTGAGTATTCCATCTCCAATGACCATGCAAGTGCCAACAAGAACAAGTAGAAGAAGTGCATTCTTCCTGGACGAGTATTTCTCTAACCATTGCTGGGTTTTTGCAGCAAATGAACTTTCATGAACTCTAGAACGACTATATGTTGTCAAATCTTCATCTGTTCTATGCCGATTTGGGATAGTATTTATATTTGCATGTCTACATAGCAATGAATAAAGAGCAAATGTCCCCCCTGGTCCAGTAAAAAAGCACGCCTCATCAGTCATCAAGATAAGGTAATAAGTCAGCATTACAATACTACGATATATTTGCCAAATGATGCTCAAGTCATGTGTTTGGAACTGAAACTAAGGCCAAAATCATGTGTTAAGAGCTAACATGATGCCTAATTGCCTAATTTCATGTGATTAGAACTAAACATGCGTTTATAATTTGAATACTGTCGTATATAGTAAACACGTGATACCGACATCATGTGTTCAGTGCCAAACCTGTTGGGAAATCATGTATTCAATCAGAACTATAGCCTATAGGAGTACATTTTTTTAATACTATGATATAAGTTACTTTGTCCGATACTTACCAAATGTTTAACTTCAGACACGACAGTAAAAACAAGCATATGTGTAATCAGTGCTTGGAAAAAGACACCATATCAGATCATTGTCCAAATGTTTGCCTCAGCCCTCAGGCAAATCTACTGGCAATGAAAACAAGAATCACACATCACCCAGAGAAAATAGTCGTTCCTTACCATATTCTGGGGATGTCATAAACACCAAGCTTACAACAACAACAACAACAACAACATCAGAGCCTTAGTCCCAAAATGTTTTGGGGTCGGCTGACATGAATCATCCCTTGGAACCGTCATGAGTGAACTCTCATCTCAACAAGAGAAAAAAGAAGGAAAAGAAAAAAAAACGGAAGTGGAGTGAAACAAAAAAATGGAAGGCAAAGGGGGCTTTATAGATTTTAAATCGAAATTTTATGAAGTAAAAGTGGAATGCAGAGATGAAGAAAAATTGACAGCGAGCTCCAACATAAAATAAGAACATGACAGAACTTTTTTTTCCCTTATATTTTAGTCCATATCGCTGATATTTTCTTTGGCTAAGATGCAAAACTCATACTTAGTATATGTTTGGTCAAGAAATCAATTGTGTGCAACAAGTGTTTAGAAATCCAGAAGTGAAGATCCATGTAACAGCTTAAGTATCAGCTTAAGTATCAGAAATAGAAGAGTTTAGGATCTTTCTTCGAAATATTTATACTGCAAAGCGCATAGCTAAGGTAGTGGCAATCTCTTTTCGAAAGGTAAACGATAGCAATTTGCCTGGTCATTGTAGTCATCATCTCGAATAGTGAACCATTTGTAACGAGAAGACAAGTAGATGTCTACGGCTAAGCAGACCAGTCACAACTCCTGTAGCAAACCACAAACCAAACAACATCTAGTTTAACTCTTGTATTTATAAAAACAATTAGTACCTTGACCGTTATCATTTGCTCTGCAGACAATGAACACATACTTCAACAGCGGGATCAAAGTCAATGAGTATATTATCAGTGAAAGTGCTCCTATGACATCTTCTCGATCTTGTACTCCACGGGGAAATGTATTGTAAAAAACATATAAAGGAGATGTGCCTAAATCTCCATACACCACTCCTAGACTTTGGAATGCCAGCCGTAGTAGCAATAATGCTGAATATTTCTACAGAAATCATTTTTGGAGTTAGGTAACCAATTTGTTACACTCAGCATAAAGAATATGACCTAACAATAGTTGGACCAACTAAAGCTGCAAAATATACAACCTCAAAACCAGTATCTTTCCGAAGGGCTCTCTCCTTCAAATCAAATAACTATGGAAGCATGGGCCTTTAGTTATTTCTTTTATGTTTGACACCCCTCACAATGCCGGAGGCAAAGATTGGACGGAATGGGTAATGTTGTTGAACTTCTATCGATCCATATGGAGGTCTATATAAGATAGCGGATGCTAAATTTATTGCAGTCCTTATACACCTTTGTTACTATTAAGCAATAGAACCATTGATCGGGCCTCAAGCGTCTGCTTAAACATTTGGTTTCTCGTCTCACAATTTCGACTTATACCCAAGTGGTAGTAACATTGCTCCACAAAAGAATGTCTGGCAAGCAACTCTAAGCAGTCTCCACTAGTAATGGTGTAAGGCAATATAAACTGGAACTCAAGATTACTCAAGTCCAAGAAAATCATATCAATCCCAAAACACTATCCAGATTATTGAAAAACCTTCTAGTTTCATGTCTGAGTTATTAGGAATATTAATAATAGTTGGGCCTCAACCATCACCTTAAGGTTTTGGTTGAGATGGTTCATCTATCATGGTATCAGAGCCGAAGATCAACCTCAAAACCCCTCAAAAAACCCACGAAGTGGAAACCAACACATGCAAACTAACCACTCTTCAAGCCCAATGGGCATTTGAGTGAGGTTTTGGCTGAGATGGTTCATCAATCGTGAGTAACATGTCCAAGGAATACAAAATAAAAAACGGCGAAAAAATGCAAAAGTTAGATCATTACAGCCTATTTACCTTTTCTCTGAAACCATTCCTAAGCTTTCCAGCCTCCTCATCCATGGGTTGGTCAAGCTTCTGATCCAAATCCCACATACTACCTCTATCACTGGTTTCCTCATCAATAGTAGTCATTGATTGATTTCTGATTGATATATCTAACAGTACAACACCTCTTTTCGCAGCCGATCTTTTGCCTATAATTACAGTACAGCAAGCTAATCCTCACTCCCTACAGTATAAAAACATCAACCCCAATGCATAAACTTTGATATAAGCCCTTCATGCATTTGCTTTATCCAATTCTGTAAAAATTCAACCACAAATTCAACCAAAAATCCACCAAACTTAAACATATGAACTGCAACCAACTTCAATCACAATTTTAACAAAAACCCAACTCAAATTTCAACAGAATTACATCAAAGTTTTCATCTTTTAACTTAGTTCACAGTTTTGCATCAGTAAAAACTTACACCATAGCAGTAATTCACAGAAACAGAGAAAGGTAAATAACACAGACAAAATGATGAACCCACTTAATTATTATTTCAGTAAGATAAGAATCAATCAATTATGAGCCACAAAACCCAGATTTGTTCTCTAAATTTGGACACATACCCATGCAAAAAAAAGAGGAGTTGAAAGCAAGATTAGTTGATTGATAGCAGCAGGTTCAGGTAATGTTCTAGAATCAAAAATTGAGCAGGATCAGGAGCAGTAAACAAACCCAAAAGAGTAAAAAGAGAAGTTTGTATAAAGTATCTTAAAATGGTGTGTGATTTAGAAGAAGAGGGAGATAAATTGGTGTTATTTTGACAACCAAGTTTGTCTTTTAGTAAGTTTACTGTGTAAGATACAGCTTTTTAGCTTAATAGTAACAGACAATATTTGCCACAACTGTAGACTATACATTTTAGATAGACAAACTCAGGGAAGGAGAGGTTAAGAATTATGAAGTGGGCGTTATTCTTAACTTGGAATTATATTTTCAATAAGTCGTGCTTGTGACGAGTCAATCCCGTCACAAGTTTGTGACCTCTTATAAAAAGGGACAGAGGATAAGGTGGAGCATTTTTTATGTGCTTTCTTACTCACCTCTCACTCTTTTATGGTATTTTGTGAAAGGAAACGGTATCCGTTATAAGCTTGTGACGGCTACTGCCGTCACAATGAGAATTTGTGTTATTTTTTAGTAGTACGAAGATCGTACATCTGAGAATCTGAGGTATTACCACAAATTTTATGTATTTGAGCATTTATAATAATGTTTTTGAGTTTTGTTTTAAAAAATTTGAGTATTGGTATAAAATTTTTGAGTTAAGTTATTAAAATATTAAGCTCAAACACATACAATTAAATTCAAAAACATTACATATAAATTTAATTATATTTTAGTTTTAACGAAAAAAAAATTAAATCTCACTTATAGATTTTTATAAGCTCAGAAAAAATACACATATGCTCAAAAACAAATAAATTTTGACCCGTAATAAGCTAAAACAAAACTCATATGCTCAAAAACAAAAAAAAAAGGTTAAGGTAATAAGCTCAAAAAAATATTCATATGATCAAAAAAATATTCATAAACTCAAAAAAATATTCATATGCTCAAACAAAAAATATATATATATAGACTCAAAAACTAAGAAAAGTGTGAGGTAGTACCTCCGATTTTTGTTCTTATTTCTCATATTTTAGTAGATCTCGCTTAAGATCGATATACCCTTTTTAATATTAAACTAGGTTAAATAGTATTTCCCACATTTCAATCAATTCTATACATTTTATTTTGTAGCCTTTATTCATAAGTCGTGTGAATTTTCGACCCAACTTCTAATACTAATACAGTATATAATATAAAGGAGAGTGATGTGAAATCTTGTTTAAATTGTCTTACCGAGTACATTGTGAATATCAAAATTTTATAATTTTTATCGATATGCAATTAAAGATATTGATAAAAAAAACAAATATTGGTAAACGTGAATAAAGCAAATGTATGAAATTGATTGGAATGGAGGGAGTATTTTGTTAATCTATAAATGAACAAGCTTTTTGTTAATTTTAATACAATTTATTTTTATTTGACCCGTTTTAAATTTAAGGCGATTCAATTTTACACAATAAAGGAGTATATAATACGATATACTTTGATTTTGCAAGGTACAATAATTTAAGTAGAAAATCCACCAACATTGTACCATGTACTCATGTAGCAGTAATGGCATTATTTAAGTTTGATGGAATGATTGGATCTAGATTCTCTATAATCTCACCATAAAGGACTACATTGGGTTTAATCACCTTTCCATCATCATATAATCACGTCAGTCGTCACTTCCTTCTAACTTTCCTGTCCATTCTTACCAAAATATTTTAATGAGATAATTTCATGAGAATGTATTTTTATAAAAATATATTTCAGTTGGCAGGTTTTGTTTCATTGGTCTGAAGTTTCTGATGAATTATATATTACCATTTTACAGATAAATGTGATTATTATTAACAAACAAGTTATCATAAACTATAACATTGACTATACTATTGTGATTACATTTAACTATAAAATGGTAATATATGTTTGGTCTGAACTTTCAGACTAAAAGTGCTGGTCTGAAACAAGAACTTGCCAAATATATTAATTATCTCAAATTTAGTGATTTTTTTTAATAAATTTTCTCAATTTTATAAAAAATTTTTTTCGTTATGAAATTAAATAAAGTATGGTTGGTTATGTATGGTTATAATTTTATTTATACTAATTTTATTTCATTTTAGTTAAGAGGTTAAATTTTAAATAAAGTTCAATGATGAAAATATTATAAGTTGATCAAAAGATTGTTACTTTTTAAACGAGAGATTAGTTGGTTTATTAATTAAGAAAAAATTATTTTATTTCGATTTTTAAATTGGAGGATTTTGATATTTTGAGACATTAATTTTTGAAGATATTTATTCTGTTAGTTGATAAGGGATTGCACTTGTATAAAAAAATAGTTATTTACAGTATAGAATAATTGGGATGTAAATTAATATTGTGAAATAAAGTAGCTAACATATTGAGTATTCATAACTATAGTAAGTGGATTTGTTGTAGTGTGTGAAATACTATGGGGGAAATTGAGCGAGATTATTTGGAGGAGTGTTAATCTTTTAGTATATAGGTTATCCTTCGTTTGGGTAATCAAATTACTCATTAAAATTATTTATAATAAAGAAAGGTAAATAAATGAATAAAATACCAAAAAAATGAATCAGCTAAATAAATAACCGAGAACTCGGGAAAGAAGAAGTATTTTTTAAACTTAACTACTTCAAACTCTAGAATCTACCGCATTGAATTTATATAAAGAAAATTTTAATGTTTCAGACTTCTATTAATTACACCCTATCTAAAGAAATAATTAAAATTCTTCCCAAATTATTATTGGGTATATAGGTAGATTTTCTTCTTATTCAATTTAATAAAATGGGTCTTGAAGAATCATGGCTCCTGTTTGGTTGATACGGGAAGTTTAATTATGTGAAATTAAAAATATGAGAAATAAACTCTATTTCCTAATTGATGAGAATTTCTTAAAATTGTTTAGTTACTAATGTAGGAACCCACTAGTTTTACCCCGTGCAAAATTGCACAGATTTGGTTTCATATTTGTTCTTATCAATTATCATATTTAACAAAATGAATTATATTGTTAATTTTTCGTTTAATTTTGGAGTTCACGTATGAATATATAGAATGATTCGTAAATTAACATCCATGTATTAAATACTATGAAATAAGTAAAAACAAATTCAAACATTCCAAATCACATTATAAATTTAAAAATTATATAAATAACTTAATGTACTAAAATATGTCTTAAATTTAAGACGGGTCAGGTGCATACCGCTTGTATATATAAGAATAAAAAGGAAAAAATAATATGTTTATCTTATATACGCATGTAGTATGAGTAGCGAATCTTGAGTAAAATGTCAAGTTGGGTCGAGAATTGAAGTTAATAACTTACCAACTCTTAGTAATATTAAAAATATAATGAGGGTAAATGGAAGTATCGAGACTCAAAATATTAAAAATATAATGAGGGTTAATGGAAGTATCGAGACTCAAAATCATGGTTTCCTTGAAGAATAATCGCCTACAAACCGCTAAACCACATTATTTATCAATTCTAATTAAACCACAATATTATATTTAAAAGTAATGTCGCGGTGTGCCAGTCCTAGGAAGATCCATCAATAAGTAATACTTATAATACAAGGCCTTTTTTGTTCGATAAACAACGTCGTCTTAAATGAGAATTTGACTTGAAAAATTAGGGAATTTGCGGTTGTTAAGTTAAAGATCGACGATTAAACTAGAAATTAAAATTTGAAGGGTAAAAATGGGATGGCTATGACAAGAGTGAAAGGTTAGAAGAGAAACAGGTGAAAGAGATTATTAAGAGACCTAGAGTAGGTGGTTTAATAGCAATAATAATAATAGTGGGATCTCAACCATCAGTCCATTTCCATTATCTTAAGGTTTTTGTCGACATGGTTTATCTATCATGATATCAGAACCAGTGTAACCGAAGGTCACGGGTTTCGGTTACGGGTTCAAATCCTGGCAACCTCAAAACCCTCGAAAACTCACGAAGTGGAAACCCAGCACACGGTATGGAGGCCTGTGCAAACTAACCACTTTTCAAGCCCAATGGGCATTCGAGTGAGGGACCGTAATAGCAATAACAGTAATAGTTGCGCCTCAACCATCAACTTAAGGTTTTGGTTGTGACTTGTGAGTGGTTTGTTTTAACGATAAGTCTACGGATATATCCGTCGCAAGTTTCTAACGGGGACATATTCGTTGCAAGTTTAGATAAAATAAAATATAGAGAGTCTCAAAAGCTTATCTTTTCCTACTTAAATAGATAATATTTGACTCGTCACAACGACTAAGGCCCTGTTCTTTTGGACTTCAAGTCACTTAACTTAAGTTCACTTCAGATCCTATAAGTTCAGTTTAGTTCAGTTCCTATAAGTTCAGTTCAGTTCCTATAAGTTCAGTTCAGTTCAGATCCTATAAGTTCAGTTCAGTTCAGTTCCTATAAGTTCAGTTCAGTTCCTATAAGTTCAGTTCAGTTCAGTTCAGTTCCAATAAGTTCGGTTCAGTTCCTATAAGTTCAGTTCATATAAGTTTAGTTCATATAAACTCAATTAAGAAAAGTTATATACGGAGAATTATTTTTAACAACCGATACAAACATTTCCTTTAATTATTCGATACACGTTATCTATAAAAAAACAACTCATTAATAATTTACCCGTCTGTTACTCTCTAATTAATGTCAAACTATCATCCTCATTAATGCCAAAAAACAACAACTCATCATAGGACGCCCTCACCCTCACCAATTGTCACTCTCCCATTAATCAGTTTCTTAATCACCATTGTTAGAGAAAATAAATGGTTAGAGAAAATTGTAATAGTGAATTATTTTTTATCGAATGTAATTGTAGTATAATATATGAACTATGAACAAACCATTATATATAAAGTTGAAAATATTTTAAACTACCTTGTGTTTTAGACTAATTTTTTATCAATGTCATCTATTGGGTAATAATAATAATAATAATAATAATAATAACAACAACAACAACAACAACAACAACAACAACAACAACAACAACAACAACAACATTAATAACAATAATAATAATAATAATAGTAATAATAATAATAATAGTTAACTTAAATTAAAATAAAGTTAATTAAGTTCGGATTTTATAAGTTCAGTTCAGATTCTATAAGTTAAGTTCAGTTCAGATCCTATAAGTTCAGCTCAGTTCCTATAAGTTCAGTTCAGTTCCTATAAGTTCAGTTCAGTTCCTATAAGTTCAGTTCCTATAAGTTCAGTTAAGTTCAGTTCCTATAAGTTCAGTTCAGTTTCTATAAGTTCAGTTCAGATCCTATAAATTCAGTTCAGTTCAGTTCAGTTAAGTTTCAGTCCAAAAGAACATGGCCTAACTGAGTAGGTGGTAATGTGGTATGGTGGCTGCTTAAATGGTGGAGCCCGTTTATAAGAAGTAAGATGTCAGAAGCCATCTGCATTTTGTGGATCTCACACACTTGCATTTTTTGTGTGTTTTATATACATCGTCCGATCGCTATTGTACCTTACATTTTCTTTATAATCTTCATTTATATTTGCCTTAATATTAGTGGTTCACATTTTGGTGCTAATTAGATTAGATGTCCAGCTCCACCATCTGCTCGGTTAAATGTAGAGCTACTTGCGAGAAATGTCTAGTTTTAGTAAGTATCCGTGAGTCTCTCTTGTAATGAATATATCCGTTGTAAATTTCTACATTTTGTTTTTTTGGTTAAATGGGTCGGAATGAATTAATTAATTGAGCTAAGTTGAAATTAAATGAGCTTAATGAAAGCCAGAAATAAGAGGGTCTCACCGTCTCAGTTAATAAATAACTAGTCTTGAATCCATGCAAATTGCACGGGTATGCTATTTTGACATTATTATATAATTGTAGATATTATAATTAAGTTTTACATTAGGAGTTTTTTTTTTTCAGATTTTAGTTTTGAAGTAAATATTACATAGTCTTAAACCGTACAACTTTGTAGCAAAATAGAGTGGAAGGACTTGGAGAGAAGGGTCTCGAAGCTAATTTATTTTCTCTTCAACAAAAGGAATGATTTGGAAGGAAAATCAACTTCTTCATTCCCCCTCCCCTGCATTCTCTCCCTTTCTTTTCCCTTCCTTTTTTGTTATCCAAACACACCCTAAGGGTATCCACGAGCTCTTCCTTTCGCCGCCGTTGCAAACCAACCACTATCGAACCTACTATCCTCCCAACCAGTTTACTACCGCAAGTCTACCGCCATACATCACCATCTAAGCTGGAGGTCGGTCACCTTGCACCGACCTTCACCCCTTCCACGCACCGACCTTCACCTTATCCCCCACCCATAACCTTGCTTTGAGAAATTTGAAACTCTAATTGATAAACTTTCTTATTAGAACAATAAAAAAAATACAAAGCACAACATAAACCATTAATCAGATACATAACTTGCAATTAACAATCAAATACATGTTCCATGTTTCATCAATAATTTAAAAATAACGATTAATCTGAGGGCTTGTAGAATTATGAATTGAAAGGGATCAGCGGATATTTTTGTAAAGGGTATGTTAATGAAAAGACTTACGCAAAATATACTAAAATGACTAAAATACATACTGTAAAAATAAATTATGAAAAAGAATTTCAATAAATGAGCGTTTGGTTGAGGGTTTATAAGAAAAGGAAATGGAAACAAAGTTACTCATTTCCTTTGTTAGTGTTTATTTGACACAAACAAATGGAATGAAACTCTCTCCCTTAACCTCAATCCATCTAATTCGTTACCTCCACCCTTATAAGGCATGAGATTTCATTACTTTTGTTACCCTTCAACCACTTTTTTCACATACCACCACATTAGCCACCACCAAACCTCCACCATGACCACCGTCACTACCGCCACCGCCATGACACCCCCTCACGACCACCACCACCACCACCACCACCGCCATGACGCCCCCACCAGCATCACCGTCGCCAGTAGATAAGTGGTTACTTGTGGTGGTGTGTGTTACTAATAGTAGGAGTGAGTATGAGTGAATCATTAATTCTCTTTCTTGTGTAACCAAACAACAAATTAAGTTCTAGGTAATTCCTTACCTTTCCCCTAGAGGTAAGAGCTGATCATGGATCAGGTTTGATAATGCTTGGCCCGGGTTGACATGTTAACAACAACCCATGTATTGGGGTCGGGTCAGGTCAGACCAAGTCAATGGGCCTTTTTCTTTAGCCGAGATCTAACCATTGCGGGCTCAAACGAGCCCTCAGGTTAGATCGGGCTTTTTTGGCCCTTACGACTCGTGACATCTTCAAAATGTGAAAGAGGCAAAAAGCGCACATCGAACAGTACAATCGAGTTTATAACTGCTAATATTCAAGATTACAATACAACCGAAAAAAGGTTAAAACAAGGTTTTAGCAAATTCTAATCCACAATTCCAAGTCAAATGAATCCAAACTAATATGAATATAAAACTTGGCTGTAGGCAGTAACATATCAATAATCAACGGTTTTTGACTTTTTACCTATTTATAGAGTGTACACAGATACACATTACACGAACTATAAAAATTGGGGCAGGACTTTGAGCTTTTTTGGGCCAAGAGTTTAGCCCAAATCCAGCCCAATTTTTCTATTGGGCCGCCTGAATCGGGCTTTTTTGGGCCAAGAGTTTAGCCCAAATCCAGCCCAATTTTTCTAATGGGCCGCCTGAATCGGGCTTTTTTGGGACCGAGAGTTTAGCCCAAACCCGGGTAAAAGAGAATCGGGTCGGATCGGGCTTTTGGGGCTTGGACCATTTAATCAGCTCTACTTTCCTCTTTTACCCTTTCTGATTTCATTACCCTTTTCCTTTCTCTTTTCCTTTGCATTACTCTAACCAAACGTCCCTTAAATAGAGGTTCGTGCCTCTTCACAAACGGATTTTATAAACCGTCTCCACAACCATTTGTGACAAAACAAATATCCAATCCTTATCGAAACGAAGGTTAACCCTCCCAGTGCCAACAGCAACAACAGCAACACCAATTGGGATCAAACTCCATAGAAATTAATGGCAGGAGGAACAGGAAGGAGTATAATGACACTCTCCCTCTCTTCAAACTTGATGTCTCGTTCATTATTCACACCTTCTAAACACTGTTTACTCCCTAAACTCCCTTTCCCTCGTAGGGTTTTACCAGGGTTTAAGTTTAACCCTCTCTGCACTGCCACCCTAACAACACCTTCACCATTTGTTGAACAACAACAACAACAAGAAGATGAGGTTGATGTCACAAAACAACAGTCCATCCTTCTTGAAAAACTCAGGCTTAGACATCTCAAAGATGAGGTTTCCCCTAAAAATAAATCTTCTGCTGTTTTAGATGCTCAAATGAGGTTAGGTAAGAAGGCTAGTAGTTTATACAATGTGGGTACTACTAGTTTTCAGGATTTGGGTTTAAGAGAAGAGGCTATGGCTGCTTTGGATGAAATGGGTATTTCTGTTCCTACTGAAATTCAGTGTATTGGTATTTCTGCTGTTCTTGAGGGTCATAGTGTTGTCTTGGGTTCGCATACCGGTTCCGGAAAGACTCTTGCTTATTTGTTGCCTGTTGTTCAGGTTCATTTTGCCATACTCACTATCTCAGCTTGTGTATCTTTGGTTTTAGATTATGGTATCATTCAATTAGGCATTGGCTTATTTCTTTGATTTGAATTGGATAACGTTTGTATTATGGTATTGTGTTTGTTGAGTGTGACGATGATGGTGTCTTTGATAATGTATCAGCTACTATAAGATAGTGTAATGCTTGTCATGACACTCCCTCCGTCCCAATCGTTTGTTTGCCTTTATCTTCCGAATTGTTAGATTCAGGGTTTAGTTTAGTTAGGTTTTCGGATTTTTGTCCCCTTGCTATGCCATTGATTGAGATACCTAACCCGAATGAAATGTTTGTCTTTCTTTTGGTATTGAGCATCATTCTAAGTTATTTGCTGTTTGAACATTGGGGCATTTTCCAATGATCAATTGTGGGGTTTGATCTAGTTTGGTCTCTTTACGGTTATTCTTGCTGAGTATGTTGGCTGTTGGTGACTGTAATTCTATATTGTGTGTTTTTATTGATATAGCTTATGAAACGGGATGAAGAATTATCAGGGATTCTAATGAAACCTAGGCGTCCACGAGCTGTTGTTCTTTCCCCAACAAGAGAGCTCTCTGAACAGGTGAACTTCTATACATTTAGAGATCACCTTAATTGATCAGTTAAATTTGTTTTCTTCTAAAACTTGGTTGCTGTGATAGGTATTCCGTGTAGCAAAGTCTATCAGTCATCATGCACGCTTCAGGGTTACTATGGTTAGTGGAGGCGGCCGGTTAAGGCCTCAAGAGGATTCTCTCAATTTCCCCATAGATATGGTGGTCGGCACTCCCGGGAGGATTCTACAACATATTGAGGAAGGGAATATGGTTTATGGTGATATTAAATACTTGGTAAGAATCTTTATTTGTCGGTTTAACACATGTGGTAATGCATTGTCTCTTGAGTTACTATACCTTGTAATATTGACTCCTAGCTTCATACCCTAGGTGTTGGATGAGGCAGACACCATGTTTGATCACGGCTTTGGTCCTGATATTCGCAAGTTCCTTGCGCCACTGAAGAATCGTGCTTTAAAACCTGATGACCCGGGATTCCAAACAGTTTTGGTTGCTGCTACAATGACAAAGGTTTGCTTAATTTGTTTTTTTATTGAGCTTCGTGACTTTTTTAGTTATCTTTGTCCTCTATCCTGCATATCGTTTGTTTTACATTACTTTAAACATGTCTAGTAATCTTTGAACTTGGATTCTAACTACAAATATTATAAAGGAGGCATAGGGTTCTTATATTTTTGTTGTCTTGGATGTCATGTCCTGTCATCTTCCTGGTGGAGATTCGAAAGGGGTCTTTAAGTAAAGATGACGATCTGAATTCCTTATAACAATTATTTAGTTGAGGTTCCTAAATGTATCTGTCTCACTCCCACTTGTTTTTCATCTCTCCAAGAGAATAAGTGTTGACTTGAAGGTCCTAAGCTAATCGTCATGTTCTTATTGCTCCAAATTCTACTAGAATCCATATCGTCTCTCGTGATTAGGAAGCAAACCAGCCTTGTAACTAAATGTGTGCTTGTAAAATCTTGGGCTTTGGAAAATATAATAGATTTGCATCCTTCCTGGAAATACGAGACTCAAATTGAGTTTGTTATGGGGACTTTAGGAGTTTATTATGTAAAATCCATGCTAGTGAAATTGTCTTCGGGATTTATTTGCTTTGCTGTTTTGTTGGCTATGTGATCCCTTTTAAAACTCTACGCCTATAGTCGTACGTATTTGTTTGCGCTCTTATGTTTCTCTTCTATGTTTGTGCTCATATTGGTTAATTCTCTTATAAAGGCAGTCCAGACGCTGGTTGATGAAGAGTTTCAAGGTATAATGCATTTACGAACTTCGACGCTGCACAAAAAGGTTGCATCTGCTCGTCATGATTTTATTAAACTCTCGGGGTCCGAGAACAAGCTAGAAGTGCTGTTACAGGTATGTTTCTTTCTTTCAATCTTCTTGATGAGGATATTGATTCTACTTTTGAGTTGCGACATGCTGAAATGAGTTGAATTGATAGTCCCTACTCCCTACCTATAAATCTATAATACGGGTTCGTGCTTTAGCTTATGTAGTTGCTTTGCCGTATACTCTTTCATCTTCTAAGCTATCGTCGTATTCAGTTACTTGATCTAAATGTGATAGATGCATTTATAAAAAAAGTTGAGCCATTCATTTGGTGGCTCACTGCCTAGATGGCAGGCTAGAATGGTAGATATCCATCTCAATCTTAGATTAAAGGATACTATTGTCAGCTTTAGACTAGTATTCACTTTTTACTTGGCTTCGGATGTTCAGTTAAAAGTTCTTTATTTGGTGACAAATATATAAGTACAATGTTGTGAACATATGTTGCTGGCAAAGTGTGGAGGGCCAGTCACACCCGTTAATGGTGATTGAAACGGAGGTGCTTTGATGGATATTCATATGACACGGAAAGCGACAAGGTCAATTTTACACCAACGAGAGAGGTGCTAAATGTTGTCGGTTAGTGGGCAGAATATCCCTTTATGTGGCTTAGGTGGTTGGATTAGGCTCCGAAATACCTCGGTTAGGAGGTATGAGAAAATTAGGTTAGCAAAGAAGTATGTTTTGATAATGACTGCCACACAACGATACAACATTGGATAGAAAGTTATGGTATATTGGTATATGATTAGGAGAGATAACCTAGGGTATAGGGACGGCGAGGGAGGGAGGGGGTGGAGAGGCAAATTGTATTTGGTGATATGAGTTTTGGTTTGCTTATGACAAAAGTCTTCATGGAGAGGTGGTGTTTGATTTGGGCTGTGATTGGGCTTCGTGGTAGTTGGAGTGGTGATGGATGGAATTGCATGTGATGTGAAGTAGGGTGTTGTCTTGACAAGGTTGAGGAGGTTGCGAAGACAAGATGAAGTTTATCGGTAAGACTGGATGGTGGTCGTGGTCTAGAGGAAGAGCTGGTGAGGGAGAGAACACCATCATGCTTGGTCCACAATAGACTATGGTGGTGGTGTAAAGCTGCGTTACTCAGACATGTCGACACGTGTCGGTGTGTCCGACACAAAAGTTCTGGTTTTTCCCGACACGCCGACACGGTCAACGGTGTGTCTTGACCAACCGACACGACACGACACGCAGATTTTATAAACAAAGTACTTTAAGAAAAATAAAGTGTGCATAAAATTTAAAATAATTAATACAAGTACAACTAATACAAGTACAAGTACAACTATAACAATTAATACAAGTACAACTATAACAAAAAAAAGGATAACCTTGGGAGCCGAACACTCATCCATTAATTCAATTAATTCCCCCAAGTTATTAACCTTGGGAGCAGGATCCATGTACAATACTTTACGGGGAAAGAAAGCAGAAGCTTTTCTTCTTCTTCTTTACTGTAAACCTGTAA
This sequence comes from Silene conica, assembly GCA_029255685.2. Lineage (NCBI taxonomy): Eukaryota > Viridiplantae > Streptophyta > Magnoliopsida > Caryophyllales > Caryophyllaceae > Silene > Silene conica. The sequence goes on from CM055314.2 coordinate 2,338,944, forward strand.
AACTGTGTTACTCAGACACGGCTGCCAGGTGGCGGGGCGCGTGTCAGACACGACACGGTGGCCGACACGACACGTGACACGTGTCTGACACGGCCTTGCCGGAAATGAAACTGACACGCCGGTGTGACGTAAATGGGTTTACCGCTGCGTTACTCAGACACGGCTGCCAGGTGGCGTGTCGCGTGTCAGACACGACACAGTGGCCGACACGACACGTGACACGTGTCTGACACGGCCTTACCGGAAACGAAACTGACACGCCGGTGTGACGTAAATGGTAGCCAAAAATGGAAAATGGAACTTACATGGCACGGTGTTCGATACAGGGTTTAGTGTATATAGTTACAAAATATGAAGGACGGCTGTGTCGGTGCCAGCGCCGGCGACGGAGAGAGAAGAGGTGGATTTTTGGCCTTGGGTTAGTTGATTGAATGACGGAAACTTGACGGAAATCTGGGTTATAGTTATAGTAAGGAAGAAGAAGAATGAAGGAAAGTGATATGGGTTTACAGTAAAGAAGAAGAAGAAAAGCTTCTGCTTTCTTTCCATGTAAAGTATTGTACATGTATCCTGCTCCCAAGGTTAATAACTTGGGGGAATTAATTGAATTAATGGATGAGTGTTCCGGCTCCCAAGGTTATCTTTTTTTTGTTATAGTTGTACTTGTATTAATTGTTATAGTTGTACTTGTACTTGTATTAGTTGTACTTTATTAATTATTTTAAATTTTATGCACACTTTATTTTTTTAAAGTACTTTGTTTATAAAATTTGCGTGTCGTGTCGTGTCGGTTGGTCAAGACACACCGTTGACCGTGTCGGGAAAATCCAGAAATTTTGTGTCGGACACACCGTGTGTCCGAGACACTGACACGTGTCGACGTGTCTGAGTAACGCAGTGGAATACTGGGCTATAGCGCCCCTTCCACAAAAGCCTCTCAGTTTCGTTGGTACTGTTATTTAGGACAAGCTTCAACCTTTGCAAATTAGCGCCTGAAATACACTTATAGACCACATTGCGACACTCGGTGACACTTGAAGCATGCTTGGTTTTAGGAATCACTGTAAGGGTAGTGGTATTGGTTTCCTTCAGCATTCCGCCATTAGTAATCTTAGATTCTTAGTTTAAAAAAATGCGAGGCACTAGCCAAAACGCCTCGATGCATTTTAACCTTTTAAGTGCACCCTTTAGACAAGGCTCAGCTAACGAGGTTCAGCGGTTGCACTTTCCATATCCGTGTCTTCCAGATCTTTTAATTATGTCATTTCCCCCATTATTCTTAACTTTTACTCATTTGCATGTTAACCAACTTGAAAACTCCAAAAAGCGGTATTGTTTTCCGAATTTTATTTGGAAAATAAAAATTTGTTGCTAAAAATGGGTGCCTTGAGTCCGAGAGGCATGTGCCTTCGCCCCTCATCGCCTTGGTGTGCCTTGCGCTTCTTCAAAAATGGAATCCAAAAGAGCTTCACAGAAGTCATCACCTACTATAATCCTTGAAGAATTTACTACTATACCCATTAAGCGTGCGGCCTTTATTCTTATTAGTGTCCCGTGAAGCAGTCTTAAGTTCCCCTCTGCTGTAATTTGGCCATCCCCTTTTATTTTTGAGTTCTTTATATATAATTTGGGCCACCTTTATTTAGAAAATGTTGTTTATGAGTCGGACTTTTTTTTCATTTCGGTGCAGGTTCTAGAACCTAGCTTATCAAAAGGAAATAAAGTAATGGTATTCTGCAATACTTTGGATTCAAGTCGTGCAGTGGATCATTTCCTTGGTGAAAACCAAATGTACACAGTTAATTATCATGGAGAAGTTCCAGCAGAACAAAGGTGAGTTGATATATCGGGTTGTTCTAATCTATGTTATTTTGGTGATTGATAGATCGTGTCGCCATTTACATAAAGCTGATGCAAGGTTTGGCTTTGAGTTCTTACTCTATTAAATAGCTGTGGTACACAATTTAGCTTCTTTCTAGGTGGTTAATCTATGTTGCTTCGTTTCTTTACATTTAGGACCGTAGCTGTGTCGACGTGACACAATATGTCGATATGGATATGGATATGGATTTTTTACACCACACTTATTAGTCAGACACTTCTCCTAGGACAGCTGAAATAGTGGGATTCGCACCACAAAAGTAGAGGAAGAGAGTTTATATAGGCTTTTGTAGTATATTCAATGATTTTAAGTCTTTTCTGTCAAGCTTCTTTCCATTATACTTCTTTTTTTCCTGAAATATTTGAAGTTTAGAAGTGTGTTTTTGCTTTGAAGATGTATCCTAATTTTTGGACAGGGTATGTACCTCTGTCCGACTCTCGTATCCATGTCAGACTAACATAGAGGTTAATTGAATTGCTTTTGGTAATTTCTTTCCATGGGGCCTTCATATTTGAAGGCCGAATCTTATTTTCGGAGACCTGAAACCTTCTTTTAAGCACAGCGGCAAAGCAAGATAGAGTTAGTGATTGAAACGTTTCAGGTGTAGAGATACTCTTATGCACTATGTTAATTAGACTCGGGTATGGGTGTTGGTATGAGTATGCATCCAATATTGGACTCGTCACTTCAAATTTTGAGACACGTGGACCTTGTCCTAAAATGTGGACACTGGTAAGGGGACATGTCTTCAAAACAAAAATTTAATTAAAAAATGGAATTTTTAGATTATTTAAAATGAAATAGAAAGATACTCAATTCAGACAAAAATCATAGTATATGCGTCATATAAGTGTATAGACTTGGTCTTCCTTTTATCTCCGCTAGGAGAAGTATCAGATCAGTAAGTACTAGGTAGAGATTCCATACCATATCCTCTAGCGTCGTGTTGGACATGGGTATTGCTCCAAAATTGAAGTATTGAAGTAACGTAGCTTATGCTGGCCACACATGTTTTCTATTAATAAATAATTGCCTAGTTTTCGCAATAATCTCCTCTTTATTATTGTCAATATTTCGATTTACTTTTTCTTTTCTCATCCTGTTTTATTTTTCTTTATTTTTAGAGTTATTTTTCTGTATCATCTCTGTTTTAAGAAAGTCGATACCTTTCCAACATTTTGAGGACCTTCTTAACTTTCTCAACAAATTAACTGCTTTTTATATTTATAAAAACACGTTCACCCTTTTTCTTCTTTCATTTGCGTTATATTACTTGTCATTGATGGTTTCAAGTGATGATTCATTGATTCACGATAGTTGACCCCACCTTAGGTTAATCATATAGCAAAGAAGTTGAATAGTAAAATCGTTGTTGTATAGTGAAGTGTTCAGCAAGATTTGAATATCTAGAGGACTTCAGTATAACCAATTGCACCAGGAAACATGATATACTTTATGTCATGTCTCATATATAAGTCCTGGACTTCACTGAATATCACTACATCACTTTTGTTGCAATAAACATTACAATAAGTCTCCCTTGTGACGGGTATATCCGTCACAAGTTTGAGACGGGTCAAATACTACTCATGTGAATAGATAAGACAAAATAAATTGGTATTTCCTTGGCACTCTCTTCTTGTCTTATCTAGCCTACATGTAGTATTTGACCCGTCGCAAGCTTGTGACGGATATGCCCGTCACAAATGAGAATTTGTGTAAACCTTAATTTCACATCTCTAACTGTTCACTCATCTTTAAAACGCTGACCCCAGGGTTGAGAATCTCAAAAAGTTCAAGAATGAAGACGGTGATTGTCCCACTTTGGTCTGTACTGATTTGGCCGCAAGGGGATTGGACTTGGACGTGGACCATGTTATCATGTTCGACTTCCCCAGGAATTCTGTGAGTTTGAGTTCCAATGTTGTCTGTAGTTTTAAATAATTAGGGTTGTTATTCATGATTGCATGCCTCTGCATGCTAATATATCATCCTCAATGCAGGTTGATTATCTTCACAGGACTGGAAGAACAGCTCGTATGGGTGCTAAAGGTACGCTAGTTCCTTCGTTTTTTTTGATAAGGAATGGAAACTAGGTTAATCGAAATTAACCTATAACATCCTCGTGGATGAAAGAGGTAAAAGAAAGTCGTAAAGCTTTTAAATTACCAAGATAAATTAAGCAAACAAAGGGCAAAGAAAAGACTCTCAAAAGAAAGTTTAAAGCAAGAGCAGCCCCGAAAAAAGAAATAAAAAGCAAAGATCTAACTTGATAGAAATGCAAAAATGGTACACTACGAGTCTACTACACTTACAGATGTTTCTCACACACAAGCAAGGTAGACAACAACTCTATCCAGTGGAGGGAAAAGGTTCAGACTTCGGAAAAATCTTAAAGAAAAGAAAATTTTCAAAACTTGTCAACGATTATCAATAGCAAAAGTAATCAAACAAATCAAACACTGCCAAAACAATGACTAACATTGTTTTGTAATATTCAATAAATGAAATTAAGATTCAAAAAAGTTCCTCTTATAATTCTTGATTTAAACCTTCATTCTAATGATTTATGGTAAAATATAGTTCTCCGATGCTAAAATGGAGAGCAAATAAAACCAAATTATAAAGAAGGTAATAATCAACAATTTTGCTTATGAAATTCTAATATGGAAAGAGATGAGGAAATATATGGGTAAGAAAACCAAGAAGAATATTCAAGATCCATTATCATTTCTTATTTTAAGTTCTGTTTTTCTATTTTAGAGGTTTTTCTGCCCCTAAATATTTAGAGGGAGAAAGAGCTGGCTATTGTGTTGTAATCGCTCATCCTACGCTAGTTCCTTTGTTGAAAGTTGAAACACCAGCATGGCAACATGTAATATATACAGTGTGTATGACTAAACTTTTTTTTTTTTTTTTTTATATATATTTTTCACGAAAAAAAGGTCAGAAAAATGTGGAGTAATAATAATGGAATGGAAATGCAATTTGATGAAATGTGACAATGTGTGGATCGCAAACCATAATAACCACAAAAGGAGTGTTTGTTTTTGGACACCCTACGACTTGAAACCGCGAAGTTCATTCATGCATACAGTAGTACAAATTTAAATGTTTGCAGTTATTCGTTTCTATTATGGCTTATGCGTAAACGTGCCTGTATTATAGTATTTCCAGACTTCCAGTTGTATTTAGGGCTTATTATGGCTTATTCGTTTCTAATTTTCTATTATGGTTCTCTTTTAACACTAAGTGGTCCATATAAAGAGGCTTCTTGGAAATTAATGACCACTTACTGTAACATATATTATGACGAACAGACGGTCTTACCCCAAATTTTCCTTAAATTATGTGACATTTTATTGCATCTTTTTTAGGGGCAAAAGAGCATTTGATGTGGTTATCTGGATGTCTATAAAACCGTGCTTGTCATTTAAACGTGTATTCAAATTAGTTTGGGTTAGTTATCCTTGGTAGTTTTGTTCTTCAGCACAAGTTTGAATTTAATTAGTCCAATCAGTTGTTCAAAACAATTTTCACTCTTGAGCTCAACCACACAACATTCTCAATGATGTCTGCAGATGATGACCCATGATGAGTTATGCCAAGCATTGCACTAAGTGACTGCTACTTTATTTAACATAAAAAGGGTGATTTCCTATAATCTACCACTAGTTTTAGCCCGTGCAAAATTGCACGGTTTTGGTTATTAAACTTGTTATTAAAAAACTTTAAGGAAATTATAAATTATTGAAATCGGAATTCCATAATCAAATTTTAAAGTACTAATCAATATCATAGATGAATGAAAAGTAACAAAACTTATACGTAGGTTAACGACATCATAAGTATTGCACAAATAGGATTATACATCCAGATGTATATGAGCATCGTACATCTAACACAAATCTAATTGAGCTTAGATGTAATTCTTTTTGAGCTTTTAACAATTTTTTCTTACACATTAATTTTTTAATGTAAAAATTAAAAAATTTGGGTTTTATATGTATGTTTTTTGAGTTTTAAAATAATGTTTTGATTTACAACTTTTTTATAAAGACGCTCAGATTCTTTTTCAAAAAGCTCGTAAAATATATACATAAGCTCAAGTTCTTTGTTATAAAGCTCGAAATCTATTCTACCAGATGTATACATCTGGTTGTATAATCCTCTAATTGTAAATATTGGGGAATCTTTATTATCCCATTTCAAAAGCATTATAAACAACATTAATGTTTGATTTTTATACAATTGTAATATTAAATAAGTATTTCAACACAATTCTTACAACAAAAAAATGAAAAAAACAGTAATTTGATCATAATTATTTGGTTGGCAAGAACAAATTTATAATTAAAGTCTGAACACCAATTATATTTGATGTTCCTCATTAAAAATAACTTTTAACGGAAATGAGAAATGAAATAGTGGTGCAAATAATGTAGGTCCCACATTTATTAATTTTTTGAAATAAATAAAAGTTGAATGTGATGATGTGGGTGAAGGAAATTGCTTTAAATGTTTTTGGTTTAATATAGATAAGATTCTACCCCTATGTTTTTTTGGGTTCTACTCCCTCCATTCTTTTTATATCACCCCATTTCATTATTCACGTTTGCCGATGTTCATTTTGTTTCGATTATATCTTTAGCTACATACTACTACAAATTATAAAAGTTTGATATTTTTAATCCTCTTATCAAGACAATCCAAAAAAGATCTCACATGAATATATTTCCGTGAACGGATTGAGAGAAAACCGACGTTGAATACTCGATTGTGAATAGTGTCAAAACAAAAGTTGGGTGATATAAAAAAAATAGAGGGAGTAACGTATACCCTCGCTTCTATAAAATCATCTAATATACCTTAAAACTCAATGATTAGTTCCTAAATTACCCAAAGTACCGTAATTTGAGGTTTTTAATGGTTTAATACTTTCTGAAAAAAGTTGTTTATTGTTGAGTAAATAATGAATTTTTCACCTACCGTGGATAAATAATCATCTGAGATTGCGCAAATAAACATTTAAAAGAGAGAAGTTTGGACATTTAGGTTATTTTTATTAACTTTCCTGTAAATTTGGGGGTATATCTTATGATCTTGAAAAATGGAGGGATATCTTATAATTGGAAGAAACACAGGTCTACACCATAGAAAACCCCCCCAAAAAAGTGTTGTTGGTTTAAGGAGTCATTTTGCTTCTTTTATTTTAACATATGACGTGACCGAGCAATGTGATTTGTTTGGTTGTCTTTATGGATTGATCACTTATATATCTTTTCAAAAAAATTCGAAACAGGGAAAGTTACAAGCTTGGTTACCAAGAGGGACATCCCTTTGGCCACTCGGATCGAAGAGGCTATGAAGAAAAATGAGTGCTTGGAATCTCTTAGTGTAGATAGTATTAAGAGGGATAATGCTAGGGCAAGGATTAGTCAACAGCTAGGAAATAATATCAGAGCGGGCACGGCTTCAAACATGAAAAGTAGTGGCAGAGATACTGGCAAAACTACTAGCAGAACTACTTCGTATGGTAAAACTACTGGCAGAGGTACTACAACTACGAAAACTACTGACAGAAATGGGAAAACTACTGGCAGATATGGGAAAACTACTGGCAGAACTAGCTCAGATGTGAAAACTTCTAGCAGATCTACTTCATCAAAATCCTCAGGTTTCGCTGGCAAAGCGATTCCTAGCAAGACATCTCCGAAGACGAGCAGTGCGGGTAAATTTGGAAGCGTATCCAGTAAACCCAAAGGCAAATCCGTAAAAGTAGGTGGGCCACCGAAAACCACGAAGAACTTTGTCAAGAGGACGAAGACGTCAAGCTCGGATACCCCAAACAGATCTAAGATCAGTGTGATTGGGTTTCGAGGACGAAGTTCTGCTTCATGAAACAAAAAGAGAACTTAGGTATGTCAATTTGGTTTTGGTTTGTGTATGTTTGATTCTGAGATCTTTTCGGATGCTATTATGGTCATATCTGAAGTTCAACATTTTTGTAGCAACCACTTTTTCTAATATGATATTCAATTATATTAACAAGCGAACAGTCTTTAATCAGACTTGTGTAAGGGCAGTTCCACACGAGTATCACATTTGCGTGCGTGAATCACTGGGTCTTGCTTCAGACCACCATTTTGGTCTGAAATAATAAGACGAGATTTTGTAACCATTTTACAGCCAAATGTAACCATTATTTACAAACAAGTTATCATAAGTTGTAACATTGACCATACTATCGTGGTTACATCTGGCTGTAAAATGGTTACAAATGAATCCCAGGCTACGATATATTGTATTACGTATGTATACTTAATTGAAATCAAACAAATACATTAGAATTTTCATGGTAGATATAATAGCATTAGAGTCAACTGAATCATCTCCATGGAAGAGCAAGTTGAGAAGGTTTGCCGGGTGTGACGTTGTTTCCAGCCGGGTCATATATAATGACCCCTGAAAAATCCGGTAGCTCGCATTTTCCCCCCATGAGTATGTGCTTCTGCCAAACTGGTCCAGAGACTTGCTGGGTTTCTTCTGGAACATGTGGACTAAACATCATCCCTTCATTTTGGAGCTGAATGACTGGATCGTTACTCCCAGCTCTATAGCAAGAGGTCCAACGGCGCCATCTTCTAGAGTGGGAGGTGCACATAAACAAGGCAAAGGCGCAGAAGAAAAGGGTAAGAGCTGCGAGCCCGGTTTGAGGTCCGCTCATGGAAGAATACGAGGCTGAGATCAGGTGGCGAGCCATGGTGAGTTAAATGGTTTCTTGGATGGTATATTATTTAGTGTACCGTGACTCGGGTTTATGAATTTATATAGATCAACAAGGTTGGAGTTGAGAGTAATAGGTGTAAAGTGGTAAACCTTACATATTAGGTATACAGAATTTGGGGTTGTTGCCTGACCTGCCTTACCAAAACCACATCGGCATAAGTACGGAAATGAACTGGTACAACTGATCCGCTTCGATAAACTGCTTGCTTGGATATATAGTAGTACAAGATTAAATACTTTACCAACTGCTTTTTTCATTGGATAATCGCATTTTTCTTTGGTGTGTAATTTGATCATTCACACAAATGCAGTACATGACGCCGTAATTTGTAAACTTAAACGAGCTAAATCTTCCCATTTGAGACCAAAGAGCGGTGTTAAGCCGCAACATTTAGCTTGCAATTTTGCAAATAGAGGTTGCTAACGGGTCATCTGGGACGGTTACAGGTTGGTTAAAGCATGTCAGGATTTTAGTTTATCGAGTTGATATTAGGTTTGGATCAATTCATGTTCATGTTGGGTCAATTTCGGCTTGGATCAATTTCCATAGCCACTTTATTAATCTCTCTTTGCTCATAATTTGGCCCTTCAAATCTACATATATTGTGTTCGAAAGTTAGTTTACTTGATTGTTGCCTTAGACGGTAGGATCATTTTGATCGGACACTGTTATGCAAATAAAGTTTAGTTTGGCTTGACAAGGGGGAATAATCACACATCTGATGAACAACCAAGCAATATTGTCAACTAAGCCCAAAAACATATCCGTCAAAACAAAAACCTTTTGACTCTATTTTTTTGACGAGAGGAGTCAGAGGACAAGTATATTAGACTATGTTTATCAAGACTTTCATGACCATGGTCATGAATTTTTTAATTAAAAAGAAAAAGGAAAACTAGTGGAAACTAGTGAAATGTAGTGACCTTGTTGTTGCTTTGGTTGTCAGACAACCACAATAACCGGTTGTCAGACAACCACAATAACCAAAACACATGACCAAACACATGTACCATTTTCATTGGTACATGGTTTTATTAAAAAAAAAAAAAAAAAACAAAAACAAAAATGAAAAGGACGAAAGTTGAGTTGAAGTGCAGAACTTTGTAAAAATAGCTCAACTTTTGTAAAAAAGAGCTGTTGAAGAGTAACGGTAATAAATATAATTTTGCTAATTAAAAAAATAAAAAAATTACACCATCTTTTATATTTTTTCAAGATCTATAAATAGAGCTCAATGTTGATATATATTTATTCACTCAATTTTTTTTTGTATTTTCTCTCTAACTTTCTTTCTATTATCTAAAAAAATCTCAATAATACATTCTACAATCATGAATAGAAATTTTATTGATTTATTGAATTCAGAAGATTATCCAGGTTCTCCAACTGATCCAAACTCTCAAACTAATCCAAATAATTCATCTTCTCAAAATTTCTCAAATTTTACAAACTCTCAAAATAACTCATCGTCTCAAAATTACTCAAATTTTACAACGTCTCAAAATAACCAACTACCCCAAAATAACCCAAATTTTACAAACTATCAAAATAATCCAAATATCCATAATTATTCCAACTCCCTTAATAATCCAAGTTTTCAAAATTATCCTAATTCACACTCTTTTTATAATTTATCTAACTTTTCAAATAACTCCTTGTCTCAACAACCAAATCAAATAACTCCATCTGGAGCTTCACCTTCTTTAACTACTCAAAACCCTAAACAAACAAGAAAACGGGGTGAATTCAACGCGTGGCGTGAGGAGGAAGATGAAGCGCTAATGTCAGCATGGTGTTTGGTGAGCAATAACCCAATAATTGGTAAAAATCAAAATACAAATATAAGATGGAAGAAGTTAAAGGAAGTATATGATCAAACTCAGCTGGAAAATCCTACGGAAGTTGGTGTGAAAAGCATGGATGCTATGAGGTGTCGTTATAAACGACTGAATGAATGTGCGAATAAGTGGATTTCCTGCTACAAGGACGTGCTTAGTCGACCAAGGAGGAGTGGAACAAATATGGAAGATGATGAAAATGCCGCTCAACAACTTTATGTTAGTGATAAGGGTAGTAAGTTTACTCATTTAAAAGTTTATAATAATGTTATGAGTAAAAATCCAAAGTGGAGCTTAGATAAAGTGGGTATACAACAAATAGAGTTTGATGAAAATGAGGAAATCGAAATTGAAAGTGGTGGAAGTTCAAAAAGATCGAGAACAAATAAAAGTGGTGAATATAGTGTTGAAACCCCTCCAAGTGTCAATGTTAATGAATCAACTGGGTATCGTCCGGAGGGTAGAGATGCAGCTAAAAAGAAACGGAAAGGTAAATCACAAGCTCAACCATCTACAATGTCCCCGGAATATCTTGCATCTATTCAACGTTTGAGCATTGCACGACAAGGAGAGGTTGAAGTATTGCAGAGGAAACTTGATTTTGATAGAGAAGTTGAGAAATCTCGGATCGAAATGGAAAGAGCTCGACTCGAAATTGAGAGATCTCGGATTGAAATGGATAAGCAAAATAAAGTTGATTTTGATAGACAAACAGAGATGAAGATGTTAAGCAATTTATTTGCAAGAGAGAATTTAACACCTCAAGAAGAACGTATAAAGTTAGATCTTATCCAAAAATATTATCCTTCTACTTAGAATAGGATTAATCTTGTTTAAATTTAATTAATATTTAATTAATTTTATTAGGTAGCCTTAAGCTTTAATTTATCTGTACTGTCTACATCAAATTAGTATGTCCTTATGTTAGTATATTGTCTTAATCAATATGTGTTGTCTGCATCAAATTAATGTCTTCCCTATGTCAATGTATTGTCGAAATCATTATGTATTGTCTACATCAAAATAATCTATCCTCATGTCAGTGTATTGTCCTAAACATTTGGTATTGTCTACATCATATAGAGTTGTCTATATCAAAAGTTGGCTTTAAATACTCAAATTCACAATGAAAATTTCACAACCATCTTCCTTTAAAGTCTTCTCTTAAAATCTATTCAACTACCACTTCTAAAAGCTTAGAAAATAATGTCAGATCATTCAACTAATAATTTAAATGGTTGGGATCAAAATACTATTTTTTTTAATCAATGGCAAAATCGTATTATGGAAGAAAATCGTTTCATAGACCACATCGTGGAAGAGGACATTATATCTCATTCGAACCAATTTCTACAACCCCAAAATCCAACTCCTAGATCAGATAGGCAATATATTGAAAGAAATCGTGAGCAAGGTCATGAACAATTGTACAATGACTACTTTGCTGATAATCCAGTTTATCCTGCTCACATATTTCGTCGAAGATTTAGAATGCAAAAACATGTATTCGATCGTTTGGTTGAGGCTGTTAGTAGGAGTGATTCTTTCTTTCAACAAGGCCCTAATGGCAGCGGGCGACTTGGGTTCTCAGCAATCCAAAAGTGCACTGCAGCCATACGAGTTTTGGCCTATGGAGCATCGCTTGATTCCCTTGATGAATATTTACGCATGAGTAAAGCTGTTATAAGGGAATCTGTTAAACATTTTGTTGAGGCTGTGATTTCTAACTTTCAAGAAGACTACCTTCGAACTCCCACTGAACAAGATTTAGAAAGATTACTCCATATTAGTGAACAACGTGGATTTCCAGGCATGTTAGGTAGTATAGATTGCATGCATTGGGAGTGGAAAAATTGTCCAAGTGCATGGGCCGGACAATATGTTGGGAGAAACACAAAGACAACCATCATTCTTGAGGCTGTTGCATCACACGATTTATGGATATGGCATGCATTCTTTGGAACACCAGGTTCGTGCAATGATATCAATGTTCTTCAACGTTCACCTGTTTTTAATAATATTTTAGAAGGTCGGGCACCAAGAGTAAACTATACTGTGAATGGTCGCCATTATAACATGGGATATTATCTTACTGATGGTATATATCCGTCGTGGGCTGCATTCGTCAAATCAATTACTGCTCCACAACTTCGAAAGCACAAATTATTTGCTCAATACCAAGAAGCAACTAGGAAAGACGTGGAGCGTGCGTTTGGAGTTTTGCAAGCTCGGTTTGCATTCATTAAACGCCCTTGTCTTATCTGGGATGATCGTATGATGGGTAAAATTATGATGGCTTGTATTATCATGCATAACATGGTGGTTGAGGATGAGCGAGACACGTACCTAAATCACTGGGATACAAATGAATTTAATGAAGACGTGCTCACACGGGGAAGTACACCAAATGGAGATAATCTCAATACCGAGACTTTTCAATTCTCTACAACAAATTCAAGCCTAAGTGCTTATATGCAACGTCGCTCCCAACTTCGAGATAAAAATACGCATGAAAATCTAAAAAATGATCTAATTGAGCACATTTGGGAAAAATTTGGTAACCATAACTAAAAAAGTTGCATTTTATTGCATTATTACGATATTCATGTATGATTTAGGAGTAAAATGTATGCATTGTCTCATGCTTTTAATGTAGTTTATGTTTTGTTTTTATATTCGTATCCGATTTAACAAGAGCTTTTAGAATTTAGAAGTCATTTTACTATTTTAATAAAAAATAAATATGTATTTGAAAAATAAATTTATTTTTAAGTTATTTTTTACATATTATTTATTTTAAGTTATTTTATTTTTAAAAAAAGTAAGTGTTTATAGAAAAAAAAAAGAGTGAATAAAAAGTATGAGAGAGAAGATGTGGTTAAGGTGGTTAAGATGGTTATTGATAAACTTAAAAAAAGTATTGGTAAGTTGTTAAACATGGTCATCAATATAAGTGTATTATTTTAGTGGATGACCATGGTCACTCATGGTCATTGATAAACATAGTCTTAGAGACTTACGCGCTGTTTGATAAACAACATATTAAAAAAAACTTTAGCATATTTGGTAGAGGAGGCAATCATTGACACGACCCGAAAACACGACATGAACCCGACACGAATCCGACACGAAATTAGCGGGTTCAGGTCAAGATATTTCAACCCGTTTACGTAATTGGGTTGACACGAACACGACTCAAACTTATATGGGTCGGGCGGGTTTGGGTCAAGATATTTCAACCCGTTTACGTAATTGGGTTGACACGAACACGACTCAAACTTATATGGGTCGGGTTAGGGTTGGGGTCTTGCGATACGAACCGACACGAATAACCCATTAATTTAAATGGGTCATGATATATCCATCTAAATGGGTATAATCGAATTATGTTATAGACATGAAAATTGTTTATTCTTGTTGTAAATTTTAATTTTGAATGCATTATATTTATATGGGTTGGATGGGTTAAACGGGTTTAATGGTTCGAAATTGATCTTTTAAAACTTAAATGGGTTACACAAGTCGGGTTGGGTTATTGAAAAAATAAATGGGTTGGGTTAGGGTTGATGCATGCAACCCGTTTATCTAATTGGGTCGGGTTAGGGTTGAGTGGATCATGACCTATTTGATGATGGCACGAACCTGAACCCGACACGACCCAACCCGTTGCTAGGTCTAATATTTGGAACAAGTGCAGGGCGAGATCCGCCATAACCCGCCCACTAACATCCCTCTTCGGAACAAAACGGATTCGTTCACTCCGGACTTCCGAGCCGTGAGCTTATTGACAACTTGATCGTTGGTTGAGTCTCTAAAGTCTAAACCCTCGCTGAAACCCTGAACTCTCTTTCATCCCCAGCACATCGGAAATCTGAGAAAAAAAATGCATCAAAGATCATCACTTTCCCTCTCCAAATTCATCTTCAGATACCCTTTTCACCATTACACAAAACCCACCTCTCCATTTCTCACAAAACTCTTAACCACACATTCTTATTCATCCTCTTCATCCTCAAAATTACCACTTTTCACCATACCCACTTCGAATCTTCCTGTTTTTAATCACCCATATAGCTCAATTCTCTTTTGCAGGAATTTCAGTGCAGAATTTGACAAGAACAAGATTGTTGATGAAATAAACTTCAAGTTTGCTGAAGCAAGGGAGGAAATTGAATCTGCTATGGATTCCAAAGAAACTGTTTATTTTAATGAGGAAGCTCAGTGTGCCAAAGATGCTGTTAATGAGGTTTTGGATATGTTTAATGGCTTGTTGGGGAAACTTGATGGTCAAGAAAGAGATGCTTTGCAGAGATCCATGGGGTTGAAGATTGAGCAACTTAAAGCTGAGCTTCAGCAATTGGATGATTGATTGAGGTTTTATTTTGTTGGTTTTTTACTCGATTCATCCCCTGCCCTTTATGCCTGGGTTTATTGACGAAATGCTGTATAAGGTTGATGTGAATTGGAAGATTTTTTCAGTTTAATTATGAATTTTCATGGAATTTTGCTAATAATTCGAGTTTTTCATTCTTCTACCATCATGGTGCTTCATATTTCTCTGTTGCTAGCTTCTCTAAGTTACTGTTTCCCATACTCATGTGAAAGGAGAGTGCTAATATGGAGTTTTTTTCATTCTGCTAATCGCTTTGTATACTCATGTGAAAGGAGAGTGCTAATCGCTTTGTATGCTAATTTCCACATCAGAATAAAAAACGAGGTTTCATCCCAAAACCAACTACGTGAGCCTAGGTCAAACAAAAGAGGGAAGAAAATTTCCGCATCAGAATCAAAAACGAGGTTTCATCCCAAAACCAACTGCCAATGTAAGGAATAACTCTTATTCCTTACATTGCCAGTTGGTTTTGGGATGAAACCTCGTTTTTGATTCTGAAGCGGAAATTTTCTTCCCTTTAAGTGTTTGACCTAGGCTCACGTAGTTGGTTTTGGGATGAAACCTCGTTTTTTATTCTGATGCGGAAATTTTCTTCCCTTTAAGTGTTTGACCTAGGCTCACGTAGTTGGTTTTGGGATGAAACCTCGTTTTTGATTCTGATGCGGAAATTTTCTTCCCTTTAAGTGTTTGACCTAGGCTCGCGTAGTTGGTTTTGGGATGAAATCTCGTTTTGGATTCTGATGCGGAAATTTTCTTCCCTTTAAGTGTTTGACCTAGGCTCACGTCCGAGGTTTCAGAGTTTCAGTATAGAACTTCATGGGACATTGTTGTGATCGCTTAATGTTGTTTTTGTATGGTTGAATATGGATTGGAACTTTCAATTGGTGGATACGAGTGATTATTGTTGATTAACACCGGTAATAGCTTGGTAAGGCCCTGTTTTTTTCGGCTGAAACGAGCTGAATTGAATTAATTGAAAGATAGCTTAATTGAACTAAATTAAGTGGAACTAGGTGAACTAAATTTTGTTGAATTAAAAGGTAATTTTGTGAAGAGATTAACTGAACACAATTGATTGAACGTAAATAAAAGTTAACGGAATATAACCAAGCAAAATTGGAAGGAGTTGAAATTAAGCCAGAAAGAACAGGACCTTGACCACCTCCACCGGCTTATATAGACTTTCTGGTTTGTCCCGTTATCAGGCTTTTCTAGATGAATAAGATAGGAAATGTTTGTGTTAAGGCTGTTGGTTACATATATGTTTTTCTATTAGATTTGTATGTCGCTCCTTGTGAAACGCTACTCCGTACTTCTAGTATGATACTGTCCGCTTTGTCTCCGGTGGAGAGGAAGCCGACATAGTGTCTTTAGATAGTTTCATTCTGCCAGAAATAGGAGTCTTATGATATTACAGATTCAATTCTTGCTGAATGTGATACGATGCAAGCTTGTGATTCTATAACGGAGGTTTTTATGAACCGTGTATCCTAGGTTTGTAGAAATGATCTATGGCATCCCGAGACCCGAGTCGTAGCTGTTATGAATTTATGTTGACGATGGCACGTCTATGTACCTCTAATCTCTAGCCATGTCACCATGTGTGTTTATTTACCGCGGTATCTACATCAGTTGAGTATAAGATGACGAGTGTTTGGGGTTTGCTAGTTGAAGAAAGTAAGTTTATGTTGGTAGGTTCAATGGTTCCTTTCATGATATTCTTTCTCAGTTCGAGATTTAATCTCTGAATTGCGGTCGCTGTCCATTCTCAGTCGTTCCAGAAACGCGGTTAATACTGCCTCTACGGCCGCGATTGATGAGTTTAGGTTCTATGGTTGAGCCATACAGGTTTGTTTTCAGGTACACTTATTATCCATGTTTGAGAACAAGCAATAGTGGGGTTGGGTTATTGCCTCTATATCATGGTTTTAAATCTCGGTATCGGTCGCAGTCGCGGTAACGGGATAACCGGATCTTAATCGGCCATTGCGGCGGATCACGGTGAATCTCGGTGATTTCTCGGGCAATATCTCGTATCGGTAGAGTGAAAATCTGATACAACTCGCCCGAGATTTAAAACCATTCTATATACATATTTTATGATATTCATTTAAGTTTGGGGGATAAATTTTGATCTCGGGACTTGTTTTTTTCGATTTAACGTCACTCATCAAATTACATTTTAGATCTACAAAATTTTGTATAAAATATTTTAGATCCTATAAGTTTTTCAGATTTACAAGTCTAGTTCAATTCATATTTTACATGTTCAAAAAGTTCTGTCCATATAATTTAGTGTATATCTTATAAATTTAGCTTCGAAAAGTTAAAATCCTATAAGTTACTTATAAATTTTTTTAAAAAAATTAATACAAAAGAACACAATCTTCACATTATTACTATTTTTAAAACAAAATTAAAATGGTTGTATAGTTGCTCTTAATTTGACCATTACTAGGTTAACTCATTGTCGAATTATCCACCGACTTGAATAAAAAACGAGCCATGGACTTGTGGGTCGTCATTTTGGGTTGGTTATTGCCGGATTCTTAATGGGCCGGATAAGCATTACTTTTAATGGTTAGCCATAACCTTTGATAAGATTGAGTCAGTTTGATTTACCCAATTCTCCGGGTTCTAATAAATTACTCTCTTTTTTCGGTTTTTTTACCCAAAGAATAAGAAGCGATATTTTTAATTATTCTTATTGGATAACAGGTGGTTCATAAATAATGGCACAAATGATCAAATTACATATCAAATCCTTATCAAAATAGAAAAGTAAACAAGGAGTAAGACACCTAAATATGCATAGATAAGCAAACGACCGAAATAAAGAGAGTAAGGTTCAGACGTTTATTAACTCAGGCTCCTCGCTCAAATCGAATTAGCTTTTGCTAGCTATAGTTAGAGGTGGCAATCAAGTCAGTCGAGTCGGGTTTGGTTCGGATCATATCAAGTTTCGGTCAGATAGGATCAACCTGCCCTTTCGGGTCGAGTTATAATTGAGTCGAGTCATTTCGGATCAAATCACGAATCGAACCGGGCCGGATCGGATTTGGGTCTGTTCATTATCGAGCCTGGTTATTTTATCACATTACTTCAATTTTTGGCCATTAAATTTAGTTTTAACCATTACCTGGTTTAGTCATTTTATTATTAAGTCCAATTTATCAATCTAAACATTAAATCACTTTCATTTTAATCAATATTAAGCTCAATGATTGTCGAGTCATCAATTTAATCGGATGGGGTCTGGTACGGGTTCAGGTTCGAGTCATTGATTATCAGGTCCTATTGGGTTATGGGTCGCCATCGGACCAAGTTGACCCGGTTTCGGGTCGTAAAATTATATAGGATTATATCGGGTCGGCTCAGATTTGCCAACTTTAGCTACATTATCGGATACATAACCTATGAGCACTTAGATCAACTTTATGAAGATAAAGTTTAATTGAAGGTCTTAGGTTCACATCTTGAAAATGTAAAAATGTTAAGACTCACATGCTGAAGACCGATAATACCCTCTATATAATGCAAGTGGCAATATTCATATGATGCTCCATTTTCTCCCACTTGTTTGTCCACTTATTTTATTGTTAGATAAAAATATCCGTTTTCAACTTATAACGGATATTATCTGTCACAAACAAAACTTCTGAAAAGGTTTTACTACCTTAATCATCCTAGTATAAAAAAATGAGTTCAAATGCATAGACTAGAAATACCATCGACTTTGCCGGCCTAAGAATAGATAGGACATCGTTTGTATTTATTTTAAATATTTGAGAATGTAGTAACATGCTCATGTCGGGGTTTTATATGCAACTTGGTTCTTCCTATATAATTCTTTGTAACTTTTACGTAAGTTTGTGACGGGTTAAATATTACCTATATAAGTAGATATGACAATGCACTTTCTACTCCCAATACACTATGATTTTATCTCATATATTTCACATAAATAATATTTAATCCGTCACAAGCTTGCAACAGATATACCCGTCACTTCATCTGTATTAATTCTTATCCAATAAAGTGGACCTGCTTGGGGTCAACGGATGGTATGCTAGACACCTTTTTTGACTTTAAATAATGTCTTATATCAAAGACCCGTGTCAAGTCTCAACCTCCAAACGATTGACTTTTTTTACGACCGTAGGTCTGTACAGCAAATTCTATAACTCTCCAACTCAAATTATTTATTTCGAATCATCACTTTATTATTTTACTTTTTTATTCACTCCGTTTCACAATATAAACCCTTTTGAATTATTTTATAAATATTAAAAACTTATTAGAAAATTACATTTTAGCCTAATACACAAATAACTGAATAAGTAGGAGTGAATGTACGATATAGAATTAAGTATCTCAAAACACCTTCTAATACGTAGAGGTACTCATAATAACCTCATTTCATCCGAATGCACAATTTTTTTTTTTGACAGGAAAGAAAGGGAATTATAGTACCCCATAAATTACACAAGAAACTAATGCATGAAAATAGAAATTAAAGACTACATAAACACTTATTAAAAATAAAATTACAATAATCCAAGTTGGGGTAATGAGGGCATGATGGTGAAAGATAAGTTCACCACGAGCAACCTCATCCATGTCAACAGTTTTACTAACAATTCCATGAAGCCAACGGGACGGACCAGGTGTACTTACGCCACAAGAGCGTAGAAAGAAAAGGGGAAGACAGAGCCGAGCAAGCTTATCTTCAGCGGAGAAGAATCTCCTAGACCATGGTGATCGACCCCAACAGTCCAAAGACCAAAGATCCAAAGAACCAAGTAAACTGATGAGACAGATTAGAGAGCACACCCCAACTGACCTCCCAACCAAGAGCCTCAAAAGGACCCAACAACTACAACAAATACCTTTATTGTTGAGATAAATAGAAGAAAAAGATAAAAACAGAAAATTAGCTTGTAATGACATTGATTTGGATTAAAACCCACCACCTCCAAACCAGTCAACCACACTGAAGACCTAACTCAGGTCAACTCAAACCCAGACACAGGGCCGGCTATAAGGGTGTGCGGGTCGCGCGATCGCACAAGAACCCCAATTTTTGAGGGCCCAATAAAGTTTAATTAAGAATATATATTAGTTAGTGAGGCTAGTATTCATGAAGTGTAGAATAACATACTGGTTTAGCTTTTGATGTTTGGCCTTTTTAGGCTCATGCATCTTAGGTTCAATTCTCCATAATTAACCTAGTGGACCAAGTTATGACTATATTTTATAATTTATTGGTTTCATTTCATTTAAATTGTTTATTCTTTTTCTTGACTTTTTTTCCTAATATGCAAAGTTTTCTAGAAAAAACATATTAATAGAACATTTACGTTATAGTTGTATAATAATATGAAAGAAATAAACTATAATTATTAAGCTTAATGTTGATCAAAATAAAAAACGATTTAGGGTTTAGTTTGATAATGATCACTAGACCAAATAATAGCCGAAAATTAAACTTATTGGTCGTATGGTAAAATTGAATTAATTCGGTAAATATCTAAACCCAATAATGACCTGGCCCGATCCATGGTATACGAATTGACCCGTTCCGACAACAATTCGACTCGAAAGGGCATGTTAATTGATATGAGCCAAAACTCGATATAACAGCAACCTGACTTGACCTGATCTAAACCTGATCCGATTGTCACTTTAGAATCCGATCCAAAACTTAACTCCGACAAACATGTTTGTACTATTTTATACGAAAAGGCAAATTTTAGATCGCAATCTAACCTAACATTCTACTATATGACAATTAACTAATTGTGATAGAATTGTGCCAATAATTATTGTAATCAAGACCCGGTCAATGGTAAATATTCTTCTTCTCAAAATTGCCCTTCCACCCTTCTACCCGGTTGCTTGATTTGGATCCAACTTTGAGACGACAGAAACAAATTCGAGTTTCATGTTGCCGTTATTGTGATCAGCAATGGATACATACACTACAAGCTAACAGCACCGGGGCGGAGGGGTAATAATTACGTGACTTAGGTCTTGCTTTTTCGACTGAAACGACCTGAATTGAATTAATTGGAGTACAGCTTCATTGAACAAAATTGAGTGGAACTGAGTTGGATTGAATTTAGTTTAATTAAAAGTTAATTTTACAAAGAGGTTAACTAAACATAATTGATTAAACGTAAATAAAACTTAATCAAATACAGTCAAATAAGCAAAATTAAAAGTAGCTGAAATTAAGTCAGAAAAAACATAACCTTAGTATGAGTACTTGTTATAGACTAATGTAGTGGGCATATAAAAGTGGAACAAGATTTAAATGCAAAGAGTCTTGCTGAAGACGCATACTATCTGTCACAAGCCGAATACGGATAGTAACCTCTCACAATCACAGACGAAACTACGCCTGGGCTGTCCGGGCCACGGCCCAGGGTAGATTTTTAGTAACAAGTATTTATTAAGCAGATAAGTAACCAAAAACATGCATGTGACATAGTGGTAACTAGTAGAGTGGTAAGTATATTCTTTAGTGTAAAGTGGTCACGGGTTTGAGGAAAGTCATCTGTATTTTAAAATTTATTTTTTATTTTTACATTTAATTTATCATAAATGCGTATTTAAAAAATTTATTATTGTTTTTGCTTCTAATTTTATTCATTGCTTAAACTAAAATCAAGAATGCTTTAAAATATTAAGTAAATTTGTTAGAAAAAAAAAAAGCAATACATAGGCCAATAATTCATAAGTATGTTTTATACTCTGCTAAAAATCCTATTAAAAAAAAAAAAAAAAAACGTAACATGTTGGTGTGAGGTCTCCCTAATAAATAGGTATATATCGATAAAATAAAAATCGGCCTTGGTACATATTTTGTTCTAGCTTCGTTCATGCTCACAACAATGCAAGTGGGAAGACAAGTTTAGGAAAATTGAACATTTTCCGTTTTCGTGAATCATGCCGGTTGTATTTTGTGAGAGGCGCTATCTGTCTTTATCTTGTAACAGATAGTGTCCGTGTTCAATGAGAATTTGTGATTCATGCCATTTGAATGGATAGGATTATCTCACAAGAATGCAAGTGAGAAGACAGGTGGAAAAAAATGAAGCATCTTCGTGAATTATGTCATTTGCATTTTGTGAGAGAGACACTATCCATCTTTATCTTTTAACGGATAGTTTCCGTCTTCGACGTATATTTGTGATTTAAATGTAGGAGTACGTAGTCGGCCTGCGTCTTGAATGTCCCCATATACGAATAGCATGACTTTAATTGAGTTTGACAATTGACATGTTGAGTAGGCAATTAACGTGCCAACTGTGTTCATTTATTCAGAATACTATTGGATAGTAATAACAATAAGCCACCACCAATCATTATTCATAAAACTTAAAAACCAAAAGCTGGCACAACCAAACACAATTTACTTTGCACAATCAAACACAATTTAAGAACTTTCTAGTTTATTCTAGACATTCTAACTACAATTTTTGGATTTTTTCCACACCCAATTCAATCATACTCCCATTTCTATGACTCAACAAGTTTTGTATGGTCGATTTTGTTGATTTCATTCTTTAAGCGAGAATTGTAGAGGCGATTTTACGATTTTTATGTACTTGGGTGCGTAAATTTTCTAACCAAAAAATATTCAATAAACGGATTATACCACCAGAGGTATATGTACATATTTGGAGCTTTTTAATAGAAAATTCGAGCTTTATTAGAAAGAATATGAGTTATATGGTAAAATTTATGAACTCCTTGAGAAGATATTGAGAATCGAAAATTATTATACAACTAAAACACAATACATATAAGTTGAACTATATTTTAATTTTAATAAAAAAAACTAAAATATAACTCAAAATAGTTTAAAAGCTCAACAAATATACACATAAGCTCAATAAAATATATCATGGGTTGTACGATGCTATTATAGATCTGGTTGTATAATCTTTTTGTAAAAAATAATTAAATATTAAGTTTTTTGAATAAAATTTTGTTTTGTTGGACAAAATGTTTCGTCATATATTGATATAATATTGGATAAAAATTGTTTAGTATAAGAATTAAACTCATGACCACTAACTAAAAGTAAGTTTTAATTATTAAACCCACATAATTTATAGTAGTATGTTTTTGTACCAGATAAAATTGTAGTTATTTTTGGGAAAAGGGATGCAGATGAACCCTATACCTCCATAAAAAACTTTCCCGAGTATCTGAGGTTTAACTCTGGAATACGTACAGTAAATAAAATACAACTTTAATATGACAAGTTGGTAGTTTACAATATTCTTATTTTTGTGCAAATGAATCATATATATGGGCAAATATGATGCATGTTGACAATAAGTACAAATCTTGAATAAATATTTTTAATACGTGACTTTATCGGATAACTCAGCTACTTGACATCAAGACATTTTAAACTATTAGTATAAGATTGACTAACGTGCATGTGAAATGAATGGATCATTGTTTGTTTAAGTAGTTAACTGTGTAAAATAAATGGTGAATAAAAATAAGACTCTTTTTAAAGACACTAATAATATTATAGAATACTTTAAGAGAACCTAGATTATCCTTTCTAACTTATTAATGCCAAAACAAAGTTTTCAAGTACATAATTTTGTTTAGATGTTACAAGTTGTAAAAAATATTGTTAGAGTACACCTAGAAATTTTTATCAAGTGTTTTTTTAATAACGAGGGGGTTGAATTCCCGGACACATGGTCATTAGTTTCAAGATTTAACTGAGTCACCAGTGAACTAACACCACTCGGTTAATGTTTCTAATTTTCACTAAACTATTTATTCTTATTTGTATTTGATTTTAGTTTTAAAATTAAGTTTTAACAATATTATTTTATGTAAATTAGATGACACGTGATCTAAATTTAATCACAATATTAAATAACATTTAAAAAAATATGAAGCAAAAAAAAAGTAAGAAAATTGTGTTTTTGGATATTTATTGAATATATCATGAAAGTTTCATATTGCAATAGCTATTTATGTATAGAAACAACAAGAGTTTAGTTAAATGTACCCAAAATTCTTGCTATATTGATGAAAGTAAATGAATTAAAACTTTAGACATCCAGAATGCAACTACCCAAACCTCACAGCAGCCTCAAACTTTAGTTGTTGAAGCACTAAATGTTGAACCACCTAAATTTGAGGTGTTCAAAGCCTCAAACATCAAATTCAATGTTTTATTTTCTACTACCCATAATCTAACCACATCTTACCTACACATGTTTTTTTTAATTACAACGGTTAAAACAAGATAATCAAGTGGTGTTAGTCCACTGATAACTGAGTTAAACCTTAAAACTTGTAGAAATGTAGGAGTTGAGAGGTTTCAGGTTCGATTACCAGCCGGGGCGTTGACCACTTGGCCACTGCAGCCCCCGAAAAGGGGTGGTTTACATGGTCCACGTGGCGGTGCGGGAATACATGGGCCCGGGGATTAAATTAAACCCCTCGTCTTAAAAAAAAATGCAAAAGGAGAAACAATAACCACAAGTAAAATAACAATTCTTTTAAAATAAATAACCGAATCAAGTGGTGTTAGTCTAGTGGTTCTACATTAAACCTTGAATTACGGTGACGATGATCACTTGTGGACCAGGTGGATTCAACCCCCTCATCATCAGAAAAAATAAACAACCCCTATTTTAATTTGATCCGAATATAACCCCTCGTCACTAGAAAAAATAAACAACCCTATTTTAATTTGATCAAAATATTGTTAAATAATTTACTTTATATTGTTTTCGTGTAAGGATAAGAAAATTAACCTAACACAAAATCTACATCAGCGTAAACAAAATCACATATTTAAAAATACATTTTATTCAACCAATTCTTTACATTTTGTAACGAGAAATTTAAATTAAACGTAAAGAATCACTTGAATAAAACGACATAATAATAAAACTTCTAATTTCATTTAATTACCATGCTTTTAACGGATACCTATTAATACAATCATTCCAAGGATTTCCATCAAAACTTGAATCCTCTAATGCTTTCCAAACCAAACTCCCAACCTTAAATCCAGTCCCGAACGCCAACATCCAAACCTTATCCCCTTTCTTAATCTTCCCCTTAGCCTCAAAGTACGCCAATTCATAAAACACGAGGCTACTCGACGTGTTCCCGAACCTATGTAACGTCATTCGGGCAGGCTCGGTTACCGAGTCTTCCAACCTCAATGCCTTCCCAACCGCTTCAATAACCGCCTTTCCACCCGTATGTATACAAATATGATCAAATGCCGTAGTAAAATCGGGTACAATTGGTTTCGACTCGCCCTGAGTCAACACAGATTTCGCGACCGATTTACAATATTGAATTAATTGACCAATAGGAAGAACCCTAGGCGCCAAAACCCTTAAGTGGGCCCTTAGGTTTTGGCCAGCAACCCTAATTAAATCTTTAGTGAGTGAAATTCCAGTTGTACCCTTGTCATCCTCCTCTTGTATCGCCGCCTTGTACGAGCTATCGTCCGCCCCGTGGTGGGTCCGGAGCGAGTCCATGAGTTGAAACTTGGCAGACTGAGCTTGGCCCGGGTCGTTGCTAACAATGGTCGCCACGCACCCGACACGGAATAATACGTTCGTGACCAACATCGGTCGATTGTCGCCTAAGTACCAATTAAGGCTAATGTTTTCCGTGATCACAACAAGGGCATTTTGGACTTTTCGTCCTGATGCGCGTAGTAAATGGGATGCCATATCAATTGAGAGGACCCCACTTCCGCACCCCATACCTCCCAGGTTAAAGGTGCGGACACTGGGGTCCATCCCGTATCGATTTACCAACAAGGATGAAAGAGACGGGGCGGGTGAAAACCCGCCACACGTGACAATAACGATATGAATATCTCGTGGATCGATTTTAGCCTTTAAAAAAACCGAATCAACGGCCGAGAACATCCCCTCACGTGCCTCCAGCATGACGTAACTATAAGGCGCTTCATTGTAGCCTTGGAATACAAATGGCGGGACGTAGGTTTCCTCGCCTAGGCCGGATTTGAGATAAATGGAACGCATGAAATCAATGCTTTTTTCGTTAAAACGCTGCGTTCTACGTACGAAATACTCGTCGAATTCGACGTTGGATTTTCTGTCATCGGGTGGTTTGTAACAGGAGTAGTCTAGGAGAAGAATTGGGTATGGCTTGAAAAAGAGATAGTAAATGAGGTATAGGAAAACGATACTGAACGCGGATGCAAAGGCGAGAGACGGTCCGAGAGAGAAGGGGGGGAGTTGGGAGAGGAAGAAGAGAAGTAAGAGTGAAGATTGGAGGAAAATGTGAGTGTAAGTTAGAGAAATGTTGTTCATTTTCATATTGTTAAGGAATGAGTTGGTGTAATGAGAAAATGAATGGAGTTTGTGCATGCTTTTATATACAAAAAATTTTCCAATTTAAGACGGAAATATCCGTATTAAGGTTAAAACGAGACGGGTTAAATAATAACTCATTTGCATAGATAATATAACCGTCTTTATGTTCCTTAGATTTTTTCGTTTTTGACTTAATTATTTAACCTGTCTTAATTTAAAACGGATATACCCGTTTTAAGAGAGACTTGTTGTTATGGTAAAATAATGGCATTGAATTATAAATCAAACTTTGATGTTGAGGAGTTTAGAGAGTGTAGATAGGTAGTGTAATAACTACTACTTTGTTGTATTTGTACCGTTGGGGAAATATTGAGGAATCACAAGGTCCTTGTTTAGTGAGTGGGGTTGACTACATTGTTGTACCTATCAATCTTCCTATCAAATATCAATGTTCTTGCCCTTTCTTTATCGAACGCTGGTTTGGTTTAATTAGTCGGAATGATATGGATTGGAGTAGAGCTGATCAAATGGCCCAGGTCCCAAAAGTCCGACCTGACCCGACCCGATCCTCTTTTTTGGGGCTTGGGCTATACTCTCAGTCTTAAAAAAGCCCAAAGCCCGATCCATGGGAAAAATTGGGCTGGATTTGGGCTAAACTCCCGGCCCCAAAAAAGCCCAAAGCCCGGCCCAAATTTTAATAATTTGCGTAATGTGTAGTTGTGTACATTGTATAAGTAAGCAAAAAGTCAAAAGTTGTTGATTATAGATACACTATTACCTACGACCAAGTTGTATATTCATGTTTTCATATAAGTCTGGGTTCAATTTAGTTGGAATCGTGAATTAGAATTTGCTAAAACCTTGTTTCAAGCCTTTTTTAGTTGTATTGTAATCTTGAATGTTAGAATTCCGTTGTATTGTTTTTCAATAATGTGCGCTTTTTGCGTCTTCACATTTTGAATGTGTCACGAGTCGTAAGGGTCAAAAAAGCCCAATCTAGCTCGAGGGCTAGCTCATTTAAGCCCGCAAGGGCTGGATTTGGGCTAAAGAAAAAGGCCCATTGACTTGGCCCGACCCGACCCGACCTTAATGCATGAGCTGTTTTTAACATATTAGCCCGGCCCAAGCCTTATCAAGCCCGACCCATGATCAGCTCTAGATTGGAGTTTTATACTATGATGGTATGAGGTTCTAAATTCATTCTTACCTAATCTCGTTTGGTTCACCACAAATTATAGAAGGGGGAATGAAATTTGAATCCAAGGGGGAGAGTGGGTATGGGTAGGGGTGTTAACGAGTCGTGTCGAGTCTGAGCTTAGCCTTCTTTCTTTCTTATTCTATTATGTTCTACTAACTATATACTCTCTCTTATTCTAAGTAAATGTCTTATTTGGACAATGACAATATTCAAGAAAGTGATTTAAATAATATAAATATTGTTTGATGGTAAGAACATTGGAGAGAAAGCGAGAGAAGGTATTATTGGATATGATCGTTAATAAAGTGATTAAAATGAGTAGTATTGTGAGGTACGTAAGATGAGGTATTGTTTTGGGTTGAATAGATTAAAATAAGTATAAAAGTTTACAGAAAATGGACAATTGGACATTATTGTTAATAGACAGATTTAGTAGCTGAGACATTTACTTAGAATAAGAGTGAGTAGTTTTTATTGATCAATAAGTGTATAACTATGTTTATTTTCATCAAAAAAATATTTTTTTGACAAATATTAAATATACAGTAATTGGCTAAATAAAAATTATAGTAAAAAAAGTTATAATCTCGGGCAGTTATGGAAATGATTAAATAAAAAAAATTACAAAAGAGAATAAATTTGAATAATTAATATTGTTTCGGATTTCAACTATTTTTTCTCTTTTACAAACTATGTTATAAAAATACAGATACATTAAATTGATCGAAAATTTATACATATGTTAAAATCATAATTTATTCATAAAAATAAAATTAAAAAATACTCTAAAGAAACAATAATTTCTCAAAAAAGTCGGCAACAATTAATTTTTTTTTATAAAAAAACAATAATTATCACAGTATCTAAGTAATTTATTATCAAAAAAAATAAGCTAATGAAAATTGTCAATTGTTCCCCTACATCCTAATAAATTAATCAAAGTTGTAAATTTCTCAATATAACAAATTTGCGATAAATTGACCTAATAAAATTGATAAATTAACAACACTGAATTTTTTTCTAAAGAATTGAACTTTTCATGATAAACATCCCCTTAAACTCATCAATAATTTATTACTATACTAATTAATAAAAAAAAAAATTCACATATATTGAATCAAACACTATTGAAATAATTGCACTCGCACAATAAAAATAATTAATAATATTTTGATTTAGGGATTAAAATAATTACACCCGTCGATATATCAAAACATACATTAAAATCGTGTAAAATATTTTGTATATTTTGATGCATTTTTTTGCATGAGATTAAAACTAGTTATTGTAAAAATAAAGGGGCATGCAAATTGAACTTAATGGTAGAAAAAAAAGATTATGACATTGGTTATCTACTAATTAATACTCCCTTCGTCTCAACAGATTCTTTACGTTTACTTTTTCACATTTGTCGAGGTGCATTTTACACCATCAATATTTTTCATTTTGCACGTATAAAAATTAGGGATATTCTACATGGTACCCCTCAATTTTTTGACTTTCTACATGGTACCCCTACACTTTTTAAAACATATATGATACCCCTAATTGTTGTCATTATCACTACGTGTCTACGTGTACCCCTAAACTTTATTTTCCGTCAATTAAACTCATTTTTAAGCTTTAAGTGATAACTTGAACGCGTAAGGTAGCTTGTCATTTATTATCACATGATATCAGGACTCTATTAGACTCAATATCCATCTCGATCCTAATATTTATAGATATATATGGGCTAAAAAAAGGTGAAGGAAAAATTATTGATCTTTGCCAAATTATCACGTCCAAAGAATGGATACTAATTCTAATAGATCAGAGTCCTTATGTCATGAGATGATAAATGTCAAGTTCGATTATGCGCCTAAGTAGTCATTTAACGCTTAAAAATGAGTTTAGTTGACGGAAAATAAAGTTTAGGGGTACATGTATTGATAATGACAACAATTAGGGGTACCATGTATGTTTTAAAAAATGCAGGGTACCATGTAGAAAGTCGAAAAATTGAGGGGTACAATATAGAATATCCCTAAAAATTATAAAAAATTGATATGCTTAATGTACTCGCAAAGACGAATCAAACAAGATCCCACATGACTATGTTATCTCTTATAGATTGTCAAAAATATTATAGATTCTCTTGACTTGTGAAGAGTGTCAAAAAGTAAATGTAAAGAATCCGTTGAGACGGAGGGAGTACATTTTTTTATTGTCAATTACAAACTTAAATGTCGTTTTGCTACCCTCACTAAAACAAATGAATTATAATTCATGTGAATTACGAAAAAAGATACGAGTAATTGTTTGTTTATCTTAAATTACAAGCAAGACTCTTTGAACAAATAAACGGGATGGAGACGAGGGAGTATACTCCATTCATGATAATATGATATGAAAGAAATTAGAAAACTCCATACATTTATTTTGATTTAATACGTTAATATTGTTAATAGTGATCTTACTCTGAACATTATATTCAAATAAATTATTAAGACCGCCAGTGAATTTAATTCGTCATCAACAATTGTTTTCAACTTGCTTATGTCATGAATGATGTACTTAAAAGCTCTTTGTGTCTTTTTATTTTTGAGTTAATCATGCTAACTTCATTCCAAAAACAAAAAGTTATTATGGAATTACATAAAATGTCTTTAAATGAATATAATGCCTTTTTTTAGAGTTAATGAATATGTTGTACTACAAGCATTTATCCTAAATCCTTATGGTGATCAACACCTACACTAAGGAAAATATATATTAATATCGTCAATAAACACCTCGTTTTAAACCAAATAAACATTTGTACTAAATAGTAGACCTGACAAACAGGTCGGGTCGTGTCGGGTTCGTGTTCGTGTCACCATTAAATGGGTCATGACCCCCTCAACCCTAACCCGACCCAATTAGATAAACGGGTCACATGCATCAACCCTAACCCAACCCATTTGTTTTTTCAATAACCCAACCCGACTTGTGTAACCCATTTAAGTTTTAATAGATCAATTTCGACCCATTAAACCCGTTTAACCCATCCAACCCATATAAATATAATGCATTTAAAATTAAAAGTTACAGCAAGAATAGACAATCTTCATATCTTATTTCAAATCCAAAATAACGTACATAACCCGATTATAATCCATTTAGATGGATATATCATAACCTATTTAAAGTAATGGGTTATTCGTGTCGGGTTCGTGTCGTAAGACTCCAACCCGAACCCGACCCATATAAGTTCGAGTCGTGTTCGTGTCAACCCAATTACGTAAACGGGTTGAAACAGCTTGACCCGAACCCGCTAATTTCGTGTCGGGTTCGTGTCGTGTTTTCGGGTCGTGTCAATGATTGCCGCCTCTACTAAATAGGTTTACATATTCATTTTTTTACTTGTTTGTGTGGCGGAGGGGGTTGTTAGGAATTAGGATGGATGGAGTATTATTTAAGGCAAAGTATATTCCGGGATATTAAATATTTCCGAGAAAAATGAATATATATCAGATGTAATACCTTCAATTTTTTATTTTTTGAGCATATATGTATTTTTTGAACTTATTGCCCCAAACTTTATTTGTTTTTGAGCAAATGTGTATTTTTTTGAGCATATTAAAGTGTATAAGTTAGATTTTAGTTTTTTTTTTCCGTCATAACTCAAATTCAACTAAACTTATATGTAATATTTTTGAGTTTTATTATTGTAATTTTTTAGAGCTTAATGTTTAAATAAATAAACTCAGAAACTTTATAGAAAAACTCATAATTTCTAAAACAAAACCCAAAAACTTGACTATAATGCTCAAAAACTATAAAATTGGAAGTAATACCTCAGATGTACCCTTCACTTACTGAATTTTCCACAAATAGAATTATACATCCAGATGTAGATGAGTATCGTACATCTAATACAAATCTAATTGAGCTTATATGCAATGTTTTTTGAACTTTTAACAATTTTTTCTTGCTCTATAATTTTTTAGTGTTAAAATTAAAATCATTGGATTTTATATGTATTATTTTTTATTTTTAATATATTGTTTTGATTTACAATTTTTTTATAAAAATGCTCAGATTCTTTTCAAAAAAGCTCCTAAAATATTTCTATAAGCTCAAATTCTTTGTTATACATCTGGTTGTATAATCCTCTAATTGTGAATTTTCCTATGTATTAAATTTACCGTCTTTTTTCCTACAAAATTTATGCCACAATAATTTACACTACAAATCACTCCTAAATTTCTTATTATTAGTTTTTGTTAAATAATCCACCCAAAATAAATAAAATGAAGGCCGTATATTTTAATAACATTCAAAAACAATGTTACTTTCCATGTTCTTGTCATTTGTTTACATATTTCATTTTTCACCATGTTAGTAATTTGCTTACCTTTGAGAAATCGTTCTTTGAGATATCGTTCTAATAAATAGTTGAATTGAATCTTCCACATCTATTAATAGTTTCTTAAAATGATATGGCAAACTTGAATTGTGGGAGCTAGTGCACGTCGTAATTCTATCAATAAATAAATTTAGACAAGACCATGCTTTTAAGAGTGCGATGTGCTATGGATACAATTTGTGATTGACAAAGCAAGAGATGTGTCATGCATGATTGAGATCATATCCTATTTAGAGTATAAGTAGTACGCAAAATTCTTATTTGTGACGACATTATCCGCCGCAGGTTTGCGGCGCGTCAGATAAAGCTCATTTTGGAAGATAAAGACAACTCATTTGATATCCTCTATGCACTTTTATTATTGTCTTATCTAATCAAGTGAGTGTATTTAACCCGTCACAAGCTTGTTACGGATATATTCATCACAAGAGAGACTTAACTGCAAAACTCCACTACTACTAACTACTCCGTATACTAGTGCTCTCATGGTCCTCAAAATTATTGCTCTAAATAGGACTTTGTAATAAATGATTTGAGTTATTGTATTCTTCACGTTTCATAAGTTCCAATTCTAGTTGGGAGTGAGTAAACAATTTAGTTTGAGTTTCACAACAAACACATCCAAATTTAGTAGGGTATATTGTAAAATAATCATCTTATGATAATATCGTAATGAATTTCCGAATTAGAATTTTTTTTGAATAAGTATAGGTTATATGGAGGGAAAACAAAATTATAGTATTTTTCATAAGTAAAAGAAGATTTAGTTTTAAAATCAATTAGTAATTACAAGAGCAACATAGGTTTAAAAATAACCTAATCTTTCTCCTAATCTTGTAAACATGGCTCATTCTCATGTGAAATTGTGAACAAATTGGATGTTAAGGAGCCAATTCTTCACAAGAAATTACTTAACTATGATATTCTTAATTTATTCTTTATATTATATTGTTTTTTTTTCACTAATTTTACACAAACCAATTATGGGAATGTTTAGCCAAAAACGGCCAAACAAAAAATTGTATTACAATTTAAAACAGAAAACAAACTAATGCACTCGTATCGGCGGAAGTTAACTAAATGATCATGTGATATCTCATCCATGTCCGCAGGCCGCAGCTAGACTCAAGACTTAATATATCACACATGTCAATCCATTGCTCCCCATTTGCCAAAAATGTGAAATGGTTCACCACAGTTTTGAAAACATAGCAAGTGTCAGTTACTACATCAATAATCATAAAAAAACAAACAAGCCAAATCGTACAAACTCCGTCTTAATTCAATCCCTTAAAATCCAAAAATAGGATCCAAATCGCAACCCGGATCTGACTACACATCGCAACATGTAGCCCCGTCAGGCACCCATAACCCATTGCAACATGTAACCCACAACGACGCTAGTGGTAAAACGTAGTCTAGCCACCAAAATCCTCACTCATCGCAACTAGCCAACACCAGATCATTAATGTGCACATTCCCCTTGTAACGGGAGACACAAGCTAAGGGGCGAACATGGACGGGGAGACCATCTCCCGACAATGGTTCCACAATCAAGATCGACAACATACAATACCACAATATAGCTCAATCATACAACTGAAGCATACCATACGATAAACATATCAACAACTGTCACAAACATGAATCAACCAATGCAATAACTGAGTAGGGAAATCCTACCTGATAAGAAACGATAAAAAAATACGATCAGCCACTAAAGACTTTCCTCTACGAATATCATCACCTAATCATAAGCACATGAAACCAATCACAAACCATAACATACATCATTTTCAATTCCTCCAAAACTAACTCAACCTAGGGTTACAAAATCAATAAGAGGAAAGGAACGTGATTTACCACTAATCTAACGAAAAGGCATAAAGTCGGCAATCTAAAAGCTAAAATCTTGCCTTTGAGATGATTGAGATGATTAGAGTATAAAGAGTGTGTTTAGGTTTTTTCTAGAAAAATGAAAAGAAAGTGACGGTTTCAAAAGTTAATACAATTCTAATTATCACAATCAACTCGGCGAAAAACTTGTATAAAATTAGATACTTGGTTAAGTACCTGAGATACTCGATCGAGTATTTACATACTCAATTGAATACCACTCAGGCAGTAATTTGTCAAACCAACCTCATGGGCGTACTCGTTCAAGTACACTCTACTCGACCGCATACCCTACCTACTTTATCGAGTGCTCCTCTAAGGAGTATCTGTATTACAAATGTAACAGTTAGTTGTCAATCCATCCGCATACGAAATAAATTAAGGATTTTCTACGAAATAATCACGTGTTTTTCCGAATTTTACGGTATACGTATTAGGGTATACGTGTTATACTACTTTTAATGACTATGACAATTGACAATAGTCTATTTGTATAAAAGCTTACCTTGGTATGAATAAATGAATGAAATAAAGGAGTATCTCCTCTCCGTACAGTATTTATAGCAATCCAGTTGTGAAAAGTAACATACTTGTATAAAGACAGGAAGTCTGAGAAGAACGGAAAGGCAGAGTGTAAGAATCCTTGTTAACCAATGAAAAGATCCTGTATATATCCATACAAAGACATTAGACATACTCCATAGTCTTGGAAGGGTATTTGTTAAATTCAACAACGGATCTGGGCCATACCCGAACGGAGGAGGAACAGTCCACAATATAAACCCAAGAGGGTTCCACTCTAAAACCAATTGGCAATAGAGAGAGTAACCCCTTGCCTTATATTATGATAATTCTTCTCCTCTTCGATCAATGTGGGACAATCCTCACATGTGGGTTTATCGGGTTTCTTCACACTCCCCCTCACATGTGAGGCCCACTTACACACAGACTGGACAAATTCAACTGAGCAACCTTGCTCGTCAAGCTGTAAACTTGGCCCAGTATCAACTCAGACCGGACATATTCAACTGAGCAATTTTCTTTGCTCGTCCGACTGCAAACTCTGGCCCATGAATCCCAGGTCTTTAGCCATGGGCTCTGATACCATGTTAAATTCAACAACGGGTCTGGGCCACACCCGAACGGAGGAGGAACAGTCCACAATATAAACCCAAGAGGGTTCCACTCTAAAACCAATTGACAATAGAGGGAGTAACCCCTTGCCTTATATTATGATAATTCTTCTCCTCTTCGATCAATGTGGGACAATCCTCACATGTGGATTTATCGGGTTTCTTCCCGGTATTGCACTATTGGGAGAAAACAACAGGCCAGAATCAAGAAACAATGTCCTACAAAAATACCACGACTTGTACAGTCATGTCCTACTACTTGATTGTATTGTAGACATTTAATTTAAGATACGAACCAACCACTTTTCAAAATTATCAAAATGGAATACGTAAATTTTCACGAAAGACGGGTACTATTCGTTACAAACTAAAGACGGATAGTGTCCCTCTTACATAAAGCAAGTTGCATTGTTTATATAATGTTTCATTTTCAAGTATTGTCTTCAGCTTGTGACGGATATTACACGTCACAAGTAGATGTGACAATCGGGTCACTCCGGTCGGTTACGGGTCGGGTCAAAGCAGGTTGGGTTATATCGGGTTCGGGTTATGTCGAGTGACAATTCGGGTGGGGTCATTAGCGGGTCAGGTTATTGATATATATTTTATCTTATATATTTAGTTTTAGATGATAATTTTATGTTTAATTAATGGATAGATGTATTAATTGAAGTTTAAGTTAAAATAATTAAGAAGAATTATTAATTTGGTGTCATTTAAACCATTATTAAGCCAGTTTATTATAACGTCATCTATCGGGTTGAAAAATATCGGGTCACAGGCCGGATCGGTTCGGTTCTGGTCAAGTTCGTGTTGGACAAAATAATGCTGCTATCGGTTAGCGGGTCAGTTCGGGTTGGGTCAGTTCGGTTTCAGGTCGCCCAATTCTCGGGTTGGATCGGGTCGAGTTTCGAACGGGTCGGGTCGGATTCATCGGGTCGGTCAACTTTTACCAGCTCTAGTCACAAGCAAGACTTTTTGAATAGAATAGTGCAGGAAGTAGAACTTTGCATACGCGAGGGTTTAGACTACGTAATTACTACTCTCATGTTTACTAGCTACTTACAAACTCAGAACTAACTCCTTAATGCCTGACACTATTGCTATACTTCATTTCTCTCAGTCCACTGACATGAACGGATTTGCAATCAATTACTCCCTATCAAAAACTATGTGCTCCATGGGTAAACACAGCATCAATCCAGCAATCCTTCGCCTTTATTGGTTCACAAATTATAATTGAAAACGGACCTTATCCGTCATAAGTCGAGGACGGATAGTATAACTCTCACAAAATGCAGGTGAGATGATCCATGAAATCCTCCATTTAGCCTCACTTGTTCTCTCACTAGTCACTAGTACTAGCCCCACTTGTTCCCTCACTAGTACTGTTGTGGATGGGATACTATCCGTCTTTACCTTATGACAGATAGTATTCGTCTTCAATAAGACTGTTTGTTATTGGTTTTACCCTTTTAATATTCAAACTTGTTAGATAACACCTTACAATAAATATAATTTTGTTTTCAAAAGTGATAGGAGATCCATAGTTAATATTGTGAATGAATGAGAGTTTATGATTTTCATATATAAAAGTTACAGAGATAGTTCTAGGTATAAATACAAGAGTTTGAGTATAAGACTAAGTCTACCCTAGTATCTACAATATCTCGTAAATACGGAAATAAGATAACAACTTTATATACTTTACATAAACTGAAATATATGATATATGGGAATAATATTCAGGGAATATTATTATTCTCAACATGCTCCCGCAAGATGGACGAGCTGAAAGCTAGACCAATCTTGGAAATCAGAGTTGTATGACGAGGACGAAGCAACGGTTTTGTTAAAACGTCAGCTAGCTGGTCATGACCAGAGATGTGAAGGACGCGGAGGGTACCTTACTGTACGCGTTCACGTACGAAGTGAAAGGCTAGAGCCAGGTGTTTCATTCGGGAGTGAAACACAGGGTTGGCGGAGAAGTGAATAGCACTCAAATTGTCCGAGTAGATTACCGGAGTTGTTGTCGGTGTGGCACGGAGTGCAGTTAGGAGAGACTGTAACCAGGCGAGTTCTGATGTAGTGTCGGCAATGGCCCGAAACTCTGCTTCGGTAGAGGAGCGAGCAAGGGCTCGTTGTTTCTTGGAGGCCCATGAGAGGGCATTTCGACCAAGATATGTTATAAAACCGGAAGTAGACACATAAGTATATGCGGATGAATTTGTGACGGGGGAAAATGGAAGGAGATTGATGGAGTTAAAATTTGGAAATGAATTTTATCGAATGAGAGAATTGTGTTTTAATGGAGGAAAGAGAGGGGAAGGGTAATGTAGGTATTAATTTAGGTTTGAAATTGAAAAGGGGCGAAATAAACTAATTTCCGTCATTTTTTAGCAATTTCCGTCGTCTTGGTAGCAATCGTGTAAGTTTTTACACTTATTAGGTTGTTATTTGAATAATTCAACATATTAGGTAGTAATATGCAAAAGTTTAGACTTATTAGGTACTAACTAATTTTGTACCCGTGCAGAAAGCACGGGTTGTTTTAAATATTAAGGTTAAAGTCGGTATTTCAATTAATGTTTTAATATTTAAAATTAGGCCCTGTTCTTTTGGACTTCAAGTCACTTAATTTAAGTTCATTTCAGATCCTATAAGTTCAGTTCAGTTCCTATAAGTTCAGTTCAGTTCCTATAAGTTCAGTTCAGTTCAGATCCTATAAGTTCAGTTCAGTTCAGTTCCTATAAGTTCAGTTCAGTTCAGTTCCTATAAGTTCAGTTCAGTTCAGTTCCTATAAGTTCAGTTCAGTTCCTATAAGTTCAGTTCAGTTCAGTTCAGTTCCTATAAGTTTAGTTGATATAAACTCAATTAAGAAAAGTTATATACGGAGTATTATTTTTAACAACCGATACAAACATTTCTTTTAATTATTCGATACACGTCCTCTATAAAAAAAAAACAACTCATTAATAATTTACCCGTCTTTTACTCTCTAATTAATGTCAAACTATCATCCTCATTAATGCCAAAAAACAACAACTCATCATACGACGCCCTCACCCTCACCAATTGTCACTCTCCCATTAATCAGTTTTTTCATCACCATTGTTAGAGAAAATAAATGGTTAAAGAAAATTGTAATAGTGAATTATTTTTTATCGTAATGTAATTGTAGTATAATGTATGAACTATGAACAAACCATTATATATAAAGTTGAAAATATTTTAAATTACCTTGTGTTTTAGACTAATTTTTTTATCAATGTCATCTATTAGATAATAATAATAATAATAATAATAATAATAATAATAATAATAATAATAACAATAACAACAATAACAACAACAACAACAACAATAATAATAATAATAGTTAACTTAAATTAAAATAAAGTTAATTAAGTTCGGATTTTATAAGTTCAGTTCAGATTCTATAAGTTAAGTTCAGTTCAGATCCTATAAGTTCAGTTCAGTTCCTATAAGTTCAGTTCAGTTCCTATAAGTTCAGTTCAGTTCAGTTCCTATAAGTTCAGTTCAGTTCCTATAAGTTCAGTTCAGTTCCTATAAGTTCAGTTCCTATAAGTTTAGTTCAGTTCCTATAAGTTCAGTTCAGTTCAGTTCAGATCCTATAAGTTCAGTTCAGTTCAGTTCAGTTAAGTTTCAGTCCAAAAGGACAGGGCCTTAGTCTTTACAATTTTAGGAACAATAAATGATCATAAGTAATTTATATTATCTAGTTAGAAAAATGTATTATGAGTATTTATATTTGTATATTTTGGAGTTTACCACAGTTAGCATAACATTTGAAATAATAGATCTATGTTCGGTAATTGAAACCTCTTTGAGAACTACATATATAATGGTCATGTTGCGTATATGATACGGAAAATTCAACTATTTGGGCTTGCTCATACTACGTCATGATAGAAATTAATAGATATATATCTAAGCATATCGAATATTGTTCACAAAATAAGTCGGTTAAGATAATTTGATAAGAGCTAATACACCAAATAATAAAATTGGAGACAAAAGATAATTATGATACTCCCTTACTTCAACTTTTATCCGCTCACTTCAATATAATACTCCTCATATATATTAAGGTAATTGGGTGGTAAAACTTCAATGGACTGAGGGAGTATAAAACTATTTTGAGAGATTAAAAAAATAGAAGGATTACAAAAATAAAAAATGAAAAAAACTTGCATTTGCAAGGATGTACATAAATTTAGTCTTATATATAATGTTAATCTATGTTTCTCCTTTTACCATGAGTTCATGTCATGTTTTCTTTATTAATCATTTCTTATGTTTATCCCCTTATATTCTTAGGTGTTAAAAAAGCCATTAAGATATTTATTGTGCTATCTTAATTATGATACACTTATAATCTTACAACTTTAATACACGATATTAATTAAGTATAAATTAGAGAAAAAATAATAATTATGATACAAAAATATTTTTCCAAAAGAGTAAAAAATGTGACACTTACAAGGATGTATATAGAAAATTTAATTTTATATAAGAAAAATCTATGTCTCTCTGTATACCATGAGTTCATGACATTGTCTATTTATTTTATTTGTCAATACCTTTTTATACTCACGGTTCTTATATTTCAGGTGTTAAAAAAGTACTCCTGTTAAAATATTTATTGTGCCATATTAATTAAGTTATACTAACAATCTTAAAAAGTTAATAGGTTAAATTAATTAAGTTTAGTGATAATTATTGATAAAGACATGTAATAAAACAAAATGTTTTTAGCAATAATAAGTCATTCTCTGTGAAATAAAATCCACACGCAAACTCAACAATAATTGACTTTTAAAATTTGGGTCCAATTGGTTGCCTTATTTTAAACACAATAAGTCTCTCTTGTGCGACATGTCAAGTGATATACTACCCATGTGGGTAGCTAAGACAAAACAAATTGTTACTCCCTAGGCAATCGTAAATGAAGTTAGTAACTGAAAATGAAAGAACAAATTAAATGCATCAAATTGGATTGTTTCTCTTTTTTCTTTCTTTTTTTGAGAATGATAAATAATCTAATGGAAAGAACTTAAAACATATATGATTGAGGCCGTTTTATCCTCTCAATAGTCTCATAAATCATATTTTTGATATTAGTATAGTTATGAAATTTAATCAATGTTAGTCTTAATATAGCATCTATATGAATTTGCCAATAATTCTAAAATGTTTTTTTTTTCATAAATGATAAATTCAAGAAAAATAGTTGCATACTACATATCTCATTCAAATCTCATTACATTTTATAAGACATACATTAGATAATATGACATGAACGTATAAATAGTAGATAATAATGTACTTTTTGCCATTATATATGTCAATAAGATTTTTTTTTGTCCAACGGGTTGAAAAGATTGATATACACGCCACTCCAATTTCATTCTATGGGTGATTTTCCAAAGCAAAATGATAAATAAGAAAACAACACATTCCAAAATAAAACATATATTTGAAAGCTTATGAAATACTATTTTTTTGTTATGATATGTTATTAAGTGGAGTGGATGAAGAGTTTTTTTAAGCAATTCAAGTATTTTCCTTCTTCGTATAGTCTTGTTTCTCTCATGAACCATCCCTACAAAAAAATCATCATTGAGTATTAATAACGCACAAAATGGTGGAATTTGATATATGTGATATTAACCTTATCATTATTTATTTAAGTTGTCCCTTAAATAATGAAAGAAAGAGCGCATTGAGTCATAAAGATGTAAATATATTTACCTTTAAGTATGAAAACACCAAAAATCTTGATAGCACCTAAATAAGAACAAAACAACGCTTAAAAATAGGGACGATGATGAACACTTCATAAACAATGAAATTTAAAAATAATTATTAATTAATTAATTAATTTAAAACCATAATACAATTACCTTACCTTAATATACTTACCTTGATATTGATACATGATAGGAAAAATTATATTGACAAACATATTTCTGTTGACGATGGTAGTAAAAAAAAATTTTGGCTTTGAATTTTGAAGCACGAATGTTGCCTTCCATCAAACATTTATAGCCAATTGATGATCTGTTTTATGACAAATTTAATATATACATAAATATGCAATAAAATTTTGTGACTTTTGAGCATAATTTTTCATTATTATCAAAATTTAATTTTTACATAAATATGGATGAAATATGAAAGGTTTGCTTTAATATACATAAATATGTGGTATAGTTTTAATATTTTTGAACATTACTTTTTATTATTAGCAGGTTATAAAATGAGAGACTGAAATTTTTTATTTGAAAGTTAACATATTATAGTTTTAAAAATTAAAAAGACTAATATTTAATGTTAAGTATGTTATTATTTTTTATAAACGGCGTAAAAATTAAAATTATATGGTATTTATTTGTTGCTTAAAATATTCCAACAATAAACATCGATATTTTAAATTTATTAGGAATTTGGATTTTTGATTGTTATTTGATTTATGTAGAAATTAAAAAGGGCAAAGATTAATGTTTGATAAGTTATTTACAATTAATGTTTAATTTTTTTTCTTTTTCTCTTTAAAATAAGAAATAGTGATGTGGCTCCATGTCATGTGGAATTAGTGACGTGGCTTTTTGTTAATGCTAGGTGGCATTGTCTATGTGGCATTTTATGTTACCCTTTTAATAATATTGTATAGATATGCTAAATAGCCTAAATTAATTCAACAACAATAATAATTATACGATAGGGTGAATTTAGTCAGCATAATGTATCACGCAATGTACAGTAGACAATTAATTAATCGTCAATAAGTCTTGCTTAAAAACGGAGTATCCGTCTTAAATCGTAAAACCGGACAAATAGTAGGACATGTTGGTAATTTGAATTGGGTGATGAATCGACAAGGTGACGGTGTGACACGATTCAATTGGGGACAATTTTAGAGATGGAACGTAAGATTGGGCTGCCATGCTCAACCATGTTACTTGCCCCAACTTAACACCTCTCCAAAGTGATCCAACTAACAAACCCGTAACTCAAAATGGCCCAATTCGATCTCAACCATCCTGAAAATAAAATAACCCGATTCGGCTTCGGTTTGTCTGACCTATTTATCATGTCTAATTATTGAGTAAAGACATGTATATTTAATTTTTAAATACGGTTTAACATGCGGACCTTTTATTATTATTGTCGCTTTTAGACATTTACCAAGTGGAATAGTTATTCGACTCATCTCTAACTCTTTTTTCAATTGGAGAATTATACAACTAGATTTATATGTCTGGTAGTATAGATTTCGATGCTTATAACAAATAACTAGGTTTGTGACCCGTGAAATTCACGGGTTTATATTTTTAGTTTTATTATTTTATTGTATTGTTAAGATTTGTTCGAGCAATTAGTTTATCCATTTAAAAAGATAGTCTTTAAATACATAAAAGTTAGTTAGTTAATGTCTTATTTTTTTTGACATCTCTAATATCTTTTTCAAACTATATATTGTACTTTATTTTGATTAATACTAATAGTACGCATGTAATTTTTAAAAAAACTATCTTCAGTGAGTCCATTAATTCATGACACTGATGCATAAACTCATTCTAAAAAGTATGTTGAACTGTTTTAAAGCTATCTACATTGAAACGCATGTGAGATAAGAGTCCTTTTAATTGGGCGTGAATGAGAAAGTATCAACATTCAATGAAACATAAATAATAATTCAAATCGAAATTAAATTTTACATTATTGATCCTATAATTATAAATTTTTCACCTTCAATACCACCAGCAGCATGGGGTCTATGAACATGAACAAAATTAATTATTAATAAATATTTTAATGTAATTTTTTTAATAATTTAGTGTAGTTGTTATGTGGAAAAAAAATTAAATGCTTAAAGTTGTCTTTTAATTAGATTAGATTGTATAGATAAATGGTGTACTAAATTTTCTATATAAAACTTGAACGCCCCTTTATTATCTAGGCATATGAAGTTAGTGAGGGAAGACAAAAGGACAAATTAATGCATAATGTTTGATTATTATTATTCTTTTTTTTGAATGATAAATTTTCCACTGTAAAGAGTTTAAAACATATTTTCTAATTAAATTAGTGGCTTTTTATCTCAATATTTTATTTCTCGTAAATCATATTTTTTAATAATAGCATATTTATGAAGTTTAATAAATGATAGTCTTAATATATTGCTTGTATCAAAATGCCCAAAAATCCTTAAATTTTGCAAAACATGATAAGTTAAGTTAAATGGTAACCTACAAGAAATGGTGAGGGAAACCAAAAAGTTATATTATTAAATAAAAGAAATAAAAGTTAAATAAATATGTAGGTTAATAATAACAAAATTTAGGAAAGGAAAGTAAATAGTTTGTATTAATTTATTTTTTTGTGTTTAATTTGCAACTAACATTTTTTATTTTTATTTCGTATTTTTAAGCATGTGAACATGATTTTAAATATGACTTTTTAATAACACATGATATACTAAAATACTTAGTATTGTCTTTTTAACGATGTTCAAAAGTCATGAACCTTGATTGATACTTATGTCTATCTTAAATTTGATAATAATAGAAGAAAACGCTCAAAAATCATAAAACGTATCATTAGTTGTTTATATTTTTTTATAGGGACAAAATTTGTAAGAATAATTTTTCCAATCCATATCGTCAATAGAATTGTATGTGTCACTTATATGCCTTGTCTATCTATTCAAATCAAGTTAAGTGTATTAAGGTTTTAAATTAATTAAATAATTTATTTATTTTTATGTAAGTTTCATTGTTGGGTTGTGAAATATTCATCACATTTTCAAACTTTATCGTATCGTTTGTTTTGTTTAAATTTAAGGGCTATCAAGATTTATGGTATTAATAATTAGTCTTGTCTTTTTATAATATTTTACAATATAGTATAAA
This sequence comes from Silene conica, assembly GCA_029255685.2. Classification (NCBI taxonomy): domain Eukaryota; kingdom Viridiplantae; phylum Streptophyta; class Magnoliopsida; order Caryophyllales; family Caryophyllaceae; genus Silene; species Silene conica. The sequence goes on from CM055314.2 coordinate 2,382,757, forward strand.
TAATAGATAGCCAAGTAATCAATATAGATGAATTATGTATTAATAACCTATATAAAAATGACACTTGGATTAAAATTAAATACTTTAAGTAGCCTTTTAACTATATTGTATGCATAAATATTAATAATAATGTAAATTTAGCTATTAATTAATCATGTCAATAAGATTTATTTTGTTCAACTTTTAATATAATTGAGATCCTTGCAATTCCAATTTAATAATATGAGAGCTATTTTTCAAAGGAAGGTGATGAACAAAAATTAACACAAGCAAAAATAAATACATTTTATTTAAAGTTTATGAAATACTAATTTTTTTCATGAAACTAATAATTGTTAATCATTAACATTTATATTATCAAACTTGTAGTTAGTTTATAATATAACATTGAGGAAAATAGAGGGAGTATTTGTTTAAGCAATTATAATATTCATCCCTTCTTCACATAATTCTCTTTTTCCAATGAATTATCCCTACAAAAAAATACACTGTGCGGTTAATAACAAACAAAATGGTGGAATTTCATTTATTTAGTATTAACCTTATGATTATATTAGTTTAAATTTTCCCTTAAGTAATAAAAAAATTGGACATTGAATAATAAAATGTAAGTATATTTACCTTTAAATCGCACAACTTCACAAATCTTGATAGCCCCTAAACAACAACAAAACAACATATATGTGAAGTTAAAAAAATGCGATTGTAACACCCCCATCATCCTATTCATTAATAAATAGGGTTTTCCAGTGTAATTCGGATAATGGGTGTGTCACAATTAATCCAAATGTGGTAGTAGTACCTAACCATGAAATAAAATAGGTAATTGTCTAATGCAATTCAAAATCCAAATGATAAAATGCGATACAACCAAATTTTAAAGTTTGCGGAAGCGAAATTAAAGTTCATTGATCCAAAAGAAGATAAAGAGTCAAAGCATTTGTCTTTGATAGAAACATTAAGCGCGCTCTCTTGTGCATCCCACGACTAATTCCCACGGGTACCTGTCACACGATCTGCTCACACATTTTGTGATCACCGCAGGTCCAAACAAGGACAAAACAAATAAAAGGGGTCAACATTATTGTTGAGTAAGGTAAACGATTTGAAGAGAATGTAAATGGATTAAGAAAGAATAACTTGGAAGGTATTTTATAAAATAATAATACATATCAAAATACTTCGAATAATTGAAGAACATAATATAAGATTTGCCAACATTAAATCAAAGGAAACAATAATTTTAAACGGTAAGATTAACATAAGTATTCCAAAGTATTCAAATTCAAACCAATCCTTCAAGATAGTTCTATTTCAAGAAAACCTTTCTTTTCCAATTATTTCAACATCGGTATAACTTTGGATAGAGGCCGTATGAAGTGGATACACTCGCCGCAAACCGGATAAGACGAGAGTCACCAAATCATGTACTAAAACTATCCTAACATCCCGAGTGTGCACACCCCTCTAAGGGCCAACCCCAAAGAGGAAGATAAGAGGACGGAGTCTCGATCAACTAACCCCCATCAAAAGCTTTGTATAGGAGATCCCTTTCACTAGGGACAACCTACCCCTCTACCAAAACCGTTTCAACCAATATGAAATTCCGTTCCCAAAACAAAAACCATTTCCTCAACATTTGATAAGTCATTATAAACTTGTAGAAAGCAAAACGGTTTTGGATTTTCCGAAAATCATAATTACTTATTTCTTATCAAATACAATATCCTTTCCAGAGATTAAAATAAATAAATCCTTTTCCATAATCATTTGTAAGGTAAGTTCAAACAAAATAGATACTTAATATAACAAAGGATATCAATATACAAGATAGACAATAATTCAAACGGTTTATCAATAGGGTACGAAAAAGGTGTTTTCCCTTACCTTGCAAGCGGTTAAAGGTTAGAGAGCCTCTTCTACGAATCCCGACTCTACATAATATTTAAAATAATAGTCACTTATATGAACGACCATTACTAAGCTACTTGTAGTAAATTACGCGATAGCTATACTTTCTCGGTTTTTACAGATTCAAAACAGAAACTTTAAACTGTCATATCTCCTTCGTTACTAAATATTTTGAGGCGAGACCAGTGGGGTTTGGTTCCTTAGTGAGTCGTCCATCTTTAACGTCTCTATGGTCAGAGTCTAAAAATGTGTTTAAGGGGTCCAAAGTTACAGTTTACCAAAGTTAGTCCAAAAGTGAGTCTTAAAAAGTTACGGGGTGGTAAATACTCTTAACGTGTCGAAACTCGTCGAAACGAAAGCGTACTACACTTTACATTCATTAATCTTTAACATGTGAAGAGATGGGTCACTGATTTTATTTATATGTATGACTAAGTTACCCTTTTATGGAAAGGTAAGCTTTTAACAAGTATGACTAAATAGAACATTTTTCCAGAACACAACCGAAACTTGTAAAAATCATATAAAATCCAAAACATCATATTTGCGTGCATGGTTGGTTTTGTTGGATTCCTTTATGTGTCTACAACATATTGTTAGCCATGCATGTTGTCTCAAAAATGGGTTTTTCAGATCTAAAAACACGTTTTAAAAAAAGTGGTCAGAAAATGAGTCATGAAACGTTTTACATTATAAACCCCTCTTAACAAAAGGAAACGAGTTGATTCAAAAGCCTATTATCATCTAGACTCAATGTAGTTTAACATATTAAGAGATGAGACACTGATTCCTTTTTTAAATATGGTTTGATGACTCTTTAAGTGAGATCTAGTGATTCGGACAAACAGAAAACAGGCTGTAGTATATGATTTTTCATTTCTAAACGGTACATGCAAACGTCCTAATTTTTAGTGAGTGATTTTATAACAATTTAAGGAAAGTCCCAAATTTTTGTTTTCTGAAAATACTCATTTTAACATGTGTTTTCAGATCTACTACATGCATGCTACGTTTTTGATAAAATAACGGTTTTTACTATGTTCAATCCTTTGCATGCATGGTTGTAGATTCTTAAGTTCATGTTTAGATGTTAAGTGATATGTGAATGCATGTTAAAAGGTTATAAAATCAGATTTAAAGAGAAATGTAAGCTTACTTAGTGTAGAAATCAAGTATTATGCAAGATCCTCCTCTTGTTCTTTTTTCTTCTCCCTCACGTCTCCCTCTTCCTTACTCTATCCTCTCACTAAGTTTTGTGTAAATTATGGTTTGAAATCTGAATATTTGTTTTTAGGAAGGATGGAGAAGGTGTTGTATAAATGGTGTGTTGAAAATTGGAAAATAGAGGATATGGGGAAGGGGGTGGCGGCACAAATGGGGGACAAAGGGGAAAGGGAATCTTCCCATGCATTGGCCAAATCTTTTAGCATGCATTGGTACATTTGTCTAGAGTGTACGATTAACGATTACGTGACGGAAAAGATGCATGCGACGGTTTTACGTACGAAATTCTCGGTTTAAATTAAACCATACCCGGATTTAATTAGTACTCGAGCTTAAATTAAAATTATCCGTTAAAAATTATTACGGATATTGCGGGTATTATAATCTACCCACCTTAAAACGAACTTCGTCCTCGAAGTTTAAAACTACCCTCTACGCGCAAGCTAATGCCATTATTAAAACGATCCCAAATCAAGCAAAGAAAAGAATAAGGAAATGCAAAATATGTGGGTATTACATCCTACCTCGCTTAAGGATTGTTACGTCCTCGTAACTAGGTAATTACCTCGAAAAGTTGTGGATATTTAAGTCTCATGGCCTCCTCGGCTTCCCAAGTGGCCTCCTCGGTGTCGTGGTTTGACCATAGCACTTTGATAATACGAGTCTCTTTATTCCGAGTCCTTCGAATTTTACTGTCCAAGATCTTAACGGGTTGCTCCTCATAAGATAGTGAGTCATCGAGTTCTAGTACCTCGGGTTCTATGATGTGCGACGGGTCACTCAAATACTTGCGGAGTTGAGAAACATGGAAAACGTTATGGACGCGATCCAAGGATGGCGGTAACGCTAGGCGGTAGGCTACCTCTCCAACACGTTCTAAAATGTCATACGGGACTATGTACTTGGGGCTTAACTTCCCTTTCTTACCGAATCGCATTACTCCTCTCATTGGTGACACTCGCAACAAGACTTTATCCCCAACTTCGAATTCAACACTTCTTCTGTGAAGGTCGGCATAGCTCTTTTGTCTGTCTTGGGCTGCTTTCATCTTTTGCCGGATCACATGGATTTGTTGGATCATTTCTTGAATCATCTGTGGTCCAAGTACAACGCTATCTGTGAGATCGTCCCAACAGACAGGGCTTCTACATTTTCTTCCGTAAAGGGCTTCGAAAGGTGCCATCTTGATGCTAGCGTGATAACTGTTGTTATATGAGAATTCGATGAGATCAAGCATGTCCTGCCATGAACCTTTGAATTCCAGAGCGCAAGCTCTAAGCATGTCTTCTAAAGTCTGGATTGTTCTCTCGGTTTGACCATCGGTTGCAGGATGCAAAGCGGTACTCATCTTCAACCTGGTTCCTAAGGACTCTTGCAATTCTTGCCAAAATCGGGAAATGAATCTCGAGTCTCTATCCGAAATGATGCTCTTCGGAACACCGTGTAATCTCAGCACATGCTTCCTATAAGCTATGGCGAGTTCTCTCTTGTTCCAAGTATCCTTCATTGGTATGAAGTGTGCAGCCTTTGTCAAACGGTCCACAATTACCCAAATCATGTTATTTCCCTTCTTGGTCCTTGGTAAGGCAGTAATGAAATCCATAGAAATTGAATCCCACTTCCATTCTGGAATGTCCAAGGGTTGCAGTAGCCCTTGCGGTCTTCTATGTTCGATCTTTACCTTTTGGCAAGTCAGACATCGTGATACGAACTCTGCTACTTCTCTCTTCATATTCGGCCACCAGAAGGTCTTTTTCAGATCTTTGTATAACTTGTCTCCTCCCGGATGCACTGAATAAGGTGTATTGTGTGCCTCCTCCATGATTCTCCTTTTCAGCTCTGAATTTTGGGCTACACACCATCTTTCCTTGTAGTGAAGGCTCCCATCATTCCCGATAACGAAACCTTATCCACTTGGGGTTCCAATCTTTGCTTTCTTTGTCTTAATCATTTCATCTTCAGCTTGTTCCTTTCGGATCTCCTCATATAGGTCGGGCGATAGGGTGAAATCGTTCATGCTCCCACCATGAGAGATTACGTTGATACCCATGTTCTGTATCTCCTCCCTTAGCTTTCTTTGTGAGATAGCTCCACATAGTGAATGCACACATTTCCGACTGAGTGCGTCGGCCACCACATTTGCTTTTCCTTCGTGGTATTGGATCTCCATGTCATAGTCTTTAATTAACTCCAACCATCTTCTTTGTCTCATGTTCAGCTCCTTTTGAGTGAAAATGTACTTTAGGCTCTTGTGATCGGAAAAGATCTTGAAGGTTATACCGTAAAGGTAATGACGCCATATCTTGAGGGCAAAGACAACGACAGCTAATTCCAAATCATGGGTTGGGTAGTTGACTTCATGTGTCTTCAGTTGTCTGGATGCGTAAGCGATTACTCGACGATTCTGCATCAGTACGCATCCTAGGCCATTTTTCGATGCGTCCGTATACACCTCAAAATTTTCATTCCCACTTGGTAACGCTAGGACTGGGGCGGTTGTTAATCGCTCCTTGAGAGTTTGGAATGCTTTCTCACAGTTGTCATCCCATTGGAATTTGTTAGCCTTTTTCATAAGCGAAGTCATCGGTCGGGCAATCTTGGAGAAATCCTTTACAAAGCGCCTATAGTAACCGGCCAAGCCTAGAAAGCTACGGATCTCGGTCACATTCTTCGGAGTTGACCAATTTGAGACGGCTTCTACCTTGCTGGGGTCAACTGAAACTCCCTCTCTTGAGATAACATGACCCAAAAATGATACTTTTTCTAGCCAAAACTCGCATTTCGACATCTTAGCATATAGTTGATTGTCTCTCAGTGTTTGAAGAATTAGTCTCAGGTGTTCCTTGTGATCTTGTTGGTTCTTTGAGTATACCAAGATATCATCGATGAAGACGACTACGAACTTATCCAAGAATGGTCGGAATACTCGGTTCATTAGGTCCATGAACACAGCAGGTGCATTTGTAAGACCAAATGGCATTACGGTGAACTCATAGTGACCATATCTGGTTCGGAAGGCAGTCTTTGGTATATCTTCTCCAGCTATTCTTAATTGATGATATCCAGATCTGAGGTCTATCTTTGAGAACACTCCTGCTCCGCGCAATTGGTCGAAGAGGTCGTCGATTCGGGGTAAAGGATATCGGTTCTTCACCGTCACATTGTTCAGCTCACGATAGTCTATGCACAACCTTAGACTTCCATCTTTCTTTCTCACAAACAAGACGGGTGCTCCCCATGGCGACACACTTGGGCGGATATAACCCTTTTCAAGTAGCTCTTCTAATTGAGTCTTTAACTCGGCTAATTCCTTCGGTGCCATCCTATAGGGTGCTTTCGAAATTGGGCCTGATCCCGGAACTAGGTCAATTCGAAATTCAACTTCCCTTTGCGGAGGCATGCCGGGAATTTCGTCAGGAAAGACATCCGCAAATTCCCGAACTATCTCCATATCTTCAACTTTCGGGCCCTCAATGGACACGTCATGGACATGACACAAGATGAATGGACACCCTTTCCTTAGGTATGATTTTAAGGTAAGGACAGAAATAAGTTTTACTTTGGGTTTGACTATGACGCCTTTGTATGATACTCGGACTCCTTTGGGTCCTCTCATCGAAACTTTTTGTTGCCAACAATCAATCTTAGCTTTATGTCTATTTAACCAATCCATCCCTAGTATTACATCAAAATTTCCTAGCGGAAACTCGATGAGGTCAGCAAGGAAATCGGTCCCCATGATGGTTATAGACACATCCTTATAGATTCGTGTGCATCTCACCACCTCTCCTGATGGTTGCACAAAATTGCTTTCTATAACTTCATATTGCCTAAGGTCGAGATTGGGTGCAAAAGAACTGGCTATGAAAGAATGAGATGCTCCTGAATCAAATAGAACATAAGAGAGTTTAGAATTGATTAAGAAAGTACCAGACACGACGTTCTCAGTCTTTTCAGCTTCATCTCGGCCAATGGCAAAGAGTCTCCCAGTTCGATTTCCATTTCCTCCTTGAACGGTGCTGGTTGAAGCAGCTTGGGTATTGCCTCCATTGGTTGGCGCTCTGTTGGTGCCTTGGTTATTGGGGTTCCCTTGGGGTCGAGTGGCAGGTTGAGCACGATTAGAATTGGCATAGCTCCCAGTAGTCCTAACAGGCATTCCTCCTTGGCGAGCTTGGTTCCCTTGCTGAGACTGTCGCTCCTTGGAATAGCACTCATAAGCCCGGTGCCCCATTTTGTTGCAGGAGTTGCAGCGAATAGGGTTGCCATTGCAATCCTTTCCAGGGTGATCTTGACGACATTGCTTACAGAAGTAGTGCCTCACGAACTGCTTCCCTTGAAAATTTGTGACTAGGCTTTTTCCAGGGTTCTCAAAAGATTTCGGTCTGGGCGGCAGATTGGAAAAGTTTCCTTTCTTGTGGGACCCTTGGCCCACATCAGATTGTGTGCCCTTTCGTTTCTCTCCGGCAGCGGCTTTCTTTTCTTCCAAGACTTTCTCAATGTTGCTGGCTCGACAGTAAACTGCGGCTAGAGTGGCGAACTCTTGTCCTCCTAGACGGTCTCTAATGCCGAGCTCGAGGTTTCGCTCGAACTTATCTGCTTTGGAAGCTTTGTCGGGAACTAATTTTGACGCAAAACGAGACAGCTCTTGAAACTTTTGATAGTATTCCTGAACAGTCATTGATCCTTGCTTGAGGTTATCAAACTCTCTCCTTTTTGCCCTTCGAAGGTGTTCGGGAAAGAACTCAGCTCTCAATGCTTTTTTAAAAGCCTCCCACGAAAAAGGTTCAGCAACTTCCTCCCCTTCATCATTAAGATAATACACGGGTTCTAAGAACCGGTCCTTGTTATTACCCCACCAAATGTCAGCAGTTTCGGTGAGGTAGTAGGTGGCTTGATCCACCATGTACTCCTCAGGACATCGCAAGGTTTGAAAGATTTTCTCAAACTCACGGATCCAGTTTTCAAGCTTTACTGGGTCTCCGTCCTTGCCATCATATTGCGGAGGGCGTTGCTGACCTACGGCCTTAGTCAGGCTGGCCGCGGGGTTTGAAACATTGCCTTGAGCCATTCGTTCCATTGATTCAGCTAATCGGGTGTTGATCTGGACTAATTGTTGAACAACCTCATTCATTCCTTGGTTGTTCTGGTTGTTGTCGTCATCGCGGTTGTGGTTGTTGCTTGAACGGGCCATCGTTACTACGCAACGAAATAAACATATTCAGGCTCTTTGTATAAATATACGTACGTGATTGGCATCTACCCTACATCCGATCATATTACGTTTATCCTAAAGCGTGCTATGATATGAACATAAGAAACTGATTAGGCATATAAACATAGCGCAACAAAACATATTCAATACTTGAAAGAAAAGTTCACTACATCATGAAAGAAATTCTAGAGTTCAAAGCACCATATAAAAATCTAGGCTCCTCCTATAAGAGTTGAGGAAACTAATTATCACCACTAGGACTAGGAGGGTTAACGACTTCCTCCATTGACACATCGGTTTCATATTCTAACTCCTCATAGCGCTCCTCCTCATAGCACCTCTGGATCACTGAATCGAGGTCGTGAAGGAGTGGGTACTCAGGTAACGTGGGGTCTAAAACCCTCTCTTCATTATGGAACTCTACTTCATCTAACAGCTCCTGCCTGAGCTCCGCGTAAACTCCACTAGTTGGAAGGGACTCAATGAGAGTCCTCCCTTGAAGGAAGGTACAATCACTGAAAGTATAACTATCTAGCTCTGCGTAAAACTGCATGTACGCTTTATATCGCCTACAATGCTCCATAATACAGCTATCCGGATGCATTTTGATATCGGACGGGTGAACACGAGGAAAATCCATCCTAATAATACGTACATATCAAGGTATACTTAATCAGATAATTGCTATTAAAATAAAAACAACGCATTAAGGTCCATCCCAAGTATCCCCCCTCACACAATCTCACCACGAATTACTTTATTTAATATATATATATATATATATATATTTTTTTTTTTTAAAAGATATTTATGTAAGTATAAATAAGTTTAAAAACATTTTCAAGACAAAATTGCATAAATAATATATATATTTTTGAAAATATTTAATAAGGTCGGTCAACTTACGGGTGGTGAAGAGATATGAAGATCTAGTCACCCATTCCAAGAAGGAAACCCGCTCTGATACCACTTTGTAACACCCCCATCATCCTATTCATTAATAAATAGGGTTTTCCAGTGTAATTCGGATAATGGGTGTGTCACAATTAAACCAAATGTGGTAGTAGTACCTAACCATGAAATAAAATAGGTAATTGTCTAATGCAATTCAAAATCCAAATGATAAAATACGATACAACCAAATTTTAAAGTTTGCGGAAGCGAAATTAAAGTTCATTGATCCAAAAGAAGATAAAGAGTCAAAGCATTTGTCTTTGATAGAAACATTAAGCGCGCTCTCTTGTGCATCCCACGACTAATTCCCACGGGTACCTGTCACACGATCTGCTCACACATTTTGTGATCACCGCAGGTCCAAACAAGGACAAAACAAATAAAAGGGGTCAACATTATTGTTGAGTAAGGTAAACGATTTGAAGAGAATGTAAATGGATTAAGAAAGAATAACTTGGAAGGTATTTTATAAAATAATAATACATATCAAAATACTTCGAATAATTGAAGAACATAATATAAGATTTGCCAACATTAAATTAAAGGAAACAATAATTTTAAACGGTAAGATTAACATAAGTATTCCAAAGTATTCAAACTCAAACCAATCCTTCAAGATAATTCTATTTCAAGAAAACCTTTCTTTTCCAATTATTTCAACATCGGTATAACTTTGGATAGAGGCCGTATGAAGTGGATACACTCGCCGCAAACCGGATAAGACGAGAGTCACCAAATCATGTACTAAAACTATCCTAACATCCCGAGTGTGCACACCCCTCTAAGGGCCAACCCCAAAGAGGAAGATAAGAGGACGGGGTCTCGATCAACTAACCCCCATCAAAAGCTTTGTATAGGAGATCCCTTTCACTAGGGACAACCTACCCCTCTACCAAAACCGTTTCAACCAATATGAAATTCCGTTCCCAAAACAAAAACCATTTCCTCAACATTTGATAAGTCATTATAAACTTGTAGAAAGCAAAACGGTTTTGGATTTTCCGAAAATCATAATTACTTATTTCTTATCAAATACAATATCCTTTCCAGAGATTAAAATAAATAAATCCTTTTCCATAATCATTTGTAAGGTAAGTTCAAACAAAATAGATACTTAATATAACAAAAGATATCAATATACAAGATAGACAATAATTCAAACGGTTTATCAATAGGGTACGAAAAAGGTGTTTTCCCTTAACTTGCAAGCGGTTAAAGGTTAGAGAGCCTCTTCTACGAATCCCGACTCTACATAATATTTAAAATAATAGTCACTTATATGAACGACCATTACTAAGCTACTTGTAGTAAATTACGCGATAGCTATACTTTCTCGGTTTTTACAGATTCAAAACAGAAACTTTAAACTGTCATATCTCCTTCGTTACTAAATATTTTGAGGCGAGACCAGTGGGGTTTGGTTCCTTAGTGAGTCGTCCATCTTTAACGTCTCTATGGTCAGAGTCTAAAAATGTGTTTAAGGGGTCCAAAGTTACAGTTTACCAAAGTTAGTCCAAAAGTGAGTCTTAAAAAGTTACGGGGTGGTAAATACTCTTAACGTGTCGAAACTCGTCGAAACGAAAGCCTACTACACTTTACATTCATTAAACTTTAACATGTGAAGAGATGGGTCACTGATTTTATTTATATGTATGACTAAGTTACCCTTTTATGGAAAGGTAAGCTTTTAACAAGTATGACTAAATAGAACATTTTTCCAGAACACAACCGAAACTTGTAAAAATCATATATAATCCAAAACATCATATTTTCGTGCATGGTTGGTTTTATTGGTTTCCTTTATGTGTCTAAAACATATTGTTAGCCATGCATGTTGTCTCAAAAATGGGTCTTTCAGATCTAAAAACACGTTTTAAAAACAGTGGTCAGAAAATGAGTCATGAAACGTTTTACATTATAAACCCCTCTTAACAAAACGAAACGAGTTGATTCAAAAGCCTATATCATCTAGACTCAATGTAGTTTAACATATTAAGAGATGAGATACTGATTCATTTTTTAAATATGGTTTGATGACTCTTTAAGTGAGATCTAGTGATTCGGACAAACAGAAAACAGGCTGTAGTATATGATTTTTCATTTCTAAACGGTACATGCAAACGTCCTAATTTTTGGTGAGTGATTTTATAACAATTTAAGGAAAGTCCCAAATTTTTGTTTTCTGAAAATACTTATTTTAACATGTGTTTTAAGATCTACTACATGCATGCTACGTTTTTGACAAAATAACGGTTTTTACTATGTTCAATCCTTTGCATGCATGGTTGTAGATTCTTAAGTTCATGTTTAGATGTTAAGTGATATGTGAATGCATGTTAAAAGGTTATAAAATCAGATTTGAAGAGAAATGTAAGCTTACTTAGTGTAGAAATCAAGTATTATGCAAGATCCTCCTCTTGTTCTTTCTTCTTCTCCCTCACGTCTCCCTCTTCCTTACTCTATCCTCTCACTAAGTTTTGTGTAAATTATGGTTTGAAATCTGAATATTTGTTTTTAGGAAGGATGGAGAAGGTGTTGTATAAATGGTGTGTTGAAAATTGGAAAAGAGAGGATATGGGGAAGGGGGGTGGCGGCACAAATGGGGGACAAAGGGGAAAGGGAATCTTCCCATGCATTGGCCAAATCTTTTAGCATGCATTGGTCCATTTGTCTAGAGTGTACGATTAACGATTACGTGACGGAAAAGATGCATGCGACGGTTTCACGTACGAAATTCTCGGTTTAAATTAAACCATACCCGGATTTAATTAGTACTCGAGCTTAAATTAAAATTATCCGTTAAAAATTATTACGGATATTGCGGGTATTATAGCGATAATACTTCATAACCAATAAAACTTAAAAATAAATAAACTATTAATTTAACACCTTAATAATTCATTTACAATGATAAGAATGATTATTTACACATACAATTATCTCGGTGATGGAGTAACCAAAATTTTGGCTCACAAATGTTGTCTTCTATCAAATATTTATAGCTAGTTGATGACGCATTTTATGACTTTTGGGCAACTTATTATTATTATTATTATCAAATTTATTATTTACATAAATATGTAGCAATGTTTTATGACTTTTAATCATCCTTTTTCATTATTAGAAAATTCAATATAGACATAAATATATATTAGGGAGAAATGAAATGTAAAAGGTTTGCTTTAAATATTTTTTCCCTTTTTTTATATATTTTTTTTTTACATAATTTACCTTGTATGATTGATAACTACGTTATCGACCTATTTCTCGTCACTATTTCCCTCCACTTTGTCCAATTTTCATATCGGTTCCCCCGTATTTATCCCCGTATTTATCCTTAAATAACATTACATGCTATTTTCATGCGAATTCTATGTTTTTGTAGCATCGTTGTGTTGTTATAGGTGTTTCGGGATCTTTACGGAAGTTTCGGGAAGCCTACAAGTCGAGAAACCGAGTTTTGAACCTTTCCGGGTGTTCCTAGGTCAAAGTCGGGTGTAACCCGGGCAGTGGGGTGTTCCTACACCCACCAGAAAACCAAAGTCAGGTGTAACTCAGGCAGTCAGGTGTTCCTACACCTAACTTGTCCAAGCTACACCCAAGAGGAACGAAGAACAAGTCAAAGCAAGGAAGGGGGGGTGTAACTAGCCCCCATCCGGTGTAGCTAAGGCACGGCCGGTGTTCGCTACACCGGATGGGCCTGTTTTCTGGCCTTTTTCGTCTTTCTTAAGTGGGCTTTCACCCCCACTTAAGCCTTTGTATATATACTCCTTTTTTGAGATATTTTGTATCATACACTACACAATACAAGCTTAGAGGATCTCTTTCATTTTTACCTTAGCATTTTTAAGTAGAAGCAAGTTTTTAGGGTTTGGTATCTTGAAGAAATTGTTCATCCATTTTCAGATTATCCTTGTTCTTGATCTTTCGGTATTATAATTTTTACCTTGATCTTACTTTCAATCTTCTTAGTTGTTTTTAATTCCTTTCTTTTGCCTTTTTCATATCTCATCTTCTACATGCTAGTTGTTCTTATAACTTAGTTTTAATTGCTTGATCATATGTTATTAGCATCTATAATTATCAAAAACATGTTTGTCATCATTAGATCGCCTTTATTATTTAGTCTCGAATCCCTAAACATGATTAGTGAGTAGAACCTCTTCTAGGGGGCGATTTGACCTTAAGGCATGTTGACTTCTTAAGATGGGTGTTGTGTTGGGTTGTAAAAGGTGAAGGAGTTGAGGTTTATCAAGGGGTTTGTCTTGTTTAATGTTTGACTTGGGTTTTTGAATCGGGAGACTTTTAACCCTTGACCATCAATGAGAATTGATTAGGTTAGAAGTTGACCACCTTAGTTAGGCTAGTTATCGACCTAGATTGAACCCGAGAGGGGGAATTTGGGTTGGGTACCCTTGTTATTCGGTCGGAAAGCGGTCTTTGAGAGAGGAAGTGGGAAGACCGGGAATTGACTTGTTTTGATCCTTTGGCCTAGGAAGGAGGGGGTTGGGGTTTGGCCAATCTTAGCCGTCTTAATCCTAGAACCCGGAGTAGTCCGACTCATGAACCCGAGAGGGGTATGGGGAGGCAATTCTAGTGATACCTAGTGAGCCCGAGAGGGAGTCTTGGTACGAATTAGAGGAGTCACCTCTCAACCCCGTTACCTAAAACAACCGAACAAGTATCCATTAAGGGAAGTCACGTGTGAAATGGTCGAATCACCTCCTAGTCCCTTCTTAATTTGAGTAATTCGTTTTAATCTTAATTTAGTTTGCTTTCCTTAGTTTTTGTTTACTTTAAGTTATTAGTGTAGTTCCTTAGTTTTAAACAAACCCAATTACTGCTCGACTTAGCTAAGCATAAAGGTAGAACAATAGGTACTCAACAACTACTCCCTGTGGACCGACCCTCGATTATTTGCTACGATTTATCGTGCACTTGCGAGGCTATTTTAAAGCTATCAAGTTTTTGGCTATTTATCGTGCCACCTAGGCTATTTAGTGTGGGGAGATTTGATAACACCATATTTTACCGATTTTTACCCATATTTTATCTCTTATTTTGGCGAAATAATAACCCGAGTTACCTTAATTCACTCATTTTAGTGTCAAATAATATATTAGTTGATTAGTTTTAAATAATTGAAATTCTATATTATTTTTGGATATTGGTACTTCTTTCGTCTTTTTATTTTATAGGTACCTAATCCGAGTATAAAGTCTATCAAAACGGTTCTCAAAAATCATCTTTGGTTTGTTGGGCTGGGCTCGAAAATAAGGAGTATTAGCAAATGAAAGCAAAAGAAACCGGAGGAGGGAGTAGTGTGCTAGGCCAAGGAAATCACGTGACAACAAAACAGAAAATAAGCAAGCAGACACCGAGCTCTCCGTTAATTGTTTTCGGGGCAGAGGAAACGAAAGGAAACAAGCAGAGAGAAGTAGGAGTCGTATAGTTAGTTTTATTCCTCAAAATAATCAAACTTCTTCCATTTTCGTTACTATTTGTAGTTTAGTTTTCAGTTTATCATTTCAAATTACAAGTATTGTAGAAGATCAATCATTTTCATCCTAATTAGTATGGTATAATTTCTTCCCTCTTTCATTTCTTCTTGTTGATTTGTTTACATTTGTTCAAAGTTTGAATATTTGAATAGCTTATTTATAAATGTTGCTCCTTTATACTTGTTGTTAGATCTTAGTTTGATTAATTTTAGATTAGTTAAAGTTTATATTTTTATCACTTTATTTTACATAGTATCATGTTTAGTGTAATATTTAATGTGTCTTGTGTTGGAATAGTGATGATTAGTGAGTAGTCTTTCACTAGGGTGCGATGAGACCCCGACATGAATAATTTACCTAATTAGTTTCATTTTGACTGGTTGTTGAGGGGGAATTTATCGGGTTTAAATAAAAGGTTTTGAATTGGGTGTGTTTTATTTGGGAAAATAGTCGGTTTTGGCCCTTGTCCACCAACGAGAGTTGGTTAGATCGGGATTTGTCTACCCCTCTTAGTCCCTTTGTCAACTTGGGTTAAGCCCGAGAGGGAGAACCCGAGTAGGGTGCTTTTGTTTATCGGTTTGAAATTCACCTTCGGGAGAAGGGTTGGGATGACCGGGGATTATCGCGGGCTTAAGCCCTTGACCTTGGTGAGAGGTGAGCGGAATGGGCCCATTTTGGCAAGCCTTGAGTCTTGAGTCGGGGGAAGCCGAGTCATGAGCCCGAGAGGGAGTTGACTTGGTATTACTAGTGTCCTATTTTGAGCCCGGGAGGGAGTTGATAGGCGACCTAGAGGCGTTTCCACCTTATTAGTCTACCCTTGATAACTAGTTAACGAAACTAAGCGGTGAATTACGAATTGTTGGTGGTTAAGTCGTACCCTAGGCCTTTTCTTTATTGCTTAAATCGTTATTTCATTACTTGTTCACTTAGTTTCTTATTATTTTAGTTTATTAGCTTAGTACTTATCAACTTAATGATTCGCGTAGCTAACCTATAATCTAAGATAAGACTAGTACTCAAACTTAACCTCCCTGTGGATCGACCTCGACTACCCTACTACATTAGTTTAGTAGTTGAGTGTTATAAATGTTTGTTTGATCGGGGGAAGGCGACAAACCCCGCTATCAGATAGTTGTTTAATCATTCTTTTCCTTGACTCTTATTTATATATAATATTTATAGATTTATATATATTCAATTTACTTATATCTAATTTAAAGAAATTGAGCAAAGATATAGTAAAAAAACGTAAGAGAAAATTGCACATATAAACATAAATAAAATATTAATTTAACACCTTAATAATACATTTAGAATGATAAAAATGATTATTTACACAAACAATTCTCTCGATGATGGAGTAACCAAAATTTTGGCTTGAATTTTGGCTCACATATGTTGTCTTCTATCAAATAGTTTTAGCTAGTTGATGATGCATTTTATGAATTATTATTATCAAATTTATTATATACATAAATATGTAGTAATGTTTTATGACTTTTAATCATCCTTTTTCATTATTAGCATATTAAATATAGACATAAATATATAGTAGGGAGAAATGAAATGTAAACGGTTTGCTTTAATTATTTTTCCCCTTTTTGATATATTTTTTTTTTTACATAATTTACCTTGCATAAGAGTTGTTTAATCATTTTTTGTCTTACCTTTTATTTTATATTATATTTATAGATTTATATATATTCGATTTAATGAAATTATATCTAATTTAAAGAAATTGAGCAAATATATAGGAATAAAACGTAAGAGAAAATTTCACATATAAACAATTTAAAATTAGAGAGATTTAAATTTTTATTTATCGATAAACCTATTCTAATTTTAAGAAATTAAAAGACCAATATTTTCATGTTAAGTATGTTATTATCGTCTCTTTATATTTATAAATTATTTATTACTTTATAAACGATGAAAAATTAGAATTATGTGATATTTATTTATTAATTAAAATTTCCTAACAATAAATGTCGAAATTTAAAATCTAATATGAATTTTGATTTTTATTTGTTGTTTAATTTATATAAAAATTAAAAGGTACAAGTTTAATCTTTGCTATGCTATTGTAATTAATGTTTTAGAATTTTTTTTCTTGCTTTTTCCCATTTAAATAAAAAATAACATTGTGACTTGTAGGCTTCTAATGGTGAAATAAAATACTTTTGACTTGTTTTTTTATTATCTTATTTTATAGATTTATAGATATATGAATTAAATGAATTTCATATATTAATAAATTGTTAGTCTATGTCACATTAATTCGCCATGTCCCATTAAAATGTTTCATCTCACATTATTTTAGTTGGCCTTTTAATTAGATTTTATAAATTTAATTTATACATAAATATGGATCAAAGAGAAAATGTTAAATATTTACTTTAATATATATAAAAATGTAGTATAATTTTATTACTTTTGAGCATTATTATAAAGTTATATAATTAGAGAATGTAAATTTTTATTTGAAATTTAAACTATTATAATTTTAAAAATTAAAAGGCTAATATTTAATGTTAAGTATGTTATTATTTGCCCTTAATATTTACAAATTTTTATTTTTTTATAAATGGCGTAAAAATTAGAATTATATGATATATATATTTTTCGCTTGAAATATTCTAACAATAAATAACGATATTTTAAATTTTTTCGAAATTTTGATTTTTAATTGTTATTTAATTTATCTAGAAATTTAAAAAGTCAAAAGGTTAATGTTTGTTATGCTATTTACATTTAATGTTCTAATTTTTTTTTTCTTTTTTTTTTCATTTTAAATAAGAAATGATGACGTGGCTACATGTCATGTATAATAAATGACGTGGTTTTTTGCTAATGCTAGGTGGCATTGTCTACGTGGCATTTTGTGTTACCCTTTTAATAGTATTGTATAGATTTGAGTTTATGCTTATATTTTACGAGCTTTGTTGAAAAAAATCTGAGCGTCCTTATAAAAAAAAATTGTAAATCAAAACATTATATTGAAACTTAAAAATAATACATATAAAACCCAAGGATTTTAATTTTAATACTAAAAAATTATGGTGCAAGAAAAAAATTGTTAAAAGCTCGAAAAAAAGTGTATAAAAGCTCAATTAAATTTGTATTAGATGTACAATGCTCATATACATCTGGATGTATAGTTCTATTTGTGCTATTCTTCCACTACATGCAAAATGTAACACCTGATTTTTGACTATATATCAAAATCAACATCCAATCAATAAGTCTCCTTTAAGATGGTTAATTTGTCTTAGATTAAAACGGATTAAGTAATACTAGTATTCACTTGTATGGGTAAGACAATAATGAAAAAGCCTAAAGAATAACAAGATGTTTTGTCTTGTCTATGCAAATGAATCTTTATTTGACCTCCCTTCAGTTTAAGATGGATACTTCCGTCCTAAATGAGAATTTGTGGCATCCAATTTATGTAAAACAAATTGATGGTTCCTTTTATTCAAGGTTAAACACGTTATTTACCCTTTGACATAATTGACATTGCCGATTGTAATATAGGGACTTCCGGAAAAGTGTTAAATGACCCCCTTAATAATGTGGTGTTGTGCGGAAGCGTGAATACCTCGTGTTGGGCCTCTGCTGCACCGTTGTCCAATGTCCATAATAGTACGATATTGTCCGCTTTGGGCCAAGCCCTCACGGATTTACTCTTGGGCTCCTTCCCAAAAGGCCTCGTACTATTATATTTTCAGGACACTTATAAAGATGATACTTCACCTTTAAACTACCGATGTGGGACATGAGTTTGCACCCTAACAATCCTCCCCTCAAACCAAGGACCATCATCTTAACTCGGACCTTGACCACATATGGAGAACTCTCACACTCTACAGCCCTAACTTCTAGACACCCGAAACATCACCAAGTCTTGATAACCTCCTCCCCTTAGCCGGCACACCATGCTGTCACGAGTCATGTCTTGTACCACATGTCACCACTTGGTCAAGTGAGTGCCCTCACATGCTCCTATACCAGCATGTCCATGTGCCCTTCAATTCATGGGTATTTGCTACACATGCATATCGAACCTCCTTTGCATCCAATATACCCTGGACCGGGTCCGCCACTTCAGAATGACGCCTTGTAGCCATTTAGGCCTGGACGGGGCTTGCTCAAGGACTCACCCCGAGCTAGGAGTTTCATGCCTTATAGTGTACAACTTCGAGTCTTGGGCCTGCTGATGCATCCTCGTGTCTAGCCCAAGTCAAACCTTGGGCTCTGATACCACTTGTTGTGCGAAAGCGTGAATACCTCGTGTTGGGCCTCTGCTGCACCGGTATCCAATGTCCATAGTAGTACGATATTGTCCGCTTTGGGCCAAACCCTCACGGATTTACTCTTGGGCTCTTTCCCAAAAGGCCTCGTACTATTATATTTTCAGGACACTTATAAAGATGATACTTCACCTTTAAACTACCGATGTGGGACATGAGTTTGCACCCTAACATGTGGGATTAACCCCCTTAACTTTGCTTTGGAGTAAATTACCCCCTTAACTTTACTATAAAGTGAAATTAAACACCTTCTATTTTTTCGATCAAAATCTCACCGGATTTTTCAATTTCTCATCAAATTGTATAAGTTACATGAATAAGAATAAATATAACTAGGTTTAAACCCGTGAACATTCAGGGGTCAACTAATGAATGTTTAATATTACATGATGATAATAGTTAGTCATCTTATAGAATTTTAATCGTAACAAATATATAGGATTTCATAAATAATATTTTAATGAAATAATTAATGTTTATCCCCTCAAAAAATTAATTAGTTTAATTGTTTATTAGTTTTACTATGACGAACTTGAGCTTTGTACATTATTAATGTGTACAATTACCTTTCTTTTCATTTTCTTATTTTCTTATATTTTGAAACGATACTTCTGAATAAATGAGTGAGTTAATGTGAGGCTTTCTCTAACTGTGAAAATGTATCACAAAATTCTATACGAAGTAGTGACTTATTGTGCGATTTTTTCTATTTTCTTTTTATAAAAAAAATTGCATTATCCAAAAGAGAATATTTTGTGTATAGGTTTATTGAAAAAATGTCTTATGGTATGTTGCTATGAGTAATTTATATGGAGGTATAACTTTTTTGGTTACATGTCTATTAAATTGGCAGTGATTTTAGGGAGTATTATAAGTAGAAAATCTCGAAATAACGAGAGTTTGTTTGTGTTTACCTAGAATTTAGGTAACTGTTTGATATAAACCAATTTGGCTACTGCATTAAAAAAATATATGATTACAATATATAAGTATATTACTTTTATACAAAAATTAATATGTAATTTATAAAAGCAACATCCACAGAGCTGATGTGTCGCTATGTGGTTTAGAGTACATTAATTTTTTTGTTTTTCTTAGTAGGCCTCATAATGTCCCCCACTACATACTCTCCCATATTCTTTTTGCTTTTATATAGAAAATTCGTAATACAACAATCACGTTGAACCGTCGTATGGTCGTATTAGATATTTAAAAACAACCTACTAATTTTATTGATACCATATAAATGAAATAAATGAATAAAATTAAAATTTAGGATTACATAATGATAATTTTGTATAGTAAAAGATGAGATACGTTCATTCAGCCAAAAATGCGGTCTAATTTAAAATAATACACATATTTTTCTAAATTAGTTACATAATCAGAAATGTGTGAATTAAATAGAATATACAATTTGAATGAATTACCTGATATTATTAAATCACAGTACAATACTACAAAAGTCCAAAACTAACATCATATATAAGCCAATCATGAAACAAACTGCGTTATAAAATTAACGATGATATAATCAAGTGTTGGAAAATATAGTCAAAAATAGAAAAAACTAATAAATTAAATTAACTCAATAGGGTCAAAATCTTAAGAAAAATTACAGATCAATATTAATATTGTAAAAATAATCAAAACTATACTACACCAAAAAGCGATTGAAAATTTTAAATAAAAGAACATATTATTCTATAAAAACAGTAGTTTATAAAATATATGAATTCATAGATTGACTTTTTTTTTCATTTGAGTGAAACATATTAGTTAAATGAAAAGTAGTTAACTGGTTTAGGTCCTAATTAATGGGCAACAATATGAAAAAATGCATAAAAATATTGTAAAATAAATTTGAAATAAGTAAAAATTGAACTAAAAAATCGCAACACTTTTTAACTAATACAAAATAAGCGAAAAAAAAAAGAAAACTAAAAAATCTTTTAAACTGATAAAATAATAATAAAAAATTTAGATATGTGATGAGTATCATATTCGAGGGTAATGATTAGTCATGGGTATAATACCCGAAAGAGTGATAGTTGATTGATAGTTGAGAGGCTTGAAATAGAGTAAATATAGGGTCGGGAGTTGTTTACAAGATTCTATATGCACATAAAGGTATAAATGTATAATATGACTTATTTGGAGGTGGGTCGTGTAGTTTATGAAGTACGGAGTAATATTGAATTCGTTTTAACCCGTTGTTGAAAACAAATTTACACGCGTATTACTCGATATTTACAAATTCTTATTTAACACAGGTGTATCTGTCTTAAGTTTAGGACGCGTAAGATAATATGTGCAAGATAAAAACGTAATGTGTTGGGTTAAACAACAATTTTGTTATGCTTAAAAGGATCATATTTGACCGGTTTCGATGTTAAGATTGATACCTTCGTCTTAAGGGAGACTAACCTATTATTTTTTGCATGAGTTATATTACTTTCCACATAGTACAGGTTTGGGTCAGAGATAGTATTTGGTAATTATTTTATGGAGTAATTGTTTGTTCAGGTATTGGTAAATATAAATTACTATTTACAATCTTCTTAACAATAATTATTCACATAACTTTTCTAACACATGAAAACGGATCATGTTAATGAGATTTTTGAAGTATTTTTCTAACACCTTATAATATATCTTTATATGATAATTTATTGAGTTTAAATATATAATAAATTGATTAAACCGTTTTAAAGGTGCACAAGTCTATTCTAATTTTGTTCCATTTACTAAGTAACATTTTGTACTAAATGGAAATTGAGTTAGAATTTGCATTTTAGGATATTACGGGTCAAAATTTTCATTTTGCCCTGTGCACGAGTGTAATTAAATGAAAAAATAGGTTAACAATTTGCAATTAAACTAATTCTATGATAATTTCCGCAAGAATAATTTTGTTTTATCTATATAAGTCAGCATTTTTTTAGGCCGCCGTCTAAGTAACAACGTCTAAGTAGAAATTCAAAATTAGCTGACAAGAATGCGTATCTACTATAATAATTACTCGACCAATTAACACTATATATCATTTTATACTAATTATAAGTAAAATTTTCAAATGAAATTTATAATTTTTTAATTAACCAATTTTTACATTGGCGAATTAAATTGTCAAATAACAAGTAGGAGAAATTTTATTACTTTACTTTAAAACTTAATTTGCATGGATTTAAAACTAGTAGTTATCTCTTTCATCTACCATGATTTTCGTCTCTTTGTTTTTTTGCTAAAGAGATGTGGGAGAAAACCCATTAAAAAGAAACAAACAAAAAACAGAAGGAAACCAAACTAAACGAAACTACAAGAAAAAAAAACAGATACTAAAGTAGGGAGCTACGAGACCGCAGAAACCGAACTGGGTACTAGACGAGGCCACGCCACACCACTCCAGTCCTGTTGAGCTAAGGCGAAGAGTTGACTTGGGACGTTAGACATGTCAAAACGAACTATTTGTTGAGCCTAAGTCACCCCCATGTTCGCTAACCAGTCCGCACAAGCGTTCGCTTCTCTATATGTGTGATGCATTTTCACTTGCCCCGGGAAATCCCGAATAAAAGCATAACATATTTTCACCATGTGGCTATGAGCTGAGGGCACACTCGGTATGGATTCCATGAAATTTATAACTATCTTTGAGTCCGTCTGGATTATCAGTTTTTCGAAGCCATGCTCCATCGCGATAATCAAACCCCTTTTCAGAGCCATAAGTTCCGCTCGAGTCACAGTTGCTAAGCCCAAGCGCTCCACATAAGCAAGCAGTATCTGTCCTGAAGAATTTCGAAACAAACCTCCCGCCCTCACAAGTCCAGGGTTGCCCTTCGAGGCTCCATCAATGTTCAACGTAACCCAATTTTCTGGTGGAGCGAGCCATCTAATACAAATTTCGACTTCCGGTGGAGCATCCCCGATCTCCAAAACCTTATTTTCCTGCGCACTTCGAACTTCCTGTAATCTCAACATCAAAAAGTTGTGTTTATTATCCACTATATCCTCCGTTCTTCCGAAAATCCGACAATTTCGCCACCTCCAAATCCACCAAACAAACACCGCGAAATGAGTGCCCCAATTTTCAATCGGTGTCCTTCGCTGATGAAGATTTTGCAAGACCCAATCCGTATTGTAAGTGGTTCATAAAAACGCTGATCCCTTGCAGCCGGTACCAAACGCCAAACTTTTCGAGCTTCATTACAGTCTCGCAGCAAGTGCAGTGCTGTTTCTTCGACATCCCCACAAACACCGCAACATGGATCATCCGTCAGTCCTCTCCTAGCCCGATTAGCATTGGACATAATCATATCATGCATTAGTAGCCATAGGAAAACCCGTATACGTTG
Organism: Silene conica; assembly: GCA_029255685.2. Taxonomy (NCBI): domain Eukaryota; kingdom Viridiplantae; phylum Streptophyta; class Magnoliopsida; order Caryophyllales; family Caryophyllaceae; genus Silene; species Silene conica. Next base: position 2,406,221 of record CM055314.2, read on the forward strand.
CGGCGCCCAAGTTTGCCATGGTAATTTCCAATAAGGTTCGGATTCATTGTCATTATCTCCCCTTATTTTTCGAATTGCCGACTTGATGGTGAAAAACCGGAGGGTGTCGCGGTCTAATACATATTGTCTGGATTTTCATCCCCTGGAATCACTTCAAAAGAAGCAATGGTGTGTAAAATATGACTTGGGAGGAATTCAGCAAAAATCTCCCATTTCCAACTTGTATGATTGTCCCACATCTCGTCCACCGTTGAGTCTATTAAGTTTGATGGGATTGTGACACTGGATTCCGCGTCTAAACTTCGATGAGTTGCCCATTTATCTCGCCAAAACAGAGTCTGTCTTCCGTTACCTATCAATGCATTCAGCCCCGATTTTAAAACTTCAACAGCTTCCACTACCCCCTTCCATAGATTTGAGCTCACTTGTTTTGGACTAAACATTTCTCGGTCACACCTTCCTTTGCAATATTTGAAGCGGAGAACTCGGGCCCAAAGTGCATTCGGTTCCGTTAACATTCGCCAACCAATTTTAGCCATGAAGGCCATGTTAACTTGTCGCAAAGATTTTAGGCCAAGCCCGCCATTTACTTTTTCCTTTGTGACCGTGTCCCACACAACCAAGCTCATCTTTCGATTATCTTCGTCACCTCCCCATAAAAATCGCCGAGCTTTTTTTATCTAAATCATCACATAGAGAATGCGGTAGCTTGGCCGTTTGCATCTTAAACGATAGGATCGATGCTAGTGTTGATTGAGCAAGTGTCACGCGGCCAGCTAGCGAGAGAGATTTCGTCTTCCAACCCGATAACCGCTTGTCCACTTTATGAGCAATAAAGTCGAAAGTTTCTTTTGTTACTCTCTCGTTAATGGTGGGCATACCTAGGTACATACCTAGGTCTTCTGTTTTCGCGAAACCAAGGATGTGACAGTTTGTGTTTTAAAGTACTTTAGTAGTTTCTAATGTTTTATGGTGTCACTTTCCGTGTTTGCTACATGCTTTAATGATCAGTCGTGTTGACCTTGGGATGGTGAACTTCGGGATGAAGTTCATTTTAAGGAGGGAAGACTGTAATACTCCGTATTTTAATATGTTTTCTTTTAATTTAATTTGACGTGTTGTTAATTATTTTGAACGTTTAAGTTCGTCGACTAATTTTAGCAAATACGTTTCTTATACCTTATATGTTAAGTAAGTGTCGGGAACGGGTAATTAGCTATCGTTATGCGTGTTTTATTTATATGGGCCTCGAGAAGCGTGTCACGGACTGAACAACCCAACTCGTTCCCAAACCCTCACACGCTCAATACTTGTTAAAAACAACAAATTCTATATGCCCCCTTATATAAACCCACCTAGAAAACCTAACCCTGGCATCTAAACTCCTCAAATCTCACGCCAAACCTACTGCCGCCACATCAAGGATTGGGAAGAAGGGGTTCACGGTGGTTAAGGGCTGGTCAACGGTGGTCGATTGCGTCTGACATAAGGTACACTCACCCTGTTTTCGTTATTTTATCGCTTGTCTGTTCTTTTCATAACGCTTTTTACACAGGGTTCTGTTCACGTTATGGGTCTGTTAACCATGTAGACTTGAACTGTGATGTTATTAGTTATGTGTGGGTCTATTTAGAGTCATCGTTAACCGTCGTGGGCCACTGTGGATGGTGGTTTAGGGCCGTGGTCAGAGTGGTCTTTTATCGCTTCCTGTACAACGTGTTAAACATAGGAGTTTGTGTTCTAATTAGTGTTTTAGTCCGTGTAGTTTCTGTTTGTTTGTGAGGGTGTCTGGAAGGGTGGTAATCTAGGGGCTTACGTGGTTGATGACACGAGGGTTGTCGGCGTGTGGTGGTAGGGTGGTAGCAGGTTTCGTTATGGGAGTACGAATAGTTTAGATATCGTTTCAGAACAGAGTGTTAAACATAGACCTGTATACCATAATTGCATTCGTTACTGTTCACAACCGCCATGGGTGTCGGGGTAGTTTGTCAGTGGGTAGTGTGAGGGTTGTAATGATGGATCTCGCGGTGGTTCGTGGTGGTTGTGGGTGGTTTAATTTCGGGTTTAAAAACAGGAGCAGAACCGTGGACAGGGCGTACTGGTTGGTGCTGCCGTCTTCGTTGCCGTGGTTTGGTGACAAGGGCGATGGTCGGCGGCCACTGACCTCCTCCCTGGAAACACCGCGGCTCAAGGGCGAGCCTGGTGGTGCCAGCAGGGAGGCCAGGGGCTACCGGAGGTGTTGAGAGCGGTGGTTGTCGAGTATCACGGCTGGGTTCGAAGGGGCTGTTATTAGTCGTTTGGTTTGGGTTTTTTTTCACTTGGGCATCCTTTTGTCTTTGCTAATCTTTGATTAATTAACTAAGGTGGTTTACACAAGTCTTGCTACAATTGGTTGTTATTTCTATTAATGCTTATTATTATTATTATTATTATTATTGTTGTTATTATTATTATTGTTAATTGCTTATTAATTAGAAAGGTGTGGTAGTAATATGTTGGTACTTTGTTATTGGCTTATGAATACCATTAGTGTTGGGTGATGATATTTTGTTAAGTATTCTAATTATATTGTATTATTATGCTATGGTAGCATTACTAGTGTTGCGATACTAATTTAGTAATAATCGATTAAGTGATCATATGCTATATTTAGTAAGTTTATTTTTTTGCAAGCCTATTTATAGTAAGTCTAGTTTTGGTAAGTCCATATTTAGTAAGTTATAATTAGTTAATAACATGTGTTTGCACGAGTAGAATTTAATATTAAGTAATAAATATAGGAACGAAATTCGAGGTGGAATACTACTAGGCGGTGACTGCTTACTTCAGACTTGCTATTCCAGGTAGGATACACTTATACTTTTACTGTGATGTGCTATTATTGGATGTGGTAATTGATTGTGATGGATGCACGTATGGTTTTTCTTTTAAAACATGAGGATTAATAATTGGTTATTTTATTATCATATTCATGAGCATGCATATACATTAGTTACTGAGAAATTGTGAATCAGATAGTGTTCTGATATAAAGCCCAGGGTGGTTCTGCAGACCAGGCCTGGTGTCTTATCAGCTTTTTAGCTGGTGTTCGGCGACGGCCGATTATAGTCTGCCGGGAGGTTCAGTATGGCTGGGAGTTACGGGTTTGAGAATGAGAATGAGATTGAGCTCGAGCATGACATAATCATATGCATATTACTGTTTGTTTGCATTACTTATTATTGTGTTATCCTACTCAACCGCGAGGTTGACAGTGTATTCGTGTTCACCTACAATGATCCGGAATGGGGAGTAGATCGTTCTGGTCAGAGACAGGTGGACTAGGACTGGGCATGGAGGAGAGACATGGACTAGACCCACCTAGCTACTAGATCACTTAGTTTTGTTTTTCATAGTTGAACATTTATTTCATCTCAGTTGTTTTGGAAGTCTTTTGGACCATGCTTTGTAATAGTTATCAGTTTAACCATTTATATTTAACGTACTGTGTTTCTTTCACTGTGAATATCTACTACCCTGGTTTATCCAGGATGGTAACGGTCCTATTTACTCTGGAAGTCCTAGTTCAGGCTCCTAGGTAAATGGGGGTGTTACAAAGGACCTCTGAAATTGCTTGTTCCGTGAATCCGTTCACGTTTGGTGAGAAAAAGACCCGCGATTTTTCTACGCTTACTCCTTGTCCGGACGCCGTGAAGAAGGTTTTGAGACAATGATTTATAACACTTGCTTGCTCAACCATAGCTTCCCCAAACAAAATAATATCGTCCGCGAACAAGAGATGGGTAAGAATCGGGCCATATCTATTCGATGGAAAGCCCTTCCAGCACCCACGTCTACTTTCTTGTTCAATTAAATGGCTGAGTTTTTCCATACAGATAGTAAAAATGTATGGGGATAATGGGTCGCCTTGCCTTATGCCTCGCGAAGGTTCAAACTGTTCAGTTTTTTCCCCGTTCCATAAGATGCTAAGCTTCGAGGATGTTATGCATTTCATGATAGTCCGAACCATTAGCTGGGGCAAGCTCATATCTATCAGCGATTGCTCAATAAAAGGCTATTCCGACTTGTCATAAGCCTTTTCTAAATCAAGCTTTAGGGCCATAAATCCAGTTTTACCCTTCTTGTTTCGCATGGAATGCAAGACTTCTTGTACCAGAATTATATTATCCGTGATCTGTCTTCGAGGCACAAAGCTAGTTTGCATAGGGCTTATTAAAATTGGGAGAACCGGTTTCAGCATGTTGACAATCATCTTGGTGATAATTTTATATATCACATTACATAGACCAATCGGTCTGAACTGGGACACAAGTGAAGGGTGCTCCGTTTTCAGAATAAGGCACAAAAATGCATCCCCCAAGCCCTCAGGGAATTGATTTTCGTGGAACACTTGAAATATTAACTTGCTTAGGCTTGGGTAGATTGTTTCCCACTGGTTTTGGTAGAATAGCGCTTGAAAACCATCCGGTCTCGGGGCCTTGAACGATGACATTTGTTGCAGAGAACCTCTAATTTCCTCCATGGAATAAGGTCTGTTCACTTGCTTTTTCAGTCGACGATAGCTCTGGGAAGGCTCCCCACAGAATTCCCGTGAAGTCTACATTCGAGTTTTCGCTCGCAAATAAATTTTGATAATACTCCAGGATCATACGTTTAACCAGGAGAGGGTCCCATACCCAGTTTCCATCCGAACCTTGAAGGCTTTCGATACTATTGTGTCTCCGTCTGATAATGGTGCTAAGGTGAAAAAGGCGGGTATTTCTATCACCGTCACAAATAGCTTCCATACGGGACTTCTGAAACCATAGCAATTCTTCTTCTCGAAGCACCTCATTCAATTGTTGCTTCAGTTTCATCTCAAGTTTGAACAAGTAGTTAGTCCCTCCGTGAGATAACCTTCTCTGAATGTCTTCTAGCCTGCTTTCGAGATTTCGTTTTCGGGCAAAAATATTACCGAAAATCTCCTTGTTCCATTTTTTTAATTCCTCTGCAAAAGTATTAATAAAAGGGAAAATAGGTTGTTCATTGTCCCATTTTTCTTTCACAAAATTCTCAATCTTATCATGGCAAAGCCAGGCCGCTTGAAATCTGAATGGCCGAAGGCTTTTCGGGATTGGAGCAAAACCAGTGGTGCTAACGATGAAGGGGCAATGGTCGGACTGGTTTTGAACCAAATGTCTCACTGATCCCTCTGCGAACATCAGACGCCAATCTGCATTACATAGGACACGGTCAAGTCTTACCCATTGTCGAGTTTGTATCGTGAGACCCCTCGACCAAGTATAATTAGGCCCGGAGAAATCCAACTCAATAAGTTCATTCCGTTCCACCCACGAATTAAACCTAGTACATCTCCTTCGCATACTATCACTGTCCCCATTCCTTTCCGATAAAAACCGAGTGTCATTAAAGTCTTCCATAAATAACCATGGTTGATTATGTGTCGTTGCAAAAGCCTCTAAATCCTCCCATAACTCCTCTTTCTTTTTTGAGTCCGGGCTAACATACACCACTGAGTAGAACCAAGGTGGCTCTCCCCGGCGAGTAATATCTACCGTGATATGTTGAACGTGCGAAACAATAGGTGTTACTGTTACCTCCTCCTCTTTCCAAAACAACCATATTCCCCCACTGAAACCCTGCGCATCTACCCTTGTTTTGCCACTGTACTTGATTTTGTCGCAGATTCTTTGCGTTGTTACCCCACTGACATGCGTCTCAACAAGGGCTAAAACTTGGGGTTGGTTAATGATTAGCAATTCCTTAAGCATCTTCATGAACTCGGGACTATCGGCACCTTGTACATTCTAAGTCATGAGTTTGAGGGGTTTTCTTCGACACAATTGATGTGGGTAACTATCCATAAGACAAGTATATGGGTTGTTATTCGAGGACGTAAATGCCTCAGAGAGTCTGGTGAGAATTCTCTGCTCCCATATTGGAACAGTCACCACTACTACCGATTCTGGTATATTTCGAAGCATCGGGATGATTGGCCCTACTAGCACTTCCATCTGATGTACTAGTGTGTTGTCGAGATCACCATTGGGCCTTCCATTAGTGACGTTAAGGAGAGGTGTAGAGAGGGGGGAATACTTGGTGACGGGTATGAGGAATCGGATCTGTGGAGTACTTTGAGTCCATGCTGCACCGTTAATTTTGAATTTCCAGTGCGAATCATTTTTTTGTAAACAGGCCGTGAATTCTTGTTAGTTAGTATAGTTTTTTTTATTCTCCTTGGAGTATTGCGTGGCTGTGAGTTTTAGGGAAGCATTTTTGGATTGTTGGGTGGAATTTGATTGGGTGAGGATTGATTATTCCTGAATATAGGTTGTATATTAGCTGGCACACCAATTGGTTTAGGAAACAGACTCTGTGTTGATTTGGAATTATGAATATCTTCCTGATTCTGATTACCATAATTCCGCTTCTGTCCTTGTGCACTTGGAGATTGTATTCCGGGTATCGAGTTCGCCCCAGTAAAACCCTAAACTCTTCCGTTTTGCTCTGTTAAGCTCCGTTTCTGAACTTCTGATCCATCCAATCTGATTGTCTCCACCCTAGAGAATTCTCCCATCTCTACTTCTCCTCTAATTGCATCCTCATTCATCTTTTTCTTTCCCCCTTCCCTATGGCCATTGTTATTTTGCTCTGGGCATCCTTTTTGATTTTCTCCATCCTCATTAGCTTCCATTTCGTCCTCCAAGGCCTCAAATCTAGAGCCTGAGGCTTGAGAACCTTGTTTCCCTGCTTTTCCTTTCTCTGCATTAACAAGAGCCTTATCAGTTTTCGTAGTCCCACGTTTGCTAGGCTTCTTAACATGCGCCCATGCTCCATAAGCCTCAGTGTTAACATCTCCATCCACCCCAAGTTGACCATTGCTTTGGGTTGTATCCTTGACCATATATTCACTTTCGAGCCTCGCACGCTCTAGGGATTCCCCACTGCTAAATGTTAGGTTTAAATATCTCATAACCTAATATTTTACTCATACTAATAAAGTTGATAATTTACTTTAAATCATGTTATACCAAGATCTTATGCATGCTATATTAATATGCGAAAATAAGATGTCGAATGCTTACAATCCGACGAAACACTTGCAAGGATGATCCTCCTAAGAGCCTCCAAAATAGAAGACCTCCAATAGAGATGCACCAAGACACACCCTCTTAAATCTTGTAATTATTTTTACTAGAAATCAATTACAAAATAACCTAGTTATTAATCTAATATTACTACTACACATTTAGTAAAATATAGATTAGATTTTCACTAGTGTATGGAGGAAGTACACGGTTTTTAGGAGAAGAGAGGATGAACAATTTTATTTTGTTTTCTGTCTACCAAAACCCTAGTACCAACAAGAATGAATGAATGAATAAGATAATAGGAACAAGGCACTCTTTTGTTCTTCACAAAAGAGTGGCCGGTTGGGTAGAGAAGAGTGCCCAATACATGGGCACCTCAATCCCTTCAAATGTTTCCCACTAAAACATTGTATTAATTAGATGTTTAATTTTTGTTTACTAACACATTATCATATAATGTGATAATATGTAAAATGTATGTATGTGTATGAGTGTGACACTCGGTCCAAATTGCCGCATGGACCAACATACAACATACGTTAATATGGTGTGTAACGATTACATTGATCATATTATTTTACGAAATTCGTAGTTTAACTCTTTAAACACTTATTCATAAAATTAGTAGTAATTAAAGTAATTACTAACATCCAATTAATACTTTCCCGTACTACAACAATTCCAGTTCAAAATAAATTCATTCGATTAATGTTGTTTCATAAACATCTAAATTTTAGTAACGACATTTTGATTACTAAAACTTTATAATCTCATTATAAATATCCTCCTTATACATTTAATAAGCTAGGATTGGACTGACTCGTATCATTATACAGTCACTTCCTTTTCTATTAAGAGGGTTGTCCTATAGGTGTGACCTAAAGGGATCAACTGATCACCACCGTCATACGACAGTAATGTCAAACTCAAGCGAGCCAATCATTACCGATTAATGTTGATCAGTTGACTAAATGATGAAGAATCATCCCATGCGTATTCTCGTCATGAGATTTAATTATGTGATCGCACTATTGTTGAGGACATATTTCCCAACAATCTCCCACTTGTCCTCGACAAGTGTGCGTCACCAATTCTCTTGTCCTATTACAATCTCTCACTCAATGCAGGGTGTCTCTCTGAGGTCGTACTTGCATTCGATCATATCATGAGTAGTTTCCTCGATCTGGAGAATAACTGTTTGACCGGAATTATCTACCATAGATACCTTCCGAGCGTGGCCACGCATTTTCAGTTAACTTCTCCTCGAGTGACCTTGAGATTTGAACAACCCTGACAAGGGGTGGACAGTTTCTATCGTACTACTCCCTTTAGCTAGCCACAGTCAGTCACAACCCAAAGCAATCCCATTTGACTCCAGTTACGAAAAGTCGTAGAGAATGGATCAAGGTTATGCCAAAACTGTACCATCTTGGGAGAGTAGTCTTTAGTCTAAGAATTGACTCATAAGAATACTATAGCAGCTCTTGCCACGACCCGGCCATCATAAAATATCCAGAGCTCTATAAGCGGTCACTCTGCCCGACAGAGTGTCTCTTGCAGTCTGCCTATGCGATCGACTAGTCATCACATATGACTCTATGGCACTTGAACTTGCCATCAGTCGCCTCACATTCTAGTTGCTTTGAGATGTCACCTCATGTAAGCGGCTAGGGGCTATACTAAGTCAATCCAATTCACTTTATGGGGTTCAAAGTTGTCTCTTACAACCCATTTGGATTTGACAAAGTATCTTTCAATTGTGAGTTAATTATAACTCAAACGATATTGTCATGTATGGACAGTCAATACAATATTACTGGTCCATAGCATTTGATGCATATTCATCAATTTGTATTAGTGGTTTGAATTTGTGAATAAACCTTTTATTCATATTCTTCCAAAACCTACAAATTTCAGTCTCCTTCTGACTCATATTATCTCGTATAATATGATATTATTTGAGTACATGTCTAGAACTCTTTCTAGATTTTGAGTTTCTTTCTCTGAAAGAAGCTCCCACTGTTATCTTATAACTAGTGACGTATTGGTATATTAGAGGGATTAACTTATCGCTCCAAAGTACCTAGTCACTTTTGTACTTCAATCTATTTTGTAGTTATTGATGTCATCATAACTAGTTCTCCTCGAGAACCCATCATTTTCAATTATCTTGGCTATTAATCAAAAGTTTTAGGTTGTATGAATCACCACGTGATTCTATATTCTTCAATATGATTAATTTATCCAACCCTTTTGATTTCTAATGGGTGACGTTTCATTATCAATATAATAAACTCTCCCAAAGCTCCATCATCCTATGATATAAGGTATTTTGTTCATTAGAATTGAGAACCTCTTATTCTTTACACTTTAAAGAATCACCATTCTCTCTAAATGGTAGGTTTAATTCTCTAATGAATATCGCTCCCACTAAAACCAATATCACTTCTCTCTATAGTGATCAAATTTCACTCAATCAATATCATTTCTTAAATGAACCTTTCATTTCTTGTTTTCGTTTCCTCGAAACGAACATGACATGATATTCCCTTATAATTACCATCGAGAGAATTGAGATGATTTCTCCTCTTTCATCTTATAATTTGAGAAATATCATTATCAAGGAAACGTTTTCCTTCCTTTTTCATACGGGATTTCTTTTATCCTCTCTCTAAGAAACAATGACATAAGGAACATTTCCTTTCTTGTCCTCCCGTAGTTTCTTCAGTGTCCTCTCGTAGTTACTTCTATCAATTCAATTAGGGTTCTTCATAAGAAACCCTTGTAAAATTCTTCTCAAGGATCCCACATTTATCTCATTGGTTTGCGGGCGAAATATTTTCTCCCACTCTATCCTTTAAAATAACCCTTATTTATACAAGGATAGCAATTTCCCATAACCAATGTTTTGAATGATGAATATTATTAGGGTTGATAAATTAATTCTCATTTTCATTTAAAATGATCATCTTATAATGAACTAATTATATTTCATTTTGATTGAGTGTTTTTTCTTGAGGTGTAGTTCTCCGTTTAAATTAATCAACACTTTGATTCTTTCTCTTGATCGTATCAATCTTATTGTACAATGAACATTTCAGGGTACTTTTTTAGTGATTTATTAAGATCACATTAACTCATGTTACAAGGTATGCAATTTATTTTAGGAATCAACGATTTGATTAAGAACAAAAGGAGTGACTTGGGTTGAAAACCAAGTCACCAATATCCAAAATACAACCATTGTTTAGGATTTGAATCCTTGTCATACAAGAAAAGACATTGTTCTTTAAAATTAAAGTGCATAAATGAAAGAAGATGATAATGAAAAATTAGAGCCAAGCTCTTTATGTCTTCAATCACTGGATGATACCATAGCCATCCATGTAAGGAACTTCAAGCTCCATTTTCTTTGCCCTTATCTTTATAACATGCCCCTTTAAAATAATTTAAAAGGGGTGATAGTCAACAACTTGTATCGTCATACAAAAGTTGACAAAATAACATGAATGTAAACGAGAATTATAACCTACTGCAAGAACCTTTCCATCTTTGAGATCGGTCAAGTATTTGAGGCAATTCCGTTTCCAATGCCATAACCTCGTGCAATAATGGCACTTGTCTTCAACCTTTGAAGACGAGGTGGAAGCACCTTTTGAAAAGGTCTTCTCTTTAGTAGGTTTGGATTTGGAGGTTTTCTTGCCCTTGCCTTTGAAGGCATTCCTCTTGAAGTTAGTTTTCCCTTTCTTCTCGATGTTCAAAACATCCTTAGTGGAACTTTCATGAAGTCCCATGTCCCTCTCGGCTTGGACAAGCATCTTATGCAATTCATCCAATGTGGTCTCTTGATTTCGCATATTGAAATTCACCCGGAATTGAGTATACGATTTCACCTTATTGAGAGAATGAAGAACTCGGTCAATGATGAGTGAGGCGGGAACATCAACTCCTTGCACTTTTAGAGTCTCCGCGAGCTCAACTAGTTTGACTACATGAGGGCTTATCTTTTGCCCCTCCTTCAAGCAAACGTCAAAGAAGGCGGAAGCCGCCTCATATTGAATCACCCTTGGAGTTTGTGAAAACATTATCGCAAGCTTGGTGTATATCTCATATGATGTGGTTAACTTAATCATACTCCTTTGGAGATCCGGCTCCATGGAGAAGATAAGCACATTTTTAAGAGCGGAGGACTCTTTCATGTAAGTTTCATAGGCCTCACGAGTTTGGACCGCGGAACGAGCGGTCGGAGCGGGAGGAGCGGCTTCGGATAGGTAACGAGTCTTATCGTCACCTTGAGCGGCCAAAAGCAATTGCGCATCCTTAAAATTGGAACCATGCTTATCGAGTTTGCAACGATCCATAAAGGATCGAAGCCATGAAACGTTAGTGAGAGGTGGAGCGTTGGTTGCCATTGACGATGTTGAAAATTAAACTACAATAAAATAAAGGAATTAAAACAACATCATTTTAAAACTTGAAATTAAATATAAACAAGTTTAGATATTTACTTAATGATTTCTTACCCAATTAAGTAAATCATCCCGAGACCCAAACCCATACTAATCCGGGCACGGTATAGCCGATTCAACCCGGATCGGTATAATTTGGTGGATTAACCTTTTAATCGGTTCTACCTTAGAACTCTCGGTCGACAATTTTCTAAAAATTGTCTTTAGCCCGAACTTATTGCAACTTCGGTTACGAATACTTTCGTTGAGATCGACCAAATTTCAAGGTGTAATCTTATTACCCCACTTACCCAACGTGACAATTTTAGTACCCCGGTGTAGCCGAGCCTACATTCTTGTGAATAAGGGATTCATGGGTCTATACTTTTTGGTAAGGCCAAGTCTCAATATTTGTTTGTAAGAGATCTAGTCAGATTATTATCTATCTCCGTTTAAGTGAACTAAGTCGGTGAATTATCGATAAAATATTGACTAGGTCGACTAAATCGAATGAAATGCATGACATGATATGACGATTTGGCTATGCATGCAAACATATAAAGCAAAATAAAAGCATAAAATAAACCCTAGTATGGCCTTTCCTAAAAAAGAAAATAATAAAAGTACAAATTCGGAAACCAACTCCTTGGTCCCTTGAACTTCATGAGGCACGCTTCCCAAGGTAAACACCGTCTTGGTCGGAACTCCTTTCCGAATGGCATCGTCTTCAAGGCTCACCGGAATTTACAAAAATTACAACTTTTCTAGTCTACTTTATACATTATAAAATAGAAAACAATAAATAAAGTGAAACGAGATCACATTAATTACATCCAAATCGATAACCCTTACATTACGGGAAATACCGATTTAAACACTAAGGTCATACTAAGTAAATTACATAATCCAAAATTACGTAAATAAAATCATGACAATCATAATTAAAATATGCAATGCTTATGAATATGAACTAACATGCAAACCTAAGCCAAATCGTCCTATTTAAAAACATTTATATAAATAGTTATCATATACCTCGGTTTTTATGGAATTGCGTGCTTTAACGATTAAAAACACTATGCAATATGTGAATCGGAATTCACTCTTAAGTTAATCATCCCAACTCATTTAGGTTTCAAAATTTAGTCTTACTCAAACTTTGAACATGAATTAACTTAATATTATTATATTGTTCGGTACACTACAACATTGCATAGCTTTTGCGGCATTTATCTAACAGCATTAAAAAAAAATGCCACCTTAGTTACACTTAAGGTGACATTTACTCTGACAAATAACATAAGTGACGCCTTAGCCTAAGTTTTGCGTTCGCGCGTATGCATTTTGCTTTACCGCTATTTTCAACCCTATTTTAAAATCAATCCTTCCTAAATATCAAAACCTCTTAAAAATTACTTTATAATTCCTAATTACCCAGAAAAAACCCTAACTCGATTTTCTTTCTTTCAACTTCAAGGTTTGATCTTCTCCTCTTCCTCCTTTTTAATCATCGATCGTATGTCATCTATGTTTCTATTTGAATTGAATTATTTTTTTTTTTTTTTTTTAATATCGAGTTCTAATCGAACACTTGTTCGAATTTTTTGCTATCTACTTATTTGAACAAAGTCAAATTTTATTGGCTGAATTTGGTGATTAAGCATGTATGATGTGGTTTTGATTTATTAGATTTGATAGAGTTTGGTAATTTGCTTGGTAATGACCCTTTAATTTCAGTGAGAGCATTGGGCGACTGTTGTTTTCTAAGATTTCATTGCTGTCGAGATACGCGCTGCAATTCAAAATGAATAATTTAGAACCATTCTCACCTTGCTAGCTGCTATGAAATATTAGTATCACTTTGATTATGATCTTACTGAATTTTCGCAGTGTGTTTCTTAATTTCTAGCACAATCTCTGTGTATGTCGAATTATGTACTATAGTATTATAGGTTTTGGAGAATTAAATGCTTCTTTTATCTACTCGTTTACTCGGTTTTACGGGGAAAATAATATAAAATTCAAAAAGAGTCATAAAAATTTCGAAAAATTCAAAATTCAAATTTTGAAAATTTTAAAACTTTCTTAAAATTTCAGAACCTTAAAAATATTAGTACTTTCACGGTATTATTATTTATTTCGTAAATAAAACGTAAAACGAGCATTTGAGTCGTAAAATCAAATAATTAGCTCCATAAATGCAAATAAAATACTAATAATATTTTTACACTTTCCAAAATACTTTAAGAACCTGAAATGGACAGAAAATTAAATAGCACACTGCCCAATATCCGAAATTTTAATTACAATGACTCTTATTATTCAATTTTTAAATGTAACTTTTAACAAATAAAAAATTAAGTAAAATAGAAACTTTTGGCTCCCAAGAAAAATATGGTGATGAACATATCAAATATGACTAATATGGGTTAAATTTTCCGGCCATTTTAACAACTATTGCTATTTTTAACGATTTACGTCATATATCGCACAATTTTAACCATTAAAATTATTTCTCAAGCATAAAACTAAATAAAAATCTCGGAATTTGTATACATGCTGGAAATAATATATATGACATCGTGTTAAATTTTGATGGCCAAATTCCAACTTAAACTATTAAAGTCGAAATAATGTCACTAATTACCCGATTTTTACATTAAAAATCAATAATAATGCAATATATGAGATAAATTTCTGGAAAATTTAGCATACGTTTTAAATATTGCATGTGACATACTCATAAATTTTTATAGTCAAATTCAAAATATAACTTTACAAACCCATTTTTATTCATTTTATGGCATTTTAACATTTAAAATTCATAAACCATGTATTTTAACTCCACAATTTACGAAAATTCATATTCATATCATAGGAAATACATGTGAAAACATACTGAAAAATCTCGGCCAGAAGCTTATTTTAACTATTTTCCCCAAAAAATAAACATATTTAACCATTAAAAACTAATAAAACCGAAAATAAAATACCAATGAACAATATATATGCAAAATATATTCCAAATATCCTAAAATACATTTAGAATCAGTAGGTATTCATGCATAAATTATTTCGGTCATATCATATACGAAATGAAATATCAATTTTATTTTTGTTATCCTAATAACTTCGTAAAAACGTAAACGAAAAGCATGCAAACAACCGATTTGCTCTGATACCAATTGTTAGGTTTAAATATCTCATAACCTAATATTTTAGTCATACTAATAAAGTTGATAATTTACTTTAAATCATGTTATACCAAGATCTTATGCATGCTATATTAATATGGGGAAATAAGATGTTGAATGCTTACAATCCGACGAAACACTTGCAAGGATGATCCTCCTAAGAGCCTCCAAAATATAAGACCTCCAATAGAGATGCACCAAGACACACCCTCTTAAATCTTGTAATTATTTTTACTAGAAATCAATTACAAAATAACCTAGTTATTAATCTAATATTACTACTACACACTTAGTAAAATATAGATTAGATTTTCACTAGTGTATGGAGGAAGTACACGGTTTTTAGGAGAAGAGAGGATGAACAATTTTATTTTGTTTTCTGTCTACCAAAACCCTAGTACAACAAGAATGAATGAATGAATAAGATAATAGGAACAAGGCACTCTTTTGTTCTTCACAAAAGAGTGGCCGGTTGGGTAGAGAAGAGTGCCCAATACATGGGCACCTCAATCCCTTCAAATGTTTCCCACTAAAACATTGCATTAATTAGATGTTTAATTTTTGTTTACTAACACATTATCATATAATGTGATAATATGTAAAATGTATGTATGTGTATGAGTGTGACACTCGGTCCAAATTGCCGCATGGACCAACATACACATACGTTAATATGGTGTGTAACGATTACATTGATCATATTATTTTACGAAATTCGTAGTTTAACTCTTTAAACACTTATTCATAAAATTAGTAGTAATTAAAGTAATTACTAACATCCAATTAATACTTTCCCGTACTACAACAATTGCAGTTCAAAATAAATTCATTCGATTAATGTTGTTTCATAAACATCTAAATTTTAGTAACGACATTTTGATTACTAAAACTTTATAATCTCATTATAAATATCCTCCTTATGCATTTAATAAACTAGGATTGGACTGACTCGTATCTTTATACAGTCACTTCTTTTTCTATTAAGAGGGTTGTCCTATAGGTGTGACCTAAAGGGATCAACTGATCACCACCGTCATACGACAGTAATGTCAAACTCAAGCGAGCCAATCATTACCGATTAATGTTGATCAGTTGACTAAATGATAAAGAATCATCCCATGCGTATTCTCGTCATGAGATTTAATTATGTGATCGCACTATTGTTGAGGACATATTTCCCAACACTAAACATAGGGCATATCGTATCAACATGGCCCAGTTTTCCGCACTTGTAGCAAATTTGTCGTAACCCTTCATATTGAATGAGCCAAACCTTGCCATTCATTCGAAATTTTGATAATAGAGGTTTCGAAAGGTCCACTTCCACACTCATTCCAACGAATTGCCCTCTTTCCACCATAGCCGTGGGTTGATCAATACGCATAACTTTGCCCACTTTGCTTCCGATTTTCCTCAGAATGTGTTCATGGTAGTATTCCACCGATAGTCTGGGGATACGAATCCATGTAGTTAAATATCTAACTGGCTCATCATTGGCTACAAAATTCGGAATCCACTTTCTAATCGTAAGATAATGATCCCCGATCATCCACGGGCCTTGTGTTAGAACGTGCTCATAATCGTCCCTGTTTGTGAACCTCGCTACATAATACGAAGATCCCACATCCATGAGCGATAGTCCTCCTTTGAGATTCCATTTCTTCTTTACTTGGCGCAATAATGCAAAGTAGCCTATGCTTTTGTCAAACATCTTAATAATCAAAGTGTCCTTCCAATGTTTGCGGATTTTTGCTTTCTCTTCCTTTGTTAACAGAATGGTTGGACAAGTCGGGTCCCTCATCTCGTCAGAATTGTCTATATCATCATCAGATTCTTCTTCAAAGATATCATTACTCGATATTATGAACTCAGAGTCTTGTCGAATCGCAAAGGAAGGCTCTCCACCGAAATTTAACGAGTCGTTATACGAAACCCGATTTGGGGTCCCTCGTAGGAACTTTTCAACTTCAGATTCATCGATATTCTCTGAGTCAACATTCATGGAAGAGGCTGTGCCGAACATAGCATTCATTTTACATTTTTTGGTGGATCTTTCGTTCTGGTCATCCCCCCGGAGGCCAGGGGATTAGGGTTTGATAGCATTTCTTGAAAATTCTCTCTCTCTCTCTCTAAAAGTATGATAAATTGGTCTTGTGCTTTTTGTAGTTGTACTTAGTTTTTTAAAGTATATTTTATCAATTGATTGGATAGAGAGATTGATTTTATTCGGTAATGTTTACATTGATTGTCCAATTCAAAACACCATACGTACCATTTCAAAAGTTATTCAAAGTATTCTTAGCTTCTTGTGATGATACTGCTGACTATATTAAGAGAGTACAAAAATAGTTGATATTTGACGATAATTATATGAGATATTATAAGGGTTAACCGACTCTAATGGTTATTGTTTTTCAAGTAAATGCTGAAATGTGACAAAATAATATGATAGCATGACTGCCTCCATTTGTGAATAAATAACCTACCGATAGCAAGCCGACCTCTAACTTATTACCAACCATCGCTAACCTCGCTCCTCTGGGTCAGGAAGGGTTCCCAGGGCAGAATAGGGTTCCTAGGGCTTAATATTCATCCATACAGCCACATTTCTAACACACCCGTTATCCACATTTGTAAGTTACAGCCGGAAATGTGTATAAATGAACCACACCAGCAACACCCATCTATTGATACAACATAATGTTCTAGCAAAGTATGATACAAGAGAGACCCTTCCTAAATATGAGTTTGAGCAAAAAAAATAAGACCAAAAATGCAATAGAAGAAATTATAATAAATACTAATAAATTACATTTTATAGTGATATTCTTACATTTTTAGGTACTCAATTTAATGTTGTAAAACTTAAATTCAACGTGCCTTTTAACGTATTATGGTCACTATTTTGTAAATGTTAATTATGTACGACAAGTTTCTTAAAAATATATACGTGCAATTTTGCACGGGTCGAAAACTAGTTAATAGTGATAGTTAGACCAATAGTTTGTGTTAGCAAATTGGTAAAGAAGATGAGGAGTACTTCTATGAGGTCATAGGATGGACTCTTGGAACTGCTAGTTTTTATAATTTGTATTTTTTGTTCCTTATAATTTTCTTATTTAGCATTAATTATACTCTATTCAACAACTTTACTTATTATATTTTAACGTCTAAAATATTACCATTATTATTGCACTAGCAATTATTTTATGATTTGTTTCTTATCATTTATGTTTTTTTTCCAATTTGTTTCATCTTATAAATAAAAAACCACTCTATATACAAAATATAGAGTATCTCTATTGAAAAAAACTAATTTATATTTTATTAATGGGTTATTTTACATGGTAACCCTGTATTTTTTCAAATTCTACATGGTAACCCTATTTTTCAGAGACCACACGTGGTAACCCTCAACTTTGTTAATACGTATTTCCGTGACCCTTAACTTTTCTTCCGTTAGTTTTGTCCGTTAAGTATGTGACGTGGTCGATTGAATTTTGTGATTTTCTATAAGTTAACCCTATATTTTTAAAAATTCTACAACATAACCTTACTTTTTCTACAAATCGGATGTGTATAAAAACATAATCCCCTAATTCATCTTATTTTCACAATTTTGCTTGATTACACCCAAATTGTCAAATTCACCCTCATTACCCTTCAATAAATCGAGTTTTGAAAAAAAGTTCAATAAAAACGTTCTTCGATATCAATAAAAACTCTCAATAAAATATTCTAAATACCATAGTAAACGCAATAATGACTTCAATTGTTCGACATATTCACACAGTGAAATTGGGTACAATTGAGGAGTAGGGACTTATTTGTAAACATTGGTGGATTTCTTTGTTAATTATTGAACCCGATGTTTGGATCTTTTGAGTAATCGAGTGAAAAACATGTTAATAATAATAAATTGAGGAAACAAGTGAGTATTTTTAAGATTATTTCTTTTGTAAAAAAAACAAATAGGGTTATTTTGTAGGATACAACAAACAGAGGGTTACCTGGTAGAAAATCTCAAAATTTAATTGACCACGTCACATACTTAACGGACAAAACTAACAGGATAAAAGTTAAGGGTCACGGCAATACATATTAACAAAGTCGAGGGTTACCACGTGTGCTCACTGAAAAGTAGGGTTACCACGTAGAATTTGAAAAAATACAGGGTTACCATGTAGAATAACCCATTATTAATTACATAAAAATAAATATTAATTTGTATGTTTTTTAAATTGTCTAATCTAAATATATATATTGAAAACGCTAAAATAATGATACAAAATAAATGAATGAAAAATGAGGGTAGATAATAGACGTTTGACGAAGAAAAACTCGGTCCTGGTCAAAATTTACCCTAGCTTCGTTCCTAATTGGCCGTGTCAATATTAATAGAGGATGAAGTAGAGCAAGTTAAAAAAAAACTGGGGAAAAACCTGTTGAATATTTTAAAGATAAACTGGGAGGCAGAAAAGAAAGGATAAGAGATCCTAACGAGTTCTTTGAATAGAAGAACATAAGCTTATTATATACATTCTTCTAAAGGGCCAAGATATACATGGCTTAAAAATAGAGGAGACAAGAGAGTTTAGAAAAACCGTGTCTATCTATCGTGATGTTAGTATTAAACACTTACCTAGTCACGGTCCGGTATTTTTGCCGGATCATGGTGCTGTGGCAAAAATGCAAGCAACAAGGGTCTCATATTAGTGAGGGATCGCCCACTAGCACGTTTCTCAAGCCTCAGGGTGTGTGTCGGGAATCCTAGCACGATTATCAACGACCAACACACGAATGCAATAAAAATAAGCAATATGATTATTGAAAGCAATAAGAAAAAACTTGATAGGGGCCTGGAAACCAATATAGTTGTCTATCTATCCTGATGTTAGTACTAAACACTTACCTAGTTAGCTATCTGATCATGCTCCAAGCAGTCTTTTTACTCCTGCATATAAGGTTTTGTGTAAACTTAAATCATTTCTAACTCTTTACTCCTGCATATAAGGTTTAGTACTTTTAAAAAAAGTTGTTCGTGAATTATTTTTCCCTTTGTTGTATATTTCTGTTTACATGTCTTCAACTTATTTAACTGGTTTGTTGTACTTATACAAACTTTTTCATTGTGAAAATGCAGAGAATTCATGAAAAGAAAAGTCCATGGCACAATATTTTGTGTATTTTAATCATTTGCGCAGCGCTTTGAGTGTAGGATACCTAAATACCTTACCAGGTAAATTCGCGATAACACCCTACTAATCAGATTAAATTTAATTCCCAAATATGTGTTTAATTAAATTATGTTTGTTATGCAGGTCAATTATTGGGTTTGAATTATTTTTTTGACATAGAGATGTTGGGATTGTTCGTGTTGTCTCCCATCTGCCAGATATTTGGGGTCATCGTCACATACTTTCTCAGTAGAAGCTTGGGCAGGAAGAAGACTTTGCTGAGCTCTTTTTTGTTGATATTGGTGGGCATGATCTGGGTATCGTGGCTTCAGAACGCCACAGTGTTCTTACTCGGTTTTCTAATCCTCAACCTGGGAATCGGAATAACATCTCAGGTATGTATCTATAACATCATCTTTATGATTCTAATTAGATGTAACAATAAATTGGTTCAGTCATTATGGTTAAGCCTAGTCAACATAACTATTTACATTTAGTCGTTATCTAGGGTTTTTTTTACCAAAATAGCCGTTTTACTCAAACTATAATTTTCCAAAATGACCATTTCATAAATTTAATTACCAAAATGACCATCTAGGTTAAAAATTTGTCATAAAAAAAGCTAAACCAATTTTGTTTGTCAAATTTATTTATATTCCGTTAGAATAATATAAATATAGACATAAGAACTATGCAAATATTCTGCAAAACTGAAAAATATTAATTTTTCAATATTAGTTTCAGAAAATTAAGAAAATTATTTGTTGACCCATGCATCTACTATTGAGTTAAGGCCTACAAATATTTTTAACGTTTTAAAAGAACATGCAATTTTATAAATATAAATAAAAACATTTTCATAAAATATTGTTTAAAAAAATAATAACATGCAAAAAAAAACATGCAACTTTTCTAATTGACAAAGCGCTATAAAAAATGGAAGCGTAGAATTTCTAATCATTTAGCTACTTATATTAATACAAATTTTATAGATAATTTCAATTTTGAAAAAGATTAAAAAAATAATTTTCATTGATTATGAGGGTGAATGATTTATCATGATACACTTCAAAAAAAATAACTTAATTTGGACAGGGGCGGATCCAGGATTTTTGGTTCGGGAGGGCACAAATAATTTCAATCATAATTTCGATATTGTTTTGCTTTTATATACTTATGGTTCAAATAATATTTTGTATGATAATAAAAATTGGTTTTATGCACAAAATCATGACTAAAAATCTTTTTTTTTTTAATTTTATTTTACTTCAACTAAATATCTGGATATTACTGTTCAAATCTATTTGGATAAAAATTTTACTTCTAAAAATATTTAATTTTGAAAGATAAAAAATTTAAATATAAAAAAGTTTGGATACTCACAATGTATGTAAACCAGTATATCTAATATTAAATTGTAATTCTTATCATAATTTTTCATAACAATGTTTCACTCAATCTCTTTTGAATTATATATAATTTACAAATAAAAGGTTAGAAATTTGTATTTTAACAAAGTTCTTTTAGGTTGTATTAATTATATAACAAAAAAAATTTAAAATAATAATAATAATAACAATAATCGTGGCAAAACAGTAATAAACATAACAATATTCGTGGCAAAATACTAATAGTTCGTTACAAATGTTTAGTAAATTGTGGGAAATAAAACAATACCAAAATAATGTAACTTGTGCGGTTTGAACCGGTGTCTACAAACTAACAATACTCTTCATTTACCACTACACCAATATCATAACATTGTAAAAGAAAGATACTACCCTATACATATAACTAAAAATTTTGAGTCGCGTGATTATTCAATCGGAATTTGCTCCCGAGTGGCCGAACCTTTATGGCATGTCATCAAGCATTGGAGCGTCACTCGCCGTTTTGGTAACTTTTAAGTTATCAAACTACTATTTGGTTTGGAGGGTCGTTTATGGAGAGGTCGGGGTTGTAGTCCTAGTTCTCTTTTAAAAAAAGTAGTTCTTGATTTTATTCCCCCTTGTTGCATGTTTCTGTTTACCTGTCTTGCTTCAACTTATCTAACTGGTTTTTTTTACTTATACAAACTTTTTTCAATCTGAAACTGCAGAGAATTCCTGAAAAGAAAAGTTCATGGCACAATATTTTGTGTATTTTGATCATTTGCGGCAGCGGTTTGAGTGTAGGATACTTGAATATCCTACCAGGTAAATTCGCGATAACACCCTACTAGTCCGATTGAACTTAATGCTTAACGCTCAAATACATGTTTAAACGTGTGTTTTTGTTGTGCAGGTCAATTATTGGGGTTGGATTTCTTTTTCAAAAAAGTTTTTCCAACCCTATTCAAAAAGAAGATCCATACACACGTCAACTTGTACTGCTCATTTGTTGACATACACGTATTGGGGCTTTTAGTGTCATCCCATATCTGCCAAATCTTCGGGGTCGTCGCCACCTACTTTCTGACCAGAAGGGTTGGCAGAAAGAAGACCTTGTTAGTCTCGTTTTTGGTGATATTGGTGGGTTTGATCGGACTCTTCTGGCTGCCAAACACCGGAGCATTCTTTCTCGGATCGAT
The DNA here is from genome assembly GCA_029255685.2 of Silene conica. Taxonomy (NCBI): domain Eukaryota; kingdom Viridiplantae; phylum Streptophyta; class Magnoliopsida; order Caryophyllales; family Caryophyllaceae; genus Silene; species Silene conica. The sequence goes on from CM055314.2 coordinate 2,428,700, forward strand.
AATCCTCAACTTTGGAATCGGAATAACAACTCAGGTATGTATCTATAAAACCAATTAACCTTAACTTAGTTATATGCTACTGTATTCACCTCACAGTCTCACTTCAATGTTAATTACTGAACTACACCTTCTATGCACTACTGCTACCTCTTACTGCACATTTGCGTCTGAACAACTGATAACCACTGCTTGTCATGTCCTGCATATCACGCACACTGACACTGCATTACGATAATAATTACTGTCACTGCCCTATTACTAATCTGCTGCTACTGCTTTCATTCTGATGTGTCTCTGGTCTGTTCAGACCAGACCAGACACCTCGAATAGGCACTGCCATTTCAATTAGCATAATCAATGTAATTAGCCTTAATTACAAAGATTCTCTCCTAGTTTAAGATGTACAAATCACTATATAAAGGATGTATAATCTATGTGAATAACATAAGTTTCAATATTACTCAAACACCTACTGTTACCTAATCTTATATATAGGTCATCAATTTTATTGAGATAATTCTGAATCGAGTTCATATTGGCTGAGGACGGGTTTGTTTGTAGGTCATCAATTTTATTGAGATAATTCTGAATCGAGTTCATATTGGCTGAGAACGGGTTTGTTTGTAGAGGGTCTTGGGTAGTGTCCTTTCGGGTTCTATATTTTCGGGTATCGAGCGTAATTCAAATTTTAACGCTACTTAGAATTTAAATTTGTATTATTATTTTTTCAGTAAATTAGAAAAAATATGTTGTTTGACAGGTTATTCCGATTATTCAATCGGAATTTGCTCCCAACTGGCCAAAACTTTATTGGATGTCATCAAGTATTGGAGGGTCAGTCGCGGTTTGGGTAACTTTTATGTTATCAAAGAACTATTGGGTTTGGAGGATTGTTTATGGAGCTGTTGGAGTTGTAGTCCTAGTTCTCTTTTTCTCGACATTTTTAATAGATGTCGAGGAGGAATTAGAGAAATTAGAGAGGAAAAGTAAGAAGTTCAGCTCTCTGTTCTTACTATTAGGGCTACCTAGCCGTCCTGCTTTGATTGTGACGCTGGTTTCGAGTTCCGTTTCCCTGTTTTCAGCAGTAGGCGTCCTTCAATTCTACGGTCCGATAATCTTTAAATCGGCCAGTTTGACCTTACAAGCCCAATATGTGCCTCCTATTGTGATTTCAGTAATACAAGTAGCTTCCCGACTTGGCTCGTTGTTGGTGGTGCGACATTTCGAAAGGAAAAACTTTCTTTTAATCGCCGTGTTTCTGAAATGTGTGTGTGAGGGTTTTCTGGTTGGTCTGTTTTCGGGAAGTTCAAACCTATTCAACTACTTTGATCACCCAGCGCGAGTAATTATTCCCGGAGTGTTCACCGTGGTAGCTGACGCATATCTAACCGCACCTGGCACATGGCTACACACTACGTTCCCGGATGAGTTGGCTGAAATAGGTGATACATTCTCATTTTCTTGACTTTTTTCGGAAAATTAGATGTTGAGTAAGAATTAGGGAAATTAGAGAAGAAAAGTAGGAAGGTGAAGTCTCCGTTCTTACTCTTAGGGCCACCTAGCCGTCCTGCTGTGATTGTGATGCTTGTTTCAACTTCGGTTGCTCTGTTTTCGGCGGTAGGGGTCCTCCAGTTCTATGGTCCCATAATCTTCAAATCGGCCCGTTTGACATTACAAACCCGATACGTACCTCCTATTATGATTTCGGTCATTCAAGTAGCTTTTCGGCTTGTGTCTTTGTGGGTGGTGCGGCATTTCCAACGAAAGAACTTTCTTTTAATTACAGTGTTCGTCAAATGTGTATGCGGGGGTTTTCTGGTTGGGGTGTTTTCAGGGAGTTCAGATCTATTCAATTATTTTGATCACCCACACCGACTAATTATTCCTGGAGTGTTGACCGTGATAGCCGACGCATATCTCACTGCACCTGGAACCTGGCTAGAGACGAGTTTTCCTAAAGAGTTGGCTGAAGTAGGTGACACATTTTCTAGTATTGTTGGACTATTACAAAATGGTATTACAGCTTCAGTTTCCGTAGTATCATTCTGTAAGATAAACAAATACATCTTCTTCCCTATCATGTTATGGGATGCACTTATTTTTCTTTTTATTTTGTAATTTCTACCGAAAACAACTAGAATTTAGATGTCTAAGAATCACTGGTTTGTACTAGTTATTGTATTTGAATTAATGTAGATTTGACTTTGGCATGGAGTTTCTTAACTTCACTCGAACTTGGCTTTGTATTTTCTTGTTCAAGTCCCTTCTGTACGACTTTTCTGCTGGTAATGTGTTATTAGACTTTTGACACCATTCTTCTATTGCATTTTTGGTCTTATTTTTTTTTGCTCAAACTCATATTTAGGAAGGGTCTCTCTTGTATCATACTTTGCTAGAACATTATGTTGTATCAGTAGATGGGTGTTGCTGGTGTGGTTCATTTATACACATTTTCGGCTGTAACTTACAAATGTGGATAACGGGTGTGTTAGAAATGTGGCTGTATGGATGAATATTAAGCCCTAGGAACCCTATTCTGCCCTGGGAACACATTTACAAAATAGTGACCATAATACGTTAAAAGGCACGTTAAATTTAAGTTTTACAACATTAAATTGAGTACCTAAAAATGTAAGAAGATCACTATAAAATGTAATTTATTAGTATTTATTATAATTTTGATATTGTAATATTGATTATTAGTCAAAATTGTTATTTAGTAATTATATATAAATCGACAACGACATTATATTATAATATATAATATATAATATATATATATATATAATATATTATATATAACATATAATATATATAATATATAATATATATAATATTATAAGTTAACGTTATAAATATATCACTTACGTAGAAATTATTATTTATAAAATAAATCAGAATTAGAGCTTAATACTTACAAAACGAAAATAAACATAGCAGTTATTTGAAATAATTCAGGAAACTTTGTTATTGGTCCCACCGTAAATGACTTACAAAAATTAAATGTTTGATTAATGACGTGGCTTCACCAGAAATCATTAAATGTTTGTATTAATATAGATAAGATACTTATTTTTCAAAGTTCAGCCCGAGCCATGGCTCATTTGACCCTTACTGTGATTCGTTTATGCTGCCAATGAAAATCCAAACCAACTCTAGCGCCCATAGCATCAACTCCAGCATCATTAGGCAATTTTGACTAGCAATTTCTAAACCCACATCAAATGAAATTTTAACACCAGACGCTAGACAAACCCAATCATAAATAAAAGCAATAACATAATGAAAAGTTGGTTAAGATATATACATATTCAGGATTTTGCTCAGTTTCTTCGGAGTCTGATTGTGCAGAAGATTGGTGTAAAACGCTCACCTATAATTTCACACAAACATGTGCCAAATATACTAGTTTAATTATCCAAAAACAAACTCATATATAAATAAAAATTACAAACATAAATAAAAATTTCCTAATAACTTATATATGTAGTTACTTGAATATGCTATATTGCCATATTGGTAGACCAAAATCGTATTAAATACTCTATCTTATGGCGACAATTCGTTTTATAATTAAAATGGGTTAAATATTAAATTATTGGGATAGATTAAACAATATGTTGCTATTTTATAAATATTATTCTTTTCTCTTATTTATCCAATGAATAATACTTAATTAGCACGAGTTTAAGACTAGTATTTATAAGACTTGCAGATCCTGAATAGAAGCACTTAAGTAGAATAGATAACCATCTACAAAACGAAATTTCCAAAACATTTCTTATTCCTTTTGCAACCAATATCATTTGAGATAAAACCTTACTCCAGAGAGCACATAAGTATTTTGATAAAATAAAGTAGGGATTTCAATTAGACAAGCTGAATTAGTAATTGTGTACTAGTTTAAGTTTAAAGGATTTTGTATGTTTTAAACAAAGGGAGATAAAATAATAAAAAGTTAGATAAGAATTATACCCGACTATCTTCTATCACAGGATCAACATGCTTCCTCGGTACCTCCTCCTCCTCCAACACCTCCTCAATTTCCTGCTAAAATTTTAATTTAAACAAAGAAATTAAGAGCGATAAAATAATTTAAAAGAGTAAACAAGTTACATTCTTGATTTCTTTCTTGTGATCACGGGACTTTATACTACTCTAGTTCCTAATATATTTCGACTTATTTTATCTATCTTCGCAGATTAGTGTAAAACGCTCACCTATAATTTCACACAAACATGTGCCAAATATACAAGTTTAATTATCCAAAAACAAACCCATATATAAATAAAAACTACAAACATAAATTAAAATTTCCTAATAACTTTTATACGTAGTTACTTGAATATGCTACATTGGTAGACCAAAGTCGTGTTAACTACTCTATCTTATGGCGACAATCATTTTATAATTAAAATTAAAATGGGTTAAATATTAAAATTATTGAGATATATAGATTAAACAATATGTTACTATTTCCTGATATTATTCTTTTCTCTTATTTATCCAATGAATAATACTTAACTAGTTTTAGTGTCCGTGCATTGCACGGATACTGAAATAAGTTGCAATCATAGTTTTTTGTACTACTTATTTTAGTTGTAAAACACTAATCGTGCATCTAATGTTTGATATACTAATTTTTTAGATTTCAGTCAGTTATTAATTTAACGTCATGTCTATATTGGGAAGAAGTAGAGAATTCATTGTTTACTTGTCAAGTGGTGTATAAGAGAAATGGCGAAGGAATGAAAGGTTCCAAACAATACAACTTAAATGATATAATGGAGTTAAGTGTGTAACAATCACTTTCATCATGAAAAAAATAATTCAATTAAAAATGAATGAATTAAACCTATTAATAACTTGTTATATTTAACAAGATACTCACTCAAATGCTACTAATTAATTACCTTCATTCAGTCATTGTCCCTTTGCATTCAAAATAAATCATTGAATCTAGGTTGTTTAATTTGACGTACACTATTATAAAAATTGATAGTACAACAAAGTTGGTAACAAAAATGATATATATACAACGCAAATGTATTTTGAAACAAAGAATAACTATTCAAGTAAATTTACGATAACTATTATTATAAGTTCGTCAAGTATCCAAAACAAAATATCTAGAAAAATAAAAATAATGTCAAATAAAAGAAAATATAAACCATCCGAACCATGATTATTACGAGTTTCACAATAAACTAAAAAACATTGCTGAAAGACTCACATCCGAACCGAACCGAACCGAACTAACTAGTACTATTTATAAGACAAATTAATGATTATTTTAGTAATTAAAATGGTCATATGGCTAGTTTGGACAATACTTTCATATAATGGTTATTTTGGCGATTACTTTGAAAGAAACCACTATTTTGATGAAAGACCCCTATATTCATTATAAACTAAAAACAGATCAGATAGTGTACCCTAATCCCGTAGAGTGCGTTTTGTAGGAGAAACTGGATAGGTTAGACATTAATTCAACGCCCTGTTAAGATATTCTACATTAGTTTATCACAAATTCTTATTTGCAACGACACTATCTGACGCAAGCTTGTGACGGATACCGTTTCCTCTTACAAAATACCCACTTTTTCTCTCTCTCCAACATAATTTATGTGATTCCCTTTCTCCACTAACTCATTTTGTATTCATTTTATCTCACAAAATATCTGTCACAAATGGTGAACCGTCGCAAGCAAACTTACTATTAATTCATTTAGTTCAACCCACAAAAAAGATATTGTGGGCCCACAAGCCTCACATTTTATTGGTAGAGGTCAAAGAAACTAGACCTGAATAAATGGATCGGGTCGTGTCGGGTTCGTGTTCGTATCACATGTAAACGGGTCACAAAACCTTCAACCCAAACTCGAACCCAATTAAATTTTGTGTCGTGTTTGTGTCGACCCACTTAGATAAATGGGTCATCAAGCCATAACCCTAACCCGTTAATTTCGTGTCGGGTTCGTGTCGTGTTTTCGTGTCATAACAATTTGGAAAGTTTAAGTATATTTATGTGATGAACGATAAAATAAATTAGGATTATTTTAGTAAACAAGTTATTTCGTGTCGGGTTCGTGTTTAAAGAGTTCAACCCAAACCCGACCCAATTAAATATCGTGTCGTGTTCGTGTCGACCCACTTACATAAACGGGTCATTAAGTCTCAACCTAAAACTGCTAATTTCGTGTCGGATTCGTGCCATGTTTTCGTGTCGTATCATTATTTGCTAGCTCTAAAAGAAACGGAGTATATGTGAGAGTATATTTGATGGAATGTTGGTTGAAGCATAGTAATAGTAACGTAACTCGTAACAATAAATGTTCGTGAACAGTATATATTCTTCACAAGTTTGTAACGGGTCAATTATTTTCGTGGATAGATAAAATAAACTACGAAAATTACAAATAACTTATCTTTACCTATTTATGTGAGTATTGTTTAACTCACCTTACAAGATTATAACGAATATGTGCGAAACAAATAAGAATTTATTTAATCATAAAGACATTTTCATTATTTTATTTTACCTTTTTTACTTGTCATCTATTAGGAAATCACTATTATTGCCGCTATTCTATTTTTAATGCTCTACGAATAGGAGGTCCCCGAGGTTTGAGAAGGTAATTGGTATGCTCTTGTAAAAATGTTCACCTCAAATCTCAATAATGTGAAATATGTATTCACTGCATGTTATAATACAAATTCTCGTTAAAGATAGACATATTTGTCACAAGTTAAAGACGAATTACATGATACCCGAGTGAATTGATAAGACAAAAGCAGAATGTCTAAGTATTATTTCACCCATATTTAGCTTGGGATGGATATCTCAATCTTCGATGAAAATTGTTACTTGACCAATTGTTTTAATTTTGACCCTTTTTTTATTTCTTTTTCATCATTTCTTTTTTATTACACAAATATATTAATATATTTTAATCTGGGTAATTACCATAAGAAATGAAGGTTCCTTTTTTTTTCAAGAAATGAAGAGGATTTTCAAACCAATATTTATTTATCTATTTTATTTTGGGTGTCTTACTCAATCTTTTATCATTATATTTTAAGGATATTTTTGCAAGTAACTTGATCTTTCACATTTTTAATCCACATATTATCCCAATTGATCTATTGGCTTTTTTTTTTTGGTTTTTGTGCAAACAAACAAGAAGCAAATAAATACAAAACAAAAAGCAAATAAATAATTGAGAGGTAACTAATATGAGAAAGGTGGAAGGAAAAAATTTATTAATAGAAAATGAGGTAAACTTTTTAACACTTACTAGACATATATATATTTTAACCTTTAATTTGACAAAATTTATCGTTCATTTTAATTGCACACATATACTACTCTGTTTCGTTGCATGCGACAGATTAATGTGATATTTTTGACGAATTATCCAAGTTTAGTTGAGAATAGTTAGTTCAGTCCATTATCAAACTTTTACAAATGGCAAAATATGCCTTAATTCATCATCTAAAATTGACTTAATTATTTTAAATAAACATAAATATAAAAGATACAACTTACTAGTATAAAACTTGTCAAATTATTAAAGGTTAATTATCCATTATCCATATACACAAATTCTCATTTGTGACGGGCATATCCGTCACAAGCCTGTGACGGGTCAAATATTATCCTTGTGAGTAGGACAAAACAACTTATTGGTCGTTAATTATAGGTTACGACGTTACTTGCTTAGTAGAGTATGTTTGCGCATTGTATGAGGCTATGGGACTATGATTCATGTGTTACTCTCGTAAAAAAACCTATCTCATTATTTTAATTAATTTTTTTATATTTACAATAACTTTGACCCTAAGAAAAGATAAATATGAATGTGGAGCAATCTGCACGCTCCAATAGTGAAAGACTCATCGCATCTAGGGCTGGTTAATGGTGTGGGTCAGGTACGGGTTCAGGGGCACTGCGAGTTCGGTGTATGGGGACCCGGACATGGTCCGATGGTCGTGGCGGGTCCAGGGCGGGGCGGGTCGGTGCACGTAAAGCGTAACCCGGACCCGACCTGGGATGTATTATTGGTGGGTCTGGAACCGGGTCGGGTTTGAAACTGGGTTTGGCGGGTCATACTCACAGGTTGTTAAATGATGGGGAGTGGGTATCTCGTTGTTCAAACTGGTGGGCTGAAATGGTGGGTGGTCAGGCGTGTGGGTCTGGTCAGGGGTATGGGCCTGAGGTTGTTCTTGGTTATGGGCTTGAGGGGAATTTTCAGTAGCTTCAGAATGGTTGGGTGTAGGTGAGCCTATGGGAGTATGATCAGTTGGGCTTTCATCTTGGGCTTCCCAATTAACAACAAAGTCACTGGAAGTATTAGTGAGGTTTGAAGGTTGACCCATATTTGTGTTTGGGTGACCTTGCGAGGAATTATTAGTAGTGTGAAACGGAAAAATATGCTCATAAAATTTCGCATCCCGAGACACAAATAACTCATGTTTTTCAAGGTCATACAAATACCATCTTTTTTGTCCCGAGGGGTACCCAAAAAGACACACTTACGAATTCGGCTTGCGAACTTATCCCCTTTGGACCGTTGGTTATGAGCAAAACAAAGCGACCCAAATACCCGTAAATGGTCAAAATTAGGACGACATTGAAATAGGATCTCATAAGGTGTCAGGTTATCAAGAAGTCGGGACGGGGTACGGTTTAGTAAGTAGGCAGCGGTTAAACCACATTCACCCCAAAATGTAATGGGTAGGCCAGCTTGAAATCGTAAGGCCCGAGCAATATTTAAAATATGTTGGTGTTTTCTTTTAACCCGCCCGTTTTGTTGAGGAGTCCCGACACATGAGGACTGAAATAATATCCCTTGTTGAGTAAAGTATGGTTTTAGAGTGTGGAATTCAGTTCCGTTATCGCTCCTTACAATTTTAATTTCAGCAGAAAATTGACGTTTAATCATAGATATGAAAAGGAGGAATTTGTCATAGACGTCAGTTTTTGTATTAAGACGGTAAATCCACACACCCCGGGAATAGTCGTCTACCAACGTTAAAAAATACCGAGCTCCCGACGATGAGACGACATCATACGGACCCCATAAATCACAATGAACAAGGTCAAAAGCACCCACACTTTTATTAGTACTCAACGGAAAACTACTTCGAATATGCTTAGCACGATGACAAACCTCACATGGTTTTGATAAGGAATGTTTATTAGTACGAAGAAAAGGAAGCATTTTAACAACATGTTCAGACGGATGACCCAACCTATTGTGCCATAAATCAAGAGATGATTCTGCTGAAATTTTTCCCACGGTTTCCAACGAGTCTTGACGAAGGTAGTATAATCCATCTAGGCGTTCACCCGTGCCAATCGTCTCCCTCGTATCCCAGTCCTATATGGTACATAAAGTAGTATTAGTAACAAATTCACGATGTAAGGCATCACTGAGTTGAGATGCAGAAATTAAATTGCACTGGAGTTGAGGCGCAAATAACACAGGATCGAGAGTGATGGTCGGAGTGACATCCACACGACCCACGTGACCCGCATAAATCCGAGAACCATCGGGCAAGCCAACCACACGCTGTGGGATAATTCGAACGTCATAAAGAAGAGAATAGTTACCAGTGACATGATGAGAGCAACCGGTATCTATCAACCACTTACCGAAATGAACATGAGAAGGCGTGCCATACACCGTGACGAGAGATGCAGCAACATCCGTAGTGGCAGCAGCCGTAGAATTAGGATCCGTGTGACTGGGTTCTAATTTTAACCCATCTCCTTTACTGCTACTGCCCTCGTCCCGAGAGCGCGATGCGCGACCCCCACCGCGGCCACGACCAGAGAACCCACGGCCTGAACCCCGGGAGTGCTTCAGCCCCTTTAATTCGTACCACCAATCAGGAATTTCATCCAATAAATCAAAACACATACTCCTATCATGACCCTTACGATTACAATGGGTGCACAACAACTGTTGACGCTCGGTACGGGAGAGTTGAGAATTTGGTTTATGAGACACACGAGTCGAGGTACGGATATTGAAACTAGCAATCTCAGGGGAAGGAGCCTGAGCACGGTCTATGTCACGGACGCGTTCCTCTTGAACACGAGATGAAATGCTCTAGCAACAGTGGGCAGGGGTGATTGGGCTAAAATAACAGAGCGTAGGGAAGCGTAAGGGGCAGGGAGCATACTGAGCAGAAATTGGTGAAGTCGGTCAAACTCTCGACGCTCAATATGGAGTTTGCCACTGGTGCAATGAGTACAACATTTACACTCGATAATGGGTTCATGTTTATCTAATTCGTCCCATAATTGACATAATTTACCGTAATAAATGGCGATCGACATACTTTCATTTTGACGGCAGTCCTGGAGGCCGGCTTTGATTTGTTGGATACGGGATCCGTCTTTAACATTGAACCGCTCATGTAAAGCATCCCACAAGTGTTTAGCATTTTCGAACTTGGGAAGCAGAGAACGGACTTCGGGTGTGATAGTATGGGAGAGTCACGACACTAGCATGGAATGAATGGTTTCCCAGTCATCCATCGTACACGGAGCGTTCGGTTAGTTAATGACGCCATTAACAGAGACGTACTTACGACGAGATTTCAGAGCAACACGAAGATTGTGTGCCCATTCATCAAAATTATCTAATGTTAATCGGATGGGGGTGATAGATTCACTGGGTTTTTCTTGGGGACCGAGATAATACGGGGAAGATGAATCGATCTTCTTTACGGAACCATCGCCATTAGTCATGATGGTTGAGAACTTGGGATGCTCGGCTGTTTTATTTTTAGGATATTAATGTTGGAAGTTGTTTCACTGATACCATGTTAAATGATTTGGTGATAAAGCTTGTCTCTTCTATTTCTCATAACTAGTTTTTGAACCCGTACAATGCACGGGTGGGAACGGAAATTTTAGTGAAAATAAACACTTACGTAATTTTTAAATTTAGTAAATAACAAAGCTTTAGAAATACTTTGTCTACCCAAACATTTTGATGATTTTATGTTGTGTTCTTTTTATTCGAAATATATTTTTCTTTTTCCTTGACTTTTTATTACGAAGTACTATGTGAGAAGCGAAATCGAAACTGTGGACATAAAATTATTGTACATTTCATAACATTTTTATTTACGCAATAAGTAATTAATTTTAGGGTTATTTCATGGGAATAATCTAACCTATGTCTCATCTTCTCATATTAATCCATACTAACAATTAACTAAGAAAAATCAAACCTATAACCTCATTTATCTTTCATTGAACTTTGACTATTTTTAAACTCTTATTATCGGTAGGTTAGCACGTCACCTTCACTTACTTTTTGTCCAGGAAGAAGGAAATACAAAAAGTAAGTCAAGGTGACGTGCTTGCTTATCGAAAATAAGAGTTCAAAAATAGACAAAGTTCAATGAAAGAGAATTGAGGTCATAGGTTGGATTTTTCTCAGTTAATCATTAGTAGGGATTAATATGAGAAGATGAGGTATAGGTTGGATTATTCCTATGAAATAACCCTTAATTTTACTCATTGTTTTACATTTTTTTTATCATATTATTTCTCCGTCTCATCTGCTCTTGTTTGTTATCCTCTCAGTAACTCAACTATCTACCTCCACTCCCATTTCTTTTTCCATCCACCATGGCCTAGACGTCAGGAAGTAGCGTTCGCCATACTGACCGACTACCCCGAGAACCACCAGCAGACCTTCTTAAAATATCAACACTTGACTCTCAATATTGTAAATCATTTGTCCATGCAACACAGATAATTTGAGATATTTAAAATGGAATATTGAACAATAAAATTAAATTGGATAAAGTTTTTTTTTTCCCGACACCTTATACTCATTATCTTTCAATTTCAGAATGTAAATTGTTTTTCCCCACTAATTCCTTCTATTGTACGAAGTACTTCTCCATTTCTCAAATTCTCGTAACTCTTCAACTTTTATATCGGAACTTCACAAATTAATGATTGTTAGTATTATTTATAAAAAGTAATGTAAATGGACCTAAAATGACTTAAAATAAGTAATTTAGCATAGTTGGCATTACTTACATAAAAATAGAAAATCAATTAGCAACCTTAATTTAGAAAAGCTTTTACAAATTAACAAATAAAATCACTCCTAATTGCTTGTTGTGAAATCAACCAGCTCGAATTGGTCTGACCCGAAGGAGCCAAAATGACTCAACAAAACAAACCGGAATCAGACACAACACCAAATGAGTTAACCCACTGAAATATCACATATATAAACAAAATAAGATACATTCACAAAGTTGTTATTGTGAATGATGGCGTCTCAATAAATAACACCATCAAAACATAAATAGATACACAAACAGATCAAACAATATCATGTAGAGCAAATATATGAACGATAGACAAACTGAGACAAAGAAAAGAATTATTTATATATGAGAAACCTTAAACTCAAATCCGATTAGAAGATCACCAACAATTGTTTAAGTGAATAGTATTAGGGGTTAATATTATATATAATGTTACGATACAAAATCTTTTCCAAAAATGTATATTGCTCATGTTTGACTACATACATTCAATAATCGTCTATGACATTTTAAAATCTATCAATTTAATATTGAATTTAATTACGTTATCTAAAATAAGCTACCTTTACTATATGTTATTTTGATATTATATTATCGTTAAAGTTACTCGAATCTTAATTTACAGGATTTTAGTTATGGCAATACTGTAAATGGCATAATTGGGTGATAATTTACTCCTAAAATTACGCTAGCAATCTACTATCAATGGTAAATTGATGCTGATTTAATATTTCATCCACATTTATATAAAATCTATTATATATAGTAATTTTTGTATATACCCTAGATATTTGGTGTTATGAACAATCCACTTTACATTTAGCGGTATAGTCGCATAAGAGCAGATAAATGCAATAAAATTTTAAAAAGATATTTAAATTTGGCATGAATTTCGGATATAATTGAGTTATTTAAATTTGGCATGTGATATAAATTGAGTTATTTGAGAAAAAAAATATTCATAAATGGAGTTATTTGAGGAAAAAATATTTAAATTTGGCATGCATAAATTTCGGTAGTGGTAATATATAACCATGAATTTTGGAATTGGTATATTTGAGGAAAAGATATTTAAATATATAGTATATCAATTTCGTCATTTAGATTAAACAATTAATATAATTGTTAAGGCATGAATTATGAAAACTGAAGAATTAAATATAAGAATTTTGAATTTCGTATGTAATATGATTAAATTTAAGACTAAAATAAATATTAATGCTCCACTTATTTCGCTAATAATATATCGCATTAATACACCCGAAAATGACACGTGGCGTTCGAATAAGCTGTGACACGTGGCGTTCGAATAAGCTATGACACGTGGCGACGTATAAAGTAGTTGGTATTTGCTTTAATATAATATATGATAGCATTATATAATACATCACAAGTAGGGTTAGTCATACACTAGGCCCAATAAGAATAAGACAAATTGTTGGGCTTGATATGACTTACATACAATATTATTATCGACTCTATTACAGGTCATCAGTGGACGGGGTTCCAGAAATTGGACCCGGACCCGGTACCTTAACAAGAGCAGGCCAAGACACGGGTCAACCCGGATAAGTTATGATACGGGTTCAGTAACGGGTCGGGTTCGGATTAAAAGTGCCAACCCACACCAATGACCATCCCTAATTGCATCTAATTCATTTTTTAGTACATAATAATATCCCCGATATTGCCCCAACGTAGAACAAACTCACATTCATTTTCAAATTAGCAATTAATAATGAAAATAAGTATCAATTGTAGTGAACAAAAGAAAGTATAGTATCAAATAATTGCATTTAGGACACATACAAGGGTAGGGGAGCATTAATTTTCCATAAATAATTTGGAAATTAGAGGCACATGAAGGTAGGCAGGCCACAATCCACATATGGAAGTCAAGTTTTGAGGGTAAATGCAGTGGCAATGTGATTTATATACAGCTTCTTCTCAATCAGCTAGGTTGAATCATTGTCAATCAAGTAATGAGTCACCGCAGGTCGATTCAAGATAAGATCGGAATGGGATAAATCGGATTGTATCAGTCATCTATTTGGCGCTGGGTTCTGCACACTAACTAGTCAGGGTTGTTTAGCGGGCTAGGTCGCCCAGCCATTTGTACTTAACCTATTGAAATGGTGGTCTTACATCATTCAAAGGCTCAGTCGGTAAGACGACAAGGATCCGCGCAAACCTATGTGGCGGTATAAAATACAAGTGCTTGTAAAACAAGTGCTTTTACAAATCCAGAAAAATGTAGTTTCAACAAAGCACAGCCAGCTTACATTTGAATCAAATGCAACAAATATTTCCTCTCAATCTCTCAAGTTCTACTAAACATGGCGTTATGGCCAAAATAAGTTAAAAAAATGGGAGACGAGAGAAAATGGTAGGACAAAAGTATGTTCATCGTTTCCTGGTCCGTGACCACTTGATTGCAGAAAAAAAGGATGAGTTGCTGTCAAACTGCTCAAGCGCAAATTTAATCAGAATTTGGAATACTCGGGTTCCCTTGAGAAATTACTCATTTCGCCTTCTCCAAAACACCAAAAAATATCGAACCCCCTATGCCTATCCATATACTCTAGGCGCCATACCCTACAATCGGCAATAAGACTGATTTGAGTATCTTAAGTTTAGCCAACGTCTCTAACGGGATAAGGAGGTTAAATGCACGAAAAACTACCTTACATCTTCTTCAATATTTTGTTCATACCCTACCGTCAATAGTTATGTTAGAAAATGTAAGTGGTCAATAAAATCCCGCACACATTCTCCAGTACACAAAACATGCCTAAAAAGGAAACTAAACTATTGGCTACCAAAATAGAATATGTAAACAATTGGCGAGGAAGAGAAAGTACATATCATACCCACGTGTTATTCAACATTTTTTTGACTTAAAATGCAATGTCAGGGTTACCTGCAAAGGCACCAATCAAAGCGTTCTCAGGGTCATTCAATTCTCTCTTTGTCTGCCAAAAGAATGTTAGTTTTTGGTTAGGCAAAAGCAATTTTAGTTCTTACATGAATTTACTTAATTACACAGAGTTTTTTTCCAAAATGGGCATTTCTCACTAATTAATTAACGAAATAGGTAACTTTTAGAATTTATTACCAAAAATGGGTCCACGTCATCACCGAACCTAGCTTCATATTCAAGTCGCTTACCCGCACAACGACTCTACCCAAAAAATTATTCCAGCAATAAGTCGCTTAGGGGGTAAGCGACTAAAAACTTTAAAATATCCTCTCCCACATTAAAAACGCTGTGGGAGACAGCGACTAAACTCCTTCCTGCCTCACTCTACCAAAAACTCATTACTTTCTCTACCCAGTACCCAAAAACACTTGAACATGCTTTCAAGTTTCAATGACAATAAAAGTGTTGTAGATGATCTAATTAAACAAGAGGTGATCAGAATCTTAATTATTGGATGATTTTTGGTTTTTTATAACGGAGATTGCTACTACCCAGTTTCTTCTTTTCTTACTGTCTCAACTCATTGTTGCTGCTTTCATTTTCGAAAACATTTGCAAGAGCAAATTTGAAGCAATCATATTCGTATATGTTGTGGATCCATTTGATAATAGGGTTGATTATTTGGATGTGTTTTCAACTTTGGATCATGATTTCATTGGTAATAATTCTAGGGTTAAAATTCATCCTACTCCTCCTCAATTAATAGTGAATACATTTTTGCTATTAAAAGACTTATTTCAATCTATAAAGTTTGGATTGTTTCTGATTTTTTTGTGAATATTATGGATGTTTAGATTTATGAGATGGGTGATCAATAAAGTTTGAAAGTTTGTGATTGTTATTCAACAAAGAGATGAAGGAGAAGAACCTTCAAAAAGGACGATATTCATTGAATTTTTCTGGGTTTCTTTTGGAAAATGGGGGAACAGGGGGAGCAGGGGAAGTAAGGGGAAGGTGAAGGGGAGTCAAGTCGCTCACCCCCAGAGCGACTTGATTTCTGGCCCAGGTTCAGTACATACAATCCTACATGGACCCATTTTTGGTAATAAATTTCGAAAATTACCTATTTCGTTAATTAATTGTTGAAAATCGCCCATTTTGAAAAAAAACTCAATTACACAACTATATTTTACTTGTATTCACAGCAAATCCAATCATTTTAGACGAATATCTTTTGGCGATTGAGTAACTCTTATAATAAACATCCATAGTTGGTGGGAACCGGAAAGGTTGTGAATAACCATGGTAGTAAATACAAAACTCGACACCGAATCACGGCGGAGTTAACAACGTTTTGAAGTTTATCGTAGCAGCATTTTGAGACGATATCAGACACATTTACAGGACAATAACAAAGGTAAAGTCACAATGACTGATTCCAAAACCAAGTTTCAAACCGAGATTTAATATCATTGGTGGAGTCGTGGGACACGGCAAATACACATAGTCTCCAATAAAAACTATGCAACATAACTCCCCACAATGGCCCAAACTACCAAACAACATTACCCAGTGCCTCAACTCTCAAGGGCTCGGGCAAACCTTACCCTTGTGTTAGCAACACAAACACAAACAGGTTGTTACCGAATGACTCAAGATAAAAATTGCATGGAGAACTTCATTGAAGGATTGGTACTTTACAATAGAAAGAAGTACAACTTCTTTAGTGAGTCATTTTTCTTTATTCCATTATAATCCACAACCTGAAAGTAATGAGTTTTTGGCTCCACCGAAAATTGAAAAAAAGCCCAAACTACCAAAAAGAAAAATAAAAGAAAAACACTAACAATTACAAATGACAAAAGCAGATTGTATCTTCTTTTTTGACTTCCTTGCACTATCATTTATCCTCCATAATTGTATCACTACATTGTTAAAGTTGTGATATATTGCGAATTGCAACCTTAGATAAAAAGCAGAAATTTCTGTCAAACTAAGAGGCCGTTGAAATACTAGCTAGAGTTGACTTTTTTTTCTAGGGGTCAAGTTTTCCTTGGACAAACTCTTGACTTTTCTTCTTTCTAAGATAAGATTACTAAGATAGCTTGAGAGCTTAATAACATTGCTCTCTTTTTGTACACGAGCGTCATCCCATAGTGTCTTTCTGTATATAGTAAGTCTTGCTTGTGACGAATCACTATTTGTGACGGATATTTTGTGAGATAAAATGGATAGAAAATGAGTTTGTGGAGAAAGAAGACCACATGAATAGTGTTGAAGAAAGAGAAAAAGTGGGTATTTCGTGAGAGAAAATGGTATCCGTCACAAGCTTGCGACGGATAGTGTCGTTGCAAATAAGAATTTGTGTTCTGTATATGGGTGTCGCTCACTTCACGTCCTTTATTGAATACTTCCTCCATTTTAATCCAAATGGACACTTTGATTTTTTTACACTATTCACAAATCAACCTTCAATCTCAATTTTCTCTCAATACATAACAAAAAATATATTCATGTGGGGTCTTGTTTAATTCGTCTTTATGAGTACATTGAAAATATATAACTTTTATAATTTTTACAAATACGTAGCTAAAATATGAAGCACGTAAAACGTGCGTTGACAAACGTGAAAAAGGTAAAGTGCCAATTTGAATTAAAATGGAGGAAGTATTATCTTACTGAAAAAGGTAAAGTGCCCATTTGGATTAAAAAGTTGGTGTATGTCATCCTCATGCGTTGTCATTATGTCAACGATGCAAGGTCAAATAATAATGATATTTCCAGGGCTATAGTACATTAATAGGCAATGAGAAGTACAATAACAGAAGATAGAAAAAAAATTGTACCAGTTTCGAAAGTAAATAGAAGTTTGAAAAGTCGTGGATGGTTAAAGACACACTCGACTAGAAGTTTAGACATCAGTCAAGCAGTGAACAAAAAGAAAAAAACAGAATGTTATAGAAGTAGCAGCCGAACCATGTAAATTCGAACGAAAACCTCATTTCATGTAATCAACCTAGGAATAAGGTTGCCTGCATCCAGCTTCATAATTTCACCAAAGGCGGGAGCCAATGCGGCAGTGAAATAATGTTGTACAAGAGATAATAATGTAATTTTCCATAAATTGTATGAAAATGTAGAAAGACGGGTGATAATAGACACACACTGAAGGCTGATAATCACTATGCATACAAATTTTTAATTTGCTAAAGGATTACGCTATTCATAAGAGCAGACACCTGTGTTCTACCCAGAAGTTTACCAATCTCTACGGGGATACTGGTAAGAAAAAACTGCATTTGATATTTGTTTTGGTAAATTTCTACCGGGTCAATTGATTGTGATATGGGTCAAAGTGTCAACCAATATGTGAATGAACGTAGGAAATGAACGTAAAGAACAAGAAAAAATAAAAGAACACGCAAGGTTTTGGTGACGCGGAAAAACCCAATGAGGGAAACAACCGCGGGGGGAACGGAATCCCACCAAGTTTTCACTATTTTCGATGATAATCGCTGTTGTGAGCTAAGTACAAGTGCGGGCGTGCGTAAGTAGAAAATTACAACGTAGAAGTGAATGAACAATTAATGCCTTAATTTCCCTTTATATAGCCTTGGACTCCTGGTTAGATGATCCTGGTCAGCTCCGGGAATATAGGAGTGGGTTGAGGAGAATATGCCTCTAGGGTTTTGACCCCGTCGTATCCTTCAACGTCTCTTTCCTTATATGCAATCTGTCTTTGTAAATGGGTTGCTTGCTTCCTAGCTCGTTTTTGGGCCCAATAGCATAACGACAAATTTTGGGCTAAACAATATTACAAATGACTAAAGGTATATTTGTTCCATTGTCGCCTACACATTTACCACACGAGTTTTCAAAAATGAAGGAATGTAGTCAACGTACCATAGAACGATTGTAAGAAATCCACAGGCTTTTCTTTTATGACGTTGTTAGATGCAGCGAACTTCTGTTGTTCGGCCAGAGAACTTAGTTGGTACTTCAAAGCATCTGGGAGAAGCAATGTTCGTAGCATATATTCAGCAAAAAGACAATAAGAACACAAAAGAATAGAATCTACAAAAGGTAAATAAAAGAAAGAAACAGCATAAAGTCTATGTCCAACTCAGAAAAATGTCTATATATACAACATGAAACATGTGTGCTATAACAATAAACCGTAACCATATAACAACAACATTACTCCAGTGGCTTAAACCCTAAACCCTAAAGACGGAGTATCCGTCTTAAATCTTAAAACCGGACAAATAGTAGGACATGGTGGTAATTTGAATTGGGTGATGAATCGACAAGGTGACACAATTCAATTGGGGACAATTTTAGAGATGGAACGTAACATTGGGCTGCCATGCTTAACCATGTTACATGCCTCAACTTAACACCTCTCCAAATTGATCCAACTAACAAATTCGTAACTCAAAATGGCCCAATTCCATCTCAACCATCCTGAAAATACGGAATTATTTTTCATATACGGATTTTACTATTTCACATTTTTTTTTTAGTAACTTTTTGTATTAAATCTTTTTTCCTAAACTTAATTCGATTAACTTTTACCTATGACTTTTCCCTGAAAAATAAAATTATATTTTGTATGGTACCCATGTGTTTTTCATCCTCTACAATGTACCCTTATTTTTGAGCTAAAAATATTTACCGTCTATAAATTTTGGCTAAGAACTCCTAAGATGGTAAATTTTTTTCATACAAAATATCTCGTTAAGAAGATCATTTTTTACAAAACAAAATCGTTACGTTATGAACTCGTGGAGTACCATGTAAGATATCTGCGTAGGTCTTCTTGGACGCTTTGGAGAAGATACTTTGCTTGGTAGACATCTTCTTGGTGTGGTAGATTTGATTAAAACGACATTAGAGATGAGAGGTGAAAACTTTCAAGTTAGGTTCACCAAAAATTTTAACACAAATTTTGTATTACGATAACTGAAATACAAAACAATGAAACAAATAAATTTTATTAATAAATATAAAAAAGATGTGTAATCTCTAATATATCCTTCGATTCTAGTTTGCCGTAAGGCGTACGTGTATGTGCGATGTCAATTTGATTTCTTGGGAGAGGCGCGGTGACTTGAATCAGGCCCGGCTCGTATGGGTGATCAACCCGTGCGGTTGCACTGGGCCCCCAAAAATTTGGGGCCCAATTCTGTAAAAGAAGAGAAAGCTTATATATACTTTGAGACAAATAGATTTAGTAGAATGATTATGGCTTAGTGGTATAAGTGTCAATGTTTTAGGGAAGTCACCCGAGTTCGAATCCTTGTGTAAACATTTTTTTTCCTTTTTTACTTGTGAGTCCACTATTCATCCTTTTAATAAATATTTTAATTCTAATATTTACAAATTCTCGTGATGGTCGATATTATTTATGTTTGTTGAAATTTTCTCTCCGATGATTAAAATAATAAATGAAATTGCAAATTTCCTTTAAGATGAAAAATGTAAAGAAAAAATGATGGAATATGGTGTCAAAAGGATTTAAACTATACTAATTTAGGGCCTTCATAAAATCTCGCACAGGGCCTCCAAAATCTCCCAGACGGCCCTGACTTGAATAATTTATTGTTATACGTATTAACAAAGGTCTTTGCAATTATAACCGTTGTTATTAATTTTAATTTGGTCAAGTAAACTTATCCATTTAACAACATGTTTATGTATTAATCGTCAATATGCGTTGTTATTTGGGCGTTGTTATTACATATTTTGTAGCAGTGATGTGCTTGTTGACCGCTTTTGACAAAGAAGGCTTTGATGAAATATGCACTTTGTTCTCTCTAGTTCCTTGGTAAATTGCAATTATGAATTTTCCAATCCTCAAAATGAATGAGCAAAACTCTATTTATAAAGTTTTAATTCTCGTTGTTGAATTTTAGTGATCACATATCCATTTATGGGTTTACTTTACTCTATTTATCATCAATCTACCCATAATATTCACAAATAATAATAAATAAATGATTGGATAATAGGTAAAAATTTAGCAATAACAAAGGAGTTCGAATATAAAAAATTTAAATATGAATGGATGAGCGATAAATCACAAATTCTCATTTGTGACGGTATTTTTCCGTCATAAACTTGTGACATTTCACAAAAAGTAAGTGAAAGAGCAGGTGGATGAGCAGCTGGGAGAAGGACTGTGAGTAGGATTGACAACAGGTCGGGCCTGGGTAGGGTCCGGCAAAACCCAAACATGGGCATGAGTCACGTTCACATACCTTGGACCCAGACACTAAAGGGTATGAAATTAATTGAGCCATACCCGACCCAGACTGGTCCAGGTAGGCTTTACTCTAGGGTCGTATTGTTTCTCTGACTTAACATTTTTTTCCCTCAATTATATCATTTGTCTAGTACATAAACTTATCATTTTCATCAATTCCCTCTTTTTTCTTAAGGGGTATTTGGATATACGTATAGTACATTGGTGATAACTGATAAGTGTCATATGTAATTATGTATGTCTGTTATTTGGATTATTGACGTCCGTATGTGTGTTTTTTAATAAATGTACGGGTCTAAGAGTCGGGTAGGGTCTTAACACTAGAATCCAGACCTTGACACAGTTTCTATATAAGACTCATACCCGACCCTTATCCGTCAAAAAATCAAATCCATTCCCAATCTATTAAGCTCAGACTCTTTGAATTTGGATCGGAGACCAACTGTCACCCAACCAACTATAACCTCTAATTATAAAACATCACAAACTTATAATGGTCACAGGCCAGACTTACTCTCTATAGATCGACCGGATTTGTTCCAATTGGAATAAGAGGATAAGACGAAGGACAAATGGTCGATATTAATGTTTGCAAGTTGAGTACATTGAGTCATCCATTGGCCTACAGTCATAACTCATAATAGGATACAGTCAAACACGTGTTAGTGAATAGTGACCCACCTACCATTTGCAACTAGGGATGGCAATGGGTCGAGTATCCGATCTAGATTCACAAGGTCTGATTCTAACGGGTCGAGTATGAGGTTGGATTTTTGAGATTCGCTCGATTATGGGTCGGGTATGTGTCTTATATAAAAACTCCGGATCCGGGCCTTGGTGTTGGGACCCTACCCGACCCTTAGACCCTTATTTTCATAAAAAAAAAATACACATACGAACGTCAATAACCCAAATAGCATACACATACAAATGACCTTTATTAGTTATCATTAATATTTATACGCATATAAAATTGATAAAAATGATAAGTTTGAGTACTAGATAAATGATACAGTATAATTTAGAGAAAAAATTGTTTAGTCAAAGAAGAAAATAGACCGGGTAGACTCTATCCGAACTCGAACCCGAACCCTCTGAGTCAGGTTTGTGTCAATTAATTTCAGACCCTTTAGAATCTGGGTCGTGTATGGGTCAAATTGTTGGAGACTTGTGTCCTCCACATGTAGTGTGATAACGTCATTGCACATACCCTTGTACGGACAAGTGGGAGATTGTTGGGGCTGGTGTCCTTGACAATTAAGTACAATGACTTATTAAATCTCTTTAAGGATCACAAGGGCATACTTTTGTATTATTATCAGTTGATCCACGTTTATCAATAACGGTTGGCTTGCTAGATAAGTTTGACGTTATTGTCATACGGATGGCGGTGATCAACTGGTCCCTATACGTCACACCTATAGGACACGTTTGAGAGATGTGAAGGTATGAAAATACAGTCACATTTATGCCGGATATGACTAAACAGTTAGTCAGAGGTATTGACTATTAAATTAGTCAATGAGATGTTGAGATTATTATTTAATACTGATTAAATAATTTTAGCTAATGCGGATTACATGATTAATTCGTAAAATTAAATACAAGCAGTTATATTTAATTAAATATTGAATTTGCGTATTAATATAAACAGTTATATTAATTTGGCCAATTATACAATATCGTATTTTATCAGACCATTATTAATATATCGACTGTATTAATGTCTGATAACATGTGTGCGATTTATAATAAATACCCGCAAATTATATTTTAGCAAAATGGGTCGAATCATGCATTGGAATAAGGTAAGAGTGGAAAGCCCACTCCTACCCAAGACCAATCTCGGCCGGCCAAGTATTACAAAAGGAGAGAACTTCTCCTTTTGTGAGACTACTGATTGTTTTTACTGATTAAAACAGATCTCAAGAATAATTAGGGTTTTGAGAACATCTTTTTCCCAAAACTCAGATCTCACATCTAAAACCTCAAAAGGCTCTCCCCATATTGCAAGGCAATTGGAGAGTATTTTCTAGCACACGCGGCATCATCTCAATCAAGTCTTGGGTGCAAGTTATAGGAGGAAATTTACTTTAATTCCTGTTCTTAGGCCATAAGCACAAATGACCAAAGGTTGATTTCTTTTTCATGCTTTTAATTAACTTATGACTATAATCACAATTGTATGTTTCATTATAATCCTGCAAGTTTGGGGCGAATACATGCTTTATTCCCCACACAAATGTACGTGGCTCAGAATCAAGTTCGAGTCTTACCTTAACCCTATCCAAATCCTACCCATTACCAACTTATTTACAAGTATTACAACTAGGGATGGCAGCGGATCGGGTACCCAACCCAGATCCTTAGGGTCGGACCCTAATGGGTCGGGTATGGGTTTGAATATTTGGGACCCGCTCGGGTATGGGTCGGGTATGGGTCCAATATAAAAAATGTAGGGTCGGGTCTGGGTCTAACTATTGAGACCCGCCCCGCCCCGTGGACCCGTGTACTTTTAAAAGAAAAAAAAAATTAAAATAAATCAACTAGTCAACTTACGTTCCCAGGAATCCCAGCCTCCCAGCCTCCCTTCCTCACTTTCCCAATTAAAAAGATTATGTGATTCAACATTTGTATGTCAGATACTTTCTTTTGTGACAAAAAAAAGTTATTGACATCAGATACTTAGCTTTCTTCAAATATGCGACATTAACTATACATTATAATGCAATTCATAACTCATATCGATAGTAATTGATGCTGGATCAATCGGTTTGTTGTCGTTAGCTACAAAAGATAGTAAATTGGAAATCTCAGGAGTCAGGAATCTGTCCATTTCTAGCTAGTTCTAATGACAAGTACTCTGTTACTATACAATAAACAAATGAGAATTAAGATATGCAAAAAATTTGAACCTTGGTACATTTTACCGAAAGATTCGTTAAAAAACGTTGGACCCTAGGGTAGACCCTACCCAGACCCAGACCCGTTAGGGTCGGGTATGGGTCCATTGATTTCAGACCCTGCCGGGTATGGGTCTAAGGATTTTTAGGCCGGGTCGGGTCGGGTCTTGCCGGACCCTACCCAGACCCTACCCATTGCCATCCCTAATTACAACTATCCAACTAAATAAGTCCGAGCAGTGCCTTTACAAGTTCACAAAATCTTATTTGCAACTGCACTATCCGTCGCAAACTTGTGACGGATACCGTTTCCTCTCACAAAATATCCACTTTTTCTCTCTCTCTGACATTATTCATGTGGTCCCCTTTCTCCACTAACTCATTTTGTATCCATTTTATCTCACAAAATATCCGTCGCAAATGGTGACCCGTCACAAGTAATACTTATTGTTATAAGTTTTAACCGTTCTCTTTGATTCCCTCCTTTTTCCTATCTCATCCTTCTTTCCAAGATTCCTTATCACATCACACTTCGTCACTTCCCCACCTGTCCATCTCCCATTCGCCATTTAATATTTCCTCAATTAAATAGCTAAGGAATCTCTGCTATTTGCATTGCTATTACGACCATTCCAAAGCAGTGGTCGCGATAATTAGGTCGCGACCCGGTTTTACCCTTAATCCTACTTTATTTATGTTGACTTACTTTCATCCTCTCAAGCAAAAGGTCACTATTTAGGTCATTAACCCAATCATTTTTCACCTTAATCACCCTACCTTCTATACACATTTATTCTCTTTTTATTCATCAACCAATAATATTTATACACCTAGGTGGTCACAAATATGGTCAAGCATGATCAACAAAGGTCACAAATTGACCTTGGTTGAGCATATGATCACCAGTTAACGGTGGTCACAAATTAATTATCTAAATTAACTCACTAATTATGACCACCCTCGTGAGTCACGACCTTTCTTGGAGGTGATCTGTAGACTACCACTACCTTTACTTCATTTCTTTCACCCTGCAACAAAATACTACTCTATATTTTCTAGGTAAATTTTCGCATTTTTTCCATTATCATTTGCTTCCATCAATTTAGACTTATCTACTCCAAAAAAAAAACGTCTTTCTTACGCTTAATGCAATCTATCAAATAAAAATGTTTAAGTATAAGAAATACGGTCTTTTAAAAAACACAAAAACTTCTCCGAAGAAAAAAGACAAAAAGATCGTATTTCGTATCTATGTTTCAAAAAGGTGCAATGCATTAATGGGTTCGTGCGATTGGACCAATTGAGAAGATGAATGATAGATAAAACAACCGTTAATATTAGAAAGTCACCAATTGTTTTTCAAAATTGCTATATCACGCCCCCTGTTTCACTTGTTACGCCCCCTACTTTTTAAATAATTCCCATTTTGCCTCTGAAATTTTTTTGGTTTTTGTTTTTTTTTAATTTTTGACGTGTTGTTGACGGCCGGGTTTTAAGTTAGTTTTTTCTGAGACGGTAATTGAGATAGTTTGTGTGACGATTTTGAGACGGTTTTTAAGATGGTTCTTGAGACGGTTTTTGATAATAATTCTGTAGCCGGAATTTCAGACTTTTTGTTGAGAATGATTTTGAGACGGTATTTTGACACGGTTTTTGAGACGGTAATAATAAACAATTTTTGAGACGGTTTTCAAGACGGTTTAATTGCGAATTAGGAAAAAAATTTGGAACGATATTGCGTATGTCTCGTAAAAATATAACGACGTCGTAAATATATCATTATATCATTTCAAATTTTAATCATACAGCCGGAAAAATTATGCAGTTTCAATTTTACATAATTTACTCGAGTAATTGTACCTTTGCTCAAAAAGTGTCAAGTATTTAAAATATTCTAATCGAATATGAATATATTCTGTCTATCATATATCAATCAACTGGTTTGCTGGAGTGGTTTAGGGGGAAGACTTAAGATCTTCTACACATAAGTGCGCGTGGGTTCGAACCACACAGCCAGCATTTTTCCATTTTTTTTCATTTTTGGCCACGACATGGCCAAGGTCGTGTCGTGTTTTTTACACGACCAATTTTTTTTTTTCCTTTTCCGTATCTAGCAATGTCAACACTCGTATTTTTTTTTATTTGTTACACGACAAATTATTATTAATTTTTTTTACACGACAATGTATTTTTTATTTTCCGTCTATAGAATAGGAGATAAGAAGATAGATTTCTAAGATGTTGCAGTATTAAATGACGTATCAACCGTCTAAAAAACTGTCTCATAAACCGTCTAAAAAAAAGTTTCATAAACCGTCTCCAAAAAAAACCCAAAATCCATCTCAAAAACCGTCTTAAAAACCGTCTCAAAAACCGTCTCAAAAAAAATACAGAAATCATCATCATCAACAAACGTCAAAACTCAACGCAAGACGCAGGGGCAAAATGGGAATAAATTGAAAAATAGGGGGCGTAACAAGTAAAACAGGAGGCGTGATATAGCAATCCCCTTGTTTTTTATAGTCAACTTATTCATCTACCCACTTTGAATTATCTCAATAATTTTGCAACTTAATTAGTAACTTACTCCCTCCGTCCCGGTCATTTGTTATCTATTTCCATTTTGGGTGTATCATTGAATTGTTATCTATTTCCATTTTTGGCAACTTTTTGTGGATGACATTTGATTACATGTGGGGCCATATAATTTGTGTGGTCCAAATTCATTTACACTTCTTTTCTTAATCTTTGTGTTAAAAGCAATAGATAACAATTGATCGGGACGGAGGGAGTATTAAAAATCATATTCTTATGTGTAATGGCGGTGTAATCATCATTTTCAACATTACCCATTTGGTATAATTTTCTGCTTGCATGCAAGTCGGGTCGTGTCGTGTTTGTATTCGTGTCACTTTTTAAATGAGTTATGACCCACTCAACTTTAACCCGACCCAATTAGATAAACAGGTTACACGCATCAACCCTAACTCAACCCATTTACTTTTCACTAACCTCACCCGTTTATTTTTTCACTAACCCAACCCGACTCATGTAACCCATTTAGTTTTTAACATATCACGTTCGACCCATTAAACCCGTTTAACCCAGTAAACCAATCCAACTCATATAGGTATAATGCATTTGAAATTAAAATTTACGGCAAGAATAAACTATTTTCATGTTATATTTCGAGCTCAAAATAACATAACCCAATTATAACCCATTTAAAATTTAAATGGATCTATCGTAACCCATTTAAATTAATGAGTTATTCGTGTCGGGTTCGTGTCGCAAGACACCAACCTTAACCCGACCCATATAAGTCGAGTCGTGTTCGTGTCGACCCAATTACGTAAGTGGGTTGAAAAACCTTGATGAACTCGCTAATTTCGTATTGTATTTTCGGGTCGTGTCAATGATTGTCGCATTTATTGTTGGTCGTGTCAATTTGTGTTAGGTACTTCCGTTTGCTAAAGATTTTTTTTTGAATTTAATTGATAATAGTTGACAAAGTCTAATAATAATTCTGCACTTTGACGTTGTATATACTCGCTCCTATTCCATATTTTCTTCCCTATTTATTCCATATTTTCTTCCCTATTTTCTAAAACGGATTATTCAGGTTTTCTTCCCTTTCCCTATTTTGGAAACTTTTATTTTTATTTTATTCATTTCTCTCTCCTATTATCAAACCCCACGAACTCTTTTTACTCATATTTTATTAATTTTTTAATGTTTGTGGCCCATAAATTCTTATTTAATCCATAATTATAGGAGGGAGTATATAAATATAAATCTCAAGTCTTATTACAGTAATATTTTGTTTCCCATTGTATCAAGATACCAAGACTTGAACCAAACTCAAGAAGATTCCAATCATTAAAAATGGCAATCGAGACAAACGAATTGTTAAACGGGTCGGTACCCGAAGAAGTGATGCATATTCTTGTAACAGTGGCATCAACATGGGAAGATGTGGATAACCCGAATGATATTCAAGTTAAAGCTTTAAGTGGTGCCATGACTAATCAAGTTTTTCAAATTACTTGGCCTACTGAAAATCTTGACCTTCATAGGAAAGTTCTGCTTAGAATCTATGGTGATGGTGTTGATATCTTCTTTAACCGCGATGATGAAATCGCAAACTTTGAATGCTTGTCTCACCACGGTCAGGGTCCTCGTCTTCTTGGCCGATTTGATGCTGGCCGCGTTGAACAGTTTATCCATGCCAGGGTATGTTCCAACAACTTTTTTTTATGATCAAATGTAGAATGCTAGGTGAAGTGTGAATGTTGTGCTAAATTAGGAATTAAGGATGGATGAATGATGAAATTGCGTGTCGGATTTTCGACAAGTCGTGAATTTTGCCATCGTTAAGGGTTTCTTAGGGGTGGTCAATGGTGCGGGTCGGCCGGGTCAAGGACGGGTTGAGGGGCGGTGCGGGTTCAAGGTATGGGACCCGGACACGGCCCGGTTCTTGGGAAGTGTAACCCGGACCCGACCCGGGGAGGGTTAAGGGCCGGTCTGGGGGCGGATACGGGTCACCTTCCAGGTCGGGCTCCAGAAATTGGACCCGGACCCGGTTATTTCACACACGGGGCGGGCGCGGGTTTGGACCCGGGTGAGGCGGGTCGGGTTAGATCCGGGTTCAGTGACGGGTCGGGCTGGGTTGTCAATGCCGACCCGAACTCTTGACGGGGCGGGTTTCTGTTGAATTCTTGGATGGATAAACACTTGTTTACAGACTTTTCAGAATGTCAAGTTTGTATATTTTGATTTATCAAAACAATTATTCTGCTACATGCTGGTTGATAAGATATCAACTTTGTATGAACTATGTTACTGTAACCCGATCATGTAAAAAATGTCTGAGCTAGCTAAATACTCGTGTTTTTGGTTTTAAATGACGTATTCAGGTGTCGTTTCTGAGTTTCTGAGTGTCTAGTGTCGGACACAGTACTCTAGTTACGTAAATTCTCTGACAAACCACTTCATTTGTTTGGGGATATCAGACACTATCAGCAGACGATCTACGCGACCCTGAGATATCATCGCTTATTGCAGCTAAAATGAGGGAATTTCACGGCCTTGACATGCCCGGCACAAGAGTTGTCCTCCTTTGGAGCAGAGTCAGGTTGTGATCCCATTCATCCCAACCAAACTTCTACACTTTCTTGTACATGTTTGACAATCGAGTCATCTATGAAGCCGTCTCATGCCAAGTTCCTGTGTTTTATTTAGGCGTTGGCTAAAGAAAGCAAAGAGCTTATGTTCACCATCAGACATAAAGGAATTTGGATTAGACAGTCTAGACCTTGAGATTCAGTTGCTTGAAAAGGCGATCACACGGGATGATCAAGAAATCGGATTTTGCCACAATGACCTGCAGTATGGCAACATCATGATGGATGAGGAGGCCAAATCAATCACTCTCATTGTAAGATACCGAGTTTTGTTCGATTGTTATAGATGTGTATCGATGAAGCTGATATTTACATCCAATATAAGTTTCTGGGTTTCGCGCAGGACTACGAGTATTCAAGCTATAACCCGGTTGCTTATGACCTTGCTAATCACTTTTGTGAGATGGCTGCCAATTATCATTCTGATATGCCTCACATTTTGGACTACACTAAATATCCAGGTTACTTTATGAACATCTATCTGCACTTAGTTATCATCACAAATTCACACTTCACAAATGATTCTTTCGCTATTTTGTGTGTGATTTGCGAGTCTGTCATTTTAATTTTGCATGTTATACAGATGAGGAGGAGCGTAGAAGATTTGTCCATACGTATTTGAGCTCATCAGGTTAGTCTAGAAATTCCAGTTTTCACCCATTTCAAGCTGTTATTAATAAAAGTTTTCCTAGATGATCTATGTTGAAAATTCAGACATCACCCAGTACGGTTGAGGCCCAAGTATTATTAATATTCCTAATACGCTCCCTCACTCAAATGCCCATTGGGCTTGAAGAGTGGTTGGTATGCACAAGGCCCCAATACCGTGTGCTGGGTTTCTACTTCGTGAGTTTTCGAAGGGTTTAGGGTTTAGGGTTTAGGGTTTAGGGTTTAGGGTTTAGGGTTTAGGTTTAGGGTTGAGACCCAACTATTATTAATATTGCTAATAGTTTCCAGGCGTTCCATGATGAAATTGTAGCGAGAAATGACTCGGCCGACTGCTCTTGCCATTTAGTTTTATTCATCATAAATTCCAACTATGGTGGTACCTGACCCTGAAATTAGACTTCTGCAACCCAAATTTTGTCTGTAAATTCAGATATTTCTTACTGTAATTTCATGTCAGTTTCGCTTGTCAGTCGTAACAGGAGAAGAACCGAGTGACAGGGAAGTGGAAGACCTTTTACAACTTGTTGAGAAGTACTCACTTGCAAACCATTTGTTCTGGGGACTATGGGGATTGATCTCGGTAAGCAATTACGTTCCTTAGCTATCTACGATTTAATCTTTTAAATATTACGACAACAATATGGGCGCGTTGGTTTAACAGGCTAATGTGAGTAAAATCGAGTTTGATTACATGGAGTATGCAAGGCAGAGGTTCGAGCAGTACAGTGTAAAGAAGGCTCAACTCCTTGGTCCGTCTCTAGCTCCGCCTCCACTTGATGATATCGAAGCTTTATAATCCTTATTCTGCATAGATTAAAACTGGGTTGCTTCGATTTTCTCATGTTTTTTCTGTAAAGTTGAACAATGTGGAAGAAACTAATCCGTATAAGGTAGCGAGATAAGATGGGTTGGTATTTTCTGTGAATGTAGGTGTTGATAAAAGCCGCGATTTCAACAATTCTTAGTTCCATCAGATGGGCAAAATTGTTCTGCCATTTGTGATATCATAGAGTATTGATGTCTATTGTTTCATTCATACAATTGTACTACACTATTGATGATGTTACTAAATTCAGGGGCGTCTCGAATAATTCGGAGGCCTTGTGCAAAATGAAAACGGAGGAGGCCCTCAAAATAAATAAAAACACTTGTGACAAGGCTCGAACTTGGGTGGCTTGGGCAATTAAAATATGCATTCACCAATGTGCTGTCACATTTATGTTAATCTTCATGGTGATTATTAGATATATCTCACCAATTTTTCATAATTTATATGAACAAAAGACCAAAAAATATGGAGGTCCAGTTCGCGCCCTCGATCCGCACTTGGTCATAGCCGCCCCTGACTAAATTATGACACCATATATGTTCTTGGGTCAAATATGTTTATAACACACATTGACACAAGCGACGAGTTGTTCACGCCTCACGGGATGGTAGTGGGTCGGGTCCCCGAACCCAGATCCTTAGGGTCTGATCCTAATGGATCGAGTATGGGTCTGAATTTTTGAGACCCGCTCGGGTATGGGTGGGGCATGTATCTTCATAAAAACTTCGGATTCGGGGTCGGGTCTTGGTGTTGGGACCCTACCCGACCCTTAGACCTTTATATTTATTAAAAAGAACGTCAATACCCCAAATAACACACATACATACGGCTGTTATTAGTTATCAGTAATATAGTATACGCATATCCAAATACTCATTAAGAATAAAATTATGAAAATGATAAGTTTGAGTATTAGGTAAATGATACTCTATAATTTAGGAAAAAAATTGTTTAATCAAAGAAAAAAGCAGATCCGGTCTATTAATTTCAAACCTTTTAGAATATGGGTCGGGTATGGGTCCAAGGCATGTGACTCATGGTCGGGTTTGGGTCTTGTCGGACCCTACCCAAACTCTGCCCATTATCAACCCTATCTCGAGTTTCATTACCGTGGTGGCAAGGAGACTAATTAGTAACGCGGATGACTAATTAAGACAAAATCAAATTTTTTAGCAGAAATACTCGAGGTTTTAGGATTTATTGTCATTTCAAAGATAACAAATTTTGGTTTCAAATGGTCTTGAAGTTAATACGTACGTAAACAAGAGCTAAAGATGGGGTAAAAGCAAAGAGGAGGGAGCCCCACTTGATGATATATGTAGACGATGATGTAGTACGTGGCTGATTCTGAAACCTGTGAATGAGTTTGAAAACTAAACTGCAACTTAATAACATATACACAAATTCTCGTGAAAGACGAGCATTATCCATTTGGACTTGAGCTTATGACGGATATTATCTGTCTCAAGCAAGACTCTTTCGAACGTATATATACATAACCATGTACTGTATGATCTTGAAATCTAGTCCGTATTTGTGTGTAATAAATAAATCCCTACGATTGATGCTACAACTACAGTTACAATTACAAGTTTCAGTGCCAAATTTCAGCATGTTTCTCATCAAGGTACCTTTATTACTTAATCATCCTTTCTGTTTATCATTTTGAATACACTAATCTGTTTCACTTTATTATTAATATAGGCATGGAGAGCTGCAGCTTTTGGGGTCTATGGTTACCTTAACTTTACCAAATCTGGCTTCTTGTATGTCAACCTCCACATTATTTTCAGCTACCCTTTTTTTTATTTCCGTTTTCGCATTCAAATTCAAGTCCTTACAATGGAATAAAGCTAAATGACTCGCTAATTTGCTAAATTGGAATGAGTCCAATTTCATTTCTTTTGGGAAAACGGTTAGGTAAGATTATGTTTATAAACTATACTTGGGCTCAAAAGAGCCAACATAAGGTATTCACGCTTCTGCACAAGTTACTGATAGATGAACCAGAGTGGTTAGTTTGCACACTACCGGGTTTCCTACTTCGTGAGTTTTCGAGGG
This sequence comes from Silene conica, assembly GCA_029255685.2. Lineage (NCBI taxonomy): Eukaryota > Viridiplantae > Streptophyta > Magnoliopsida > Caryophyllales > Caryophyllaceae > Silene > Silene conica. The sequence goes on from CM055314.2 coordinate 2,461,620, forward strand.
GTTTGAGGTCGCCAGGATTCGAACCCGTGACCTTCGGTCACACTGGCTCTGATACCATAATAGATGAACCATCTCAACCAAAACCTTAAGGTGATGGTTAAGGCCCAACTATTATTAATATTCCTAATAGTTACTACGACTCTACAAGGGTATTGTTCTGAACAAGGAACTTCGCTAGCCCTAACCTTTGTTGCTTTATTCGTTATGCTTCTTATGAATACACACCATCTTTGATGCACAATAGTGTCTGCTGTATTGTTATGGAGTATGACTTAAGTAAGCCCCTTGATTTGTTTCACGGACAGCACGGGGAGTGGGAGGGAAACCCGCTCATCAGGGGAGGAAGAGGATATTGTGTTCTCTGTTATTCAGTCTTAGGGGGGAAGCTCAAGCTAGGACAAATGGGCATATGGGTCTGTGTTATCGTGCTACTGAAGACTCGTAACAATTCTATAGCCATTCTTTTGTTTAGTCGAACATGAATCAATGGATTATCTGGAATATGGTTTGGCTGTGGTTTCGGCTACTCCCATTATCGCTCAATTCATCTTAACCGTTTCTTGCCCTGCTCTTCTCCTTTGCAATTTAAACGTCGGACATCCTATATCCCACGGTTTACTGAAACTGGCAGTGGTCTCCTTTTTCCTGAGAGGGCATTGATCTACTTGATTGTACTTTATAACATCTTTGTCCATCATGCAGGGAACATTCAAAGAACTTTAAAGTGGAAGATATGCGAGCACGAATGGATGGGAAAAATTGTATTGTTACAGGTGCAAATTCTGGCATTGGGTTTTCGACTGCTGAGGGCCTTGCTTCAAGGTATTTAAATCCAGACATTGCTATTTGGTTATCTATTATATTTACACATTCTTTTTTTTTTTTTTTTGACAGTATATTTACACATTCTTATGGTGATAGATTCTAAGTGAAACGACAAATTTGTTTTTACAGAGGAGCATCTGTCTACATGGTTTGTCGCAGCAAGGAGAGGGGAGAAGCTGCTCTCTCTACAATACAATCGGTTACAGGAAACCAGAATGTTTACTTAGAGGTATATGATAGATGAACCATCTCTTTAATATTCCTATTACGCTCCCTCTCTCGAATGCCCATTGGGCTTGAAGAGTGGTTAGTGTGCACATGTTTCCCCATACCGTGTGCTGGGTTTCCACTCCCTGAGTTTTCGAGGGGTTTTGAAGTTGCCAGGATTCGGACCCCGTGACCTTCGGTCACACTGGCTCTGATACCATGATAGATGAACCATTTCAACAAAATCATTAAGGTGATGGTTGAGGTCCAACTATTATTAATATTCCTGTTAGTATAAAGCGTACCTTGTTTCTTGTATAGAAATTTTCCATGTCCCCAAACAACTGACCTGTCCTCAAATCCCGTTCTGGCCTGGCCAAATAAACCCTCATAACTGGCGTACCCTGATCAATACTTTGCGCTACCTTATATCTTAGTACAGCCCATGATCATCCAAACACCGTGGGGGTCACCGTTTTTGGGAGAGGGAAGTTACGGGGTGTTTGGATTTGAAGAAAGCGAGAGTATTACTTTACTGACTGCAGTTATTTCCTGGATCATGTGTACAGATTTGTGATCTCTCCTCGGTGAATGAAATCAAGACACTCGCTGCAAAGTTTGATTCAAAGGAAATCCCCGTTCATGTTCTAGTACGCTTGCTTTCATATGAACTGTATTTCTTCGTGTACCCTAATCCCGTAACTATGCTAATTTACTCGAACATAATTTTTTTTGTTTGGTTTCTACAGGTCAACAATGCTGGAATTCTGCAGAATCAACGCACCTTAACTCCAGAAGGGTAACTCAGACATTCGTTTGCTGTTAGAAATCTACCAGTCTCTTCCTGCAACATTTGGAGATTGATAAATGTTTTTGTTTAGATTTGAGACGAGTTTCGCAGTAAATGTTTTGGGAACTTATACCATGACACAATCAATGCTGCCATTGTTGGAGAAGGCTGCTCCTGATTCTCGAGTTATTACCGTAGCTTCTGGTGGCATGTACACTTCTCCATTGACTCCAGATTTACAGGTAACTGAAATCCAAGAGCTTTCCTTTCCCTTTTCAATTCACTTTGTCGTTTTTGTTCCGTCTGAAATTATCTGTAGCATGCCATTGTTTCATCTTAATGAAGTACAGCGGAGAAAACTTTGATGGCACAATGCAATATGCTCGAAACAAACGGGTTCAGGTAATTATGGCATAACAACATTTATGGTCTGTAAGTACCATTGTAAGAAATAAGAATGCTGGATCGAGTTTTGTGTATCGCAGGTTGCATTAACAGAAAAATGGGCAGAGATGTACAAGGATAAAAGAATCGGATTTTATTCTATGCATCCAGGTTGGGCCGAGACGCCTGGCGTTGTGAAAAGCATGCCTGGATTTGCTGACAGGTAAGAGCCTAAACTCACTGTTTTCAGCTTTACCCTGAAGATCCTAACGCGACTATTAGTGCACAGAAAGTATCGTTAGAGGGAGGCAGTGGGTCTTGCTTCAGACCATCACTTTTGGTCTGAAATAATAAGACGGGATTTTGTAACCCTTTTACAGCCAAATGTAACCATTATTTACAAACAAGTTGTCATAAGCTGTAACATTGATCATACTATTGTGGTTACATTTGGCTGTAAAATGATACAAAATCCCGTCTTATTATTTCAGACCAAAAGTGATGGTCTGAAACAAGAATTTGTGAAAGGGCGAGGATTTGGTGGGGGTCTGGGGATGAGTCGAGCTACATCCTCGCAATGCCTAGATATCCGTATCTGAATCTCTGCATGCCAGAGCACACATCATTTAGTATAGGGAAACTTGATAGTTTGATTTATGGCAGGTTATCTGGGAAGCTTCGAAGCAGCGAAGAAGGAGCAGATACTGTAATCTGGTTGGCTTTACAGCCGAAAGAGAGATTAGTGTCTGGCGGATTTTACTTTGACAGGGCTGAAGCTTCCAAGCACTTGCCATTTACAGCTACTGCTGGATCTCATTCTATCATTCATTCAATAGCGGACACTCTTAAATCCTTATCTGGCATTGCATCGAAAGACTGAATTTTGACAAAAACTCAACACCAAACTATGTTGAGACTTGAGTATGGAGTATCTTGTATTTCCCTATTTTATTCGAATGCAATTGAGATTATATTTAACCAACAAATTAAAATACTTTCACTTAATATAATACTCTAGTACGATTACAAAAATGTTATGTGGACAAAAAATATATAGTGGATCAATTATTATTCTGCTGTAAATCTATAAAATCTAAATAAAAAGTTAACTAAGCTGAGGTGACATGAGAAATTTTAAGGTAATATGGAGAATTTTTAACGTGATATGGCGAATTAATGTAATATACTCATGCCTCATGCATTATCAGTTTATTATATGACATTGATTTAATTTATTTATCTATAAATATATAAATTTATAAAATCTAATTAAGAGGCTAACTAAATTACAAGTCTTACTGAAGACGATTATAGCGGTCACAAGCTGAAGACGGTCAGGTAATAATCGAGCCGTTAGATAGGGAGTAGCATTATGTTTTTGTTTATCTAACAACGTGGGTATTACTTGACCGATCTTCAGCTTGTGACCGATATATCCGTCTCCAATGAGAATTTGTGACTAAATTAATATGACATGACAATTTTTAACCTGACATAACGAATTATTGTGATATGCATTATCAATGACAAACATGTTACTTAAACTCAAGACTTTGGCTTTTCCTGTGAGCTTTCAGTTTTTCTTGGACCAAATTAAACGTACAAAAAGAGAGTACAAATATTGTGTTACATCACTTACAGAAGCCGTGTTAAAGTGGCACAGAAAATAATTAAATAAAATGTGTACTGCATCGAGTAAAATGTTTAGTGCGAAAATCAGGACCCTTAAATAAATGCCGACCATAAAAGTAATCAAATCGCAGCTCGCCAAAAGAAAATTGAAGACGAGCAATTGAGTGAAATGCTCAAGGATTTGCTCGAGCAGGAACAGAGCTCAAAATTATAGAGCAACCACAGGTAAAAAAAAGTTCCTTGATTTCGAGCCGACACAAAAGTATAAATCTTTTGCAATCTATGAGAATTCTCATTCAAATTACACTGAGTTTGGATAGGGAATTGCATAACACAGCTTCATCAACATACATAACACGAAACGAGAATCCCAAGCATTTTATCATCTACATATTTACCAACTTGGCTTTGTCATTCAGAATTAACCTTCAAAGAAGTCGAATGAAATTAAAATGGTACAGGTATATATATATATATATATATATATAGATAGGAACACACTAAAATTTCTGCCTCTACCTATAAATCAAAACCTTTACGTATAAAACTGATATAGTACCAATTATGGGCTTGTGGGCGGCTATCCATCACTTCTAACCAGATCAAACAACGAGTCACTGATCTCAATTGAAGTGCGACAATGATATAATATAGCAGGAGTTACGGATTAACAAAGAGTTGAATCATCGATACCACTCTGCCATGTCCTGCAGCAACATACACAGACAATCTCAAACCAACATCTGAAATAATGTTTCTGCAGTCATATGCCTAATGTTTTGAAGAACTTGCAGAACATGAAAAATGGATCTTATTTGGCGAAACCTTTTTCCCTAAGCAGGATACTATTTATGCATTTCAGAAAAATATCACACGTACAACAAGTTTCTTATCGATCCCAAAGACTCACTACTAGCTGCACTTTTTTCCAATCTATAGTAGCAATTATCCACTGCAACTCTCGACTCTATTTCCGTTATTGGTCATCCAAAAACACTCTATTTGTGTTAACTGGTAAGGCTCTGTGTATCCAAGCCCTCGTCCCACCATTGGCAGGCACCCTTGAGGCACTAGGGTAATCTTATTGCTAGTGGTATTGTATCACAATAACAACATTCCTTAAGCACTAGGGTAATCTTATTGCTAGTAGATGTACCAAGCCTTAACCCTGAGGCCTAGCTGACCCATAGTGAAAATTGCATCGTAGAATGTATCTATACTATGCTACTCTACAGTACATGAAGCAAATAAGTTTAAACACCACTTTCACTTTATTTCAACATATCCTGAAAGATGCAGAAGAGTGAACCTTCAGGCCCATAAGACATGAAAATAAGGAAAATTGACAACACGACTTGAAATTATCCAACTCACACGGTCACACCCCATTGACCCAACTCGTAAACATTGACATGAAAAATAACCTGTACAGGTCCCGGCTTGAACTGCATAGCCGCATAATATACCAGAAATGACATGACACATACCGACCCTCATGGCCAATTTCACAGTCAGTAGTCCGATTAACCAATTCATGCATTTTAGGAAATTCTCACACCTCTTGGACACATATTTCTATGGAAACTACTTCGAAAGAACAAAACGGTGAAATGTCAAGTAGGATGAGGTCTAGGATGCAAATGTACGGAAGGAAACATATATAGGATTCAAAACATTTGCCTACCTCTTCTAGTCTGAAATTGCTCAATGCTGCATCCATTCGCTTATCAACTAAGATGTCATCATTTTCGATCTCTGCATTAGTAAATGTGAGGGCTCTCTGTAACTTTTTGGAAGAGAACACCTCGACCTCAATATCATATACTGCAGTGACAGGGCGATGGTCGGACAACTTTAGTTCAGATCTTCTATAGCTCATCAGTTTAATTCCTTTTCCGAAGGAGAGAACTCGGTCACACCTGCAAGACCAACAGTTCAATAAGAAACATTATACTTACAGTGGTGGCAGCATTAGCAGCAACAGTAACAGCGAGTAAGCTAAAGACAGTATAAAGCCTTAATACAACGATATCTAAGCCAGAACTCATGCACTTGGACTGTCAACTTGATTTAAATATTCAATCCGTCACAAACTTCACAAAGATAAAACTAAGGGCTCGCTCTGAATCACGACAATTTTTAGGAGGGTAAAAGAGGACCAAGTAAATACAAGAACCATCCAATTATCCCCACACCAAGCAAGCACTCAGAGGTGAAGTCCTGATAATTTAAACAGTTTTGTCCAATACCAACATACTCTCCGTTGTAGTTGGCACATTCGTTTCTTCTTAACCTACTATTTTCTAATCTCTGCGTAACTGTCTACAAAAAATTACACAATTGGACTGCAGGAAGGAGCACATTATCTTGCTTAAAACTAGCAAGTAAATCTAACACTTGGCAGCTATCTTGTACTTTTCATAAGTAAATCAGGATTAAGATTTAATTGCACTACTATAAAATGACCACTAAGGCACTAATTATAATGCTAGAAAAACAACAAACTTAAAGAGTAAGAACACAGTTGCTTGGTGAAGATGACAATGATATTCAATAAGCATTTGCAAATGGAGGGGCCTTTATTGGGCAGATTGGGAGCCATAAGCGGATTTTAAATGAGCCATAGTTGGTGACATCATTCTAAAATTATTGACCTTATGAAGAGACCTAACATAATCAGGCAAGGGAAATCAATGGATTTGAGTTATGAGAAGTCTACGAAAACACCATAGGTACAGAGTGGATATCGGTCACCAAATAGCCCTAAGGCAAAAGGGTACTGTCTATGCATACCAAGCTGGTGTACGCCTCCCCGCCTTTGATGGATCTTCACCAACATAATTATCCGAATCCACGGCATATTTGTATGTTGGAGGAAATCTCAGTACACCTTCACACCACCCATCAAATACGTGTCCTTTTCTTAGCTCTCTGACAAGCTGCAGATCATAAGGCCCATACATAAGTAATTATGACAGATAATAAACAGCATTCCATCTATAGCTAGTGTGAGGTTCTATAGATTTTGGGTATTGAAATCCGTTAAAGTATAATAGTCTTCTACATTATAGATTAATGCACATAATACTGTAATCTTTTGGCACATTTGTAGAATTGTAGTATTACTTTTCAAGGGATGGCACATTGTTTTATTTACGTATTAAAGTAACACCAATGCGTGACCAAGCTTTCAAGGTTTTGGAATACACCGCAACCTATGTTACTCCGACATTTCACTTGTGTGCCGCATCGAGTGTCCGACACATGTCAGCCCGACACCAACACGGCACTTCGACACAACAATTTGGACCAAAAAATTGTAAATTTTGCCCAAAATTGCCGTGTCGGACACGACACCTCGTAGAAGAGTCTGACTAACACAGACCGCAACTGCATTTTCAGACTGACAGTGGCCGAGATTTAATATTATGAGATAGCATGCATAGGAAGATTGATGAATGATGATAAAGGGTGAAAGCAACAAACTCCCATATAACTTAACTCAGTCATGCTCAATCTGTCGGATTTAAAGGACTGGGCGTCTGTGATTAGGTGAATAAAAATGATGCAGGAAAGAGAATAAGTGTGGCAATTCTGTTACATCACCATTTACATTACTGAGCTAAACATGACACTCTATAATGGTAACTTACAATTCTATTTCTATCCTTTTTCTTTCCGGCACATGCTCAACGGGAAGTTTAAAAAGAAAATGCCAGAAAATCAGATATACACAATATACACTGCATGTCTGCACAGGAATGCTCCTGTCAGGGTATTAAAATGCAATATAGGTAAAGTCATGAAATATCTCTATCGAGATGTTGTGGATATAAAATAATCATCCCTTCTTAAAATATGATAATGAATTGATTTTCTATGTTTATGGTCGGAACTTTCATATTCAGAAATTGCTTCACAGAACTTAATACTTTAATTGGCCAGGCTTCGTGCCATGCTACATATTTATAATGGCTAACCACCTTTACTCAAGCATCCCCCCCTGTCACAAAATAAATTTCTTTGTCAAGTAGTGCACTTAGGCCCCGTTCTTTTGAACTTATTTTTGCTTAACTTAATTTAACTTAACTTATTTTTTCTGAATTTTTCTGAACTTAACTTATATTTGCTGAACTTAACTTATTTTTGCTGAACTTTTCTGAACTTATTTTTGCTGAACTTAACTTATTTTTTCTGAACTTAACTTATTTTTGCTGAACTAGTCTGAACATATTTTTGCTGAACTTAACTTATTTTTGCTGAACTTTTCTGAACTTATTTTTGCTGAACTTAACTTAACTTATTTTTTCTGAACTTAACTTATTTTTGCTGAACTTTTCTGAACTTAACTTATTTTTGCTGAACTTAACTTAAATTAAGCAAAAATAAGTCGCCATGGGGCTTCAGTTTTGAGTTGTTTCTCGTAGTGACCTTAAAATGGAACTGTTAAGTATGCATTTGACGAAAGTGACAAGGTAACCAAGGCATGATTAAGCATGAACCACCGCAAAAAATCTCGAATGAGCAAGATTAATTTTCTTGTAGATGTATATCTAAAGTTTAACTTGTGATCTTTACACCTCCTAGAAAAGCGCCAACTAGTTCTTTTTTTTGTTTGTATAATCTATGGGAATTTAGATACTAATTGATATCTGCAGATACCTGATCTTTCTCAAGCAACTTGGACCACTCCTTTCTAGATATCAGCCGTCTAGTTTCATCATATGATAGGTTGATTCGGTAATTCAAATCTCCAAGCCAAATAATTTTTCTGCAAAATAAGAAAAAAGTTACAATAGAAGAATATAAATATATATCAGACTTCCAGAACAGCATGTGCATACAACTTAAAGTTATGTAACCCATTTGTGGGTATGTGCCTCGATCTGTTTCCGTCTTTCCTTGATTAATCTCTATGCAAGAAGTACGGTAGTATGGAGTATAAAGCAATAAGAGCAAGAAATAGATAAATGCTAATGACAATGAACAAAAAGTGGTCAACTTACTCATGGTCTTGAATGTTTTTAGGAGCTCCAAGACCTGAACCAGAGCGAAATACCGTCCGGCGGTGTATTTCATGTACATCAGCATTTCTTTTAAGTTGGTCTATTTCTTTTTCCCCAGATGTCAAATGAGTACATATGAAACAGAAAAGTGTCTGGTAAATAGACATGCTGACGGATACTGCTCCCTGAATGAAGAAATAGAGATTTGTTTCATTAAATATGCACAATATGTCAATTTAATCAGAGAAAGCAGACATCTGAACATGATTAACACAATAACGATTCTGTGAGGCGAGGAAATCATAAAACAGCTGTGTTTGTTAGAACTTAGAATAACTGCAGTCTATGTGACGCAAACGAGAAACGGAGACATTTCAGAGTTCAGAATATCCTAACAAAAATAATGGAATTGCGGCAAAGACATCACTACTACAAACAGGGAGCAAACAAAAGTAATAAAAGAATTTAATTACAGAGGAACTAAGAACAAAGACAAACCTTGTTACCAATGTAGCCCATAACACCGACTCCAACTGTAGACACCTTTAGGTTTTGTATATGTTTACGCAGGCTTTTACGAACCCATATTGTGAGAAATATTCCAACCATTTGCTTACTGACTATCCTTACATATTCTGGCTTCTTTCTTCTCCATTGAATGAGTGATTCAAGATTAAGTTCTGTAAGTGCAGTGGCATCTGATACTGTTCTACGGTCACCAAATACCTTAAAAGAATTATATGTGCGAAAGGATTTTGGGGATTTGAAGGATTTTGGGGATTTGAAAGATTTTGGGGACTTGAAAGAACATGGTCTATCTAAGACACGCTGAGGTAGCAAATTCAAAGGTGGCTCAGGCCAGCTCAAGCCAATCCTTTCTGTTCCACTTAGTGTTCTACTTAGCTTGGCAGTGATTGATTTCAGCAAAGGTACCTCCTCGTCAACCTGAAGACTCGATTGAAATCGTTGTTTATCAAATGTCTTTGGAGATTGCTTCTTCATTCCCTTTTGTCCATTAGTATCTAATTGAGGAACCTCACCACCACTTGAAATAATATTGTCCCTCGAAATGTTATCAAAATCAACTGTTTTGTCTCTGACTTCATAACACCCACCAGGCTCTTCATCAATAGGATGAACAACCTCATCATCATCACTATCGGTTTCAAGTAGCATCTCGTCCTCAAAATCAATAACATCATCAGAAGGCTTGAACTTCGAAGGAGAAGGAGGGTTGCTGTAACTTTTATAGCTATTCCTAACTGGATGGACTCTTCTAAGAGTTTCTCGAATGAGACTTTCCCACTTCAAAGCTGGTCGGTTGTCTTCAGCACCAAATATGTTTCCAGCATTTAGAGGTACAATTTCCTGGAGACTGCACAAAAATAATATTAGTAGCATTCAAATTAATGTGACAATAGGGTTAATCCTAGAGGATCAAGTACACTAGCGGAAAAAAGAAAGTCAGAAATTAATGCTGTTTAAATCTATCTTTGATGCATTCAAATATTTTCGTAGCAGCAATGGAGAACCCATGCAACATATTCAAACTGCTTTAACAAGTAAAAAGATGACACAATCAAACCAGACCATTTAATCGACATAATTTACAAATATCTTACCCTAGCACATAGATGTCAGAAGGATCATCAATATTTAACCATTCCTCAATGTCAAGATCATCCGGTGGGAGATTTCCGCCTACATTCCATGTCCCGACACATACTCTACGAGCCATAACACAGAAGTTTCAGTGGATAGAACTTGAATGACAATCAATGGTCGCTCAAGTAGCCAATTAAACATTAAAAAAGAATGAATGAACACCTGATGTCCTTTGTGTTTATATACTGAGCTCTGAAAGTCTCCGACTTTCTCCGTCTTATTCTTGGCAGGTTGTCTGAAACTCCAAGATATGTCTTTTAATGACATGATGAAAAAGACAACAATATATCCAACAGTAACCTCCAAGATTTACCACCATATTGATTGGACCTCAACCAACACCTTATGGTTTTGGTAGAGATGGTCTTCCCAACAATAAGTTTGCGACCAACTCAGTACATTAAACAGGGATCATATCATACACATAATAAAGCTCATCAAGATTATTCCAGAAATTAGGCCCTGAACTGGAAGATAATGCCATCAACATCTCTGCCAAGAAACCACATCATGGCCAAGTAACTAAGGTTTTGACCGTGACAGCCCTTTGAGGCGGAAATGGCCACATTTATGTCATAACAATCGAGATGAAATTGCAAGTCTGCAACTACCGATTTCATTAAGTCTCAAATCAAGATCTAATAGCGTAGCTATGTCCTCTATTTCAGTACCATGTTTTTTCCTCTAAAACAGTACTACCTCACGGCGGCTTACACATAACTAGCATCGGACTTACGGTTATTTATTTATAAGAATGGAATAAAGAAGGAAAATATCTTACAATTACAGCATCACCCTAAGAGGACTCCTCATTAAACATCAGAAAACTAAGGGCTTGTTTGGATTGTGGGAATTGCAAGGGAGGGGAGGGGGAAGGAGGGATACAAGACCCCTTGTTTGGTTAATTAGTAGGGTAGGAAGGAAATGGAAGGATCTATTTTCCGTCCTCCTAACCTACTCAGAATATTTCCAATGGAGAGAGAACTCCCTTGTACCATTGACCGTCTCCTCTCCTTCCCTCCTCCCCCTCCCTTTCCTTTTCCCATTTACAAGTATTTTAATGTCCAAACACGACCTAAAAGTTTAATCTCCTTCGAGATGCTCTTAATGTATCGATTATGACTTCGGATATCTTTAATCAATTTATCTAATCAAATGCATCTAAACATTTACCTAGCATATAAAGATGGAGTTTGTTAAATCCATCCCCAACCAAGTTTCAAGAGATCTAGACGATTTGGAGTGTTTGGGCCAGACAGAGAGAATTACAATTTCAATGTGTCAAAGGCTTCAGCTGTGGATAGGTAAGAGGGCCAGAGTAAGTGCATGACGGAAACAACAACAACATTAAGAGCCTTTGTCCCAAAATGATTTGGGGTCGGCTGACATGAATCATTCTTTGGAACCGCCATGGATGAACTCTCGTCTCAACAAGCGAAAATAAAGAAAGAAAAGGAAAAACAGAAGTGGAGTGAAACATAATGTAAAAGGCAAAGGGATATATATATTTTAATCGAACTTATTACATATATAAAAACCTAAAAACTAAATCGAGAATAGAGCTTAAAACGGAAACAGGGACAATGCCACAGGAAAAAACACTAGTGTTTCTGGTATTTCCTCTCGAAAGTTTCAGACTAGTAGTTCAATTCCCTCCTTTTTCGTTTACAGCCGAAAATGCAGTCAAACAGTAGGCCAGTAAAAGCAGAAATTGATAAATTATGTAATCCTTCAATTCCCTAGATCATCGAAAATCGTAAAGAATTAGGTATCTACTTCTCTAATATTCCAATAGTTAATTTATAAGCACAGATTGTGTTAAAATCCTTCTCGATTCAGTAATCACAATACTTCCAAATCAAGCAAATAATATAGACCACACAAAAAAGTCAAAATTACCTTGACCGTCGTCATCTTCGTTTTCTTCTTCTTCTTCTTCATCAAAAGCGGTAAGACCATCATCAAAGTCATCAATCTCAGAATCAGCACCGAAATCGGAATCAACGGAGCGAATATTGAGCAATTTACGAAGAACAACGCGAGGCCATAATAGCTGTACGCAGGAGCAACCGAAACAACAGAATTCAGCCAAACTCACCATCATCATCATCTTACTTTTATCATTAATACTACTACTTGTAGAGTTGTACTGTTGTACTCCGTAGTATTTCCCCCCTCTGCTTTCCTCTACATTTCAACACCACCATTAAACAAACACTTTCCTTTCACCTTTTTAACTTTCCCTAATTCTACTACCTAATTCTTAATTACAAATTGCCTTAATATATTATAAAATAATACCAGTTCCGATTTTTATAATAACTTAATTATACCTGAAAAGTAAATTTAACATACTTACTTTTAATACTCATGTTCTCGAGACTGATTTACCACAAAATCTGTACACTTATTCGGAGTAGGTTAACCTAAAAGCGTGTCACCGTGATGCATTTTCCAGTCAACTAAAAACCCCAATTATTCATTACAACACGTATAACCAATTACTTGAGAATGTCAGATACTATCGCCGTTATTCCAATCAATTGTATACATTTTTCTCGTACCTTCCTATCCAATCATTTCTTCCCTATTTCCCTATTTAGATAAATCGGATGTTCTTCCCTAATTTTTTTTATCTTTTATATTTCGTGGGATTTGAATTCATTTCGTTATTTTTTGTTCAAATATAATAGAGGAAGAAATGGTGAATAGGGGGAGTACGGAAATACTTGGCATTAGACTCCGGATATACGGAAAAATCTGAATTTTGCGAAGAGATTATTTATTTATTTGTAATGAAAATTTAACAAATATAATCTCACAATCACTCCCCTCTCAAAATAATCACAACCATCAATATTCCGCAATAATTTCAACTTTCATAAAGCTAATATAAAAGTTAAGATTATTGCGAGAATATTGATAATTGAGATTATTTTGAGAAAAGAGTGATAATTGCGGTTATAATTCCAATTATCACTCTTTTTCTCAAAATTATGCTAACTATCAATAATCCCAACTTCATACCACCCTTCTCAATTATGAGAAACGTAATATAAAAGTTGGGATTATTTTAGAAATATTGATAATTGAGCTTATTTTGAGAAAAATAGTGATTATATTTGTTAAATTTTTTCCAATTTGTAAAACAAAATAGGTGAATTTATGTAAAACAAATAAAATAGAGTGAAAAAGAATAAAATAAGAAATAGTTAAACTGTTACTGAGACCCGTGTAAATAGTTAAATAGACATTGGATCCGTGAATGGTACAAATAAAGCGACGTGATTGGTTAGTATGTACGATGACGGAGAATAGAGGGAAGTAAAAAAAGAATAAGGAATAAAAGAGAGAGAGAGAAAGAGACTAGAGATAGCGGGAATGGAGGGAGTTGAAATTAAAATTACCTCAAGTGATCCACGGCGACGGTAGCGTATGGGGTGCATGAATGAAGAGATAGATAGAGAGAGAAAGAGAGAAATGGGAGGAGAGAGAAAGGGTATAGTGAGTGGTAAAATTAGTTGGACAAAGTTTGGTTGTTTGGGGTTGGGTTGGCTAAGTGGCTAACTAGCTTTTTTAAGTGGATTGGTTACTGTTATCTTTATACTTGTTATTTCGTGGCTAGGAAACTGCATTGCCCACGTTAATTATGACTTCTTTGGATTATATTGGTCGGCATTATTATATATTATGGAATATATTAATACATTATTACATTATTTGGTTAGATTATTGGCGATTTTAAGACGAGATTTTGCTAAGCGTTAAGATAAGATTCACTAAAAACTACCAATAATTTACTAAAATCTTAACAAAGTCTTAAGTTGAGTCTTGGAAATTTAAGACTCAACTTAAGACTTTGGGTGAGTCTTGACTCCACTTTTAATATAAATGATCCAATGGGTGGATCGTGGATACCATGTAGACCTGGCAAACAGATCGGGTCGCGTCGGGTTCGTGTTCGTGTTCGTGTTCGTGTCACATGTAAACGGGTCACAAAACCTCCAACCCAAACCCAATCCAATTAAATTTCGTGTCGTGTTCGTGTCGACTCACTTAGATAAATGGGTCATCAACCCTCAACCTAACCCGTTAATTTCGTGTCAGATTCGTGTCGTGTTTTCGTGTCATGTCCATATTTGGAAAGTTTAAGTATATTTATGTGATGGAGGATAAAAAAAATTAGGATTAATTTAGTAAACAGGTCATTCATGTCGGGTTCGTGTTTAAAGAACTCAACCCAAACCCGACCCAATTAAATATCGTGTCGACCCACTTACATAAATGGGTCGTTACGCCTCAACCCAAACTCGCTAATTTCGTGTCAGGTTCGTGTCGTGTTTTCCATTTTCGTGTCGTGTCATTATTTTTCAGCTCTAAATCTCTAATACCATGTGTCAAAGTGATGTAATAAAGTAGAGTGAGTCTGGCGAATAATGTATAAAGTCTGAGTTGTGTCTGAGCAATAAAAAATAATAAAAGTTAATGAAAAACTGATGTGGCAGAGTTTTAAAACTTTGAAAAGTTTTACGAGTATTCATTCCCTTATACATTGTCTCACCTCATAGACCATACTCAATAATTTACGTTTGCTTTTTAGACGGCTTTTCACGTGACTACGGAATCTCGATTTCGAGTCACAAAATTTCATGCTCAAAATACAAGTTTAACTACTTAGGGACTAGGACAAAAGAAGTAAATAGCTAGTTCGTACTTCATATATTTTGTATGGTGGATGGACCATCTTGATAGCTAAGTTTGGTATGTATATGTTCCAGACCATTCCCACTACATTTTCAATTTCTGCTGCGTCAAAGATAACCATGAAACTCTTTCTGACCTCAAACCTCAATTTTTGGATTTTCACTATTTAGGTTTACCTTTCCATTGCATTCGGTAACCTTCAACTTTGACTTCCAAATTGCAACATGAGTCTTGTGTTTCATTTACACGTTTAATCTTGAACTCACTTTGTTCTCGGCATTTGTTTGCCTTTAGACTTTATTAGACTCTATTAGGCTCTATTTAGTAATAGCGAATTAATTTTAGCATAAACAGATTATAAGTCTATAACGATAAATTATAAATGACAGATTTTTACCATGTTTGGTGAACGACATATTGATCAGTTTTCAACATATTTAAGAGTTTTATCATGTTTGACCGCCCAATATGCTAATTTGAGTGTTTGGTAAACAACGTATTGAAACAGCATATTTAGGGTCAATATGCTGCTTATCCTAACATATTAGTTAACATATTCTAAATTAGGAAATGTTACTACAGTTTACAAAGAATAATAAGAAATAATGAATAACTTAGAACGTAAATAATTCAGCCCAAGTTTTACTAATAAATCACAGTAAGTTAAGTCAACTATTAAAAATCCAATCCAATTTTTTGCTATAATATAAATTGCAATTACAATAACAATTAAAATAAAGTACGAAAAAATACATCCACTATAATACTAATAAGATAAAATAAAATTTTAAAGAAGAATATAATAATACACATTAGCTCTAAAAACGCAAAAAAAAAAATGTTATAAATTTTATCGAACTATATATTGCATAATTCCGAAAAAATGACATGTGATCGATTTAAAAAGTAAAAAGAAAATCATTTAAATAAGATATATGATGAAAACAACATCACAATAAAAACATTATCTTAACATAGTTACAAAATGAAGTAAAGTATGGTAGCAGATAACATAATAGATCGGTAATTGCGAGCATCATTAATTTGCAGTTATGGCCTATGATATAAAATAAAACAACAATTTGAAAAAAAAAATTACATTTAACTAAGTAAAGGTGCGAATTTTAACAAAGGAAAATAATTAATTTAAAACAAAAATTATAGACATGCATGATTTTTAAAAAGATGATAAGATGTGTAAATAAAATTAAATTAATGAGAGGAGCGATTTTGGTGCGGGTAATAAATTTCCATTAACATATAAAAGTTTTAGTTCTTTGACAAAAAAATGTTTTAGCTAATAATTTGTAAATTGTGATATACTAAAATGATTCATCGCAAATCACAAACAATTTTATCTAAGGTGGGCATCTGTCTTTCAATACCAGTTCTTAATCAAGAACAACTTGATATGGGGATTTTCAAACTTATAAGCAAGTGAGGCTTGAAAAGTTTGATTTTCGATAATATATTTTTGTCTAATACAGCATCTAAAATAGTTTAAAGAGTATTTAATTATGTAAATTTTTAAGACTACTTATCTTATCTTTACAAGAACATTTCGTGCAATTTCGTGCGTTCACATCATCACATCCATTTTATTATTATTATTTTTTTAAAAATAAATTTAGGATCCATCACAAAAAATATGGAATTAATTTATGAAAACCAAATTTATTAATAGAATTTTATCGAATAATCAATACAGAACTCTAATGAACCATCATACGCAATTTCATTTATGTTGCATAAATAATACAATCTGAAAATGCAGAATTTTCTCAATAGTCCTTATAGTCTATCAATACTAAAAAAAGGTGAACAAAAAACATTATTAGACAACGAACATAAAAATGATAACAATTGGTAAAACAAAGAACGTCGTTATATTATTTTACAAACTTTTAACTCTAGCATTTGACCATCATAATAGCACATTTTCGAAATATTACTAAACTTGAATAAATTCTTTGAATAAGAAATAGTTTTCAACAAAAAATGTTAATAAATAGTACCGTTTTAATTTTCAATTTTAAAAATTAGATCTACAAAAAATTAACAAAGTAAATGAACTATAAAACTTTGTTAAGTAGATTTTAGA
Organism: Silene conica; assembly: GCA_029255685.2. Taxonomy (NCBI): domain Eukaryota; kingdom Viridiplantae; phylum Streptophyta; class Magnoliopsida; order Caryophyllales; family Caryophyllaceae; genus Silene; species Silene conica. The sequence goes on from CM055314.2 coordinate 2,478,934, forward strand.
TAATTTCCTTAAAATAATATTCTAAATAAATTCGTTATAGATATTAAGCATACCCACTAAAATGAGTAGATCTTAAAAAATTGTTATCATGTTTTAACACTGAATTCGTGCATTTTTTCACGGATTGCAATTTTTACACGTGTTTTAAACTATGATCAATTGATCATTATAAAAGAAATAGATTATAAGATATACTTGTATTTTGGTTTACCATTTTTAAATATTAATCATTATATTGATGTTTTAGAACTATACCCGTGCAATTTTGCACTGGTTAAAACTAGTAAATGTTTAGATAAAATTGTAATATGTGAATTATATTTTCTCGTAATGTAATTGTAGTATAATGATGAACTATGAACAAATCAATATCTATAAAGCGGAAAAATATTTTATATTACCTTGTGTTTAGACTACTTTTTATCAATGTCATCTCTTGGTTGAAAATAATAATAATAATATAATAATAATAATGATAATAATAATAATAAAAGGGTGGGCCCAGATAGTATCTCGGTTGCCTACCAATTTTTTTACAAACTTTGCTTTTATCTTAATAATAGTTGTACGAGTGTTTATAAAAAAAGAAAATAATAATAATAATAATAATAATAATAATAATATAATAATAATAACAATAATAATAATAATAGTCAAGTTAAATTAAGTTAGAATCTTATAAGTTCAGTTCAGTTCAGTTCCTATGAATTTAGTTTAATTTATTCTTATAAGTCCAGTTCAGACCCTATAAATTCAGTACAGTTCACCATGTGCATTTTCCAACATGCGACACTAAAAGGTTGTAAGAACTAAGAACTACGCTTTCTGATCTACATTGCGTGTTACTCTTTGGTAGAGTGAATCCTTTCTTCAATTTTCCTATCTATCTATAAAATCTAATTAAAAGGCTAGCAAAAAAATGTGACATGACAAGATTTAAATATGACATGGCAAGTTTAAATATGACATGGCAAGTTTAATGTGACATGGATTAAAAATTTATTATATGACATTTGTTTAGTTCATTTACCAATAAATCTATAAATAAAATAGAAAGGTTAGCCAAAAGTAGCTTATTTCACCACTAGAATATTAACAAGTCACCTCATTATTTCTTATTTTAAAAGTAAAAAAAAAATAAACTTTTACCTCTTGAATTTCTAGATAACTTAAACAACAATTAAAAATCAAAATCAAAGTTCATACAATACTGAATTTTAAATTTCGATGTTTATTGTTAGAATATTTTAAGCAACAAACTAATATACACAACTTATAAAATAATAGTATATAAGTTTTAAATATTAAGGAGAAATAATATCATACTACATTAAACATTTGACCTTTTAATTTTTAAAATTAGAAAAGGTTAAACGACAAATAAAAATTTACACCACTCTAATTTTAAACATTGACCTTTTAATATTATCTTTATTCTTAAATTAGTTTTGTATATTAAATGTACTATTTTCCCAAATTTATGCAACCCTTCAAAATTTCATAATTTATAATTAATATTGACATTTTAGATGAAAATTTTGTAATACAAATTTCATAATTTATAATTAAAATTAAAGTTTAAATTATTTTGTTTTAATAAAACATGTTAATAATTAATTAAAATTTTTCATATTACTTAACACCCACCACTTTTTCCTATGTAATTCATTTTCTTAATTGAATATGGTAATAAATTAATTAAAATTATTCATAATACTTAACCCCAACCAAATTAATTAAAATTTAAAGCAAACTTTTTACATCTCATTTATTTTACTTTATTCTTATGTCTATATTAAATTTGCTAATAAGGAAAAGAATGCTCAAAAGTCATAAAACATTAAAATCGTGCTACATATTTATGTATATATTAAATTTGCTAATAATGATACAAAAAAAGAACTTCCAAAAGTCGTAAATTGCATCCTCAATTGGTTATAAATGTTTGATGGAAGACAACATTTGTGAGCCAAAATTCAAGCCAATTTTTTTTGTATGCCTCCATCACCAAGAAAATTGTATGTGTTAATAATGTTTCTTATCATTGTCTCAACATTAAGGTAAGCTAAGTATATTAAGGTTTTATTTATTTAATTATTTATTTATAAGTTTCATTGGCTATGGATGATTAAATTCACATATACACTACAAGAAAAACTTGATCGGGCGACATTTTTTGGCGACCGCATAGGGCAGTCGCCAATTTGGCGACAGGACAAAAATTCGGGCGACGGAAATCAGTCGCCAATTTGGCGACATAACCCTTTCCCCAAACTTCCAACCACCGACACAATCGGGCGACTGAATGGTGAATTTGGCGACAGAAAAGTAGTCGCCAAATTTGGCGACAGAAACTTTCAGTCGCCAATTTGGTGAGTCCGTCGCCAAATTACCGTATACAAACAGCAGCAATTCGTTCCCCTTTCATTATTCGCAAACACACAACACACAAACACTCAAACACACAAACGGCGAAAACCACCACCACCACCACCCTACCCTACGTGTTCCGGCCACCCTCAACGCCACTGTCACCGGATTCCGGCCACCACCACCACCACCATACTTGTTCTTACCTTCATTCAACCCATTTAAGGTTTGTATACTCTTTTTTAGTTCAATTTCAATTTCAATTTTTTGATTGATTGTTGGTTTATTTTGTGCATTTAGTGATTGTAGTAGGTTATTAAGACCGTCTTAGCTTATTAGGTTGTGATTAATTAGGTATTAGAAGCCAATTAGCATATTAATAAGATAATTGTGGGTTAGGGTTTATAAGAAGTTTGTATAAGACGATGTTGTTAGCCTTATTGATGTTGGTTAATTAGATTAAAGTAGTCGATTAGGATGTTTAATAGCTTATTAGGATGTTAGTTAGATTATACTAGCTTATTAAGACCGTCTTAATTAGCTTATAAGTTTGTGGTTAATTGTATAATTGGAACTTGTTGTTAATAAATTGTTATTATTATGTGATTGAGGTTGTTTTTCAATTAAGTGAGTGTAATTTTAATTTAGATATATGTAATTTTAGTGTTGAAAATTGTTTTTTGGGTTTTTTTGTTTAGATTAAAATGAAGAGATTGGAACGTTCATGGATGTATGATGGAGGGTTATTAGATATTAAGAAGAGACGTTCTAATGCTAGGTTTATAGAGGGTGTTGCCGAGTTTATTGAGTTTGCTAAGCAACAAGAGGAATATGACTCGTTAGAAAATAAACTTAGGTGTCCTTGTAGCAAATGTCGAAATATGAAATACCTATATGTCATTGAGGTACAAGAACATCTCTATACAAATGGGTTTCGTCCAAATTATTATAATTGGATTTCTCATGGAGAAGCCTATTCCCCAATTCACGAACAACCTCACATCGAACATGTTGACGAAAACCCATATAGAGATATGGTTGTTGATGCCTTGGAGTTTAATGTAGCCAATAATGACGATGACCGTGTAGCCTTGAATGAAGAGCAACCTCCAAATCCCCAAGCAAACGCTTTTTTTGACATGTTAAAAGCTGCGGAACAACCTTTATACGAAGGGAGCAGAATGTCATTATTACAAGCCGTCTCTAGGATAGTAACCTTGAAGTGTGAGTGTAATATGCCATTTTCTGCCGTTGATGGTATTGCTTCTTTCCTTGAGGATGCTATCCCCGAAGATAACGTCATGACTCGAAGTTTCTACAACACCAAAAAAATAGTTAAAGGTCTTCAGTTACCACATCAAAAGATCGATGCTTGTCCAGAAGGATGTATGTTGTTTTGGAAAGATGATGCGTTACTTGACAAGTGCAGAAAATGTGGAAGGGATAGATTTCAGACAAGCGATGGAGATGTTGTTTTCAAAACGAAAAAAGGCAACAAGAGTGGTAATAGGGGTCAAAAGTGTAAGAAACCAATAGCAGAAAACCAATTAATTTACCTTCCTCTTTCCCCTAGGCTTCAAAGAATTTATTCTACCAAAAAACTTGTCGAACAAATGACATGGCACAAAGAAAATCCACGTACTCCTGGGAAGATGTGTCATCCAAGTGACGGGGAAGAATGGAAACGATTTGATCAAATCTATCCTGAATTTGCCGAGGAACCCCGGAATGTGCGACTTGGCTTGTGTACGGATGGATTTAGTCCTTTTACCCAATTTGGTATGAATTACTCTTGTTGGCCCGTAATGGTCACACCATACAACTTACCGCCTTGGTTATGTATGAAAAGAGAATTCATTTTCTTGTCTCTCATTATTCCCGGTCCTAAAAATCCGAAAGGACATTTGGATGTTTATTTACAACCATTAGTGGAAGAATTGAGAAGATCAACAAGAGAAGAGGGAAGAAAGATGCGGAGGTCGAGCCTACCCATCATGGGGGATCACGATCATTTTTTACGCGTATTTTTAGTGTAAGTCTTGAATGAATACCTCTTTTTTGAATGAATATACTATACTTCTTATATTAACAATTTTCCCTATTTAGGGAGGGAAGAAGAAGAAGGATAGCAGCAACAAAGACGGCGGCAACAAAGAAGGCGGTAACAAAGACGGCGGCAAGAAGCCGATGATGACGATGCCCGAACTTTTCCTTGACACCCATTCCAAGGTCAACGAAAAGACGCAGAGAAGAATCTGGATTAAGGCGAAAGACAAATCGTTATATGTAAGATAGTTTCTCTCAACTAATGATGTTTTTTTGTTAACTTCGACAATGATTGTTTTTGCTTAACTAATAATAGTTTTCTTAATGTTATAGGAGGCATATGAGGCAGAGAAAGAGGCCCACCCTGAGCGGGATGATAATGAAATTTGGTTCAAATTGGTGGATGGTTACAAGAAGGGTATGGTATATGGGGCCGGACAAGCTCATGAGGTGTTTTACAAAGAACCGGCTAGAAGGTCCTCATATGAGCCGCGCCAAACCTACGAGCCGTCTCTTGTAAGTAAATTGCAATCACAACTTGACCGAGAAAGAGCGGAAAGAGATGAGGAAATGCGGTTGATGAGAGAACGTCTTAAGGCCATGGAGACGTATTTCTACTCTTGCAACCCCGGTTCACAACCATTTAATGAAGATCCTAATGATCCAAGAGGAAAGGGAGGCGACGGTAGTGGAGCTAGCATGGGATTTCAAGCAATTAATTAGTTTAGTAACTTAGGAAAAATTGTCGAACGTGGAGATTTATTAGTTTAGTTAACGTGTTCTTGTAATTTGATAACGGTTCTCTTTTTCTATAAAAGGAGATTTGGTTGTTGTTTCAAAAGGTGTTCCTCACCAATTGCTGGTTACTTTTTGTCTGCAGGTGTACTGAAATTATTTCGTATTGGATTTGGCAGAAAAAAATGATTTTCATGAAAAATGCCCAGGAATCTTGGCGACTGAAATGATGTAATGGCAACTGAAGATTTCAGTCGCCAAAACAGAGCACCAAAAACCAAAGCCCCTGGAAAGTCAGGGGCATTGGCGACGGAAAAGCCAGCTTTGGCGACGGACAGTCTGTCGCCAAATTGGCGACTGCCTCGTTTCTGTCGCCAATTTAGCGACTGCCCGTTCTGTCGCCAAATTGCATATATGGCGACTACCCCTGCTGTCGCCAAATTTGGCGACGGATTTCAGTCGCCCGAATTTTTTTGGCGACAAAAGTCAGCGACAAAATTTTGCGGACTGTTGTCCGTCGCCATTAGGTGTTTTGCGACGGATTTCCGTCGCCAATATTTGTCGCCCGATTCAATTTTCGTTGTAGTGATATGTTGTTTTGTTTTCTTCTAGGACTATCAAAATTGGTGGTTTGTGATATTCAAAGGTAAACATACTTACATCTCTATGACTCAATGTCTTATTTCTTTTATTATATAAAAAATCTTAAACTAACAACGATAAGGTTAACAATACAAAAATCAAATTCTACCATTTTGTTTATTAGTAATCATTCAATGAATTTTTTTGTAAGAATGATTCATGGAGAAAGAAGACTATATGTCTACCCCATCACCGAGAGAATTGTATGTGTAAATAATCATTCTTATCATGGTAAGTGTATTACGGTAAGGTAATAAGTGTATTAAGGTGTTAAATTAATAGTTTATTTTCTTATTTTTAAGTTCTATTGGTTATGAAGTACTATCACATTTTTAAACTTCACATATATGTTGTTTTGTTGTTATTTAGGGGCTACCAAAATTTGTGGAGTTGTCCTATTCAAAAGTGAAATTTACTTAGATTTTTATTATTTAATGCACTATTTATTTCATTATTTAAGAAAAAAATTAAATTAATATAATCATTATGTAAATATTAAATAAATCAAATTCCACCATTTTATTTGTTATTAATCGCTAAGTGGATTTTTTTTGTAAGGATGGTTAATTAATCATTTGAGAAAGAGAACTATATGAAGAAGAGAATCCTAGAATTGCTTAAACAAATACTCCCCATATTTCCCTCAATACTATATTATAAACTAACGACATGAATGTTCATGATTAATTATTTTTAGTTTCAAAAAAAAAAATTAGTATTTCATAAACTTTAAAATGTATGTGTTTTTTTGTAAATTTTATTTACATGAATAATGGTCATATGTACATTATTATTGATATTTATGCCAACAATATAGTTAGAAGGCTACTTAAAGCATTTAATTTTAATCAACATGTCATAGTTATATTGGTTAATACATAATTCATCTATATTATTGATTATTAGATTATTCATTTATTTTTATAATATTGTAAAAAGACAAGACTAAATATCTTATTAATACCGAAAAATTTGATAACCCTTAAATTTGAACAAAACAAACGCGTACGACGAAATTTGAAAATGTGACGAATATCTCATAACCCAACAATGAAACTTACATAAAAATAATAAAAAAATGATTTAATCAATTTAAAACCTTAATACACTTAACTTGATGTGAATAGATACATAAGACATATTAGTGACACATGCAATTCAATTGACAATATGGATAGAAAAAAAAATTGCTTACAAATTTTTGCCCCTATCAAATATTATAAACAATTAGAGATATGTTTTATGACTTTTGAGCGTTTTTTTCTATTATTATCAAATTTAAGATAGACATAAATATTAATCAAGGTTCGTGACTTTTGAGCATCAAAGTTAAAAAGACAATACTAAATATCTTACTATGTCATATTGTCATGTGTTACTAAAAAGACAAATCTAAAATCATGTGTCACATGCTTATTAATACAAAATAAAAATAAAAAATGTTAATTGCAAAGAAAAAAATAAATTAACACAAACGATTTAGTTTCCTTTCCTAAATTTGGTTATTAACCTAAATATTTATTTGACTTTTATTTCTTTTATTTAATAGGATGACTTTTTGGTTTTCCTCACGAATTCACCATTTGTAGTAGGCTACTATTTAACTTAATTTATCATTTTTGCAAAATTTAAAATTTAGGATTTTTGACAAACTGATATATTAAGACTAGTATTTATTAAACTTGATAAATATGCTACTATCAAAAAATATGATTTTATAAGAAACAAAATATTGAGATAAAAATCCCTCTAATTTAATTAAAAAATATGGTTTAAGCTATTTACACTGGGAATTTTTTCATTCTAAAAAAAAAAGAAAAAAAAAATCAAACATTATGCATTAATTTGCCCTTTCGTCTTCACTCACTAACTTCATATAGCTAGATACCAAAGGGTCGTTGAAGCTTTTATATAGAAATTTTTGGTACATAATTATTTATACAATCTAATCTAATTTAAAAGCAACCTTAAACATTTAATTTTTTGCCACATAACAACTACACTAAATTATTAAAAAAATTACATTAAAAAATGTATTAATATTTATTTTGTTCATATTCATGGACTATGTTGTTGGTGGTTTTGAAGGTAAAAATTTATAATTATAGGATCAACAATGTAGAATTTAATTTCCATTTATTTATTATTTATGTTTCGTCAACGACTGTTGACACCTTCTTTTTTAAAAAAAAAATACATGTTATTAGTATATTAATCAAATTAACAACTAAAGTACAATATATAGCTTTAATAATAAATTTGAGCTGTCAAAGAAATAAGACATTAACTATCTAACTTTTTGTATTTCAAGACTATATATTTTTAAATGGATAAACTAATTGCTCGGACAAATCTTAACAATAGATAAAAGAATGAAACTAAAACAGATAAACCCGTGAATTTCACGGGTCACAAACCTAGTTCCCTTTTATACTTCATTATCTTTACCTATGACACATTCCCTCCCCACTTGTTATATTATACAATATTCTTTTGTGATTAAGTTAAAGGTAATATGTCAAAATGAGAGGTAATTTGACAAGAAAATATAATTTTATTACGCAAATTTCATTTTAAATGGATCTTTTCCTTCCGAAATTAAAACAGAGAAAATATTGTTATTTATAACAAAAAGTGGTTATTTAATAATAAAATATTGTATCTAAATTTATAAACTAAAATTGTTCAAATTTATTAGAAAATTATTTTTGTATTTTTTTTAAAAAAATTGTCACATATTCTCGGTCTAGCTGTAGTTAATCATATAATGTCATTATCCACTATACGACTTATTCATTACCAAACCACGGTTTATTTAAGATTAAGATGAAAGATGATGCATTTGAAAACACATATCCTCATGATTCCATTCTATTGTTTGACATCTAAGCCTGAAAAAAACAGTTTAAATTAAATAAACGAAACCTTTTTTGTCCATAAAGAATGGATTGTGACCGATCATTAAATTAGCATGATATGATACAAAGGGTAGAAAATGTTATCTATTGTGACTCGTTTTGTAACCAAGTGCATGGATTAAGTTTTGTATTGTACATTTGTATCAGTGGATCGTCAGTTGAGGTACAAAAGTAACCTTAATCTTAGATAGTGGTTGACTACAAGTACTCCATACGATGTACAAGTAACAAGTGTATAACTTTCTTTTCTACTCCGTATACAAGAGTCTCGATTTCCATTTTTGTTTAGTCATAATACTATTTTATTGTCCATTTTTGATAAATTTTTATACTTATTTTAATTACTTTAACTCACAACAATACCCCACTTTACCCACAACACTACTTATTTTAATCACTCTACCCATAATATTAATCAACTAGCTTAGAACCCGTGCAAAATTGCACGTGCATGCATAAAAAATATATAAATAGTCTTTTGAATTTATAGCTATACTTTTTCAGTAGGTCTCTTGAAAGACCGCCTTTTAATAAGCTTATTGAGAGACTATTGTATAAATTTAAGAAAAAGTGGTACTAAACCTAATAAAATAGGTACAAATCATGATTAAACATAAACTTAGTACATTTATTAGGTAAATCGGTACGAAATTACTATGTTACAATCAATCACAAAAGGGTTACGGAATACAAATAAAAAAGTACAAAAGAATGGTCTCTCAATAATTTATTGAAAGACCGTCTCTCTCAAGTTTTAGTGATACTTTTATTCAATATTATAGTATGAATATAAAATATTTTGCACATTCAAATTAAAGTACAATATTGAATTGAGATTGAACATTTATAATTCTCCTAACATTCAGATAAAATTCATATATAATTGGTATACTAATCGGTCATAATTTCGTATGCAAGTGTGTCATATCTTCACCCAAGCATTCATAATCCCATATGCTTAATTATACTCATATCTTATTTCATATCGATGATAACTTCGACAGTAAACGAAATACACTCGTCCCATAACTTTTATAAATCATTAGTTAAAAAATATCATTAATTCTTAAATCACGAAAAATGCAAACATATTTGATGTGTAGGTGGGCATCCCGTCCCATTATCCATCACGGATTCACGGGTGAAATATGTGTACTTGTATCCCTCTGCAAATGCTATATCCATACTCGCCCCATCGGGGCTGTACCTGTACAACTAACATCTTTAATTTTTAGTAATAATCACAAAATAGATGATCCAAATAATTATAATTATAATGTACACATGTAAAATAAGTATTGTCTTGCATAAGAGATATACATGTGATGTTTACGGATCATTGTTTCCTTATGTTTTTAACACTACACAACAATCTCCCTGTAATTTTAGTGACATAGTACGATATGGATTGTATGAAGTTAAATTAAAAAAAAAAACATGGTAGAAACAGGCCATATGAAAGAATAATTTTTATAATTTTAAAAATACGAAAATAATAATAAAAAGTTTATATAATCTGCTAATTATTTTTTTTCCTAATCTGTTAATTTAATTTGATAGTAAATCTTGTTAACCAATTGTACTGTTAATCTTATCTGTTATTATAAATTCTCTTGCTTCGCCTATTTTAAATAGTTAAAGGCTAAAACTTGTTACTAATACCCATATTTTGGGTGAGGGTATGTAGATTTTTTGTACACTTTTTTACACTAAATTAATATAAACTTCTTACCCAACACCTTTAGTAGAATATGGTTATGATGTTGAAAAACACACATAAATAATTGGGTAATTATAGGCTAACTATATATACCCCTATTAAAAAAAATTCCCCACAAACTATAAGTATGACGTATGGTACTCTTACATAATAATATACACATAAATAATATGAAATAGTATAATTTATTGTATCAAATTGTACACGGTTTTACCATATTCGTAATGTACTCTTACATGATATTTATAATTTATTTAGTAGTTAGTTTTTTTTTTATAATTACAATTGATAATATATGATACAACTTTTCTTAATAGTGTTATATTTATTCAATAGTGTTTTGCGAATAATAATAATATATTTTATAAAGAATTTTATCCCGTATATTTGACGGTTCATAAAAGATTGACTCAAGATTGCTTGTTTTTTATTGATTGGTTCTTTAAATAAATATTATTTGCCCTTTTTCGAGTGTATTTTTTTATTGATTATTTAGAGATTAGTTGACGTTTTTTTCTTGAGGGTATTTGTTTAATTGTTTATTAATAATTATGTAAACATTCTTTTCCTAATTTAATATATATTGGAAGGAAAATGAAATTCACCAAATTAGTTGTCGTGTATTTTATTAATAATTAACTAAATATTCTTTTTGAAAGTTAATATAGATGGGAAGAAAATAAAATTCAATATATTAGTTGCCGATTTTTTTAGTTTATTTTATAGATTAATTATTAAAGAATATTCAAAGAATGATTTGGAAAATATTGTATCATTTATATTTAGTCATTGATATCATATGTTAATACAAATTTAGTTAATAGACTATTTCTATAAATAGGGAGGATAGTTAGGCGGGAAAAGCAATTTGGGAGAGTGAATGTGGGGTTGCCACGTGTCTAGTGGTTCTTCTTATATACTTATATATAGATAATACTTTCTCTTTCTTTAATCTATACTTATCACATACAATATTTTACATTATTTAATTCGATTCCTTAAATATTGTGTCATTGTTCAATTTGGACTAGGGTTGGCAATGGATAAGGTCTGGGTAGGGTCCAGCAAGACCCGGACCCGACCCTGAGTCACATACCTTAGACCATACCCGACCCAGACCCTAAGAGTCTGAAATTAATGGACCCATACCCGACCCAGAGGGTCCAGTGCCGAATAGGGTCTACTTTTCTTCTTTGACTAAACAATTTTTTCCCTAAATTATATCAATTACCTATTAGTCGAACTCATCATTTTCATCAAATTCTTCATTATTCTTAATAATTATTTGGATATGCGTATAGATATTAGTGATAACTAATAAAGGTCATCTGTATGTGTGTGCTATTTGGGTTATTGTCGTTTGTATGCGTATTTTTTTTTTAAATAAATATAAGGGTCTAAGGGTCGGGTAGGTTCCCAACACCAAGACCCGGACCCGGACCCGGAGTTTTTATATAAGACCTATACCCGATCCATACCCGAGCGGGTCTCAAATATTCAGACCCATACTCGACCCGTTAGGGTCAGACCCTAAGGGTCTGGGTTGGATACCCGACCTGCTGTCATCCCTAATTGGAACTCTTATGTAAAATATGAAGGAGTATTACAATTTGGATTAGCCTTTCTCGGTGTGTTGTGCTACCTTCTATAACTCAAAAATTAAGAAAATGAAGAGAACCGAAAACCACCGTATATAATTTTCGGAAAATGATGAACATTTTGGTGTTGAAATAGTTTGAAATAATACAAAGGCTAATGATGTTGTATAGAATACATTACATTATAGAGTAGTCTTCCATTATATTGTCCGCAAGGGAATCTCCATACTTTCTCCACTCCTTATACAGCATTATAGTCATTAACTCCATGTTCACTATCTTTGTGATTATGGTGTAAATAATCACTACGTATATGAGATTATGGTGGTAATTAATCAACATAAATGTGAGATTATTGTGTTACTTGATTAATATAAGTATGAGAAGTCTGTGGTCTCTTAATACACATCTTCCATATATCATTTATTAATTCTCTATATTAATTTTGAGCATATCCTATGTGACATTTGGGGACGATGCCTATATCGATTTGTACCGTAGTCTGGGCAATTTCGATTCTCATTTAGTGTTTTTCATACCATGACACAACAACTTATACTGTATTATCTCAATATATTTTCGCTCCTCCAGTGACTCATATTCCAACAGAAATGAAATGATGATTGACAATATTATTAGTAGAAGACAAATATAATTCACTTATATCTAACAAATAAATAGGGAGTAGTAATACATAATTAAAATGGAGGATTTAATGTAGTACGGAGTAGATAATATCCGTGGTTCGGATTTTTTTTTTTCAAATGAGCGTATTATGTCGCGGATGAGAATCGAACCCCAAACTTCACATGCTCCGGAAACTGTGGTGTGCAAAAAACGGAGGCGATTAAAAGGTCAAAATGTCAAGGGTCCATGATGATCAGTGTTTACATATGGGTGTCAGGCGATCAATTCTGTTTGTTCCCTAAAATGCTTAACTATGATTGCACCATATTCTATAGGTGGGACTACACCGTCTCTCAACGCAAATTCTCGCTGAAGACGGACATTATCCGTCATAAAATAAAGATGAATAATATCTCTCTTATAATATTCAAGTGCTCATTAAATAGAACTTAAATGAAATATCCCACTTGCCTTTTATTATGAGAGGAATATTATCCGTCTTCAATTTGTGACGAGTAGCAGTCGTATTTGAATGAGACAAACTGATTTCCTTGTTGATGCGTATACATTACCAAACCTCCTTACTCCTGTCCTCACTCACGTGTCTTCCTACAAATAAAGCTTACTTTCTTTCAATAATAAATAATATCATTGGACTATAAACTATGATAAATATATATTTATGTGTAAATGATCTAGATGAATTATTATACATTAATCACGTACTAGATCAGATATGATTAACAATATACGGTGGATTAGTTTAATGACAAACGTAGGTATTAGACAAACTTAATCATACAACATTAATTATTGTGCCTACCTCTCATTAATTAACCATTGTCCCATTATTATTGTATCATCAAACAACTATATTAAACATAGAATGCATGTGCATGTTAGTGTGTGCTTAGCCCAAAAAAAAACCACCCGATAGACTATTGGGCCAGCAGGAGGATGTAGCCCATGAAGCGAAAAGGAGTGTCGTTGATAATTGGTTGCCACTTTGACCCACACTACAATCATTAATTCGATATAATTTTACTAAACAATTTGGCGCTCACCGTGGGGCACAGTGAGCATTCCAAATATCACCTCGTCAAAAAATCATGTCCGGAACCAAGACAAATCCTTCCAGTTCCTATAGCATGGCAGCCCTATCCAGTGGATCCAACCCGACTGTATCAGTTGGTCCCACAGGAACACCCTCCACCATGAGCCAAGTCGCAACCCCAAAAGTTGCTGCCTCATCCGGCCCCTTCTTCCTTATTTGTTATTCAAACAAGAGGTTCTAAATCCCTTACTTTCCCTCCCTTTCTTTTTCTTCTAAAACCCCCAATCCAAACACACCATTAATAAATGTCCAAAAACGACCATAGTAATAAATGGTTTGCAATTTTGCATGTTAAACCCGTATTTAAATAATTAAATATACATGTCATTACTCATTACTCAATAATTAGACTTGACAAATGGATCAGTCAAACCTATACCTGACAAACAGATCGGGTCGTGTCGGGTTCGCGGCCGTGTCACATGTAAACAGGTCACAAACCTTACGACCCAAACCCGACCCAATTAAATTCCGTGTCGTGTTCGTGTCGACCCACTTAGATAAATGGGTCATCAAGCCTCAACCCTAACCCGTTAATTTCGTGTCGGGTTCGTGTCGTGTGTTTCGTGTCATGTCCATATTTGAAAAGTTTAAGTATATTTATGTGATGGAAGATAAAAAAATTATGATTAATTTAGTAAACAGGTCATTCGTGTCGGGTTCGTGTTTAAAGAGCTCAACCCAAACCCGACCCAATTAAATATCGTGTCGTGTTCGTGTCGACCCACTTACATAAATGGGTCATTAAGCCTCAACCCAAACCCCCTAATTTCGTGTCGGCTTCATGTCGGATTTTCGTGTCGTGTCATTATTTGCCAGCTCTAGACTCAAACCGGAGCCGAATTGGCTTAGTTTATTTTCAGGATGTTTGAGGATTGGGTCATTTTGAGTTACGGATTTGTTAGTTGGATCATTTTGGAGACGTAACATGGTTGAGCATGGCAGCCCAATGTTATGTTCCATCTCTAAAATTCTCCCCCCAATTGAATTGTGTCACCTGCCTCAGCTGGATTTCCGGGAAAATTGGTGACGTCAATTGAATTGTACCCAGAAATAGTTGCAATGGATCCTCAAACAACTGGAAATACATCCTTTGGCTCTGGTATGGACATTTTCCCTTTTCTTTTCTACTACACCCATCATTCTCTTCCTTTAATAATCTCTGCTTTTCTATTGTATTCTTTTTCTTTGATTTATGCTCTTCATATTTTGATTCAGTTGTGCTTGTTTTGATTGTGCTAACCTTGTCGATTCATCACCCAATTCAAATTACCACCATGTCCTACTATTTTTCCGGTTTTAAGATTTAAGACGGATACTCCTTCTTTAGGGTTTAGGGTTTAGGGTTTAGGGTTAAGCAAGACTTACTGAGGATTAATTTATTGTCTACTGTATATGAGTGATACATTATGCTGACTAAATTCACCTTATCGTATAATGATCATTGTTGTTGAATTAGTCAGATTCATTCATTATAAATAATTATACATTCGGCAATGGGCTGTCTTTCTTTATGCTAACCTTCTCAATTAATCAACTATTTCAAAATGTGGCTATTTTCTAATCATGCTCACTTATTCATTAATTGGTAATAAGATTAGCTGATTTGAAATCGCATTGAGTGGCACATTTTGTTGACTTGGTTCACCCCGTTGCCAAGTTTGGGGCTTTTGGTTTGGAGCCAGAATTTACGATTAGGAGGGGCAAACAAATCTTAGCGGGGGCGAACAAGTAATGTCATATCGTAAACCTGAAAAAACCGGAAATTGTAACTAAATACTTCAGAAATTTTCCTTGGCCAGCAGAGGCGAGCACCCCTGCCCCTAAGTCCGCTACAGTCATGTTTGACTCAGCTTAAAGTGCATAATATAGTGAAATTATCCGACCAAAAGACCCATTACCATATCTAAGGCATGTACACTTTTAACACTTTGAATCGCTCTATCTAATACTTTTTCTTCAGCTTGAGAATGTTGGGAGACCTAGTGTTTGTGTTTACTGACAATACTGATCAATGAACTGGTGTCTCATGTTTTCATTGTTGATTTAGTGAAATTATTGAAGGCAGTGTCAAAGAAAATATGTTAGTCGAGTAAACAAACTAAATAGCAATTGATTTATATGGAGTAATAACTCTATCCTCCAAGTGTCCGATATTTCTTTTCTCGTGAGCATGGTCAAGGACTATATGTATCGAAGATGGCACTGCTTGAAACATGCAAGATAATAACAATGTCATTTTACCAGTTGTAGTTGTCTGTCTGTTTAATAGCGAAAAGGCTGTGGTTCTGGAAAAATAAACCTAGAGGGGTTAGTGCGTCCGAGGGGGGAATGTAGACCCCTGTCCAAACTTCAAAGGTGATGATAGAAAACAGGGTTGGAAAAAAGAGTTAGAACATTAGGAATCTGGTTCTAGTTATGAGGATCTTGATTCAAATGAAAGCTTCCTCATTAGCTATCTATATACATTCTACTTTATGGACATTCAGTGAGTAGTTTTATGGCTTATTGTCCTCTGCTCGTGCTTTTGTTCTCTGTTCATTCAATATTTTTTTTCTTGTAAAATAACACACGCTAACTTTCTCATGTTTTTGGTGCGGTGGTGTAGCAGTGTAGCATGATAACAATTTGATAAAGCTTGGGCAAGAAGTAGAATGTAATATAGGAAATTAAGGAAATTCGTATTAAGTATGGCTAGGTTTATTTCGCTCTAGATTATGATGGAAAAACAAAATGATCCACAAAAACTGGATACACTTCTTTTTATCTCGAAGGCACGGCCATTCTATGCTATTCTCGACTTTGTTTCTAACACAGGGGTAGGCTGCATATGCCCCGTCCTCTCTTACCCTGCAATTTGCAAAAGTTGTTGAGCCAGTGGAGTAATGTTGTTGTTATATGGTTACGGTTTATTGTCATAGCACACATGTTTCATGTTGTATATATAGACATTTTTCTGAGTTGGACCTAGACTTTATGCTGTTTCTTTCTTTTATTTACCTTTTGTAGATTCTGTTCTTTTTTGTTCTTATTGTCTGTTTGCTGAATATATGCTACGAACATTGCTTCTCCCAGATGCTTTGAAGTACCAACTAAGTTCTCTGGCCGAGCAACAGAAGTTTGCTGCATCTAACAACGTCATAAAAGAAAAGCCTGTGGATTTCTTACAATCTTTCTATGGTACGTTGACTACATTCCTTCATTTTTGAAAACTCATGTGGTAAATGTGTAGGCGACAATGGAACAGATTATACCTTCAGTCATTTGAAATATCAAATGCAGTTTTTTCTTACCAGTATCCCCGTAGAGATTGGTAAACTTCTGGGTAGAACACGGGTGTCTGCTCTTGTGAATAGCGTAATCCTTTAGCAAATTAAAAATTTGTATGCATAATGATTATCAGCCTTCAGTGTGTGTCTATTATCACCCGTCTTTCTACATTTTCCTTGAAAAAAGGCTGCTGACAAATGTTTTTTCTATTTTGGTCTTATAATGTTGGACCTTGTATATAATTCGTCCTGTTCCAATGTTTTTTCTTCCTCAAAATTTGTCATGTTCTAATTTTTTATGCTGAGTTTTAGGTAGAAATTATCTTGATTGAAATCAATCTATAATATCCTTCACAGATGGTGCCATTGCTGGAGCTGTTGCTGGGGTTGTTGTTGAAGCTGCCTTATATCCAATCGATACAATTAAAACTCGGCTGCAGGCAGGTCTATAACTATAACATTTGTGTTCACTTTTAAAATTATTTGGCTGAATACTGATATTTACAACAAGAGCATTACAATTGAGATGGGTCCTACAACTGACTATTTTTGGAACAACCTAATATTGAGGTGGGCTAATAAAAATGAAATGGTCTCCACTCTTAATTGTGACAGAGTGTTTTATTTATTTATTCCATTCATATAAATACCTTCAAATACTTCCTCTCTTTTTAAACTCCTTAAGAACCAACTCTTAAATGTCTTAATGCATGATTATGTATCTGTTATTATTATTGAGAACTTGAACAAATTAATTTTTTTTTTTGGCGGGGCGGGGGGAGGGGGGGGAGGGGAATATGAACATTGCAAGGTTTTTTTGGATGTTTATGCGAAAATGTAGCATCAATAGTAGCCATAGTAGGAATCAAATTCTTCCGTCCGTGTTTTATCTTCCCTTGTACTTGAGATTTTAACTAAACTTAACTGCCAAATAGAACTTTGTTTTAATATTGACAAGGAACTGCGTGGGTTGTGTGAAGAATATGATCCCAAGCAATTTATAAAAGTTGAGGTTTTAGTTTATCTAGTCC
Source organism: Silene conica (assembly GCA_029255685.2). Lineage (NCBI taxonomy): Eukaryota > Viridiplantae > Streptophyta > Magnoliopsida > Caryophyllales > Caryophyllaceae > Silene > Silene conica. The sequence goes on from CM055314.2 coordinate 2,497,004, forward strand.
AAGCAGTCGAGACTCAGGACTGCTTGGACTTCTTTCTTTCATCACTCAAGGCCTTTCTTTTCAGATAGGAAAAATTGTATTGATGAATCAATTAATCAACAATCAATGAGAAAGTTAATCTCCCTAGTGGGATTTATATTGCCTATAAACTTTTACAAAACAGTCATGTTTCGGTGTCGCAGCCTTGATTTCAAACCATGGTATACAGACATAGTATTGAGGTGTGAAAGATGCCTTATCCTCATTCCTTTTCTTTAATATAGCGTGGATAAAGTCAGCCAATATCGCCTCAAACTGCATCCAATCAATACTTCCCAATAATAATATTGGCCAAGTATTTTAACTTCTTTCTAGTGAACGGTACAAAGTGTTTCTTTCTTCCAACTTTTGGCAGCTCATGGTGGAGGGAGAATCATTCTGAAAGGCCTCTACTCTGGACTGTCTGGAAATTTAGCTGGTGTCTTGCCGTAAGTATTTTTCTTCTCTCTTTCTATTTTTTATTGTTCTGTTGTATGCACATGCATGAAACTTGTATGTATGATCTGTGATGAAGATGGGAAAGTTCATATTGTGTACATGCTGTATAAAATTCTGAAGTCCCAACATTATCTAAATTAGATTCTTACTTCAGTGTGCTGTCTAAAGCTTCAATAAAATTTTGTTGGCTCAAATGCTGAAATTCAGATAATATGGTTAACTGCCATACTGTTACCTTTATTATTAGTTGCAATCACTAAACTTTCATACAATTTTTGGAAAATTACATTATTCTCTTGTACGACATTATCTCACTGCCGCAATGGCTGCCGCCTTTGGTGAAGTTATGAAGCTGGATGCAGGCAACCTTATTCCTAGGTTGATTACATGAAATGAGGTTTTCGTTCGAATTTACATGGTTCGGCTGCTACTTCTATAACATTCTGTTTAATTTTCTTTTTGTTCACTGCTTGACTGATGTCTAAACTTCTAGTCGAGTGTGTCTTTTAACCATCCACGACTTTTCAAACTTCTATTTACTTTCGAAACTGGTACTATTTTTTTTCTATCTTCTGTTACTGTACTTCTCATTGCCTATTAATGTACTATAGCCCTGGAAATATCGTTATTATGTGACCTTGCATCGTTGACATAATTACAACGCATGAGGATGACATACACCAACCTTTTCAGGGCCTCTGCCATATTTCTTGGTGTGTATGAGCCAATAAAACAAAATTTGCTTCAGGCTTTCCCTGAGAAATTCAGTGCTCTCGCTCATCTTGTAAGTTTCCTAACTGCACTGGTAGTAAAGCGAAGTTTTTTTAGATTATAAATAAAGGCCCCAGTGCGAAATTATGCTTTTTCTCCAAGAAACCGCATCTTGCTCCTTATTTTTGTGGGAATTGGGGAATGGTTCATCATAGGTCATTTAAGCACTTTGTGATTTGTAGGATGTTGAATATGCCTGCTAAATTGTCTCCCATATTTGTGCTGTAAAAAGCACAATCTTCACTCCCCATTAGCGCGTCTTTTTTTTTTTTTTTATATCAAGGCTAAGTACTTGATGGTCTTTACTCTTTTGCTGGGAGCCTTTAGTTCTCACAGCAAGCACATATAATTCTTCAAGGCTTAGAAATTAAGAAGTAGATGTTGACATTTGGCAAAATGGGGATGCATTGTCATGGATTTCATTGTTAGCTATTATAGACTTGCGGAAAACAAGTGGTAAGTTGAAGTAGGAACATCTCATAGTTAACAAGCCTGGTTGACTACATCTACAATGGGTATTGTCTTTAGATTCACTGCATCAAATCCTTTCGCAAGAGGAAGCTGAAGTTGGTTTGTCCAGTGCAGAAGGACTTTAGACTAGCTATCACACAAACTTCTTCTGAAAAAAATGGACCAATAATTTGAAATCAAGGATTATTTATGAGAAAAAGAAAAAAAGGGGTCTTTAGATAGGATTTTTTTACCGGGGTTTGATGTGTCTTTGAGGATACCTTGTCCTCTTCGTGAACTCTTCTGTTTCCTTGTTCTTAATACAATTTTTTACTTGTATAAAAAAGGATTTTTATTAAACTTCATGAACCCATTGCTTTGATCGAGGAATTTGGAAGCGAGGTGAGGGAAACAGGGGATGCAATTTCCCTCATTGGGTAGCAAGCTGGGTTGGAGGGAAAGGGATGGATCCTTCTACAAGCCCAATGAAGAAAATTTTTGACGCTCTTTTGCTCTATTTTCCTTCTCTCCATCTCTGTTCCCCCTTCCCTCCAAAAAAGTTATCCAAACACACTGTTAGTCTGCAGGTGCTATAGCTGGAGCTGCTTCCTCTATCGTCAGAGTCCCAACAGAGGTATCAAGCTCCACCTCTCATTTTCTCTAGGGATACTTTTGTCTATGCACGTTAAGATCATTCAGCATAGTGTTCTAGGTTGTGAAACAAAGGATGCAGACCGGTCACTTTGCAACGGCTCCCAATGCAGTACGTATGATTGTCTCTAAAGAAGGGTTTAAAGGCCTTTATGCTGTAAGTCAGATTCTTTGACTGAACTGGAGAAGATCACATTTTGTTTCGGTAGTCATTCCCTTCCTGTTGCTTATGTGCACTTTTGATGTTTACCAAATATCTTTGCATAAAAACTATGCAGTCCTATCAAGTAATCCCTCCATTCATTCATTCACTACATTTTCCCATTTGGAACACTCAAACCATTTCATTACATTTCCGCTTGTCAATAAATTTTGACTATTCCACTTGCATCCTTCTGCTTTTACTTACGCACTCCATCTAGGCATCTACTACATATAAACCCTTCCCACTTTCCCCTTGCTCAAAATTTGTGACATTTGAAAATGTAGTGAATCCAGATGAATGAAGTATAATACAAGGCTAGTTAATTCTAAATTCTTGAGTTTGATGTATTCTTATCTGTTGCAGGGATATGGATCCTTTCTTTTGCGTGACTTGCCATTTGATGCCATTCAATTTTGTATCTATGAGCAGATACGGATAGGTTACAAGCTTGCGGTGAGCTTATCTGTTCTGTTTTGAGTGTTGAACTCATTGTGCTGAGATATCATTTTCATAATATTGTCTCTATACTTCTATAGTTATACCATGTTTACTGAAATGGTGGAATGAATTCTTGTCGAGTATGATTCATGAGTGTTAACACATTGTCATTTATGGTTGTTTCAGTAAGATAATAATATTCAAAAAAGGACGTGAAGTGAGCGACACCCATATACAGAAAGACACTATGGGATGACGCTCGTGTACAAAAAGAGAGCAATGTTATTAAGCTCTCAAGCTATCTTAGTAATCTTATCTTAGAAAGAAGAAAAGTCAAGAGTTTGTCCAAGGATAACTTGACCCCTAGAAAAAAAAGTCAACTCTAGCTAGTATTTCAACGGCCTCTTCAGAAGTTTGACAGAAATTTCTGCTTTTTATTGCAATTCGCAATATATCACAACTTTAACAATGTAGTGAACTAGTGATACAATTATGGAGGATACATGAAACATGATAGTGCAAGGAAGTCAAAAAAGAAGATACAATCTGCTTTTGTCATCTGTAATTGTTAGTTTTTTTCTTTTATTTTTCTTTTTGGTAGTTTGGGCTTTTTTTCCATTTCCAGTGGAGCCAAAAACTCATTACTTTCAGGTTGTGGATTATAATGGAATAAAGAAAAATGAGTCACTAAAGAAGTTGTACTTCTTTCTATTGTAAAGTACCAATCCTTCAATGAAGTTCTCCATGCAATTTTTATCTCGAGTCCTTCGGTAACAACCTGTTTGTGTTGCTAACACAAGGGTAAGGTTGCATACGTCCGACCACCCCTTACCCCACAGTTTTGCCCGAGCCCTTGAGAGTTGAGACACTGGGTAATGTTGTTTGGTAGTTTGGGCCATTGTGGGGAGTTATGTTGCATAGTTTTTTTGGAGACTATGTGTATTTGCCGTGTCCCACGACTCCACCAATGATATTAAATCTCGGTTTGAAACTTGATTTTGGAATCAGTCATTGTGACTTTACCTTTGTTATTGTCCTGTAAATGTGTCTGATATCGTCTCAAAATGCTGCTACGATAAACTTCAAAACTTTGTTAACTCCGCCGTGATTCGGTGTCGAGTTTTGTATTTACTACCATGGTTATTCACAACCTTCCCACCAACTATGGATGTTTATTATAAGAGTTGCTCAATCGCCAAAAGATATTCGTCTAAAATGATTGGATTTGCTGTGAATACAAGTAAAATATAGTTGTGTAATTATGTAAATTCATGATCATTTTTTCTTTCTAGCAAAGAATCTAAAATTGCTTTTGCCTAACCAAAAACTAACATTGTTTTGGCAGGCAAAGAGAGAATTGAATGACCCTGAGAACGCTTTGATTGGTGCCTTTGCAGGTAACTAAAGAATGTCAGTATGTCACTCAAAAGTAAAAATAAAATAAATGGGGTTCATTAGTGTCTAGATATGAAAGAGCTGTGACCGGAAAAACACTTCTCTTACGGAGTATTAAATTTTCCAAGTCTGGTTTGCCTTCAGCTGATTAAATTCCCAGTAGTTTAGAAACTTGGGCTAAAGCTTGAGTGCATGTACAGGAGCTATAACAGGAGCTATAACGACACCACTTGATGTTATCAAGACACGGCTAATGATTCAGGTATACTAACTCTCCGTTGTTTGTTTTTAACTCCTTAGAGAGCTGAGAGTTATGTTCCGCTTCTCTGTGTCAAACACCAATCTCCAGGGATCAACACAAAAGTACAAGGGCATATATGATTGCGTGAGAACCATCATGAGAGAAGAAGGGAGCCATGTTTTCACCAAGGTGTGTTACATATTTGTTAATGGGTTATGTGTTGTGTTACTTCGATTCTTCAAATTACTTAGTGTAATAATGTCCGACACTATGACATTGCATTTTTAAGTCAAAAACTTGAGATTTGCGATAAAGCAGCCAAGAGTGACACTTGAACTAGCAGCCTTGGTGAATCTTCGTAAACATGTTGAATAACGCGTGGGTATGAGATGTACTTTCTCTTCCTCGCCAATTGTTTACATATTCTATTTTGGTAGCCGATAGTTTAGTTTCCTTTTTAGGCATGTTTTGTGTACTGGAGAATGTGTGCGGGATTTTATTGCCCACATACATTTTCTAACATAACTAAGATGTAAGGCAGTTTTTCGTGCATTTGACCCCCTTATCCTGTTACATTGGCTAAACTTCAGATGCTGTAATCAGTCTTATTGCCAATTGTAGGGTATGGCGCCTAGAGTTATATGGATAGGCATAGGGGGTTCGATATTTTTTGGTGTTTTGGAGAAGGCGAAACGAGTACTTTCTCAAGGGAACCCGAGTATTCCAAATTCTGATTAAATTTGCGCTTGAGCAGTTTGACAGCAACTCATCCTTTTTTTTGCAATCAAGTGGTCACGGACCAGGAAACGATGAACATACTTTTGTCCTACCATTTTCTCTCGTTTCCCATTTTTTTAACTTATTTTGGCCATAACACCATGTTTAGTAGAACTTGAGAGATTGAGAGGAAATATTTGTTGCATTTGATTCAAATGTAATCTGGCTGTGCTTTGTTGAAACTACATCTTTCTGGATTTGTAAAAGCACTTGTTTTACAGGCTTTGGCTGATTAATGTGGCTGTTTATCAGATGAAGACTGTCTTTATCTTTCAGAGCTGTGTATTTTATACCGCCACATAGGTTTGCGCGGATCCTTGTCGTCTTACCGACTGAGCCTTTGAATGATGTAAAATGTAGAAGTGATGAGGGAAACGAAAAAGGGACAGTGCCGTCTCAATTCTAGAGTTGATACATTAAGACCTACATGTAAGACCGCCATTTCAATAGGTTAAGTACAAAAGGCTGGGCGACCTAGCCTGCTAAACAACCCTGGCTAGTTAGTGTGCAGAACCTAGGGCTGTACAATGGGCCGGTTCGGGGTGGGCCGAAAAAAATCAGCCCTGGCACGGCCCTAAAACAACATAGGGTTGGGCTGGGCCAGAAAAAGTCGGCCCTGGCCCTGGCCCTAATTTCTACAGGGCTGGCCCTGGCACGGCACTACAACAATACAGGGCTGATAATAGGGCCGGGCTGACAAAATCCGGCCCTGGCCCTAACCTCTACAGGGCTGGCCCTATGTGGGCTAGAAAAAGTTGGCCCGTGTTACAGGGCCGGGCCGGGCCGGGCTGACCCGCACTTTTGTCCAGCTCTAGCAGAACCCAGCGCCAAATCGATGACTGATACAATCCGATTTATCCCAATCCGATCTTATCTTAAATTGACCTAGCTGATTGAGAAGAAGCTGTATAATGATCCCACAAGGATCAACTTCAAATTTGACACAAATTTTAAGCTAGGGAGAATAAATTGACAATGATGAAATTTTAAGTTACGGAAAGTGTCAGTTGAACCTCTATATTTTGGGTAATTGTGAGATTAATTCCCTTTAAATTTTGAAGGAAATTATAGTCGTATTTAAATAGTGGCACTCCATGCATAGTACCATTAGGGATGGCAACAGGTCGGATTTGGATCGGGTCCAGTAGGATTCAGATCCGATCCAGATCTAGCGGGTCCAAATATGTGAGATCCAGATCCGGGTCCGTTACGGGTCCAAGTTTCTAGCCTCATATTATAAAAAAAAAAAAACTCATGAGTCATAACACTATTGTTATCCATTTTCCGAAATACAATAAAATGGAAAAGTAGCTAGTAACATGACAATTATGTTCAATCAAATATTACAATAGTAATTATTATGACCAAGTTATCCAAACACAAAAGAAACAAGATAGCTAGGACGTAAAACTTCATGTTTTTAATATAAAAACGGGTTCAGGGCCGGATCTGGATCCTTCAGGGTCTGCATAGGAGGATCAAGATCCAGATCCGTTTTAAAAATAATGGATCCAGATCCAGATCCGACCCGGATCCAACAGGTCTGAAAAAATGGGATCCAAATTCAGTCCATCAAGGTCGACTCTTACGGATTTGGATCGGATTGAGGTTCCATTGCCATCCTTGGTAGTTGGTACCATGTTAGAATTGTTCCTATTTACTTGGTAAAGATACATAAAAGGCAACATGTTCATTGCTCATTGTTCATTAAATCACATTGCGACTGCATTTATCCTCAAAACTAGACTTCCATATGTGGATTGTGGCCTGCCCTGCTCCCTGTGCCTCTAATTTCCACACAAGAATAAAAGTACATAAAAAATGACAAATTGATTTCCAAATTATTAATGGTCCCCTTCCCTTGTATGTGTCCTAAATGCAATCATTTGATACTATAGTTTCTTTTGTTCACTACAATTGGTACTTATTTTCATTATTAATTGCTAATTTTAAAAGGAATGTGAGTTTGTTCGACGTGGGGCAATATCGGGGATATTATTATGTACCAAAAAAGGGTAAACCTCATGAAATTAGATGCGATTAGGAATGGTCATTGGTGTGGGTTGGCACTTTTGATCCGGACCCGACCCGTTACTGAACCCGTGCCATAACCTATCCCGGCTGACCCGAGTCAAGACCCGCCTCGGCCTGCTCTTGTTAAGGTACCGAGTCCAGGTTCAGGTCCAGGTCCAGTCCAATTTCTGGAACCCGGTCCAGCCGATGACCTGTGAGTATGACCCGCCAAACTCACCCCGCTGACCCGCCATAAAGTGGTCGTTGAGTGAATTGAAATAATTGATTGAATTGATTTAGTGAAGCCCGTTATAGCCGTTACTACTAAGTACTACCCCTTATTTTGTTTTAAATCACAAATTTTTCCTACAATACCCCAATAAACAACACAATTATCACACAACTCATCTACTCTCTTCTAGTCTATAAAATTACGTAATTTAATTAGAAGTTATCGAATGTTATCGAATGTTTGTCATTTTAATTACGGAATACGGAATAAAATATAAACCTTATCGAATATATGTCGTTTTGTAAACGACCTGGCCCAGACCCGGTTCCAGACCCACCAATAATACATCCCGGGCCGGGTTTGGGTTACGCTTTATGCACACCGGCCCGACCCGTCCTGGACCCGCCACGACCACCATACCATGTCCCAGTCCCCATACACCGAACTCGCATTGCCCCTACCCTTCCTCTACCCGCACCATTGACCAGCCCTAGATGCGATGAGTCTTTCACTGTTGGAGCGTGCCAGCTTGCTCCACATTCATATTTATCTTTTCTTAGGGTCAAAGTTATTATAAATATAAAAAATTTAATTAAAATAATGAGATAGATTTTTTTTACGAGAGTAACACATGAATCATAGTCCCATAGCCTCATACGATGCGCAAGCCGCAAACATAGTATACTAGTAACCGTCTTAACCTATAATAACGACCAATCAGTCTGTCTTTTCCTACCCACAAAGTCACAAGGATAATAATTGACCCGACCGTTACAAGCTTGTGATGGATATGTCATAAGAATTTGTGTATATGGATAATGGATAATTAACATTTAATAATTTGACAAGTTTTATACTAGTAAGTTGTACCTTTTACATTTATGTTTATTTAAAACAATTAAGTCAATTTTAGATGATGAATTAAGGCATATTTCGCAATTTGTAAAAGTATGATAATGGACTCAACTAACTATTCTCCACTAAACTTGGATAATTCGTCAAAAATATCACATTAATCTATCGCATGCAACGAAACAGAGTAGTATAATATGTGTGCAATTAAAATGAATGATAAATTTTGTCAAAAGGGTATTTAAGTAATTTAAGTAGGGAGCATATCTCAGTTCAGATCCCATATCTTAACACAAATTCTTATTTGCAACGGCACTATCCGTCGCAAGCTTGTGACGGATACCGTTTTCTCTCACAAAATACCCACTTTTTCTCTCTTTCCAACACTATTCCTGTGGTCCCCTTTCTCCACTACTCATTTTGTATCCATTTTATCTCACAAAATATCCGTCACAAATGGTGACCCGTCGCAAGCAAGACTTACTAATATCTTAATTAACAATGGAAGAAGAGGACAAAATGTAAAGGATGATGGTACTATTGTTGTGTTGCCAAATGAATATAAGTGTTTGAGAACAAATAATAATAAATACTTGTTGTATAGGGAAGGAAGCTTTTTATTGCAAGATTTAAGAGGCCCAGTTAGTCTTGCTTGTGACGGGTCGGGTGGAGAGACGAATAATGACACTTATAAAACGAGTAGGGGGACAAGGTGGGGCACCCCCACCCATGTGCTTCCCTCTCCCCTCTAAATAGGCATTTTGTGAGACAAAATGGTATCCGTCTTCTCCTTGTGACGGATACCCTTCGTCTACCACGAGAATTTGTGTAAGAGGCAATGCAATATTTGATAGCAAAATAGATTTTACATCCCTATCAAAAAAGATGTGAATTAGAAGATGTGTACAAAATAGTGACAAGGTCCCCTAAAAGTGATTATAAAAGTAGCACATGAAGCAGCCTTTTGACAGTTTGACACTATTCCTTAAATGAACAAGCTGTTTCTCAGCAATGCAACTCCTATACTCCGTACTATCTACTGTCTATACTACTGTACTATATACGGAGTATCTATTACCAACACAAAATACAATTTAAGTCGAACACTATCCGTCATAAGCTGAAATCGATAGCATTTTTATTACGATATTGGTCTATACTAGGCCATTTATTGTTAGGGTTCTATCATTCTAGGATTTTATTTATAATAACTCGTCGCTTAATAAAATCCTAGAATGATACTCCGTAGAACCTTAATGATAAATGAGCCTAGTATAGGATGCTCCATTTCACCCATTTGCCCCTCACATGTCTTATTGTGAAAGAGACACTATTCATTTTCAGCTTAATTGTACAAATAGTGTGTCTGCCACCAGCAAAACATTTTGCTATGCCACTTACCAACATCATCATCTTAAGATCGAGGTTAATTATTTGGTGACTATGTCAGGCCGAAATGTACTCTGTTACTTGAAAAATGCCTTAAAATACTGTAATATTTAAGACTATAAACATCCTTATCGCTTATCATTAACGTACAAATAAAACCGTGTCATAAGGTATAAATTTGTCTAAATATGGCATTAGTTTGAAATAAGATTTATTTAATTTATACGAGTTTTTTTTATTGTTAATAGGGTCGTTTATGACCATCCCCAAGCAAAAGGTCGATTTAATCGAGTCAATAACATATTAACCCTTAATCTCACCTTATTGACATTGACCCTCTATTACCCTCCCAAGCAAAAGGTCGATTTAATCGAGTCAATAACATAGTTTATCTTTTCTTTTTTTTTTCCTTTTCTAATTTGTAACCAATGAGGATGTGACACATAAAGGGTCAATAGGTGGGTCAATTTCCTTCACCTTGGGTCGCAAATTGACTCTCAACATTCATGGGTCAATACTAATTTGCTATTAATTGTAATTAACTTGACCCAAGTAAGCAATTGACCTAACAATTAACCTTGCTTGGGGATGGTTATGGTCAAGAAGGGCATCACGAATAAGACATTTATGCAAGATTCCTAAAACATGATTATAATATTGATGGAAATAAAGAAATTTAAGGTAAAATGGAAAAAAACATAAAAGGGTAATAATGATGAAGTTACTGAAACAAGGTAGGGTGACAACAAGAGTGCATAAAAGCAGCCGCCCCCTTGTTTTGGTACTTCAAAATTCAAATTTCCTAGCCTAGGTATTTTTTAATAATAAACTAATTATTTATCAATTTATTGGATCCTTTTATTAATAAGTTTCGATTTCGTAATTTTAATGTTTTGGTTATTTATATGATTTTTTCAATGTTATTGCGAATTTATTATTAGGTAAATGTTAGCAAAACTAGACCCGTCTCTTTAAATTGATCGATAATTATCTTATACTCCGTATCTAGTTGTGTCACTCTTCGATCAAGTTACGAGAGATATTGTAACTAAAAGTAAACAAATTATTACAATGAAGACAATAATATATTATTATCGAAGTTTACAGTTCTCTTGCCTAACTATGTTTATTGTTTAGGGCTAAGGCCGTATTCTTTTGGACTTAATTTCAATTCATTTCAATTCAGTTCAACTCTATTCAAATCAATTAAACTTTATTCATTTCAATTCAATTTAATTCAGCTCTTTTTCACAAATTAACTCATTATTCTAGTTCAATTCAGTTCAGACAGTTTCAGTCCAAAAGAACACAATCTATGTCAAGCTCAAAGATTCGATAATCTTGAAAACATACTCGATTAAAAAGACTAAAGTAACCCGATTAAAAAGCATACTCGACCTGAATCCGATCCGTCGGAATCTTATAACTTTGGTTAGTAGAGAAAGTTTAAAAAACGTGAAAGATACGCGTTATAAAATGGTGGTAAATTGGTGGACTGTTTTAGTCCCGACCACCACTGCCAATTACGGCTTCTTCCTGGTGAACCATATTCTTCACCTTAATTCTGACTCTCTCTTTATTTACCAGACTTTATTTGGACCATTTCTTTCTTGTTCCTTTTTTAACCCTTTCATAGTTTCATGGTAATTAAAAGTAATTTTTTTTTTAAAAAAATACATATTATTAAAAAGGTGAAAATTTTAGAAAAATGTTGAAATACCGGTCAACCATAGACATGGGGAAGGATTATTGGTTCCACTATCAAATCGTTTATATCACGGAGTTAAGGTAGAAGTGAACTGAATTAAGCTACAAAACCCTAATTAAATTGAACTGTTTAAAAAGAGCTCAATAAAGTGAAATTAAGTCTAAAACACATACTCCGTACATGATACATGGCTTATCATATAAAAGTGTTAAAATATACTGTATATGTTTAGTAAGTTTTAAACAGTTTACCTCATTTTCTATTAATAAATTTTTTCATTCCACCTTTCTCGTGTTAGTTACCTCCCAATTATTTATTTACGTTTTTTATTTATTTGCTTCTTGTTCTTTTTGCACAAAAACCTAAAAACGGAATAAATCAATTAGGATAATAATTGGATTAAATTGAATGTGAAAAATCAAATTACTTGCAAAAATATCCTTAAAATATAATGATAAACCGAACCGCGTTGTCAAAACGGTTCGGTTAATCGAACCTTAAAAATGTACGGTTTTTCGGTTCGGTTATACCCACTTTCTCCTACAAAACGCAATGTACAGGTTCCAACAAAAGCGGACAAAACTACCCATCCAGTATCCAGTATCCACGTACCAAGTCTAACCCGAAAATTTGAAATCAAACTTGCCCCACAAAAACTTAACAACACGCAAATCAAAGTTAGTAGAGATCCGACCCAATCCAAATTAGGTAAACATTCTTTTAACCGGATTTATCAATTTATCATCGATCATTATTATATGTACAAAACATGATAGTAAAATAACTCGTATTCAAATGATAGGGGTGAGCAAAACCGGATATCCGGTCCGGTTTTGAAATTCGGATCGGATATCCAGTTTTAAAAATATGATTTTTGGCGATCCACATCCAGATCCGAATATTCGGATATCAAAAAATTCGGAATCCGAAAATCCGGATATCCACATTTCGGAAACCGGATTAGATCCAGTTTTAAATGCATATTAAAAAATTAACAAATGATACGGTGCAGAATGAATCATTCAAAGATTATCACTAGAAGAAATTCATTTTTCGACTAATGAATATATTTTGTGCTCCAAAACCAAACAAGGAAAAAAAAGACAACGTGTATATTGAAAATCCATTTCTTTTGTCACACTTTTCGATTATGTTTATAACAATAACAATCGATATATATCAAACTACTCAAAAATAATGGTAAAATGTTTTGGTTTTTTTGGTTTTTTCCATGTTTTTTATTAATTTTTATGATTCGGATCGGATTCGGATATCCAATTTTAAGAAAATCACAATCCACATCCAATCCATATTATTCGGAAAAAACCGGATCGGATATCCAATTTGAATGATATCCATATATTCGGATTATTTTTTTCGGATTTCGGATCGGATTCGAAAAAAAATTCGTATCGGATATTTTTTGCTCAGCCCTATCAAATGACACATATGCCCTGTTCTTTCTGACTTATTTTCAGCTCGTTTCAGTTCAGCTCAGCTCTATTTAGTTCAGTTCAGTTCAGTTCAGCTCAGTTCAGTCCAGCTCAGCTTCATTCAGTTCAGTTCAGTTCAGTTCAGTTCAATTCAGTTCAGTTCAGCACAGTTCAGCTCGATTTTATTATTATTATTATTATTATTATTATTATTATTATTATTATTATTATTATTATTATTATCATTATTAGTTTTGTTATTATTATTATTATTTTATTTATTTATTTATTATTCTAAATATTATTATTAACTAATAATTATTATTATGATTATTATTGTTGTTTTTGTTGTTGTTTTTATTATTTCTTCTTCTTATTATTATTTTATATATATTTTTATTGTTTATAATAATAATAATAATTTTATAATTATTATTATTATTGTTATTAGTAAACATGAATGAGTGGAGAAAAATGGAATTCAGAAGTAAAATTTGATAACATTCAAATAATAATATTTGTTAACACAATCGAAAATCATAATCCTGAAAATATAGATATCATTAACAAAGACATCATCTATATTGCTTCGCTATTGACTTCTGTATGTCTTGATGTCCTTCATTATCGAGATCATTATGAACACCAATATCACTCCCTATTTTTTTTGCAATTTCTTTTTCGAACACTAGAGTTGACTACAAAAAAAAACCTAAAAAATTAATAATTTTTTAAATATTATTATTTTCTAAAAAATCGCAAATTTGTATTAATTAAACTTTTTTTTATATTATTATTATTATTATTAGTTATTACACTTTAATTAAACATTTATATTCAGTTTATTTCTATTAATTTCTGTTTCATTCAGCTTAGTTCAGTTCAGCTCGATTAAATTCAGTTCAGTTCAGTTCAGTTCAGCTCAGCTCGATTCAGTTCAGCTCAGCTCAGTTCAGTTCAGTTCAGCTCAGCTCAGCCCCATTCAGTTCAGCTCAGTTTAGTTCAACTCTAAAAAGCCAGAAAGAACAGGGTCATAATCATTCTTACAAAAATGACACATAACCAACTAATTTGTATAAAGTAATAAGTCCTTATTCCTCATAAAATTATAATAAGTCACGTGATTAAATTTGAACCCAAATTAATTAACCAATTTTAAAACATAATTCCATGTATGATCAATAATTTACACTTTTCTTTTTTGGGTTTTTTAGTCGATAGTTTACACTTTTTTTTCTAATAAATAAACCAATTTTTATAAGTGAGGAGTATTACATAATTTACATTTACTCCGTCCTCATGTAGTTACTTTTATTTTAAAAAAAACTTATTCCTCTTGCATTTTGTGTATATATGGGTTTTTGGACAAACTTAGACCCAATTTAATTAATGCAAAATAATGGAAGGAGGAGTTAGGAAATTGCTATAAGTTTCCATAATAATTTTAATGAATAAATAAATTTTAGGTAAGCATTTTGTTAACCGTATTTATCCTCGATAATAATTATATGTACAAAAAATGATACCAAAACGACTTGTATCCAAATAACACGTAATCATTCTTAAAAAAATGACTGATAACCAACTAATTTGAATAAATTGATTTATCTATTGACCCCTTATGTGGCAAATTCTTATTAGTTATAAATTTTAAAAAGAAAAAAAAGAAAAGAAAAACTATGTTATTGACTCGACTAAATCGACCATTTGCTTGGGAGGGTAAAAGAGAGTCAATGTCAATAAGGTGTGATTAATATGTTATTGACTCGATTAAATCGATTTTTTGCTTGGGGATGGTTAAGGGAACATATTGTCAATTTTCACAATATGTACTTATTAAGATCAAGTAGGGCGAGGGCAATTTAATCATATCAAGTTGTGAATTAGGGTAGCACATTAAAATATGGTGACATTTTTTTTGTCAATTTGTCACATTTCTTCACCTTTTTAATCAATTTATAATCAATGACACACCTTTTTACCAATCGAACGTATTTGGAGTGTTGTTTCTTGATTACATGTCTATTGTTTCGTAAGTCCCTTATTAATAATATACTCCATGTATATAAAGACACAAAATTGACTTATTTGTTTTAAATAATAATTTTGGGTTTGAAGAATTATTAGCTAATTGTAAATATATATTTATGTAATTAATATATCAAAAATAAAAAAGGGTAATATGGTCCAATAAGTAACCATAGGTCCTTAAAACTAGACCTGACTAATAGGTCGGGTCGTGTCGGGTCGTGTTCGTGTCACCATTAAATAATGGGTCATGACATCCTCAACCCTAACCCAACCCAATTAGATAAACGGGTTACATGCATCAACCCTAACCCAACCCATTTATTTTATCAATAACCAAACCCGACTTGTGTAACCCATTTAAGTTTTAACAGATCAATTTCGACCCATTAAACCCGTTTAACTCATCCAACCCATATAAATATAATGCATTCAAAATCAAAATTTACAGCAACAATAGACCATCTTTATGTCTTATTTCAAACTCAAAATAACATAACCCGACTATAACCCATTTAAATGGATATATTATAACCCATTTAAATTAATGAGTTATTCGTGTCGGGTTCATGTCACAAGACCCCAACCATAACCCGACTCATATAAGTTCGAGCCGTGTTCGTGTCGACCCAATTACGTAAACGGGTTGAAACACATTAACCCAAAACCGTTAATTTTGTGTCGGATTCGTGTCGTATTTTCGGGTCAGTGTCTATGATTTTCGCCTTACTTAAATAAAACTACGTAAAGAAGAATAATGAAGTCCTTATCAGTAGTAAACATACTTCATAATTCAGCTGCCAAAAAAAATACACTTCATAATTCATAATGTTTCTTTTGCACAAATATATTAACATTGTCTTACAACCTCTTCCCAAAATATTTACAGTATACCCTCAGTTTTTAAGAAACATCTAATATAATATACCCGTAAATTTCTATATTATTTTCTTACCTATCAAATTCCTTTTCCAACACTAAGTCTATTTCCGCAAAGAAACCCACTTTTTATCGAAAAATTCCGGTTTTCATTAGAAAAACAAGTGCAATTACAAACTATTCTCAACTATCATTACATTCACACAAAATGCTCACTTTCTCTGATCTTCCCCTTGACAGTTGATTGTAATCATCCGATCCTTCGTACTTCAGTCGAGCGGCAAGAGCCATCCATTAGCTAGGCCTTTCTCCTTTTAGTAGACTTCGTGAGACCGCCTCGAGCAATCGAGTCTCTCTACTCTCCTTGGCGCAGTAGAGCCTCTCTCTTCTCACTGCCTATAATAGGTGATACGATTCAGATCTCGATAGTACTATAAATATCATGTCAATGTAATGATTCGGGACACGAACGAACAATATCAATAATACTACGATTCTATCTATCTCAATTTCTAATACTCTTCTCACTGCCGCTCTTCACCTACCTCTCTTTGCAATCGAGCCTCTTTTACCGATCCTTCATACTTCAGTAGCTCTTAGACCTTCGATCTCACTGCTTCAGCCTTCAGCTCAGTAAGTAACACACCCCATATTATTTTCAGCTTTTGTTCTGCTGTTTTTTTTTTTATTAAAGTAGTTTATTTATTTCGAAATGACAGTAGTTAGAAGAAGAAGAACGATGGATCCTAGCTTTCCACACAATGTAAGTGATTTGCATTTTCTTATTTTCTTATATTATGTTATTAATCTTTTTTTAGTATGATCATGGTTTAGGGTTTAGGTTAAGAAATTTATGCAATTTAGCTGTTATAGTCATGCATGCTTTATCATGGTTTAGGGTTTAGGTTAAGAAATTTGTTTTGCTTTTGTTCTGCTGTTTTTTTTGATTAAAGTATAGTTTTTTTGGTGATGAATTCGGTTCAGTACTCACTGTTTGTTAGATATCTTATATTCTTAAAATAATAGTTTAATGAAGTTAATTGATATTAGATCACCTTTTTCATGTATCTGCTGTGTGATTTTTTATTTGATGTCCATTCATTATTTTATGTACAACATCTTAAAATGGCAGCATAAATACATACTCATCCCTTAATAATCATGTATAAAGCAACATTACATTTACTCCTCATATAAAGTTATTTTTAAAAAAAATAAAACTTATTCCTCTTTTCTCTCCTTAATAATCATGTACTCCGTATAAAGCAAAGTGTTAACTATATAATAATAGGACACAAATTATCATTTGTAACGGACATATACGTCGCAAACTTGCGACGAGTCAAATATTACCCACCTCGGTAGGAAAAGACAAGACATTTGAGATTTTTAATGTTTTGTCTTTTATATACTCAAGTGGGAGAACTTAACTCGTTACAAGTTTACGACGGATATATTCGTCTCAAGGAAGACTTATTAGTTTTTCTTTACCTTAGTCGGATAGTAACCTTATTGAGTGAGATTTTAAGTGAGGTTATATTGAGGGTAACCCCAATACGGATTGAGATTGTACTGCAGTTACGGAAAAATCTGTACAAATTAAAGCCTCAAAAAATTGTTTTTGTCCTTTAAAGCTTAACTGTCTTAGCATAATTATTTCCTTACATAAATTTTTAATGGTAGCTATTACTGTTTTGAATGTTAAATTGATTTTGTATTGGTGTATTAATATTGTACAAAAATTTATTGGATTAGTAAATGCAAGTTCATTAATATTGTACTTCGTACAAGAGATGTAGTAGACTAAGGAATTAATGATAGAGAGAGGGTTTAGGTTTAGGTTTAGGTTTAGGGTTTAGGGTTTAGGGTTGATCTGAGAAAACTGTTTGTATAAAGAACAAACTTCAGAAACCTAGTACACCGGCCCCACTGTAGTAAATCATTATCTGCCTGTCTCAAGATATGCTTTACTGTCTCAAGATATGCTACGGGTAGTGGAAGCGGGGTTACACCTGGCTAATAGGCAAACATTAAATGACTTATTTCCACTTTCATAATATACAAGGGCGAGGGCAATTTGATCATATCGAGTTGTGACATTAAAATATGGTGACATTATTTTGTTCAATTTGTCACATTTCTTCACCTTTTTTACCAATTTATCATCAATAACACGCGTTTTTACCAATGCAACTTATTTGCGGTGTTGTTTCTTGATTAAATGTGTATTATTTCGTAAGTCCCTTAATAACATAAATTTTGATTTCCGATCGGTATAATTTGTCATAAGCTGAAAATGAACAGCGTTTTTCTTATAATATGCAAGTGACACTATTATAGAGTGCTCCATTTTCTATTCATTCCACCTGCCTTATTATGAAAGAGCGAAATATTATCTATTTTCAAATTATAACGGATATAATTCGTCACAAATAAAATGCTAATAATTTTTTACCTACACCACGTTACTAGTAACATTATACTCCCTCCGTTCGATTCCACATGACATGTTTGTTTTTTGTACACTATTCACAAGTGGACATTTAATCTCAATTTTCTCCTAATACGTAAGAGAAAACATATTCATGTGGGGTCTTGTTTGATTCGTCTTTACGAGGACATTAAAAATATCTAACTTTTATAATTTTTGCAACTACGTAGCTAAAGATATATAACATGTAAAACGTGCGTTGGCAAACGTGAAAAAGCAAACCTGTCAAGTGGAATCGAACGGAGGGAGTATATTAGTGGAGAAAACTACACTATGGATTGTGTCTTTCTTACTCAATTTTGACGTAATCAATATTTGGTGGGATTTCGCCTCCTCGTATGGTTGTTTTTCTCTAAAAAAATTTCCGCGGCATCAAAAACTCATCTCATTCATTTCGTGCATTTCTTTATTGTATTTTGATTCCAATTTGGTCAGTTTAACCCGTAATCTCACATATTTAACTTCGGTAAATTTTTACCAAAACAAATATTAAGAGAGTAAAACCAAAAAGGCAATAAAGACGAAGGACTGTTGTTGTGTTTACCGATGGAGCACGTAGTTAAAAATATTTTATATTACCTTGTATTTTACATTTTTTTTTTTATTAATGTCATCTCTTAAATAATAATAATAATAATAGGGACTTGCTAAATCCCGCACAGTATTTTACTTATTCCCGCACATTTATTCCCGTTATACCGAGTGTGCCCCTCCCATTTCTCAACACTGTGAGAGAAACAAGAGAGAAGAAACAAAGGAAAAAACAAAAAAAACCACCAATACCAAATCTCAACCCCCAGACAGTCGACAACTCTTCCCCCACCACCCTCATCGCGCCGCCGACCACCCCTCCACAGCCCCATACTCGCGCCAAGCCGCCGACCATCCTTACTAGTCCCACCGCCGTCGACCACCCATCCTTGCTGCAATCCTCGCGCCTCGACAATCAACGAACTCGACACACATGCCTGACGGCCGACACTACCAATGACCCCATAACCATCCTATTCCGACTTTACGACCCCACAGCCATCCTTACAACAAACCAATTCAAACGAAACCCTAATTATTTATAAAACGAGTTAAACGACGCGAGAAGGGATGAATTGGCCAACAATTTGTGATACGAATTTAACTCGAGATGGGTAGGGACGACGTAGGGTGGTCGTGGAGGTTGGGATATGGTGGTCGGGGTTGGAGAATGGGTGGTCGGAAGATGGTGATTGAGTTGGAGGATTTTTGTTTATTTTTTAATTTTTTTTATAAAAGGGTAATAATGGAATTATAGTCAAAAATGTGTTGGAATATAGTAAAAGAGTGTGCGGGATTTAGTAATTACGTAATAATAATAATAATAATAATAATAATAATAATAATAATAATAGTGTGAGACACTATCTAATAAGTAGTTAGTTATGAGTTTGTAAGTAAATAGAGTGTGAGGCACATGAGAGTAGTAATTACGTAGTCATGCAAACTTCTATTTCCAGCATTATTCCATTTTAATTTTGAAAAGTCAAAAGTGGTTGGTTCGTATCTTACTTAGTATGTGTTTGGCCCTGCTTTTCAACTGTTTTTTCAACCAAAGAAATAGAAGCTGGGTCAAACACTACTTTTTAAAAAACTAAAAACTAATTTTATTAAACAAAAATTCTAAAACGGACTCCTAGAAACACCTAGAAACAGAAGTAGCAAATTGTTACTTCTGTTTCTCATTTCACGTTGCTCTTAAGTTATTTGAGCCCAAAATCCAAAAACAATTGATAGAAACTAGTTAGGCCAAACACGATAAAACTGATAAAAATAGTTTTTTAGAAATTTTGGCCAAACATGAACAATTTTATCAAGAACTAGTTTTATAAAAACTCCTTTACAAAACTAAAAATTATTTTCCATAAACAAGGCCAAACATGCACTTAAATTAAATGTCTACAATACAAGTAAAGATGTTTTTGAAAGCATTAGGTTTCTCAACCAAGTTTTTCATAACAATATAGAGAGGATAGGGAATAGCATATCAATTCTATTATTATTGATCGTGTCATTTGTTATAAAATTATCATAAACCCTAAACGATAACCGGTTCTAATGAGTCTAATATCTTAATACCTTCTCATAATCGTAAAGACCTTGTCTTATTGTGAAAGAGCGAGACACTATCAATTTTCAGTTTATAACGGATATAATCCGTCACAAATAAAACGCTGTATTTTTTACATACACCGCAATACCGCATTACTAGTAGCATTATATATTAGTGGAGAAAAATACACTATGAGGGTTTTAATTTTGCCGTAATCAAGCTTTAAGGACCTCTTATTACTTATTTGCCAATACTATCCTTTTTTTGTCTTCATATTATTAATTGCATTTCTATATATTTACGCAAAGAAAATAATTTTTCAAAAATCGAAATTTCGAGTGAAATAATAGAAATAGCACTAATATAAATAGCATTAATACGAATCCACTTTTGTTGCTTATGTTATTTTTGAGTTTCCGAACCCTTTATATTGGAATATTATTAGAGCATCTCCAATGGTTTGTTTTAGGGACTTGCTTGCAATATTTATAAAATAGCAAGCAAGTAGCTTACCATTGGAGTAAAGAAATATTCATGTAGCTTATAAGCATGGTAGCTCTACCAAGCATGTAGCTAGGTTTTAAAAAAATAAAAATAAAATAAAAGGTAAGTTTATGATTGGAGGAATATCTTATTGTGGGACCCATAATATTAGAAAATGTTGTATCCCACCATTGGAGCGATATATAGTCGAAGAGCAAAATAGCTTAAAAAACTGTATTAATAAATCAGGCTACAACGTGTTGTAGCTGTCCATTGGAGATGCTCTTAGTAAAATCGGCTTGGTGCCCAACTGCCCACCACTCTAATCATTCACCTTAATTAACTTGATTATATAGTTTACATAAAGACTTAAAGATAACCAAGTCCGATCCAACCCGAAATCGAACGGATGCAGATAGATCCTTTCCGCGCTTGATTCGGTTGACTCATTTGCCTTAAGATGAGTCAATTAATACCATGTCAACACACAAATTTTCATTGAAAATTGTACTATCCGTCACAAGCTGAAAATGGATAGTATCTATCTTACACCATGCAAGTGAGTAGTGACACTATCATGGGGTGCTCCTAGGGGTGTTAACGAGCCGAGCCGAGTCCGAGCTTGGCCTTTCTCGGCTTGGGCTCGATTACCAAAACTCGAGCTTGAGTTCGAGCCGATCTTACTCGAGCTTGAAAAAAATGTGCTCCTTATAAAGGTTGCGAGCTTTAACACGAGCTCGACCCAAACTCGATCCAAATCGAGCCTATATAAAATTCTTTATTTATTTTTATTTTTTTCTTCCGATATTTCCAACAACAAGGTTCGAAGATTTTATGTAAAAATGTTTAGCAAATCAACACGATATTTGATATATATGCTACAAAAATATAATAATGATAAAATATGATTAATATCTTATGTAATCACAAATGTTCGAGCCGCTTGCGAGCTTTTCGAGTCGAGCCAGCCTTTGCTCGGCTTGAAGTCGAGCTCACACGAGCCGAACTTTGACCGAGCCGATCTCGAGTTGCTCGCGAGTTGTCTCGTCTCACAACAGCCCTAGCTCCAAAGTGCTCCATTTTCCTCTCAGATGTCATTCCGCTTACCTTATTGTAAAAGTGACACTATTTGATCTGTTTTCGGTTTATAACCGATATACTCCGTCACAAGTATTACCCTAATAATTTTTTACGTATTAAATCACATCTCAATCTCTAACCCTGGCCAGGTCTTTTAATTTGTACTGTAGACTATAGATTTGTAGCTACTAGGTTTGTAGCTAATAATTAATGAGTAGTACTATGTTATTTATAAACTACTCATACTCTCCGTTTCTTTTATACTCCATGCTACTCCATGCTACTCCTCTCTCCATTTTCATTTTCATTTTCATCTTCATCTTATTTATTGTATAAACTACTGCTGCTAGTCTGCTACTCTCTAGTTTCCTTAAATATACATTATATAGTAATAATAATAAAAAAAAACAAAAAAAATATCATCTTCGTATCACTTCATCATATTGTCTTCAACTTCTAATCTTCTTCATTTTCACTGTTGAAGTTTTTGTTTCATCCCAATAAACCTAGGTCCTTTAATTTTACAAATTTTTTAAAAAAAAGTAATAATAATAATAATAATAATAATAATAATAATATTCATAAGTATTAAGGGACTACCTATACAACGAGCACTGCACAGATTTAATTACAACTACTTGGTGTGCGCCAGAAGCAAAACAAGCTACATTTCCTTTGGCTTTTTTAAGCCTTTCCTTCTTTTCCAAAGTTTGATCCCACAGCCTCGTCGCGAATCCACGAATCTCTCAATAGTGCTCGACCTCTCATACCATAAAGAAGAAGCTACTCGGACATAGCCGAGAGGAGAAGGCTTGACTGCCCACTGCCGACTGCCGACTGCCACAAACACGTCACTATGTCATTCCCACCGAACCAAACCTTGCCCGATCAGCTCCGCCAAACACCGGAAGCTCCACAAGCTCCTTCTCATGACGGTTTTGACGTAACATCGGTATGTTTCTTAAATTTCAGATCGATTTTAGGCAGGGCGGGTTCGGGAAGGGCTGGGGCGGGTTGGGGCGGGTTTGGAAACATAAGGTCACCTTCCGGGCCGGGCTCTAGAAATGGGACCCGGGCCGGTTACTTCACACACCCGGGCTGGGCCGGGTTTGGATGCGGTTAATAAGACGGGGCGTGTTAGATCCAGGTTCAGTGGCGGGTCGGTCCGGGTTGTCAATGCAGACTCGCACTTTGACCAGCTCTACCCACTACGATAGAAGTCGGAGCAGTTGAAGATTTTCGAATAGTTAGTTACTCTGTTAGCTTGAGAGTAGTGATTCATGCATTTTGAATTATGTTGAAATTATAAAAGTAGTTTATTACATGATGGTTATATTCTTATTTGGAGTTATTTACTCTAGTGTAAAGTTTAAGAGCTGGTGTTTTGAGTTGTGGTCTTGAACAAACAAGTTAATAATTGAAATATTGTAAATTTAATTTAATTTGTTTTACACCGGAATTCGACTAAGGAGTAAGATTTGATAAAAATGTTTTATAAAGATTTGTGAAATATTAAAGAAATACAGTAAATTATAAGGGGTATATTTTGAAAAGTTGAACGGACAAATTGGTAAAAAAAAGGTTGATGATGTCATAAATTGATAAAATTTGTTTAGTTAGGTGATTGATATTTAGGCCAAAATGTTAAATAATATTATAGCAAGAATAAGTTTTATTAATGAACAAATGGTAAGTAATATACGCGGATAATTTTTTGATCCTTAATAAATTTCCGACTTAAATTTCCCTGACTTGAAATTACATTTAAGATTCTTTTGGGATAATTAGGTCGATTTCGGGTCAGATCGTTTTTGGGCTTGCTAGAATTTGGATATGGTCGAGTTGTGTCGGATTACTTCTAACTTTGGTCATTTTTTGATCTATTATTATAAAGTTTATTAGGGGCAATGATTAGTTTCCAAGGATAAACATCCGTGTCGGGCCACATATTGGTTAATATCAATTCAAGTTACGGGATATTCTTAACTCCTCAATTCGAGTGTTCGAGTGTCGTATCAACTCAAGTCTTGTCTTTTAAGTCGGATCAATTATCTTAATATTAAGCAAAGACTAAAAAATGGTCATAATGGTGTCATTTATTTGTATTAGAAGTTTGGCTTAGTGGTCTGTTTGCAATCCTACATAATCATATGCATGTAGCAGAAGCGGATGGATGATTTTGATATAGGGTGGCATACTTTTTTTCTCGATAAATTTTTATTTAATTTATAACGCAATTTTTTGTTTTGAATTTGTTCTAGAATATTATGTTATAATGTTAAAAATGAAACGAAAAAAATAATAATTCTCAATGGTTGTTTTTTCCCTTACAAATAAAATTTTTAATGTATTATTAAGATTTAAGAGTAACAATATAATTGATACAAATGTTTCAATTATCAGTGGAGGTCTCTTTCATCCATATTCTATCACTAACAATATACGCTTTCAGTTTCTTCAAGTTATGAGCAACTTGATTTCCACTAATATTGTCTTATTTTTGTAACGAATTTTATAAAAGAACGCAAATTATTGACAAGTATGTTTAATAATGATATAATAAATTTTAATAATTAAATAGACAATCAATAATAATGGTGTAGTGGTTAATTGGTTAGTTTAATACCCTCAAGTTTAAGGATCGATTCTCCTTACAAGCAACTTTTAATCCCAAAATAAGAATAATATATTGAAAACTAAACGAGATGCTCCAAAAATATTGATGTATAGTTCCTGAATAAAAATGTCATCAACAAGAATTGAACCCGGGTCTTCTTTGTAAAAAGAGACTACTTTACCACTTAGACTACAGAGATAATTTGATATTTATTGAAACCTATATATAATAATTTAATGAAACTCGGGGGAGGGCAGGTATCCGCTTTTCCCTCCCCCAGATCCGCCCCCGTGGCATGTAGTCACATGTTCTAGAACGGACTATTTTATCATTGAAGATGCTTATCTTCTCCGCGGTCAATTTTGCGATTTTAGTCTACTATGTATCTCTTGTAAGTCAATTATAAATCAATACAAATCTTTTATCCTACATGGTATCAGGAGAAAGGTTTCTTCCGAATCTCTATATCTTTTAAACCCCAAACAGCCGCCCATTCCTCAATGTCGTCCGCTACCCTCCCAAGCCCGGTTGA
Organism: Silene conica; assembly: GCA_029255685.2. Lineage (NCBI taxonomy): Eukaryota > Viridiplantae > Streptophyta > Magnoliopsida > Caryophyllales > Caryophyllaceae > Silene > Silene conica. The sequence continues at coordinate 2,522,229 of CM055314.2, forward strand.
ACCTCTTAAACCTCTCGTCCTCCTCAACGTGCACTCCGTCACAAAATTCGATGGCTCTAACTATCGACAATAGCGATTACGACTCGAGTCACTATTTCATGGCTATGGCCTCTCGGCCTTTATCAATGGCAGTGCACCCCCTTCAAAACCATTACCAACGCTGATAAAACCGAGTACCCTAATCCAGCCTACAACACATGGTTTTGGCAAGACAAACTGTTATTCGGTGCCTAGGCAAGTACCGTATGTAATTTCGTCCCTTAGCCCCCTCCTTAACCGCACAACCATCACTCATGAAGCATTGATAATTCCCGAGTCATCCTATGATCTCTCGTCTCGTGGCCACATTAAACAACTTAAGCACAAACTTAAATATATCACCAAAGGATCTTTTTCCATTTCCGAATATATGACGAAATCAAAACCACCGTTGATGAGTTAGCCCTTCTTGGTAATATCATGCCGATGAGGATTTCACTGATCAAGTCACTGATAGGTTGGATAATTCCTATCAACCTGTCACTGATGTGATTAATGCCCGTGACCAACCCATTATCTTCCCTGCTCTCCTCGGAACTCACCCTAGCCCAGACCACCCCTGCCCCTGCCCCTGATGTGTCCTTCCCAGCCGTTGCCCATCCCACTTTCGCTCGCCATAACTCTCACTCCGCATCTGCTGCCTCAAACCGCACCACTAACCCACTTGCTACTACCCTAGCCCAAGCCTCGAAGACACCCTTAAGGGTAAGTGTCAATGGTGTTCTTATCAAGGACATACCCTTTATTATTGTCAAGTCTTCAAATCTCTTCATCCCGACATCCAAGTCCCGCGTTACACTCGAACCCCCACCACTGCACATGCTAACTCGACTGCCCTCAACCAAACCCCACCCTCACCCTAGCTTCTTGATAGCAGTGCCCCCACCTACGATCTTGACAACCTCGCGCTCCACTCTTCTTATGACGGGACTGATGAGATTGTTATCGGTGATGAAATGGGTCTCCCAATTCACAACACTGGTTTCACTCTTATTTCCTCTATTTATATACTTAATGTCTTCCATGTCCCTCTTATGCACAAAAACAAAACATCATATCCGTATCTAAATTTTGCACCGATAATAACGTTTCCATTAATTTCAATTCTGATTGTTTTGTTGTCAAGGAATCTAGCACCAGTACAATATTATTCAAGGGAGAAGCAAAGGATGAAGTTTACTATTGACCCATGTCGTCTCCGCAAGTTCACACCTTCTCTGCTAATAAAGTCGACCTTCATCATAGATTTGGTCATCCTCATGTGTATGTGTTTAAGCATATTTGTTCTCAGTTGAATATTAAACACGTTCGATTGGCTGATTTCCGCACCGCTTTTCATACTTATAGGAGTCATAAACTCCCGTTTGATGTATCGTCTTTAAAATCCAACAGTCCTCTTGAAATTATTTTTAGTGACTTATGGTCATCCTCTGTTACTCTCTTACTCATTTTAAATACTACGTTATCTTTGTCGACCACTATACCAAGTTTAATTACCTGGCTTTTTCCATTAAAAAAGAAATCCAACACACACTCCACGTTTCTGGCCTTTAAAATTTTAGTTGAAAAACAATTCTCTCGCTCAATTCTAACCTTCTACTCCGATACGATTGGCTGATTTCTGCACCGCTTGTCATACTTGTAAGAGTCGTAAACTCCCGTTTGATGTATCGTCTTTAAAATCCAACTGTCCTTACTCAAACCCGACCTGTAACACCCTCATAATCTAACGCCATTAGATAGAACCATCAGACTATGAAAACGTTACCATCTCAATTTACTGAGGTACAATATCAAGATTAACAACTGAAAACAACATTTATTAAAGTAATGAATAAGTATCATCATAACTGTCTGATAGAAACAATCATAAAGTAAAATGTCTGCGGAAGCTAGATAACTATCGTGACACTGTAAGACTGAGTGAGATCTCATTCTTCTAGAGCTAGCAAGCATCAACATCTACGAACCTGAGAATCTGCTCACCATTACATGGATCATCACTGCGCATAAACATCAAGCGCCAGAGACTGCTGTAATAAGACGGTCACAATATAATAACTCAAACCACAATATGATAACCAAAATCCACTGATATCACTGTCAAAATAACCAGGTGGCGGCCTCAAGCCCACATCAATCCCCCACTTGCTCGCGGCAAGGGGTACCTAGATCCTTAATGTGCATATCCTCTCTGTGGCGGGTCCCACGAAGAGCGATCAGAGGAGTGAGAGCCGTTTCCCGCAACGGTCCCACACATATGTTTCCAATACAATTTGAACAACAATATAGTGATATCAGATACAACAACAATCATACCGTACGTCACAATCAAATTACACATAAATTGAGTAGGGAAACCTACCTCAAGCAATCAACAAGAAGATGCAAACCCAAATGCGTTCTACCAACGTTCCTCAACGAGGGAGGATTAGCGAAGGTGGAGGCGAGCCCCGAGACTACCACGGAGGCGGAGGCGAGCCCCGAGACGGAGGCAGACGTCGAGGGAGGAGTAGCGGAGGTGGACCTCGAGCCCGAGGCAATCCCCAAGACGGGAGCAGTGGAGGCGGAGGCGGAGGCAAAGGCCGACCCTGACGAGGGAGCTACTCGATTATGGTTTTAAACCATTTTTTATTTATATATTTTATTTTATAGTTTTGATAGTAGAAGTTATAGAGGGAATTATACATTGAGGGATTTGGAGGAAAACTTCATTTCTCCATCTCTCCTTCTTCCGCTCAACAACATTTTAAATGTGACGTTTATTTTGTCTTAGTTTTGCCTAACTATATTTAATTGAATAATTAAAATGTTCAAATTTCTTAGTTGTCTAAGAGAAAGGTCGTCTACAATTCATAATTTCATAATTAATAATACAAATAAGAAGATATAATTATGTCCACCTATTTAATAAATTATTTGAACAAGTAATGCGATAAATATAAAATGTTACAATAAACACTCATTTAAGTTTTGTTAGCTTATATACATCCAACTTTATTCATAGTAATAACTTTATCATCATGTTTCCTAATTGTGAACTTTAAAATAATTTTTTGATGATACATTCATTTTTTCATTTGCATTATATTGTTTGTCAATATTCAGAGTTTTTTACTTTATCGTGTGCTTTAATTGTTAACTTAAAAAATAATATTAAAATGAATACATTCATATTGTTCATCATTTGCATTAATTTATTTGTAGGATACCACGGAGACGGAGGCGACCCCTGCGACTGAGACGGTCCCCGAGGGAGGAGCAGCCGAGGCGGGCCACGAGGCAGAGGCGGGCCCCGAGGCGGGCCACGAGGCGGAGGCGAGCCCCGAGGGGGAGGCAGAGGCAGAGGTGAGCTCCGAGACGGAGGCACACCCTGATGGAGGAGTAGGAGAGGTGAACCTCGAGGCCGAGGCAAGCCGTGAGACGAGAGCAGTGGAGGCGGAGGCCGAGGCCGAGGCGGAGGCCGAGGCCGAGGCGGAGGCGGAGGCCGAGGTAGAGACGACGGACCTCGAGGCGGAGACGGAGGCCGAGGTAGAGACGACGGACCTCGAGGCGGAGGCCGAGGTCGAGGTAGAGACGACGGACCTCGAGGCGGAGGCCGAGGCCGAGGCCGAGGTAGAGACGACGGACCTCGAGGCGGAGGCGGAGGCGGAGGCCGAGGCAGAGGTAGAGACGACGGACCTCGAGGCGGAGGCGGAGGCCGAGGTAGAGGTCGAGGTAGAGACGACGGACCTCGAGGCGGAGGCGGAGGCCGAGGCCGAGGTAGAGACGACGGACCTCGAGGCGGAGGCGGAGGCGGAGGCCGAGGCCGAGGCCCAGGTAGAGACGACGGACCTCGAGGCGGAGGCGGAGGCCGAGGCCGAGGTAAAGACGACGGACCTCGAGGCGGAGGCGGAGGCCGAGGCAGAGGTAGAGACGACGGACCTCGAGGCGGAGGCGAAGGCCGAGGTAGAGACGACGGACCTCGAGGCGGAGGCGGAGGCCGAGGCCGAGGTAGAGACGACAGACCTCGAGGCGGAGGCGGAGGCCGAGGCCGAGGTAGAGACGACGGACCTCGAGGCGGAGGCGGAGGCGGAGGCCGAGGTAGAGACGACGGACCTCGAGGCGATTCGAGTACGGTTCTAATCCTTATTTTTTATTTATGTATTTTAGTTTGATTACTTTGGTAAAATATTTGATTCCTATGCAGTGTGATATGATTTCCCAACTCATATAGCACACAACAATGTGTTCTTTTGTTCTAAGGCTGTAGAAAATGAGAAAGCGTTTAACTATGAATATGGTTTTTATTTGGTCTTGACGCGGAAATAAACCCGCTGGCACGAGGCACTAGGTCGAGTAAAACCCACTCGGCCGAGTAAGGCTCACTCGGTCGAGTACATCATACTCGACCGAGTAGGTCTCGCTCGGTCGAGTACTATCCACTCGACCAAGTAGGTCTCACTTGGTTGAGTACTATCCACTCGACCGAGTTCACTCTATCAGCCAACACACTAAGGTTTTTCTTTCCTATATCATAGATTGGTTCCTAAGTCCAAAGGTTATAATCCTTGGTCTAATTATTGGGTCTTTAAACCCGGGTGTTACATGACCGAAAATACTTTAACAATCTCCCACCACTTTGCTTCCCCTTAACCAGGCACCACTATAACTATGATAACATCAACCACAAGTTCGACTTCCCTGCATAATGTACTCTATTCCCGCCCCCGAGTCCAAGGTCTTGATAACAAAGTGACCATGACAACAATATATATGTCTATACCAAAATGTCCTATCCTACTAAAAGCTCGTCTCACAAATATACACCTATGTCAAGAGATGCTCCGTGCACCTCAAGGTCACATGTAAACGAACAATTAGATCCAATGAACACAAACATATGGAAATCAAGATGATTAGACAACCACATCCAAATGTCCACAGGTCTCAATAAATAACGGAACAACCACGTGAAAAACACGTCACCAAGGTATACACCATTATTAAGAAACAAAAGATCTCAAATCATTCACATCTTTTCCACCGTCACTCTACGTAATAGCATCGCAACACTGTTACCGACCACACCTAAGCTCAGGGGCAGATTTGGGGGGTGGATAGGGTAGGCAAGTGCCACCCCCCTACATAAACATAAGAGTAATTTTTGTATATAAATTTCACAAAAATGTATTGGGCTTAGTGGTTAAAAGTGGTTATAACTTGAAGGTTGGAGGTTCAAATCTCATAAGAGGGATTTTTTTAAAAAAACTTGCTTTATTTCACCAAACTACACTTTTTTTTTTCTACTAATTACGGAAAAAAAAATTGTGCCCACCCAAAACCAAAATCCTAGATCCGCCACTGCCTAAGCTCACGAAAATATCGCCTACTTTTCCTCACATGGCTCGCCTTCTAACTCAAAAGGTCATAACTTCACTTGAGTTCACCACTTTTTCCTCATAAACACCTCCGATCACTAGACTTCCTCACGAAACCATACCGGTTTGGAAACCGGTTAACTTATGTAATACGACAATTATATAGGTAACACACCAGGATAAACCTAAGCTTACAATATACAACTTAACATAGAACAACAAGTATACATGCATACTTGGTCGAGTAAACCCAACTCGGTCGAGTAGCATCAACTCAGTCGAGTTACCCTACTCAGTCGAGTAACTCACATTCGGTCGAATCACACTAACTCGGTTGAGTCAAACCAACTTGTCTGAATTGTCCCTAATCGTTCGAGTAACACCTACACAGCCGAGTTACTCCTACTCGGTCGAGTCCACCATACTCGGTCGAGTCATTGCATCAGTTAGGCTTCGTGAAGGGAAAATCGCCCGTCACCTATACTATGCATCATACATCTTATATGCTCACTAAAAATACTGCCAAATAATAAACACCGAATGCAACTCATATATATAATCCATACCATTATTCACATCATATAACATATAAACACCGTTCCGTTAACACATCACCAAACATTCATGTGCAATTCACTTTGCACCATGCCACAATATCACCACATTATACGACACACATAACTAGTATCCCTTAATCTACCCTTTAGTGACCAAATACAAGAAATGTAAGCAATTTTGCGATTTCGGGACGTCTCCCAAACCTTTACAGTAGCCTTACATACTTCTATTTGGGTTCATTTTATTTAACAGACACCTACGTTCATTTGGGTTCATTGGTTCAGGTTCCAACATCGTTGCTCTAATACATTTATAACACCCTCATAATCTAAGACCTTTAGATATGACCATCAGACTATGAAAATGTTACCATCTCAGTTTCCTAAGTTACAATATCAAGTTCAACAACTGAAAGCAACCTTTATTAAAGTAATGATAAGTATCATCATAACTGTCTAATAGAAACAATCATAAAGTAAAATGTCTGCGGAAGCTAGATAACTATCGTGACAACCTTTATAATGTGAAAGGCCTTGGTTAGATACCGTCTGTGATCCTTGGATCTCCGTTAGGTGACAACCTTTCTTAAGTTTCGTGTCTAGTATGAGATCTTGACTTATTTGTGTAACTTAGCGAACTGAAACACTTTGTTAGCTTATATACATCCAACTTTATTTATAGTATTAACTTTATCATGTGCTCTAATTGTGAACTTTAAAAATAATTTTTTGATGATACATTCATTTTTTCATTTGCATTATATTGTTTGTCAATATATAGAGTTTTACTTTATCGTGTGGTTTAATTATGAACTTAAAAAACAATATTAAATGAAAATATTTACATTGTTCATTTGCATTAATTTATTTGTAGGATACCGCGGAGGCGGAGACGACCTGCTCTGCTGCCGAGACGGACCCTGAGGGAGGAGCAGCGGGGGTGGGCCGCGAGGCCGAGGCGGAGGGGAGCCTCGAGACGGAGCCACACCTCGAGACGGAGCCACACCCCGAGACGGAGCCACACCCCGAGACAGGAGCAGTGGAGGCGGAGGCCGAGGCCGAGGTAGATATCCATCTTTTTTATTTATGTATCTTACTTTAATCACTCGGGTAAAATATTTGATTCATAAAGTTAAGTTATGCTAGAGAAATAAAAACAATTGTATATGCATGTTCCCTGTGATCCACAAACTCTTCATTTGATTTTTTAGGGTTTACAATACGATACTTTGACTGTGTTTTTATTCATTTATAAGTAATGTTTATGAGTCGAAATTATAAATTTTTGAAACCCCTCTTATTACACACGTAAATATGTCAATTTTTATAATTATTTTTAAATTATGCCTAAATATTATCAAAGTCAATATGTTTTACCTAATGAAATTTAATTGAATAATTAAAATGTTCAAATTTTCTAGTTGGCTAAGAGAAAAGTCGCATATAACTCATAATTTCATAATTAATAATACAAATAATAAAATATAAGTATGTCCATTGAGATTTGCGGAATTAAAATTCAAATGATGAGTTTTGATAGGGGAAGTGGTCTAGAATTAGTGTGTTTGATTAGTTACGAATCGATCTATTGGGTATATGATTGCATCTGATTTCACGTGTGTTACGTTTAGGCCGTCTTTGTTAAGGCCGGACAATGATTTGTTTATCTGCGAGGATAGATAAAATAAGTCGATATATATTAGGAACTAGAGTAGTATAAAGGCGCGTGATCACAAGAAAGAAATCAAGAATGTAACTTGTTTACTCTTTTAAATCATTTTATCGCTCTTAATTTCTTTGTTTATATTAAAATTTTAACAGGAAATTGAGGAGGTGGTGGAGGAGGTGGAGGAGGAGGAGGAGGAGGTAGCGACGGAGCATGTCTATCCTGAGAGAGAAGCTAGTCGGGTATAATTCCTATCTAACTTTTTATTATTATATCTCCCTTTGTTTAAATCATACACAATCCTTTAAACTTAACTAGTCCACAATTACTAATTCAGCTTGTCCACATGGAATCCCAACTTTATTTTATCAAAATACTTATGTGCTCTTTGGACTAAGTTTAATCTCAAATGATATTAGTGTAATTCGAAGAATTGTAGTAACAATGTAAGAAATAGAAATACTGATTTGCAGCGACGAGGTAGAGAACCTCTGCCTTGAAAACTATTTCTTCACGACCGTGGTGGCGATCATCGAGGGCCGGTAATTCCCCAAGGTTTGGGAGTGCAGTACCTAGACTCGCCCACTCGAGACTAGAAGTTTTGGAACAAACACTAAAAACAGTACCCAGAAAGATAATTTAGCAGAGAGATTGAGAGAGACGGAGAGATATAGAGGTGTTGTTTTTGAGTTATATGTTTTCAAGTGAAGGCAGAGACTCCTTTTATAGCAACAGAAATGAGCTGTTTAAGGAGCTGAAACCGTCTCCTTAAACTCGGTCAAAATCGCAAAAAAGGGGGAGAAAGACTCTCTCCCACTAACAATCTTTGACTGATTGTTGTACACACATACAAAGCACCTGGACAGTCCAAAAACCACACACGCGCAAAAAGGTAAAAGTGGGCCAAGGCCCGCACCGCAGGTGCTCTACCCGAACCCGAGCACGAGCACGAGCCGAGCGCGCGCGTGTGTGTTTGGACCCAAACCCACGGGCCATATCACACTCAACAAAAACCCCTTTGCTCCACTCAATTAACCACTCAAGGGAGGAAATATATATACGTATAACACTCCTAGTGTTGCCCACCGATGTGGGACAAACTCTGGAATTAAAGGAACACAAATAAGCAAACATTTAGTGCATTAAATGCACCTTGCTCAAGCCATTATTCCAACAATCCCCCACTAATGGTGAAGAAAAGAACTAAAAGAATTTCTGGGTAAAGGAAGGATTGGATACTTAGGTATCAATATCTTTCAATTTGAATTGACAATTTAGTGAAATGAGGTAACAACTTACTTACAGTGAGTGAATATCTTTCAATTTGAATTCGTAACTGGGCTTCGGTTGATAACCCCCACAACACATATCATACTTTCGAAATTTGGATTGTTCTGCGATTTCAAGTGCAAGGCGCTCTTTTGAGCTGTGCGTTTACCTTGGTATTGACGTATGTGTTCATAAGACTTCTCATAGACTAGTAATCATCACATCTACATAGGTGGCTTAAGTGCTTCTCAATAGCACTTCTCACATAAGCCATTAAGGACATAAGTCCAACCTGGTGTAAGATTCATCAAGTGCATCTCAAAGCACCACCATAAAGGCTATGAATCAAACGCCATAGGAATAGAGGGTTTAGACCTTGTCAAGTATAACTCTTTAATCTTGACTTAAGGACTTAAGCCCCATTCCTCTTGACGTATCAAGAACCAGTCTCCTAGTCAGCCCTTTAGTAAAGAGATCAGCTACATTGCTTTCGGACTTCACATAGTCCAAAGCGATCACTTCATTCTCAAAGAGTTATTTCACTAGCTACAGCGTGCCTAATTTGAATGTGTCTTTTTCGAATTGTAAACATTATTCTTAGCAACACCAATAATAGCTTGTGAGTCATAGTGGATGGAGACCGGTGTAAGCCGTCCTCCCCACACTGGTACATCGGCTGGTAGGTTCTTCAACGATTCAACCTCTTGTCCTGCCTACTCAAGAGCTATGAACTCCGACTCCATGGTAGAGCGTGCAATAAAAGTCTGTTTAGAAGCCTTCCACGATATAGCACCTCCACCCATAGTGAAGACATAACCACTAGTTGAACAAATTTCACCATTACCTGAAACCTAGTTTCCATCACAATATCCTTCTAACACTGTAGAAAATTTACTATAACTCAAACACAAATTAATTGTTCCTCTTAGGTATTTTAGTAAACGACGCAGAGGTATCTAATGTTCATTGCTAGGGTTATGTGTATACCGACTCAGTCCGCTAAGGGCATATGCGATATCTGGTCGAGTACAGTTCATAAGAAACATCACACTACCAAGGATCTTATCATACTTTACTTGGGATACACTCTTACCCAAGTTTTTACATAAATGTATACTAGCATCATAGAGTGTTCTAGCAGGTACTTCATCAAAGCAGTTAAACTTTTTCAACACTTTTTCAACATAATGAGACTGACTTAACTAATTCCATTGGAGTTTCGAACAACTTTAATTCCTAGGATTACATCAGTTTCTCCAAAGTCCTTCATCTCAAAATGTGATGATAAAAATTCTTTGGTTTTAATTACCACACTCAAATTATTACCAAGTATTAACATGTCATCAACGTAAAGCCATATAATCACACAATCATATTCTATCACTTTGGAATAAACACATGAATCAGAGTTGTTAACCATAAAGTCATTACTTATTAAAGTGTTATTAAATTTCTCATACCACTGTTTAGGTGCTTGTTTCAGGCCATATAATGACTTGTTCAGTTTACACACTTTATTCTCTTGACCTTTAACACAAAACCTTCAGGTTGTGACATATAGATCTTTTTCCTTAATTAGCTCATCAATTAAGAAAGCAGTTTTGACATCCATCTGATGTAAAATAAGGTTATGAATGACAGCTAAAGCGACAAGAGTTCCGATAGTTGAAATTTTAGTCACATGAGAATAAGTATCAAAATAATCAATATCCTTTTTTGTGTAAAACCTCTAACCATAAGTCTAGCTTTAAACCTAATTCTATAAGCCCGCCTTGGGGATCTCAACAATTGGTATCAGAGTCGATGGTTCGGCTTGGGACCGCAAGGTGCGATATGGTCACCGTGCGCAAGATGGCGCAGAGTAGCGTCGTGGTTGCGGAGTAGCACCACTGTTGGACTCCTCACTTGGTTGACCAGAGATGCGGAGTTGCCTGGTCGGCCTGACAGGGGGTTGTGTCGGGTGCAGAGTAGCGCCAATTGAGGAGAAGTTTCGCACACACACATGTGAAAGAGAGAGATTGCTGAGGTCTCTTCCCATATGTGTGTGAGGGGGCATTGTCCCACATCGGTAAAAGTGGGTCAAGACCCGCACCGCAGGTGCTCTACCCGAGCACGAGCCGAGCCGAGTCGCGCGCTCGAGATGGCGTGGAGTAGCGTCGTGGTTGCGGAGTAGCACCACTGTTGGACTCTCTCCCTTGGTTGACCAGAGATGTGGAGTAGCCTGGTCGGCCTGAGACGGGGTTGTGTCGGGTGCAGAGTAGTGGCAAGTGAGGGGGAGTTTCGCACACACACATGTAAAATGGGGAGATTGTTGAGGTATCTTCTCATATGTGTGTGAGGGGCATTGTCCCACATCATTAAAAGTAGGCCAAGGCCCGCACCTCGGGTGCTCTACCCGAGAGCGAGTTGAGCCGAGCCGCACACGTGTGGGTTTGGACCCAAAGCCACAGGCCCAATCACAGTAAAAAAAAACCCCTTTGCTCCATTCAATTAACCAATCAAGGGAGGAAAGATATATAAATATAACACTCATAGTGTTACCTACCGATGTGGAACAAACACTGGAATTGAAGGAACACAAATAAACAAACATTTAGTGCATTAAATGCACCTTGCTCAAGCCATTATTCCAACAATTGGTTGCCAAAGGAATTAGAAATGCTTTGGAAATTTCGTTTTGCAGATGATTCTCTATTCTTCTTAAGTGCTTCTATTTAGGATGTGCAAGTCTTACAAATACTAGTCTTAAACTCGTGCTAATTAAGTATTATTCATTGGATAAATAAGAGAAAAGAATAATATTTAGGAAAAAGTAACATATTGTTTAATCTATCTCAATAATTTTAATATTTAACCATTTTAATTTTAGTAATAAAATTATTGTCGCCATAAGATAGAGTAGTTAACACGATTTTGGTCTACCAATATAGCGTATTCAAGTAACGACGTATAAAAGTTATTAGGAAATTTTAATTTATGTTTGTAATTTTTATTTATATATGGCTTTGTTTTTGGATAATTAAACTTGTATATTTGGCACATATTTGTGTGGAATTATAGGTGAGCGTTTTACACAAATCTGCGAGGATAGATAAAATAAGTTGAGATATATTAGGAACTAGAGTAGTATAAAGTCCCATGATCACAAGAAAGAAATCAAAAATGTAACATGTTTACTCTTTTAAATCATTTTATCGCTCTTAATTTCTTTGTTTAAATTAAAATTTTAGCAGGAAATTGAGGAGGTGTTGGAGGAGGAAGAGGTACCGAGGGAGCATGTTGATCTTGTGATAGAAGATAGTCGGGTATAATTCTTATCTAACTTTTTATTATTTTATATCTCTTTGTTTAAATCATACAAAATCCTTTAAACTTAAATTAAACTAGTACACAATTACTAATTCAGCTTGTCCAGTTGAAATCCCTACTTTATTTTATCAAAATACTTATGTGCTCTCTGGATTAAGGTTTTATCTCAAATGATATTGGTTGCAAAAGGAATAAGAAATGTTTTGGAAATTTCGTTTTGTAGATGATTATCTATTCTTTTTAAGTGCTTCTATTCAGGATCTGCAAGTCTTATAAATACTAGTATTAAACTCGTGCTAATTAAGTATTATTCATTAGATAAATAAAGAAAAGAATAATATTTATAAAATAGCAACATATTGTTTAATTTATCTCAATAATTTAATATTTGACCCATTTTAATTATAAAACGAATTATCGCCATAAGGTAGAGTATTTAACACGATTTTGGTCTACCAATATGGCAATTATTTTATGACTTATTTCTTATCATTTTTGTGTTTTTTCCAATTTGTTTTATCGTATAAATAAAAAACCACTCTATATACAAAATATAGAATATGTCTATTGAAAAAAAACTAATTTATATTTTATTAATTACATAAAAATAAATATTAATTGTATGTTTTTTAAATTGTCTAATCTAAATATATATTGAAATTTGAAAACGCTAAAAATAATGATACAAAATGAATGAATGAAAAATGAGGGTAGATATATAATAGACGTTTGACGAAGAAAAAATCGGTCCTGCTGGTCAAAATTTACCCTAGCTTCGTTCCTGATTGGCAGCGTTAATATTAATAGAGGATGAAGTAGAGCAAGATAAAAAAAAACCGGAAAAAAACCTGTTAGAATATTTTAAAGATAAATTGGGAGGCAGAAAAGAAAGGATAAGAGATCCTAATGAGTTCTTTGAATGGAAGAACATAAGCTTATTATATACATCCTTCTAAAGGGCCAAGATACATGGTTTAAAAATAGAGGAGACAAGAGAGTTTAGAAAAGACTTGATATGGGCCTGGTTTCTCAATATAGTTGTCTATCTATCGTGATTTAGTATTAAACACTTACCTAGTAACGATTCGGTATTTTTGCCGGATCGCGATGCGCACTCTTGCCCAACTCTGTGGCTAAAATGCAAGCAACAAGGGTCTCCTACTAGTGAGGGATCGCCCACTAGCACGTATCTCGAGCTTCAGGGTGTGTGTCGGGAATGCTAGTCACGATTATCAACATCCAGCACACGAATGCAATAAAAGTAAGAAATAAATTATTGAAAGCAATAAGAAAGCATAAACAAGCTTGATATTTCTCATCTTGTAGCAGTGAACTTTGAGAGTGTAGAATAGCGATATGTTTTCTAAACTCCTAAAACCGTATCTTAAACTAAAAACGAGACTCCAAGATTCGACACGCAGGAAGTAGTCGTGGAGTACTAAATAATACAAAAAAAACTAGAAATGAAAATACAAAATCGAAATAAGAAATCTAAAGGCTCGAAGTGAAAAGACCGCGCATGCAAGAATAAAAAAACCGAGAGAGAGCGCGAGAGGGGCGATTCTGAAAACCTCCGCAGGCCGCCATTGATTTCTGCATATGGCAAGGAAATCAAGGCTTCAATTGCAGCGAGAATTGAATTTGCAAGAATGGAGAAGCAATAGGAAGATGGGTAAGACAAGTGAGGAGGCAGAGAAGGAAGCAGAAAAGGCGACGAATTTGGGGCGGGAAACGGAAGACGAAAGTGTGAGACCTAGGAAAGAGAAGAGCATCAATGCCATCACATGTATTTCTGAATTACTTGTTGAAACTGATACAGAGGAAGGGGAAGTTAGTGAGAACAGGGACATCAATGGTGAGCAAAACAGAGTTAGATGTTCGGAAACAGAGTATTTAGAAGCAGGAGAAGAGGATAAGGAGAAAGAGTTAGATGTTCGGAAATTCAGTATCGATAAAATCTCCTTCATGAATAATGGGGTTTTTCTGGTCCGATTTAAGTCGATGGAAATGATGGAAAAAGTATTACAAGCAGGACACTTCCTGTTTGATAATAAACCTCTGATAGTGAAGGCATGGGCGAAGGAGTTAGATTTGAAAAAAGAGGCGGCATGGATTCAACTCCATGATCTGCCTCTGAAATTTTGGGGGAAAAGGATTGCCAAAAATAGCAGGATTAGTTGGGAAATATGTGAAGAGTGCAGAACGAGATTGGGCTATGCACGTATTATGGTGGAATTGCAGGTTGGCCTGAAATAATCGCGTTCAAGGATGAGAATGGTGCTATTATGCGCATTAATGTGGAGTATGAATGGCGACCCATAACTTGCCTTAAGTGCAAAGGTATAGGTCATGCCACCAGTAATTGCAGGAAAGGGGCAGGGAATAAATTGGGTTCAAAAAAGCTGGTGGCAACCTACTGCTAGAAATGGGCAGATGGGTGATCGGAATAAGGCTTCTTTCTACTTGACTATGGTGTATGCGTTCAATGGCGTGGGTGCAAGAATGCCATTATGGGACCCATCTTCGACGGATTTCCAATATGGTGATGGGTCCATGGGCGATAGCTGGTGACTTTAATTGTGTTCTGGCAGTGCATGAGAGGATAGCATGGGGGCGTTTTTCACTTGGAATAATAAAAAGCAACCTGAAGAAAGGATTTATAGTCGATTGGATAGGTTCATGGCCAACAAAGAGTGGTTTGATGCTATGCCGGATATGATTGCTCATTTCTTGCCTGAAGGCCTTTATGATCATACATTCATACCCCATGCCTCGTTACCTATAGAATGGATGTGGAGCAAGTCACCCAATTTCTCGCCTTATGTTCACAACACGTGGGATAAGCATCGCGAAGGGACACCTATGTAAATGCTTGAAACCGGTTCTAAAGGGGCTGAATAGGGATCAGTTTTCTGATATAGAGAACATGGCCCTCATCAAAGAAACTCAATTGTGTTCAATCCAAGAGAGGCTGGGTAAAGACCCAAGCAATGGAGATTGCTAAGGAGGTCAGAGAACTTGATGGAAACATAAATGGATTGAGGAAGGGGATACAGATACTCACAGCTCATATTTTCATGGGCTGCTCAAACAAAGGCGGAGTGGGAACCTTATTGCTAGCATTGATGAAATGAATGCCGACATACAGGGAGCATTTCTGCGGTAGTACCAGCACCTGCTATCCCTATTCACAGGACAATTATTGATCAAGGGAATCGGTGTACTGAAGCAATGGGGATTGGTCTGACAATCATACCCTCGGGAATTATACACCTAGCTTTTCCTTAACTGTGAATGGGGAAATGTTTGGGTTCTTTCATGGACGGAGAGAGGGTTAAGGCAAGGGGATCCTTTGTCCCCGTTGCTGTTTACTCTTTGTATGGAATATCTGACTAGGGCACTTCATTATGCTGCAGCTAAATATGATTTCAAGTACCATCTTCTCTGCAAAGAGCGCTGAAACTGGCTGATCATGCCTTAAGCAGTCTGTTTACTCTTTAGTACTTTAAAAAAAAAGTAGTTCTTGATTTTTTTCCCTTTTGTTGCATGTTTCTGTTTACCTGTCTTCAACTTATCTAACTGGTTTTTTTACTTATACAAACTTACCATGAAAATGCAGAGAATTGAAAAGAAAAGCTCATGGCACAATATTTTATGTCTTTTGATCATTTGTGGTAGCGGTTTGAGCGTAGGATACTTGAATATCCTCCCAGGTAAATTCGCGATAATACCGTACTAGTCCGATTGAACTTAATGCTTAACGCTCAAATATATGTTTAAACGTGTGTTTTTGTTGTGCAGGTCAACTATTAGGGTTGGATTTCTTTTTCAAAAAGGTTTTTCCAACCCTATTCAAAAAGAAGATCCACGCCAACGTGAACGCCTACTGCTCATTCGTTGACCTACATGTAGTGGGGCTTTTTGTGTCCTCCTATATCAGCCAAATCTTCGGAGTCGTCGCCACCTACTTTCTGACCAGAAGAGTTGGCAGAAAGAAGACCTTGTTAGTCTCGTTTTTGGTGATATTGGTGGGTTTGATCGGACTCTTCTGGCTGCCAAACACCGGAGCATTCTTTCTCGGATCGATAATCCTCAACTTTGGAATCGGAATAACAACCCGGGTACGTATCATCTTTATGAATCTAATAACAATTAACCTTAACTTAGTTATATGCTACTGCATTCACCTCACAGCCTCACTTCAATGTTAATTACTGAACTACATTACGTTCATAATTACTGCCACTGCCCCCCCCCTTGTACTACTGCTTTCATTCTGATGTGTCTCTGGTCTGTTCAGACCAGACCAGACACCTCGAATAGGCACTGTCATTTCAATTAGCATAATCACAAAGATTCTCTCCTAGTTTAAGATGTACAAATCACTATATAAAGGATGTATAATCTATGTGAATAACATAAGTTTCAATATTACTCAAACACCTACTGTTACCTAATCTTATATATAGGTCATCAATTTTATTGAGATAATTCTGAATCGAGTTCATATTAGCTGAGGACGGGTTTGTTTGTAGAGGGTCTTGGTAGTGTCCTTTCGGGTTCTATATTTGCGGGTATCGAGCCGTAATTCAAACTTTAATTCTACTTAGAATTTAAATTTATATTATTATTTTTTCAGTAAATTAAAAAAATATGTTGTTTGCAGGTTATTCCGATTATTCAATCGGAATTTGCTCCCAACTGGCCAAACCTCTATGGGATGTCAACGATTATTGGAGAGCCCCTCGCGATTTTGGTAACTTTTATGTTATCAACCAACTATTGGGTTTGGAGGGTCATTTATGGAGCTGTCGGGGGTGTAGTCCTAGTTCTCTTTTTGTCGACTTTTTTAATAAATGTCGAGGAGGAATTAGAGAAACTAGAGAGGAAAAGTAAGACGGTCAGCTCTCCGTTCTTACTATTAGGGCCACCTAGCCGTCTTGTTTTGTTTGTGACGCTGGTTTCTAGTTCAGTTTCCCTGTTTTCAGCAGTAGGCGTCCTTCAATTCTACGGTCCGATAGTCTTCAATTCGGCCGGTTTGACCTTACAATCCCAATACATGCCTCCTATTGTGATTTCTGGAATACAAATAGCTTCTAGGCTTGGCTCGTTGTTGGTGGTGGGGCGTTTCGAAAGAAAAAAATTTCTTTTAATCGCCGTGTTTCTAAAATGCGTATGTGAGGGGTTTTTGGTTGGTGTGTTTTCGGGAAGTTCAAACCTATTCAACTACTTTGATCACCTACCGCGAGTAATTATTCCCGGAGTCTTCACCGTGGTAGCTGACGCATATCTAACCGCCCCTGGAACATGGCTACACACGACCTTCCCGGATGACTTGGCTGAAATTGGCGATACATTCTCTAGCGTTGTAGGACTAATACAAAATGCTATTACAGCTTCAGCTTCCCTTGTAGCATTTTGTAATCTAAACAAATACATCTTGTTCCCTATCATGTTTTGGGATGCACTTGTTTTTCTTTTTATTTTGTTTTTTCTACCGAAAACAAGTAGAACTTAGATTTGTAAGAACCACTAAGTAGAACTTAGATTTGTAAGAACCACTAAGTTGTATTCAAAGTAATTGCAATGTATAAAAGTAGTGTTTGTTTTGAGCTTTGTTATTATAAATTGATACTGGTACATACTGCATATTGCATACTGCATATTATGACAAAATGCTAGAGGATGCCTGCAGTACTCCGCACAATTGTCCCACAAAAAATTCCTGCAGGTTGCTTCAATCTTTGACAGAACACCCTCAGGGAGCACGAAAAGAGACGCCCAGTAAGAATGGAGCGTGGTCAGAACAGCCTAGCACAGATTTTTTTTCAATTAAAACGTCACAATCTCGCTTTTGTAGCCGAGTAGTTTGAATAGGTAGACCAAGATAAGAGAACGGCAGCTGACCCTCTGCAAAACCAGATATAGCTAAAAAATGATGCTTGACAGTCTCATCAACACCTCCAAAGTAAGCATTTGACTTTGACGGACTAATTTTCAAACCAGATGCCTGAGAGAACGTAGCATAAGACTGCAAGAGAAGCTTCATCGACTTGTCATTCCCTTTACAGAAAAGCAAGACATAGATGATAGTTGAAATCATAATTAGCTGCTGCATAGAACCTTTGAGATGATTTTGTATAAAACATTACAACAAGCAATAGGTCGAAAATTGTGAACTGGCTGAGGCCTAAGCATCTTCGGAATAAGCGACAAATTAGTAGAATTTACTTGTTTATTAATAATATCATCACCAATCACCGTCCAAGCATCCTTGAAAAATTTACTGGTATAACCATCAGGTCCGAGAGACTTGTTATCCGGAATACTAAATAACGCATCCTTGATTTCCAAACCCGAGATAGGCATCATCAGACTAACGTGCATTTCAGCTGTACAGATTTTCCCTTGAAAAATTGAGCATTATATTCAATGAAGTGGACTCGAAAAACAGAAGGGTTCCATAAAATACATATACGACCACCCGAATGGTAACCATTATTCGTCGAAATGCACCAAGAATTAAAATTATTAGTAGCCTTAGACATAGCTTTCGCTTTTATTTTGGTTTCTAAGAGCCCTACTAAACCAAGCTTTTTATTCTGTAAAAACTAATTAATCTTTAACCGTTTCCTCACTCTATTCATATCACCAACATTCCAAAAACCCATATTATTCATGGACATATGGTGAAGTAGGAATAGCGGTAGGCCTGATTATGGGCCGGGCCGGGTTCGTGCCAAATATACGGCCCAGATACACAGGTCGGGCCGGGCCGGGCCAAAAAGATGGGACGATTTTGTTGGCCCAAGCCCATAATTGTTCGGGCTATAATGGGCCTCGGGCAAAAATGGGCCACAACGGGCCAAAATAATAAAATACGAAACATTTAACAAAATAAATATGTGAACAAACAATTAGCAACGAAATAAAATTTTCAAGTTTTAATTACCTACCTTGACAAGATTAATGAAGATCAAGAACATTGAAGATTGTTTTTCTTTCTTTTATTGATTATGTTTTTCTTGTATTTCTACAATCGTAAAGTTCGTTTTACTACTGCATTTACGATTGCGAGAGGTAATTAGGAAATTGGGCATATATATACTAGGCCCGTCTATCATTAGGGTTATCTATATTATGGTTTTTAAGTGGCGAGGTATTTATATCAATGTAAGAGACACCACTCTATAATATAATTACTTATGATATTCTCTTCCTCTCTAATTTAGAGCTGACCGTTTGCGGGTTTGGGCTAGACATGGGCCAGGCTAACATATCAAAAAGTGTCTAATGGGCCTTTTTTTATGCCCATGTCCGCTATGGCGGGCCTACTATAGCTGCCCGTACCCGCCCTATATAACTTAGCGGGCCAACCCGTGGGGTGCGGGATTTTATTGAAATTAATTACTGAAAAATCAAACCAACAAAATGGTAGAAAAAACATCATGATTACCAATTTTGCAAAATAAAACTATTAACTTAAGAGTTAAGATCATGTTCATAACTTTCAAAATTGTAACTAAACATTATATTTGTTTCGTATAAAGTCTCAAAACACTTCAAAATATCAGTAGAGGAAGGCACGTCTTTATCTGTCATCCATGCCTTGCTCTTCATGCTCGATATGAAACCCGTGAGAATCATGAGATATTATACGTATATATAATAAAAGATATTAATAGCTACTTTAGTGATATAACAAAATAGTAGAAACAAACATATTTGGAAAAGAATTATTAATTTAATGGTAGAATAAAAGTAAGTAAAAAATTTGTCTAACGATAACCCTTTAACTCGTAACCAATCTTCATAACACACACCCTATTTTCAATACAATATTTTTCAGTTTTAGTTTTAATTTTTTTTGTTTGGTTAACTAAAATTTATAGTTTACAACTTTTGTGGCGTGTCTAACGGATTATCCGTGGACAATTTTATTTAGTCCAAACCCGTCCATTAATTTTAGTGTACCTAATTTTCGTGTCCGTATCCACCATTTATTATAACTTTTTTGTGACCAAATTCGCTAGACAAGCGGGCTGAACAAATTGGCCCGCATTTGGCCAGCTCTACTCCCTATACCTCTCTGGCTCTCTATATTCTTTGACAATAACATAACATATGTACGAAAATGGACAAACGGATTTGCATTATTTATTTCCCAAAAAAAATATGTACGTGTATTGGGAATTTAATATTCTTTTGCATCTCCCATGTATATATTTGTTTGTTAGAATGTCCGTCTTCTACTAATTTAATGTGAGATATAATATTAAAATAGAAATTAAATAACTTTTTCTCATAATTATGTGAGAGGATTTTCAATAACCTTATTAAAAACATAAATTCTATAATAAGACGGTTTTACCTGGTTGGTTAGATACTTAGATTGGTAGATGAATATTCTAATGCAAGGGAAAGGGAATATTCTATCATTCAATTTCTGATATATATGGTCATGGTATTATGTCCTTTTTTAGAGTGATTTGGATATGGTTGTAGAAATGTTTCCTTGTAAACTGATTTGAATATTGGATATGATATACTTCCTTCTTTCGATTCAACTTCGCATGTATTCTTTATCCAAAATTTATCCAAAAAATTTATTGACAGATGATTTTATCCAAATTAAGTGTATAAAACGAAGGCATACTAAGAACGATTATTATTGAGAAAACTATTACATTCTTTACTGATTTACAATATCTTTGATTTCGAAGTTATAAGTTATAATGATGACGATGATAAGTCAAATTTTCATTTTACTTATTATTGTTACAATGTGCATAACAAAATGTGAAGGAGCACGAGCTAAACTTATTGGAGAAGATGTGAAACATACAACTTCCTCTTCAACCAAATTAATTGTAAGTTCCACTCAACATTTCTAAATGATTGATTATTTTACCATTCTTTAAAAATGGCTAAATATAATATAACATTTTTACGGTATCCAATATTTTTGTTTCCCTCTTCTTGCCCATTACTAGTTTTACGCCGGTGCAAAAAATATACGGGCTTAATTTTATTTAATCGAAGAAATCAATAAAAAGGTGAATATATATTTAATAAAAGTATGATTTTAGTATTACAGTTATACTAATGTAAAATGTAAAAATAATTTATTCGCTTAACTTGGACGTAATTAAAAAACAACGCATTAACTCGACATGATAAAAACAAAAAAAAATCTTATTTAAGATGGATCAAATATATATATGCGGGATGGATAAGAAAAACAATAGTATTATGCATAGGAAAATTAAAATATTTGTGCTATATATCTAAGGGCTGAAATTAATTTGTTTTAAACTTAAAACGGAAAATAGCCAATAAAAATATATATAGATCTGAAAATTACGTATGGTTTAAATTCACAGTTCCTAACTATCCTAATTAACCTAAATATTCTTGGCCGACTCTGTAACTACCAAAAAATAATCCGACCATATAATGTAAACTCCGAACCTTTAACTACCAAAAAAACCTGACCATTTATGGGATTGATTTTTTCCGCATGCAAGATAAATATTCATTATCTTATTTTCGATAAGCAATTTTAATTGATTATTTTTTGGTTCTTTTTTCATGAAGATATTATAATCTGGATCTTTTTATTAAATTTGGTGTAAAATTATATGAATTATTTGTCTATATTTTTCGAATGTTCCAATTATTTACTATGTGTATATTTCTTCTTTTAGTATGTGTTATGCCCAATTGATGATAGTCGCTTATTAAGCTTTATATAGGGAATATTACAAAGTGAAATATTATATGTTCGTTCATTTGATAAACCCTAGATCTACTTAACCTTATTCCAACTCACAACTTTGCGTTTTTCACTCTCTAATTCTTCCTCACCACTTTTTCTTTAATCTAACTACTCTGACGGGACTGACTCCTCTCTAAAATATGTTCGGGGTTCGCTACATCAACCACCTTTGTTATCAAACTCAATAAATTACCTTTTTATATTTTTCCTATTCCATCACTATTCTTTGGGTTAATGCTCGCATTATTGCTCATTTGATTGCTAATTAATGTTTAACGCATGAGAAAGGATCAAATGAAAAGTTAATTTTTTTCCGTCAAATATATAATACGGATTGTTATTTTGCGTATTTATTGTTGCAATTTTTTATCTTTTTTTTCCATTATTTCTATATTATATATGTATTTTTTTCATTTTTTTGGCTCGTTAAATTTGATATAAAGTATGTGTTCAAGACCCGTGCATATTTTTTGCACGGAAGTAAAACTAGTTCTCCATATAGATAACACGTAATCAACTCGTTATTTGGTAATATTTTTTTGACGAAATATTGTTTATTTTTATAAATAATTAACTCAACTCAAATGCTAGAATTTTTGTTATGGTACTCTCAATTTGCCGCAAATATTTTGGGTCATTAAACTTTCATAATTTTGCCCATAGGCTGAACAAAACGAAGGCAAAGTAGCATCTCACGGGAAAAAAGAAGCAATGGCCAATATACGCAATAATACGTACTCCCAAAGCACAACCCGGAAGGTGAAACACACTGGCAGCCTGCGTGTGGCAAATACTCTACCTCCGGAGGTAAACGCACAACTTTACCAATTCAAACATGAGTTTTATGTGTATATTTTTAGTCTTAATTAAAATGGATTATGTCTATTGTTACATTAAAATGGATTAAATA
The DNA here is from genome assembly GCA_029255685.2 of Silene conica. Classification (NCBI taxonomy): domain Eukaryota; kingdom Viridiplantae; phylum Streptophyta; class Magnoliopsida; order Caryophyllales; family Caryophyllaceae; genus Silene; species Silene conica. The sequence continues at coordinate 2,545,117 of CM055314.2, forward strand.
ACATTTTAAATAACCATTTTTTTACTTTTTTTTTGATGTATTTTACTTTTTACTGTTTTATGTTTTAAGTTACATATTAATTTATTAGAGCTGATAATGGGCGAGGCTTGATAGGGTTTGTCTGGGCTTATATGTTAAAGACAGCCCGTGCATTAGGGGCGGGCTGGGCCAAGTCAATGGGTCTTCCTCTTTAGCCCAATTCCAACCCTTGCGGACTCAAACGAGCCATCGGGCTTTTCTGTTCCTTACGACTCGTTAGATCTTCAAAACATGAAAGAGGCAAAAAAAACACATTGAAAAACAATACAACGAAATTCATAAGTGCTAACATTCAAGATTACAATACAACTAAAAAAGGCTTGAAACAAGGTTTTAGCAAATTCTAATCCACGATATATTCCAAGTCAAATGAACTCAAACTTATATGATACCATGAATATAAAACTTGGCCTTAGGCAATAGCATATCAATAATCAACGGTTGTTTACTTTTGTTTACTTATACAGTGTACACAACTACACATTACACGAATTATTAAACGTGGGCCGGGCTTTGGACTTTTTTGGGGCCGAGAATTTAGCCCAAATCCAGCCCAAATTTTCCCATGGCCGCCTAGATCGGGCTTCAGGCTTTTTGGCACCGGGAGTTTAGCCCAAACCCGAAAAAAAGAGGATCGAGTCGGGTCGGGTTGGGGCATGGGCCATTTGATCAGCTCTATAATTCATAGATATAAGTTAACTTAATTCATAGTTTTCAGAAGTCGTTACTTATGACTTGAGTACAAACCTTGTTAGTATCAAAATCGCCTTTATTTACCAAGGAGCACCAGCATTTTCCTTATCATTATGGTCACGTTTTTAGCTACCATGTTCCATTTATTACTTGTTTTCGATCGGTATAATTTGTGGTTCACCCTTATTAGTTATTAGTAACATCTTCCTTCACATTATCATTAGAATTGAACATCGTATTTGCTGAATGTGCAGTTTGCGGGTATAGCGGTACACGGTTCTGGTATGCAAAATGTACATGCAAAGTTAGCTATATTTGCACCGGGAATAGTTCCAAGCGGAACATACAGTAGCGCATTTGTATCAGTTGAAGCTGGAGAGGGCCCTACTTATAATCGAATAGAAGTCGGATGGACCGTAAGTGACATTACACCATTAATAATTGTCTCTTCTATATCACTTATCTATCATTAAAAATATCTATGAAAAAGAACAGTTAGTGTTAAATACGAAGTATTTTGTTAGGACGATTATAGGATATATATTTTATCTTTCGACCAAAAATGTAAGCTTCTATATTACCAAAAACAAATCAATGTATGGAAATATTTTTCCCAAAACCAACTAGGACAATTTTTCCTAAAACCAACTAGGACAAGAATAAAAAGGTCTTAATTAGGGGTGTAATCGTGTCGATTTGGGCTCGAGCTCGAAGGGGTTTGGAATCTGCTCAGAAACTTGAGCTTGAGCTCGGAATCAGCTCAGAATTATCCGAGCTTAAAATATCAAAGCCTGGAATCAGCTCAGTTTAGGCTCGAGCTCTATTCGAGTTCGGTTAAATCTTTATTTTCTTTACTTTATTGAACTTTTAAATCAAAATAAAAACAAATACGAGTATATTTTAAGAAAAATGCAAATATAAGAAACATATGATTATAAATGCTAAAATGACATTTTATTAGGAACAAAAATAATTACAAAATGACAAAATAACTAAAAATAATAGATAAAACGAGCCTAAACGAACTTTCGATTTCGAGCTCTACTAAGCTCAGAATTGGCTCGGATTTAGGCCACCTCGGCTCGAAATCGGCTCGGAATTAGTTTTGACCGATTTCGAGCCAAGTTTTTACCGAGCTGATTTCGAAGGCTCTACGAGCCGGCTCAGATCACTTACAACCCTATGTCTTATCTAGATTATTTAAACCATTTATTTATTTTAAACACTCGTTTAATCTTAGCAAAATTTCTCCAATTTCTCACCTATGCCTTTTAATTAATTTTTTTATTATATATTATTCTTATCTAGGTTAATCCTGCCTATTATGGGGACAATCAAATTCGGGTCAACCTATATAGCATGGTAAGTGTCCTTGTCTTATGAAATAAATTGGCAACATATATAGAGTATTCCTTTTGTCCTGACCAATTAATTTACCTTCGTCTTTGTTTACTTACCACTTGGTGATAAGCAGGGTAACAACTATAAGACTTGTCATGATAGTGAATGCCTCATTTTGAACTCTGAGACTTCTGGGATTAACTTTGGTGATGTTTTGACTCCATCCAAACTTGGTTATGATCCTCAAAGTTTACTGGACATTTATATAGAACAGGTATACATATATAAGAGCTACACAGATCGAGATTATAATTAGGTCATGTTCCTTTTATTTAAAGTTGCCTTTTTTTTAAGTTTGGTTAAACTTAGCTTCTATAAGTTCAGTTCAGTAAAGCTTATATTTAAATTTAGTTCAATTTCTTTAAAAAAAACTTCATAAACCTTAATATAACTATAAATTCATGTCGTCTTCTGTATTGACGGATTTTTAAAATGATACAATATTCATTTAAGTTGATAAAAAAAGAACACTAAAATTATCCTACATTATTTTTAAAACTAATTAATTAAAGAAATGCCCATTTTATATGTACAGTGACCCTCCACCATATGTCTCATTAATTATTCATTTCCTCTCGATTCCCATCACCCCAATAGAATTCAAAAAAATTTAAGAATGCCCTTCTCACCCTACAATCCTGTTTTATACATAAAACAAGTGATTAATTTAGTACTAATATATGAGTTTTTTTTTTTGGTAAACTAGGGACTCTCTAGCATTTTTTTTTTATTGTCAAATTAATTAGTTACATAGCAAACATAATTAAGTTACATACCATACATTAACTTTAGTAAGTCTTGCTTGCGACGGATCACCATTTGTGACGGATATTTTGTGAGATAAAATGGATATAAAATGAGTTAGTGGAGAAAGGGGACCACAAGAATAGTGTTGGAGAGAGAGAAAAAGTGGGTATTTTGTGAGAGAAAACGGTATTCGTCACAAGCTTGCGACGGATAGTGCCGTTGCAAATAAGAATTTGTGCATTAACTTATGCCTTTTTGGTAGATTGTTAATCATTTCATAGATATGAAATTAAGGACCCATATTAACCATCCTAGATAAATTTGTAAATAACTATTTGGGTTATATGTAAAACTATATTTTTTGGGACTATTTGGCAAGAAAAATAGAGATAAAGAAAAAAAAGGATGAGGAAATGATAAGTTGAAAATAAATGATTAAAAAAAATGTAAATAATATACATAAGGAGAGAATTTTATTATCTTATTCTATGTTTTATACTAAGGGTTTGTTTGGTTGTCTTTTAAAAACATGAAAAATTAAAAATCCCATGAATTGAGATTTTAATCACTTATTTGGTTGTCTGTTTTAAACTAAAATGGAGGAATTAGAACTTTTTACATCAACTTAGGGGTTAGAAACTATAGTAGTGTGGGGTTCCAACTTCATTCCTTTCAAAACACGTTTGGTACATTAGAAAATTAAATATAAAAGAATGGAGTTTGAATCCATGTGGAGGAGGTGGTTATGGGATTTCAAGGTGTTCGGGTGGAATGAGAATCGTGATGGATTCTAACTCTATAACAAAATGTCACTACCAAACGCTAAAATGTTTAGAATCCATTCCAAACCATTCAGCCAAACACCCCCTTAATTCCTAAATGGGGTAGGAATTCGCTTACCTAGCCCTCTTTGTCATTCCCAATGCATACATGCTTTATATTTTTGAGAATCGCTATTATTTTACCTTTGTTCAAACCAATTAATTTTTTTTATATTTGAAAGTAACTAATGTTATAAAGGATAAAATAATATTTCTAATAAAAAATCATGGGAAATATGGTGCTCCAACCAAATACCATATATGAACTTAATTCATGGAAAATGCGAATTACCTAGTGGAAAGTTGGCAACCAAACAAGTTTATATTATTTCCCATGAATTGTATATAGGAACTCAAATATGTGAATTGTAACTACCTACCTGAGTTAAATTCTTAGATGAATCAAACGACCCCTAATTTTATCTTGTTAATATATAACTTTGAAAAATAAAGATAATAATAGTTAAGTCAAATTAAATTAAGTTAATTCAGATCCTATAGTCGAGTTTAGAAAATTACAGCCCTTATAAATTCAACTCAAATCCGATAAGTTCAATTCAGTTCAATTTTGATCCTATAAGTTTAGTTTAATTCAGATCCTATTGATTCGGAAAGCTTCATATCATATGAGTTTAGTTTAGAAAAAATCAGAATCTATATATTCAGTTCAGCGCCGTCACTAACATGGTTTTATCTGAATCAGTTTTACACAAGACTTACCGGTTTTATTTTTTTCTTGTCCTAGAACGAAACATTAAGTTCAGTATGGAATGTTGAAGTGAATTCGAGAAGAATAGGATATTTCAACGGTGAAACGTTTAGTGGCTTAGCTGCTGGAGCCACAAAGATAAAAATCGGCGGAAAAGTTTTTACACCATGGGATTTGGACTCATGTCCTCCCATGGGAAGTGGCCGTTTTTCAAATGGGTGGAGGACTGTTACTAGTTATGCTGAAGGAATTACAATTGATGGGAACGTACCGCAAAATCCAGAAATAGTAGAGACACGATGCTATTACGTTGGCGATGTTGGAATTACTAATTATCTTGAAGGTTTTGGCTTTTTTTTCGGTGGTAAGGGTGGGAAAGATCAAGTTAGGTGTGTTTATTAAAGTTTTATTTAAGTTATTGTTTTTTCTTTTATTTTTGCGTTGTAAGAATAAAAATATTTATAACATCTCATAATCATCTTTAATTTTTTTTTTTTATTATTATTATTTAAATTTGTTAAGAGGTGTTATAAACTTGCGACATATTTACAATATCCGTTATCTTTGATTTCAAAGTTATAATGATGACGACGATAATTCAATTTTTCATTTTACATATTATTGTTACGATGTGCATAACAAAATGTGAAGGAGCACAAGCTAATCTTATCCGAGAAGATGTGAAAGATATGACTTCCTCTTCAACCAAATTTATCGTAAGCTCCACTCGACATTTCTTAATGATTGATTATTTTATCATCTATCTATACAAAAACAAAACAAACTCTTAAAGGTTTATTTATAAATTTTCTAAACATGCCCGTGCAATTTTGCACGGCTTCTAAATTAGTTTAAATATAATACTCAAACCGTAAACCGTACCCTATAAACTTTGTTAAAGTATTTGAAACGGATTAGGATGGATTTTGTCTATTTCAATACCTCTTTGATGAAATGAAGTTAAATAATTGAGCGATACTAGCAATATTTTAATCTACATTACATGTTAAGTTGACATTTTAATTTCATATCAATTATTGGTTATGTTAATTAAGCGTGTTTAATTAATTTCCAGTAATTATAATTTACCTTAAAACTAATGAACAATTGACTGTTCATTTTATTTCACGTTAAATAAAAAATTAAAATATATAAGCTAGATTTTCAATCTTTTCTTCTATCCCTTTACTATAAAAGGAATAGATTTCAGAAAATTTTTATTGGTCGATGAAAATTAAGAAAAGGAAAAAAATTAATCAATGTGGGGTCCGCCATGTTCATTTTAATTAGTTACTTCAATTTAATCTTCTCCCCACTTTCATTAATTAAATAAGTTACAATCTATAATCACAAATCCAATATGAAATCTATCACACATCGAATATGAAATCTTCCGAAATCGTAACTACTTCAATTTCAACAGTAAAAATCAAATTTTTAGTGATCATTGATAATAAGTTAACTAATTTTACATAAATTAATGGTATAGATTAAATATAATAATATGATTGAAACGCCTACACTTTACAGATATAGTATATTCAAAGATTAAAGAAATTGTTAATACTCCATTTAACATGCGGCTAATAAAATGATTAAAGTGAGTGACAATGAGTATAAAACAGAAACAAAAAGTGAATATCAAATATCAAATATAATAATATATAAATCGGCCAAAAAATTTAAATACTGGAAATTAACAAATTAAAATTGTTGAGAATTGGAAATCAACGAAATTATGTAACTTCGTCTTAAATGTACATAAAATAGATAAGGTTTATATTATATGGTCGGAGTTTTTTGGTTAGTTAGAGAATCGGACTAATAATAATTTGGGCTCATTACGATGGTTATGAACTTAGAATTTAAACCTTAAGTATAATTTTAAAATCTATATATACTTTTACTAGCTATTATCCGTCTTAAATTTAAAATAGGTGAGTATCACCCCCATGAATGTTTTTTTTTGTTTGATTCATCCTACATATGTATATTTGATCCGTCCTAAACTTAAACCGATAATGTCGTCCTAGATAAGAATTTGTATAATTTTATAATGTCAGCAGATGCGTTGTTTTTACTTACGCCTAAGTTAAGCGTATAAATTCTTTTTATTTTTGTACATCGATAAAATTATATTTTTTATTAAATATATTCACCTTTTCATTTTTATTTTTTCGGTTTACCCGTGCATTTTTTGCACGGGCGTAAAACTAGTTGTATAATTTAAATCTTAAGTGTCTCGGTCCTATCATTTCTATGAGACAAAGTTTAAATTTATGACCTAATTTATTTTGAAAGAAAACTTTTTTCAAGTTGTTGCTCATAAAATAATATCTCTATACTACAAAAGGAATAAAATTTAAAAAATTTGATTGGTTCTTAATTTATTAAAATGAAAAAAAATAATTTTCTTTTTTCTTTTGTGGTAGAGACCTCCACCTTTCTCCTTATTGATTTAATTACTCTCTCCCATCAATTAGGTAGGTCTAAATTTAATAAAAACTATACAACAAAATGTATTTAATTATTACTATTACATTTTAATTTAATTCAAAGTCGCTGCAATTATCTAATTTAATTTTAGCTCATATATCTTTTCAATTTAATTACCGATAAAATGAAAATTATGTTATAAATTCAGTATATCATAGTTGTAAAATGACTCGTGCATATTTTTTGCACGGGAGTAAAACTAGTTCTCCATATAGATAACACGTAATCAACTCGTTATTTGGTAGTATTTTTTGATGGAATATTGTTTATTTTTATCAATAATTAACTCAACTCAAATGCTATAATTTTTTGTAAATATTTTGGGTCATTAAACTTTCATAATTTTGCCCATAGGCTGAACAAAGCGAAGGTGAAACATACTCCCAAAGCAGAATCCGGAAGGTGAAACACACTGGCAGCCTGAATTTGCCAAAGACTCTAGCTCATGAGGTAAACACACAACTTTACCAAATCAAACTTGTGTTTTATGTGTATATTTTTGGTCTTAACTAAAATGGATTTCACCATTATAACAATAAATGGGTTAAATAATATTTTGAATAAACATTTGTTTTTTACTTTTTTTGAATTTTTTGGTTAAGTAGCGTTAATTAGCAAAATAATTAGGTAATTAGCGTTCATTTGAAACTATTTGAATCTATGATGTCCACGTCATCAGTCTCATCACTTTTTATTTTTGTCCGATTTTATATGAAACCGCTAAGAAACCTAGCGACTTCACTTAGCTTTTTTATATATACAAAAGGCAAAACCGCTAAAAATCTTAGCGGCTTACTAGATACTACTGTCATGGACACCATGCAAATTTGTTGAAATTTGAAATTGGAAATTGGTGGAAGTCGCCGAGAAGTTCAGCGGCTTTTCATCTCTCTTCCTTTTTTTTAATAAAACAGATACAAATATTTGGATGATGATATTTTGGTAAAACCGCTAGTTTCTTAGCGGTTTTATATAAAAATCGGATAAAAATAAAAAGTGATGACGTGGACACCATAAACCCAAATAGTTTCAAATAAACACTAATTACTTAATAATTTTGCTAGTTAACAGTTTTAACGCTAATTAAGCAAAAAAATTCACTTTTCTTCGACGTGTTTTGATTCTCACCATTTTTATGTTTCAAATTGCATATTAATTTATACTTTATTGATAAAAGTTAGATTAATCGGTAGTATTGAGAAGTTGCTACTTATAACTTGAGTTCGAACCTTCGAACCTTATTAGTAGCAAAATGACTTTTATCACTTCTCTTACAACAAAAAAAAACAAATAATAAGTTCACCAAAGTATACAATGAATACTTTAATTCACCAACGCGCACCAATATATTTATCGGTCGTTCCTGCAGTACTTTTTAGATCGAGTTCTTGTATTAATATACTAATATATATTTCTTAACCTACTTACTAAACCTAGTTCCTGGTTTTGTTATTTTATCAAGCCCTAGTCAGACCTAAGAATTCCTACATTATTTTTGGTTAAATTGAAATCATGTATGGGGACCACATGCAAATACTAAATTCCTAAACATGTTCTAACAAGTATATTTCAGACTATTTGGAATCGAACTTGTTTCTATAATTTATTTTACTTTACTTTTTTATTTTAATTATTTTTTGTCCTTATTCAAGATTTAACCCTTGTTAAACCTATCTATAAATGTAGTCTTATATGGTCATAGTTTTAGCTACCATGTTCCATTTATTACTTGTTTTCTATGGGTATGATTATTTGTGGTTCGGCCTTATTACTAAGATCTTCCTTCACATTATCATTAGAATTGAACATCGTATTTGTTGAACGTGCAGTTTGCGGGTATAGTGGTACACGGTTCTGGTATGCAAAATGTACATGCAAAGTTAGCTATATTTGCACCGGGAAAAGTTCCAATCGGAGCATACAGTAGCGCATTTGTATCAGTTGAAGCCGGAAAGGGCCCTACTTATAATCGAATAGAAGTCGGATGGACAGTAAGTGACATTACGCCATTAATAACCGTGTCTTCTATATCACTTATCCATTATTGTTATTAGGATATTAGGCTCATTATGGACGACTATAGTCTAGGGTTTATACTAGTAGGATTCATTATATATACATCTATGTATTGAAAAAAAATGAAAGCAACAATCAATAGTATAATTCTCTCTTATACAAATCCCTCTACTTATAATCTTATCATGGTATCAGAGTCTCTTTCTTGAGCACTCTTAAAATCGCTTACGTGTTTTTGTCGGTGGGTGGCCGGAAATTTACATGCACCGGTAAAATTTTCCAAAAAAAGAACACTACGCTCAATTGCTTTTTCAACAAATTAATATTATAATTTATTTTTCCTTCGTATTTTTTTTTTTATTTATGAACCATAAAAAGAAAAAAAAATCCATTCTCTTCAAAAATTGTTTAGAATTATTCAACGTCGTTTAAGGTTGGTACTTTATTTATTTGGAGTTGAAAAAATTAACGTTCTTCAGACCTTGAATTGACGGATAATTTTACGTTTTATTGAAATTTATTTAGCATCGATTAGAATTCCTAACAAATTATTTGATAGTCGACAAGTCCGAAAAATTGAACGTTCATGTTCGAATATTTTTTAACGAGTCTTAATACTCGTTTCTTACCTACCTTTCAAGACGAAGTAATTTATAAAGATTGAAGGAGATGAAGATTTTTTTTCCTTTTTTATATTGATTATGTTTTTTTCTTTTGTATTTATTCAATTGTAAAATTTGTACTACGTACTGCCTTTACTATTGCGAGAGGGTATCAGGATATTAGGCCCATTAGGACTGGTTATTGTTTAGGTTTATACTAGTAGGATTTATTATATATACACCCATGTATTGAAACAGAATGAAAACAACAATCAATAATAAAATTTTCTCTTATACAATTCCCACACCTTATAATCTTATCAATTGTTAAAAATATCTATCACAAAGAACAATTAATGTTAAATACGAGGTAATTTATTAGGACGATTATAGGATATATATTTTTCTTTTGGTGAAAAAATGTAAGCTTCTATATTACCAAAAACAAATCAACATGTCAATGTATGGAACCATTTTTCTCAAAACCAACTAGGACAAGAATAAAAAGGTCTTATCTAGATTATTTAGACCATTTATTTATTTTAAATACTCGTGTAATCTTAGCAAAATTTCTCCGATTTCTTATCTATGCCTTTTAATTAATTTTTTATATATTATTCTCATCTAGGTTAATCCTAGCTATTATGGGGACAATAAAGTTCGACTCAACCTATATAGCATGGTAAGTGTTCTTGTCTTATGAAATAAACTGTTAGGTGTTAGGGTGCAAATTCATGTCCCGTAACGATAGTGTGTCCTGAAAATATAATAGTACGAGGTTTTTTGGGAAGGAACCTAAAAGTAAATCCGTGAGGGTTAGGCCCAAAGCGACAATATCGTACTATTATGGACAGTGAACATCGACGCAGCATAGATCTAACACGAGATATTCACGCCTCCGCACAACATCAGCATATGTCGAGTATTCGTTTCGTCTTGACTAATTGATTTACCTTTGTCTATGTTTACTAACACTTGGTGATAAGCAGGGTAAGAACCATCAAACTTGTCATGATAGGAAATGCAGCAATTTTATTTCCGAGGCTTCTGGGCTTAACTTTGGTGATGTTTTGACTCCATCCAGAGTTGGCTATGATCCTCAAAATTTATTGGACATTTATATAGAACAGGTATACATATAAAAGATCTACACAGATCGAGATTATAGTTTAGGCCATGTTCCTTTTATTTAAAGTTACCTTCTTTACGTTTAGTTAAACTTAGCTTCTATAAGTTCAATGCAAGTTTTACAAGTTCAGTTCAATAAAACTCAAATTTAATTCAGTTCAACTTCTATAACTTCAGTTAAAAAAACTTCATAAACCTTAATTTAACTCTAAATTCATGTCGTCTTCTATATTGACGAATTTGAAAAATGATACAATATTCATCTAAGTTGATAAAAAAAAAAAGAACACTAAAATTATCCTACATTATTCTTAAAACTTAATTAAAGAAATACCCATTGCAAATGGTAAATCAAGTGAGAATTAAATGGTAGATTAAAAAGGTTGTTCTTAATTTTAAGAACTCAGTTCTAAAATCTAAAATAAGAACTGAGTTTGTACGTATATTGGAATTTGCAGAGTAACTAATATGTTCTTGGAAAATGATAAAAATCCATTTAAATTTAAATAATTTTTGTTTCAATAACTTTATATCAGTAATTTTTTTCAATTATTAAAATAAAAAATAACAATTCATTAATTATGCTTATTTAATGAAAAATAGGATAGCGTGAAGTGAACTCCATTTAAGAACTTTATTTAAAGATTGTCTATTGTAGACAAAAGTTCTTAAATGTTGGAACTGGTAAAAAATGACATTGTTATTGCTCTAAGAATTATCCTCTCATAATTGCAAATGGTAAATTAAGTGAGAATTAAATGGAGCACCCGTATATTCTGTTCAGAACATTTTAGCAAAATTAAATCTAAAAAACCAGTTTCGTCACTAACATGATTTTATCTAAATCCGTTTTACACATGATTTACCGGTTTTTTTTTTTTCCTAGAACAAAAGATATAGTCTAGTATGGAATGTACATGTAAATTCAAGAAGAATAGGATATTTCCACAGTCAACAGTTTTCAAGCTTACTTGATGGAGCCACAACAATTCGGATTGGCGGAAAAGTTTTCACACCAAAGAATTTGGACACACTTCCTCCAATGGGAAGTGGTAGGTTTTCAAATGGATGGAGGACTGTTACTAGTTATGTCGAAGGAATTACAATTGATGGAAAATTACCGCGAAATCCAGAAATAGTAGAGACACGATGTTATTATGTTGGCGATGTTGGAATTACTAAATTTCTTGAAGGTTTTGGCTTTTATTTCGGTGGTAAGGGTGGGAAAGATCAAGTTAGGTGTGTTTATTAAAGTTTTATGTAAGATCAAAAAATTACACGAGTTGTCTTCAAATAGTATTATTCTAAATATGTATTATCGGAACTAAATTATAAATGTTCATATATTTTGTTTTATATCTAACGTTTATACACTTTTTTTTTATCAAAATTCGATTTTGTTTTATATCTAACGTTTATACACTTTTATTTATGACTTGATTTTCGCAAAATATTTCAATTGATGATATTAATTTGTGCATTATTCCTGATTGTTATATTAATATTAAGTTATTTTTATTGTTTTTTAATTTAGTATTGTCGCCACATTTTTTTTTCGATTCCTGTAAATTGTTAATTATTATTGTTTATTGGAATTATGTATTGGGTATAAATTGTTATGTAATAGTTCTAAACGAACGACGTTCAAAATTATCATATTTTCATATATAATATTTAAGTTCATGTTATACATATTGATAGTTTTTTATAAAAAATCATGTTTAGTTTTTTTGGTAATAGAATAGCTTAATAAATATGACGCTTTTCTAGAAAATACACGTAAAATAAAACTAATGTTTTTATTTTTCCAGAATTTAAAAATATTGTCTTTGTTTACATTTTAAAAAGATTGCACTTTTCTTAAAAAAAAAAAAGACAATCTAATTGAGTTTTTGTGGTATGAAAAAGTTAATTTCTCCTGAGATCTTAGATAAGGATTTAATTTCATCTTTTGCATAAATTAGGAGGCCTAATTATTACTAAACCTTAAAAGTTTAATCTCACAATCAGTCAAAATAATGGAGCTCAATTACTACTTTTACCCGAAAAATAAACAATAAAATGCTTAATAATAACTGGATTTGGTAGACTTCTTAATTGAATCTTGCTACACCTTTTACCAAAGCTGACTCAAACTGAATTTGACTTTACTTGATGCGTGTGTGAGAGAGATTTAACCTTAAAAATTAAAATAACTAGTGAAAATGAAAATGAAAATGGAAGGCTAATATAAATTCCTCCCTAACTCCGAATCCAATAAGTGAATTATACTTCCGATATATTAGCACCAGTTTTGAAATTGGTGAACATTATAATAATATTTTCGAGTTTTGTTTTATAGTGTCTGAGTTCATTTGCTTAATTTTCGATATATTAGGACCGTTTCCTCTCACAAAATACCCACTTTTTCTCTCTCTCCAACACTATTCATGTGGTCCCCTTTCTCCACTAACTCATTTTCAATCCATTTTATCTCACAAAATATCCGTCACAAATGGTGACCCGTCGCAAGCAAGACTTACTAATCATTAAGCTTGATACATTACAATAAAAGTATAAAACTAAAAAAACATTACATATAATCTAAATGAAATTTGAGTTTTGACAGAAAAACAAATTAAAATCTAACTAATGAACTTTAATAAGCTCGAAAAAATATACATATATTACTCAAAAAAAATACACATACTTAAAACCAAATAAATTCTGAGATAATACGTTCAATGTATACTCTTTTTCACCTCCAAATCCCTCTAATTTGATTCACCACTCGATTTCTCAAACTCGTTTCCTACTATCTCCATATACTACAACTTAATTACCACGTACACCAACCATCAACACTCGCCACCATCTATCACGCCAGAACCATCATCGACATTCTCAAGGGCTTGGCCTCTATCGCCATCACGAGCGACCCCCAACCCCCTCCACTTCTCACCATCCCAGCCCTTACCGAAACCACTATCAGCTAGGTAGCACCAAAACGGACACGGACACGACACGAACAAGGGACACGGCATCCCATGAAATTTAGGACACGCACGGCATTTAAATATAATAAAATATATATTTTATCGTAATAAATAACGTATAATTTTATTTTTATCTTGTATTTGAAACTAAATCTAAACAAGTAAAGATACAACTCGACCTTTATTATAATTAATTCTCATTTTTTCCACCCAAATTCATCTTTTAATCGATCTTTCTAAAATTTTGTTCCTCGTCTAAATTATATTTTGACATGTGTCCAACGAGTGTCGGACACGGTGTCGGACACGAGACGACTAATTAGGAGAAGTGTCCGTGCTACCTAAACCATCAGTTGCCAAAACCTCCTTCCCACAAATCCCAACCACCGTCTCCACGACTCCACCAAATAAAATCAGTCCACCCTTGAAACCAACTTCCCCGCCCTCCAAAACACTAAATCTAGGTTTCATGAGGGCGAGGAAAGGAGGTTTCATGAATAGGGAAGGATTTCGTGGGTGTGAGTGTGACTGGTGGTTGGGATTTGGTTGATTTGCAGAATCCCGACCCTTGAGGGTAATTTTCGCGCTACAACCAAAGCGAATAAACAAACCAAAAGATCTAGTTTGGAGAAGTCTATTTAATCAACTTGGTACTCACAAATCTGACAATATTTGAAAAAAAAATAGTACAAAACCTGCAAAGTGTCTTCTAACAATCTAGCTCATATATTTTCCGCATCTATAGTTAGTCTTTCCTCTATAATGTGGTATTTGAGGCGAGCCAATCTGACCGTCACTAGCGAAACTTTCATACTATGACGGGTCGCTTAGACACAGGTAGTTGCCTCGGCTTAGGGGGATTTAAGCAGAATTTTCTTGTCAACAATAACAAAAGGAATGCAAGTGTAACCACAACTACGAGTGAGACCTCCAATTGAGGATGAGCAAGAATGTCGACCACTTCAAGATTATTTTTTGTAGTCCCGGTGCAGTCACACACTGTTTCAAGTACTTTACCCACATGACCAGCCTCGGGATCAAGAATAAAGTCGAGTGTCGTGACTTCCTCTAGCATTAGAGTGGTCGATTTGGACTTATACCCAGGCATGGATGCTTTAACTGCGATAAATATAGCACAATAATGAGATTTTAATCACTTGAATAATTTGAAATGAAAGGAGAAGAATAAAATGATAAAATTGTGGACTTGGTTGGAAACGCTTATTATGACCTGTAAAAAACTCGACTCTTGAGAAAGAAAAGTAACCACAATGTAAATTATTGCGCGAGTCATGTGAATTCAAAAGTAAAATTTCCAACTTAAAAGTTGTTAACAAGTAAAGAGTGAAGCAAAATTGTGACCTTTATCGAATTCACAGTCTGGGGCGAACCCAGGAATGAATATTTGGGGTAGCAAAAAAAATTAAAAAGGGAAAATGTAAGTAGTGGGGTTCGAACTCGGGGAAATAGGCAGGAAACCAAAAATTTTACCATTGAACCACAAGTTGTTTATTTTTGCACATTTAATGAGATACCATTTACTTATCTATTATTCAACAATATTTGGGGTAGCAAAAATCCGTCTTCTAAACCAACTTTTAAGTTTGGGGTAGCGGCCGCCACCCCTTTCTTCTAGGTGGGTTCGCCCCTGGTCTGAAGTGCTAGTGGTTTTGAATATCGACGTCAACATGACTTATAATGGAAATAGTATTGACTCACTACTACCAAACAATACACAAAGTGGACAGTTTTGCAAGTCCTCCAGAGGCTGGAAGTTCAATCCATGTCCAAGCACAGACCAATTTACTACAGTACTTACCCTACATTCTCCGTAAGGGGGCACAATACTTCAGCCAAAAGTAAATTTCAAATAGCTGCTCACAAGATGATGAAATACTAAAGAATGTACCTTCATACTTCATCTTTGGAGCTAGCAAACGATGATAATCAGCAATTCCAACTCGAGCTTTCATCTATTATCGACATCATGGAAGCATTACAAAGAACATTACTCATCAGTGCAAGGTTTCTGTAAGCTACAATATTGACTTGAGAGGATAGGTAAAGAAACTATAGTAAAGTAGTCGTTAGTAAGCGCTGATAGAAATCATTAACCTAAAAGAAATACAAAAGCAGAATAAACAGAGAATATTGTCAGTGACTCAGTGTAGAGACATGATGACCAAACGCGCTTATATGAAACCATTCAAATGACAGGCAACTTCCATACCCACATTTAATCTTCTACAAGCATAACATGACCGATAATTCTAGGAATTAAAACTAAGCAGTTAAGCGCATGAGCCAATGGAAACTTAAGAACTTTAAGGGTACTCTTTGAATATTGTTGTTGGGATAATTTCCCCCGCCTGCATTGGGCGTTTACCTATCATGGCCACCACGGAGTCCATGAAAAAGTCGAGAGCATGTGACATTCCAATTCTTAATAAAGGGCCCGAAGATTTTATGTCATTCAAACTTGAGCGCGTTTCAATTGTGATACGACCTTTTGGTTTCAAAGGAACACGTCCTTGATCAGAAGAATAAAAACTGTGAGGTTCGAAAAACTATGACCTTCCGGACAAGTGACAACGGCTGCTAAACGAGTTCGAAAATCGACGTTCTCGTTTGATGAAAATTTGGCCGGCTCGAAAAGAGTAGTGTTCCAGGCAACGAAATTATTGACATGTTCAAAAAGAGTGGCATTCAAGTTGAAGATTGAAGACTACAAAAAGTGAAACCTTATTCTCTCTTTTTATTATTTGTGTGTAAAATCATAGAAACTTTTACAAATGACCATGTGTTTGAGAGTATAGGCATGTCATAACTGAGGATTCTGATATATTAGAATATATCATAAGGAATAAATAAGATAGTAAATAATAAGATATCTAGAATTATATTGAATGTTCTAGATTTAAGTTTATGGTTCTGTATATATATAGTCTATCAGTTGTATTTTTAGACACATATACAATCAACAATACTACGATTACTCTTTATGATTTATCCCCTCTCAAACTATAATAGTTGTACTTTTATGCCGTGTATGCATGAATTTATGCTCAGTTTCCCACAAAAAGGTCGGCCTTAGATATGATCACCTGTAAAGCTAGGCAGCTAGCATTGCAGACTAGCTAAAATTGTACCAGCTGATATTTGTAAATAAGCTATTATGATCAAATAAGCTAGCTCATTCCCCACACGCTACCTTATATAGCATTTCATTTCAGCTAGCTTATTTAGCTCACAAATTCTCATTTACGACGGCACTATCCATCTTAGGCTTAAAACGAGTCAAGTATCATGCCACTTGTGTACACAAGACAAATTTAAGAAGGCACGATCCGTCTTAGGCTTAAGACGGGTCAAGTATCATACCACTTGTGTATATAAGACAAATATATTTTTTTTTCCAAATGCATTCTTATATACATAAGTGTTATGTACTTCACCCGTCTTAAGTTTAAGACGGATAGTGGCGTCGTAAGGGAGACTTGTAGTAGTTCTTTAAAGAAGCTACTTACCAAACACTTGCACAAAAAAAGCTAGCCGGAATTTTGGTCAAATAAAGCCTAATCACTTGGCCCAAGCCCTTCCAGGGAAGCAGGCCTTTCAATGCAGGCCAGTAGGCCACGCAAAAAAGTGAACACCTCCAGTAAAACTCAGTGGTCATGGTTTAGTAACTTAAACAATAAGAACAAACATTTAGTAGCAGAATGATAACCATAGGAAAGATCCAGAATCATACCACCATCATCGATCCTATAATTTATTTTCCTTTTGGAAGTGGGGGTAGCTTGGTGGGGAAGACTTTTCGGTAAGTGGTTCGGACTAACGTCGGAGATTGAGGGAAAAAATGAAGTAAGATAAAAAGGAACTGTTGAATAAAGGAGTTGATCGGAGAATTTGGAAAGCATACTCCTTAAAACAACAAGGACCAAAGAACTAAGTCAACTCACTGTCTGATTAATGCCTTCAACCATGATAGAGGCAGGCAATGGCTTCCCGTTGTCTGATGAGAAAATCCTACCATGGACTCCACTCTACAATAAAATAAAAAAATTAAGTATAGTAGTGAAGAAGTGTTACATAGTCCAACAAAACAGACAAAAAATGCATATAACAAAATACAAAATGGTCCCTCAATCGCTGCTATCAATTGAAGGTCAGTTACGATACTTACGAATATCAGATTAAAATTCGTAATATACTAGAATACTCTCTGGCATTCATCCAGGAGATACGAAACGAGTGAGAGGACACTTCTAAAAGTTCAAGGAATGTATAAGGCTGGCATTAAAACATTTCCACACTGCATCTAAAGTGTCAATCGTTAATTGAGTAGGTCTAACGTAGTAACGTGGGACTTCTCCTGACTTTGTACTTCGCATGGAAATCTATTCCTTGAAAAAACTTAAAGATGGTCAGCATAATGCAGGGAAGTGTTTTTGTCCAAAATAATAACTTACCTAGCAGGGTTAGCTAAACAATTTCCCCAATATCTTGGGAAGTTAACCTCCTAGGGAAATTCCATATGCAAAACTCCCTTTAATTAATCAACTTTGATTTTAGGTACTTTTCCGAAAACTGGGAATAGACTGTTTTAATGTCCAACGAAGCAGACAATATAATTAATAAGCTTGTTAAGCTGAACATTACTGTATTGCTTCAAAAGGCTCCAAAGTTCAACAAATGGTATGGTATGGGAAGGATTAGATCATAGATGTATGTAATTTAGCTCATGTGCTGGAACCCACAATCTACAATGCGTGTAAGGCTGGTATTGTTTCCAATACGACACTTTATTTCTGGCCAAAAGTACGGCGATTTCACGGAACTGCCATGTCCAACACCTGCATCCCTCATCTGAGTCTCAGTAATAGATTGTTTTTTAAATGACTACATAAAGAAAATTTGAATAGGGAATCACATTGACGACTGATACTTCGCAATACAAGAAATGTGTACAATCTTAGGATTCATTTTGCTTTATTAACCCTATTCCAAGCTTTGTATTTAAAATTTAAAATCGCATTTTCACCCGAGTAACGATATCAGTTATAGTGGTCTGCTGTTATTATTTCTACAAAATGTGGTCTTAAATAAACTCTAAAACCTTGATATCTCGGTCATAAATAGGTGTCATGGCCAATATTTAAAACCACGATTCCAAAGGACAAAAAATAGTGAATAATGAGAAATGTAAAAGGATATTTACATATTAAAACCAACATCTACAGACAAACATAAACTAAAAAAAGGTGGTGGTGGAGGGGCAAAGAAAAAGGATACTTCACATCATACCTTAGCAACTGTTGCTACTAGATTTAACATGCTCATTCTGTTGTACTCCCAAATTGTTGGTAGCTGCACAATTAGAGATGTCAAGAAAAAATCAGAAAGCTTCACAGTTATCCAGAGCCCTACATAAAGCAATTAATCAAAAACACGGAAGTGTGAGGTTCATTATCAAAAAAATTAACGAAGAACGAGACAATCATCATGGGTAACAACTACAGAACATTATTAGCCTAATCTGGAAGTAAAAGGAAATCCTGAAGCAAGCAGACAGCTATAACCAATAGCCATAGCCAATCAAGACTGGCTCTATTTGAAAGGGCTTACAAATGAAGAGTATGAAACAAAATGAGATGCTGGGACCAAAAACCTAAGAACAATCAGTTAGTCTTGCTTGTGACGGGTCGGATGGAGAGACGGATAATGACATTCACAAAACGAATAGGGGGACAAGGTGGGACATCCCCATGTGTTTTCCTCTCTCCTCTAAATGGGTATTTTGTGAGACAAAATGGTATCCGTCTTCTCCTTGTGACGGATACCCTCCGTCTACAATGAGAATTTGTGAAGAACAATAATAAGCATGGAGTCCAATATGGGCTGTGAAAAAGCTACACGACCGGTTTGTAAAGGTGTCGTAGTCACACGGAGCTATCGCTCTCAACAAACAAGATTCGGCTGAGACAATCAATTAATTACATGATTGAAAATGAGATTTAGTACATTTATAGTGAGTGTCAAATTAGAGCACAGGAGGACAAAGACACAAGGATGAAAACAATTTGAAGAAGAATAGACAAGAAATTGACAAGGGGGAGGCAAGGACCTGTTTAGAAGAAAGAAGATAATTAAATTCTCTCATTTTGGTGCACGGAGCCGGGAGAATTGGAATTAGCAGAAGTATGAAAATTAGGAAATATTGTTTCCACCTATTTTGTTCCAAATTTTACATACTACCACCTAATATGTCCTTTATTACAAACTAATACCAAAGTTGTAGCTTATATATCCAAACTCACACCTATTTTCATTTCATTCACATTTATGATTTTGGCATATTAGCTGTCTTATCTCAATAGGAAATTCGATTTCACCCACGCACTAATAAGGGTAGATTTATTCTATTAGGAAAGCATTGTCGATTCGGTGTGGTTAACTATTCTCAATTCTGTTTCCTGCAATACAATTTCCTAACACCCCATCTGCACAAACTGCTCCCTCACCACCAAAACCCTCAGCTCCAAACCAACAATGACATCATTTCACAAATTGGCAACCCCCACACCATTTGCACATCATGCTCATTCTGATTACTCCACCACAATTTCTGTCGTACAACTATTACCATTCCCAGAATATAATAAGGGGTAGTTGGAGGAAGGTTGAGAAAATATAATAAGGGTATTTTGGGTATTCAACAGAAGTTCCAGTGATTCATTGGTAAACCAGATGGGAAATAAGTAAAATCATCAGCGGAACGATAAAAAAGTGCGAGCGTGAACATACAAGCTAGAAATTGGGTGATAGTTCGTAAAAAAACGATATTTTACGTGAGTTTGTGAAATTTGGACCAAAACAGGTGGAAATTACAAATATTTCCGTAACCCTATAGGACTTATGTTGATTGTTACTCGTACTTTTATTTTAGTTCTGCGAACTGCTCCGTAGATCACTAGTTCATATTAATGTACTTTTGTTAAATAAAATTAGACAATTGTAAAATGCACCACTGTTAAAATAAATTAGAGATAGACA
The DNA here is from genome assembly GCA_029255685.2 of Silene conica. Taxonomy (NCBI): domain Eukaryota; kingdom Viridiplantae; phylum Streptophyta; class Magnoliopsida; order Caryophyllales; family Caryophyllaceae; genus Silene; species Silene conica. Next base: position 2,565,800 of record CM055314.2, read on the forward strand.
TAAAGCTAACGTTTAACCTCACTAGCATTGGGCCATTTATTGTCACTGATTTCCAATGTCAACTCCAAACAACCAGCATGAATGTAATTCCAATCTTGCATACCACCATATATGGGGTACCTTCACCAAAGTTCGATAGGTTAAAAACTTGAACTATACTTGTCGAAAAAGCTAATACGCCAAAATGTACCGTCTATGGCTCACCAAGCTGCTCCATTAGTTATGCCTTCAGGGAACTCTTTGCTAAGGGACATATTATAGTGAGAATGACTATACACGCCAGCTAAATACCGAAAGGTTTCATCATCAGGGCATGCATAGTAATCCCTCCTGAAACATAATTATAATTACCAAAGTATTAAGGTGTTAGAGCTCCATAATTTCATGGTTCTGCTGAAGGATCATTTCAAAGAAAATAGGTTTATGAACATTCATGACTCCTACAATACGCATATTAAAGTTAAGGAAAAATGCTATCAAGGAAAGTGATACGCATGCAAAGGCACTGAGGTAACAATGACTGCAATCACTGCATAGCACCAAATACACCATAGTTATGCTTGATTTCCAGATTTACAGACAAGAATTTAATATCGTAGAATGGAAACTGTGGAATTCTTGGTCTCCCCATCTTCAGTTGGAGAAATAAAAGGTGATCCCTCGTAGAATTACGCGACAGGAGAGGAACTGATGAAAAAACCTTATTTGTTGTTCATTAAGCAATAAGTAGCAAATTTTCCATTTTTAGTTCACAGAAAGACTCAAAATTACTTTTCACGGAGCATCTACATGTCGTACCATCATTACCACAACAACAACATTACACAAGTGCCTCAACGGCTCATGCATATGTATGCAGCCAGTCTGTTTTTGGATGATCACATAATAGAAGTACATAAAATGCCTTAACACTCTGCTATTTCACAGTAAAAGAAGCAAACAGAGTTCTACTTAATTCCATCATATTCCAAAGCCAAAGAACCGTAAATGTTTGGCCCCACTGGAATTGGAAACATGTCTTACTAGCATTAAGTATAGATAACTGAGAGGCATTCAAAACATACTAAACGATACACAATAATATAAGCGCATAGACGTTGAACTTTAGAGCAGTAGAATAAGGCATTCTGAAAGTCCAAAGTTTTCTGATTGGTGTAAGTACTTCAAACAGCATTCAAACCATTTCAGATAATGTTTCTGTAAAAATAGATGCAGCCAGCATTCAGTCAGCAGAAAGATGCACAGAAAGTATTCCAAAATTTTCACCTCTTACTCTGAGTGCCATCCCAAGGATAATTTGCAACAAGTGCACCCTGAAAAATATCACAAACAAGGACTTTAGCAACCATTGAAATCTGAACTACAATCTATCTAGCCATGAAGAAAGCGTGAATACGCACGCACCCTCCTTATTTTTTCTTCCAGAAGAGCATAACACACATGACTATAAACCCATAAAATAATTGCATTTAAGTTTAATCGAGCTCCCCAAATTGAAAGCCTCCTTATGTAAATTGTAAAGATGGGAATTGTGGTAATAGGAAAGAGAAGCAAGGAGAAAAATACATGTAAAGATTACAAAAATGAGACACGTACACCGAGTCAAAGAGACACACGCCACAAAAAAGAGGAAAGGTAATATTAACTTTTGTTATTTAGTTCTACTTTAGTATTCTGTCTTATTATACTAACAAGAAAAGCTGCTCAGAGGACCAAGAATCTGAAGCATAGATGCTAAAAGAAGTGATTATTCAACCATCAGAACTGAAGGTCAAATTGTTTGGAATAGTCTTCTCTAATCTAGTTACATGATAAGGTTTACACCTTGTTAAAGCACACAGTTTACTACGGAGTATATGATTACCATTTTGTTACTACAGAGTAATGTTCCCTACTGACTATAAATGAACATTCAGTAAACCCCTTCAGCCCTTCCATCCTATTCCACTTATTCCCCACCGGAATCCATAAGGTCAATAATGCAATGATTTTTTTAACAAAATAAATAAAGAATAGCCAAAAATGTATTACCCCGTGCAAACTGGCAGATGCTGTAAACTGTATCCTCCTTAGCCAGCGCATAATAGCTTTTGTTTCAGGTTGCCTTGCATCCTCGACATCGTTATTAGGGAAGAACTATTTGAGGTCATTAGATATAGTTAGAAAAATAGTGGTCAGCAAACTCATCATAATCACAGTATCTGTCCTTTTAGGACTGTATTAGTTAAAGTACATGAATTATGAAAATATCACAATCATATAATCCATTTAAACGGCACCTAAGAAAATTTATAAAAGATCCAACAATTATATCACGTTTGGATAACATTCCATATCATATTTTTAAACACTTACATAGCTTTTATCAAATATAACCAAATAAGAACAGGAGTTAAATATAAACCACACTTCCATTTGAGTTTAATCTCTAGCACACAAACATGAATGAACGGTTGTACAGTCGTGCTCTCATATGCCTACAAACACCATCTCATATAAAACACACTAAATTCTAGAATCACCATGCCTCACACAAGGCTTCTACTATTACAAGATTCAATATGCAAGACTTGGCATACGTGTCCAATGAAACTGTCAACCCATCAGTTGGTAAGTCATTTAGATACCTACCTCCATTCAACTTTTATCTTCCCACTTCAATAAAATACTCCTCACATATATTGGATAAATGGGAAGATAAAAGCTGAATGGAGGGAGTAATAAAAGGGGGGGGGGGGGGGGGGGAAGGAGTAAAAATCTAGAACTTCGAATGCGAAGTATCCTCGTGGCCCTCCCTATGGATGATTTTCAGGCTGTACTGGCTTGGGGAGGGGAGGAGAGAAACCTACCAAGAAAAAATGCATTTTCTTGCTATGAATCTCCACCACTTCCCCTAAGTTTCCAGACCAGCCAGGACCAACGCACGCAACCTTTTGGAGAGTAGGCAAATCCAAAGGGTAAAACTTTCAGCCCTTGGGACAAATTGGAGGTGTGAACCTTAATTCAAATTTTCAACTGATTAATTAAGTAGGACAAATTATTAGCCATACCGAAGGCAAGTCCAAGGATGAGAGAAATCAAGGCAACCAAAACATACCTGATCAGGAAAATCTCGATTTAAATCAACGTTTTTGGCATTCCCTCGCTTTCTAAGAGCAAACCCATCAGGATTCATCGATGGTAGTATATGGAGGTGTACATTCTCAACAATGAACTTTGCCTGAAAAAACTCCATTGAAGGTCATATAGTCATATACTCATTTATATGAAACAAATTTCAAAACCATGCTAGGTATTAAAAAAAAAATCTATCGGAATGTTTTGAGCAGACCGATATAAATGATATGAGATTAGAACTAGAGTCTGTAGCAATCTAGGATTCATGTAATGGGCTCTTTCCCCTGTAGCTAAAATCTCTCTTTTCCTTCGCTTGTTTCTCACTAGTATTATGTGTCCTTTTACTTTGCTTTATCAGTCACAAATGCACAACAATTACCATATATTTTTATAATCCCACCAGTAAGTTGGATTTCTACATTTTTCGAGATACTTAAGAGAGGTTTTGAAAATTGTAGTTAATCCAACTCACGGTTTTTTATTACACTTTCTGAAAGGTGTTCAGACTGTTGCTTATGAAAGATAAGATAGTGGACAATTTTATCAAAATAAACCAATATTGTGCCACTGCCAATTTGCCATGTTCTCTCTAACCTTAAAGAGCTCAAATGCAGTACAAGATAAAAAAAACGTTTGTATTAACAAGTTGTATAACTGCCTACAATGGAATGTAAGGAGAAGACGAGAAAGTACCAAAGGATCCTTCGCAAAATTGTCGCATAGCCAGTTAGCGAGAAGTATCAAAAGCTCACGGCCAACAGGTTCATCTCCATGAACATTACCAATGAACTGCACAAGGCACAATTAGCTAGTTCTTTACATTACCATATCCAAAGCTAAATATTTTTTGAATAAATTACAAAAATGGCAATTGTAAACATGACTTAAAACCCCATGGGCCCCGAAATAATGAATATGCAAATTTGAAATGCACAAACACATACCCGTGTGGTATGAAACTATTGACTACATGACTAATTCTTTGTACTTGTCAACTTGAATTGGTCCCTATATAATTGCATATTCATCCATGTTCTCAAATGAACCACAGCCACTTAACTAACAAATCCCGTAACTAGAATGAGCATTTTAATTCAGTCACTCTATCAGTTAGGTTTTGAAAGCAAGTTAAGCAACAACTATGGAAAAACTACATCATGGATTTGTTGGGGAAAAAAAGATGGTTTGCCACCACTTGAAGTCTCATAAGTGGAGCACTTTCCTAACATAGAATCTTAGATATAAACATTTTTACAAAAAAAAAAAAAGGTTTGTCTGAGGCTCGCTGATGCAGATGGTAAAACGCCTCAAGGAGTCATATGGGTGCTTTTAGCGCAAAGCCTGTCCAAATAGGCATATTGGTAACAAGTTCCATAATATTTTCACCCTGTCTTTCCCTTTTCCTCTATCATACCTAGTTTTTTATTAATTTACATGCTAACCTTTTCTATAATTTAAAAAGGGATATAGCTGCATAAGACTTTATTATGAAAATTAAAATATGTTTGCAAACATGGCGTGCCTCGTGGCCATGAAGCTCGGGCCTTCACTCCTTATCCTACGACTCATGACTCTCATCATTTACGAGCTCTTGTCACCTCTGTGTGCTTTGTGCCTTTCAGAACTAAGGTATCGATCCATAACTAGGGTTCAAATTTATTTTCAAACTGCTATACATGTTATAAAACCTTGCAAGAACTACAACATACATTTTGCCAACAATGTTAGCCAAATGCTATTCAAAGTTGACAACACAAGGAGTCGATTAGCAATCTCACTCTTATTTTCTGTGCAAAAAATTAAGTGCTGAATCTATGGTTCAGAGCCTCAGAAGTCCTGAGTCGTCCACTCAAATATCAGTTAACCCAACACTGGTCTCAGGGTACCCAAAGCGAGATGCGATGGAATTTGAGACGAACAACTAGCTTATCGTGAATACAACTCTCCCAAGAGTCGAGACAGATAACTGACCTTGAATGCAGGTTCAGGCTCTTCTCTCCCGGGATTATCAGAAATTTCCATTACCCACTGCAAGTAAACCATAGCATCCACTTAATCACATAGTGCATCAAAACAATTTAAATGCAGAATACATTGTCACAAAAATTTGCTCTGCTAGAAAAATATACCAGAGGTAATCCACCAACACTCCTTCCAATACTGAGCAGCAATTATGAAAACCCCTCAAGGAGAGAAAAATAAAGTTGAGTCAGCAGAATCAACTAAGTCTAGGGTTTCAAACAATTTTTTTTCAAACACAAATTCTCATTGAAGACGGACACTATCCATCACAAGCTGAAGACGGATAGTGTTTGTCTCACAAAATACTCGATTTTCCTCCGTCTTCAGCTTGTGACGGATTTCAAAAGGTTGCATGATTTGACTCTCATGAAATGTAGGATACAGCATAGATGGCATGCAAAAACGACGACCACAAATGCCACAACCATTACCTGTATATACGTGAAATGTTACTACATCTCTCTCCAAATGCCATGATAGCGTTCTCCAATTCGGCATTACTCATGTACCCTTTAGCTACATCGGCACTGCAATTACATTAATTTTGCCTTAATCGAATGATTTCATGCTATACAAAATCCGATGAGATCTTCAAGAATTCAAACAAATACCTGGGTTTTGATTCGCCATCATCCAACAAATGCCTACCTGAACACACCATTAAAAATACAATTTAAACCCACTTCACTAAAGAGGCATTTTCCGAGATACTGTTTATAAAATGCATATATAAACAACACAAATTAAGAAAGTTTGAATTTAGGATCATAATAACCTGGGAATTGAGAAGTGTATTCACCCCCTCTTGCAATTGCAGGGTAGATAATCGAGAATAGATTGAGAAGGATAATTGCAAATTGGGATAAACAAATTGAACTCATTTTGTTGATTCTCACTCTAGTTTACTGTTATTGCAAAATCAGGGATCATAAGTATTGAGAATTTGAGATTATATTTTGGGAACTGCGTAATGAGGTAATCCAACCTATGATTTCATGTTTACGAAACGTAATTAGTGAGATTTAAGCGAGTAGTTGACTGTATTTTATTTTATTCGTGTGACGACAGAATTCACGGTCTTAGTCTTGAGTATGGCCATGGGTCATAAATCATAATGAGATGAGATAGTTCGTGAAGTGAGTTCGATTCGATTAAGTCTCGGCTTGTGCGAATTTAAGGAGCTTGGGTTGAGCTCAATAGCTCAGCGAGTCAAGCTGAGATAAGGTTGACTCGACTCGAAAAAATCGGGAGTGGCTCGAATATGTGTTATAGGATAGTATCTTGCTCTTATTTTATAAAAATATTTATTATGATTATATTTTTGTATAGTAATATCGAATGTTTTTATCGTTGCTTAATAATTAAATCTAACCTCAAAATCAAGTTTCCAAAAACATCAAAAAAAGAAAAAAAAAATAACTTAACAATTACACGTGGATTAGAATTAGGCTTGAGTTTATGTTAAAGCCTGTAAAAATAGTACCGAGTTCAATTTTTTTAAGCTCGATCGGGTGAACTCGAGATCGACTCAAGGTTGAGTTTTGTTTCATGATATGGACATGCCACCTGGGCACGACGCCCTTAATCAAATATGAGAACGTGTGCTTTTAAGATGTTCAGATCGTTTTAGCTTTGCCGGTCTTGCTCGATGAAGTTCTCGAAGTAATTAGTCATAGTTTATGGGACTCATGATTCTTTCTTCATAGATTTTTCCTTACATGTTTTCTCCAACTCCAAATATAGCTTAATCTTGCCCTCCTTCTCCTGGCCTAGTAGCCCGAAAAGTTCCTCCGCCTCTTCCCGGAGAACCTTCGATTTTTCCTCGTATTGGAGGGCCTGGTCCCGGAGAAAGAAGCAGGCCTGCAGGGTCTAAATATGGAAGTAAGAGAAATCAAAATAAAGCCGCATAAAGAAGCAAGTAGCATAGCCTGCAAAGAATATGAAAGTACCTCGTATGCGCTCTCGACGCTTAAGTCCGCCATCTCTTCAGGGACTTAGCGGTCATGGCTTCCTGAGAGCCTGGGAGTCTGGGACTCGCAATCCTTGGAGAAAGGGCCAATACCTCGGGGATTTGGAGGATCCAAACTCCACAGGCAACCTGATCACAATGTCAGGAGTCATAGCAACAACGGGGGTTGATCCAGAAGTCACCGTAGTAGGGATAAATTCGCCAGAAGCAGCAGGGGGACCAGAGCCAGATGAGACATCAATTGAGCCGACTTTGACAAGGTTAGGGGTGGGTGCGGGGCGGACCCACGAAAACCCGCCCCACTGACACCCCTAAACTTGACTGAAGGATTTAATCAAACTGGTGCAACACCTGAACTGAGGATCTTATCATGACACGTTACCCAAATTGATCTAAACCAATATAATCTGACAAAAATGTTTATTATTACTCCTAAATGTAAAACGGTTCAACCCGCTATATATTATTTACCATTGCCCCTAATCAACTTGATAATAATATACCCGAAAAATGGCCCAAATACGAAACAGTTCAACCTGATATATATTTACCATTACAACATTAAGAAAAGCTATTTAAAACTTATTTATTTATTCTGGCATAAATATCACTTAATCAACATTTTTTTACCATTTTGTCTAGCATGCTATTTTTTCTAACAATTTATCCAACATGCTACCTTTTTTACCAATTTGTCCAAGACTCTCTACTTTTATACCAAATTAGAAGTTTGGCCCATGAATTGGACCGAACACCAACTAGTAATCGGATTTGTCCAAGACTCTCTACTTTTTTTAATTAACATGATTGCTAGTTGTGACATACCCTAAATCTAGAGGTGGTAATCAAATCACTTAAATCGGGACAAAGCTGGTCGAATCATAATATCACATTGATGAACCGAAACTAACCTTACCCGCCCGAAACCCGACCGATAACCAATAAATGCCTTAATTATGTCCGTTGAATATGGAAACATGAATTGGACCGAACACCAAGTACTCGCTCAAGTTGGTGGGTCAAACCAAGCATGACATGCAAACTCCTTTACCCTCTCTACTCTTCCCCCTTCTTTCCCCCCAATTCAATCAACCACATCAAAACCTAGAAATTCAAATTACCTTCTTTTCTAACCTTTGATTGTTATGTATTTTTATGGGCCTCGCTTAAATTAAATCCAATTGAAGTTTAATTATCTGGGTCAATCACAGAATCATAAATTAAATTCAAACAAAAGATGGGGAAAAAGAGGAAATCAATGGTGACAAACTTAGATGAGGTTGATAGAACGATGTACGCAACGTTTTGTAGTGGTGCGAATTCGCTTTCTCAGCTTTACACTCAAGCTATGAATCATCAAAAGTTATCCTTTCAAGCTGGTGAACGCCATGGCCTTGTATGTTCCTTTTTTTTTTCACTTCATCATTCATGCAAATTATTGTTATTGTTGTTTGTTTTACATTTTTGTTATGTGGGTTTTGTGATTTAAGCTTAAATCAGGGGTTTTGTGTAGTTTCTTACTTCTTAGATTGTAATTTGTGGTATTTGGACGGTTGTTTTATGTGTGATTGTGAAAATGTGTTGATTTCGAGGAGTTTTTGTGTCACCGACGGGGTTAGATTATGGCGTTCGTGTTGGAACTAATGGATTAAAGCTTAAGACGGTCTCAAATGATATTTTGTAATTGACATTGCTTTTATGTTGTCAGTCTATTCTTGAAGCAATAAGTCTCTCTTGTCACATGTATACCCGTCACAAGCTTGCGACGGTCAAGTACACCCACTTGATTAGATAATACAAGAGTGAAAGTGCATAGAGAATGACAAATGGTTTGTCTTTATCTCCCGAAATGGATTTTATTTGACCCGTCGCAGATAATCCCGTCACAAATGAGAATTGTATTCTTGAAGTGATGTTTGCTTGTTTATGAAAGGTTGAAATTGGAGTGAGAACTGAGAGTTCTAGTATGCAAGTGATCAAGGCTTTGAAATGCATTTAACCTTTAGGAGTGATTCTTAATGAAGGTATTGTTTGATCAGTAGGAGGATCATACATGTACTACCACCGGTTTTATAGTTTTTGAGCATCATTCTAATGTTTTTGAGTTTTTAAAAACTATTAAACATTAAGCTCAAAAACATTACATATAAACTTAGTTAAATTTTAGTTTTGACGGAAAATAAAATAAAATCTAACTTATAAATTTTAATAAGCTCAGAAAAATACATATGCTTAAAAACAAATGACCTGTGGGAATAAGCTCAAAAAATATACTCTTATGCTCAAAACAAACAAAGTTTAAGGTAATACATCTGATGTATGTTGCCTTTTCTCTTGTTCGATGGGTATTCAATTCTTAATGAAGGTGTTGTTTGATGGTTTACTCGTGTTTGGGATCAATATGTTGATCATTAAGCCGGAATTGAGAGTTTTATTTGTTCTATTTGAGACCTTTGATTTGATGGAAAGGTTGTATTGTTGTTGAGTATTTAAATCGTCTATTAGGTGATTTTGTCATTGAACTTCTTTTATATTGAGGATGTGCAATTTGATTTATTCGTTTTTTATATCAATTGATTCGTATTTTGTTAGTAAACCTCTGCCTTTTGCAAGTTAGAATTGTCCTTAATGTTATTCTCAAACTAAACTCGCATCTATGTCTACCTACTATGTTGTTCGGACTCGTTTAGAAGTGTTCGACACGGATGTGGGTCCAAGTGTCGGATTCGGCTATTTTAGGGAAAAAAATCAGGTTTATGGGCTAAAATGAAGTGGCTGAGTGTTTCCGGGTATTTATGCAGTGTGCATTAAGCATTCTGATGAGAGTAAAGAGTGTGTGTGCCGGGTTGTTGATTGCTCTTTCTCCTTTCTTTACTCGTTTGAAATGATCATAGTGCAATTGGGCATCACGCTTAGTGACTGGCAATTAGGTACGTTGTGGTGGGTCCGAGTTGAATCGATCAATATTTGTTGGCATATGATTGGGTGCATCCTCTTGCTGGTCCCATTGCTACATTATGAATTCAGAATTACGACGCATACTTTTTAAAAAATGCTTTGAATATATATCATTTATATAGGAGTTTTTAATTTTCTATGGGTTTATTCAATTTTCAAATGCATGCCTCAAGTCCTACCCTTTGCAGGCACCTTATACCAAAATGACCCTTTTTATATTCTTCCAATCACTGTTCAGGAGAAGCTTTATCAGTGGATTTTAAGACAACAAGAGGCTGGATCAAGAGTTGCACCAGTTGACATAATGACCTACCTTAAGGTTTCATTCTTTCTGTTCCTTTTATTCATCTTTCTGTTCGCATTATTTTTATTTTCTAACACGGGACTATGGGCAATCATATTTAGAATTAGACTATAGAATATAGACACGTGGAAATCTCTGGAAAACTCTCCGATTTAGACAACAAACTAGGAAGGGAAACAAAGTTAGAAAGTTGGCAGCTGTATTCTGGTCTAAGAGCTTGTATTAGTTTTCTCTCTTTTGCACTCTACAAGTATTGCTCTATTGCTTGGTTACACTCTACTAATTTTGAGCATCCAAGACTTTAAAGTTTAAACATAGCTAAATGGGCGGAGTTCAAATTTTTCATCCTTTGTAAAACCACCACCCTTTGCCTTTCATTTTTTTGTTTCACTCCACTTCCGTTTTTTTTCTTTTCTTTCTTTTTTCTCTTGTTGAGATGAGAGTTCACTCATGACGGTTCCAAAGGATGATTCATGTCAGCCGACCCCAAAACATTTTGGGACTAAGGCTCTGATGTTGTTGTTGTTGTTGTAACACCACCACCCTTGAAAAATCATGATGGAGTAGACCTGTTCTATAGGTAGGCATTAGTTGGGAAGTTGATAGTGATACTTGTTACTGATGTTGATAATCTGGTGTAGATTTCGTTGGCAGTGGGAACGTGGTATTAAAGTGATATTGTTCTTTTACATAACTGAATTACAGGTTGTTCTTGCAGTATTTTCTGTTATACAATTATAATGTTGTGGCCATGGCCAATATTTCATAGTATTGTTGTTACTTTACCTATATGACTACGACTATCTAAACTCACCGTTAATTTTCCGAGTAATAACATGTGTATTTGATGCCTTTGGATGTATTAGTTGAAAACAAGGTCATGGGAGAAAAAATAGACTGAACGCATGTAAAATACTAAAATCAGCTCAAGTTTTGAATCCTAAACAGTGAAAATTTTAAAGAATTTGAGGAATGTTTGGATATTACGATCGTTTGGACTATTGGCTGCGACTCGTTACATCACATGTGCTGATGTGCGATATCCCGATGCCAATATTTCACGACATATCGTGTTCTTAAATCATTATGACTATGGTCTTAGATTATCTGACCTGCATGTGATTCGTTTCAAGCTCTACAGTACATGTACCTGTTTTGCTTGATTAGACTTAAGAGGCTCCTCGTTGGGGTTGGGTGGAACTCAGTTCATTCATGGACAGAGGAATTAGGCCAGTATTACACCATCTCGTGTTTTCGTTATCACGGGTTAATTCACAAATGCAAGGTTAAAAAATCAGAATGGACCTATTTCTATGCAGAATGAGCTTGATTATTATGGAGACGAGACGACTATGTCCCCTCGAGCCCCAGTTCAGCATCATCATCATCCTCCAGCGCCAACGTTTTTCTCAAATAGTGGCCTCCTTGTTTCTGAGCCATCAGCCCAAACTCCGGCTGCTCAGCTACTGAGACCTGAGCCAGAAAACCAGCCTAAGAGTCTAGTCTTCTCAAATGCTTTATCAAGCCCAATCCGTCGTAGTCTTCAGCCGTATCATCTTGCCCAAGGAGGATATTACCCTAATAGCAGTCCCGGAACCCTTGTGGCTCGAAGCAGTGAAACCAATTTTGCAGGTCATCAGAACAGGGAGTCAAATTCGAATGATTCGTCGATGGATATGCATCAAGATAGCCCAGGCCCAGAATCTAACTACTAATTGCTCTTTCGAGACCATCCCATGAAACTAGTATTGTGTTGTCGAAATAGAGTGATTATACTTATTTTTCTTTCTTCTCTTTCTATTATTACTCTTGTTAATACTCGCTAATTAATCAAAGATGATAATTTCTTGTTCCGGTCCTTGAAAGTTGCTAGTCTGTTGTGGCTACTGGTTCCGTCGACAACAGTGTATAATCCCCTCGGCGCGGGTGCTCTCAGGAAGAGGTAAACGGCTGGCCAAAGTGTTGCTCCATTCTCATGGACAGTGCCTGACCTCATGGTTAAGGGATGAGGTGAGCAACCATCACACCAAACACATTTGGTTTGTGGACGGGTAATTGTGAAAACACAAATTTATGAAGTCAAACACAGGAAGTAGTTATATAGGTCTTCTCATTGTAGTTAGCCAATAATGTCTCAAGTAGTTTGACAAGGTTTAGGATGTTGGTCTCACATCTCTGTTGAAATGATTTTAAAGTAGACTTGTCAAACGGGTTGAACATATGGGTTATGGGTCGGGTAGATACAGATTTGGGTAAAATGCGAGTCGGGTGTATTTCGGGTCGGTAACATACGGGTCAAGTCTATACTGATTTCGGGCGGGTTCGGGTAAAAATACTGGTGAATCAACATCTTTGCCTTGCATTTTTTAAAACTTCTTTTATATCGTAATTCATATTCGTTACACGTTTTTTCTCCTCTTGTTCGTCTTAGTAAACTTAATTTTCACCATTTTCGCCGGGAATTTCAAGTTCACATGTATTTCTAATTTATACGAGTTCCGAAAAGTGTTTAGTTTGCATGTGGGAAGTTAATTCATCCGAGAAGTTCCAATGACTAAAGGCGCTTAGTGGGTATTTTCCACGTAATGGAGGAAGTAGATTCAGAATCTTGGCAACCAAATAAGATCATAGTTTTACACATCCTATAAAGTTTAAGATTTTCAATTGGCAATAAAAAAAGGCCTAATAATCATTCCTAAGTGTTGCGACTTGCCATCTTTATAATTTATTTTGGGTAAAGTTAGTAGAATTTGTCATAAATAGATGATAAAAACAAATTTATACTAACAATAGAAATGTTGATATTTGTACGATTCATTTAAGATAGTAACAACAAATTAAGTGGAAAAATCCCCACTAGTTCAACGTCTTTATTTCAAATATGATAATCAAAATTCGAACTACTTATAAAAACAACTTTCAAATTTATAGAAGTACGCTTTAAGACCGTCAAATAGGATAATCAAAATTGCAACCACTTATTTAAACGATAACTTGTATTCGTAAGCATCAACGCCGGTAATAAAAACGTTAATTTAGGTCCTGTTTTGTTTTTATTTAGTTTCATATCATTCTAGTTCAAACTCAACCTTCAATTTACTTCAATCCTTCACAATTTAGTTCTTTCAGTTTCATTCATTTTAACCCCAATTCTATTGGATATAATGTTATTAAGTTAAATGCAACAAAATATAGATGATACTAAATAGTATCACAAATTCTTATTTGCAACGGCACTATCCGTCGCAAGCTTGTGACGGATACCATTTTCTCTCACAAAATACCCACTTTTTCTTTCTCTCCAACACTATTCATGTGGTCCCCTTTCTCCACTAATTCATTTTGTATCCATTTTATCTCACAAAATATCCGTCACAAATAACGACCCGTCGCAAGCAAGACTTACTAAAATAGTATATTGAGAATATGTAAGAATACAAATTCTCATTGAAAATGGAGACTATCCGTCATACGCTGAAGACGGATAGTGCCCTCTCACATCTCTATACTATAAAAGGAATAAAATTTAAAGACATTTGATTGGTTCTTAATTTATTAAAATGAAAAAAATTATTTTTTCCCATTAATTAGGCATGTCTAAATTTAATAAAAAGTATACAACAAAATGTATTTAGTTCATTATTATTACATTTTAATTTAATTCAAAGTCGGTGCAATTATATAATTTAATTTTAACTCATATATTTAATTTAGCGGTAGGTCTCCTGAGAGACCGCCTCTCTCAATAAGCTTATTGAAAGACTATTGTACAAATTTAAGAAAAAATGGTACTAGAGGTAATAAAATAGGTACAAATCCTGACTAAAGATGAAATTAGCACATTTATTATTTAAATAAGTACGAAATTACTATGGTACAATCAATCGTAAAAGGGTCACGAAATACAAATAAATTGGTACAGAAGAATTGTCTCTTAATAATTTATTGAAAGACCGTCTCTCCTAAGTTTTAGTGTTAATCTAATTGATAAAATGAAAGTTATGTTTTTTTTTTTTTTTTTGACAACCAGAAAGTTATGTTATAAGCCCAATATATGATAATTGTAAAACCCACCCGTGTATTTTTTTGACACGGGAATAAAACTAGTAATGCAAGTTGTACTATCTATTGTAACGCCCGTAAATTAAAAAAAATTTTAAAATTAATATATTAAAATGAAATCAAATTGGATGAAATAACGAGTACGTTTTATTTATATATATAAAAGAAATATAACTTGAAAATTTTATTTATTACAAGGCGTCACCGCCGTATTTCCTGTACTGGAAATACAAGGCTGCAAGATCTACTCAGCAACTCTTATATTACATACTAATCATATCCCGAGTTTTAAATTTATAATGTACTCACTCCCTCGGTTCCCCAGCACAGAAACCTGAAAATAATTTGAATAAACAAAATCAGTCAACACTGACTGAATATGATCTCAGTTACCTTCAATGGTCCTAATTAAATAATTCTTATTTAATTATTACCCGTACCAGTCCATTGTCAATGGGGATACCCTGTCATTTTATCATAACATGCAAGATATTGAATACCGGTTTACCATTACTGAAATGAGACACATTACGGAGTAAAAACTCCCCTGGGCTATGCCCTCATCTATGTACACAGGATCCCAGATCTTAGACCTGTGTAAACCCCTGACACTTTCGTCAGTAATAACCAGAACCTTAGTTCTTATGAGGCCGTGCCCCCTTCCATGTACATAGGTTAAAATTTGTAATGTCATCTCTTTCTGTAATAGTATCCCGAATGCTACAATTGGCCAATTATACATTATAAGGAAAAATATGTAATCACACATTCAAATCCTATCTTTACAAAATGTATATATATCATGATTATAAAAAGAAAGACGTAATTAATATTATATTATAACGAACGAAAATATAACATGAGACGGTATAACAAACTTATGACGAAATTAACAATAAAATTGATAATAACCGCTTATTTCTAAGTCCTTATTTCACTATATTTAAAGGTAAATAATTACTTTTATCGATGAAGGGTCTGAAATCATACCTTATTATTAATTAGGTAGATAAAAATATGGATGATTATTGATTATTACGTCTTTTGTGCTATCTTTCTTCTTATCTCTTTTTGTTTTTATTTGTACATGTAAAGTTTGGGGGGGTAGATGGCTTATATAATGTAGTATGTCGGTTTATATTATTTATTTTTTTACTACCTTTGTCAAGTGGTAAGTTATAAGTTGACAAGTAGAAATTTGTTTTCTTAACTTTTAAGTTATATTTTTTTCATACTTATCTTACCAAATTACTTTTATACTATAATACGTACTCTTGAACAATTACATTTATAATAAGGGTAAATATTAAATTGTATAAATTCGTAAATGGAGTACATGGAGTATAAAGTACGAAATGTCTTATTTAAGACTAACTATTTCTCGTCTGAAATAAGACTTATTAGTATAAGGTATACTACAGGTTCGTCGTATTCTATTATACGTTATAATATTAATAAAGTATATATATATATATATATATATATATATATATATATATATATATATATATATATATATATATATATATATATATATATATATATATATATATATATATATATATATATATATATATATATATATATTCGGTTTATTACATTCTACCCTCCTTAAAATAAGTTTCGTCCCGAAACTTGAATTACCTTGTTTTAGAACAAATGAGGGTACTTGTTTTTCATTTCCAGCTCGGTTTCCCATGTTGCTTGTGACATATCATGGCGAGACCATAAAACTTTCACCAATGGAATAGTTTTATTACGAAGAATTTTCGCCTTTCGATCTAAAATTCGAATTGGTAACTCCTCATAGGTAAGATCTTCCCTAACTTGTAAAGGAGGTATGTTAATAATATGACTTGGATCAGAGACATACTTCCTTAAAAGTGAAACATGGAAAACGTCATGTATCCTTGACAATTCTATCGGAAGATGAAGTCGATATGCCACATTCCCAACTCTTTCATTTATTTCAAAAGGCCCTATGTATCTAGGACTTAATTTTCGTTGTTTCCCAAAGCGTACTACTCCTTTAGTAGGTGATACCTTGAGAAATACAAAATCGCCCTTTTGAAATTCTAATGGTCGTCTTTTAAGGTCAGCATAGCTCTTTTGACGACTTTGTGTGGCTCTCATTTTCTCTTGTATGATTCTTACTTTATCTGTTGTTTCTTGTATCAGATCTGGTCCAATTATTTTGGATTCATCGATATCACTCCAACATAATGGTGTTCTACACCTTTGTCCATAAAGAGCTTCATATGGAGCCATACCAATACTAGCATGATAACTGTTATTGTAAGAAAATTCTATTAAGGGTAAATGTTGCTCCCATGATCCTTGAAAATCTAAAACACATGATCTTAATAAATCTTCCAAGGTTTGGATGGTTCGCTCAGTCTGACCATCTGTCTGTGGGTGGAAGGCAGTACTAAAGTTAAGCTTAGATCCCATTGCGGTTTGAAAACTTTTCCAGAATCTAGCTAAGAAATTTGTATCTCTGTCTGATATAATGGTTGTGGGAACCCCATGTAATCTCACTATTTCTTTTATGTATTTCTTAGCTAATTGTTCTGAGTTCCATGAAGTCTTTGTGGCTAAAAAGTGAGCACACTTAGTTAGTCTATCTACTACTACCCATATTTCATTCATTCCTTGGAATGTTACGGGTAATCCTGTCACAAAATCCATCGCAATTGACTCCCATTTCCAAGTAGGAATATCTAGGGGTTGTAAAAGTCCTTCGGGTCTTTGATGCTCTATTTTTACTTGTTGACATGTCACACATTTTGAAACGAAATCTGCTATTTCTTGCTTCATATTGCTCCACCAAAATGTATGTCGAACATCCTTGTACATCTTGTTTCCCCCGGGATGTATCGAGTATCGTGACTTATGTGCTTCATTCAAAATCTTTTCCTTAATACTTTCTGAATTTGGTACACAAATGCGATTTTGAAACCAAAGCGACCCATCTTCTTGAATTACAAAACCTGGTGCTTTTCCTTTTTGTAAGTCTTTTCGAATTTTCTCAATTTGGGGATCTGTTCCTTGGGCTGTTTTTATTTCATCTTTCAAGGTTGGTCTTATTTCTAAGGTTGCCATATAACCACTTAGATCACCAATAACCATTTCTATATCCAGTATTTTCATGTCTTGCTGGATACGAGGTTCTTTTACCGTAAGCATGTTTAGGATGGAAAAAGGTTTCCGACTAAGTGCATCAGCTACCACATTAGCTTTCCCTGGATGATATTGAATATCTAAATCATAATCTTTGATAAATTCAAGCCATCTACGTTGTCTCATATTTATCTCTTTTTGGGTAAAAAGGTATTTCAAGCTCTTATGATCAGTATATATCCGGCACGAAATTCCGTAGAGATAATGTCTCCAAATTTTCAAAGCAAAAACCACCGCAGCAAGCTCTAAATCATGAGTGGGATAATTTTGCTCATGTGCTTTCAACTGTCTAGAAGCATAGGCAATTACCTTTCCATTCTGCATTAATACACAACCTAACCCTAGTTTTGAGGCGTCGCTGTATACTTCTAATCCATCGATGCCATTTGGTTGTGTAAGAATAGGGGCAGACGTGAGCCTATTTTTCAGTTCGTAAAATGCTTCCTCACACTTTTTATCCCATAAAAACTTGGTACTTTTTCTGATAAGATTTGTAAGTGGTTGGGTTATTTTAGAAAAATCTTTCACAAAACGACGATAGTATCCTGCTAATCCCAAAAAGCTACGTACTTCAGCAACATTCTTGAGTGCTGGCCATTGGGTGATTGCCTCAATCTTTTGAGGGTCAACCTGTACTCCTTTTTCTGAGACAACATGGCCTAAGAAACTTATTTCTTTTAACCAAAACGCACATTTCTTAAATTTAGCATACAACTGGTTTTTCCTTAAGGTTTCTAACACTACCCGTAAGTGGTGAAAATGTTCCTTCTCATCCTTAGAATATATTAAAATGTCATCAATGAAAATAATGACGAACCTATCCAAATAAGGCCTGAATATTCTATTCATAAGGTCCATAAAAACTGCAGGAGCATTAGTAAGTCCAAAAGGCATGACCATAAACTCATAATGTCCATAACGGGTTCTGAAAGCTGTTTTAGGAATGTCGTCTGTTTTTATCCTTAATTGATGATATCCAGAGCGAAGATCTATTTTCGAGTAAATAGCACATCCTTGCAATTGATCAAATAGGTCATCTATTCGAGGTATAGGATACTTATTCTTTATAGTGACCTTATTAAGCTCTCGATAATCTATGCACAAGCGCAAACTTCCATCTTTCTTTTTAACAAAAAGCACTGGCGCTCCCCAAGGCGAAGTACTGGGTTTTATGTACCCTTTCTCTAACAGTTCATCTAGTTGGGTTTTCAATTCCTTTAATTCAGCAGGTGCCATACGATAAGGGGATTTTGAGACGGGTGCACTTCCTGGTATCAGTTCAATGGTGAAATCTACTTCCCTATATGGCGGCATTCCTGGGATTTCTTCAGGAAAAACATCTGGAAATTCATTGACTACGGGGATACTGGTTATATTTGGGTCTGTCTCTAAACTGCTACATACATCACATAAGTAAGCCTTACATCCTTGTCGTACAAATTTCAGGGCTTTTAAAAAGGATATAATCCTATTTTCGTAGGGTTTGTGGTTCTGAAATAGTATCTCATTCCCGTTAGGTTTTGTAATCGTTAATGATTTCTCATGACAATTTACCATCACATGATTTTTACTAAGCCAATCCATTCCTAATATTAGGTCAAAATCTTGTAAATCAAATTGGACAAGATCGGCTAGGAAACAATTTGCATCTATGGTCAAAAGACAATCCTTAAACCAAATTGGGCATAAAATGTTTTCCCCATTAGGTAACCCAACTGAAAGTGTTAACTTTTGACTTTGTGGGGTCAATTTCAACTTTTCACTCAAAGATCGAGATATAAACGAATTAGATGCCCCCGTATCAAATAAGACATTAACAGGATTAGAGTTAAGGAAAATGTTACCCGTAACCACATCTTCTGAAGTCTCCTTCTCCTGGGAGTTCATCACAAACACTCGCCCCCGAGTTGGTTTTTGTGTTCTAGGCTGAGGTGCCAATACTTGTGGGGCAGATGTAGATGCAGTAGAGTCCAGCCTTCTAGGGATTCCCCCTGGGATAGTCGTCTGATTCATTGGACAATTATATTTGATATGGTTTGTGCTTCCACACTTAAAACATCGGGTGTTATTAAATCTACACTGAGAGGTAACATGATTATTACGACCACACTTTGCACACAGGAGTGTTTGGTTCCTTTCATGTGATTGGTTAAAAGGGTTTCTTACAAAACCTAGGTTTGGTTGTTTATAAGAATTTCCACCGCCAACATTATTTCTTTCAAACTTCCTTTTACCTCCAGATGGTGTATCATTTCTCTCTTTCATTATTCTCTCAGCATTAGTAGCTTTATCATACATTTCTTGATAATTTAAACAAGTGTGTGTAGATAATCGATCTCGAAGATTCCAGTTAAGCCCTCTTTCAAAACGGTTCATCCTTAATTCTTCTGTAACTACCATGTGTGAAGCAAATCGAGATAATTCCATAAACTTTGAGGCATACAGAGTAACAGACATTGATCCTTGTTCCAAGTTGTTAAACTCTTCCTCTTTTTGTCTCCTAAGTGAGGGAGGGTAAAATTTTGATCTCAGAAGTTCCTTAAACTGAGTCCAGCCAAATCCCGGTTCCTCTCTTTTGTCCTTAACCGTTTCCCACCATAAATCAGCTTGTCCTTCCAAATAATAGATAGCAAAACCTACTCTCCACTTTTCAGGGCACTGTATAACATCGAAAAGTTTGTCCAAACCTCTTACCCATTTCTCAAATTCTACAGGGTCTGGTTTTCCATCGTAAGTCTTTGGATTATAACTTGCCATTTTCTTAAAATATTTAACACTTTCTTCCTGATTATTAGGAAGATTATTTCTAAGTGCTTCTGCCACCATTGCAGTGAAGTTTCTTGCATCTGATTGATTATTATGAGCGGATTGGTTGACGTCGATATTATTAAGAAAAGACATCCTATAAAATATAAAATACATATGGATTAGGTACTTAGTGCGATTTTATTTATTAACAAGCGCAAAATATTTACAAACATCATATAATACATACAAGCATATAACACCGTCTTATCTTATATCCGCAAAATACTAGAGCAACCCTATATAGAACACAAGACTCAAAATTGGGTGTCTAGCCATCTTAATATCTACAACCGACTATACTTAACTTATATCAGTTTTAATCTAGTACATTACGTTATTGCCTGCTTCAGCACTTATAACAAGGGATATCAAAGCCACTGTTTATCCCCCCTTCTATCTATAGGAATTGGATTACCACTTGGTTGGAGTGTCATCTCTATCCCATTCGGTTATGGTACTAACATCACTATTCCCTCCATTATTCCCATCATTTGGCCCAACATCTTCCTCAGGTGGGTTATTGTTTAGGTTGTCGTTTCCCTGATTGTTCTCACCATCTCCTTCATCATCAGAGATATATACCACATGGTCCCTCTCAAAAGTGATAAGTTCCCATGCTAGATCTTCAAATGTTGGTATCCAACGATCATAAAATGCACCTCTGTGAAGGTATTTGGAATGATTTGGGACTCCATTTACTATCAAATCTGAGTACCGTTCCTTAAAAGCTTTCCACGGAATTATGTCAGACAAGGTTTTGATAAGGGCAATTGCTAAATACGGTTCAGTCATCCGGAATGCTGGAAACAAAGCATTGTGATTCCTTAACGCATTTCTCAGATTATCCACATGTTCTGCAACCGTTTCACCTCGTGTCATGATGAGATCGTACGGGTGGGGTACTGCCATTATATCTAAACAAAGATATTAATTTACCATATTAGTAATCTTACACACATAAATAAAAAAAAAAAAAAAATGAATAAAACAAAATAATAAAACTCTATAACCTACCCTTCTTACTAATTTACCCCTCTCTCATTCAATTTTAGTATAGAGGCTCTGATACCAATTTGTAACGCCCGTAAATTAAAAAAAATTTTAAAATTAATATATTAAAATGAAATCAAATTGGATGAAATAACGAGTACGTTTTATTTATATATATAAAAGAAATATAACTTGAAAATTTTATTTATTACAAGGCGTCACCGCCGTATTTCCTGTACTGGAAATACAAGGCTGCAAGATCTACTCAGCAACTCTTATATTACATACTAATCATATCCCGAGTTTTAAATTTATAATGTACTCACTCCCTCGGTTCCCCAGCACAGAAACCTGAAAATAATTTGAATAAACAAAATCAGTCAACACTGACTGAATATGATCTCAGTTACCTTCAATGATCCTAATTAAATAATTCTTATTTAATTATTACCCGTACCAGTCCATTGTCAATGGGGATACCCTGTCATTTTATCATAACATGCAAGATATTGAATACCGGTTTACCATTACTGAAATGAGACACATTACGGAGTAAAAACTCCCCTGGGCTATGCCCTCATCTATGTACACAGGATCCCAGATCTTAGACCTGTGTAAACCCCTGACACTTTCGTCAGTAATAACCAGAACCTTAGTTCTTATGAGGCCGTGCCCCCTTCCATGTACATAGGTTAAAATTTGTAATGTCATCTCTTTCTGTAATAGTATCCCGAATGCTACAATTGGCCAATTATACATTATAAGGAAAAATATGTAATCACACATTCAAATCCTATCTTTACAAAATGTATATATATCATGATTATAAAAAGAAAGACGTAATTAATATTATATTATAACGAACGAAAATATAACATGAGACGGTATAACAAACTTATGACGAAATTAACAATAAAATTGATAATAACCGCTTATTTCTAAGTCCTTATTTCACTATATTTAAAGGTAAATAATTACTTTTATCGATGAAGGGTCTGAAATCATACCTTATTATTAATTAGGTAGATAAAAATATGGATGATTATTGATTATTACGTCTTTTGTGCTATCTTTCTTCTTATCTCTTTTTGTTTTTATTTGTACATGTAAAGTTTGGGGGGGGGGGGGGGTAGATGGCTTATATAATGTAGTATGTCGGTTTATATTATTTATTTTTTTACTACCTTTGTCAAGTGGTAAGTTATAAGTTGACAAGTAGAAATTTGTTTTCTTAACTTTTAAGTTATATTTTTTTCATACTTATCTTACCAAATTACTTTTATACTATAATACGTACTCTTGAACAATTACATTTATAATAAGGGTAAATATTAAATTGTATAAATTCGTAAATGGAGTACATGGAGTATAAAGTACGAAATGTCTTATTTAAGACTAACTATTTCTCGTCTGAAATAAGACTTATTAGTATAAGGTATACTACAGGTTCGTCGTATTCTATTATACGTTATAATATTAATAAAGTATATATATATATATATATATATATATATATATATATTCGGTTTATTACATCTATCTATATATTGCTCCATTGTTGCCACTAGGGATGGCAGTGGGTCGGGTACCCAACCCAGACCCTTAGGGTCGGACCCTAACGGGTCGGGTTATGGGTCTGAATTTTTGAGACCCACTCGGGTATGGGTCGGGTATGAGTCTTATATAAAAAACTTCGGGTCGGGTCTGGGTCTTGTTCTTGGGACCCTACCCGACCCTTAGACCCTTAAATTTATTAAAAAAAAGAAAAAGAAAAACAAAAACACACGTACGAATGTCAATAACCCAAATAATATACACAAACAGATGACCCTATAAGTTATCATTAATATACTATACGCATATCCAAATAATCATTAAGAATAACGAGGAAATTATGACGAGTTTGGGTACGGTAAATGATACTATAATTTAGGGTCGGGTACGGGTAATGATCCAAATAACCAAGACTTTGTAATACTTTAATCAAAACTTTGTAATTTAATTCGAACTTTGGTACATTTTAGTGAATGCTTCGTTAAGAAAAATTGGAGCCTAGGGTAGACCCTACCCAGACCCAGACCCATTAGGGTCGGGTATGGGTCCATTAATTTCAGACCATTTAGGGTCTGGATCGGGTATGGGTCTAAGGTTTTTTACTTCGGGTCGGGTCGGGTCTTGCCGGACCCTACCCAGACCCTACCCATTGCCATCCCTAGTTGTCACTTACATGTTCACTTGTTTTAGTGTGAATATAAAGTATCCGTTTTTAAATCATGACGGATATATTTAGACAAGAAAAAGTGTTGAAACTCCCAAATCTGAAAATTACAGTTACTCTTGAACTCTCTCACACACACAAACACACACTAATCTAAACTATCCTCCATCATCTCTGAGATCTCTCTTTCTTTCTTTAACACACACTCTCTCTCTCCTCTCTCTCTCTATCTCTCTCTAGATCTGCCTTCCTTACTCTCTCCTTCTTCAGGTACTCTCTTTACTCTTTCCTTTCCTGCCTTTTTCACTCTTTCATTTTCAGATAGTTCTTTGTTTTCTTCTATTCTTTTTTTTGTTTTTTTTTACTTTGGTTTGCTCCTCATTTAATTTACCCCATTTTAACCCTGATCAAATTAACCCACTTGGTAAATCATGATTTTTTTTTGGTTTCCTGTAATTGGTTTTCACTTTTTTGGTTGATTGTAACTTTGTTCTACTTTTCAACTTTTTTTTTTTCCTTTTTTCTTTTTTGTTTTGTACTTTTTGTTGTTGTTTGTGGGCAAATTGGAGTTTAGTTTGATAAGCTTTACTCTTTTTTTGTGGTACTCCTTTCGTCCCAATCATTTACTCAAGTTTGAATCTTTGATTAAAATACCCCAATTTAAAAGGTAAACAAATGATTTGGGTATAAAATGACTGTCATGCTTATTTGTTTGGTTTCTGTTTTTGTGATTAGTTGCTGGAATTTTTCAGTTTAAGATGTAATTAAGCAATAATGGAATTAGTAGCAGACTAGCAGCAGCAGCAGCAGTAGTAGTTTCTGAGCATAATTAATAGGCAAGTGTATCTGATGCAGTCATGATTCTAAATGTTCGGGTTTTGGTTGAGATGGTTCATCTATCATATTAGCTGTTACTCGGGAACGTGCACAGCTTAGGTGGTAAGGGGAAGGGGCTTTTGGGTAGTTGCTAGGTCTGTTTACATTATCATTCTTTGAAGTCGAAAACTAACTCGATATGATAATGGGTTTATTCGTTCAAGATCTCTTTTTTTCTAGAGGTGTTGATAATCTGAGTGTTTGCAGATTGCTGCTTCAGAGCCGGGATATCAAACTTGAATGTTCAGGGTATATACCCTTAAGGTTTTGGTTGAGATGGTTCATCTATCATATACGTCATTACTCGTGAACGTGAACAGCTTAGGTGGTAAGGGGAAGGGGCTTTTGGGTAGTTGCTAGGTCTGTTTACATTATCATTCTTTGAAGTCGAAAACTATGTGCAACTGAATTTCGTCGCAATATGATAATGGATGTATTCGTTCAAGATCTCTTTTTTCTAGAGGTGTTGCTAAGCTGAGTTTTTGCAGATTGCTGCTTCAGAGCTGGGATATCAAACTTGAATGTTCAGGGACTTCATTCCTCGATGCTCAGATGAGAAGAACTAATGTTTTTTGCAGTTGAAGGAGGAGGGTTTTTCTCTTCTTCAGCTTCTGGATATAGTAAAGGTCTGAGTCTTTTGCTTTTGGGTCATAAGAGTGATGAGAAGCACATGAGAGTAGCTCCGTGGAATCAATACCGGCTGGTGGATCAAGAAACTAATAGTGACCTCCAGCTGGCTTCCGGGAAGCACCGACTTTCCCGCGGGTGCGCTTCCTTTGTCTGTTTCAGTCGCACTTCCGCAGGACTTGATGGACAATCACCCCTTAAAGTAGGTCCCACCGAACCACAGGACATCTTGCCAAGTGATCTCGCAATTGAGAGGGACAAAGAACTGAGATCTACTGTTCAGAATGAAATTATTGCAAGACGTATATCCCTCAAGAGTAGCATGAAGAAGGCGTCACAGAATATTCCTCAATCTAATTTAAATAACGGTGAACAGGAGCCGTTGACTGAAGAGGGTAGTAATCCTGATGGACTAAAAGAAAAGAGGAAGGTTCAGTGGACCGATACATGTGGGAAAGAACTTACAGAGATAAGGGAATTTGAACTGAGGTATGAATTCCTCGCTTCCTTCCCCGTCCCTCCAAATCCCTCTGACCTGAAATTGTTTTCCTTCCTTCCCCTTCATTCAAATATGACTTCATTTTTTTAAAGGTCTTGGTGCTGCTTTCATGGCTTCTTTCGCTGCTGCATCACATATTCACATGTAGTATCATTACATTCAAGGACATTGCCAGACACCACGACCTTCAACTACTGCATGCTATGATGTACTTTGCAATTTTCATATATTGGAGGTCTTGATACAATCAGTGACTAAATTTGACTGTAAATTTACTTGTAGTTTTTC
The DNA here is from genome assembly GCA_029255685.2 of Silene conica. Taxonomy (NCBI): domain Eukaryota; kingdom Viridiplantae; phylum Streptophyta; class Magnoliopsida; order Caryophyllales; family Caryophyllaceae; genus Silene; species Silene conica. Next base: position 2,591,718 of record CM055314.2, read on the forward strand.
ATGAATATATTTTGCTTCCATTGGGTCTACTTTTCTGATTAGGATGATTATATACAGACAGCCAATTCAGGTCAGGGCAAACTTTTTTTTTTAACCCTCTCATGGAGATTCTGACTCGAGTTTTCACCTTTTGCCAAAAAACCGTCCATGTGCATTTTGCTTCAACATTATCTTCTCTTTGAACTTTGTTCTTCCGATATAGTCTCGGCCTGGTTTGTGTATTTCTCTTACCAGAGGTCCAGAACCACTCGGTATGCTGCATAAATATCTTTTCCTCTCGCACTTCTTTTTCGAGTTCCCTGTTTCAAACTTGGTTGTTATGTTTCTCGAGTACTTTCCTTTTATATTTAAGGCGTTGGAGAGGGGTGTGTGGAGGGAAGATGTAGTTTGAGTTCTTAAATTTCTTCCCCACTTTTATAATTTGTTCTTATTTTCTTATTTATTTTGAAATGAAAATCAAGTATCATTCGACTTTTCTTATTTTGTTTAACTTCTCAATTTTTTTTGCGACCTTAATTTGACTATGGCACTATGCACACCTCCCTGATCCTTTGTCCCATTTTCATGTCCCATCTTGTGTCCCAATACCCTAATTTTTGACACCTCATGCTTTTGTAATATCTAAATACATATTTTTAATGTTTAATGCTTATGTGTCAAATAGAGATAGTGGGACACGAGAATGAAAATGGGACAGAAAATCCAGATTCTACTTCCCTTTAATTTACTTTACTTTACTAATATTTCACCTACCACTTACAATTTCCATTTACCTTTATATATATTATTTAATTTTTGTTTTTATTCCATCTTTAAACCCGCCAAAAAATTCGATCTTTTGGTCACATTTTATGTCTTAATCTTGAACAATTTTGAATCACCATTCATGTTAGCTGACCCGATTCTTTTGAGCTAAAGCGTTGTTGTATTTAAAAGGCCTTAAAAGGAGTGATGTTCCTTCTAGTCAATGAATCTAGTCGAAAATGAAGTTAGAGTAATTTATTTGCTCTTTTCAGATTTATTACACGTTTTTACCAACACCTTTCTTATATATTAATATTTGGTTCACTTTTAAGGTATTCTGGACCCTTAAGTTTTACTTCGGTTTTCAAAATAGTTTTAATCTTTATTCTTGATTTAAATTCTAAGTTTTTATAAAAGAAATCCGGACTTCGATTTTAAAACCTATAAGGCTACCTTGGCTTTTGTATTATGTTTCACTCCCCTTTTTTTTTTCACTCTTCCTTTTCTATATTTTCGCATTTTGAGGTATGCGATCACCCATGGACGATTCAAAAGGATGATTCATGTTAGCCGACCCCAAACCATTTTGGGGTTAAGGCTATGATGTTTTTTTTTGTTAGCATTCAGCTTTGTGTTACTCCTCACTAGTTGCCTAGTTCGGTTAATAAAACTAGCTGTATAGCCTAGGCTACCATGGTATGCATTTAAGTATCAAATAATGTATTCAGTAGATCAATTATGAGGTTATTTAAGATAGCTGTATAAGACCCCGCGAAGATTCCTAGGGTCCCTATTTCTCCATCTGTTTATGTTTGATTGTTTCATATCCCAATGTCTTGATGTTCCTTTCGTTCCACTTTTATTGCCCCCTTCCTCTCCAAAATTTATTCCAAATTATGTCCACTTTCTATATTTAAAGGGCAGCCCGGTCCACGATGGTGTCCCCGCTAGGCGAGGGTCCGCGGAAGGGCCCCACCACAAGGGTGTAATGGGGGGCAAGCCTTCCCTTGCCATTTTGGCAAGAGGCCGCTGCAAGGGCTTGAACCCGTGACCTCACGGTCACAAAGCAACACCTTAACCGGTCCACTTTCTACATTTAGTATGTTAAATTTCTAAACTACCAATACTGCCCCTAATTTACTAACTACCAAACTACCACTCCTTCCCTCAGAATGACATTGTCAATTTGTCACCATTCTCTTCAATTCAAGGGACAGGGCTGTAATTTTACACTATTTCTTAAATCCTCCCAAAATAGAGAGGACAACAAAAGTGGAATGAACGGAGTAATATTTATTCATTTTGTTCATTTTTATTCATCTATTTTGTGCTCTTCTTCTAAAATTTCTTAGCAGTTTAGCACCACATAGCACAAGGTTTTGTTGTCATTCGTTCCTTCTCTAAGCACCCTGATAGGTTGGTAGTATGGCTTAGTTGGAAACTTAATGAGATTCAATGCTCAAGTAGAAACCTAACTGAAATTAGAAAGTTTCAGAACGTAAAAGAAAACTGTACAGCTCTTGCGTTACTCGATGTAATTGTCTAAAACGCATCTATTGATAACATTTTAGCTCCCGTGCCCTACATGAGGACTAAATAGTTTCTATCGTTCTTTTTTCCTCATTTCTTTTCATTCTCTTTCTGACATTTGGCTCTGTCGAACTGTAGTGAACGTGGCGAATCAGATGATGAGTTTGCCAACGGAAATGGGAAGACTTGTTCTTGCAGGATCATGTGATACGCCTGAATACTCGGTTTTGTTGCGCTTTTGCTGGTGATGAATGAAGCATACTGAGGATTCTGACAGCAGTCCCCTATTTTTTCGCATGCTGTGCAGAAGTTACAAGAAAGGGTAGCTGAGCTTTTGAGTGCATGTTGAGTGCAGAGACTGCTTGAATCTCCTGGCTAGTCTCTTGTTAATATGGTGTCAATTTTGTTTTCTTGAACGGACCTTCATTTTTTTTTTTGGTTTGTCGTCTTTCATATCAATTTCGTTTTTCTCTCCTCTTTTGCTCTTCCGATTTCATAGTATGTCCATTTACCTCCATTTGACTGATTGTTCATTTGTTTCCGTAATTAAAGTGTTAATGGCATTCCGTCTGACTCCCCCCTCCCCTCTCCCAGTCTCTCTCAGAAGTTCTCGAATATAATTTTACTCGTAACACAACAGCTCTCGCTGAAACCAAGATCGTGAGTTCACTCAGCCAGGGGTTGGAACGTGGGCGATATTAATTACATTTATATTTCAGGTCTAACGGTGAGAACCATCGTGTATTCAACCTGATCAGCTGACCTGAGCTTGCTGTCGTACTTGTTATTGAGCTAGATGTTATACATGAACCATAAACGCACAGATCACGGAACCTATCGAAGTAGATATGATAATCCGTTTTTAAATCAGTCAGCATCAGAAGGATGAAGTAGAGAAATAGAACGTCTTAGCCTAGTGCAAGGATCCGCATATTTTAGCCGCAAATCTCGCCTCATAGCGAATTATTTGCACGCGCTTTTACTTCGAGCCTTTAAATTTCTTATTTCGCTTTTATATTTTTATTTCTAGTTTTAGATTTCTTATTTCGCTTTTGTATTTTTATTTCTGTTTTTTTTGTGTAACATTTAGTACTCCAAGACCTAGATAGCACCAAAACGGACACGGACACGGGACACGACATTTAAATATAATAAAATATACTTCCTCCGATTTTCTGTATTGTTCCTCTTTCCATTTTGGTCTAATAACATTGATGTTCCCTCTTTTCTCTTTTGGACAACATAGTGTGGTCAAAAATCAATATCATGTAGGGTCATATGTATTGTGTAGTTCAAATTAATTCCTTTATTTTTTGTGTCAAAATGAAAAGAGAACAACACAAGAAATCGGAGGGAGTACGTTTTTTTTTTTTTTTTTTGGTGACAAGGGAGTATGTTTTATGGTTATAAATAACGTATAATTTTATTTTTATCACGTATTTGAAGCTAAATCTAAACAAGTAAATGTATCATCCGATCATTTCTATAACTAATTCTCATTTTCCACCCAAACTCATCTTCTAATCGATCTTTTTTAAAATTTTACTACTCATCTAAACTATAATATGTTTAGCCATGTGTCCAAGAAGTGTCGGGTGTCCGAGTGTCGGACAAGGTGTCGGACACGGGACGGCTAAATAAGAGAAGTGTCCGTGCTACCTAGTCCAAGAATACTTACTGCATGTCGAATCTTGGAGTCTCGTTTTTAGGAGTTTAGAAAGCGTATCGCTATTCTACACTTTCAATATTCACTGCTAAAAGATGAAAAATATCAAATTTGTCTCTATGTGAGGTGATAGTCAATGAAATAACGCTTCTCATCATTAACCGTGTTTATGCTTTCTTATTGCCTTCAATAATTATATTGCTTACTTTTATTGCATTCGTGTGCCGGACGTTGATAATCGAGATACGTGCTAGTCGGCGATCCCTCACTAGTACAAGACCCCTGTTGCTTACATTTCTTGCCCAAGAGTCGGGTAAGGGTGCACACCACGATCTGCCAAAAGTAGCGGACCGTGACAGCTAGGATGGTCCTATAACTATAAGTTTGCCAAGTAAATACCAATTTGACCACATACTCAACAAGCTTGTCCACATCTTATCCATTCAAGCACTTCTGATTTTGATAACACATCCAATATCCCAAATCCAATTTCCTGTGTTTCAGCTCTGTGTCTTCCCTGTCCCTGGTTATTTTTACTGGGAAATATAATGTCAGTAGCAACATCAGTACCCTGCATGAGAATGCCAACAACTTCATCATCAACCTGCAGTTGCTCATCATATAGTTTGAGGTTATCTCAGAGTAAGCCAAGTATATCATTCACTATTATCAGGAACTCGCAGACTGAGGGTCCTATTAGAAGACCAGTTGCTTCTCCTTCCACACCATCCCTGAAACCGCCTTTTCCGCCTTCCACGCCTTTGACATCACCTGCTCTGCCCCCAAAGCAGACTGCCCTCGTCGAGGATAAGAATGTGGTTACATTGGAGTTTCAGAGGGCTAAGGCTAGGGAGCTTCAGGAGTATTTTAAGCAGAAGAAGTTGGAATTAGCTTCTCAGGGTCCTGTTTTTGGATGGGTTCCCAAAAATGAGATTGGCAATGGCAGGTTTGTAACTCTTTTTGCTTGCATTTCTCGATTACTTTTCCTTTGATTAACGGGTCATTAACGGCCTCAGAAAGAGTCGCGTATATCCAATTCCCTTACCTTACTATCGTCTATGTGCGCGAGACTGCAAGCTTACAAGACAGTCGATTAGTATGCAATACCAGCGGTGTGTTAGCTACGTCCACATGAGGAGTTTTTCAGAATACAGATTCAGAACAGTATAAGATATGATAACTGCTAAGGTAGAGGCTAAGAGTTTATATAGTACTCTTAACCTAATACAATACAGATTTGACCTAATAAGGCCCAGTCAGCGAGACCCTCGCATAGTCGTTCGAAGCGGCCACTAACAGATTCAAGGCATAGACCCAACAGACACATACTTGTTGCTTGCTTGTCCGAGTTTCATAGACGCTCCTATTATGTAGAAATAGTCCAAGTACTTAATCTGTAACATGAATTCCGCTTCTCTGACCTGTGACGCTTCATTTGACATTGTAACGCAGATGGGCGATGTTTGGTTTTGCGGTTGGGATGCTGACAGAGTACGCGACTGGTTCTGATTTCGTCGATCAACTAAAACTCATCCTCTCCAACTTGGGAATTGTAGATTTAGACTGAGCTAATGGGCAATGTTTGGTATTGCAGTTTCTGTGATCGATCATGTATCAGAATTCTTGGTTTGCCTTTACCTGTATCTAAATACTCCATATATATATTTGTGCATTTGAAAAAGATGAAAATGGATTCGAGTGCATACAACCCTACCTAGGGCAGAATTTTCAGATTACAGATTCAAAACGGTATATTGTACGATGACTGCTAGGGTAGAGGTTAAGAGTTTATATAGTACTCTTAACCTAATACAATACAGATTTTGACCTAATCTAACAAGGCCCATACAGAAACCCTAGCCCAATACAGAATTCATCCCCGCATAGTCGTTCGAAGCGGCGACTAACAGATTCAAGGCATCTCATTAATATAAGCTAAACATAACCATGAAACCAGAAGATCAATTCTGACATTGAGCAGGATTGGTGTTTACATCAGAGAACTTGCTCTTAATCCACCTAAAGCTGTTCTTGACTGAACATTTGAGCTTACGTTCAAGAGTGAACATATTATAGGAAGCAACCCTTTTCTTCCTTTTGTTATCTCGTTCATATATTGTGGAATACCCAGCTGATGACGATGTTCCCTTGTTGGTAACTCGGCCACCATTGAAGTTATACGAGTTATTTGTGGACGATCTCCTCATTTCGCCATCAAAGTTGATCTCGAATTTACTGTAATGATGGAAAGACCTGCTTTTTTCCATGTTATTGCCCTCTGAGTAATCCAATTCCATATTACTCAATTTGAAGAGAACTTCTGGTTATTGTTTGGGTAATGATTAATGATGATGAACATTATGGAAAGGGGAAGTGTGGTGGAGCAGAGCACGTTAGTGAACATCATTATATGTTGCGGCTCGCATGCAACACGGAAAGTGAAAAGTTCGTATTTCTACTACCTTATTTTTATTTAGCGATTTTAAGCATAATAAAGCGATATTGGAATGCTGTTTTACATGATCATCCTCACAATTGCCATGGGCCTTGGTATCGGGTTAATAATGGAGTTTTGACTCTTTCGAGCAATGATCGGAAGCAAAAGCATGTCTTGGAAACTACCATGTACAAAACATGTACAATTAAGAAAGAAGACTAACAAAGACATGAAGAATTGAAAGGATGAAGCAAATGAAGATTTGGAGCTTCATTTGGATAATGATCGACTTCAAATGGATATATCTTGAGTTGTAGAGCTCCTATCGATGCAAGGTCATGTGGAGGTGAAAGCTTATGTTCTTAGCTTTCCAAGGACTAGTCACACGCCTCATTTGGTCAAGTAACGAGAGAGATATAGCCTTCAGAAAAAGTGTTTTCCAGAACAAAAAGCCACACCGTACCGTGGGCCCTGCATGTTGCCCTATTTTTGCCAAATCGCATTAAACTTGTTATTCTAGGCCCATTACTCCCAATTAGGTTTAAGCTATAAATAAGTGATTACCTTAGATTTTCACCTTTCACACATCTATCATTTCATATCTCATTTTGGTGAAAGAAAAGTTGTAACTTTGGATAATCATAGTCTTAATTTTGTTTTTAAATCTAGCTTATGGAGAACTAATCCATCTTCTTAATCCAATCCAAAAGGTGTTAACTTTAGTTGTAAGATACTCTAATCCTTGCCTAATTGTTATTATTATTGTTAATTCTTAGTTGTTGGATTTTGGAAACCTTGTTTGATTAAAGTAATTAAGTGTGATTTCTTTGTTACTTTATCTTGCCAATTTTATTAGGCGGCGTTTGGTTGGAGCTTTTAGATACTCAATGAATTATAATTTCATTCCAACTCCTTGGAATCTCATAGCATACCAACGTATGTACTCAAATTTTTAAATTCATTCCACTATATTACTATACTAAATCCATTCCAAACATTTGTGGGCTAGTATGGGTACCTCTATGATATCATAATATTCATTCCAATCCACTTCAACATTTTGAACCAAACGACCGCTTAATTGCTTGTTGTTAGGTTGTTAAGTGTGATTTCCTTGCAATCTACTTATGCAACACTTTTTTAATTAGGCTAATGAATGTGATTTTTTCTTAGCTTGACCTACTAGAAATGAGTTAACTTGTGATTATGCATTAATTGTGTTTAATCTCCCTTATTGAATCTTTATTGGTTTTTTCTTATTAATGTATGTGATTTCTACTTGGAAATTAATGAGAGTTGGGTTGATGATTCCTTGTCATTAATTACTATTAACGAGGTTTCGAAGATTAATCTACACAATAAGGTAATAATAATAATTAATTGGGGAATTGATTGTATCTAGGATCGACTAAAGTGGTTCGCTAATTTGGGCTGGGTTAAGTTCTCTGTATTGATAAATTTCCATATTATTACTTGCTTGAATGTTTACGTGCTCATTACTCTTGTTTGAATATTTATTTATCTTGTAAACCAAACCAAAACCCCCCTTTTACATATTTGTCTTTTAAGTAATTGTAATTACTTTTGTCGCGTATTTGGAAGCCGATTACAATACTGTAACACCTCAAGAGTATGAAAGGAAAATATGAGTTTGTGTGGAGATTTGTCCCACATTCTGATTTGTCCAACATCAATAAAATATGAGGCTTGTGATATGTTTATAATAGCTCCACCCACCACTTAATAACAAGGCCGAGTAACAGGCACAAAAGTGCACACCCATCTTATTGGATTTGTGTTACAACGGTGGCGGGCCGGGTTGTTACAAATACCATGTTCTTTGGGTTCAACTCTTACTTTCAACTCTACTTTGGTTTAATTAGTAGGTAATTAGTGAGCTGTGAGGTTATGAATTGTTAATTTACAACAAACTTTTGTTAACCTTAATATATAGATGTATGGTGACAAGTAAGAACTTACAAGTTTACAACAAACTTAATAGTAACGTTGCTAATACGTTATTTTTGATTTAGATTTAACATTCATAAAGGCAAACTACTAGCTTAATTATTCTCCAAATTAAAATACACACATATAAGTATATAACTCATACAATTACGTTCCTTAATCATAATTAACTCTGTGCCCAAATCCCTTCTCTAAGATCTTCTTCAACAATAGACCAGGATCCCACATTGTTAGCATTAGGGGCCGAACAATTTGCACGTATCTCACCTTGATTTCCCGTCAATACATTCAACTGTCCCATTTTAAGCATACCCTCCACAAATTTTTCAAAGAACAATGTCTGATTAAGAGCGAAACTCGTAACAATAGGCTTGGTCCTCGAATCCGTGTACAAAGTTTGATCAGAAGTGAACAACGTTTGTCGGTTCATTAGGTTAACATAGTACTTGTTGTCAAAAACGTTTGGGGTACGAATGTCCAAATTGGTAGTGTTGGCAGTGTTGTTAGTTGGACAAGTGAGTTTAAGGTTGTTGTACAAGGTTTGATCTAGGGTTGGGTCACGAGTCGGGTAGACACGGTTGGTGAAGGAAGCGCAGTGTCCACGGCCAATGGTGTGGCCACCTGAAAGGGCCACGAGATCGGTGGCGGTGAGGTTCTTTTTGGATAGGGCGTCGAGTAATCGTGTCGAGTTGAATGTTGGTCCTGGTAGATTGGCTAGGGTTTCGTTTTGTGAAGCAAAGTTAGGGCTGTCCCTTCTTCCTAAGGGCAGGTTGTAAGATGGTCCACCTGACTGTAAAATCATATGGTAATATAGTTAGTAGCTAAATGAGAGTATTATACAACCAGATATATACATTTGGTAGTATAGAATTCAAGCTTTATAAAAAAGAATTTGAGCTTATGCATATATTTTACGAGCTTTATTGCAAAGAATCCAAACGTCTTTATAAAAAAATTGTAAATCAAAACATTATATTGAAATTAAAAAAGAATACATAAAAATCCTAAAGATTTTAATTTCAACACTAAAAAATTATAGTGCAAGAAAAAATGGTTAAAAGCTCGAAAAAAATTACATATAAGCTCAATTAGATTTGTATTAGATGTACAGTACTCATATACATCTGGATGTATAATCCTATTTGTGTAATATAGTTAGTAGCTACATACATAAAATAATCTTTGTTTAGGACCGATCAATGGGTGGATTATACAACCAGATGTATAGAACTAATCATATATATTTGAGCTTTTTAATAAAAAATCCGAGCTTAATAAAAAAGAATATGAGCTATATTGTAAATTTTTGAACTCATTTACAAATATATTAAGCTTAGATAATTATTATACAACTAAAACTAATTCATATAAGTTCAACTGTATTTTTATTTTAATGCTAAAAAATTAAAATATAACTCAAAATAGTTTAAAAGTACAAAAAATATATACATAAGCTCTCCAATTAAATGCATCATGGATTATACGATGCTCTTATACATCTGGTTGTGTAATCCTTTTTGTGAGGACCGATGCCTAGACAACTTACCAATATACCAATGTGGGATAAATATGACAAAATAGAATGCATTCGAAAAGATAAAGAAATTGTTTTATATATCATATAGGTGATATTTGACTTGTCTTAGACTTAATCTAAAATTTGCGAAAATCTAATGTTGAAAAACCAAAAATGACAAGTTGAAATATTCAAGTTACAACTTGTTTTTTATTACTAGAACGGATTAGTTGCCATTATAGACATTTTAGTGATGTTTAATATTCCTATATTTGTGCAATTTGAAGCGCTAATTTAAAATTATTGTTCGAAAATCTAGTTGTATGTTTTAAATCACAAATTCTCATTCAATACGGACATATCCGTAATAAGTTGAAGACAAGTTAAATAATACCCAATTTATTAGATAAGACAAAAGCATAATACTATTCCTAAAATTTGTTTTTGTTTTATCTATCAATTTCGGTATTATGTAACCCGTCTTCACCTTGTGAGTTGTGACGGATATATCAAGCAAATGGGGAAGCCAATTAGGTGAAAAGGTTTTAGGTGCAACAAATCCCGTTTACTAAAACTTCTACAACTTGAAAAAAAATGTAAGATTCTTACCACTTTCAGAAATTCGTTATGCTTAAAGTAATATTTTCTTTGTTCAAATGATTTGTTGATCATTTTTTATTTCATGAAGATATTTAATTAAAGGTAAAGTACCAAAGAAATTGTTGAGATAAAGAGGTACACGACACGTATAAAATTATAAATGAACTTGCTTATTTACATGACTAATTGGCTTAATTGTTAAATTACAACCTCAAGGAGACTTAAATTACAAGCAAAGTATTTTTTTTTCCGGTTCAAATAAGCGCACTATGTCACGAGTAAGACCTGATTTAATTATAGCAATTTATAATAAGTTTATTGTACCATACTTACCGAGTATCACACGTAGGGAGTAATATAATATATACGAGAAGAAGAGATCTTACCAACAAGACAGACTCGCGAGCAGCAAGAGCAGTGATATCAGCACAAGACACAACTTGACCACACTGACTCTGAATAAGGGTTTGAAGGTCGTTTAATATCTTAAACGCCTCAGGCCTCAACGTTAAGTTTGGTATAGCACTCTGTTCACCTGGTCCGCTTGCTGATCCATCCAGCAATACCGATGCATCACATCCCTAACAAAATCAATTATTTCATAAATTCATCTTAATATACATAACGTGTAAGTTATTTTAATTGTAAGTAGAATTATATGTTTATCTGATCTATAGCAAGTATATGATTCGACATTTATTATAATGTATTTTAGGTAATGATAATAAATAAATGATTAAGAATGTGGAAATATAAATAACATAAATTAACATTTACGAATGTTGTATCGATCATTTATTTTACAAATTACAATACAACTATTTAGACCAACAAGTATAAAAATATGCTTCTAAAGTGTAAACTATATTTCTAATGGTAAGTTTTAGCCTTTTATCTCTGTCACAAGTAAAGCACAAATTACACCGTTTTTAAATGTCCCGTACAACATCCTAGTCGTTGTTTAACCAAAAGGGTACTCCGTACTCTGTAGATCATAGCTAAAGAAATAGCACAAATTTTCATTTGTGGCAAAAATTATTTGCTCCAAGTTTGTGATAGGTCAAATAAAAACCATTTAGAGAGATAAAGACAGATTATTTGTGATTCTCTATGCATTTTTTTTATTTTGGCTTAACTAAACAAATGGGTGTAATTAACATTTTAACGCGTGCAAATTTATGACGGATATACCCGTCATAAGAGGGACTTATCGAACAAATGGAATACGTAAAGACTAAGCTAAGGCCTTGAAAATGAGAATTTGTGTTGAAAGAATGGTCTAAACTCGAAATCCAAAATGGTATCGAGTCAATACAGCAACATCATCATTTCATGACCATATTTTGGACATTTTCCTTTCAATTAGGTATAATATTTTTAACCTAATTTCTTCTAAACTACTCTCTTTATTCCGGTGATGTATGTGTTTATACTTCTTTTATTTTGTAAAGAAAAGTAAAGCAAGTGTAAACATATGACTGAGACAGAGGGACTACGAAGCTAGTTAGTATAGATAGAAACATTAATTAAGCATGACATTATAAAATATTCCTTGTGAAGCAAGTAATCAAAATTAAAACAAATACTCCCTCCATTTTTTCCCAAATAATATTTTTCTATTTTGTACACTATTCACCAGTTAACCTTTAACTTTAATTTTCTCTCAATATATAAAAGGAAATATATTCATACGGGGGTATTGTTTGATTTTTTTTTTGATGACGAGGGGTTTGAATCCCCCTCTGGCCATGCATTCCCGCACCACCACATGGACCATGTAAGCCACCCATTTGGGGGCTGCAGTGGCCAAGTTGTCATCGGCCTAGTTGGGAGTCGAACCTGAGACTTCTCAACTTCTGCATTTCTACAAGTTTCAAGTATCGTTTGATTTGTCTTTATGAATATATTAAGTATGTATAACGTGCGTGGACAAACGTGAAAAAAGCAAAGATATTATTTGGATTTGAATGGAGGGAGTATAACATAATGTGAACCTGAACAAAGCAATCATGGAAGTGAACGCGGAGCAAGCCAGCGGCTTGAGTAGTATCGTTGTTGAAAACTTGTAAGAGATGGCTTCGGACAATAGCTTCTAAATTAGGGCAACTCGTCGAGTAAAATGTGTAGGACAACCCTGGGACTATAGGTACATTGCTTTGTGCCTTTGAGTATCCTACCAACAACAAAGATGAGATTACTAAGAGAATAGGGAGAATAGAACCCATTGTTTTCGTAATTATGAATTACTACGCTTTTTTTGTGTTTTGGGTTTGTTGTAAGCTAAGCATATTGGTAATGCCAATTTATAAGCCTAAATATGTGACATAAAAGTCCTTCGTTTGGACCGTTTCATAATAAGACTTTTGATTAGCCATCACATGTACCTGGTCTTTATCACAAAAAGCCAGGTTTCAAACTTAATGGTTTAGGTTTTCAAGTTTTGGAAAATTCGTGATTGGCACAAGTCTCCTTTATAATATAAGCATGTGTAAATTAAATTATTTGTGAGACGATGACCTATCATGAGAGAATTTTATTATAAGAAAAATACCTGATTTATCCGTAATTTTTATCGAAATATTATAGTACATCACTTCACAGTTATACTGTTTATATTTGAGACCGTCTTACATTATAATTAGGGGCGGATTTGGGGTGGATAGGGTAGGTAAGTGCCACCCCCAACATAAAAATAAGAGTAATTATTGTTCATAAATTTCACAAAAATGGGTTGGGTTTAGTGGTTAAAACTTAAAAGTGGTTATGTGTTAGAAGTTTGGTGAGGTTAGAGGTTCAAATCTCATTTGAGTTTTTTTTAAAAAAACTTGCTTTATTTCACCAAACTTCACTTTTTTTTTCTACTAATTACGGAAAGAAAAATTTTTTGCCCCCCTAAACCCGAAATCCTAGATCCGCCACTGATTATAATTATAGATTTATCGGTAAGTATATTGCAAAATATAGCATATCCGATCTATTACCTCCAATTTTATATTTTTTGAGCATTATAGTAGAGTTTTTGAGTTTTGTTTTAGAAATTATGAGTTTTTTATAAAAATTTTGAGTTTATTTATTTAAATATTAAATTCTAAAACATTACAATAAGACTCAAAAATGTTATATATAAATTTAGTTGAATTTGAGTTATGATGGAAAAACACTAAAATTTTGACCTATAAACTTTAATATGCTCAAAAAAATAAATTATTACTAAAAAACAAATAAAGTTTGAGTTAATAAGCTCACAAAAAATACATATATGCTCAAAAAATAAAAAATTAGAGGTACTATTTCCGATGTATGTTTCTTTACTCCATCCATCTTAAAATAATTATCCTAACTAGTTTGGGCATACTCTTCATTATGACACTACATTGACTCTATATTTTTTCCATTTATCTAAAAGTTTTTTCCTTCAAAAATTATGTTTCGTAACATTATTTTTTAAAATGATGAATGTAAATAGTTTATATCATGTTGTAGTTTTGATTATTTTTACACTTTATTAATAATAGTCAGGTTTTAATCTTTAACCATAAAAGTCAAATTAAGAAAATTATTTTGGGATGAAAATGTATTTTAGAAAATGTTTACATTTTAAATTAGTCAAATACTTTTTTAAAAATAAAATCATACATATAATTATAATATATACAGAGTATATTTTATAGAACTTAAATTACGTATTCCGTGTCTCAAAATTTCGTGCCACGTATCCATTTCGGTGCTACCTAGATCAAATGGGTTTCCGTACACTTTATAATTGAAGTTTCTATAACGAACTTGGTCAAGCAAAATCGAGGCACAAAGATAGAACAAGGATGTGTAAAGAAGCTGAGGTTTTTTGCGGCAAGCGTTTGTGGCGCCTTAATATCCCTGCAAAATGGAAGGTTTTTCTCTGGAAACTATGTGCTGACACTCTTCCATGTGGGGCAGAACTACAAACTAGGAAGTTCCAGGGATCTGTCTGTTGTGTGTTATGCGATAAGATTGAGGGTGGGGTGGAAACTCTGGCTCATTTGTTTCGGGATTGTGAATTTGCCTCGCGTTTTTGGCATGGATCTCTTTTGGGGATTAGAACGGATCATGCCCATCATCTAAGTATCCAACATTGGATTATCGAATGGATTGGCTTCCTTGGGAAGTTGGATGATGGGGAATGGCGTACTTGCTACTTCACTTCCATGCTATGGTCCATATGGAGACACAGGAACAACACTCTTTTTCGTGCTAATAAGTTACCGGTGCCGATTCTCTATAACCTTGTAGGTAGCGATACCGAGTACTTCCACACGGATAGTGGTGATGCATTGAATACACACCTGACCCAGAGGAAGGTCGGGGAGAATGGTGACTCGGAGGCTAGGGACTTGGCGGCAGGTAAACGCTTTCAGCTTGTGGGAGTGAAGGACTCCTGTGAGAAGGTGAGAGCAATGGTTGATGCTGGATGGAATACAACCCTGAAAGCGAAGTTAGGTTTCGTGGTTTTTGACCATGATGGGGTGGAACTGGGACGGAGTCGAAATGTCTGTTTGGCCGAATCAGCACTTCAAGCGGAAACCCTTGGGATTATTTCAGTGTTAAAATGGGCTAAGGAAAGACAGATGTTACACATACATATCTTTTCGGACTGTCTTAGTGCCCTTCGGCAGATTTTTGGAATCGAAAGTCCAAATCATTTGGTTCGGGACCTCATTGACGACTGTCTACGTTTGTCAACCGCTTTTCATTGTATTAGTTTTTCTTTTGTTCCTCGTAAATTTAATAGGCTTGCCCACGACATAGCGTCGGGTGCCGCTAATGTGTAACCTTTCTTTACTTCTGGCAAAAAAAAAAAAAAAAAAAAAAAAAAAAAAAAAATCGAGGCACAAATTGGTTTCCCTAAACTTTTAGGACATTTTTTAAGTTTACTTTTGGGGTAGCTTTTGTATTGTATAATAAAACAATCCTCCTAGTCATTTTTAATGATTTTTTCATAAAGTACCCATTACTGAAAATAAAAAATATCTCTGTTATTGGTACATTATTTAAATCAAATATTTTAGTTGAACACAAATTCTTATTTATAACGGACATATTCGTCGCAAACTTACGACGGGTTAAGCATATCCATGTGGGGAAATAAGACAAAACTAAAATGTCTAGGGAGTGACAAATTATTTTGTTTTTATCTATCAACATGTGTAATACTTAACCCGTCGCATACTTATGACTGATTACTTTTAACGGTTTGAAATGTTACTAGTGAAATACTTTTCAAGGGTTAGGTTGGAAGATCTAATCCAAAATATACTTACGTCCAATCCTTGTTCATTTTCAACGAGAATAGCTGGTGGCTTGGAATTCCACATTTCCACTCTCCCTCAAATCTCGTAACTCAGGCGACCTGCTACGCATACATTGAATACAGGTTTTTTTTACCATTGTCCAAAAGTTAAAGTGTATCATTGTCACATGGATTAAAGTTAAAAGTTATTTAGAGCATCAATAATTAGTGTGTAATATTATTATTAGTGCACAACTAGCTCTATAACAACTATTCCATCGTTTTACTTTGGTGTACCGTATTACCGTGTGTTACATATGATGTATATTGTGAATTTATACGATTGTAACGATTAACGATTTGCTAGGAGGTGAAACATGCAAATAAGGCAACCCTGGTTAAAATTCATGAGAAAGAATTTTATTACATTAATTGTCTTACCTGACTTGAATCCAAACTAAATTGGATGATTTACCCCAAAAAATCGCTACCTCTCTTCCGGTCAATTATTGTCATTTCGTTTTGGCACAAAGATAAGGAAAAAGGAGGGGGCAAATTATAAGATAACAACTAAATCAAATTGAGTATAAATGATCAAATTACACATTAAATATAATTCAAAAATAAAAGGGACAATAATTAACTAAGATAATTCAATCAATGATAATCTAGCCTCGAAGGAAACTTTTCAAATGTAAAGCTTCCTTTTTCCCTCATCGATCAATCCATAAGAGATTAGATAAGATTAATAGAGACTTTCTTTGGAATAATAATCATTCACAACACTCCCCAAATTTGATTGACTGACATAGAATTTGCTTACCAAAATCGATTGGTGGATTGGGAATAAAATCTACTGAAGCCGCTAATAAAGTCCTTCAAATAAAACTTCTATTGAAATCCTTATGGATAAAGAAAGTACACTAAAACTTAAGAGAGACGGTCTTTCAATAAATTATTGAGAGACCATTCTTTTGTACCAATTTATTTGTATTTTGTGACCCTTTTATGATTAATTGTACCATAGTAATTTCGTACTTATTTACATAATAAATGTACTAAGTTCATCTTTAGTCAGGATTTGTACCTATTTTATTACCTTTAGTACCACTTTTTCTTAAATTTGTACAATAGTCTTTCAATAATCTTATTGAGGGGCGGTCTCTCAGGAGACCTACTCAAGAAAGTATATGGGTTCAAGTGATAACTAAAAAATACTTGAGAAATTGTTCATTATTTGACCATAAGCCCAACTTAGACTTTTCTTGGCAATGGCGTAAGCTTATGAGTGTTCGGACTCTCTTTAGAAAAGGACTGAGATGACAGGTAGGTAATAATAGCAACATTAAGTTTCGGTCTGATAATTGGGTCTTCTCACACCTATTTACCAGCAATATGAGTGATGATAGTAGCCGTGATCTTAACCTTTTGGTTAAAGATTTCATAACTTCTGACAAATAATGATATGTTTTTAAATTAGCCAATCTAGTAAATAACAATATTGTGTATCATTACTAACATTCCACTACCACATAATGATATTCCAGATAACCTTATATGCGTGCTATTCGTGGATGGATATTTCTCTATGAAAACAACAACTTGGCTAGCGTAAGGTTTGTTCGATCAAGCTCATGACAAATGTAATTTTCAGTGGGTTTGGAAATTGAATATTCCACCAAAATTTTAAAAAAAATTC
The DNA here is from genome assembly GCA_029255685.2 of Silene conica. Taxonomy (NCBI): domain Eukaryota; kingdom Viridiplantae; phylum Streptophyta; class Magnoliopsida; order Caryophyllales; family Caryophyllaceae; genus Silene; species Silene conica. Next base: position 2,609,144 of record CM055314.2, read on the forward strand.
TTTGAAAAACATGTGTTGACGGTCCCCAACGAAAGATAGGCTTCTCAAAAGTCATATTAATGTCCCGCCTCATTGCATTTTGTGTAACGAATGTCCTTTGATTGAGTCAAACTTTTCTAATGAAGCTTAATTACTCAAAGACTTAATTCCACAAGATGATTTCGTTAAGATCAGTTTTATTTGGTGGAATGCATAGTTTTATAGAAATGACATTATTTTTAATAATGTTAATTTCAATATAAACAAACTTATTACTTTATATAATAATAGCATTAAGACCTTGAACGAAACTAGACATAAGGATCTTAACAATCTCGAGAAAGAAAAGTCAGCTAGAAACACTTCTAGTAAGAAGGAAAACTGGTGGGAGAAACTTAGAAATGGTTTCATAAAGCTAAATTTTGACTTAAGAGGGTGATAATTTATGTGTTATCAACTCACTTCACAGCATTTGGCAGATCCCGTGGGAAATCTCTAGTATTATCAAGGATGTGAAACTTGATTTTCATCTTTTCGATGAAGTGATAATTAAACACTGCTTTCGTGAAGCCAACATGGTTGCTGACTTTATGGCTTTTGTTGGACATTCATGTCCAACTCTTACTCTTACGAGTTGGGATGAAAGCAGGTGACTTTAACTTGCCTTACTCATTCGAAAGGATGAATAGATTAGTCTTTTCCAAGAGGATCAACCTAGTTTCCTTACGTTTTCAAAACAAGGAAAAAAAAAACTAAGATAATTCAAAATGGAATAGGACAAAAGAAATAATTGAAATGAAGGGAGTAGATTTTGTTATTGAAATACTGTAAAAGAAATGAAAACAATGAAAGCAACACCGAATCGCTACGCTGTCATTATAGAACAATTCGTCCCGTATATCAGTGCCCGGGATGTACCGAATTTTCTGCAGAGATAAGACGGTGTTCCTCGGTTTTGGCACGAAAAACAAAGATGTAATTTCGAAATTTTTATGTGTAATTTGTTTTCTATGTTCAAGAAGATTGATATCAGTGATTTCTCTTAAGAAAAACTAATCTATTTATCTTGTATATATATAGATAAATGAAGGGAAAAGGGAAGGGATTGAGTCAGAATTCTGAATAGTTATAACCCTTCAAAATCAACCGCCAAAATCTGTTTATACGGATAAATGCTTTGGCGCCAAAGTTTCGGGGGCGTTACCCCCGAACCTCTAAACCAGGGCGCTTCGCCCCTGGACCCCCGCATAGTCGTTCGTAAAGCAACTTTACTGCGAACTTGTAAACAATAGATTAGTGTACACTCCGTACTTTCCGAACTAGCTTTATTTTTTATAAGTTCGCCTGTATTTGAGCCAAACCCAAAATACAAAAAATTAAACCGGTAATTACACTTAAATTACCAACAGATTTTATAACGAGTGTCGTTATTCCCAGAAGGGACACAAAGCCCATAGTACAGCAAAACGCTAAGATGAAGAAGACATTACAAAAGCCCAACACATTCTAGTAGAGCAAAGCACTAAAACTACAAAATATTACAATCCCATTTCTGTTGCAATAAGTACTTCAACTATCTAAAACTGGGACAAACTTCCTTTATGTTGATCATCTTCAACAGCAGAGAACAGCCCAAAATCATTACCATTCCTGGCTGAACAATTTGCTCGAATTTCCCCTTGCGTCCCGGTCAATACACCGAGTTGTCCCATTTTCAAGATAGCATTCACAAACTTCTCAAAGAACAAGCTTTGATTGTTGGCAAAACTAGAGACAATACCCTTTGTCCTTGAATCGGTAAATAATGTTTGATCCGACGTAAACAACCCTTGTCCCTTAACAAGGTCGACGTAGTACTGGTTATCGAACTTGTTAGGGGTACGAATGTCTAGTACTGTTGTATTGTCCGTGTTTGAGGTCGGGCACGTGACTTTAAGGTTTTTTGCAAAGGTTTGCTCGATTGTCGAGTCTTGGGTAGGATAGAGTCGATCAGTGAAGGAGTTGCAATGGCCACGACCGATGGTGTGGCCTCCTGAGAGAGCCACGACATCGGTTGGGTCGAGCTTTTTGGTTCCGAGGGCGTTAAGAAGGGTTGTAGTGTTGCTTTTGGGTGATGGTAGATTGGCTAGTGTCGACGCTGTCGATGCAAAGTTTAGGCTATCCTTACGTCCGTATGGGATGTCGTAGTATGGCCCACCAGACTGCAAAATCATTAAGTTAGTGGAAAGCTGATTTGACAGAGTCTTAGAATTTGAGAGTTTTACTGATAATGATAATATTACCCTAAACTAAATGTAATGGCGTGTAAGTTTAAAGAAAATTAAGCATGGATATCATAGTATGGCCCACCAGACTGCAAAATTATTAAGTTAGTGAAAAGCTGATATGACATAGTCTTAGAATTTGAGAGTCTTACTGATAGTGATAATGTTAACCTAAACTAAATGTAATGGCATGTAAGTTTAAAGAAAATTAAGCATGAATATCGTACCAGACTGCAAAATCAATAAGTTAGTGAAAAGCTGATGTGGCAGAGTCTTAAGACTTTGGGAAGTCTTATTGATAATGTTACCCTAAACTGAAATGTAATGGCGTGTAAGTTTAAAGAAAATTAAGCACGGAGTATAATGTAATGAATACCAAATAAACGGAATCACGAGCGGCAAGGGCAGTAAGATCGGCACAAGAGACGGTTCGACCGCAAGTACGTTGGACAAGAGCACGAAGATCGTTGATAATTTGAAATGCTTGAGGCCTCAAAGACAAGTTTGGTGGTGCGTTTTGCTCACTCGGGCCACTGGCTGATCCATCTAGCAATACTGATCCGTCACAACCCTGTATCATTTTCAAATTACTAACTTAACATCATTCGATAATAACTTGACCTTTGTAGAATTTTATCCAACAACCCTCATTGCTAAATTAATCTCATAGGACTCGACTCGTCATTTTTAATATCGTACTTACATGGATAAAGTCTAGAGCTGTTCATGGGCGGTACCATTCGAAAACCTGGGTCATCTAGCCCAAACTTTTACCGGGCTTGGACTTTATCTTTTTGAAAAAATGGGTCAGAGTCCAACCCAGCGCAACCCATTTTAGTAAATGGGTTAGGCACGGATAAGAGAAATGTAAAACGGACTGATCCATCCGGCCCGCTAAAGTAATATGAGCAATTAGTATAATTAATTTTTACTTAGTTTTTACTCTGGTTTGAATTTTGGAACTTAATATTCATATGATCAAGTTAGTCGTCTTTCTATTTTGTATATTGATGTTAAGAACCAAGAACTTAATTCAATATCATCTTTACAAGTTTATCGCGTTGTTAATCTTAATTAATAATTTCTCAGAAGTTAACAAAAAAATATGAGCCCAATAATTTCTCAGAAGTTAACAAAAAAAGTATGAGCCCAGCAGCCCACGGGTTGTCCGAATTTAGCAGTTGGGCGGGTAAAGGCAAGCAAAAGTAGGCCGTTATTTTGCGCCAGCCCGCCCGCTATAGTCTTATGGGACATATTTTTCTCTTTCTGCCCAGCCTATATCTGACCAAAACCCGCAGTTAGACAACTCTAGATAAGACTTAAGTATATTTTAGTTAGTCCTATTCATTTTACTTATGTCTCATTTATCGTATTTCACCTTATTAAACTTAAGACAATACAACGACCTAAAACATAAAGACGAACCTGAACAAAGCAATCATGAAAATGAAGGCGAAGCAAACCAGCGGATTGCGTAATATCCTGCTTAAAGACATTAGCCAAATGACCTCTAACAATGGCTTCTAATTTAGGGCAACTAGAAGAGTAAAAATTGTAAGACAATCCCTTTACTACGGGTGGTAATACATTACTACTACTTTCACTACATTTGCTCATTAAACCAACCATAACTATGAATAATAGTGTTAAATAAGTAGCCATTGTTGTTAAGGTTTTATTTTGTGTGTGTCTGTGTTTGGTTTAAGTTGGAATGAGTATAGTGATTAGTGAGTACTAGAATGGTAGATTTTATAGGCTAAAAAAGTGAAGAAATGATGAAAGTTGATGTGTTTTTAAATTCACAAATTCTTATTTGCAACGGCACTATCCGTCGCAAGCTTGTGACCGATACCGTTTCCTCTCACAAAATACCCACTTTTTCTCTCTCTTCAACACTATTCATGTGGTCCCCTTTTTTCACTAACTCATTTTTTACCCATTTTATCTCACAAAATATCCGTCACAAGTGACGACCCGTCACAAGCAAGACTTACTATTTTAAAGTACATGTTGTAGTTGAAGTAGTAGTATTGATTATAGTAGCACATCACTTTTGGCTACTTTTGTTACAGTTTAATATTGACTGACTAGAGGCGGCCAACCTAGTTAAACCAGCACAAATTCTCATTTGCGACGGGTATATCCGTTGCAAACTTGCGACGGGTACTATTTTATCTCACAAAATATTCACTTTTTTTCTCTCCCATGTGATGTCCTTTCTCAACTAACTCATTTTCTATCCATTTTATCTCACAAAATATCCGTTATAAATGGTCACCCGCCACAAGCAAGACTTACTATTAAACCAATAAGCGCACGACAGTTTCCTCGAAACACAAATTCTCATTAAAAACGGACACTATCCGTTACAAGCTGAGGATAGATAGTGTCCGTCTCACATAATGCAAGTTGCACCTATCCATCACAAGCAAGACTCTTAGATCAATTAAAGTGCTAAATTACATTGATAAATCGGGTAGTGTTTTGGTGTCCGGACATGTGTTTGCTGCCATCATTTTTCTTCTCTGCACCTTGTGGTAATAATTGTCACTCTATCAACGAATATTTGCGTTCTTTAATTGACGATTCCTTTGCTCAACACTACGCACGCCCACTACAATACATTCTACTTTCACTATGTACTAGTTTTACGCCCGTGCAGAAAATGCACGGGTTTAATTCTATTAAACTAAAAAAATAAAAATAAAAAGGTAAATATATTTAATAAAAAATATAATTTTAGTAATGCAAGTATATCAATGTAAAAAATAAAAAAAAAATTACGTTTAACTTAGACGTAAGTAAAAACAACGCATCTGCTTGACATTATAAAATTATAGAAATTTTTATGTAGGACAACGCTATCGGTTTAAATTTAAGACGGATCAAATATACATATGTAGGATGAATAAGACAAAAAAAGCATTATGTATGGCGAAAATAAAATATTTTTCCTATACCTCATGGGGAGTGATACTGACCCATTTTAATTTTAAGACGGAAAATTGCCGGTAAAAATATCTATAGATTTTAAAATTATACTTACGGTTTAAATTATAAGTTCATAATCATCGTAGTGAACCCAAACTATTATTTGTCCGACTCTCTAACTACCTAAAATCTCCGACCATATAAAATAAACCTATCTATTTTATGTACATTTAAGACGGACTTACATATTTTTGTTGATTATCAATTCTCAACAATTTTAATTTGTTGATTTCCAGTACTTGAATACATTAATTTTCGCCAATTTATATATTACAGAATTATATTTGATATTTACTTTTTGTTTCTATTTTATACTCATTGTCACTCAATTTAATCATTTTAATTGTTGCATGTTAAATTAATATTAACAATTTTTTAAATCTTGGAATATACTATATTTGTAAAGTCTAGGCGTCCCCATCATATTATTATTATATTTAATTTATACCTTTAATTTATGTAAAATTAGTTAACTTATTATTTGATCATCAAAGATTTGATTTTTACAGTTGAAATTAAAGTTAGGATTTCGGAAGATTTCATATTTCAATGTATGATTATAGATTAGTAAGTCTTGCTTGTGACGGCTCACCATTTGTGACGGATATTTTGTGAGAAAATGGATACAAAATGAGTTAGTTGAGAAAGGGAACCACACGAATAGTGTCGGAGAGAGAGAAAAAGTGGGTATTTTGTAAGAGAAAACGGTATCCGTCACAAGCTTGTGACGAATACCGCCGTCACAAGTGAGAATTTGTGATTATAGATTGTAACTTATTTAATTACGGAAAGTAGTGAAAAAATTAAATTGATGAAAGTTTGAAGAGAAATAATTAATTATGTAGAATGAACATGGTGGACCATACTTTAATTAAATTTTTTTCACTTCCTAATTTTGATGACCAATAAAAACTCTCTAAAATCTATCTCTTTTATAGTAAAGAGATTTGTTTCATTGTTTATAAAATACTTCTTCCAGGCCAACTTACATTTCATCTGACCTATAGTGTAATAACCGTATTTATATATATATATTCCATTTTAGAAATGGGGGCCGGTGAGATCTGAAAACATGACCTTTTTTGTCTCATTCCTGTGATATTATGTCAATAAATCATTTCAATCAAAAGTTTAAACTGATCGTTGATGTCTCAAGATCAATTTTATACTCTAATCGCATTGACCTGACTTAAAATGACCCGATCCGAAACCATCCGCTCAAAGTTGACCCGATCTGAAACCATTCGTTAAAAAATGACTTGAGAAAATATAACTCTAATTGACCAACAAAAAATTTGAAATGACTAATTTAAAAAAAAAAAAAAACTTAATATTATTATTTACGTTAAAAATAAAGAATAAATTATCAAAGCTCAACTAAAAATAAGAAATAACACTAAACATACTTTTTTATCTCTTAATCATTGACCCGACCAACATACCGAAATCTGAACTAACCCGAATCGACCAGAACTAACTCGATAATATAGTAGACATGAATCTGACCCGAATTGACCCGACCCTAACCAGACCTAATTGATCTGTTTAACGGGTCTACACTCTTTTATAGTATCAGTTTCATCTTTGATTTTCTTCAACAATACCAATCTGTTTCATCCAATGTAAAATAGGAAGTATCATGTTGTTGTGAAGGAGATGATGAAGAACAACCATAACAAACAATTTTCGAGTTGAAAAGTTTCTTATTATGACTTGACAATACCCAATCTTGCAGAAATCTCAATAACATTTTGTTCTCATAGATTTGATGTGTTTTAATTTGCTTCTTTTATATGTTCATACTAGTTTTAAACCCGTGCAAATTGCACGGTATGCTGTTTTAAAGTTTGTTATTATAATAATTGCTTATTCTTTTTGTTTTCCTTTTTAGATGAATTAAATTTACGTTAATATATTTCAGACAATTATGGTTTTCATCTTTGTCGTACTTTTTTAAAAAAATGTGTAAAATAAAAATTAAATGAACATACGTCTGATAATATATACTTTTATTAATAATCAATTAATCACGCAAAAAATGTTTTAATAATGTTTCAAATTTTGTATGTTTGGTTTATTATTGTTGTAAATTGTTATTAATTATAATATTTTAATCATCTAAATAAATTGTGGTCTAATTATCACAACATCTATTTCTAATTAATTGATGTATATAAAAATGTGCGTAATGTTTCGTAATCTACGATTTTAGACATTTATTTGGAATACGTAGAATATTAGGCGATTATTGTGCAGGGAAATTAGAAGTTATTGTGCGGGACCCACCTGAGTGAATTAAGAAAAAAAAAATTAGAAGTTGGATGTATGACGTGGCGCAACCACAGCCTGATAAATGTTTCAGAATTTGTATAGATTAGATAGAACGAACTCAAGGATAATTTGTTTCTTTGATATGTTCACTAAAGAAAGACATAGGTAAAATTGAAAATTTTACGTTTATTGAAATACAACAAAATTATCCAAAAGTCTCGTAGCGTGATCTCACACTTGTAATTAAACAAACACAAAACATAATCATAATCTAAAACTGTGAGAAACTTCCTTGTTGTTGATCATCTTCCACAATAGACCATAACCCAAAATCATTCCCATTTCTTGCTGAACAATTTGCACGAATTTCGCCTTGTCCGCCCGTCAATACACCGAGTTGACCCATCTTCAACATCGCGTTCACAAACTTTTCAAAGAACAAGCTTTGATTAAGCGCAAAGCTAGTGACAATGCCCCTAGTCCGCGAGTCAGTGTACAATGTTTGATCGGACGTAAACAAACCTTGACGGTTCATGAGGTCTACATAGTACTTATTGTCAAATTTGTTAGGAGTACGTAGGTCTAAATTCGTGGTATTGTTTGTGGTCGCGGTTGGACACGTGACTTTAAGGTTTTTAGCGAATGTTTGGTCCATCACATTGTCTTGTGACGGGTAGAGTCGATTGGTGAAGGATGTGCAATGGCCACGGCCGATGGTATGCCCACCTGACAGGGCTACCACGTCCGTGGCGTCCAACTTTTTCTTACCGAGGGAGTCGAGGAGCGTCGTTGTGTTGCTTGTTGGTGCCGGTAGATTGGCTAGGGTCACGTCTCTTGTTGCGAAGTTTAGACTATCCTTTCTTCCGAAGGGAACGTCATAGTATGGTCCACCCGACTGTCAAATTGCATGGGATTAAAAGTATGAATTACGAAAATAAAATTTCACATAATTATCGAATAATTCGAAGGCCCTCAATATAAATGGTTATGGCATGGCTCGAAAACATTGAGTATATATACATGGAGATTATTAGGTATATATTACTAATTTTTCATAATTTATATGAACACATGGCCCAAAAACATTGAGTTCCAGTTCGCACGCTGGCCTGCGCTTGGTCATAGCCGCCCAGAATAAAGTTATAAATATGGTTTTTTTTACTCTTGTAATTACGTTCCATATAGATCTAATAAAGTTAGAGGGTGTATTAATTATCTAATAAAATTACGTAATTTTGTTAAATATAATACATAGTAAAGTTAGAGAATCAATTTATGAATTATCTAATAAAATTATAACTTTGTTAAATCTCTTGATTTCCAATCTAAAATTAATGTAACATTTTTATTAAGCGTAAATATGAAAAGAAAAAATTGATACAAATTATTCATAAATCGTTATTTATCACGAAGTAATATTTACATTCAAAACATAAACGTAAATTTTACGTACGAAATATAAACATTGACGGTTTTTTAATAATTAATTGAATTTTTTTAGCCGTGGGTCCCACCTTTATTGTTTTAAAAAAAATAAAGAAAATTATTTGATGACATGGTTTCACAAAATTGTTTAAAATGTTATTGTATTTATATTGATAAGATGATTTTGTAACTATTAACATGGAGTAGATCTTTTTTTACGACAATATTATTGTCCTAAGTTTAGACAGGTTAACTTACTTGTGTATAAGAAAAATTAGTATATTTATCTCATATACATAAATGATTTGATATTTAGCCCGTTTTAAAACTAAGACCAATAATTTTGTTTTATACGAAATTTTCCAAATTACGTGAAGGTGATAACGATCTAAAGTTAGGGGTAGGTGAGGAATAGTCGTAAGTACTAAGTAGTGGAGTACGTAGATAATAAGAAAATATTAAAAGATGAGGTGAATAAAATAATAAGTCAAAGAATTGAAATTAGTGTAGTTTTAGGTTCAAACATTCTACAAGTATTATTGTAAACTAATTGCGACGATATAGGGACAAAGCACATGGGTCTCATGACTCTCATCTCATCAACTCGATAATTCAATAGTGTTTTCTATTGATTGTAGTTGGTAGTAGACTATAATACAAGTAGCTATTGCTAGAGCTGTACAATGGGTCGGGCCGGGTTGGGCTGGGTCAAGAAAAGTTAGTCCTGACACATCCCTAAAATAAGGTCGGGCTGGGCTGAGAAAAGTCAGCTCTGGCCCACCACTGTGGGGTTGTTAGTTGTGTAAGTGGGCTGATTTGTGTTAGTTGTGTTCGTGGGTTGGGCCGGGGCCAGGCCTGGTTGAATTTTGCACAAGGCTACTGATCGGCTGGGCTGACAACATCCGGCCTAACCCTGGCCCTATTCGCTATCGGGGGATGGCCCAGCCTTGACCCTGTGTGGGCTAGAAAAAAAGGCCCATGTGGTCGGGTCGGGTCGGGCTGCCCGCTACGTTGTCTAGCTCTATGTATGACTACGTACAATATAATCTTATTGAGGAATGTAGCCGTTTTTCATTCTCGCAAAATATTGATACATAGCATCGTGATATCTTAAAAAAAGTAATATGCCATTATTATTAAAGTTTAATATATAATTAGTATTTATAGACCAGGTATTATATTCGCCGCATTTTCAAAATTAATACCTGAAAATTATCTAGCTCATTTTAAAAACAAGCTTCAATCAAAGACTTTTTAGATCCAAAATATTTTTGTTAAAATGATATCTTGACGTTATACATAGTCAACATAGACCTTATGTAAAGGTAGTCGCCCACCCGCCCTATAAACAATACGTAGATGCTGGTAGTACTAATCAAAGGAGCGCTCTTCATTAAAATAAGCCTCAGCTTTCTAACATAGTTAAGATGTAAAATGTATCATTCAATTTAACGACTAAACAAATTAATTTACGGAGAAATTATTAGAACGGAAACATACCAAATAAACGGAATCGCGAGCAGCAAGAGCGGTAAGATCAGCACACGAGACGACTCGACCACACTCTCGTTGAACAAGTTGTCTAATCCGGTTTATAATTTGAAACGCTTCAGGCCTCAACGATAAATTCGGAGGTGCATTTTGCTCACTTGGTCCACTCGCTGACCCGTCCAATAATACGGACCCATCACATCCCTACACCATTCAACTAGTTTTATGCCCGTACAAAAAATGTACGGGTCTATTTCTAAAAATTTCGTAAATATATTAAAAAAATAGTACAAATATAATTTAATATGAACTTAAATGAGGAATATATAAATTATGAATTCGGGGATGATTTTGACTCCAAATAATTGATTTACTGGTATAATTAAATTTTTTTTAATGATTATATAAATTGAAATAAATAATCATGACATTATGAAATAAAATTGAACCATATAAAATAGATAAAGAAATTGTATTGTAATTCTATATCTTACCCTTTAAAGAACTTACTCTCTAAATGAAAGTAAAATGATAGAAATATTTTTAATAGCAGTCTCTTAAAATTTGTGGATGATTTTATAAAGAAATTTAATAATGTATTGTTATTAAGACCATCTTTTTACTCGATGTTAACGTAGTTTTAATTGACTAATTCTCGAAGGTTGTTATATTTTATTAAAAATCGTAAATTTATATTTTTTTTTTGTTAATTTAATGGGTTGGGTTTATTTGATCTTATTCAAAAAAAAATTGATCTGCGTTTCTTTCATTTTTTAATCTACGTTTTTTTGTTAATTTTTATCTCGTGTATTTTTTTCATTTTTTTAATTTTATGGGTTGGGTTTATTTGATCTTATTCAAAAATCTTTGATCTACGTTACTTTCATTTTTTAATTTACGTTTCTTTGTTAATTTTTATCTCCTCGTGTATTTTTTTCATTTTTTTAGATATACGTATGTTTGTTAATTTTTAACCCTTTAATTTGTATAGTTTTTTTCGTTTTTTTTCGTTTTTCATACCTCTAAAAATTTGTTAATTACTTCTAATTGTCCAACTTTTTTTAATATTGTTGAATGGGTAGAATTTTCGTGATTTTTTTATTTTCGAATTTGGAGTAAAGATGTTTTTTTTTTATTATGGAGATAAAAATTATTTGTAACTTTAGAATGTTAAATGGAGAAAAGTAAAATGAAGAAAAATTAAAGCTCCTTGTGTGAGTGGTGGGACCTGGCGAGAAAGAAGGTTTTTAATTTCCTAAAATTAAGCAACCAATGAAAAAACAGGAAAAGTTGTTCCTTTTATTGATAAGGGATTTAAGCTAAAACCGTATATAATAAAACAGTATTGTATATTTTTGTTGACCCCAACTATTTTTGAGCTTGTAAAAATATATATTTTGGGCTACTAATAGACAACCATAAAAACATGGATCGATATAGATTCATGAGTCGACAATATCACCTAATAAAAATAATTATTACTCGTATTATTTTATGTTGCCTTAATTTACCATTTCGCAAAATTCTACTTTACGACGGTCGCACATGCGACCAGTAGGAAAGTGATCACATTTTGATACGTAGTGACCACTTTTGATTGAATAGTGACCTTTTTTTTCATATTTTTGGAAATATAGATATTTTTAGGATTTATTTTTCATCAAAATCTTAAAATTTGGGCCTCGTCTTAAATTTAATGTATATGTTTATATAGTATATAAATTTGCTTTTATACATTTTAATTGTCACAAATTATAGAGTAATATGGTCTCATATAAAAAGTTGTTCCTTCAGTGCTAATAAACGATTTTTCTTTTTATATATGTTGATCGTCTTATTGTATGAGAGTATGAGACCGTTCATACAAAAATTCTAATTTAATTTTAATTGTCAAGGTATCCAAGAGGTTAATTTTCCGGAATTGTAATTTTTTTTTTATTAAAATTTGTTGTCCCCTATATAAATTTCCGATTTTTTTAAAATTTTCTTTTATGGTAAGGTTGAATGTGATTAATTTTTTTTATCATAAGCTTTTTAACATATGAATATGTATATGAAAAATAATAAGAAATGAGGAGAGAGGGTAATTAATTGGAGAGAGAGTAAGTGGTGAGAGTGGGGTGGGTTAATGTGTAAAAAAAAAAAGTAAAAAGTAAAAATTTCGGCCAATCACAAGCTTAGAAAAGACCTTCCTTTTATAGATAGGGGATTACTAACATAAACACTAACGCAATTATAGATACTACCCTGTTCGAGAGGGAGACTGCATGATGCTCGCCTTTACTAGGAAATAAAAAATAAATAAACTTTATAATTTTTCATTTAAATTTCCGCTTCCCTAACTTCAAATCTTGTCTCGGGCTACTGAGTGATACTCGGTAACTTTGGATTACAAAATGGTACATAACTACGAGTATTTGTTTTATGGAGTATAACAAAATGTTATCAATTAAACAGGAAACCAAGTGGCGTTGATGTAGTGATAACTGGGTTAAACTTTAAAACTTGCAGAAATGCAGGAGTTGAGAGGTCTCAGGTTAGATTATCAGCTAAAGCGATGACCACTTGGCCACTGTAGCCCCAGAAAAGGGTGGTTTACGTGGTCCATGTGGTGGTGCGAAAATGCATGAGCCCGGGATTAAACCGCGTTACAAAAAGAAAAACTTGCATGAAAGATCATTATTTGTACGTCAACAAGTTCTATATAAGACCGTATTGCAGTATTTATAATTTTAACGGACCCATTCGTCAAAGTTTGTAAAACAATTCCAAATCAAGCTAGGAATCCTAAATTCATTTTACAGAAGACTTAATCATTTACTATTTTAACAATAACAAATACGAAAGTTGGTAAATTTTATAGAAAGTAATAATATATAGTGGATATATATAGGTTATACCTGAACAAAGCAATCATGGAAGTGAAGGCGGAGCAAACCAGCAGATTGAGTAATATCAAGCTTAAAAACGAACTTTTTGACGGAATGGGGCTCTGAACCAAACTTTTTCGCGCATTGGGGCCCATTTGAAACTATTTATTCCAAATGGGTCCACGTCATCAACTTTATTATTTTTTCGAATTTTTTACCAAAGCCGTCGCCTAGGGTGACGGCTTCACCTGTAGCATTTAAAAAAATAGAAGATTAAATGTAAAAATTTGACACTAAGCAAAGCCGTCGACCTAGGTGACGGCTTACTGAATTTTACCCAAAGCCGTCGCCCTAGGTGACGGCTTACCTCAAGTGTTTAAAAAAAAAAATTTACAGAAGGTAGATGAAGTTTGTTATTGTATTTGGATAATTAACTGTACATTGTACGGTTGTTTATATACAATGAGTCAACTATGCTATGAGTCAACTGTACATACAAAGATAGTAAACTGACTATATCATTCTTCATACGTAGGACTGGTGAATCGCGGGGTTTTGCTTTTGTTCGTTACAAGTATCAGGATGAAGCAGCCAAGGCTGTTGAAAAACTTGATGGTATTTTATTCCTTTTTTTGAATTTTTGTTAGCCCATTAACATTCTAGGATTTAATTCTTTCACAAGGGTTTGTATTGTTAAAAGCTTCATTCATCTCGTGTTGTTCAGGGAAAGTTGTTGATGGGAGAGAAATCATGGTCCAGTTTGCCAAGTATGGTCCTAATGCTGAAAAAATGTATGTTACCTGTCACCTACCTTTATTTCGATTTCTGTGTTTTTGATGTGTAATCGTGTGGTATAAGATTGTTGCTTTGATAATAGATCTTGCATTTTTTGATTATGTTATCAGCCAAAAGGGAAGGGTAAGTGAACCCCTTACTTCAAAAGGAAGATCAAGAAGCCCTCGTCCAAGGTTAGTCACCGAGTTTGTGTGTAATCAATTAGTTGTCTTGCTTATAAAATCTTACTAACTGTTTACCTAATAAAATTTTCATTTAGGTACCGGGATGACTATAAAGAAAAAGATTATAGAAGGAGAAGCCGCAGTAGAAGCAGAGATAGGAACGATAGGGATAGGTACCGTGAGAGGGACAGAGGTCACCGTCGTCGAAGCAGGAGCTACAGTAGAAGCCCAGGCTACCGCAAAGATCATGGTAAAGGAAAGTATGATGATGAAAGGCGGAGCCGAAGTCGGAGTCGTCCTCGAGGAAGGTATCGTCTTCACCCATTTTCTTACCTTTTGTCTTGATACAAAAGCAGCAAAGGCGTTAGGGTGGCGGGGAGGGGGATTGACAGAGGGAGAACCATGCCTTTTCCTTCCTAATACTTTCTTGTCAGATAGAAATGTAGGGATCCGTTTTTCCTCTCCTAAGTTAATCTTGCATAACCATACAAAGGAAATTGATCCTTTAGTTTTGCTCTCTTCGGTTTCCCTTCTTTCATCATCTATTGGTTAGTGTTGCAGTTATGCCTTTTCTTAGTAGAATCAACACTTGAGGTAAGCCGTCACCTAAGGCGACGGCTTTGGGTAAAATTCAGTAAGCCGTCACCTAGGTCGACGGCTTTGCTTAATGTCAAATTTTTACATTTAATCTCCTTTTTTTTAAATGCTACAGGTGAAGCCGTCACCCTAGGCGACGGCTTTGGTAAAAAATTCGAAAAAAAATAAAGTTGATGACGTGGACCCATTTGGAATAAATAGTTTCAAATGGGCCCCAATGCGCGAAAAAGTTTGGTTCAGAGCCCCATTCCGTCAAAAAGTTCCTTAAAAACCTTAGATAAATGGTCTCTAACAATGGCTTCCAATCTAGGGCAAGAAGATGAATAATAAGAGTAAGATAGTCCTTTAACAATTGGTACACTACCCTCACTTTTGGACAATACACCTAATAAAGCTATGACAAGTAACAAACCATTGAATAAAGAGGCCATTTTAGTAGTGTGTTGTTTGTTTGAGTTTGAAAAAATGAGAGAAGAAAGGAGAATTTATAAGCAAAGGTAATGAATAAAATGGATCAAGTTGATGCAAATTTAAAGTATACTAAGTTCTCATTAGAGACCGGCAATATTCGTCACAAGCTGAAAACGGATAGTGCCCTTTTATATAATGCAAGTGGCAATATCCATAAGAGCAACTCCAATAGCAAGTTACGAGGTCTTCCGGCTTGCCTAGCCACATCGTCTTTAGAAGCAACAAAACTTTTAAATTACAACGTCCTTCAGTGGTAAATTACAACAGATGTAGCTTAAAATGGCCCATATAATAAATAAAGTATCATAATATAATTTATTTTATTATTTCTTAATTATTATGAATTTATTACAAACATGTAGTTTGACAAAGCTACACATGGTTACAAGTAGGGACATAACTTGATGTTTCAATGGGGAGCATACAGTTTGAATATTTATAATAATTGCAAGTAGATCTTAAAATGCTTTATTTCCCCACTTACATGTCCATTTACTTTATTGTAAGAGTAAAGTATTCGTTTTCAACTTGTGACGGATATTGTACGTCACTTAAGAGTTTTTGTATAAAATATTCTAAAGGAGGAGTAGTTGAATTTTATTGAATGAAGCTAATTTGTATACTTTCCAGTTGGATTGGGATCGATCAGTACAGGCGGCTTATTTTGAGCATCGTTTTTTTCTTGCATTGGATCTTAATCTGGTCAGACACAGGCTACGTATGGCTGCCACATGCATTTTATACGTCCACTTATATTTCTATATATATTTTGATCCAACATTATCTTGCATATCAATATCATAATTTAATTGAAGAAGACCGATAACTCCCATTAGGTCACAACTACTGAGTACATTTTACGTCCAAAAACAAAATAACAATATCAATGCCTCAGCACTCCGATTTTGTTTTATCCATCCATATTAGTTATATTTGACTCGTTGTAGATTTTCGATGAATATTCCGTTACAAACGTAAGTTTGTGTTAACACACATTATTAATATTACAATACAACCTTGCCTATAAAAATATGAGAATTAATATCCACCTCTTTTCAATCTTTTCCTCTAATAACCCGTTAAAATATATTCTATTTGCCCTCAATTCATTTTATGCGATAACATTATTGGAATCCAAATCTTCATTACTAAATTTGATAAACCTCAATTAAAACTCATTATAATACATTTTAATAGAAGGGAAAAAAATATGATCTTCAACTCAAATCAATATTCTTTCTTGTATTGGGATTCATGAATATGAGGGGATTGTTAGTGTATTCTTAGCGGTGGCTACTACATTATTTGCGGTAGCTACTATAGCGATAAACTTAGCTACATAAATACTAGAATAAACGTTCGTCTCTGTTGTAGTCGTAAAAGTATATTATTACATTATTTGCGGTAGCTAATATCGCGACAAACTTCGCTACAAACATATTTTGGTAGCAAAATTAGACTAAAATAGACGTTTGTCTCTGATTTCATTGCAAAATGATATAATTAGCTACTAGTTTATCAGTTGTATCTAATTTAGATACAACATTATTTACAAGCAGTCTACACTCTACAATCGCTAAATTAGAGAGTACGAAATCGTTAATCACAAAATTAGTCAATGCTTGATTACGTTGGGAGGAGCGATTGGTGAATAAACTTTTTCAGCGAGAGTTTCCGTTGGTTGGAAGAAGTAATAGTTGGCGGAGGGGAGGCCATGTCCGGAGGAAAGCGTGTGTGAGGGACGCAAGAGGGCAAATAAAACGTGTCCGAGTCCCGAGTTGAGGATGAAGGGTGGCAAAGAATCACCCCCAACCTCCCAATATACTTATACTACAGGAAAATGCAGAAAATAAATTAAATATAGAAATGACAGTGTCTACACCAACATCCTCCCATCATACTATGATGTCACAAAACTCGAGCATAATCAAAATCTTTCAGCCATTCGGGCACTAACTGCTCGAAGTTTGGAGTAAACTTTCCCAGCAGGTGATCCCAATATAAGACTACAAAGCGAACTCCGTGCTACCTTGATGCTTGTAACAGATCCCAAAATATGAATTTTTGAGTCTGCAATCACAATTCGAGTCTTGGTTGCATTTTCGATGGCAAACTTTGTCTTCCCTCCTTTACCTGAGAGCCTCCCAATGGCACGGGACAAATGATCACCCTTGAGGGTTTTGACGTCTTTGATCTCAAACGATTCTACATAGAATTCATCTGCCCTCATAAGGAGAATGGCGTCTACAATGTCAAATCCGAGCATATAGGCATGAACAAAATCAGCACATTTCTGTAGATTGCCAATATCCGGAGTGTCTTTTCTTGTTTTCAATTCGACTTTACGAGCTTTAAGGTTCATCCTTACATCAATCTTCATTTGCTCGTAAATAGGATTGTAGATATCTAACCATGCCTTCTTCAAGGGTGTGTATCGGTGTGGTGGCACGGAAATCTTTCTAAATTCAACTTGACCATTAGACATCTCATGGGCCTTCAGAGGGGCAAATTTTGGCTTCAATATCGCTGTTCCAACTGCAGCTCCTTCAACTTCCATAGCGTTAGTTGCACTTGTGCCTTCCATTTTGCTATCCCACTGAGAACTGAAAATTGCAGCAGATGAACATCAAGTGCAGCTGTTAGAAGTACACTAACATCACTAAAATTAATGCACAATTTGCGGTCACAGAAATCTTTTTGTTCAAGGTTAAACTGATACATTTGATAGGTATAACAAGTGACCTCGACTTCCCCTACACATCAGTGATAGTGATTGCGATACCCTGGGTGAATTGATGAGCAAAAGCAAGAATATAAGTTTAGTCTGCAAGGATATTTATAACCACTATAACCTTCACTGCTTTAAGACTTCCTAAAACATCTACAACAACAACATCAGAGCCTTAGTCCCAAAATGTTTTGGGTTCGGATGAATAATCCTTTGGTACCGTCATGAGCCTTAGTCCCAAAATGTTCCAAGTGCAACGGCCGGTTCTAAGTTCTACAGCCAGTTCAAGGTGCATATTACATCATTACACGTGTTTTTCTCCCGCCAAATGATAGAAAAGTAGGGATCTTATCTTAGGTAAGCCATTCTTCGAAGAATACACCATACACCTCGGAATCACGTATGGGTGTTATTCAGGGCAACTGAAGGGAGCGTCAGATTGGAAGTAAATGTCTTCGATTAACTCCTAAAGTTTGATCAAGTCATTTTAGTGCTAAATTAACAAGCGTGTTTTCCCCGAAACCCCTCCCACAACTAACATCCCCAATACCTTCCCCAACGCCACGACCAGCAACCGCACTGAACACAATCAGCTGACCAATCACGCAGCCCATAAACTCTGACTATTGATACCAAGGACACGAAAATTGCACCACGTCAAAGGTACCATGGTTAATATCTCTAAGAAGAATCACTTCTTATTGAAAAATGTCAGTATTGGGCGCATTGACAGAAAAAAAAAACGAACAAGATGAAAAACATGTGCAAGCACAAGAATCACAAATACAAGGAACAAGGATGAGAATTGCTTAACTTTCCTTAAATGATCTACATCACTATCGTTAAAACACTATTCTTTCCAGCAATAATAGTCGATTCAAAGTTCAAATTACAACCCTAAATCAAATAATATCGACAGAAATATGAATCAACAGTTATCGTACAATCAAAGTGAAGGGTGGAACAGTATGCAGAGGTACATGACATGAATTACAAAGAATAAAAACGGTAAACTAATCACGACGAAATGACGGAGGTGTACAAGGCGGGGAATCAACAATTAATTATAATGAGTAATAATGAAACGAATTTGAAATTGTGAGTTAAAAGGGAAAATAAAAGAAATCGAAAGACAAACAATTGGAATTAGTTGTAAAGCAGCAGCAGCAGCTAATTTAATTAAATAAATAGTAATTAGAGTTGAGAAAGAATAAGGAGAGTACCAATTGAGTAGAGACTGAAAGAGAGGAAGGATGAAGGATGAAGGATGAAGGATGAAGGAGGCGCGCAAGGGTGAAGCTTTCTTTCTTTCTCTTCACTGCAGATTCACTAGGGTTTTTAGGGTTTCGGCAACACTGGAAAACAGGGGTCTATGTTTTCTTAAGGATTTTACAACCGACGTCGTTTTGATGATTAATCATAATTCTCCAAATTTGGGCCCATCTTCAAACCCATTCCAAATTCCTCTCAATGGTCCAATCCAATCTGGTTGGATTATTTGGACTCTTAACACTATCTTAAAATGGGTTCGGTGGCTATTTTGTGTCTCGGGTTGATTTCGGATGTTCTTGGGTTCTTTTAGGGTCGACTCACATTCGAATATTTGTTAATTTATGTCAAGTTCGTCATCAAATATTATGAATATAAGGAATAATGACTTATCCAACAAAAAATATTCTACTAAATTACTTACTCCCTCCCTTTTAGTGACAGGGCCGGCTAAGGCCCGGTGCAGGAGGAGCCAAGAATCAAGCCTCTTAAGTTTTGCATTGGTCATTATAATAGATTCCGGTGGTATATAATCCAAACATTGAGGGGTGTTTGGTTCAATTAGCAAACTTGAGGGTTTCATACCCATGAAATATGGGTTTTCCATACCCTAGGAGAGCGTGGGTATGACATTTATACCCATCGGTATCAAACAACAATAAACAAAAATGTGAAAAATAAATATTAAAACATATCGTAAACGAATCATTTTATATAATTATTTGATAAAATCTGTATTTTCATGATTTTAGATGTTAAGATTATTTTTTAAAGTATTGGATTTTACATATTTCAACTCTAACTTAGTTTCAAACCCAAACCAGTTACAATTGAAACAAACATAAGGTATCAAGTATGGAGTTCCAACCTCATACCACCCAGGTATGATTCATGATTCCAAACCCATACCCATACGCGAAACAAACGCCCACTGAAAGATTTGCATTTATACCAACCCGGTCTAATGGTTGTTGTATAACCAGTTAGCAATTTATTTCCATATTTCCATATTTCCATATTATCTAGGTTTCGATTACTATTAGGACCAATGTTGTCAGGATCGAGATCCTAGTTTGGATCGAAGAGGGGTGGTAGGATCGGATCGCAAGATCGAATCGTAGGATCGTAAGATCCTACAAATAGCTTAGATAAACAAGTTTATGCACAGAATTTGGTATAACTTGTGATGTATAATGTTAAAAGTTAATTTAATGACATGAAAATTGTAATAATCATATTAACATATTGCATATACCTTTAATTAAGATCTATAAGTATAGAAAAACAACAAACTCACACATTTATAACACAAATAAGCATTTTACGATCCTGAACGATCCTACCATCGATCCTGACCGATCCTATACCGATCCTACCGCCAAAACGATCCTACGACGATTTGAATCGTTTTCCACTTTTTGGATCGTAGGATCGTACTATCCTACGATCCGGATCGCGATTTTAACAATGATTAGGACCATTTGTTCATTTCATGTTTTTAATGCCTACTTTATGTAACAATAATTTTTCATCTTTCCATTTAATAAATTTTAATAATTTTTTATCTTTCTGTTTAATGTATCTCATAATCTGAATAAAACCCGGCATTGCTTATGGTGGTGGACTAGATTGTCACCATTTGTCTAATCAATGAAAGGAACATTGGGTATCTGTGAACACAAATTCTCTTTGAAGACGGACACTATCCGTCTTCTGACGGATAGTGTCTCTCTTACAAAATGCAAGTGACATGATCCATGAAAATCCCCAATTTTCCTTCACTTGTCTTCCCACCTACATTATTGTGAGAGTATAGTATCTGTTTTCAACAAAATTCATTGATCTGCGAAAGGGGGATATGTGTCCTTTAAGCTACAAGAATGTGTGAGTGTGTGACATTGTCAACCATCAGCCGTTAAAACTCGTACCGAAATGTCATAGTTGAAGACTTGAAGTATAACAAATGATTGGTACCCAAAAAAACAAATATTTTTTATTTATTTTTTTAATTAAAAATTTGATACAACTACACCATTCACTATATTTAGGATGATCTTATCAGGTACTTCCTTCATTCCAATCAATTCTATACATTTTAATTTTTGGGCACTATTTATAAGTCGGGTAAATTTTCAACACAACTTCTAATATACAACGTAAAATATAATCATGTGAGATCTTGTTTAAATTGTTTTACCGAGTATATTGTGAATATCAAAGTTTTATAATATTTTATCGATATGTAACTAAAGATATTAACAAAGAAAAATGTGTATTGGTAAACATAAATAAAGCAAATGTATAGAATTGATTGAAATTGGGGAAGTATAAATCATTATTACATCTTAGTATCTTTCAAATATAAAACCGGAGAAGGTACCAAAAATGTGCACTTGTCCAAGTTGTATTATATTGCACCAAAAATTCTTGTATCATTTGGGACGACCGTATTACTTTCGCATCTCACACGGTCACACCTAAACCTTTATAGTCTTTAAATATAAGGAGGACGATCGAGACATACGAATTTTTCCATGTTGCAAATAGAAAGGGGAATAAGTACGGAACTACGGAATCATATTTTGCATCCTAACAACCGAGTATGACGCTACCAACTAACTTTAGCTGGAACCAGGAGGACGAAAGTGAGTAGATTGAAACCAAATATCAACCGGAGAGCTTGATATTGTCGGGCGACCTTCAACTTCCTGGTTTCGAAACTGTCGATGATTCGCAGAACTCCATATTTGCTCTAACCCGGGAAAACTAAACTCGGCCGAAGTTTGCAATAACTGAGCATACTCCCTGTAATCCCCCATTGCATTTGGATTGCTCTGTTTCGGGTAATTTATCGACTGTGGAATTTGAAATGAAGGCGACGTAACCGGCAAGACAGCCGATGATGACATTGCAGAGGAGACGGTGGAGACGGTGGGTGTTGATTGGACGGACTCAGGGAAGTTGAGTTTAGCACGATTACCACGAAAACGGAGTGCCGCAGCGTCGTAGGCACGGGCAGCGGCAATGGCGGTGTCGAAGGTGCCTAACCAAACACGGGCCGCTTTGTGTGGGTCCCGGATTTCGGCAGCCCATTTGCCCCAAGGTCTTTGACGTACTCCCCTGTATCGTCGCTTTTGGTCTCCGGATTCGTCGGAGGTGGTTGTGGTGATGGTGGTGCTGGAGGTTGATATGGCACTTGGTTGGCGTTGGACGGTGGTTTGTGTATTCTCTTGTACTGTCGATCAAACATTCAAATACAATTGTTAAGCAAGTGATCGCAAATTCTACACTACGACGATCGCACCTGCGATTAATAGAAAAATATGAAAAGTTTTTGATAAATAGTTACCACTTTCATTAAATATTGATTGTATATCGCAAATACTAATAGAAAAGCGAGTATTTTTTTTGATAAATAGTTACCACTTTTGATTAAATACTGATCATATATTGCAAATTCTACACTACGACAGTCAGACGTTCGACTAATAGAAAAGCGAGTATTTTTTGATAAATAGTTACCACTTTTGATTAAATACTGATTATATATCGCAAATTCTACAATACGGCGGTCGCAATAGAAAAGTGAGTATTTTTTTATAAATAGTTACCACTTTTGATTTAATACTGATCGTATATCGCAAATTCTACCCTACGGCGTCGCATATTCGACTAATAGAAAAGTAAATATTTTTTGATAAATAGTTATCACTTTTGATTAAATACTGATCATATATGACAAATTCTACACTACGACGATCGCACGTGCGACTAATAGAAAAGTAAGTATTTTTTTGATAAATAGTTACCACTATTAAATAGTCATCATATTTTTTGGTTAAAAAAATGAGCTGTTCTTAAGTGATCGCTATTTACCAAAAAAATAAAAGCCACCTTTTACTGAAAAATTGTCGTATTTTGTAAAAAACACAAGATAAGACTCTCGTACAGGGGAAGTACTATGCGCAAATATAGCAATGTAGTATGTAAGACGATCTTATACAAAGACGAGTACCGTTGTTAGTAGAACCTCTAATCATTTGATGAGCACCACCTTGTTCAACAAATTGTTGATACATCAATTGAGCATCATCGTCCCTTCCTCTCTTTTGCCCGACCCACGTTGTTGTGGTTGTGGTTGTGGTTGACGTAGTCGGGTATCCAAACAGACTATACGGGTCACCCCACCCACCTCGACCTGAAACCACGTCTGTGAGAGCCATCACCATAGCTGAAGTTTCCCAACTTGCAGGAAACGTACTTTCCGATCCCGGTGTAGATGGTATCATTACGCCGGTTTCCTCTTCACCACCGTCCGTCGTGCTTACGTCGTTGCCGGCGGCGGTGGACGAGAAGGAAGGGTAATCTATTGGGTTCGCCACCTTTGAAAAACACATGTAGTTAGTTCACCGTACAAGCTTGCTCTGTATTAATGTTTCTTCTTTAGCTCTTCCATGTACAAGAAATGTTTAATTGAGATACAGATACTGAGTTTATATAAGATTTTAGTCGGTAGATTCATTAAGCGGTGCTGAGATTGATATTTCGTCGTTACTAAGGAAGAAGATAAGAGACGCACACGGATGAATGAGTTATTCTCCTCCAATGGAGGTAAACTCACTACTTACCAAATTATGTCATTTATGCACACGTGTATATTTCACATTAAATAAGTTTTGGTACGGAAAAAATATCATTTATAAAAGCACACATTCTCATTTGTAACGGCGTTATTCGTTACAAACTTGTGACAGATACCGTTTTCTCTCACAAAATACCCACTTTTTCATTTTCTCTCACAATATTCATGTGGTGCTCTTTCTCCACTAACTCATTTTATATCCATTTTATCTCACAAAATATTCGTCACAAATAGTGACCCGTCACAAGCAAGACTTACTATTTATACCCTTCCGAAATTTATTTTGGAAATTATTCTTTTAAGTTTTATTTTTTTTGTTAAAATTACTCTCATAAGTTGCTTTTTTCCTAAAATTGCTTCCAGAAACTTATTTGAGGGGATTTATTTCATTTGTTTTTGATTTTTTTACATTTGGCTACGTATTTATAACTTTCAAAGTCTAGATTGGCTAAACCACGAACGGAATAAATTTAAAAGTAGACGAAATAAGTCTCTAAAAGAGAGTTGGGAAGCAATTTTAGTAAAAAACACAACTTGAGGGAGTAATTTTATAATAAAATTCAAAGAGAGTAATCTTAAAAATTTCGATTCATAAGAGAGTAAAATCTAATTTAATCCTCGTAAAAATGTAAAATGGCTCCCCAATAACTAAGGAAGGGTTATAATTTATAAATACCTCATAAGATAGACCTTTTAACAAATAAATTTACGTCTATTTTTAACGAGTTTTTAAAGTTAATAAGTTAAATTTGAGTTTTCGACATAATAAAACTTAGAATTAACTAAAGAATACTTCATAAAAAAAAAAGTAAGATAAAAGTCTTTTAATACCTTATTAAGAGACTGGTATTTATACTATACGTTTAAGAAACACTTACCAATTTATCGGATACTAGAAATTTAAAATGAGCTTAATCTTTTGCAATATTAGAGATTTTAAACTTTGAGACAAAAAAATTATCTGCATGGATAATATTGTATAATAGTTGAATTTGAATTAGGGAAGTTTGTAATATTTTTGGATCGGGGGTGGGAGAATTTATATGGGAAAGGCGTTTAAAGAGCAGGAGTAATACCCTGCACCTAGCCCTGTTATATCATTTCTCATTCATCATTTTGTTTTTGATTAGGATTATTGTTATTACACAAATTTTCATTTACGACCGATATAGCCGTCATAAATTTGCGACTGGTTAAATAATACTCATGTGGAATAGATAAGACAAAAACACGTACCTTAAAAGTAGAGAATTGTCTTGTTTTAATCACCCACATGATTAGTACTTGACCCGTCGCAAGCTTGCGACGGATTACCGTCACGAGTAAAACTTGTTGTTATTATTATTAAAAATAGTAAAAATGGATATTTTAATTAAAGTGAAATAAATAATGTTGTATTGGAGCATGTGGAAAAATAGGTTAAGTAGTTTAAGTTAAGAAGTCCGTACGAAATAAAAACAGTTGCCGACTAGTGATGGGAGTGTGTTCACACGTGCACAATTGGCAAACAAAGTGAAAGGGTGGGTGGGTATTAGCCTTGTCATGCGGTCATGCCAAGAGCTCTACTTGTATGTCGGTTAACTTTGTTTAACAAGATGGTCCTCGTTTTCAATTTGGCCTCTTCTTTATTTTGGTTTTTGTTTAAATATTAACTAGTTTTAAACTCGTGCAAATTGCATAGGTATATTTTTAAAAAAAAATGTGGTGGATAATTAATATTATCGAATAGTGTCAATAATACGTAAATATTTTGCATTCAATTTCTATTATATTGATAATACGTTAAAATGCATGTTTTAAATAAAACTTAGCACATTAAATTGAGTACCCAAAAATGTAAATATTACTATAAAATCAAAACAGTTGTTTAAATGAATAACGATTACATTATCCTTCAACAAAACATAAATTACGCCATTTATGATTTAAATAAAAATGTTCGTAATGTTTCAGAATCTACGATTTTGGGCATTTATTTAGAAAACGTAGTATATTAAGCTGTTATTGTGCAGGAAAATCATCAAATATTATGCGGGATCCACCTGAGTGAATTAAAAAAAAATACGCCATCAACTCATAATCAGATTATAATTTGCGTGGAGGAGTTTATAATTTTTATTACGCCATTAACTCATAATCAGATTATAATTTGCGTGGAGGAGTTTATAATTTATTTTTCCTGATTGTATATTAATATTACGTTATTTTAATCTTGTTTAAAATTTTGTATGTTCGGTTTTTTATTGTTGTAAATTGTTATTAATTATAATATTCTAATCATCTAAATAAATTGTGGTCTAATTATCACAATGTCTATTTCTAATTCATTGATTTATATAAAAAAAAACTCGTAATGTTTCGTAATCTACGATTTTAGACATTTATTTGGAATACGTAAAATATTAGGCGGTTATTGACTTATTGTGCAGGGAAATCATAAAGTATTGTGCGGGACCCACCTGAGTGAATTAAAAAAAAAAATTAAAACTTGGATGAATGACGTGGCGCAACCACCGCCTGATAAATGTTTCATAATTTATATAGATAAGATATCTCCTTTTTTTTTTAGAATTGTATTATGTTATTAGGAGATTGGTCTTAAAGCCGTGAAAATTGTACGAAAATGCAGTTTAAACATTGCTATTAAAAATGAGCATTAAAGATAAGGGAAATGAGATAATAACAACGGGTGTTACTTCAATTCTGTGACAGCCGAAATATTGTTGTAATTTGCTTCTATATTTTACTTGCCCTCCATCAAAATTCAAATTTTAAAATCTTATTAATATTAAAGGGTAATTAAGAAACGTACATTATCGTAGTTGTTCATTCATGTACGAGTTTTATTTATTCATGGAGTTTATTTCATTATTTTCCCATTCTAGGTCATTTGTCTATAAAGAGAAAAAAATCTCTCCAATTCTCTTCCTCACAAAATTAATCAAAAATCCGTCAAAATTAGAGAACTATGAATGCTAGCTCTCGTATTGATCAAATAATAACTCTGATTCATAACTTTATTAATTATATTATATCAAATTAAGAAATTGATTAAATTACGGTTTATTTAAATCGTCGCCGACGTTAAGGTGAGAGATGGTGGCATCGTCAGCGAATTGAAAGGTGATGTGTGGCTCGTCGGTAATAGTGTCTCCCGTCGGGGTTGCTGGCTTGCTACCTACTGGTGGTGGCTAGGTGTGTTAACGGTCGTAGAAAGTTTATGAATACCTGTGATCTATTCACGCTTCTTTGTTTATACGTAGTTCATTCTTCTGATTGTTTCGAACTTTTCATTTTTTTCCTTTCTTTTTTTAAATGTTTTGTATTTTTAGTATTTTTTATTATTTTCTTTATTTTTATCTTAGGACTCCGACTCAGAGTCAGAGTTGTGAGTTCATTTGATGGCCGTTTTGAGGAGGTCGTCAATTTATGTCCATGAATAAGTAAGACACGTACATGAATAAACATCACCCTTAAAAAGTCGAAGATAAATTAACTAATTAAAATATAATGATAATAATAAATAAAAAAAAATCCAAACATTCTGCGTGATTGTGTGATTGTTGTGTAATATACTCCCTCCATTCTTTTTATATCACCCAACTTTTGTTTTGACACTATTCACAATCGACTATTCAACGTCATTTTTCTCTCAATCCGTTCACGGAAATATATTTATGTGAGATCTTTTTTTGATTGTCTTGATAAGAGGATTAAGAATATCAAACTTTTATAATTTTTAGTAGTATGTAGCTAAAGATATAATCAAAACAAAATAGACATCGGCAAACGTGAATAATGAGATGGGGTGATATAAAAAGAATGGAGGGAGTACTATATATGTGGAACATTATAGAGTATTTAGATATTACTTCCTTCTAATTACCCCTTTTGAAATTTTTTCCTCAAATTACTCGCTTAATTTCTCTTCCGGCAAGAAATTACTCACAAACTCCCAACTCGGGTGAAAAAAAAAGTTAATGACTAAAATGCCCCTCATTTAACATATACCCCAAATCCTTTTTAAATTCTATCGGTCCTAAATCAAATCCCTAATTTCCTAAATTTCCCTCTCAATTCTCACCAAAATCTTTCAAATTTTTTTTTGTGACGATTAAGCATCTTGGTTGAATAAAAGGAATTGTTTGCAATTTTAAGAAATTGGAGTTGCTCAACCATTGGAGTTGTCCATGTAGATTAGCTTTGCCCAAAAAATTGAGCTAGTAGCTCCATGGAGTTACTTGTTTAAAGTACCCCACAAAAAGAATATAACCAATAGGAAAATAGTGGTCTTATTTTTAAAGTTTTAATTTTATATTTAGAAATTAAGAATTGAATAAATAAATAAGAAAATGTGTTAGGTGGATCTTATCAAGCTAATAGTTAATTGGCTTTCCCATTAGAGTAAGTTGTAGCATAAAATTGTTGTAGCTCAAAAAAATTGATGTGGCAAAGGTATGTTAATACCAACTAGCTTACCATTGAAAATGCTTTTATAGTTAGAAGCTTGGAAGTTCGCGACAAACCTAATATGTGCAATTTTCCTAAATTAAGGTAAGTTTGTGATATTCTTTGTTTTCTTTTTTTATTCTCTAGTTTCAATTCAATTTTGATTTTATTATCTATTTCGATTTCAGAAAATGTAGAAAGTGAAAATTGAAGAAATTGATATTTGCAGAAATCCTGAGCACTATGCAGGGACTACAATATGAGATACATTCATACTTAGGGTCGGGGACTTGTATGATAATGTCGACAGGTTACAGCCACTTGTGGCTACGTCTCGGAAGTTTTAGCGTACACTTGACCGAGTGTACGGGTTCAGACCTTATTTTCACGTGTTGGATTTCGTGCTTTGGGCCTTGCTATATAAGCTTTCATTTAAGTTTCTCCCTTATTTTGAAACCCTAAAAACTTTCTACTCTAGGTTTATGTTGAGGTCTCTTCCCATATGTGCGTGAGGAGTATTATCCGATATCAGTAGAATAATAGTGAACGGGCTATTTATCACCAAATTATCAAAAATATTCTCGATATTCTTTCACCTAACCTATAATATGTCGCTGTCAAAAAAAAAAAAAAAAACCTATAATATGTCCGATCGGGCAGTTTGGCGGATGTATCAGTATTTTTATATGTAGGTGATTTGTATTTTTCACATTAACCATTGAATTTAGGTGTTGAAGTATCATAGTCCTTAATTCCCCTTGAGAAACACGTGGTGTAGATGGAGTATATTATTAGGTGTCTTTAAATATTGTGTGTAACTAAAAGCCAAGAAAAGAAGAATAATCCAAGTAATCGATTTTTATTCCATTCAGTTTAACACAAATTCTCATTTGTGACGATAATATCCGTCGTAACTTAGGACGGATCAAATAAAACCGATTTGGGGAGATGAAGACAAAGCATTTGTGATTTTCTATACACTTTTATTTTGTTTTATCTAGATAAGTGGGTGTATTTGAGCCGTCGCAAGCGTGTGACAGATATCTCGTTCATCTCTGATTTGAGATATTCACCACTCAACTATGAACAATTAGGTCAATCTGGGGATTGGAGTATAGAACAACTTTATGTACCGGATATTTTTTTTTTTTTTGGTGAAGAACTTTATGTACCGGATATTAAGTCTTGCTTAAGACGGTATTATCCGTCCTAAGTTCAAGACGGATCAAATACTACCAAGTGGGGTAATAAAGACAAAAAAATTGTCATTTTTTAGGTGACAAGTGGAGTAATTTGATAGACAGTTAAGACGGATAATGACGGTTTGAAATGAGAATTTGCGTAATTTCAAAACATAACAGGTTCGCCACTGACTGAAGTTATCAGCGTTTCCGTAGAGCAGTAGGCGGCAGCTTTTCAGATGGGCCAGAAGGGAGTTTCTTCCCCGTCTCTCGCTCAATCCTCTTCTTCAGCTCTCGGAGGACGCGTATTTGTCCTAATTTTTCGGGAGATAACTTCTCCCAATAAATCCCTGTAGTAGCAGTGTCGACAATTCAATTACTTACAGCTTAGAAGCGTGCTTATTGCTACGGACAGCTAGCATGATTGGATTCGGTTTCTTACCTTGTGGCTTTGGTATGGTGGTATTGGTGAATATGACTTTAGTTGGGGTGCAAATGATATCAACTGGTACATCATGGATCAACAGTTTCTCTGCCGGGATATCATCTACGAGTTGTTCATCATGCACTGAAAAGTGAATACCCGGAGACTGGATTAGTTCGGGAATAGCAGTCTAAGCAAGATAATAGAATTTGAGTCTGAATATGAACTCAAACACGTCACAGGACTCCCCAAGTTTGAATGCATAAGGTTACCACCACTCAATGACTTTTAGACTCGAATAAGATGAATTGGTAAAAGTGCGAGAATGGTAAAAATGGTGTGTTCGCGTAGAATTTGTCACAAAGACAGATGCATAACCAGTAGAGACAATGATAAAGTGACAGCATACTAAACTACATTGATTGAGATTGTTACATGCGAATATCTGAATGAAAGGTGTTTCAAATTGAATATTATCATGGATATTCATTTCAGACACTCGGAAAATAGAAAGGGACATTTACAGCAACATTATTTACCTGTAGTGACAACAGGAGTGAAGTCATCTATGGCACCCATGTAACGCAGCATGCCATATTCAAGTTCTGCAAATCCCTGCAAAACAAAGGATGGACCAGTTTTAGGAAGTTATGTTTTGGATCCGTTTCACATTTCAGACATACATTCAGACTGATAAGCAATAACCTTTTAAGAATGATTGTGCAGAAGCAAAATTTATAGGTCATTTAATTTGATCATAGAAGGCCTTGACTGCGACACAGATCACATGTTACCTATATTACTCCGACTCTTCTAATTTGCTCGCGTACCCGTGTCCGACACTCGACACTTAGACATGGGTATGACCCATGGACACCTCATTTTAGACCAAAATGTGCATATTTTTCAATAAAATAGCCGAGTCCGACACTTGGACACGTACCCGTGTCAGGTACTTCTAAACGAGTCTGAGTAGCACAGCATGTTACCAAATCCAATATAGTCAGAGTAATCATCAATGTCAGACAACTTTAATAACGCTTACACCTATATCATACAGAAAAATACACGGACATATGAGACGGTCTTACATGCCAGACCAACTCCATAACCTTATACGGAGTATTTAAGTGAGGAATATATGTAAGGATTTAAGTTTGCTTCACGTTTAAAACTGTCTAATGCAAGACACTGCACGAAAAAAATTTCAGTTTGGTCACTCAAAATGAGATAGCGGAGAACTACCTCACCCTTTCCAAGCCGTGCTCCTGTCTTTGGGTCGACAGCTACAGAGCCAATAACAATCAAATCCACCTTGATTTTTTCATCTAACCCAATTGGCCGTCCATACTTTGCGACTCCTACTGAAGTGCATGCCTCATTGATCGTACTTGGAGTCAACATTTGTGATTCGAGAACAGAAAAGAATCCTGTCCTTAGACGTGGCTGAGGAGTCAGCAGTTGCTTTCCTTCTGGAATAGCAGAATCTCATCAGATTCATCATTCATTTAAGCTACTAACCAACTCCAGAAAGACGGATATGCATGTGACTAAACTGTAGGATCGAAGCCATTTAGCAATGTGAATTTCCCAGGAAAAAATGTTCAACTTGTTCAAAAATGTAACACAACACTTGTTCAACTTGTCACCAGTCCTGAAAGTGAAGCACCATATACTGCAACCGAAATTCAAGTAGACCCTCAAAATCATTTACCACTGTCAATCACAAGACTTTCATCGATGTGGACTGATAAACCATACACGTCCACGGCTTTCACTTACATGGGTTTTCCCGTTACACTTTTATCTCCTCGATTACAAAGTAAATAACCACTATTTCCTCATAAAATGTGCAATTTAAACCTGCATAATTACAAAATGAGGAACCCTGAGTCCCTGACAAACCAAGTTTCATAAGTTGTAGGACGCGCCAAGGGAAAAGGATTCTTGGAGCCTTGATATCATCAAACTCAAACAAGCTAAGGATAGAAATCGAGGATACTTAAGGGCTTATTTGGATGGAGGGAACAAAAGAAAAAAAAAGGGAGGGATGGAGGGAGAGGGATACAAATTCTCTAGTTTGGTAATATGGTTGGCAAATAGGGTTGGAGCAACCCCATTTCCTTCCCCAAGCCTAATCAAAATCCGTCCAACAAACGGGAATTTTCATTACCCCTATCGCCAATCCGCTATCCCCTTCGCTCCCTTTGCCTCCAAAATACAATCCAAGCACACCATAAATCAATTCCAAATACAAACTACCATTCAAATTTCCACATTTTCAACAATTCAGCAACCAACAATAGCATTGCACAAACTGCAGAAAAAAAATGTTACAAGCACCAATAACCTAGAGATAGCGAACACGCCCAAACAAAGAACAAAAAACCAACCAGAAAGCGTCAAGAATCTAACTTGTTTCTGGGGTGAATCCGGGTTGACCTTTACACATTTTGCTGCCTGAAACACCTCCAATTCACCCAACTGCCAAAATCCCCATTCATAAGTTAATACAATCACCATAATAACCCAATTAAAAACCCTAAATTGGTAACAAATTTCGCCTACGAGAAATGCATGGAATGAACACCCAAATTGAGCACAATAGAGTGATTACTAGTTCGACACCAAAATTTGAAACCCTAGTTCGGCCACTGATGAAATAAATACAGAAATGCGATAAGAATACCTTATTAGCAGCAAGATGAGCTCCAACAAAGTTAGGTATACGATGATGAACGGGCCTAGGAAACTGGGCAATATTGTTAGCCTCCATGTAATCCCAAACCCGTTTTCTTATCTTCCATTTCCAAGCTTTGGGGTCATCTTCATTTCCTCCAGTCTCTATCATATCTAATAGTGAAGTTTCCGCCATTGATTCTCGAGCTTTGGCGTCCAAGCTAAGGCGATTTGCTTCATATGCCGCCTCGTCGAATGCGGCATCGTTTCTAGAGCTGCCCAGTTTTGATGTGATGGTGAGGTTTGGTGGGTTTGTTGTTGTTTTTGTGGTGGTGAATGTTTTGAGTGGGATTGAAGATGGTAATATTGGGAATTTGGAGGGAAATCTGAGAGGTGGACATGTGAGGAAGGAGGTCATCCTTTGGTAGTTTGGTTACGGTTTATTTTGATTTTAAGTTCTCATGGTACATCGGTTCATATCCAAGGAGAGAGGTTTGTCGATTCACAAATTCTCGTGTCAGAAACTGGATACGGGTCAAGTAATACTCAAGTTGTTAAAAAAGTATTAATACTATTCTAGGTAATTTGCTTTTGTCTTATCTACCAACCTTGGATATTAGTTGACCCGTCTTCAGTTTGTGGCTGATATATCCGTCTTCAATAAGACTTAGAGCACGTCAAAGTTGAGTTGATTTAATTTGAGAAATTTAGTTAATTGAACTCCAAAAAGTGGGTGAATCGAACAAATTGCATCTGAAATATTAGTTAGTGTGCATATACATGGTGATCGGCGCTATACCTATTATGTTCGTTAACCGTGTAATATGTATTACTCCCTCCATTCTTTTTATATCACCCAACTTTTGTTTTGGCAGTATTCACAATCGACTATTTAACGCCGGTTTTCTCTCAATCCGTTCACGGAAATATATTTATGTGAGATTTTTTTGGATTCTCTTGATAAGAGAATTAAGAAAATCAAACTTTTATAATTTTTAGTAGTATGTAGCTAAAGATATAATCAAAACAAAATGAATATCGGCAAACGTGAATAATGAAATGGGGTGATATAAAAAGAATGGAGAGAGTATATACTTTATATTTATATTTAATGAATAAGAAGTAATTTTATTCTCTCTCTCAATCTAATTTGTGGTATTATAGGAAGGACACCCATAGTATGGAATATGGATGCACTTAAACAGAGAAGTTTCATACACTTATCCAAATGTTCACTTCCGTTTCTTTATCCTATTCTTTTTACTAGGTAAATCAAGACCATTTTAGGTCTATAAAAACCATGGACAACCAATTTTGGGAGATGACAAATGAATTATTTGGGCTTTTTTAAGAGAGTTTAAGTGTCGCTTTCAAAAGAAGCTCAAATATCGCTTTCATTTTTGTGCTTGTGTAAGGGTGTGTAAGAAGCATTGGGGTTGCCTTGGACCATCAAAATTCGGCTCGGTCAAAACTCGCCTCGTATTCGGTAACAACAAACTCGAGCTCGAGCTGACCTTGGTTAAATACTGTGGGGAATAAAGCATGTATTCGCCCCAAACTTGCAGGATTATAATGAAACATACAATTGTGATTATAGTCATAAGTTAATTAAAAGCATGAAAAAGAAATCAACCTTTGGTCCTTTGTGCTTGTGGCCTAAGAACAGGAATTAAAGTAAATTCCCTCCTATAACTTGCACCCAAGACTTGATTGAGATGATGCCGCGTGTGCTAGAAAATACTCTCCAATTGCCTTGCAATATGGGGAGAGCCTTTTGAGGTTTTAGATGTGAGATCTGAGTTTTGGGAAAAAGATGTTCTCAAAACCCTAATTATTCTTGAGATCTGTTTTAATCAGTAAAACCATCAGTAGTCTCACAAAAGGAGAAGTTCTCTCCTTTTGTAATACTTGGCCGGCCGAGATTGGTCTTGGGTAGGAGTGGGCTTTCCACTCTTACCTTATTCCAATGCATGATTCGACCCATTTTGCTAAAATATAATTTGCGGGTATTTATTATAAATCGCACACATGTTATCAGATATTAATACAGTCGATATATTAATAATGGTCTGATAAAATACGATATTGTATAATTGGCCAAATTAATATAACTGTTTATATTAATACGCAAATTCAATATTTAATTAAATATAACTGCTTGTATTTAATTTTACGAATTAATCATGTAATCCGCATTAGCTAAAATTATTTAATCCGTATTAAATAATAATCTCAACATCTCATTGACTAATTTAATAGTCAATACCTCTGACTAACTGTTTAGTCATATCCGGCATAAATGTGATTGTATTTTCATACCTTCACATCTCTCAAACGTGTCCTATAGGTGTGACGTATAGGGACCAGTTGATCACCGCCATCCGTATGACAATAACGTCAAACTTATCTAGCAAGCCAACCGTTATTGATAAACGTGGATCAACTGGTAATAATACAGAAGTATGCCCTTGTGATCCTTAAAGAGATTTAATAAGTCATTGTACTTAATTGTCAAGGACACCAGCCCCAACAATCTCCCACTTGTCCGTACAAGGGTATGTGCAATGACGTTATCACACTACATGTGGAGGACACAAGTCTCCAACAAACTCCCACTTGTCCGTACAAGTGTAGGTGCGATAACCGATTCTCATATCCTTTTAAAATTTCTCCCACTCAATGTAAGACAATTTGCAAATCCGCATTCGCAAAGGTCGTATCTCACAAGCAATCTGTATCAAGAGTGGTTTCCCCGACTAGAGAGTAACTTAACTGATAAAACGAATCTGTATTCGAGCATGGCCATGCATTTCAGTTACTACTCCTCGAGTGGCCCTGAGAAATGATAAAATCCTGATAAGGGTTTGGATATTTCCCTCAACTCGAATCCTGCCGATATCGCGCAGCATGAAATAACCCAGAAAAAATCCTCTTGGCCCCTGTTACGGTGACCGTGGGAAAGAAACCAAAGTTACCCAAAATCTGCCTTAATCTCAAGAGACAGTTGAAAGTCAAAAGACTCGACTCTAAGGAACACTATGAAGGTCCTATCCACGACCCGGCACCCAATGTTATAAAACATTTAGGACTCCATAACGTTGTCACGGGGTGTCCTACGAGATATCCGTATAACTCGCCTTTGTTATTGGTCAGTCAGCCGCGTGACTTATGACTCGTTGAACCCACCATTAACCAACGTCACAAAATGATTACCTGAGTTATCAGCTCAAGTGGGTAATCAAGGACCAAAACGATGTAATGTTAATCAGTTCACTTTGTGGTGTTCAAAATTGGCGTACAATTCCACATGAAAAACAAAACATTTTATATCATAACAATAAGGTTGAATAGAGTACACGAGAAAATGAATTATTACATGAATTCATAAAAGAGTACTACAACTTAGGAACACATCTAATTCCCATGGAATGAATGTGTGCTTCATGCTTATCACGTGGTAATGCTTTTGTGAAAGGATCAGCTATTTTGTCATCCGTAGCGATCTTATCAATAAATATCTCCTTTTGCTCCACGTAATCTCTGATTAGATGAGCTTTCCGTTGTACATGTCTAGCTTTGTTGCTAGACTTATGCTCCTTAGCTTGGAAGATGACACCTTTATTGTCACAATAAACGGTGATCGGGTCATTCGAACTAGGTACTACCGTGAGTCCTTGTAAGAATTGACGCATCCATATTGCTTCCTTAGCTGCTTCCGAAGCGGCATAGTACTCGGACTCAGTCGTAGAATCTGCTGTAACACTCTGTTTAGAACTTTTCCAGCTGACAGCAGCGCCATTAAGAGTAAAAACGAATCCAGACTGAGATTTCGAGTCATCTCGATCCGTTTGGAAGCTAGCATCTGCGTAACCCGTGGCGCAGAGCGTCGAGTCGCCTCCGTAAGTCAATCCCCAATCTTTAGTCCTCCGTAGGTACTTAAGAATGTTTTTCACGGCCATCCAGTGTTGTTCACCTGGATGAGCTTGGAATCGACTTGTCATACTCAATGCATATGCAACGTCAGGACGTGTGCATATCATGACATACATGATCGATCCTATTGCCGAGGCATAAGGAATCCGACTCATGCGCTCTTTCTCTTCCAATGTCTTAGCTTCTTGAGACTTGCTCAAGTGAAGCCCAGTAGTCATAGGAATGAACCCTTTCTTGGAGTTCGTCATGCTGAATCTCTCTAGAATCTTATCTATGTAAGACTCCTGACTGAGAGACAACATCCGTCGTGATCTATCCCTGTAGATACGGATGCCCAAAATTCTTTGTGCCTCTCCCAGATCTTTCATCTGGAAATGGTTTTTCAACCATGCTTTAACCGAAGATAGGAGAGGTATGTCATTCCCAATCAAGAGTATGTCGTCGACATACAGTACTAGGAATACAATCTTGCTCCCACTCGAATTGATATAGAGACATGGTTCCTCGACTGATCGAACGAATCCATTCTCTTTTATCACTTGGTCGAAGCGATGATTCCAACTCTGCGATGCTTGCTTAAGTCCATAGATGGAACGCTTAAGCTTGCAAACCTTCTTAGGATGTTCTGGATCAACAAAACTCTCGGGTTGTACCATGTACAACTCTTCCTCCAAATAACCGTTTAAGAAGGCGGTTTTAACGTCCATTTGCCATATTTCATAGTCATGAAATGCGGCTATCGCTAAGATAATCCGAATGGAACGTAGCATGACCACGGGTGCAAAGATCTCATCGTAGTGCAAGCCTGGCACTTGGGTGAAACCTTTAGCAACTAGTCTAGCCTTATGGATATCTTGTTTACCTTCCACGGCATGCTTTATTTTGTAAAGCCATTTGCATTGAAGGGGACGTACCTTTGCAGGTAGGTCCACAAGATCCCACACGTTGTTCTCATACATGGAGTCCATCTCGGATTGCATGGCTTCTAGCCATAGCTTTGAGTCAGAACTGGTCATGGCACCTTTATAGGTTGAGGGTTCATTACCCTCTAGGAGTAAGACGTCATCCATATCATGTTCCTCGACCATACCAATGTATCTGTCCGAAGGAATGGAGACTCTTCCCGACCTCCTTGGTTCCTCAGGAATATCTACCGCAGCCTCGGTTGAAGGAACTGTTTCCTCCAATGGTTGCTCGGTAGTTGGTTCTTGAACCTCCGATAAGTCGAAGGTTCTATTACTCGACTTGTTCTCGAGAAATTCTTTCTCTAAGAACGTCGCACTAGCCGCAACAAAAATACGTTGTTCGGTTGGCGAGTAGAAGTAATGACCAAAAGTTCCCTTTGGATAACCTATAAAGTATGTCTTGACCGATCGCGGGCCGAGCTTATCCTCGTGTCTCCACTTGACATAAGCCTCGCAGCCCCAAACCCGAATAAAGGACAAGTTGGGGACCGTTCCCTTCCATAATTCGTATGGAGTCTTGTCAACAGCTTTAGACGGACTTCGGTTAAGTATTAGAGCGGCCGACAAAAGAGCATAGCCCCACAATGAATCAGGCACGACGGTGTGACTCATCATGGATCGAACCATATCAAGTAAAGTTCGATTTCTCCGTTCGGACACACCATTTAATTGTGGTGTTCCAGGTGGAGTCAACTGTAGCACGATGCCACAATCTTTAAGGTGTTGATCAAACTCGTGTGAAAGATACTCACCACCACGATCAGAACGTAGTGCTTTAATCTTTCTTCCCAGCTGGTTCTGTACCCGATTCTGGTATTCTTTGAACTTGTCAAAGGATTCACTTTTATGTTTCATTAAGTAGACATAGCCATATCTACTCAAATCATCCGTGAAAGTGATGAAATACCTATAGCCTTCTCGTGCGTTGATCGACATAGGGCCACATACGTCCGTATGTATGAGTCCTAATAGGTCGGCAGCGCGCATTCCAACACCTTTGAAGGAAATACGAGTCATCTTACCGATGAGACATGATTCACACGTGCCATATGATTCGAAATCAAAGGGCGAGATAGCTCCATTCTGTATGAGCTGTTTTACGCGTTTCTCATTTATGTGTCCCATACGACAATGTCATAGGTAAGTTTGATCTTTGTCACCTACCTTTAATTTCTTATTATTCACATGTAATATTTCGGTGGTTTGATCTAAAACATAAATTTCATTCATGGAAACTGCCTTGTCATAAATCATATTGTGTAAGGAGAAAATACAGCTATTATTCTCTATTACAAATGAAAAACCGAGTTTGTCAAGCGCAGAAACTGAAATAATGTTTTTGGACAAACAAGGAACATAATAACAGTTATATAAAGATAACTCGAATCCACTTGGAAGCTGGATCACGTATGTTCCCCTCGAGATTGCAGCAACACGTGCTCCATT
Source organism: Silene conica (assembly GCA_029255685.2). Lineage (NCBI taxonomy): Eukaryota > Viridiplantae > Streptophyta > Magnoliopsida > Caryophyllales > Caryophyllaceae > Silene > Silene conica. The sequence continues at coordinate 2,648,178 of CM055314.2, forward strand.
CCCGACACGCAGGTCAACCTCACCCTTGATTAGGGGTTCTTGGTTTCGGAGGCCCTGCACATGATTACATAGATGAGAACCACAACCAGTATCTAGTACCCAAGTTCCGTAACTTGCATGGTTAATCTCAATCATGTGAATAAAAGAAGAAGAAGATATACCAACAGGAGTAACGCGGCCTGCCTTAATGTCCTCACGATACACGGGGCATGAGCGCCTCCAATGCCCAGTCTTGTGGCAATGGTGACATTCCATGCTAGTATCCTTGCTCTTTGTTTTGCCCTGTGAGTTGCTTGACTCACCTGGCCCACTCTTAGTAAATCCTGACTTCTTAAACTTGGGCTTGCCTACTGTTAGGTCGCCCTGAGCTTTAGCTTTACCCTTACCCTTACCCTTACTGGAGATCATGAGAACATCTTGCTTCATGCTCCCACTTAATTTCAGATCCTTCTCGGTCTGTACGAGAAGGGAGTGGAGCTCATGAGGAGACTTCTTCATGTCGTTCATGTAATAGTTGGCCCTGAAGAGGGCGAACCCATCATGAAGTGAATGAAGCATTTGATCAACGATTATGTTCTCACTGATCTTGCAGTTTAGGGCCTCCAGTTTCTCGATATTCTCAATCATGTGAAGAATATGTGGGCTAACAGCTTGGCCCTTCTGGAGTTTCGCCTCAAAGAAGCGACAGGTATGCTCATAAGAAACGATTCTCGGAGCCTTTGAGAATTCGTTAGTGAGCGTGGTGAAAATCTTGTTTGCACCATGGGTTATGAAGCGTCTTTGCAAATTGGATTCCATTGCATAGATGAGTACGTTCTTTATCGCACCCGCTTCCATGACGAAGTCGCTATGAGCGCGAACTTCGTTAGCTCTAGCTCCAGTTCCTGGGTGTGGCGGAATGGGCTCAGTTAAGTACTTGAGCTTTCCGTCAGCAATGGCAGCATTCCGTAGTGCTGCCTCCCAGTCAGAGAAGTTTGACCCATCATTCCTCAGTCTTGTGGACTGATTCATGGAGTCCATGAAGGCTTTTAGCCAGGATTCACGTGCTAGCTTGGCACTTGGCATTGGGTCTTCACCAGCCATTTAGTTATACAGCAGTTTAATTGAACGTGTTCTAGACTGAAAAGAAGATAAAACAAAACCATATAAGCAACTCATTGTTGTGATTTAAGTCTATATTAAATTGAATTTAAACTCGTAGACTCATGCATTTATATAATTGATCTCCCTCAAGAATTATATAAATGATCCCAAGACTCAATTTCCGTATATTGATAAGCCCACAGTTTGGCTAATTCCACCGTTGGAACTCTTAGTCGATAGATTTCCGTAAATCCTATCTATTAGTCCATCTCAGTCACTGGATATTATCGAGTGACCATGATGTTGAGATAAAATAAATCATCTGTTCCCACTTACCCGACGTAGAAGGGGTCATATTATGCCTACCGACGAAGAAGGGATTCATGAGAGTCTGATTTATAAAGACTATTCTCAATTTTTGGTTATACGAGGAAGACCCCATCGACTTATATTTATTCATATTAAGTGAACTAAAATCTAGCATATGCGTGAATGAATGAAATAAAGTGATGGCTTTGCAATTGACATGTGACATCTGTATTGTCACAGAAAACTAACGCGTAACCTCTACATGAGTCATTTTTCAGGCATGTAATAGGTGGTTTGGTTTTAGGCGGAATATGATGCAAGCTATTATCGATGAAAGCATAAAATAAATGCGATAAACGTAAATAAAAGTCCTAGTGTGGCCTATCCTACCAAAATAAACATAAAACAACTTGGAATCCACTGTTGGACCCTTGAAGCTTGTCTTGATGTTCCATCTTGGTCCTTGCAGTGGGAGTGAGCATTCGGTCTCCGTCTTCGGTCTTCACAAAATTACTAATTTAAATTACAAAAGTAGTCCTAGATACATTCTAATTTAAATACAAAAGTAATTACATGGCAAAAACCCAAAACGGAGATTCAAGATCTCAAAATTACAAGCAAGATTGTGTCCCATCATTACGGTGACACAATCTTCTAAGGCCACACTAAGTTACAACCGTTTGCAAAAATTAAATACGTTATTGAAAGCATTCACAAGGCATTCAACAAGACGATAAATAAAATGCATCAACTAAAACAAAATTCATCCATGACATAATACTGTTATTATGATTAACAAATTTTTACCAAACCACCTTTTAGGATTAAAATTATGTGATTATACCGTTTTAACCACTTTAATTTTAATAAGTTTATAATCCTATTATTTTAAACCGTTTTAAAATAATATGTATCAAACGAGGGTGAACCGTTTCACAAAATTAATAATATACTATTTCCGTATATAGTATATTACTAAAGGCCATGTGAAAATAAAACATGTTATTTTCGGAAAAAAAAAAACGAGTCTGTTACAGGGGTGGTCTACCGACCCAATAAACAGGTCTACCGACCACCTGGCGAAAAAAAAAATTTTTTTTTTTTTTTTTTAAAGCAGAATGGTCGACCGACCCGAAAAACTGGTCGACCGACCACAAAACACGAAACCGAGTTTCTGAACACGATTTCTCACAAAAGATAAACTGTCGAAACAGAAAAACACGCAGGAGGCGGTCGACCGACTGCAACGGGGGGTCGATCGACCGACTTAGCAGCAGAAGACGATTTTTCAGGTTTTAAAACTTACGAAAAACACAAAGGTAAAATTTTCATGGCCTGGCTCTGATACCACTTGTGGGGAATAAAGCATGTATTCGCCCCAAACTTGCAGGATTATAATGAAACATACAATTGTGATTATAGTCATAAGTTAATTAAAAGCATGAAAAAGAAATCAACCTTTGGTCCTTTGTGCTTATGGCCTAAGAACAGGAATTAAAGTAAATTCCCTCCTATAACTTGCACCCAAGACTTGATTGAGATGATGCCGCGTGTGCTAGAAAATACTCTCCAATTGCGTTGCAATATGGGGAGAGCCTTTTGAGGTTTTAGATGTGAGATCTGAGTTTTGGGAAAAAGATGTTCTCAAAACCCTAATTATTCTTGAGATCTGTTTTAATCAGTAAAACAATCAGTAGTCTCACAAAAGGAGAAGTTCTCTCCTTTTGTAATACTTGGCCGGCCGAGATTGGTCTTGGGTAGGAGTGGGCTTTCCACTCTTACCTTATTCCAATGCATGATTCGACCCATTTTGCTAAAATATAATTTGCGGGTATTTATTATAAATCGCACACATGTTATCAGATATTAATACAGTCGATATATTAATAATGGTCTGATAAAATACGATATTGTATAATTGGCCAAATTAATATAACTGTTTATATTAATACGCAAATTCAATATTTAATTAAATATAACTGCTTGTATTTAATTTTAAGAATTAATCATGTAATCCGCATTAGCTAAAATTATTTAATCCGTATTAAATAATAATCTCAACATCTCATTGACTAATTTAATAGTCAATACCTCTGACTAACTGTTTAGTCATATCCGGCATAAATGTGATTGTATTTTCATACCTTCACATCTCTCAAACGTGTCCTATAGGTGTGACGTATAGGGACCAGTTGATCACCGCCATCCGTATGACAATAACGTCAAACTTATCTAGCAAGCCAACCGTTATTGATAAACGTGGATCAACTGGTAATAATACAGAAGTATGCCCTTATGATCCTTAAAGAGATTTAATAAGTCATTGTACTTAATTGTCAAGGACACCAGCCCCAACAAATACGAGCCGAGCCCGAGCTCAGCAAGGCTCAACTTAAAAACTCGTTTATAATTTTTTTTGTATAATCTTTATATTGTAGTATTATTTTTAATTCAAATTATATGTTATTTAGACATTTTTTAAATATATTATAATATAATATTTTATAATTTAGTTGTCTTCAAAAATATTTATTTTTAGCTAGATTTAAAGGTGAAAAAATTAAAAATATATATTGACAAAATGAACTTGAGCTTCAATTTCTTAGTCTCGACGAGCTTCGAGCCGAGTCCGAACTCGAGCTAAAAAATTAGTGAAGCCCAAGGACACCCTAGCTGGAGCTCCGTCTACACCTCTAAACGCAGATTATACTGTATCTGAAACCAAACGGGCCTGATTACAAATTGGGAAGAATGGAAGCCCCAATTAGGGCAATTACAAGGGTGTCAAGCTGCTCTATATATGCAACTTTAGCCGCTCTTCCTCCACTTTGTCCCTGTTTTCTCATTTCAACTCTTTACTACTGCAATCCAATCCAATGCAAACTCTCCGCTGGTACAAATTGTCTACTTATTAACCATTGTTATCTGTGATTTTGATTCATCTTTTATAGTATGGTTGTTTATAATTTGAGTGATTGAAAAAGGATGATGAATCTCTTTGCTTAGTTTTGCATACGCAGCATTCCAATTTGTTTTGGGTTGCGATGAGCGTTGCTTATTCCACACGAGATTTCTGACTTTTATTTATGATCTTCCCTCCGTCTCAATCATTTGTTTACCATTAATTAGGATACCCCTTAACCCTCACAGATGGTTGGGTCGGAGGGAGCAATCAGAGGGTTTTTCTGGGATGAAAAGTAATACAATCTGGATGATACATTGTTGAGTTATTTGCGAGGTTTAGTTTTATGATTTTGATGGAAAAGATGACATTTTTTTGAATATAAAATTAAGTTTAGAAAAGGGTGATGAATCTCTTTGCTTTCTTTGCATACGCAGCACCCAATTTCGATTGGGTTGTGATGAGCGTGGCTATTTCCACACGAGATTTCTGACTTTTCTTTTTTTTTTTATTCATTACTTGTGTTTCTGTTGTTACATGTCATGATATTAGGATATTCGGTCGGTTTATGCTAGGCCCATCTATCATTAGGGTTTGGGGTTTATTATTCTAGGGTTTGGGGTTTATTATTCTAGGGTTTGGGGTTTATCATTCTAGTGTTTGGGTGGGGTTTATCATTCTAGGGTTTGGGGTTTATCATTTTAGGGTTTGACGATGTACCCTAGAATGATAAACCCTAATGATAGATGGGCCTGGTATAGACCCAATATCCTAATACATGAGCCATATATAAAATGCGATTATTTGTGTAGTTCAGAATGTGTAAACAGATGTTATTGGGAAAATTTTTTGATGATCAATTTTATGAGGTTATGCAGGTTCCTAACCTGATATTTTCGACGCATTATTGCTAGCTTCTGTGATTTGTTATGAAAAATTGCTTTTTTTATACTTGGGATTACTGTGTTTTGAGTGAGTTGATCATCCTAAATTGGTGCTTTGAACTGTTATGGTAGCATAAAGGTACAAACTTGGCTTAAATTGTCTCACCACAAGTTGCAGGAAGGTTTCAGTTTGTGATGAATCTGAATATTGACATTGTGTGACATTCATGTCTGACTGCATTTAGGAATGAATGTATTTCTATAAGAACAATTACAATGCGGACTATGTTAGCAGATCTCAGTAGTTGTGTCTCGATAAATCGGTGTACGACTGGTTGCCCACTTATGAATCGAAGCAGTCTTGTAGACTTTTGCTATTTTAGCTGTAAAATTGATTTTCTCTTCAAGGCGAGACATGAGAGAGTACAAAATGACTGTATTTCCCACTGTTCTAGGTTTTCTGAACCTCGTTGTTTGGATATTAAGCTGTCATCCACGCACTTGCGAGTTTCCTTAATATGAATTTGAGGCTTAGACCATCTCCAATGGTGAGTGATTTAGTGTTCATCGCAAGTTTGGTGAATGCTGAAGCTAGCCTCTTTCAGAGCTAATGATATTAACACCCTAAACCCTAAACCCTAAACTGGCTCTCTTGCAAATTTTGTGTTGTGTGTTAGTGCTTCAAGGGTTTACAGGGGTGGACAATAAGTTGGTAGCAGCACTTACTGTGAGAGTTGATGTTTTCGGTCTCATTTTACTTGAATCGTTCCATTTTTATGAAGGAAAGTTCATTATGATCTTGATGGAAAACCTCCTACCGACGAAATTAATGGCTGTTAATAAATTTGGCATTGTTGTTTAATGTTTATTAAGTTCCTTATTAGCTTGTTGAAGGTCTGAAGGCTAATCCATCTGCAAACTTGTGGTGCAATGACTTAATCTGCCACCATTGGAGGTTCTCTAAACCTCATCGATTGCATATTAGGCTTCAGTCTATACATGCTTAGATATTTATATCTCAAATTTGTTGAACCCTGAACTTAGCCTCTTTAGCTAATGATATTTAGCCGGTGTTGGCTCAACACCGGTGAAATTGTAAGTCAAGTTTAACGGAGAAGTAAAATAATGTCGAGGGTCTTCTCTGATAAGATTGGGGACTGTCCTCTATGTTAACTTGTTTGGATTTTCGACTGCATTAGCTAATACAGATGCTCAGTTTCTTATTGATCAAATATTTCTCCTTGATTTATGAATCATGCGAAGTCATGCCACAGATTGTCACCCGACTTTTGCAGATTAAGGTTACGATTATCCACCTCGGGTCATTTGCATTGAAGCTGGATAGTTACAGTAATGCACAGTTGTAACTGTTTAATGTAAAGTGAGTTTGTACCAGGATGTAGAGCCATATAAAGTTGTGAACTTTAAATGTAAAGTAGCTGATTTACTATAACGTTGTCTACAGTTGCGAATCATCGGTTTGGTGGGTATATCCGTATATGTGCAATTGAGGTTGATGCGAGTTGTTGCTGCCGTTACTGGAGTTATGGTAGCGACTGAGACTGCACTGTAGTAAGCTGTGAACGGTAGCAGCAATAAATTTGCTCTTGTCGCGGTTATTAGAGTTATGCTGCTTATTGCTGCTGTCTGATCGTACAGGTAGCTAGTTGTGCTGTTGGTGAGTTGTTGCTGCCGTTACCCTTTACTTTAAAGGCGCATTCCAGTGTGTTCTTACGGCACACATTAGAAATCGTTCATCTGTGTGGCACGATACGAAACATTCGAAACATTTTGAGAAGTTGGACGTTGGGCACTGGCATGGACACATTAAGTATGCTAAGTGTACAAGTTTTACGGCAATCTAGAAGCTCATTTAGTAATGGCAAAGGATGAGATTTAGTATGAATATCGCTATATGAGTGTTCAGCTGAAGTTCTCTGTGATATTTTATAACGGGCTTCTCTTCGCAAGACTACCATCTTCATATTGCTTCAAACTGTCTTCAACTCCTTCTTCAGATTGTTGGGGAGGAGCACTGTCATAACCTAACAAAGTAGGGGTGTTAACGAGAGCTCGGCTTTGTTCGGCTTGTGCTCGATTACAAAAACGCGAGCTCGAACTCTAGCAGATCTTATCCGAGCTTGAAAAAAATGCGCTCGTTACAAAGCTTGCAAGCTTTAACACGAGTTCGAGCCAAAATCGAGCCAAATCGAGCCTATATAAAATGGTTCATTTTTTTTATATTTCCTCCAAATATTTTCAATAACAAGTTTCGAATATTTTATGTAAAATTATTTAGCAAATCAACAAGATATTTGATATATATGCTACAAAGTTAAAATAATGATAAAATATTTTTATAAAATATGAGCATATTTTTATAAAACATGATTAATATCTTATATAATCTCAAATATTCGAGCCGCTCACGAGCTTTTCGAGTCGAGCCAGCCTTTGCTCGGCTTGACTCGTTAAGCTTTCGAGCCGAGCCCGAACTCGAGTCGAGCTCACACGAGCCGAGCTTTGACCGAGCCGATCTCGAGTTGCTCGCGAGCTGTCTCGTCTCATTAACAGCCCTATAACAAAGGATGTTCTACAACTTATTTCTAGTTTTTTTCCCCTTTTTTCACTGTCTAAGTTTTTGCTTATCCCTAAAAAAGTAGTGTTCAGTAGTTCATTTTCTCCGAAATTTTATTATCACCCCTTTCGCTTTTAGTCCTTTATAATCAAAAAAACGTACTACCTCCCCATCTGACCACCCGCACCCATCGGTCACCCGGGCAAAAAAATGTACTACCCCTGCCATTGCCGGCAACTCCCTGCCCCACTCGACACCCACCACCTTCCATACCCCGTCAACAACCATAATTGAACAAAAATTACTCGATTAAATAAAAATACATGTACCTTATTCAAAACAGAATAATTACTTGTCAAAATGCCAAATATCAACACGCACATATTTCTTGACAACCCCCATGTACTCGTAAGCGAGATCGGTGTACCGAATAGATCATACTTGAGCATTTTAAACAATACGATTTGAGGTACGGATCCCCTTTCCTTATATTGTGAAACCCGTTTAGCTAGTTTTACCTCAAATAGTCTCCAAAAATGCGAGCACTAACAAGTTCATCGCGCCTAGATTGCCTTATGGCTATCGTTACACCTAAAACCAACCATATGAACCGTCCTATGGAAAAACCAGAGTACGAAACTGAGAGTCTAAAGTGTGTTATTCTAAACGGGGGGGATTTAAACTATATAAAAAGTCGATTTTTATGATGTTGAGCGATTACAGAACAATACTCTAAAATGAATACCCCCTCCCTATACTTACATTACTTCATTACTTGAACCCACAAATACCAAACGTGTATCGAAAGAATGAATTAACATTTTGTCAAAGACGACACCGTTTTCCCAATGTATCATCTCTATCTACACATCACAATTACCCCCCATTCCATACTTACCTACTGTCGTTTCTTCCTGCATTTCCGTCTTCTCCTTTCTTGCACGTCGTTTCAAAACCTCTCACTTCTTCCGAAGCTTTCACTCAAAATTCATCATCGTTTCCATCACAAAACAAGTTCCCCTACTACTACTAGTCACAATCTAAGCCACAAACTTCGAGCACAATACCGCCTTTGTGCGTGAACGGGTTCACACGGACCCATAGCAGAGAGAAGATAGATGCAAGTAAGATAGACCAGACAATGATGATGGTCGGGAGCCCGTTTTGTTTTCCCATCATACCCTTTAGGAAAGGGTATAGATGCATGATGACCCACAAAGCGAAGAAAAGCCGCCCAAACAGTGGTCCCCATGATTCGTACCCATTGTTGATGGCGTCTGACACACCAACAATAACTCCAATCACATTTATAACGAGAAGGGTCATGGGCGGGATCAAGAGCGTGGTCCACTTGAATAAGTACAGATCCGAGAATTCACCGTCATCGGCCGCTTTTGATGTCACGGTGAAATTGGTGTTTACACCGGCAATAACCTTTAGGAGACCCTGGACGAGGGCGAAGAGATGAGAAGAGACACCTCCGATCACCCAAAACTGTTCATTCCTCCAAAAATCATCGATTTGCACGTGTCCCCATTGCATTTCTAGAACACTCGTTGCCGCGATGGAGATGAAGAGGGCCATGAAGAGGATACTGGCATAGCTACTAATCTGCAGTTAGATGACAACAGATGAAAAACCTCGAGGAAAAGGACATACATTGATCACTTTACTCGTACAAAACCTTTCCCAATATAGAAAGGTAAACAAATGAACGAGACACCCAAAATGGAATAAGTAAACAAATGACTAGGACGGAAGGAGTACCTCGGGAACAATGAACTTCCCGGTGAGTAGACAAATAGCCGGCAGAGTACAATAGACAAGCAATGGAACTGAGGTCAATGGGTATACAACAGAATTGATATAAGAGAACCGCTCCAAGGGTTTGAGGCCCGAGTTATACCCGTACCATATGGGACAATGCCGGCTCAATAAGATCTCTACAGATCCCAAGGCCCACCGAAGAACTTGGTGCAAACGGTCTGACAGATTAATTGGAGCAGACCCTTTAAACGCAGGCCTCTTCGGCATGCAGTACACTGACCTCCATCCATGGCAATGCATTTTAAATCCCGTCAAGATATCTTCTGTAACTGACCCATAGATCCAGCCAACCTGAATTTACAAGGTTAAAAGAAATTATGCAACCTTACAAAAAAAATCAGTATGCATTCAGAATGACCTAGTATGTCTCACCTCTTTTCCCCATTCAGTTTTATCCTCGTAGCCACAGCTGATGACATGAATAGCCTCTCGAAGAAGAGATGCTTCGTTTACACCATGCATCAATCCACCCTCCTCCATGAGCGTTGATCCTACAAAGACGGGAGACTGCCCAAATTTCTTCTCCAATTTGATTTGAGGCATAAGAGCTGACTTCTCACTGTCAATACCTTCAAATGTTGAACAAAAGTTGATCAACGGGATGCCACAACTTAAACACATAGGATGCAGATAAATTTAAGCCACCACCATCCACTGCGTACCCAAATAACAAGTGGAACTCAAGGGCTCTTGTTATGGTGGGGTCGTGTAGGCACACGTTGTTACCAAATGACCAAAATGGAAATTGAAACGAGAATCACATTGAGCGACTGCAACTTCAAAATCAAAGCTTAACCAATTTCATCGAGTCATTTACCTTTATTCCACCATAATCATGGACCAAAGAATTGTGAGTCTTTGGCTCCATCAAAATAGTTTAGGACAGCGGGAAAACAAAACAAACAACAACATCAGAGCCTTAGTCCCAAAATGTTTTGGGGTCGGCTGACATGAATCATCCTTTGGAACCGTCCAACGGGAAAATAGTTTAGGACAGCGGGAAAACAATACATAAATACAATCGAAACAGAACTATTAGCAATGTAATTGTTGTTGGATAAGCCTTCCTTGGAAAATGTTTAAGGAAAATAGAGTCCCTCGTTACCTTCGATTCCTCCCTCAATGTTTTCAAGAGCATGTATTTGTGTGGACGTTTCCTTGTTCTTAGTCTTCTTTTTGCTGTCCTTATTCTTACTCTCCTTAGACTTTGATTTCCGAGTTTTTTTGCTAGACCCAAGACAGCAACAGCTTAAGCACCATTTTGGCCAACAGTTACAAGTCTTGCCAGGGGTTTTCTTTTGTTTCGGGGCATCAAATCCATAAAGTGCCTGCCTTCGGAAGACACAACCTGTCCCGACATAAATTGGTCCTTGGATACCATCCAAACCTTTCATGTTGATCTGTTAAGGAAAACAAAAGGAAGACGTTTAACTTCTGTAATGTAATCCGTACCATTTTCATCCCGTTTTAGGGTAACGAGAGTCACTTACATCAAAGAAAACAACATTTCTGTTAGAGTAACGATCGTGCCTATCAATACCATCGAACCTCTGAGGAAACTGCACATAGCAAATTTTCTTTCCAGATATCGGGTCCATTAGGAAGCACATGGCTTCACGAAGAGCCTTGCTGTTGTTGATGTAGTGATCACAATCCACGTTCAGAATATATGGTGCATTTGACAAAACTGCCGAAACTCTTATCTGCATTATGAACCAGTAAGATTCTCAGACTCGGCATACAAAGACTGCTAGAGGGAACTGGAGAGCGAGCGAGAGAGACTTACCAATGAATTCATGGCACCGGCCTTTTTGTGATGTTCAAAACCCGGTCTCTTCTCACGAGAAACATACACAAGTTTAGGCAGCTCATTTCCATCCAAATCTCGCATTCCATTTTGACCTAGGAAAACCTGTTAAAGAAATAGAAAATATACTACCTCAAAATGGGATCACAGATTCACGGTGACTTTTAAAACTTAGATAACTCGGTTACAATGCGGCCTAGCGGCCTTGTTGAACAGCATGAATGAATACAGTTCATATCAAAAGTAATCCGGTTACCTGAATCATTCCAGGATGATCCCTGACATTGTTTCCGGGCCATGGGGTTCCATCTTGCATGGTCCAGCCATCTTCTGGAACTTTTTGCGCCATGGCAACCAGTCCATTAATCCGAATCTTGAACTCTTCATAATCTCTCTGAACAATTTAGCAATCAATCAACACCATATTTCACTTTGCACCAATGTTTGGGAAAGAAATTTGAACATGCAAAAATTACATACCTTCATGGCACGACGTTCTCTAACAAATGCAGGATGCACTTTATCTCTCAGATAATCAACCTTCTGAGAGAAATACCATTCAGGAGCACGTGGTTCAATTTGGTACTTCTTGCAAAATGGGACCCACTTTCTTGCAAACTCGGAGGTCTCAGAAAGAGCTTCAAATGTAAGCATGGCCGCACCATCATCAGAGACGTAGCATGAGACCTTGTCGACTGGATAATCACAAGCAAGGATGGAGAGGACCGTGTTTGCAGTGATAAGCGGAGGCTCCTTTGTAGGATCCACCGTAGATACAAATATGTCAACCGAAGCTAGCTCAGACGGCTTGCCTTCCTTCTCATACCTAGTTGCCATTTCAGCATAAAGTTCAGTACAAACTAACAATCAAGGTCAGGTCAATTAATGAGTCCGAGTCAGGTTAGGGTTGGGTTTACCTCAAGGAAAGTCGATCAAGATAAGTTTCTCTCTCGATAGGACACCATTTAGGAAACTGATCCAAAATCCAAGACACGGCAAACCAAATCTCACAAATGACTGATATCAGCCATAATACAAATGCATCCTTCACCGGGTGGAGGATTCGATATTGAAAGAAGAAACCTAGAACTGCGAGACGAAGTATAATGACAATCCTGTAGGGATTGATCCGGCTAGATGGAACTGGTACTTTCCTTGAGAGCGGCTGCCTGCCTTCATCCATCCTTAAAGAACATAAAAAGGAAGGTCAGATGGGATATTGACGAGGAACGTACATTTACAAAGGCATGTGCGCGTATATAAACTATAAAGGATGAATCTGCAATACAAATGCATGTATAAGGCATTTTCCAACCATTTCAAAATTTCAATAATCATGCATGCCTATGGCCTTTGATTTTTAACTGCAGGACTATCCATCACATATGCATGAAGGATATCATACACGGGAATCAAATTGACGTATCCCTTCGAATGATGGACGCTTTAATCATTACTCGAAAAACCATAAACCACTAGCCCCTCCTATCATCTCTTTTAAACTTGCACTTATAATTGGAGTAACACAAATATCCCATGGCGCGCGCAAATAAAAATATAGAGAGTTAAGTAATGAGTGACGAGAGAAGGCCGAATATCGACTAGCCACATAGTTACATAGTACCTATGTTACTCCGACACTTCGCTTAACTGCCGTGTCGCGTGTCAGACACGTATCGGTGTCCCACACGGCACGACACTTTAACACTTCAATTTAGACCATGATATAGGGAAATTCACCCAAAATAGCCGTGTCCGACATACCGACACGTGTCTGATACCTGATACCTGATACCGACACCTGTCGGCGTGTCTGAGTAACACTGCATAGTACAAATAGAGTTGAACAAACAGGAGAAAACAATTATCATACTTGGGCAAATCGGGATCCTCAGGGTCACCTCCGTCATATCCACCGTCATATCCCTCGTGCTTGATCATTTGCAACTTCTCATTCTGCCTCTTTCTCCAGTCTTCCATCCTATCCTTCCAAGCAACACTACCATATCCATATAGAGCTAGGTCTTTCTTGGGATCCATCGGTCTAGGCGGCACTGTATTTCACCAACAAAATTGACACTTCATCAACAACCAAATCTTTGATAAAAAAAAATAAAGCCCGATGCACGATGGTGTCCCCGCTAGGCGAGGGTCCGGGGAAGGGCCCCACCACAAGGGTGTAATGGGGGCAAGCTTTCCCTTGCCATTTTGGCAAGAGGCCGCTCCCAGGGCTTGAACCCGTGACCTCACGGTCACAAAGCAACACCTTAACTGTGCGCCAAGGCTCCCCTTTAACATTGTATTGTCTTTGGTGAATGAAGTAGCAAAATGGTACACATTAGCAAAGACCTAATTTTTTTTACAGAAAATATAAAAACAGAACATCAGGCATTCAACATTGTATTGTCTTCTGTGAATGAAGCTTGAACTTACAAGACATTGAGGAGGAATCAGAATACGCCACTGGGTGGATTTTCTTCCCTCGGCTCATAAATGCAGGGATTAATGCATGTTTCTCTGGTGAAATCCCGGCATCCTTCATACACAAGAAAAGTTAGAATAAACTTGCCACTCAGAACAATTTGATACCATATTCAAATAAATCACACAAATTAGATGGTACCTCCTGCCCATAAGTTAGGAGAGGGATTTCGGTTGCCACTGTCGCTGAATCAAAATCCGCTGGTGTTGTAAAACCAGATACGCTGGATGGCGCCCGGCCAATGTTAAGCCTACTAGAAAGCATTGCCTCAGCAATCTGTTGTGGGTCATTTAGATCTCTAAACTTGCTTGCATATTTGAGCTCATTTTCTATATCGTCAGTGTCATCCTCATCTTCATCACCTTCAACTCTCGGACTTCCTAAATCATTCAAAATGCATACAAGTTGAGTAAACCTACAACTGACCGCGAGGCTAGAGGTTGGATGCACAATTTCTTAACCCCTATGTATTTAACAATAAAAATTGCTGACGGGTCTGGGCCACACCCAAACGGAGTAGAAATAGTCCACAATATAAACCCAGGAGGTTTCCACCCTAAAACCAATTGGCAATAGAGAGAGTAACCCATTGCCTTATAAAGTGATAATTTTTCTCCTCTTTTATCGATTTGGGATAAACCTCACATGTGGGACTTTCGGGTTTCTCCACAATTACTGATAAAAAGAAGTACAACCATTTCATGCCATTTCCTAAATTCCACCATAATCCGGAACCAAAGAATTTGGAGTCATAGCTCAATGGAAGGGGGGAGAAGGAGAAGAAGAAAAAACTTGCCTTTGAGACGTTTGTAGCGAGTTTTACATTGAGGGCAAGCTTGATTGCCCTCGCCTCGTTCATACTCGTAACAAGGTCTACAGACAGGGAAAGCACACTCATTACAAGCAACAAAAGGGTCCCCTTCATCTCCACAAACCTCAATCTCATCTCCACAAATCTTACAACTCAGTCCACTCAATTCTTTCACAGATGTCACCTGTAACAACACGTTTATTTCACAGTAGGTTAAGAAAGCATTCAATGAGCAATCACACTTTTAGAGAGAGAGAGAGAGAGATAGAGAGATCTACACAACCTTAAATCATGCAAAAAACCATGTTTTTGTTTCCAATAATTGAGGAATTAAAAGCACCTTTCTTTCTGAATAACATATTATTAAAAAAATCCAAACTTTCCACAATCTGATGAACAAAACCTGGCTCAGAAATCATAATTGCCAGAAAACCAGAGAATTCTATAAAAAGTAACTACAGTTTTCAGTCATTAATCCCATAGACTGTGAGTCAAACCACTAGTCAAGTGATTAAATAAGCTCATAGCCTCATACCTACATGAATTTGCGAACACTATCCGTCACAAGCTAAAGTAAAATCGACAATTAAGCAAATGGGTAATGTCAAATCAATCAAATTGAACATATAAAGTATTAAATTGAAGAAAAATAATAAAAATAAAACATACCCTTCCAATATCTTCAGCATTGATAAGAACAAACTCATTCCTATTGTGGGAACCAGCTACAAGCCTTCCTTTTGTAGCCATTTTCCCCCAAAATTGCAATAATTTCCACAATTATAGACTGTTTATATATAAATCAATTGAGAATAAACCCAGATTTATTGATCAACAGCAAAATAAGCCCATTAAATTACAACAACCCAACATTAAACAACACTTAAAAAAGTAGTACACACAATTACTATTATTATTATAATAATATATCAGAAAATGTGTGCTGAAATTAAAAAAAAAAAAAACCCAGAATTGAATCAAGTAGATTAAGTAATTAATGAATAAAGAGTGAATATTTCGTTGAGTGAGAAAATGGGGAAAGAGTGACAATATTTATGAAATTAGATTGCAGGAGTTTGGTAGAGATTTGAGGGTGAAAAGTATAATAATAATAATAACAAATAATAAAATAATAAATGTAGAGATATTAGAAAAATGGCTGATTTTATTTTGTTGTTCAGAAAGAGAGAGAAAGAGGGGAAGAGAGAGAGAGTGAAAAAGGTAGGGAGATGAAGTGAGAGTGATGAACGCGTAAGAGAAAAGAGAGAATACAAGAAGTATACAAGTGCGGGACAGATGAAGGGACCGACAGTAATATTCTACAAGTAGTATTCTACAGCAAACACAGACTTTCAACTTTCGAAGTGGGTGTGGTTCACTGCTTCTGTTCATGTGCGTTTTTTCTGTTTTTTTATTTAAGACAAAATAACGCTACATTTACTCTTACTTTCTTTTCTTTCCCGGAAATTCTTGTTTTAGATCATCAAAATACGACGGATTAAATGTCACCATCTTTTTAATAAAATGTAACTATTTAATAACAAAATGTTATATCGCAAATTCGTCACTTTTTACTCTGTAAATGATGGTTACATTTTATCAAAAAAAAATGGTAACATTTTATTATAAAAATGACTATAATAATTCTGTCTTATTTTAGACGGGAAAATAGCTCATCTGAAATAAGATGTTGCTTTTCTTTATTTATTAACTTCAGTTTTAACTCACTTATTTCATCACAATAATTAATTCATTAAAATCTTCAAATTAACTCACTTATTTCATCACAATACTTTTGAGTTTTGACCTCTCTTTATCACTTCATATGTATTCTCACATTTCGTAACATCTCATATATACTACTCCCTCTATTCTTTTTATATCACCCCATTCCTCTTTTGGACACTATTCACAATCGAGTATTCAACGTCAGTTTTCTCTCAATGCGTTCACGGAAATATATTCATGTGAGATCTTTTTTAATTTGTCTTGATAAGAGGATTAAGAATATCAAAATTTTATAATTTTTAGTAGTATGTAGCTAAAGATATAATCGAAACAAAATGAGTATTGACAAACGTGTATAAAGAAATGGGGTGATATAAAAAGAATGGAGGGAGTATAACAGTAGGTCTCCTGAGAGATCGCCTCTCAATAAGCTTATTGAGAGACTATTGTACAAATTTAAGAAAAAGTACTACTAAAGGTAATATAATAGGTACAGATCATGATTAAAGATATACTGAGTACATTTATTAGGTAAACATGTACAAAATTACTAGGGTACAAATGTACAATCAATAACAAAAGGGTCACGAAATATAAATAAAATGGTACAAAAGAGCGGTCTCTCAATAATTTATTGAAAGACCGTCCCTCCCAAGTTTTAGTGATACTATAAAAGACTAATACATCTTCAAATTTTCTAGTTTTAATTTTCCGCATAATTAATATTCTGCTAGACAATATTTATTTGCTAATTAATTAGTGTTCCTCATTTCTAAAGGGTGGTGCTCATTTATGGACCAGTTTTACTCTTTCATGAACGAAACCGGCCATTTTATCCCTTTTATTCATCTCCTCAATTTTCATTTTTCTCTCTATATTCAATTCCCCGAACTTTCACCGCTTTCCTCTCCCACTCCTGTCACCACCTTGTTACTGTCCTTCCCGGCCTAAGCCGCCAACCACCTATTCATTTCAGTGACAAAATTTACTAATCGTATCACAGCGAGAAAACAAAATCACAACAATCTCAGAGCGAGCGAATGAACAAATGATACAATAGTATTTTAACAGTTTCTTGACACCTAAGAGATAAAAAATCCTCGTCATTAAACTACAACAAGTCTCCAAGTTCCGTCAAATATTTATATTGAGATGTCCATAAGATAAAATAATTGGACAAGACAAGTTCATCAATTTTTCTGTTTTAGACTTGAACCAAAACTTAATTTAATTAGTATAAATTAATTCCTTAATTTTATAATATAAAAAAAAAGAATAAAACATAAGACGGTTTAAACAAACCCTAATTTAATTAATTTAAATCAATTCCTTAATTTTAAATAATATAATTAATAAAGTTTAAAATTAGAATTATTGTTTGATCGATACGAAAACTAGCATTCATAGTTGTGTAATTTTGACGAATTTGATAAATTTGATTAATTTTGTGAGGGAGATAATTAGAGAGAATTTTTAAGCCAGAGGGTATAGAATGAGAAATAATGAAAAAGAGTACATGAATGAATAAAAATGAATGAGCAACTAAGTCTATATTTAACGTTGTGTTAAAAATATTTATCTACTAATTATTTTATAACATGAATCATTGTTTAAACTTTATATAAATATAAGATTAATAAATATTTTACCCTTTTCAAAATAGAGTTAAACTACACTATTATAATTAATTGTCAAATTTATTAATTCTGTATCTAAAATACAGTGCATTTACATTCACTAATTTTAGATTATGTTAAAAGTGATTTTTCATCTAATTCATGCTTTCATGACAATTTTTATTGTTTAAAATGATCATTATTAATATTTAATAGTAAGATAATATGGTAAAAGTTAGTCTTGATGGAGTAAAATTCAAATGGGTGAATGTAGGGCTGAGCATAGGTCCAGAACCGGACCAGACCGGACCGAACCGGACCGAACCCGAAACCGAATTTTACTAAATTGGGGACCGAAGACCGGACCTATAAGGAACCGGTCCTGGACCGGACCGGACCGGTAAAAACCGGACCAACCCGAGACCGGACCATTTGGACCGATTTCACATTTGATCAAATTTTCTTATTTAACTAACGATAAATTTTTTGAATAAAAACGCATACTCTAATTTGTACTACTTTGCACATCACTTATAAGAACACATAAGTAATAACTAGCCAAAATAACACATTAAAAAACTTTAAAATTCAGAAGTCAAAAGTTCAATAATCACAATCTTGACTCAATCCGGTCCTATCGGTCTGGACCGAAAATTTTCGGTTTTGGACCGGACCGGACCGAAACCCGAACAACATAAATAGTTGGACCTAGGACCGGACCGAAACTCAACCGGTCCGGGTTCGGTCTGGACCGAACGGTCCGGTTCGGTCCATTTTTCCGGTCTGGACCGAGTTTTGCTCACCCCTAGGTGAATGATGAGAAAAATGAGAAAGATAATATGATAAAAGTTACTTATATTGAAAACGTAAAATCCATATACCCATTTCTCTTCACCATTAAAACAAAAACGTAAAATCCGTATCCGAAAAAATATACTCCCTTCGTCCCGGTCATTTGTTATCTATTTTCATTTTGGGGTGTATCATTGAATTGTTATCTATTTCCATTTTTGGCAACTTTT
Source organism: Silene conica (assembly GCA_029255685.2). Classification (NCBI taxonomy): domain Eukaryota; kingdom Viridiplantae; phylum Streptophyta; class Magnoliopsida; order Caryophyllales; family Caryophyllaceae; genus Silene; species Silene conica. Next base: position 2,667,227 of record CM055314.2, read on the forward strand.
TGTGGATGACATTTAATTACATGTGGGGCCATATAATTTGTGTGGTCCAGAATCATTTATACTTCTTTTCTTAATCTTTGTGTCAAAAGCAATAGATAACAATTGATCGGGACGGAGGGAGTATCTCGAAGAATTAGTGTAAGCTAAAACGAGTGAAGGAAAAAAAAGAGAATGTAGGGTTTAGGTTTACGTTACACTTTACAACTGGAAGGGGACCAGAAGAAGAAAGTTGGAGGATGAAGGCCGGGTCCACCGGAAATACACCGACACTTCCACAATCACACTCTTGATTATCATTATAAATGATGATGTCAGATTTTATAGTGGGAAAGGACGGTAAGAAAACGGGTAAGAACGTAATTTCACTCGAGTGGTTGAGTCCAAAAGGACCAAAACCCTCGGATTCATCAAGTAGGCCGTAAGCTATTCACGGTTTAACTTAGTCAAAGGAGAGAGGAGTGCAGATAAGTGAACAATGACTAAGGTTAGGTTAAATAAATTAAATTAAAATGGCCCGTAATTAGGGCTGAACAAAAATAATCCGATACAATTTTTTTTACGAAATTCGAAAATAAAAGTTCGAATATATGGATATCGGTTAAATTGGATATCCGATCTGGTTTTTTCCGAATAAACTGGATCGGATGTGGATTGTGATTTTCTTAAAACCGGATATTCGAATCTGATCCGAATTGAATTTTACTAGATAAAAAAACATGGAAAAATGGTCGAAAAGCTTTTGATGACTTGCGAATACACAATCATGACAATCTTAGTAAGATATTGTTTCCATAGATTTTACGTGTTTGTAATTTTTGAGGCTGAACATATTATGTACCTACAATTAGGGGTGAGCAAATAAAATCCGATACGAAATTTATTCCGAATCCGATCCGATCCGAAATCCGAAAATAAAATCCGAATATATGGATATCAGTTAAATTGGATATCTGATCCGTTTTTTTCCGAATAAACTAGATCAGATGTGGATCTTCTTTAAACCGGATATCTGAATCCGATCCGAATTTTAATAAATTTAAAAAAAATAAGAAAACGTAAAAAAGTAAAATCACTATAGACGACACATCAAACATCACACCAAAAAACAAAAGACACAAACCCTAATTTATCTTGCCTCGCCTCCCTCTATCGTCTTCCACCATATACGGATCTCAAATTGTCAATCGTTATCGTCATTGCTCATCAACAAGATCACGTGTTTGTAATTTGTTTCTTTGATATATTAATGTAGAAGTAAGTGATCGTGAATAAGTTTGATAAATTTTTACGGTAATAATTTTTGAGGAAGTGAAAAATTTATTAAGTAAAAACAATGGAGAAAAACGGTTTGAATGATGTTAGAGGAGCCAAATACAAAGAAATACGGGATTAAAGAAATTATATGTCACCCTCAAATGGAGATTTAACAAAAAAACTGTGAATTAAGAGGTAAAGTGGATCAGATCCGGTTTCCGAAATTTGGATATCCAGATATTCGAATTCCGGAATTTTGGATATCCGAATTATTCGGATCGAATCCCCAAAATTCAAAATTTTAAAATTGGATATCCGATCCGGTTTTGAAATTTGGATTGGAGATCCGATTTTGCTCAGCCCTACTTACAACAATATGCTAACAACTATATATATTAACTACTATTAAAACCATAACCTCATTTATGTAGGACACAGTCCTGAATCAACTGCGCCAGTGATGTATATGTACCTACAACAGCAACTAATATGCTAACAACTATATTAACTAGTATTATAACCTTCTCAATTCTTATGTTACCGTTGTCAATCTTCATATAACATAAGCACGGGAGAGTTATTGAAGTCGTGACGCTTAAAAAAGCACCAACCAGTGACATTAACGGCCCAAAGAACGGAACAAAAATGGCGACAAGGACTTGAGTTGTAAGCAAAGCAGTCCTTACGAAAATTTTGATGTGTCTGTCCTTATGGTAATCTGGGAACCATGTTTCAACCGCAGTCGCTACTGGCTCCAACATTAGACCGTATTTCGACAATGGATTTATCAATGTTGTCCAAATTGCTATTTTGGAGCTTAGTTTGTTTGTAGGGAGGTTCAATGTTATTTGCTCCTTTATGTTTTGGCCGAACATCAGATAGCCGAACACTGCCATTGCAGTGTAACAGATAGTGGAGCTAAGGATACACATGAGTAGCACCTGTATTGAAAAAATAATGGAGAAACCCTTCAGGCAAAATGAAATACAAGGTAGCTAACATAATGGATTTGATTTGAAGTTGTCTATATTATGTCTAGAGGTGTTCAAAGTTTGGTCTAGACCAATAAACCGGGCCGGAGAACAGCCTTAATTATGTATTTATGTGGCAACTAAACCAGATGTTGGAAACTAAAGATTGTGGGTGAACATTAGTAGCAGATGATATTACCTTAGAAAAATGATGTTTTTTCTTCATAGAGTTGTATAGGGTGGGGAAAACCGGATGAGCACAATAACAGAACCCATATAAACTCACGGCTGTAGGAATCCCTGACCAGTTTACTAGCTCCCCTTTCTTACTAAACCCGATCTCATCAAACACACCAACCCATAAAACCGAAGCAAGTGTTACGAGAGAAGCTAACACACCAGTGGCAGAAATGTAAGAAAAGATGCTCAAATTACTCAAGAAGAGAGAAGGAAGAAGTACAAGGGCAACAACAATAATAAAGGTATCCCTTCCTCCTAATGTTAGTCCATAGGTCTCGAGTTTCAATCCCGGGAAAAGATTACTCAAGTTATCACCTTCCAAAATCAAATAACCCGCTGTTGCCATGTAAAGCTCCAAGCACATAATTAGGGATACAACTCTTCTACCCATTATTCCAAAGGCCCTTTCACCAATGTCAGGATATGTTTTTATGGTTGAATCCGCTTCCATACATCGCTTTATTAACAAACCCGTGTAAAATGCAGCTAGGGCCATTATGAATATTAGCACCAAGCTCAACCACCCGCTGGACGCCAGCGCATATGGTACTGTTAATATTCCAACCCCTGCACATGTGGCTTGAATATTAAGATTTAAGGCTCCAAGCGAAAATACACATCTCTATTTAAACATTATATTAGCTTGCTTGGGAGGAGGAAATGACGCCTAAAAAAATTGAAATCAGAAACTTTCAATGTATGGTAAGTGGGACAATTATATAGATTTAGAGACTATTCTCTTAAACTTAACTTCAGTTTAGCTAAATTAACTCGATTTCAGTTTAATTTTTTTGAGCCGAAAAAACACAAATTCTTCATAGTGGGACAATTATATAGATCTACTCTTAAGTGTCTTAACAACCCTACCCCGATTTATCATTGGCCTTGTCACAACTTCACGAAAATAAAAAAGTCCAACTCAACTAACATACTCCATTGGTGGTCGTCAAAGCATGATCATGTATTATACTATGCCATTGTGTCTAACGTTTCTTCAGGAATAGTCACAACACCACGCAAACGTTCTTCCAAAAGAATGACTTGGTATGCACGATTCACCGATAGTTCTCCAAAGATTTTTCAGGTACGCGAGTATGTAGAAAAGAGAAAGAGAGAGGAAAAGAGTGAGTTGTGTATTTATGTGTTTGCAGATGCTGGTTTATATAGGCAGAGAGCAGAAAACCCTAAGTCCAAAAACGGGCTGAGTACGAGTACGGTGGCATCAATTGTATTTATTATCCATTGAACAATTATACAATTGACAACCTCCCAAATTTCAGGATAAATTCGTCAAGTAGGTTTTACAATGGTACCATAGCAGAAACTGAGTTTTCGTCGAGGCTGTTCTCCGAATCAAACGGCTCTATTCTTCATAATTGTAACTGCACATACATTTGTAATGATGGAGTCGGCACTCGGCACCATCTTGTGCGCCAAGATAATACGGGGATAAAAAATACTCCGTAAACTTTTGTGGTTGTAAACTTGTAATAGTGGTTATTTCTGTCTTAATTCTGAAATATTTACCATCGTTTTGGGTTTCGTAACAATCATTTAGGGTTTTTAGTATTGCGGAACTCCATCTAATCTAAATTAAATTAAGAATTACCAAATACTACTCAGAGCTCCCACATTTTCATACCCAAAGTCGCACAACCCTTGACAAACTAATAATTTTTATATATAACCATTTTATATAAGCATTATTGTAAAATCAACTGATTATTTCCCTAAATCCTCCGTTAAAATAACTACCAACAATCAGTACTTATAATAATAAGAGCATTAAGATCTTTTGTAAGTTTTAGAGATTGCAAAATCATTTTAGGGTAGACTTAATCCTTGACAAAAGCCAATACTGCCTATTAGCCAAAAAAGAAGGCATTTTTCCACCGGTGAAAGGTCAATTTTGGGAAAAAATATTAATTATGGTGTAATGTTTTACCTGATTAATAGGTCTCTCTTGTCACGGGTATATCTATTATAAGCTTGCGACGAGTTAAGCACACCATTTGTTTAGATAAAACAAAAATAAAAATGCATAAAAAACCATAAATGGTTTGTCTATCTCTCCAAATAGATTTTATTTGACCCGTCCGTCATAAATAAGAATTTGTGTTACCTGATAGAGCATTGAGACCATTAAAGAAGGTTTGGAAGGAAGAAGTCTTGGGTTCATTTGCATAATCTAAATTGGCTTCTAACTGGTTCACCAAGAGAGGGTGACAAACTGCATCTTCCTCCCGAAATTCTCTTCTCATAATAACAATTTAAGGATTACAAATATCTTTTAGATTTGCTTATTGATTATGCCAAGAAAACTAACAATTTGCTAAATAATGGCTTTTGAATGTTCTCCTTAAACATGTTGTCAAGTATGTAAATCATGTCACAATTAAACCTAGTAGAAATAGAATTAAACAATTTATTTGTACAAGAAGAAATAAAATACTATAAGAAATAAAGCATATCTACCTAGCGCCAATTAGTCTGTATTCAACATTAATTTATAAACTTACTAGTCTTAAACCCGTGCAAATTGCACGGGTATGCTTTCAAAATTTTGCTACTATACGAAAATGTAAATATTTGAGATTAGTTTGTACAGTAATTATTATCTCCTTCTAAATTTAATTATCTATGGAAAGCTTTAATTAGTAATCAGGGACAAAAGTAAAATTTTGACCCGGCATTTAAATTGAAAGTCAAATTGTTAATCCTTAAACCCGTGCAATTAACATATGATATTTAAATAAATATATAGTAACTAAAAGTAAACGATAATGTTACATACTTCTAATTATATAAATAATCATTTATATTCAAACTACCTAAACAAACAATAAAAATATATATCTCATTAGTTCAAAACTTCTATTTAAATACAAACATAACAAAAACGTGGTCAAACTGCACGGATATGTTATTTTAAATATTGTTATTATTTAGAAAGGATTCAAAAAGATGAATATGTTTTGTATCAATTCATTCAATTTTAAATTTGATGTTTTGCAATTTAAAGAATTTAAAGAATGTAAACAACGAACCTAACAAAAACTTCGATATTTTAACAAAATTATATTGTTACTGTGTAAAAATATATCGACGATGTTTAACAATTGGCTATCGAAATGAATTAATACAATGAACCGAACCGCTTTTATGCAATCCACCAAACGAAGCGATAAGTCCAATTGGAGAACTCGTCCAATTGATACGTAAATATATTGGGCTTATGTATTGACCAGTATGACCATCACTTATTTTTTTCACACTTTTCTATTTAATTTTAACCTACTTTACCCTTGTCTTCCCACTCTCCACCATCATTCCCAATCTCCTTTAATGACTTTAACCAAAATTCACATCCTTAATCTCGCTACACCTATAATGCGACTCCTTTCCCTACATTACTCCTGAATTTTCATTTTTCTTTCCCTGATAAATTCACCCTCCCACTCAAAATATATGAAATTTTAAACGTCTTTTCCCCCCCTTACTCAAGATCATTAATCAAACAATTTAATCTAAGGGTATAATCAAGTCAAACTATTCTTGTCTAATCTAGACGATGCTTCCACATTCTCAATAGGTAGTATTATATATACATACCATTACCACGTATTTTCAATCATTTTTATTTTCAGGGAAATTAGTTTTTTTTACCTTTTTAAAATTCTAATAATTTCTACAATCTTAATAATTTTTATACTCTATATTATTTTTCATTTGATGCGAATTTAACATATTTAAATATTTTGCACCTTATTTAAAATTTATTTATGTGAATATTTTACTTATAACTTTGTAGATCTAATACCTGACTTACCGGTGATGTTGTAAATAATTTACTCACATATTTAACTATGTAATATTTTATTCATAAATTTGGTTATGTGAATAATTTCTATAATTCTTTTTTCATTTTTACGTAACTATTATTAGTAGTTGTATTTTTTATTCTTTCGAGTTTTTTTTTTCCTTTTTCCATCAAATTGAAAAATTAAAGTGCTATTTAACAAATTTGAATATTTATTGTTGTTTTTATTAAGTTAATGTTACTGTATATTAAATTTGTAGATTGGATTTTCAACACTATTTGATTTTGTTATTTTATTTTTTTATCATAATCAAGTTAACAAATTTGTGTAAATATTGATCAATTTAAATCGTGGGGCACACTATTTCATCGAATTAAATTCATTCTCCTAACTTAAATATAAAGATAGATCATGGTGGGACCCTTGTATAAAAAAGATCAAAAAATGAACTTTCAACCACAGTGCGACACCTAAGCACTGTGGTTGTTGCTTTTATATATAAGATTCAAATATTGTGGTTAATCTGTAGTGTCTTGCGTAACATACAGTATACATTATTTTGTGTTTTTACACTTAATCGCTTCATTCAAGATAATATTCTATTAGCACACGAGATTTTCAATTCTTTTAAACGCGGATTGCGATTATACTTGATATTAAAAAATCATACGAGTGATAATTATTATGAAACTTTATTGAGGAAACTTTTAGGCAAATGCGTTTTAATGTTAATTAAGCGGGTTTCTTGGATTATGGAAGGTATAACAACTCTCTTTCTCCCGACCTTAATAAATGAAACACCTGGAGACGTTTTTAGACCACTTGAGGTATTCGACATGATGGAGACCAACTTTCGCCGTATATATTTATTATGCGCGTTAAGATTTTAGTAAGAACAAACTCTACCAAAAATAGTGATCACTACTAGTGATATTGGTATTAGAATTGAATCTATTGAGGAGAAAATTCCATTTCATACCTGTGCGGATGACACTATCATTTTCGCTAAAGTCTCTAATGAGAGTTCTAGAACTCTTAAATCTATATATGATCAATTTTGTACGATATGAGGAAAATTTATGTTAATTTGATCTATCCACTTTTCAATAAATTGAAAAAATATTAATCGTTTTCTTCGTAAAACTTTCAGGGACATCCTTCTTATGAACGAAGAAGCTCATTTGGGTAAATTAAACAATCGGTCTTGTGTGTGTCAATTAGGGGTGTTCATTCGCGGTTCGGTTCACCGAACCTCATATTATTTAATTCGGTTGGCACGCGGTTCGGTTTGGCAAAACACCGAACCTAAACTGCACCGTTCCTAACGGTTATTTGCAGTTCGGTTAACCACTTTAAACGGTTATTTGCGGTTCGGTTACCGGTTAACCTATAAACATGCTAAATATACTTTTTTCTTTAGTTTTCGAGATTTTTATCTAGTAGTTTAATTAAATTTTTAATATTTAATTATACTCAACAATAAAGTTAATACGTGAAACTTTAATATTAATCATTTTAGACATTTTTGAATCTGGAAACACTTTTTAATTAAACAAAAGCACAATTTTTTATGTAATATTTTAATTTTTTGCTTACTTTTTTGTGAACGGTTCGGTTCGCGGCTAACCTCTTTTCTAAAATTGCGAACCTCAACCGAACCTTGTCCATGATAAATTTAGCGAACCGAACCGCTTTGTCAAAACGGTTCGGTTAATCGAACCTTAAAAATGTGCGGTTTTTCGGTTTTTCGATTCGGTTATTGCGGCTCGGTTTATTATGAACACCCCTAGTGTCAACCACCAAGCGAATTAAAGGGCAATCTATTTCACTTCACACGAGAATTACAGCTATACGTTCCCTTTATATATTGTCTTTATTTTATTTCATTCTCGGAAGAATTTAGCAGAAAAGTGATGGAATACAACTTTATCCATTTAATTCAAGAATGAAAACAATGTTATCGTATTGTTTTTTTTTTTGAGGTAAATGTTATCGTATTGTTAGGAAAGCTAGACGGTCAAATATCAAGCATAATATTTACAAGTTTACTTAATTTTCTTGCTTATATTAGAAAGGCGATATCTAATTTGAAAAATATTCAGAGAAAGCAGACAACAAAAATGAAATGAAAGTGGCATAGTCTAAAAAATTCAACATCACTCGCTAATATTTTCAAAAAGCGTAATAGTATCACTCACTACTCACAAGCAGATAAACTAACCAGTGACCTGATAGCGGGGATTGTCGCCCTCCCCCACATCAAACAAAATTTATAAAACTCAACTACTAAATTAATGTAGTAGGGTAGTCGAGGTCGATCCACAGGGAGGTCAAGTTTGAGTACTAGTCTTGTCCTAGATTATAAGTTAGCTACGCGAATCAAGAATAGGATAGAAAGTCAACTAAAAATCTAAACATGCATTAACTATCACTACTATCCTAAGAAAACAGACAAATAATAAAATAAAGATAAAAGCAATAAAGAAAAAAGACCTAGGGCGCGATTTCGACTTCCAACACTTATAAATTACCATCTAACTCCTATAACAAGTTGCCAAGGGAAAGGTTAATGGTGAGACGCCTCTAATTCGCTCATAGACTCCCTCTCGGGCTCACTATAAGACACTAGCTATGTCGACACAACTCCCTCCCGGGCTCATGCATCAAACTCCTTAACTCAAGGGTCAAAGCTTACCAAAATACGCCTATTTTGACTCCCCTTTTCCCAAGATTAAGGTTATAAGTCCACGCTAGACCCCGGTCATCCCACTCCCTCTTCCGAGGGTCGCTTTCAAACCGAAAATTAAGGGCACCCCTCTCAAGTTCTCCCTCTCGGGTTCAACTCAGGATGACAAACTAGTCCAAGTGGGTGAGCCAACTCCCAACCTAGCCAACTCCCGTCGACAGTCAAGGGTCAAAAGTCAACAACAATCCCAACTAAAACATAAACAAATCAAATCCCTTAATTAACCCAATAACTCCCCCTCGACACCAAGTCGGTGAAATTAAGTCGATAACTTACACATGTCGGAGCCTAGTCGCACCCTAGTAAAATACTACTCACTAATCATTACTAATAAACCAAAACAAACATAAAAGAAGGAAACTTGGAAACTAAACATGTTTAAAAGGTAGACTAATACTAAAAAGCATATAAGGAAACAAACAATGAAAAGTAAACACTAATTAGTCTATAACTAATACTAACAAAGTATAAAGGTTGCATCTTTAAAAAGAAATGAAGAAATTCTCACATAGACATTTCAACAAACACCTTATATTCATAAAGACAAACAACAAAAATGGACAAATAATGAAGAAGGAAAAGTAAACAAATGTAGAGAAATGATAAACAAAATAAAAGAGAGGAAATTTATACCAACTAAATGTAAACAAATGAATTTGGAATGAATTGTTGAGGATGAATGTCTTCTTCCTTCAATTTTCCACCCAAATACAATGTTGTAAATTAAGACGATAATCTAATCTAAACTAAAATAAGGAAGAAAAATGGAATGTTTGTTTTGATTTGAATAAACTAATCTACTCCTCATTTTTGCTCTGCCTTCCTGCGTCTTCCTGGAAACCCCCCCCCCCCCCCCCCAAAAAAAATGAAGCTGCCTCCTTCCTTTTTTTCCTCCCGTGAACCCCACAACAAAATATTATTAATTGAATAATGGTATTTCTTTTGGGCCAGAAACAAGAAATCGTGAATACTGTTGTTTGTTTAAAGCATCAGCCCAACACCATCAGGATTCAGGAGTTAATCCTTGTCCGATATTCAATCTTCGGTCCAAATACGTCAAGTTCAAATTGTCTCCACTTGACCCAATCAGAGTTCCGTCTCATTTCATTTTATTTAATCCGACTCTTCTTTTTTCGGGTACCTATAAAATAAAAAGACAAAAACGGTACCAAAACACTAACAAATAATATGGAATAATATTATTTTAAACTAATCGACTAATATATAATATGACACTAAAATGAGTAAATAAAACTAACTCGGGTTATTATTTCGCTCAAATAAGAGATAAATATGGGTTAAAAATCGGTAAAATATGGTATTATCAAATCTCCCCACACTTATCTCTTACTCGTCCTCGAGTAAGCTCACAAACTATACTAAGACCCGTAATATAAAAGAACTATATAAACTACTAATATCCGATGAAAGGCAATTAACGGGCCTTCTCCGTCCCTTCAACTCACAATGAAACACAATGAGGTATGTACTCCGTTGCAAGGCAAGTAGGGGCTTGCGGAAAATTGGACACATCCTAACATGAAGCACAAAATTATCAATAAGATGTATCAACAAAAGAAAACCCACTTTCCTCATCTAAGTGGCGAAGATCAACTAAAAGAGAACAAATTCAACAGCATAAACTCCTTCACAAATACTAATTCAACAAGTCACTAAGTCTAAAAGAATGGCAACAAATCACTACCAAATAATGCTAACCTAGGCTACTTTCATAACCATGATCCAAATACTTTCGTCGAGGGTGATCGGATGGAATGGAAGGATGTCCCCATGATGCCAGAGGTAAGGAATAAACCGGGTCTAGACTCTTCACAAGTAAGGGTCATGGATCGTCCCAAATTCGTCAAGGAAGGATAGCAAAATCGATTTTCGGGTTTAAATGCTCAAGTCAATTTCATAAAGGTGGAAAACACAACACATGACCTCAATTTTTTTCTCTTTTTTTATTTATTTTTCTTTTCATGAGTTAAGATGGGGTTTGTCCCACGCGTGCTAATGCCCTTCGCCTTCGCCAATCGCTTATTAGGCGACCGGTTAACCTCTAGGCAATAGCTTATCGGGGTGACAATCACTCTGTCTTTGGGCGGTCGAATTCACGACCAAGTGGGAAGCCAAATCCTTGGCCCCCCTCCAAAGCACATCGAAGTGGTACGCCTCCACCTAAATTACATGATCTTATTCCACTTAAGAGGTTTCTTTTTCACTTTTTCAACATTTCACACCAAAATTTAAAGAAATGAGCATTTTAAAAACCATCAAAAATCTCAAGTTACCATCCCACCCAAACCGACAAGGTCACCAAGACTAGTCAATCTATACCTAATCGCATCACGGGGTTGGACAAGGTGATTCAAAATGCAAACCCTCGACTTGGTAGCGGATCACGGTTTGAAAGATACTAGCAAAGCATAACCTAGAGTGTTTCAAAACCATTCTAAAAGACGAAGTCACAAGTAGAAAGAATATTTACAATGGCCTAAATGCTTTTGTCAAGGTTCTCAATTAGGCAATTTGAAAACATTTTACTAAATGCAACTAAATGCCATGAATGCAACTAAAAAAAAATACATGTTATAATGCAAGTGAACTATCAACTACATGCCAAACAAACTAATGCATCTCCTAACAGCACAAAGGCACACAAACCACACAACAATCTCCACAATACACTCCAAATCCTCCACATACAAGCCCATTCTCCTTCAAATGAAACAAATGAAAAGAAAATGAGAGCGGAAAGAGGGTTGGAGCGATCATACCGTGGCATCTTCAAATTCCAATGCAGTGCTCAAGTAAGGTGATGCCTATGGGATAAGAGAGAAAAACAAGCAAACATATATACAACTCTACACTAATAAAGCAAAAACATGTTTTTGAATTTTTCAAATTTTTCAAATTTTTATGGTTTTTTTCAAAAATGATGGGAAAAGAAAACACAATGTAAGACATGTCACAAACTTAAGAAACATGTATAAAAACACAATAAACATGTCTAAACAACACAACACCACCAAAATTACCAACAATCCAACTCCACAACAAATGTCCACAAGGGACCAACACCACCAAATCCAATCCACACTCCAACCACAACTACTCCATCTAACCAACAACAACAAACCTCCCCACACTTAAACTTGACATTGTCCCCAATGTCTAAGAACAAGAGAAGGTAAAAAGAGAGAGGGTGAGTAAAGAATGCTACCGTTCAAGTACAATCTTCGATCATTCACTATGTGAAGTGATCTTTGAATCTTCTACTTCAACCCACCACCTTCTTGTTGGTTCTTGGAGTTCAACATGGTACCTACAAACATGAAACAAAACAAACCACAAAAAACAACCAAAAATACAACACTATAAAACACAAGTGAGTCATCTAAAAATCCCGTCAAAGACCGCATTAGCTTGTCAAACAAACTTGACCAATCATCATAAAAGTGCTCATAATGAAATAACCATGAAAATGCACAAAGCCAAAAGATAAGAATGATAGTAAATGGTTTGTGGTCAAGCATACGAACACCAAATATCTCAAACTCGCACCAATACTCATCACTTGGTTTGAAAGGAGCAAGCGGTGGCTCAAAACCCTTATAAGCATCAATGGTGCAATCTTTCTCAATCATGTACTCATAAGACGGGATAAGAAAGTCAAGGGAAAGACAATCGATGGAGATAAGAGAGTCATCCTCAATTAAATGGATAGTCATAGGAACATTCTCAAAGAATCTCTCAAGAGTGGGCTCTCCTAGAATGTCAAAATCCACAACATCATCATCCCACTTAACCTCAAGACTATCATCAAAGATGTTCACACTCTCTTTACTCCAAGAATCAATGAAAACATCATTCTCCTCCACTAACTTTTCACCATCAAAAGAACATTCACTTTCACTACTAACCTCATCTACCATGTAGTCAAAAACTAGGTTTTCCCTCATTGTCACACCACTCAAATACTCAAAACTGGGATTTTCATAGGTTTTGGTCAAGGAAAAGGCAACTAACTCATCAATAACAATGGTAGGTGAGGCCTCACACTCACTCTTTTCTTCAAATTCACACAAATCAACATCCTCAAAGTTCTCACTAAGAAGGTTATTTGCATCTTCCAACCACATATCATCATCATCATCTATCACATTCATCTTCTTAAAGGGTGGGCATGCATAAGAAGAAAATTTATCAAGATCAAGTTTCACATCACCACAAGAAGATGAAAATACATGCATATCATTCACAATGTCATGGGAAAGGGGAACATGAAGACTATGAACATGAGATTGAACATAAGACACATCCATAGAAGAAGAATCCACATTTCCACTCAAAGCATCAAACATAGAATAGTCATAACGTTTAAGTTTACTTTGTGGTCCTCTCTTAGATGTAGCCCAAATAGAATTTCGATTCTCATCGGCATAAGCCATATTCTCAATCAAAGCTCTAGCATCATCAACGCACAACTTATCAAATGCTCCAACCCCGGATGAAACGGTCACAAAGTTTTTAAGAGAAGGAAGCAAACCATCAAAAAAAATAATCATGACTTGACAAGGGGAGAAACCATGATGGGGACAAGCTCTCAACAAACCTCTAAACCTATCCCAAGTCTCACTCAAAGTCTCAAACTCACCTTGTTGGAAATTGTAGATTTGACGCTTCCTAAAGGTGGTTTTTGAAGAAGGGTAAAACTTATTTAGAAAGGCTTGAGCTAAGTCATCCCAAGTGCAAAAGGTGCTAGAAGGGTGAGAGCGTAACCATCTCTTAGCTTCACCCTTAAGACTAAAGGGAAAAAGCAAAAGTCTAATGGTTTGGTCCGATAGTCCCTCCTTCTTGACAAGGTCACAATTTGCCTCAAAAGACTCTAAATGGTCAATCGCTTCCTCACTCTCCAAACCACAAAAGACATCTTGCCTAATCAAGTCAATAAGACCTATATCAAACTCATAATCAACCTCCACAACCCCAATGTTAATAGGCCGGTTAATATGAGTAAGGTTCGGTGTACAATGATCGCGTATGCAAGACATGGTCATGATTGCTCAAACAAGTGATAAAACAAAATAAAATTAAAGAACAAGTCACAAGTCACAAGAAACAAGTAAGAATGCAACACTTAAGTAACACGCAACAAGTTTCATGTAACAAGTATCAAATAACAAGTAACAAGTAACAAAAGCATAGTCTAACAAATCCAAAACTAAACTAATATCAATCCGTTAACCTCCCCGGCAACGGCGCCATTTTGATAGCGGGGATTGTCGCCCTCCCCCACATCAAACAAAATTTATAAAACTCAACTACTAAACTAATGTAGTAGGGTAGTCGAGGTCGATCCACAGGGAGGTCAAGTTTGAGTACTAGTCTTGTCCTAGATTATAAGTTAGCTACGCGAATCAAGAATAGGATAGAAAGTCAACTAAAAATCTAAACATGCAATAACTATCACTACTATCCTAAGAAAACAGACAAATAATAAAATAAAGATAAAAGCAATAAAGAAAAAAGACCTAGGGCGCGATTTCGACTTCCAACACTTATAAATTACCATCTAACTCCTATAACAAGTTGCCAAGGGAAAGGTTAATGGTGAGACGCCTCTAATTCGCTCATAGACTCCCTCTCGGGCTCACTATAAGACACTAGCTATGTCGACACAACTCCCTCCCAGGCTCATGCATCAAACTCCTTAACTCAAGGGTCAAAGCTTACCAAAATACGCCTATTTTGACTCCCCTTTTCCCAAGATTAAGGTTATAAGTCCACGCTAGACCCCGGTCATCCCACTCCCTCTTCCGAGGGTCGCTTTCAAACCGAAAATTAAGGGCACCCCTCTCAAGTTCTCCCTCTCGGGTTCAACTCAGGATGACAAACTAGTCCAAGTGGGTGAGCCAACTCCCAACCTAGCCAACTCCCGTCGACAGTCAAGGGTCAAAAGTCAACAACAATCCCAACTAAAACATAAACAAATCAAATCCCTTAATTAACCCAATAACTCCCCCTCGACACCAAGTCGGTGAAATTAAGTCGATAACTTACACATGTCGGAGCCTAGTCGCACCCTAGTAAAATACTACTCACTAATCATTACTAATAAACCAAAACAAACATAAAAGAAGGAAACTTGGAAACTAAACATGTTTAAAAGGTAGACTAATACTAAAAAGCATATAAGGAAACAAACAATGAAAAGTAAACACTAATTAGTCTATAACTAATACTAACAAAGTATAAAGGTTGCATCTTTCAAAAAAAATGAAGAAATTCTCACATAGACATTTCAACAAACACCTTATATTCATAAAGACAAACAACAAAAATGGACAAATAATGAAGAAGGAAAAGTAAACAAATGTAGAGAAATGATAAACAAAATAAAAGAGAGGAAATTTATACCAACTAAATGTAAACAAATGAATTTGGAATGAATTGTTGAGGATGAATGTCTTCTTCCTTCAATTTTCCACCCAAATACAATGTTGTAAATTAAGACGATAATCTAATCTAAACTAAAATAAGGAAGAAAAATGGAATGTTTGTTTTGATTTGAATAAACTAATCTACTCCTCATTTTTGCTCTGCCTTCCAGCGTCTTCCTGGAACCCCCCCCCCCCCCCCCCCAAAAATGAAGCTGCCTCCTTCCTTTTTTTCCTCCCGTGAACCCCACAACAAAATATTATTAATTGAATAATGGTATTTCTTTTGGGCCAGAAACAAGAAATCGTGAATACTGTTGTTTGTTTAAAGCATCAGCCCAACACCATCAGGATTCAGGAGTTAATCCTTGTCCGATATTCAATCTTCGGTCCAAATACGTCAAGTTCAAATTGTCTCCACTTGACCCAATCAGAGTTCCGTCTCATTTCATTTTATTTAATCCGACTCTTCTTTTTTCGGGTACCTATAAAATAAAAAGACAAAAACGGTACCAAAACACTAACAAATAATATGGAATAATATTATTTTAAACTAATCGACTAATATATAATATGACACTAAAATGAGTAAATAAAACTAACTCGAGTTATTATTTCGCTCAAATAAGAGATAAATATGGGTTAAAAATCGGTAAAATATGGTATTATCATGACCGTAACCTCAGTTGTGTACGATTCGGTCGTGAATCAACTGCGCCACAGAAATATATGCGCCTACAACAGCAACCAATATGCTAACAAGTATATTACCTACTATTATTACCTTCTCAGTTCCTATGTTACCGTTGTCAATCTTCATATAGCACAGGCATGGGAGAGTTATTGAAGCCGTGACACTTAAAAATGCACCAACTAGTGCCATTAACGCCCCAAAGAACGGAACAAAAATGGCGACAAGGACTTGAGTTGCAAGCAAAGTGGTCCTTACCAAAACTCTGAAGTGTCTCTCCTTACGGTAATCTGGAAACCATGTTTCAACGGAAGTCGCTACTGGCTCTAACATTAGACCGTATTTTGCCAATGGATTTATCAATGTTGTCCAAATTGCCATTTTGGAGCTTAGTTTGTTAGTAGGGAGGTTCAATGTTATTTGCTCCTTTATGTTTTGGCCGAACATCATATAACCCAAGATTGCCATTGCAGTGTTACTAATAGTGGAGCTAAGGATACACATGAACAACACCTGTATTGAAAAAATGTAACCTTGTTAAACCTCAAGACGGAGAGATTTTCGGCCCTTCATCATGCCACAACTTGAGTTCGGACTAAACCAGATGATGGAAACAAAAAAATTGCGGCTAAACAGTAGTAGCATATGAATTTACCTTAGAAAAATGATGTTTTTTCTTCATAGAGCTGTATAGAGTGGGAAAAACAGGATGAGCACAATAACAAAACGCATACAAACTCACAGCTGTAGGAATCCCTGACCAGTTTACTAGCTCCCCTTTCTTACTAAACCCAATCCCATCAAACACACCAACCCATAAAACCGAAGCAAGAGTAACGAGAGAAGCTAGTACACCAGTGGCAGAAATGTAAGAAAAGATGCTTAAATTAGTCAAGAAGAGAGAAGGAAGGATTATAAGGGCAATCAAAACAATAAACGTATCCCTTCCTGCTAATGTTAGTCCATAGGTCTCATGTTTTAGTCCCGGGAAAAGATTACTCAAGTTATCGCCTTCCAAAATCAAGAAACCGGTTGTTACCATGTAAAGCTCTGAGAACATAAAAAAGGATATTACTCTCCTACCGATAATTCCAAAGGCAGTCTCGCCAATGTCCGGATATGTTTTTATGGTTGAATCTGCTTCCATACATCGCTTCATTAGCAAACCTGTGTAGAATGCGGCTAGGGCCATTGTGAAGATTAGCACCAAGCTCAACCACCCGCCGGATGCCAGTGCATATGGTACTGTTAATATTCCAACCCCTGGACATGTGGTTTGTTAGTAATAATGTAAAGGACAATAAAATCAAATTCTAGACAAAATAAGGCTCTAAGTGAAAATACATACACTTCTCTAATTAAACATCGGGTAATTTAGATTTTACCCACTTATAAATCTCGCGATTGAATTTGCAAATTAAGTTAGTTATTTTAGTCCGAGTTAGTTATACTATGTATGACAAGTTAGTTAGGGGTATTAGTCAAAAAGGTTGTTAGACTAAATAACTATATAAGCAAATATTGTATTATGAGATATTACTGTTATAACGGAAACACAGAGAAAGATAAAAACCAGATTTACGTGGTTCACTAAGGGTGTGTTAGCTAAGTCCACAGGGCAGAAGGGAGAGAGTTTTATTAATGCAAAGAGTTTTCAGATTACAGATTCAGGTATATTGTATGATGATTGCTAGGGTAGAGGTTAAAAATTTATATAATACTCTTAATCTAATACAATACAGAATTGACCTAATCTACTAAGGTCAACAAAAATCCTAACTCAATACAAAATTCAGAGTATCAACAATTACATGAATCAGAATTACAATTTTATTTCTCTTCATCAATAATTACATCTCTCTAATCTTCTTAATATCAATATCAAATATACTGATCAATATTTCTAAGGTTTTCATTGACTTTCTTTCATAAAATCAAAATAAGGTTTTGGCGAAGATTTCAGGATAGCTCATAAGAGTTTTTAAAAGGCAAAAACAGGCGGAAAAGGATATATGATGTATGAACTAACATGTAAGGTAATTTATAAATGAGTTATTCTAAAACTAATTGACAATAGAAGGAGTTGCCTCCTTGGTTATAAAGTTGTATAATATGAAGTATCTCTTTTTCACAATATGAGACACGCACATGTGGATGGTTTTATATTTTAACAGTATAAAGGGATTTTATATTAATATAATTGGAAAAAAGAAACTCAAACACGCCACCTTTTTAATTGGTAAAAGTGATTAATAAAAGATCGTATTTTACGGCAATTTTATGTAAATCACGTTGCACAAGTATTTGTGTGTAGGAATTATATTTAAGGCCTATACCTATCAAATAGAAATCACAAAAAATAAAAATGAAAATGAAAACATGGTCGAAAGTTAAACGAACCTGAAAGAGCATTGAGACCATTAAAGAAGGTTTGGAAGGAAGACGTATTAGCTTCATTTGCATAATCAAAATTGGCTTCTAACCGGTTCACCAAGAGAGGATGACAAACTGCATCTCCCTCCCTAACTTCTCTTTGCATATTAACACTTGGAACTTACAAATGGAGGATATATTTTTGATTTTGGCAACAAAAAACCGATTAGCCAAATAATGGCTTTTCAATGTTCTCTATACATATTATGTTGTCAATCATGTACGTAGTTTTATAAATTTATATTATAGCACGTCTAGCATGCCATCATTTATTAATGTTTTCTATTATTTCTCGTTTGTCTCATTTATCGATTATTATTGACTTTATTTTTATAAGTTATGTTCTTATTTCCATACTCATGAATAATCCATTTTAAGGATCCCATAATATACGACATAGATACCGCCGAGTGACGGATGAAAACATAGGATGATGTTGAATGTTGATGGTGCCAACGACTCTGAGTCTCGATCTAAACTTTTAACTTTGTCTGAGTTGAGTATTACCAGTTGGGGCGATGACCATTTAGTCACTACAGCCTTCGAAAAAGGTGATTTACATGGTCCATGTTATGGTGCGAGAATATATTGATCCGAGAGATTAAACCCCTTGTCATTATTTTTAAAAAAAGGTGGTGAAATCAAGGAGCACAACACTTCTAACAAAAAGCCTCGTGAACTCAAATTGAAAGGACGAAGAAATATTTGAGTCGAAAATAACAAAGAGCATTTGGTGAGGGTCGAACCACAAGGAGCAATGAGTAGTAATCGGTTTTAACTTGGTGTTTAGCTAAATTGATCTAAATTCAAATTGGTTTATCCAATAATCTAAACTAAAACTAAAATGAAACGCAAATCAAACTAAGTAAAACAATGACCATGGTTGTAATCAGGGCCGGCCCAGAGGGCTGTTTACTGGGTTAGATGACATGGCCCAAGTTTAGAATGGGCCCATTAAGCTAAAATAAAAGTTTAAGTTTTATCAAATAAAGTTCATTACATATAAATATCAAAATAAGGGAAATAGTTTAGTGGTTATGCATGTAATTTTTTAATAGATGGTCTCCTGTTCTATTCCTCCCAACATGTTTTCACCATTTTTTTTCGGAATTACTTTTTCACATACGAACTTTACTCTTTCACATACATTTTTTTCATTAATTTTCCATATTATACCCTTTTCAACCCTAATCAAACCAACCTTCATATGCCCTTATACCAACTTTTTCTTACCTAAAATTTAATCAAATTGATCCAAAAGCATGAACAATCTACCCTTATTCTTGATTACTAAACTGATTAAATTTTTCTAACAATTATGAATATGTTTGAATGAATTTTATTCAATTTATCAATGTTTAATTTGTGTATTATAATTTATGGTTGGTGGTTGAGCATTGACAGATGGGTGATGGTTAGGGTGGTGCACGGATGTATGTCGGAGTGGTGCGAGTGCGGTAGAAGCGTCGCGGCGTCGGTCCCGCAAGGGGCTGTGTGACGGGGGAACTGTAGAAGGATGTGTTTGGCGGTGCGTGCACGGTCGCAATGGTGCTGCGTGACTTGAACGGGCTAGCATGAAGCGTGTCGTAGTCTGGGAAATGGTGGTCGACTGGGAAGGTGAGGGTAACCAGGTGGTCCGGTGGGCCGGTGGTGGCTGGCTTGGAAGGGGGTTTGTACTTTAATTTGTCGTAAAATAGTTTAGTTTAGGTTTTTTTCCCCTCCAGGTGTTGTTTTTCTTTTTTCTTGCACCAATAATTCAGCCATTTTAAATTTTATTTTAATTTTTGATTTCTTATCTTATTATCATTCATTGTTTTTTTCTCAATCATAATTAGTTGTTGGTGGTGACCCGAAATCTGAATGTTTTTTTACTTGGAACATATATGTTAGTGTTGAATGGAGATGAGGGAAGGGAGGAAAAAAATCAATTGAGACAAATGAAAAAAATGACAAGGGTAAAATGTAAAATTTGTATGTGAAAAAGTAAAATTCGTATGTGAAAAAGCACGTCCCTTTTTTTTTGTTTCAAATTTATATAGGCCCATCAATCTAGTTCTTTAACCAATTAATAGAAAAAAATATTTTGGATTTTGTGTGAATTGGGTTCATAGCATAATTGGTGCAAATTATACATTTAATTGACTCACCCAGTAGAGCTATATCTAAATTTGAAAGAATTTCAATTTTTTTACAGTTTCTTTACGACAAAAGGGTTAAATTATAAGATATCCTATCTTCAATTCTCCAAATCCAAAATCATTTTGTCTTCTAAATTTTTAAGGTTCCTCAAGAATGAACTTCATCTTTAAAATTGGAAAAAAAATAGTGTTCTTCAAAAGTTTTTTAGTTATTTTGTTAATTGAATTGTAGCATTAGACAATCACACATCAATTATTTCAACAAATATGTTTAAAGAGGTAGCGGTGGGGGCTTGGGGACCTATTTTATAATTTTGACTAGGGCCTCAAAATACTCAGGACCGACCCTGGTTGTAATTCAGTTATAAGAGAGCCTAAGACCGTTTTCCACCGACAATTACATTTACTAACTTGATTTCCGTTAATTAGTCATTTGGGTGACGTGTAAGGAGAAAACACCTCTAAAATTTAAGAACCTCCCTCTCGGGTTCGTGCTTCAACAGCAGCTATCCCGGCTAACCCCTCCTCTTGGGTTTGAAGGTCAAATTCCCTAATTCAATACCGATTCACCAAAAATACGCGTTATTTTAAGGGTAGCCTAGTATTGATTAAAGTAATTAATTACGCCCACGTCACTTTCAAAGTTATCTCTCTAATCAAAGGATTACTCACTAATCACCGTGTTTGTGCAACCGATACGTGGGTCCGCCACTGTATTTAATTTAATTAAATATGTTAAATAGAAAAATGAGATTGGTGAGAAGGAGTGGGAGCATAAGACTGGCTTAATTTCAACTCCTTTTAGCTTTTCTTAGTTGTATTACGTTAAGTTTTATTTACGTTCAATCAATTATTTTCAGTTAATCTCTTCACAAAATTATCTTTTAATTCAACTAAATCCAGTTCACCTCAATTCCACTCAATTTAGTTCAATTAAGCCCTACCCCAACTAATTCAATTCAGCTCGTTTCAGCCGAAAAGAACAGGGCCTGAATCTTCTCATACGAAGGCAATTGATGAGCAATCATGCACGTCGTCGATGCCTCCCACTTCTACATTGTTGATTATAACAATGACTTTCAAAAATCATATAATAAATACCGACTATTCGGTCGAATAATCCATGACATGTTCTTTGTGGAATTATTCTACTTGATTAAGCCAACTTGAGCGACCAACAACCATATAAAATTTTAAAAACAACCCGTTAATCACTACTTGGATATATTTTATAATATGGCTTATTACAAAAAAAATTATAATTAAATGGATTATACTAAAGAAGGGCGCCTATATAACACGTACGTGAAGATTCAATGTTATTCAAGCTAATATTTGGTAACTAAAATACTAGTCCACATCCACATTCATTAGATAATTGTGCGATTAGTTTTACTCATTCAAGTTCGGAGAAGATGTCTGAGGAGGAGCACAAGCACCACCACTTGTTCCACCACAAAGACGACGAAGAGAAAGCGCCTAAGACCCCCGAGGAGGAGTTGAAGCACCACAAGAACCTTGAACACCTCGGTGAGGCGGCCGCCATTGGTGCTGGTCTTTTTGGCTTGGTAATTTCTTTCTCTATCGTCTTCTCACTTTCATCTCCACGTAAAATTATATTCTCTTCGTCTCAAACAGTTATTAACTTTTGTTATTTATCATATACGAAGTATGTTATTAAACGTGCAAATAATATGTTTCATGTGTTCCTACGGATGGTTTGACTTTTTTTGGATAACTAACAACTAACAAGTAATCAAAGGAGTTTTTTTTCGAGCGACATTATAGTCTCAAAAAACTTTTACAAAATACTGTATTTATAAATAATAATTTATTGCCGATGATGAATTGGATGGTTGTTTGAGGTAGGAATAAAGATGACTTTATCGCATTTGATGGTTAATTTCATGATAGGTTAGTAGGTGTGACTTTTGATTTTGGATCGTTTCATTTGTTATTCGAAGTGTAAGAGTAGTGGTTTAAAAGGTTCTTTCGTGTGGTACTGAAGATAATTGCGGCGAGTTGGGGGTTAGATGTAATTGTGATTTAATACCATGTACGCATGATAGGTGTATCCGTGTATGAATGATGGTAGCATTAATGACATAGATGAATAGAAACGAAGTAAATTTATTAACAAAATATCACATTTATAGAACGGACTAATACTATTTTTATATCAAGAAAAAAAGTTTTAGAATTTATTTTCGATTTACATGGTGAAATATTTTATGAATATCATAAATAATTTATTATCCGTGCATCGTACAGTCAAAAATACTAGTAAGGGTTAAATTGGTTTGCTTTTATTTGGTTGACCTTAGTTTTAATTTTTGTCTAATTTGATTCGGGTTTATTTTGATTTATCACTTTAATCTATATAGATGATTTTTGAGTCATAATTTTCTCAAATAAGGTGTCAAAAAATGATTCAACATCTAGGGTTGACCTTAGTTATAATATCTTATTTTGTTCAATGGCCGTTCAATTCCTAATGAAGGGGTATGATATATTAGGTCACACATATTGAGTTTTTTCGATCGGATATGAATTTATATGTTTCAATTAATTTTATCGGGGTTGACTTCATTTTAAGATATACTCTCTGGTCCCGATTAATTGTTGTTCTCTAGTTTTAGTATAAAAACCAAAGAAAGAGTAGAGGTTAGTTATAAAATGACAAGTGGACCAAATTAAATGTGATTGATCAAATTAGAAAAAACAATGACAGATTAATTTTAACATAAGCAGATTGCAATGACGGATTATAAATATCAGATTTTGATAGAAGGTTTGACTACCATATTATAATTAGCAGAATTAATTTGAGTGTTTGGTTATTGGCAGATTATGATTAGTAGATTATTAATTTTCTTTATAAAATGAAGTAAATTTTCCTAATTTATAATATGTTAACCAATATGTTGGGGTAAGCAGCATATTGTAAAACAGCATATTGACCCAAATCTGTTGTTTTAATATGTTGCTTACCAAGGTCCTGTTTGGCAAACGACATAAGCAGATTCATAATAGCAGATAATGTTAGCATAATACGGTTAGTAGATTTTAATAGCAGGTTTGACTATTAGATTAAATTAGCAGATTAAAAAAAATGTGTTTGGTAAATAGCAAATTACAGGATAATTAGAACGATTTCATGTATAAATTGAATATGTTAATACAATATGCTGTTATTAGCAACATATTCAAGAATAGTAGATTCCGACTAATATGCTATCAGAATATGTTATTTACCAAACACATGAAAATAGTAGATTGATTATTAGTCAACCTACTAATTATGTCAGAATCTGCTAATTTCTTTCAATATGTTGTTTACTAAACAACGCCCAAACCCTTCAATATGCTAAAAAGTAAAACCCTTAAATATGCTAAAAATTTGCCAATATACCGTTTAGCAAACAGGGTCCTACAAACTTGAAATTGAACAACAAATAAACTAGATAGGGTAGTAACACTTTACATAAATAGACCGATTAAATAAACGAGGTAAAAAGAATTCTCCTGTAATAAAATAGAGACGCGGCCCTAATTGTATATGGAAATACAATAGGTCTTCATTGTGACGTATATATCCGTTACAAACTTATAACGGGTCGGATAACTCCCATTTGTGTAGATAGGACAAGTCTAGGGAATCACAAAGTTTTTGTCTCTTCCTTATTACATGGATAATACTTGGCCCGTCACAAGCTGCTTGTGACGATACGTCCGTCATAAATGATAATTTTTTGTGATTATAAATAATATGATTAACTAGATCTATGAATGATGATGCATATGTAAATTTGAATGCAGCATGAAAAGCACCAGGCTAAAAAGGACCCAGAGAACGAGCACAAACACAAGGTAAGTGAGGAAATCGCGGCCGCAGTTATGGTTGGTGCCGGTGGCTTTGCATTCCATGAGCACCACGAAAAGAAGGAGGCCAAGGAAGAAGTCAAGGAGAAACACCACCACCACCACCATCACGGCGACGACGATGATTAGACGATACGCGCTAATAACCTATCTTTCTAATCATATTTACCTCATTATTTCTGAGTGTTGTTTTTCGTTCATGTTGAATATTGATGAGCAACATACTTGCATTATTGTGTGTTTCCTTTTATTTATTTGTTGTAATCAATTTGACGGAGTTTAAGCATTTTACTTGTTGAATATCAAAATATCAAATAAACAAAGCTATTATTATCTTGCTACCAAGAGTTTATTCTGTATTACATTGTCTTGTGTCGCACATTGAAACAATAGGAATATTTTGTTCCGCCTTGAAAAAATAAGAAAATATTTTTGGTGGTGTTTTACATTGGAAAAATAAGGAACTTTAGTTGTGTTTATATACTTAGTGCTAGTGGCGGATTTGGGGTGGATAGGGTTGGCAAGTGCCACCCCCAACATAAAAATAAAAACAATTTTTGAACATAGATTTCACAAAAATGTGTTGAGCTTAGTGGTTAAAAGTGGCTATATGTTAGAAGTTTGGTGAGGTTGGAGGTTCAAATCCCATAAGAGAGATTTTTTTACAAAAACTTGCTTTATTTCACCAAACTTCTTTTTTTTCCCTTTCTACTAATTACGGGAAGAAAAAAAATTGTGCCATCCCGAAGCGAAAATCCTAGATCCGCCCCTGTTAGTGCCCCTCAACTAAGTACTTGTCAATATTGAGAATAATGTGTACTCTTTTCATGCGCGCACTGCCCTCCGGCTCAGATTGCACGCGCCGTGTAGTGGTGGTGGTCTGTTTTGCAACTGAAACCTTTGTTGGTCTTATTTTTTGCACATTCTATGCATTTGCAACTTCGTTTTCAAATGTTCCAAAGTTTTCAAACTATTCTTCGCTCGTTTTCTACCGAAGACTGATTGAAAATTACAATGCCTTTAATACGTTCTTTGTTTCTCTATTTCAATTCTACTATAAGTAAGATGAATTTCAGTTTTGCAAATCACTTAATTTTATTCTAAAAATCCTCTCTTTCTCTCCTCTGTTACTTATGAAAATCTGAGCAATAACATCCGAGTTCCTACTCTTCCTTTTGAGTGCAATTCGGAGGAGAGTTGTGTATACCTTGGGAGCGTCGTTCTCAGTTGGACAACACCGTGTCAAGGGCGATCAAGCTTTTAAGGTAACGACTATCATACCGTGACACAATAAAAATTTATCTAATCCATTTTACATTAACTTATTTCCAACACAGATTATTAAGATCATGATATGAAATGCGCTTGTTGTGGGACTTCCCACATGAGAAGTTGGGCAGCTGTTACTTTAAGGTTCCGAATTATGGGCTTATATTATAAATTGCTTGAAATGGTATTGTCATTACCACATGACTTCCTTGGCCCTAATAGTAAACACTACCAGCCTCCTCTTCTCTTTTAGCCCATCAACTTCATTCATGGCCACCTAAGTATAGCAACTACCTAGTCAATTGGTTACCGGTAAAAAAATCAGGGGTTATTTCATAGGAATAATTCAACCTATACCCCATCTTCTCATATTAATCCCTACTAACGATTAACTGAGAATAATCCAACTTATAACCTCAATTTTCTTTCATTGAACTTTGTCTATTTTTAAACTCTGATTATCGATAAACTAGCACGTCACCCTGACTTAGTTTTTGTTTTTCCTTCTTCATGTACAAAAATTAAGTGAAGGTGACGTGGTGGCCTAGCGATAATAAGAGTTTAAAAATAGTCAAAGTTCAATGAAAGAAAACTGAGGTTATAGGTTGGATTATTCTCAGTTAATCGTTAGTAGGGATTAATATGAGAAGATGAGGTATAGATTGGATTATTTCTATGAAATAACCCAAAAATCAATTAGAAGATTATACAACTAGATGTATATATATCTGATAGTATAGATTTCGAGTTTCATAGGAAAGAATTTGAGAGCTTATATATATTTTACGAGCTTTATTGAAAAGAATCTGAGCGTCATTATAAAAAAAAATTGTAACTCAAAATATTATATTGAAACTGAAAAATAATAGTACATATAAAACCTAAAGATTTTAATTAGATTTGTAGTATTAGACGTACGATACTCATTTACATTTAGATGTATAGTCTATTTGTGTCAAAAAAATTGCATTGTCTAAAATGTAATAAATCAAATGATTTTAAACTTTATGTAAATTAAAGAAAAATTGTTTAATTGCATAAAGAAAACGCAATTTATATAACATTCTTCATCCGTCATAAGTTTGCGATGGGCAAGTACTATCCATGTGGAAGAATAACACGAAACATTTTATTTTTTTTAGGCATTCTGATTTTGTCTTATACATCCCACGTGGTATTACTTGACCTGTCGCTCGCAAGCTTGCGACAGATATGACCATCACAAACGAGAATTCGTGTTTCGTAGGTGCTTACATGTGTCCCATGATCGAATTATTGGTAGACTTTTCTCCTGTTTGATTTTATCGCAGATATATGTACGTTACTCAGACCGCCAAGATGCCTTCCCATCTGCATTTGTCCAAGCCACAGCCAATTCAATTACTCATTTTGTCTCCCTCGTCCACTGTCCAAGTCGTCGGCAACATGCGTCATTCTCACATCAAATGTCATGTTTATAACCACAAACAAGCGTATTTTATACTGGAGCTAATCAGATGGCCCCGCCCCGGCCCGGCTCGACCTATTTTTTTCTCGGGTTTGAATCTGGAAGTTTAGCCCAGAAAGCCGGTTACCTAGTCTAAAAGAAGCCCGATATAAATGTATGGTTGGGTTTGGGTTAACCTAAGGGCTCAGTTGTTGACTCTGCCCGACCCGAAAATATTTTTTTTAACAAAAATAGCTCGAAAGTTTGAATTGTATATCAAGTCGACACTAATAATCTAATATCACTAATAAATTGAAGGGTTATTTAACAAAAATAATCTCAACTATGACACTTCTTCTCAAAATAATCCCAGCTATCTATAATCCCGTTATAATCCCAACTTTCGTATCAATATTCTCAAATTAGTTTAATGTGACTGGCAACTTGCTGAGGCAGTAAAAACCAAAATCTGATATTCAAAAAAGAGAAAAACTCAAAACAAAAGGGTCTTCATTAATATCCAGAAGCTTTCACCTTCAAACACTTTTCTGCACATTATTGAATGAAATGACCAGGTAAGTTCTTAACAATCATTCTAATCTTCAATACGATCCTTGTCCATCAAATTTTGACTCAACTAATCTATAATCTCTTCTTTAATCTCCTTTTTAATTTGATTAAAAATGTCAATTGATTTATATTAGTAATCAATGTTAGTCTCTAGTCAGAAATACATGAATTTGATGGGCAGAGGATGTTAGTCATTAGTCTATATTCATTGTATATACGTTCCTTGCTCATCACTTCACATATATTCTGTGTATATTCTTTTGATTGTATTCTTGATCTCAGTCTCTAGTTTAGGTAACTTAGATTATTTACTTTCCTATTTACTGTATCTGTACAAACTATAAATACTTGTACCTCCTCTGAATAAAATCATCACAATTCATAATATCTTTTACAGAGGACTGGGTGCAGGAAAGAGTTGGATGTGCTGCAGGTCTGATTGTAGGAATTGAACGTGCTGATGATTTGAGAAGAAGCCATTTTTCTTGTTTAAGCTTTGTTTTTAAGCTAAATGCAAATAAATTGAATCAAGAAAGTTTGAGTTGATGATGACTTCCGTTCCTCGGCTTGCCTAATGCCTATATATACGAAAACATGATTAGTTTCTGTTGACCACTCAATTACACTTCCATTCATCTGTCTCTTCCTACCAAGTTTGCTAGCTGTATATTCGATAGTAATATACAAGCGATACCGTCTATATTAGCCTATCTATGTCTATGTTTTGGATTATTTTTTTTTTTGGTAAAGGGTGAGTAGTATATCAAAAACTGAGGTCGTGTACAAGCAAGCTATAAAATCAATTACATGAAGTGCTTTTGCCTTAACCACTCTAATTCATCGCTCGTAAACTTGGTTTCGCCTCTTTGCCTTATGCGCGTCCTCACATCCTCAATAATTTGCTTGGCCATCCTCCTTGGGTGGGTGAGTATGCCGTCAGTCCTGCTTCTATTTCGCTGATTCCACAACTGGTACAGAGCACTGAGCAGTACCGCAGCCTGCACCTGTTTCTGAATGCTACTGGAAGCATTCGCATACACGTTCCGTATCGGGTTGGAAGTAGTAACCCAGACCGCCCCCAGAATGTGTAATTCCTGCACAATTTTCATACTATAGGGGCACCCAAAGAAGACATGAGCCTCATTTTCATCCCCTGTCTACACATGTGACATATTGGCTCCGTAATCAGCCCGTAGGTCTGTAGTTTATCAGCAGTACGCAGGGCTTTATGCGCATATACGAAAATGAGGGAAGACTTCAAGTCAGGTCCCAATGTGCATTCACGCCGCCTGTTTCATAAGAAGAGTTTTACGCCGCTTTCTTTGGTGAGGTCGCTGATCGTTGGGCACACTACTGGCTCCAAGTCAGATCTAACTCCGTCCTTATCCCTGTACTTCTTTCTTACTTATAAAACTACTGCCGCGCCTGTGTCTGATCACTTGAGAAGTCAGCCTTTGGTTTGGTTTTGTTTCCCTTTCAGAACTTTTGAGACAAGCTTCTAAATCCCAGTTCATAAGCTTTGCAGCACTGAGAGGAAAGATCATAAGCACGTTTTCGTTATTAGGGCGTACGTCCACAACATAAGAAACGGACTTCCCTTTTGTTGTTTCGGTCGTGCGTAATGGGCGTGGGTGATCGGGGCCTTATGTCAGAGCCTTTGGAAGAAGCCTTTGGTCCCTTCTTAGTCAACAGGCTGAGTAGTAGCTTTGTTTTAATTAAATGATCTCGTTTGACACCTTCGAATGTCATGTAGTCGATGAAGATGAACCCCGATTTTTCATTATAGTAGATTAATTTATGTTTTTTCCATAATAGGTTTTAGAATTTTTTTTTGGATAATTTTAATTGAAGAAAATATTAATCTGTGAAGAAAATTGAAAAAAAAAACATTTATATTGTTCATGTGCTGAAGAAGAAAGACATTGTTACTTTTTCTATATAAAAAGCAACATTGGGACCCACAAACCGGCTCCAACAGGTTACCAAAATACACTACACTATTTTCAGAAGACAAGTATAAAAGTTTGGATTATTGCGGGATTATAGATACTTGAGATTATTTTGAGAAGAAGTATCATAGTTGGGATTATTTTTGTTAAATAACCCTAAATTGAATTATCAACTTTGCGGATATTTATTTTTATATTTTTAACGTACAAGTTTAATTAGTTAGTGTAATAATAATTTTTTGTCAACTCATGAGTTATTTATGGTACTATGATATTGTTCTTCTGGTCAAAAACTTAACAGTCAAACACCTAAGAGTTGAAAAATTTATTTCGATGCTAATAGTTTGTTTAAATATCCATTTTGTTGATTGTTCTGTATTGTATTATTTTGGCCCGTTACAATCATAGGGTTGGGCCGGAAAAACCAACCCACCTTGCAGGTCCGACCCGGCCCGACCCGTGCACTTGGGCTGTTTATTTAGCACGAGCCCGACACAAAACCAGTCCAGCTCGGCCCATGATCAGGTCTATTTTATACTACTTGCTCGATTATTGGTTTGCATATAATTTGGCATGAAAATTAAGAAAAGAGAAGAGTGGATTAATTATTAAATAATTAGTATAGAGTTCTTGCAAATGCAAAGTATTTTAGATAAAAATATCGCAAAATTTGACAATTAATCAAATTAATGCAGTTTTCCTTTCTTTAAAATAAAATAGTAGAAAAATTGCATATATAATTCCAAAGAGATACTCTATAGGTTACTAGTCTTATTTATGTGTTGTTATTAGCAGTACACATTTTACTCATTACAATATAGTTTTGACGATTATACTCTTTCATTTCCCATTAGTGGGGAAAATGAAGAAAATAACAAATTAAACTTCAAATATTAACAAGATGATGAAAACTCATACCTAAATGATTATGAAAATGAGAAAGAAGATAGATTGTTGATTGATTTTTTTTTTTTTTTTTAAGGTTTCGGGATAAGTGAGGAATTAGGGTAATTATTATTAGAGAGGTGAGGGGAGTTGTTTTACAGAGAAAGTTGGATGGTTTGAGTGTTGGACTCAGTTTCAACAAAACAAATTCATCCATCCATGTCATTTCTTATAGGGTGTTGCTCATTCATACACATGTTTTACTCAATTATAAACGCAAATGACTTTAATACCCTTCTATTTTTATAATTTTATTTTAATACCCTTTCAGTCTCTCTCCTCAATTCACTCCCTCTAACTACAACTATTCAACCACAATTCGGCCGCCAATTTCCACCACCCTCACCGTCCTCTCCTTGCACCACCGGCCGGTCTTGACGACCTCCTCAGACCGGTCCTCTCCCATGATGATGTTAATCAGGTCTGTTTCTCCTCACTTGTTTATTCAATTCGATTTGATTCAATTCGATTCAATTCCATATTTTCAATCACTAATGATTCGATTTGATTCAATTTATGATAGTGTGAATTCTGTAAAGACGGATGCTCTTGCACAACCTGAGCTGACGTGCCTTCTGATCCACGAATTATTGTTGCTGGGTCTGAATTATTGTTGCTGGGTCAGCTTGCTGTCAATAATGTTGACAACCCGTTTGAGACGACTTGATTGTTATGGAGGAAGCTAAGGTGGATGAGATCCACCGTTTTGTACTGCTTGCTTTGAAATGTGTGGTGAAAAAAGGAGAAACCCGGCCGAGTATGATCAGTGTTGTTGAAGAGTTATGGTTGATACAAGAACAGGTGAAGAAAAGAAGTCTAAGTAAAGGCTAAAATTTGCCACGAGCAGATGTAAGTGAGCTTGCCTCTACCAGATATAATCGTTCTTAATCAGTAAGATCTTTGGTGATACTGTCTTTAAGCCATCTCTTTTTGAGATTCTCTTTAGTTATTCTCACATAGTAAGATCTTTGTTGATTCTCTTTTATCATTCTCTTTTTAAGTCTTTAATCATTCTCTAAGCTATTGCTTTTTTGTGAATCTCTTTAATATAATCGTTCTTACACTTCTCTGATCTCTTTAGTGTGAGTCAATTATGTTGATGAATAAGAGGAGACAATCTGATATGATGTTTGTTCAGATAGTTCAGGGACTTCAATGATGTATAACCCGGAAACGGTTTTTGATCTGAATGCTGAATCTTCATCTGGGTCTACTCGAAAAATACCAAGACTTGATCTGAATCTTGATTGCAGTACTGAATTTGGCTTGTCTGATAATGATGTTCAGTTGAATGGTGCACCCTTTAATGATGTCTCTCGAATCGAAAGTTTCAGAAAAATACAGTGATTTAACACTTCCGCTTTCTGTTTCACGCTACGGGGTTTTGAGTCATTGTTCCTTTTTTATAGAACCTTATCAGACTACTGCTTGACCAAACAAATGTAATCAAAGTTCCAACTGTAGGAGCAATAGCTTCTGGGTACAAACCGTACACCCAGTTTGAGAAGACGGTGACGAAACAAGACGCAACAACCACACACCATTCCTCTTTCATACTTGTCAGACTACTGCTTGAACTTACAAATCATACATTCATACGTCATTAGACTAGTTTGCTTTTTCTTCTATCTTTAATTACACCTTGCTACATACCTTAATTAGGTTAAAATTGAAAACGATTTAAAGAAACCCTGATCTAGTTAGTCTAAATCAATTTTTTAATTTCATATAATATAATTGATAAAGGTAGAGATTAGAATTATTACCTGATCGATACGAGAGCTAGCATCCATAGTTGTGTGGTTTAGGGTTTTTTTTTGGGGGAGACAATCAGAGAGAATTAGAGAGGAGAACTTTTTTTTAGACAGAGGGCATAGAATGGAAAAGTAATGAAAAAAAGGGTATGAATGAGTAAAACTCGTATATGAATGAGCAATTACGTTCTTATATGGTGCCAATTCATCAATAAATATTCCATGTCATTGCTTACAAAGCAGCCATGTAGGATGTTTGACGGAATACTTAACACCTAATCCTTCTTTGATCACGGTTTATATTTTATAATAATTAATCAAGTTCAGGGGTATTAATGAAGGATTTAAAAAAAGCAGAGGTATAAAATAGAAAATAAAAAAATACAGGAGTATAGAAGAAAAGAATCCTTAAAAAAATGTGTACGTAAAGTCATTTCGTATAAATAGTTTGAAATGAGCTTTAGTGTTGTAAATGTTTTGATTTAGATTGTCATATAAGAAAACAACAACTCTTACTTGCGTGTGACGAGCTAATCCCGTCATAAGCTTGTGGCCTCTCACAAAAAAGGGAGAGGGGACAAAGTTGGACACCCTTCATGTGCTTTGCCACTCACCTCACATGGGTATTTTGTTAGATAAAACAGTATTCGTCACGAGTTTGTGACGAATACCGACGTTACAAATCAGAATTTGTGTTAAGAAAAAAATTTCTTTTACTTCACCCTAATAAGTGAATAGTTAAGCAAAATTAATAACCCAAAATGCAATTTTAACTTGTTCACGTGTAACAAAGATACACAGTGTATACAGAATTACATTTACATATGCAAATTTATTTATCTTGCGTAAGAAATACACGACATAAAAAAGATAAAGCAGGAAATAATACAAGTAGATGCATCAAATACAAGATTTGAAGGACTTAAAATAGGTGGTGGTGCTTCTTTCCGCCCTCGGCCTCTTTCTCTTCTTCCTTAGCTTCCTTCTTGCCATGGTGCTCATGGAAAGCGTATCCACCTGCTCCAACCGCCGCGGCCGCCGCTATTTCCTCCTCAATCTTGTGTTTGTGAGCATGCTCTGGATCTTTCTTCTCCTTGTGTTTCTCATGCTACAAATTATAAAACTTTGATATTCAAAATATATTCGATATCTGTAATATATTAAAAGTTATGTCGAAAATTCATTCGACCTGTAAATATTGGCCAAAATGTAAAATGTATAGAATTGATTGAAATTGAGGAAGTTGTTGAGAATAAACTTGCTGTAAAACAAATTTACAATAAAATATATTAAAATTATTAACTAAGTACCATAATACCCTTACAGTCTTATTAGCAAATCATGGTAGTTAGCGGATGGGGAGGTAATTAAGTTAAGTAGCTCACGGTTTTACGATAAGCTTCTGTACTAAAAGTATTATTTGCATCATGGCCCACAAAAATAGGTTTAATTAGTAGATTAGTAGATAAACAATTTGGATTTTTTTTAACATGATTTTTGTAAAAGTCCTGGTCTCATTCATGTGCTTATCGTATTTTATTACGGATTATTTGTTAAGATTATTTTAGCCAAATATAATAAATAATTTCAATACCATGAAATTTTTTAAATTTACCCAAAAATTTCAAATTTTACACTTCTTGTGGGATGAGGCCCATGGTGTACGTAAGTACGCCTCTCATGTGTGTCCAAATGCTAGCTAGGTAGCACTAATACGGACACGGATACGTGATACGGTATGGTATCCCATTAAATTTAAGACATAGAACACGTCATTTAAATATATTAAAATATATATTTTATGTTTATAAATAACGTATAATTTTATTTTTGTCATGTATTTGAAGCTAAATCTAAACAAGTAAATGTAGAATTCGATCTTTACTATAACTAATTCTCATTTTTACACTCAAACTCATCTTCTAATTGATTTTTTTAAAATTTTATTTCTCGTCTAAACTATAATATGTTTAGCGTGTCAAACGAGTGTCGGACACGGTGTCAGACACGGGACGACTAATTAGGAGGAGTGTCCTGGCTACCTAGATCCGAAATATTATAAGATTAAATTGGTATACAGATAGAATTTCATAATAAACATACGATGTATTAAATTAAACAAGGTGATTAGCTTAGGCTTGTATTTCTAATTTTGTTAAATTTGTTTGTTAAGTTTTGTTAAACAAGAAGAAAGAAATGAGTAGTTATAGTGACGTACAAGAGCAAAGGCACCAGCAGCAACGGTACCAAGCTCACCCAAGTGCTCCTTATGCTTATGTTCCTTCTCTTCCTTTTTATAGTCGTCCGCCGTCTTCGGCACCTCCGGCACCTCAGGCTCGTTTTCTCCTTTGTGGTGGAACAGCCCATGGTGGTGTTTCTCTTCTGACATGGTGATTACTCTCTTAGCTTCGTTTTCCTTTTTTTTGGTACTTGGAAGATATATGAATATGGTGATGGGAAAATGTTAGCAAGGATGATCTTCTTATATAGGATAACAAATACTCTTGTTTGTGACAGACTGAATACGGATATTAATTCTCGCATAACAAGATAAGTGGGAAGATAAGTGGAAAAAATCGATCATTTCATAAACCGCGACACTTACATTATTATGTAAGAGATTATTATGTAAGAGGTACTATTCGTTTTCAACTTGTAACAGATAGCGCCGTCTCCAAGGAGAATTTGTGATAAGATAATGTCTCGCATATTATTGGTTGGGCTGTGCCCTACAACCAGACTCCAATAGCATCACCTAATGCTACTTAATGACATAGTCTTATTATTAAAACGGGGTTATCGATCAATAATACAAGTTTATTTTCTGACACCAAAACCCAATATATTTTTTTATTTGTATTTCGTATATATAGTTATGATAGTTTGGAGAAACTAAATACTTCGATAAACTATTATTCATGGTGTAAAAACTAAAATTCTTATATATGCTACTTATCTTATCTTTCATGTATACAATATACTAATGAAGTCACTTTATATATACTATTTATATCTTTTAAATTTGCGCGATCTTTTTAGATAAAAATGTTAATTATAAAATTTGACAATTATATAGCAAGAGGGAGAAAAGAGAAGATTCAAACACTTTTACTTCGTATAAAATTGTCGGTGTTATTTAAACTATTTTCTTAACTTTGTTTTAAAAATTATTTTTATCGTTTTGTGTACAAAACCTGTAATATAAACGTTAAGTATGGAGTAGTAACCTTAATAACGCAATCAAATAAGTTCATTAAAATTTAAATAATTAATAGTGGTGGTAGATATTAAGTTAAAGTGTAACAAAATATGTATTATATATATGCAAAATTTTCGCTTTAGAATTTTTGAACTAAACCATTTGTGAATACTCTTAATTTATAGTACGTTTGTTTCAAAAGACAGAATTATAGAATTAACTAGAAAGTGTTTCTTAAAAAATTATTCATGGTCATCATGTTTATTTTGAAAAATAATAATAGTAAAATATTTCTATCACATCATACATATAATATGTTTATGCAAGTTAAAAAAAAATATTACCAACTTTTTAAATGTCATAGAATTATTTATTATAAGGAATTAATCAGTATGACCTAGCTAAACATAAGATATAATAAAACTCAGTTCAATATAGAACAACTCGCTTATGCGGGAAAACTTTAAAATCTCTTATTCTTTTAATATAATAATATTGTGCATCTTATTCGTCGGTACTTTAAATTTAAACATTTCTTTGCATTAATTTACAAAAGAAATTTCTGACTATAGGACAATCTATACAAAGTTACACGTACCAAACTAGCAATTTATAAAATTTACTCCTTGTTAATGAAACCGCTGTAGAAATTAGGTTTACAAATTTTCATTTGTGACGGCGGTATCGTTTTCTTTCACAAAATACCCATGAGATATGAATAGGAGAACATATGAAGGGTGCTCCATCCTTTTGGTAAGAAGTTACAAGTTTGTGACGAAATTAGCCCGTCACAAACAAAACCTAGTAAGGTTTAGACTATAACAAATGAGGTGGACAGTGAAAATTGGTGATGCCAAAAGCAAGGGTCCGGATGCTTGTATTGGTCAGTTTCTTTGATTTTTATGACAACCGAATCCGAAATAATCTCTACGTTTTGGAAAAAACAGTGTCCAGAGGACACTTGGGCCAAAATTAAAGTCACCAAAACATCACATTCAATTACGTGCTAATAAGCTTTAATAAAGTAAGATATTTTGCCTCTATTTGTCATCATATTGTTGCCAATCTTGCCATTATTGAATGTCTAGGTTCACTTACAAATTGTAACTTAACATGTAACGCATATTAAGAAATCGATTGGTATGTGGTGGACTATTATATTCTATAATCATAACTACATGTTGAATAAATATAATATAGGCAGGTTGCACATAACTTAGAAATAATTTTTCACAATTTTCACATATACGTTGCGAATTTTTGGTCTCATATTTTCACACATGAAATAATTTAAAATTAGTGACATTCCATGATCTTGGGATTATCTGCCCCTCCAAGTTTTGTGGTTACTACAAAGGGCAAAATAAAAGAGCAAAATCTATTAGATAAACCTTCACTGTGTCACGATATGATGGCCGTTGCCTTAGAAGCTTAATCGCTC